>OV702281.1:115572526-117972526 GCA_916181665.1 Avena sativa
GAATCATGGTGTCCAGAGGCCGGTATATTACCTCGGCGAAGTTTTATTGCCTTTGAAGCAACGGTACCCCGCATTACCAGAAACTCGCATACGGCATTTTTATGACAGCGCGCAAACCGCAGCATTATTTCTCGGAGCACCTAATAGTGCTCGTTAATGAGGACCCTCTCTCCAACATACTAAATAATCCAAAAGCTACAGGGCATGTATCTCTTTGGGGCATTAAGCTATCCCCTCGAGATATCACATATGAGAAGCGAAAGGCAATAAAATCCTAGGTGTTTCCCGACTTTATCACGGAGTGTTCAGAGCTCCAATGCGCAGGTCCCCCAGACCTATCCAACGCGTGGACAATGTACTTTGATGGATCCAAGCAAACAAAAGGTGCAGGAGCCGACTTAATCTTAATCTCTCCACAAGGTGACAATATGCAGTATGTTTTGTGAATGAGCTTTCCCAATGTGTCAAACAACAAAGCTGAATATGAGGCCCTGTTGCACGGCATGCATAGGCCGGAACCTGTGGTGAAACTCGCCTCAAAATCTTTGGTGACTCAAACCTTGTGGCACAACAGGTGATGAATAAGTGCGACGCTATTAGCGACAACATGATCGCATATCGGGATCTATACAACATCATGGAAGCCCACTTCAATGGGTGCGAGGTATCTCATATCAGCAGAGCAAGCAATGAGGAAGCCGACAATCTGGCGAACATTGGATATTTATGCCTTCATGTGCCACCTGGAGTTTTCTGGGAAGAGATCATGGAGCACTCCATCAAACCCAAGAAGATCGTGAAATCTACCGCAAATACAATGGGCAAAAAACCAAGCCAACAAAGGACTTGGGGGCTGCGCCAACCAAGGAACACGAAGAGGAGGACCCCGAGGAAACGTAGGAACCTGCGGAAGTGATGGTGGTAGAAACCACATGGATGCAACCGTATGTGGTGTTCATGATGCGCGGAGAACTCCCCGAAGAAACAGTCGAGGCAAGACGCGTCATCCAATGTTCTAGGGCCTTCAGAATTGTCAATGGTGAACTCTATAAAAGGATCATCTCAGGAGTACTACAACGTTGTGTTACACCCGAACAAGGGCGGCTCATTCTCAAAGATGTACAGGAAGGAATCTGTGGACATCACGCTAGCAGTCGCACAATTGCAGCAAAGGCCTTTCGGGCAGGGTTTTATTGGCTCACAGCGGTCCAGGACGCCAAGGACATCGTAAGGACATGTGAGGCATGCTAGCGCTTCGCAAACATGCCCAATGCACCAGCAGCGAAATTGCCCCCATACCATTTGCTTGGACAACTGCTCAGTGGGGCCTCGATATGGTGGGAAAACTCCATAAATCATCATTTGGCAGCCATGTCTTTCTGCTAGTCGCAGTCGACAAATTCACAAAGTGGATCGAGGCAGCGTCCGTCACCAGTCAAGACGCAACCTCGGCTGTCAACTTTATCAAGTCAATAGTTTTCCGCTTCGGGGTGCCCCACAACATCATCACTGACAACGTACAAACTTCACATCCCATGAGTTCAAGTATTACTGCAAAGAGATGGGCATAAATGTCAGCTATGTCTCGGTAGCCCACCCGCAAACAAACGATCAAGTCGAAAAAGCTAACGACCTCGTCACCAACGGTCTCAAGAAAAGGCTGTTGGCCCCGCTTGACTGGGCAAAAGGCGCCTGAATGGATGAACTACCATCCGTCCTATGGAGCCTACTTTCAACTCCAAATACTGCTACGTAGGAAACTCCCTTCTTTCTCGTCCACGGAGTTGAAGCCATGCTTCCAGTCGAATTAACCCATGATTCTCCTCGGGTTGTCTCATACGACGAAGAAACTTCACAAGAGGCGCTCGAAGACAACATCGATGCACTCGACAAAGTAAGGGACATCGCTCTACAACAAGCGACATTATATCGGTAGAACATGCAAAACTACCATAGTCGTCGACTGCGTCCTAGGTCCTTCATTGTGGGGGACTTGGTCCTTCGCCTTAAATAAGATGGCCACCGCAAGTTGGAATCCCCATGGGAAGGGCCTTTCATCATCACCGAATTTATCCCTAGCAGGGCATATCGACTTCAAGACAAGAAGAACGGAGTCAAGTACTCCAATCGGTGGAACGTTGCGCAACTATGACGTTTCTACATTTAGGCTCTTTTACTTTCCGCAATTTACATTCAATAAGGCCTACGACCAGACTTCTTAGCCAAAGACTCGTGTTTCATATGCAATAAAGGCCTACGGCCAAGTGATCATGCCACATGTACCTCCGTACTCAGTCTATGTTACTAATATTTCGAACATGCCTTTTATCACCCACCCGATACTCGGGGGCTCATCATAACACAAGTATTACAAAAAATATGTCACTCGATACTCGGGGGCTTGCTATACAGCGCAACAAATATTCAGCTATGTCGTCCAGCCTAAAAGCTTTGACTTGAATAGCTGACTCAGTCCTAGGACGTCAGAAAACGAAAAGGTCTCGCATAAAGGCAAAATACCTCCAAATTTTGCGAAGAAAACATACGGATATGCGTCTACATCATATACAGAATAGAAAAGCATTTACATACAAAATTTTCTTACATCTTATGTGGGGGAGTTTCTTCCAAGTATTAAACTACACCTCCAACATCCTTTGGATGATCTGAATAGCAGGACGGCGAGTAGCCTCATAATGGGGAGCCATGGTAAAATCAACGCCTGGTGGAGAAGGAACGCGGCAGGATATATAGTCTAAATCCAAGGTGGGATAATGAGCATGAACCCAAGTAAAATCCAACTTTGCACCAGCAACCAATTGAAGCTTGATATAGTGGTGGATCCTCTCGCCTCGCTGAAATTTCGCCATCAGTGCGACCAAGCCTTGAGGTTGTGGATCTCGAGGAAACATCACATTGTAAATCTGAGCCAATGCTCGGCGGCAACTTCGGACAGTCGATCCTGGAGAAGCGCAAGTGTGAAGGCGCGTTTATGGTCAGTCCAGAAATCAGTACCAGTTCCTCGAGAAGCCTTTATCAACGCATTCATCCGAGCACGCAGTCGATGCCCTTCTTCCACTTCATTTAATCGGATGCCTAGACAAGTCAAAAATCCAACGTCATTTCTTCGGCTATGGATAAAAAGGCTCAGGGGCTTTGCGAAAGATTCTTATAGAGCATCTTCTCGCTCACCCTAGAGATCTCTTCCAAAATAAAAGCTTCACGCTCCAAGGTTTTTTGTGTTTTCGACTAAGCAACATCAACTACGGCCTGTACAACTTGAAGATCAGTTTCCAGCCTTTTTATACATTGGATGTTCTCAACATACAAAGGAGGATCAATTATGCGAGTAAATGCACTATCGAATGGCGTCGCACACACAATAGGCATTGAAGGATCCGTTGAGGGACCAGAATCATCAGACATCATCTGGATAAAAATACAGCAAGTGTGTTGGGGATATGCTATATGGGTATCCTCATAGCATGTCCTCTATCCGGATAACCCGGGTGGCCCACAATTGGTAGCATGGCCCATGGCCTGCTGGGCGCCCAGTTAGATGGATCCAGAAGGGAGGCCCATGTCGGATAAAGGAAGGCTACGAAGGAGTCACCGACGTACTCGGAGCCTTGGATGCAAGACACGCTAGACTAGTAATAGACCGTGTAGGACTCTGTAACCTATCCGGCTAGGACTTTTCCCTGTAACCCTAGGACCTGGCGACTATATAAGTCGGGCCTATGGGATCCTTTAGGGCACAATCTCAGACAACTTCACATAACCTCGCACAGCGAACCAATCCGTGTAACTCGGCGTATTGCCATTATAGTGATTTATAGCAGGAGTAGGATTCCGCCACCGTCGTGGGATCTGAACTTGGGTAAGCTGTGTTACCTCGTACCCGTCAACAGTCCGCCTTCCCCCACGTCTCTAAACATGCACTGTGAGGACCCCTCCATGGCGTACTCGTCGGTAATACCACGACAGTTGGCGCCCACCATGGGGCAAGAGGCGCTTCAGGGTCTTCATCGGGCGAGGACCAAGATCTTCACGGGAATCGGTGAAACCTTAGCCATCGGTCGCGTTCTCTTCTCCGGCAACGTTCCCATCGTCCCTCCCAACAAATTCTGGATCCCGGCGAAGACGGACCCTATGCGGTGTTCGATCGTTCCTATCGGAGACATCCACCTCTTCATTGGCGAAACCGACTCAGGCACTAGTTCCCTGGGAGTCGGAGGAGCATCAAGACCCATGGGGACCGCCTACGGGCAGGATACTTTCACGGAAGGATCGATGTTGGATCTCTCTTCGAAGTTTGCTGGCAAAGATCGGAAAAATTCAAGGCCCACCCAAACCGCCCCTGTGCAGGATATAACGGTGGAAGATCACTGCAAGTTCGCCGGCTTCGTCCGTGCGTCTGGACAGCAGAGATCCAAGTTCATCGGCATGGTTACCATCTTCGATCTGGCGTTGCGTTCAGAGAGAGGGCGAAAACCCCCGCGATTACCTTGCCAGGTGGCTCCATATACGGGCCGATCTGGCCCACTACCCCAATGATGATGCTATGTATCACTTTGTGGAAGGACTGGACCAGGGAACGCTTCTCCGGCACTCCCTAAGGCGGCAGCAAGCTTCAGGATGCCTCACCTTCGAAAGCATGGTGAACACCGTCAACAGCTATGCGGAGGCCGAGGGGGCAGCTCAGGCGGATCTTGCGCTCATTGGCGGAGTGCCGCCGCCTCAGCAACCGCCGCCATCGCCTCCGGCCGCCATCACCGCAGTTGCACCACCACCTCCAGTCATCGTCGCTGCTATCGCACCCCCACCCCCCATCATCGAGGAAGTTCTGGCACCCTCCGACTCTATGATTGACGCACTATACGCCGACTTCAGTGCAGAATCAGAGGAGATAGATTTCAGTCCAAAGGAACTAGAGTCCGCCATGCAGGAGATGGAGGAAGAGTACACGCACGACGTGCAAGCCAACAACGTCGTCACGTCTCGAGAAGTGTTTGTCACCATTGGTACGGCAATGGATGAAGATCAGCCCGGACGAGCTCCGCCTATGTCTCTGTACAAAGGGAAGGGACCACCTGTTGCTGCCGACAATGATCGTGCAAAGGTCATGCCCCCTCCGCCTAACCCAGTGCAACAGCCGCAAGAACTCGGCACCGGCCCGAGCAACAACAACACCGCAAACTTGCCGCCTCCAGCATCTACGTCTGTTGCTGCCCAAGTTACTCCAGCTGATAGAGTTATGTATGGCAATCGCCTCATCGAGCCACTAACCGTAGCTCATATCCGGAACGTGACCCGTCTTGACGAGAAGCGCCAGTAGCTACTGGAGGAAGCGCATGCCATCGCGGAGCAAGGCGCTAAGCTAGATCGAGATCTGGTCAACGCACAGAAATCCATAGAGAAGGCTAGAGCAATGGAGGCCGAGTACAAGACTCTACTGCAGCAGCAGAAGGCCAAAAAATCTTCGGCTCGCGTCATCAACGATCCTGGTGTATGGTGAAACCAAGGATGGGCTCCCCCGAAGCCGGCACAGGCCAAGCCATACATTGGCAGTGAAGGCAGGCAGGTGATGCCCACTCCTCTCCTCAACCTCGCCGTCCCCAAGACCCTTCAGGAGCAGGATAGATCACCTGAGGCAGTGAACCAGGTTTATAACCTAGTGGCCAAGGCGGTAAAACAGCAGGAAAAGGCCACCTCTCAGAGGCTTGAGTCTGACCCAACGCTTTGCCAGTCTAGCCAGTATAAGCCACCAAGGGACAGATCTCCTCTTGATGTCTGGTCTCAGACAGGTTCATTAGAAAGAAGGCGGAGGGATGCACGCAACAGGAAGGATGCTATCCCCATATCCTCCAACCACGGAGGTAAGGCCCAACCTCGTCGCCCATCGCCACCGCCCCGCTCTCCCCAACATCGCGAAGACCCCAAGGCTCACCTCGTACGGATATGCCCCCGCCAAGGAAGAGCGGCATCGTCATCCGCGACAACACGGATCAGACCCATCATGACAAAGAGCGCAACCAGGAACACAAGAGCAGGTCGCGCCATGACCCTCCACGTCCGACAAGCGACCATGACAAGCGTGAGGCGTCGCAGGAGGGTAACATCAAGAAGGCTAACCCACCGCCACCTCCGCCTCCGTCGCCACCTAGCAGTCACCATGGCGGAGGAGGCCCGTGTCGTTCATGCAGCCCATCCTCTATTGACAAGAAGAAAAGAAAACCGGAGCCATACGACGCACGTTCGCGGATAGACAAGATCCACGAGGCCCGGGAAGGACCATACTTGGGACCACGTTGCTTTGGACCTGCAATACGGTCCGCAACTTACCCCAAAGGTTTCCGGATTGACAAGACCATCAAGCCCTATGACGGCACCGCTAAGCCAGCTACATGGTTGCAAGACTACGGCAAAACGGTGGAGATAGCTGGGGGTAACCCCAATGTTGCCGTCAAGTACCTCCCATTGATGTTGGAGGGCACAGCCCGTCAATGGATTGATGACTTGCCGGAGAAATACATCTGCAATTGGTTGGACATGCAAGAAGCGTTCACCAAGAACTTCGAGGGTACGTACAAACGTCCCTGCACTGTTGGCGATCTACAGCGGTGCATGCAAGAGAAAGACGAGACATCTCGCGCCTACCTCTCCCGCTGGCTGGATATGAAGAATTCCTGCGCAGGAATGCACGCTCAGACCGCCATGGCCGCCTTCATCGATGGGTTGGAAAGGGTCACGTTGCTCCGACATAAGCTGAAGCGCTTGCAGGACAATCACCAGCTGGACTTGAATCAGATGATTCAGTTGGCTAGTGAGTTCGCAGCCGCCGACGATGATGCTCGCGGCTCTCTGCCGGCAATGGTCGTTCCAACTCAATCTCGGAGGAACAACAACATAAAGAGGAAAACCGCTCCAGAAGAAAAGCAAACTCCCGACATGGTCGCTATGACCTTCGTAGGACGAGGTGATGGCGGACAGCGTGGCCGAGGACAGGGAGCTGGTCGTGGGCAGCAGCGAGGCAGTGAAACTACCTCGGCAGTGCTCCGTGTTCCCTAAACCTACGAGGAGTACCGCGATATCTCGTGCCTCGTACACCTCGATGTCAACGGCAAGGCCACCCATACCAATCAACACTGCAAGTTCGTCAACGACCTCAAGGAGGACCCGTAGTCCGGCTACAAGCAAAGTCGGAAGAACAGACCACGAGGAAAGGGCAAGGGGAAGAAGAAGGAGGAGGAGTCCAAGGATTCAAGTAACATGGACGAGGACGTTGACCCCAAGCACGCCGCCAAGAGCGACAGCAAAGGCAAGAACCCCTTCGAGAAGAAGGTGGCAGTTTTCCACACTTTCCTTGGCACCCCCACCGTCCGACAAAAGAAGAGCTCTATGAGGATACTGATGACTACTCTACCCCCAGTTCCCAGTTCCTGCGCTGGTCGGAGATTCCAATTACTTGGGACAGGAAGGATCACCCAGACCTTATCCCTACAGAGAACCAATATGCCATGGTCATCAACCCTTTGATTGACGGCAATGAGTTCACCAAATGTATGGTGGATAGTGGAAGCAGCATCAACATCATGTACCTGGATACACTGCAGAAGATGAACTTGACGGAGGCAAACCTAAGGCGGACCAACACCATCTTCCACGGCGTAGTTCCTGGTCGGGAGGCTCGGTCCCTTGGGTGCATCACACTTCAGGTTGACTTTGGTGATGTTAATAATTACCGCCAAGAGCGCATGACCTTTGAGGTGGTCCCCTTCAAGAGTGTGTACCACGTCATATTCGGCCGCGACATATTCCACACCTTCATGGCCAAGCCATGTTTCGTCTACAACAAACTCAAGATACCCGGACCAAACGGTGTCATCACCGTATCCGGTAGCTTTGCTAAAGCTAGGGACTGCGAGATTGGAGAAGCAGCCTACGCGGAAGCTGTCCTCTACAGAGACGAATTCAAGGAGATCCAGAGCAAGTTCGATGCCTCAGAGATGCCCGTGTCGAAGAAACAGATTTCTGACTCCGCTCCAGCATTCAAGGCCACCATCGAGACCAAGCCGGTGGAACTTGTGGTAGGCGATGCCTCCAAGACCACCGCCATTGGGACGAACCTGGATCCCAAATAGGAAAGCGCGCTCATCAAGTTCCTCCGTGAGAATAGGGACATCTTTGCCTGGCAACCTGCCGACATGAAAGGTGTACCTAGGGAACTTGCCGAGAACAACTTAAACATTGATCCAAAATGCAAACCAGT
Source organism: Avena sativa (assembly GCA_916181665.1). Taxonomy (NCBI): domain Eukaryota; kingdom Viridiplantae; phylum Streptophyta; class Magnoliopsida; order Poales; family Poaceae; genus Avena; species Avena sativa. The sequence goes on from OV702281.1 coordinate 115,580,799, forward strand.
GAAGCAACCTCTACGACGCTTTGGAAATGAGAAGATATGCGACATAGGCAAAGAGATAGCTAGGTTACTTAAGGCTAGTTTTATCCGAGAAATCCTTCACACCCAATGGGTGGCCAATCCTGTACTTGTCCCCAAAAAGGGAACCAAAGAATTAAGAATGTGCGTTGATTACACCGGCTTGAACAAAGCATGCCCCAAAGATCCGTTTGCTTTGCCTCGCATTGACCAAGTCATTGACTCGACGACTGGCTCGGAGCTTTTGTGTTTTCTCGACGCATACTCAGGATACCACCAGATAAAGATGAGGAAGTCGAACCAATTGGCCACTTCGTTCGCTACCCCCTACGGCACGTTTTGCTATGTTACGATGCCATTTGGGCTGAAAAACGCATGTGCTACGTACGAGCGGACAATGCAACGTTGCCTGCATGATCAAATTGGTCGGAATGTTCACACCTATGTGGACGATATAGCGGTGATGTCTAAAAAGTCAAATGACTTAATCTCTGACTTAAAAGAAACCTTTGATAATCTCCGGAAATACAACATGATGCTTAACCCCAAGAAGTGCGTCTTCGGGGTTCCAGCAGGCAAATTGTTGGGCTTCATCGTTTCCCAGCGTGGAATCGAGGTCAACCCGGAGAAAATCAAGGCCATCTTAAACATAAACCGTCCGACATGCCTAAAGGACATTCAGCAACTAACGGGTTGTGTTGCAGCAGTTAGTCGGTTCGTCAGCCGACTTGGAGAGAAGGCTCTGCCGCTATACAAGTTGCTGAAGAAGGTGGACAAATTCACGTGGACGGACGAAGCAGATGCAGCATTGAAGCAGCTCAAGGAGATTCTTTCCTCAGCGCCCATCCTTGCAGCACCCGAGCCTGGAGAGCCCATGTTAATTTACATGGCGGCCACCAACCGGGTAATAAACATCGTCATCGTGGTAGAGCGGAAGGAACCAGGCTATGAGCACGGAGTTCAATGACCAGTTTACTATGTAAGCGAGGTTTTGACGGAGTCCAAGCAGCGTTACTCGCACTACCAGAAGATAGCTTATGGAGTATTCCTTGCTTCTCGGAAGCTGAGGCACTATTTCCAGGAGCACCCCATCACAGTGGTGAGCAAGACTCCACTGTCCGACATCATCAACAACAACGATGCTACAGGAATGGTCGTGAAGTGGGGCATTGAACTTGCCGCCTTCGAGATCACCTACAAGAGACGCGACGCTATCAAGTCACAAGCCTTGGCGAATTTTATTGCAGATTGGACGGAGATGCCAGATGCTACCCCATTGCCGGAACCAGAATACTGGGTGATGCACTTTGACGGATCAAAGCTGCTCAACGGCTCGGGGGCTGGTGTACTGCTACAGTCACCAACTGGATACACTACGTTCTGCAGATCCACTTCGAGGCTACGAACAACATGGCGGAGTATGAAGCACTCATTCACGGATTACGCGTAGCCAAGGATATTGGCATCAAGCACATAGTTTGCTGTGGAGATTCCGACTTGGTTGCCCAGCAGGTGGCTGGCACCTGGAATGCACGGAACCCTATGATGGCGGCATATCGAGACAAAGTGGACGAGATAGCCAAGAGCTTCTTCGGCTATGAGGTCAAGTATGTACCTAGGGAGCAAAACGAGGCGGCTGATCTACTGTCTAAGCTTGGATCAGGGTGCAAATGAATTACGCCAGGAGTTTTCCTAGATCATCTATGAACACCATCCGTGAAGGGAGCAGACATCGACAACCCGGATAGAGTTGACTCTTTTGTCCACATGGTGGCAAAGGTCCCTCTGGCTTGGACAAAACCGTTCATGGAATATCTCGAACACGGAACTTTGCCCGACGATGAAGTCAAAAGACGGCAAATAGTACGTCGAGCAAAGGGCTATACCATAATCAATGGTCAGCTATACAAAATAAGCACTATTGGTGTATACCTTAAGTGCATTTCCCAGCAAGAAGGTATTGAAATCCTACACGAAATCCATCTCGGAGATTGCGGGCATCACGCCGCTCCTCGATCGTTGGTCGCGAAAGCCTTCTGGCAAGGATTCTACTGGCTGACCGCGAAGGCGGACGCCGACAAGCTGGTTAAGGCATGCATAGGATGCCAGTATTATGCCCGCCAACCACATGTTCCTGATGAAGAATTGCGAACAATACCAATAACTTGGTCGTTTGCAGTCTGGGGGCTGGACATGGTTGGTCCATTACAGACGGCACCATGTGGGTTTACACATCTGCTAGTAGCAGTTAATAAATTCACTAAATGGATAGAAGCTAAACCCATTAGAAAGCTTGATGGGGCAACTGCCCTCGGGTTTGTCTGGGATCTAGTGGTGAGATTTGGTCTCCCACATAGCATTATCACCGACAACGGTAGCAACTTGTCACTCGGAGAAGTGGAGGAATATTTTTGGGAGAAGGGCATCCGACTTGACCTTGCATCTGTGGCACACCCACAATCCAATGGTCAGGTTGAGCGAGCCAATGGATTAATTCTGCAGGGAATAAAGCCAAGTCTTGAGGCACCGCTGCATAGAGCAGCTGGAGCCTGGGCGAAAGCATTTCCATATGTGTTGTGGAGTTTATGAACTACACCCAACTGATCCACCGGCTACACCCCTTTCTTCATGGTATAGGAGCAGAATCCATCCTGCCTTCCGACATACTTCACGATGCACCAAGGGTTGCCGCCTATGACGAAGATGACGCTGAAGAATCCAGACGCCTAGATGTGGACCTTCTCGAGGAGGAGCGCATTTTGGCATACCAAAGATCCGCCATCTACCAGCAGAAGGTATGCAGCTAACATAGTCGCCGCGTTAGGCATTGCTCGTTTAAAGAGGGGGATTTGGTGCTCTGACTTAAGCAGAAGAAGTCACACAAATTATCCCCGCCATGGGAAGGACCGTTCATCATAAGCAAGGCGCTACTCAATGGGTCTTACTACCTCGTTGAAAATCGTGAACTGAAGGATAGACCCAACGAGGATCATAATTGTAAGCGACGTGACCCGAATGATAACTACCCGGAGCTTGATCGGCCATGGAACATAGCACAGCTACGTCCTTTCTACACTTAGCATTTTTTATCTAATTGTGTACCTCTTGTATGATCAATGAAATAAAGCTCTTTGGTTCACTCATATTTCTGAGTCTTTTACCTCCTTTAGTGTTCATTTTTGGATCATATAAAACCTTTATGCACAAGCTTTGCGATTGCACTTGTGAAAATTCTGCCTACGGGCGTTAGGTTAAGTTTTCTGGTCTACACGTTCTTTGTCGTCTTTATGTGGATTCTGGAGTAGTGACTTTCAGCACTTATTGTCGGCGATTTTGTGCTTAGGTTATTGACGGCGCCATTGGGCATCATCGCCTGAGCACATGGTTCCGACAATGAGTCTTCCGACTCACGAAAGGTCAAGCATAAAAACCAAAGTAATGGATAAGCCAGCACTTGCTTAAAAATATATATATGCTGGAACTAGTTCTTAAGTAGCAGGACAGACGTCATTGTTTCCCTGCCTTAAGTTAACACATAGTTTTTTCCGCATAACACATTACAGAGGAAACAAATATTACAAGTTGTTTTTATTCCTCTGGCGCAGGTGACTTGGAAGCAACATCATCGGCAGCAGGAGAGTCACCCTCGAAGTCGGCAGTGTTGAGGGACTCGAAGGAGCTTCGGCCTTTGTCTTCAACGGTTTTCAAGGGGACAAAGACGTTAACGTCGACCAACTCGACAACTCTAGTGTCATAACCCGCGAGCGACGCCAAGATAGATTCGTGGTTTATCTTTTGGCCTTCATCGTCTACGTCGGGGATACCGGAGGTTACCGTGTCGATGTCGGCATTCTCTTAGTGTGCCTTCACCATTGACAATGCCATCCTGGCGCCGGCCCGTGCACATGAAGCTTTCCAGCTTGAGACACGCCCGAGGGCTCGACGCAGGATCTCTGAGAACTTTGCCACAGAGTCCGATGCCTTGACGTTAATCTGGAGGGACTTGGCTATCTCTTTGGTCTGCATGATGGCGGTGTTGATAAAGTTGCTGACAAGGATCATGCATTCCTTTGGTGGAGGAGGCGAACGGGTTAAACCCATCGGAGCTACAAAATTCCGACAAAGGAGCGCATGAGTTCAAAAGTTCAGAGTATCTAGACTACAGAAATCCAAGACAGAGAATCACTTACTGAAGATGCTGGCCGCAGCCTGCCAGAGAGTCCCCGCCATGGAGTCCCGTTCTTGTTGGAGGATCTTATACGCTTCATGATGGCGTTGATTTTGCTCATCGGCAGCTTTCTTCCGATCTTTTAAGATCGCGATTTCCTCCTTCAAGCGGTTCATATCCTCATTGGCGGAGTCCTGTAGGGCTTTCATCGAGTCTTCATGCATTTTCAACATCTCCTCCCTCTCCTTCTTAAGGATCTTGTTTTTGCTATCCAGCTGCTGAATGTGCTTGGATTGCTCGACAATATCCTTAGCCTTGGAAATGGTTTCTGTAAGTCGGAGAAAGAAAAGTACACAGTGAGTACTCGGAGAATACACAAGATCAAGTCGGAATACGAAAAAGAAAGGAAAAACAGACACTTGCTCTTGATGATTTGTTCCTTCAAGAAGGCAGTTTTACCCTTTTCAGCTTCCAGGTCCGCGCGCATCTTCTGGTACTTATCGTTGTCCATGCCCCTCTGAGCATTCTCATTCTGTGGAAAGGAAAAAGTTAAACGTTGATTAGTCTACTTGGAGCATCTATCCGGAAAATTTCCACCTAGACGCTCGGGGGCTACAGCGAGAGTTTTTAACTTAGCAATCTGCTTAGTCTTTGTTTAAGCATCTAGTCTGAACTATTTCAGTTTTTGATTAGAAACTTGGGGGCTATAGTATAAAGTTTTTAACCCAGACGTATGCTTAGATTCTCTTTAAAGCATCTAGTCAGAACTAATTCAGTTACAACTAGAAGCTTGGGGGCTATAGTATCGAAATTTATGTACACTGCGTATGCTACTCTTAAAGCATCTAGTCGGAATAGTTCATTCAAACTATATGCTTCGGGGCTACAGTGAGAAGTTTTCTAGCTTAGTCACTCTTAGAGTATTTAGACACAAAGACCTATGGTTTTCTGTCTAAATCCTCGGGGGCTATAGTGGGATACTCATATAAAATGCAAAAGGCAAATAGAACTTACAAGTGCAATGACCTTGAGGTTGGTAGCACTCTCAGCTAGCAACTTGCCGAAGGATACACTGTTTCCTTGCAAGACTTCTGCTTGTCGGAGAAGCTCCTCGAGACCGCATGTTGGAGATGTCGGCGCCACACCAGGAACCAGAGAGGTGCTACTCGGCATAAGTGCCGGGTAGACTATCTTCAGGAACTCTATGGTCTTCCTGGGGGTGAGGGCGCCGCCTTCGGCATATGTACCACCTTCCATCACCGCTGAAAGGATACGGATGTCGCCTAGAGGGGGGTGAATAGGCGATTAAAACTTTTCCTAGAGTGGCTCAACAAAGGCGGAATAAAACTAGTGTTTACTTTGTTAAGCACAACTTAGAACAACTAAGGATCACCTATGTGCACCAACAACTTATGCTAAGCAATACAAGCAACAAAGTGATAGCAAGATATATATTACTTCAAGCACGAAGGCTATCACAATGTAAAGTGCATAAGTAAAGAGCTCGGGTATAGAGATAACCGAGGCACGCAGGGACACCGATATTTTACCGAGTTCCTCCCAACATGGAGTACGTCTCGTTTGGAGAGGGGGTGGTATCGAACCACCAACGCCACAAAAGCCCTCCCTTATTCTCCGGTGAATCTCACCCCAACGGGATCGATCCACGCTTCCACTATCGGTGCACTTGTCGGTGGCAATCGGAACCTCTCACAAGGTTGGGGCACTTCTCCACAACTTAATTGGAGGCTCCCAACAAGCGCCACAAAAGGCCTCAACAAATGCCACCAAGGCCACAAAACCGTCTAGGGTTCCAAGAACCCAAGAGGGACAAGCTCCAATGAGCAATTCAAACCAAATCCTCCGAGGAGAACTCAAACCGATGCACCAAATGCAAATGGCAAGAACACCACAAAGGTGCTCAAATCCCTCACTCTCAAGTTCCAACAAAGCTACTAAAGCTATTGGGGGAACAAGAGAGGAGGAATTAAAGAGAGACACAAAATCCCCCAAAATCTAGATCCCCAAAGATGCACTCACAAATAGATGAATCGGTTAGGTCAAAACGTGGGTCTAGATCTCCTCTCTCTTCCACTCAAATATGGGAAAGAATCATTGGAGGGAAAAGATTAGGAAAGCTTTAAGATCTAGAGAAAGTGTGGACAAAGTTTAGCCTAATAGATAAGAGAGGAGCAGTCTAAACTAAAAAAGGGCAAAGCCTTAAATAGGGGCCCAGAAAAACTAGCCGTTTGGGGCAATTTTTCGGTCAGAACCGGTAGAACCGGTTTTGACCGGTACTACCGCCCGAATACCAGCGCTAGGGGAAGTCAACACACACGATGAGAGAGAAGCAGCAGCCAGCGCGCAGCAGCAGGCGGTGGGGCCAAACAGCAGCGCATGCCAGCACGGACCGCAGCCGCAGCAGCTGCGCGCATGCAGGTGGGCAGCAGCGCACGTGCAGCGAAGTAGCACAGCCCAGCGGTGGCAGCAAGCAGCAAGCGCACGTGCAGGCAGAGTAGCGAGCGAGGCGCGCGAGCGGCGCGGCGGGCCCAGGGCACAGCGAGGCTGCAGGCACGCGGGCAGGCGCGCGCGAGCGAGAAAACGAGCGCAACTGGGCGTACGGTCGGTGAGCGGCGGGCGAGGGAGTGGGCCAGGGGGGCGAGCACGCGCAGCGACGCGGGCGCGGCGGCAAGTCAACGCGGCGAGCTAGGCCAGGCAGCAGAACTGGATCTGGAACAAAATCTGGACAAATAAACTGGGTCGACCGATAGTACCGGCCCACCCGGGCGGTACTACCGGGCCGGTCTGGTAGGACCGGAAAAAGGTACCGGCCAGACTGAAGGCGAGTGGGATGTCCGGTACTGGGCCCGGTAGTACCGGACGGCCCAGAAAATATCTTTTCCTTTTTCTTTTTCAAACCGAATAATAGCAAATATTCAAACGTCAATAACTTTTGATTGGTGACTCCGATTGACCCGATTCCAATTGCGTTGGAAATATTGATTATCACCAAGTGAGAAAGTATCAAGTAGAATAATGTGAGATACCTCACTTGGTGAGAAACCGAAAAGCTGCATAAATCAAAATCGCAACAAGATACATATGGGAGATCCGATTTTGATGAACAAGAGCTTGTTATGGAGATTACCACAAGCTCTATGTCCTCACATGGATAAGACCAAATAACAACCAAATGCGATGATGCAAGTATGCAAAGGTTTGAGCTCTCTCCGAACGATGTGACCGAATTACTCATACAAGAGCCCCTCTTGATAGTACGGTTATCTATCCTAAACCCGGTCTCCTACACACAACAAGAGACTGGCAAAAGGGAAAACCTATCAAGATTATACCTTTGCCTTGAGCATTCCACTTGAGCTCGATGTAGACGGTCTTGCCCTTCTCAAGATGGAATGCCTTTCTTAATTCCTCATCATCGACCTCGCATATTGAGCTTACACAACATATCTTATTTGCATTCCATCGACCTTGAAGCCAACACATGCTCCAAGCGATGCCAATGGACAAATCCTACAAGTATAACTTAATACACACATTAGTCCATAAAGATTGTCATTAATTACCAAAACCACACATGGGGGCCCAACATGTTCTTTCAACCGCCTTACCGCTAACCATGGCATCCTTAGCCGGAGCTTCAACCATTTGGTGTGCGGCACTCTCCTGCTTCACATGTTCGCCGACAACAGCGAGCTCTGTGGAGGCGCCTGAGTCCACTTCCATGGCGGAAGGGCCATATGCTTCTTCAGCTTGAGAGCTTGCCGGAGCGGATGAAGGCTGGGCGATGGGAGTGATAGGGGCGATGGCGGGAGATACGTCGCGATGCAGCATATCCTTTATGGTTCTAGAAGCCCCCAAAGTTTTGGAGGTCTTCTTCAAGCTGGTTGTAGCTTTCTTCCTGAAACGTGCAAAATGCATAAGTATGGGAACAAGACAGACAAATGGACAATGTCGGAGGGAAAGAATCTTACACAAGAGGGGGTGCTTTAGCAAAGGGGATCCCAGTAACCTTTCTTTTCTCCGCCTCCAGGGCAGCGGTAGTCTTCTTGGAGGCTACACCCTCCGTCTTTTTCTTCTTGCCTCCGTCGACAGCGTCAGAGGTGGAGCTCTTCCGCTTTCGCACCAACGGAGCATCGTCGTCGGACACGATGGTGACTTCCTTCATCTTTGGATCATAGATTTGAGGAGCCATGTTGTCCTCATCTATGTCGCTGAGCTGTTTAAGCGAAGAACCACCGTGTTAGATGAGATGGTAATGGCTAGACGGAAGAACTGGAGTATATGTCATACACGGAAAATAAACAGTTACCTTTGGGCACTTGCTCTCTACGAACATGTCGTAGGTGATGGTGAAGCCATTCTTCTTGTCCTTCACCTTGACGATGTCCTCGAGGTGGAGCTTGACGGAGTCGCTCGAGAAGTTATCCTCAGAGATGCGGAGGCTATCCCTTCTATCGTTGGAATACTCGTGCATCAGCTTCAAGCGGTGCTGCAGAGGCTGGATCCGCCTGATGAACCAGCACATGGCTAGGTCCAATCCGGTCAAACCCGTATCTACGAACCACTCTATCCGCCTTATAGCGCGGGAAGCGTCAATGTCAGAGGGAAGGGAGGCCTGGGATCTCCATGTCGAGGATTCGGCGACTGCTCCATCGACAAAGTCCGGGTACATAACTTCTCGTCCAGCCAGAGAGATATCTAGGCCGTAGAAGTACGTTCGCTGCCGGTTCTTGCAGGATTCGTGGCCGACGATGTCGGGGAAGCGCTGGCCAGGCCGGATCTTAAAACTAATGGTTCCACAATTTCTAAGCTCGTCCTTGCCGACTCCGGCTTTGCGCTTAACGGTAAAGAAGTATATAAAGAGATCTAGCCTAGGCCTAATCCCTAAATAACCCTCGCAGAGCGCCGCGTAGTTGTTGAGCGCTAAGATGCTATTGGGGGAGAGGTTCTTTGGTTGTACTCGGTAATGATTCAGGACAGCAAGGAAAAGTTGGATATTGGCAGGGAGACGCCGCGTACCATCTATGCTTTGAGGTACACCTTCTCTCCGACTTGGGGAGAAGGGGTAACCTCGCCGGCCGGCGTCGCCCGCCAGGCGAGCCCCTTCGTCGCAGGGAGGTAGCCCTCGTTGATTAGTTCTTTGATGTCGTGGTCTGTGATATTCAAACCGCGCCAATCGCCCTTGTGTGAGTCGTACTCCTCCTCCAGCAGCTCCAGCGCCGCTGGATTATGGTTGCCGCCGGTGGCCTCGACCACCGCAGACTTGGGGATGACCAGGCCTTCTGGGGGCACGACGACGGAGCTCGCCGGCTTCGCCGCGGCTTTGCCCGACGCCGGCATCAAAGGGGAGGAGCTGCTGCTGGCCATTGGGTGTGTTCGACGGTGACTGGGAAAGATTGGAGAGCTAGGGTTTTTCGCACGTTGCGCGGAGAGCTCGCGGAGGCGCTCACTGGAGGAAGAAGACGATGCAGGGGAGAATGAGGTGAAAAGTAAATTTTCCATCGCAGTTACTATTTATGGTCTCCGGCATCAACATTCGTGCAGCTTGATCGAATGATTGCCGTGTGGACGACGTGTGTGAAGACGTGTGCGGAAATTTCTCCACGTACCAACCGTCACCGCCAACGGTTCGTATCGCTCGCGCGGGAAAAGTGGACATGATTGTGTTCTCTGCATGTGTGAGTTACGAGGCGTTGCTGACCTATGTCTATGTCGCCCTAGCTGTCATAGGCAGATGAACCATCACATAGGAAGATTCCGGCATGGATGGATCCAATCCGGCTACGGAAGAGTACGATAGAAGATTCAGCAATTCTCCGACTTACTAATTGAAGACGGAGAAAACCTTGCAGGGTTCTTTGGGAGGACTACAAGATGTTGCTTGACGATTTGCCGACATCCATCTAGACGGAGCATTCAACATGAAGAGGCAAGACGGCGCAAGATCTCGGAGTTCTCTGGGGCTACTGTTGGGGATATGCTATATGGGTATCCTCATAGCATGTCCTCTATCCGGATAACCCGGGTGGCCCACAGTTGGTAGCATGGCCCATGGCCTGCTGGGCGGCCCAGTTAGATGGATCCATAAGGGAGGCCCATGCCGGATAAAGGAAGGCTACGAAGGAGTCACCGACGTACTCGGAGCCTTGGAGTGCAAGACACGCTAGACTAGTAATAGACCATATAGGACTCTATAACCTGTCCGACTAGGACTTTTCCCTGTAACCCTAGGACCTAGCGACTATAAAGTCGGTCCTATGGGAGCCTTTAGGGCACAATCTCAGACAACTTCACATAACATCGCACAGCGAACCAATCCCTGTAACTCGGCGTATTGCCATTATAGTGATTTATAGAAGGAGTAGGATTCCGCCACCGTTGTGGGATCTGAACCTGGGTAAGCTGTGTTACCTCGTACCCGTCAACCGTCCGCCTTCCCCCACGTCTCTAAACACGCACTGTGAGGACCCCTCCATGGCGTACTCGTCGAAAATACCACGACAAAGTGCAAACATTCAGATATTCGTGTCCAAGCAGGAGAACTACCAAAAGAAGAGAAATATATATACAAGGATAAAACATCGTGTCCATAGCACAGGGTGACAAGGCAGCATAAAGTATTTTACAGCATGAGACTACAAAATCAAGCAAATCTATGACTAGGCAGTTTTTTCGGTAGACACGGTGATGCTGGCCGAAGGAGCGTCAGCCATGGGTTTGGAGGTAGTAGTAGGACTTGTAGAAGGAGTATCATTTGAAGCCTTGGCATCAGGGACTTCTTGACATGTACCAATTGACAGCAACATCCGATAAAATTTCTTTGCCTTCTTTATGTAGGGTTTGAGATCAATTTCTTTGCTGGCGTCATTGACTGGAAGAGAAGAGATAACCTTCTTCCAGTCAATATTTTCGCCATGGGCTAGTGCCAGCGCCACTGAAATCTCTGCGCCATTCTTCGCTTGAGTCAGACTATACCCCGTCAATGGGTTTGGATCAGCAAGAAATATAGCCATTAGATTGTTTAGATCGGCAGGTACGTCCTTTTTAGGGAAATTTAACAGTGAAGAGTCTTGAAAGAGCAGCGGGAGAGAATCAAAAGATTGCGCCCGTGAACGCTATTCACCTCCAAGGTACTAATGGAATCCGACAATGGACCGGATCTAAGATCCTTTTCCAAGGTCAGGGATTGGCCTGTTATTTTTGCAAAGAAGTGCAAAAGTTCAAGAACTCGATAAAAGCAAAAAGAGCAGCGAGAATACAACACAAAAAACATATAGTGAAACTTACTAGTCATGGAGGAGTTCAAGGCCTCAACGCGAAGGTGAAGATCCTCATCCCGTGCGGCCACGTTTTCGGTTCTCTTCTGGAACGATTCAACTTCAACATTGTCATCTTGTTTAGCTTTTTCAAGCAACATCTTTGTCTTTTTTAGCTCGGCCTCCAGCTCGTCCACCCATTTAAGAACTTGGTCTCGAATAACTGTAGATCCGGCGACAGCAGCTATGTCAAAAGTTGATCATCATATGAACAAATGTTCGGGTAAAGAAAAGCCAGTAACAAATGAGAGGACGAACCATTGGATTCTTTGGCTTCATGGTGGATCTTGATGAAGCGAGAGGCCATCTCAACCATATCGCGCATCAGCGGCTGCCCAAAGACAACAAGATTACTCGGGGGCTACAGCATATGAAGGTTTCAGGAAATAAAATAGCAATTTAATTACATACTTCATGTCAAGCTCCGAGGGATTCTCGTCTATCGCCACACCCTTGCCCGAGGTTTTCTTCTTATTCATCGGCGGCTCAGGGGGCAACGCCGCCGTATCCTTCAGGTCCAACTTGTAAGCACCTTTTTCCAAAAGATCGGATGTGCCCATTGATACGTCGTAAACGTATCTATAATTTTTGATGTTCCATGATTGTTTAGCATCCACTTTGCTTTGCTTTGTCTACACTTTGAGGTATTTTTATATGTTTTATGGGACTAACCAATTAACAAGATGCCACAGTGCCAGTTGTCTGTTTTCTGTTCTTTTTGGTTCTAAAAAGTTAGAAAATCAATATTCTCAGAATTGGACGGGACAAAAGCCAAAGTCAATATTTCACCGAGGGGAACACGGAGCCAGAAGATGAGACGGAGGAGGGACTCGAGGGGGCCACACCCCCTGGCCACACGGCCAGGCCTGGCCCGTGCCGGGGGGTGGCCGCCTCGGGCACCCCCTCGGTCTCCCCCTTCTCCTATAATAAGCCCCTGATACCAAAACCCTAAGTATCCGATCAGATCAGGGGGATCTAAAGCTCTTCCTGGCACCCTGCCGGAGGGGAGAGATCATCCCGGAGGCCTTCTTCATCACCATGCCAGCCTTCGGTATGATGCGTGAGTAGTTCCACCTTGGACTATGGGTCCATATAGTAGCTAGATGGTTGTTTCTCCTCCTTTGTGCTTCCATGTTTAGATCTTGTGAGCTCCGTTCATGATCAATATCATCTATATGTAATCATGCATGTTGTGTTTGTGGGAATCCGATGGATATTGAAATTACTATGTTAGATTGGTTATGATTCTATCTTATTGATTATGTCATGTATGCGTTGTTTAATATCTTGCATGCTCTCCGTTTATAGTAACTATCTTGGCCAAGTAAATGCTAGTGACTCCAAGAGGGGGTATTTATGATCGATAGTGGGTTCTTGCCTCTATTGAATCTGGGTAAGTGACAGAAATCTCTAAGGTTGTAGATGTGATGTTGATACTAGGGAGAAAACAACGATCTTTTGTTCATGAAACAATTGTATTGTTTACTTTACACACTTTGCTTAAAGCAGTTATCCGTTGCTTGCAACTTAATACTGGAGGGGGTTCCGATGATAACCTGAAGGTGGATTACTAGTCATAGATGCATTTGAATGGCGGTCTATGTATCTTGTTATAATGCCCAATCAAATCTCATAGGATGATGAATGTCTAATATTGCATTGTTATGCCTTGCTTTGGCCTGTCAATTGCCCCGCTATAATTTGTTTACCCAGCATGTTATGTTGTTTATCTTAAGGAGAACACCTCTAGTGAACTGTGGACCTCGGTCCAATCTTTCCCATTGATACATCTTCCACTGTTACTGTTTACTTTCTGCAGGCCACCATTACCTTCCACACCATACGTTTAATCCTTTGTTTTCAGCAAACTGGTGAGATTGACAACCTCACTGTTCGTTGGGGCAAAGTCTTGAGTTTGTGTTATGCATGTTTCCAAGTTTCTAGCAACACCTTTGAGTCGTTTCCTTCCTCCTACTGGTTCAATAACCTTGGTTTCTTACTGAGGGAAAACTTACTGCTGTTCTCATCACACCTTCCTTTTGGGGTTTCCCAACGAAGCTCTATAGTGATCTGAGCTGCATCAACAAGCTTTTTCTGGTGCCATTGCCGGGGAGGCTAAGGACGGCTTCACAAGGGGAGTCCTTCACAACCTTTATCTTTACTTTGTTTTTGTTTTGCTTAGCTTCTTTTGCTTTGTTTTGTTTGCTTCTTTTTATCAAAAATTCCAAAAAAAATAGTTTCATTTGGTTTGCTTTTTCTTATAAAAACATAGAAAAAATAGTTCTACTTTAGTTGCTACCATGTCTGGTGTGGTTCCAGTCACTGTGTCACCTATGGAAAGGATCTTTACTTTCAAACAAGGAAGTGAAGAGAGTTTTAAAGAAGCTTGGTCTAGAATTTCTGATTTACAAGGAAAAACTGAGCCTAAGATGAGTCTAGGCCTAGTTATTAGCAGTTTCTACCATGGTATTGCTCTTTGTTATAGATATGCTTTGGATGTTATAGCAGGGAGATATATTTTTCAATGTAATGAGAATGAAGCTTTGGATGCCATAAAGAAGTTGATTACAATTTATAATATGCCTAGCAAGTATGATTCTTCCTTTATAAACATCTATGATAGGTTGAACACACTTGATACCAGTACAGTTGCTTTGAAAGATTGCTATAACATGCTTAGAGAGCACCATGATTATGTTCCAATAAATTCTGAGCCTTCAAAATGGTTTCCTACAATAAAAGTTGCTATAAACAATGAAACTTTTGATGCTCGCTATGATATCATGTCTGAATTTTGTCTTATGCATAAAGATATCTATGAGTCTTTGAATCTTTTGGGACTTTCTGAAGGAGGAGAAGAAATATCTCTTACCAATAATGCAACTATATTACCCATTGGAATAGCCGAAGGAGTGTTTACAAATATCTCAGGGAAAGTGGTGTCTATTGATTATCTTGTTATTGAATGTATAGGAAAAGGACAAATTACACTTGGAAGATCCCCGCAAAAACACCTTGGATCAATAATAGATGTGGGAAAAGGCATTTTGCTTCTCCAATAAGCAATCATACATTCCCTAAATATAAGAAGAAAGGTAAGAAAGGTAGGAGCAAGAAAGTTGATGTTAGTGCTTCTTCATTTGAAAATACTTGATTCTTGCTTCTTGTGCCTAACTTAAAGGCGTTAAAGATAACCCAATAGTTTTTCTTGAGTCTTGGAAGTTATTACTTGTGTAATAACCTCTCCTTATCCTTTTTGTTTGTTTTTTGTGCCAAGAATGACCTCTAATGAGAGGGAAGTAAGATTTGGGGAGTTGCTGTCCCGAAACAGATTTTTGTGCTCCACTGTAAACATTCTTGAAAAATGTCTGTAAGTCGGATTGATCTGTAATTTTTTTAATAAATCCCCCAGGTTGTTAGCTAACTTTCGTTAGTTCAACAATTTTTTATTTGAGCAAGAGAAGGCCCTCGAAAAAATCGGTTTCTATCTGCTGGTCTATTTTGACAGATTTCTGCCATTATTTGCATTTGCTTCTTATAGATTCCTTTTTGAGTTCTCTTTGGGAAATTGAACTTTTTGAGGGAATTGTTATAGTACATTGTGTTTTTAATGAAAGTTTTGATGTTTTGAAACTTAACCCCAAAGGTCTATTATCCTTTGAATGCACTAATGTTGCTAATGAAGATTGTGTGAAGTTTTATATGAAGGAAAATTTGCAGGTGTAAGGAAAGAATGATGTAATGAGATGAAGAATGGAAAAAATATCAAGCTTGGGGATGCCACCCCGTGTCACCCCAAGAAATATTCAAGAGGTACAAGCGTTAAAGCTTGGGGATGCCCAAGGAATCCCCTTCTTCATTAATAAAAGTCCCAGGTCTTTCTAGACACTTCGTTTTTATTGTTTCATGCACTGTTGTGTTGTTCTTGGAGCGTCTTAGTTTTCGTTTTTGGTTTCTGTTTGCTTAGTTTGCTTGAATAAATTAGTTTGACCCCCGCTTTCACTATGTTGTTTCAAATAAGTTGATTGGTGTTGGAAAGGAGTAGGAAGTTCTTGCTTTAGTAGTACAACAAGGTGCTTGCTTTGACTGTGACTTAGATTTCATCATGTCACGCTAGATGTTGTATTGACCTTATGCTTAGTGATTATTTTTGTAGCATGACTTGTTCCAAACAATTAGGATTGCTTAATGTGCCTTGAAAGAATCATGTGTTGTTTTAGCATACAAAAGCATAGTATTGTGGTATTCTACTTTGATGCTTTGTTTGGGTTGACTTGGCACATGCTCACACTATGTTATGACTATGAACCAGTCAACTTAGCCTATATGATCATTTAGTTTTTGACTCGTGGTACCACTTTATGCTTTGATTAGTAATGTTTTATCGCTCTACATGATTATGGCCATTATTGCTCTCTTAGTTGATCGCTCCCAGTCTTTTGCTAGCCTCCACTTGTATTGACTAAGCTCTACTCATGCATCCAACTCCCAAGAAACCAAGTTATTCCAAAGTGTCCACTATAAATTCCTATGCATGGTGTGTTACACCATTCCAAGTATATTCTTGTTTTGTCTATGCTCAAAATTAAACTTGTTATTTGAAAGTTAGTGATTAAAGCTCTCACAAACTTGATGGCACACTTTATTTTTCTTGCCCCTAATAAACTTGAACCATTGTGTGATCTATGTTGTATATGCTTGCAGTTATAAGTTGGGATTAGCAGAACCGTGCTGTCACGGGGAACACTTTCAACATTGCACCTGTACATTATACCCAGTTGATATCATGCTCTTTTGTTTGCGGATGTCGTCGATGTGAAATAAAAGGGGAGCTTGTAAGTCCATGGAGTTATGTATGTGTGTTAGAGAAACGCATGGGCCGCTAGCCTAAGCCATACCTAATCATGGTGGAAACTTGCAGCATCACCATAGTGAGCAATCTATGAAGCATTCTTCTTATAAAAAAGAGAGATAGGAAAAAGAGATCAAGAAAAAGAAAAGAAAGGAGATGAGAAAAGAGCAAAGAGAGAAACACACCATTTTCCCATGGTAAATAAGAAGATTGTTGAGATGCTCATTGTCTGCTTGCCTTGTCATTTTGATATGGTATAGCTCATGTATCATTGGGCAAGGGGTACCCCCTTGGCGGTTCTCTATGATACACATGTACTTACTATGACAAGAACTTACCGGTGACTAAAGTTGAGTAGCATGAGGAGCGGCCCTCGTACTCAAGGGACATGAGATTGCCAACTTATACTTTGTCAAGCATATACTCCATATTTTGTTCACTTTAACCTTAATCGCTTCAAGATGCTTATGATAGGGGCAATGAGAGCTGAAAGCTAACAAGTACCATAATTTTTGGAAGCTCTTTATGAGACTTCAAATCCCTGCTTCCCTTATGAAGTGCCTTTCTTCCACTTTTATATTGAGTCTCCATCTTCCATCCTTAGGCACCAATTAAGAGAGCACAGTTGTCATTCTTAGTTCTATGTGCATTGTCTCAAAACTTATTAATTAATTCATATTGTTGATATTGCTTGTTCTTGAACTAGTTGTATCTAGTCACTCTTATGAACTTTGAAGGTATCCTATGCAATTATTTTTGCTACTCCATGAAGGACAAGTTGAATGCCACTATGCTATGTTTTCTTTATGTGAAACAAATAAATGTCTTTCAATGCATTGTTATTCATGAATGTTTGTTTGTATCCTTTCATGTTGCAGCATAGTTACTTTGTCTTATTTTTAGAACTTATTCTTTCATGCTCATGTTTAGAGTACTTTGATCCCAGCTTTCAACTTGCAAATGGTATGATCTTGATTGTGATGGTGCATGTCACCTCAAAAATTATTCTTTTTATCACCTACCTACTCGAGGACGAGCATGAGTTAAGCTTGGGGACGCTTGATACGTCGTAAACGTATCTATAATTGTTTATGTTCCATACTTGTTTACTATCAACTTTGCTTTGCTTTGTCTACACTTTGAGGTATTTTTATACATTTTCTGGGACTAACCTATTAACAAGATGCCACAGTGCCAGTTGCATGTTTTCTGTTGTTTTTGGTTCCAGAAAAGTCAGAAAATGAATATTCTCGGAATTGGACGGGACAAAAGCCAAAGTCAATATTTCACCGAGGGGAACACGAAGCCAGAAGACGAGACGGAGGAGGGCCTCGAGGGGCCCACACCCCCTGGCCGTGCGTCCAGGCCTGGCCCGCTCTTGGGGGGTGCGGCCGCCTCGTGCACCCCCTCGGTCTCCCCCTTCGCCTATAAGAAGCACCCGATACCAAAACCCTGAGTACCGGATCAGATCTCCACGAAACAGTCTATAGCCGCTGCCACCATCGTTCCTAGATCAGGAGGATCTGAAGATCTTCCCGACACCCTGCCGGAGGGGACAGATCACCCCGGAGGCCTTCTTCATCACCATGCCAGCCTCCGATATGATGCGTGAGTAGTTCCACCTTGGACTATGGGTCCATATAGTAGCTAGATGGTTGTTTCTCCTCCTTTGTGCTTCCATGTTTAGATCTTGTGAGCTCCATTCATGATGAAGATCATCTATTTGTAATCATGCATGTTGTGTTTGCAGGATTCGATGGATATTGAGATTACAATGTCATATTGGTTAATGATTCTATCTTATTGATTATATCATGTCTGTGTTGTTTGAGATCTTGCATGCTCTCTGTTTCTAGTAACTATTTTGGCCAAGTAGATGCTAGTGACTCCAAGAGGGGGTATTTATGCTCGATAGTTGGTTCTTGCCTCTATTGAATCTGGGGAAGTGACAGAAATCTCTAAGGTTGTAGATGTGTTGTTGCTACTAGGGAGAAAACAATGATCTTTTGTTCATGGAACAATTGTATTGTTTACTTTACACACTTTGCTTAAAGCAATTATCTGTTGCTTGCAACTTAATACTGGAGGGGTTTCGTATGATAACCTGAAGGTGGATTACTAGTCATAGATGTAGTTGGATGGCGGTCTATGTATCTTGTTGTAATGCCCAATCAAATCTCATAGGATCATGAATGTCTAGTATTGCATTGTTATGCCTTTCTCTGTCCTGTTAATTGCCCCTCTGTAATTTGTTTACCCAGCATGTTATGTTGTTTATCTTAAGGAGAACACCTCTAGTGAATTGTGGACCTTGGTCCAATCTTTACCATTGATACATCTTCCACTGTTACTGTTTACTTTCTGCAAGCCACCATTACCTTCCACACCATACGTTTAATCCTTTGTTTTCAGCAAACCAGTGAGATTGACAACCTCACTGTTCGTTGGGGAAAAGTCTTTAGTTTGTGTTGTGTAGGTTTCCAAGTTGCTAGCAACACCTTTGAGTCGTTTCCTTCCTCCTACTGGTTCGATAACCTTGGTTTCTTACTTAGGGAAAATTACTGTTGTGCTCATCACACCTTCCTATTGGGGTTTCCCAATGAAGATCTACAGTGATCTGAGCTGCATCAACACCCATTGGTTGTCCCGTGGACTTTGCAACAGGGGACTGAGCAACACCACTAGTTGGCGACTTTGGGGAGGCATCCTCACCCTCATTTCTCTTGGAAGAACAGGAAATTTCATCGACTCAACATTTTCTCGGGTCAAGGATGCAAATAAGGACAAGGGGAAGTGACTTACAAGTTGATTTCTTGCGCCATCCGAAATATCCTCGTGTGGGGAGGAGCAATAGAAACATGTTTGATATTTTGTGGCTTAGAACCTATTGAATCGTTAGAGTCTTCAACCCTTTCAACAGACTCGGCGCGCTTTCGCTTCCCAGCCGCAGGGACCATCTCGAATCTTCAAAGTGAGCTAAAGGAACCGACAAAGTGTCATGGGAAGAGTTGTCCGATGAAGCCTCGTCATCCTCGATAGTGACCAGAGCTTCGGCATATCCCTCGCATACGGCGATGCTGTCGGGAAGATCACCGGACTCGGGTAGTGGTGGCAGATGAAGCAAATGTTTCATGGCCCTATTGGCAAAGCCAGATGCAAAGGAAAAAATCAATTCAGGAAAATACAATACAAGGCATGGACAAACAAGGAACAAGAACACGACAAACTCTTACCTCAGGCACATGATTCTTCTTATTGAAGGGCTTTACCCGACAATCATTAGGAACTATGCTTTTCTTTGTTAGCTTTGTGAAAGAGCAAACCTGTTTCTCCAAAACTTTAACCGTCAGATCCTAGGGTGTAATCCTCATTTGACCTTTTCGTACAAGGTAGGTCCACATGTCGGCCATTCGAGCTTGGATGGGTTGGATGGGAATTGGAAGAAAATATGTCAGGATTTGGAGACCTGACAATTGCGTTGTACGCAACTTCTCATTTCGGTCCAGCAGAGGCTGAACTTCCTTCATTTCTTCGACTGAGGGACGCTTCTCCCGGGAACTAAGCCTCTGGCATTTTTTCATCGGGTCTAAGGGGGCTAACCCGAACTTCTAGCCTTCGACATGGTGGTCCTTAATAGAGATCCACTTCGCTTTCCAACCTTGGACGGAGTCCGCGGTTTTCAGATTGAAGTAATTCACATCAGAGCGCACCAAGATTATTGCGCCTCCGACATCGTGAACGGTGGTGTCCATATCATTATGACGAACAAATAAGAAATGCTTCCACAGGCCCCAATAGGGATGTAGGGCTGTCAACGAGCCGAACTCAAGCGAACATTGTTAGGCTCGGCTCGAGCTCGGTAGAAGCTCGAGCCAAGCTCGAGCGAGTCTAGGTTGACCTTCGAGCCTATATCTAAGCTCGAGTTCGGCTCGACCAAAGCTCGAGTAGGCTTGAGCTCGGTTCGTTGAAGCTCGGTAAGAAAATTTTAGTACATCCAAAGATAGACATGCAGCTACATAGCAATAAAATAGTAAAGCTTGAAAACCGAATAGCAAAAATGGCTCGGAGTCTCACATAATAGTAGTCTCACATAATAGTAATAAAGTGCCAAAGTGCCAGGACAATTATTTTAGCAGTCTTATAGCAGATAGAATAATAATAGCAGTCTCAATTTTGCGGCTATACAAAAATCACGAGCTTTATCGAACAGTTTGAGTTCGGCTCGTCTAAGCTCGCGAGCTCAAAAACAGGCTCGAGCTTGGTTTGTTAGAGAGACGAATCAAGCTCGAGCCAAGATGTTAACGCGCCGAACTCGCAATGTTTGTCGAGTCCGAACTTTTTTGACAGGCCTATAGGGATGGATCCCGAGGAAACACTCGCATAAGGCGATATGGAGAATGGATTTGAGCATAAGCTGGTAAAGTTGTATGCTATAGACAAATAGAAGACCACAAAGAAATTCGTGAGAAGGGAGATAAATGTGCGGAAGAGGAAGGAAAGGAACATTACTCGCCATCCCGCTTCGGGCACGGGCGTAGTCTCGTCGCCGGGAATCTTGAAGGTCCCTCCTCCAGCAGGTTGAAGTTGCGAGCTTCGCGCAAATTGCACGCTATACACTTCGAGGCCACCCACCCAATGGACCGCTTCTTCTTCGAGGTTGCATCAGCGGTAGATGAGGTTCCCTTAGATAAACTCATGAAGGTTCTCTAGGGGAGCGGCGCAAAGAAGCAGGAACGAGCTGGGGCGTGCGAGAACAATGGAGCACTAAAAGCAACGGAACAAAGGAGGAAGAGGATGGCAAAGGGGAAGCAGGGCAGTAAAATTGCTAACCCACTCAATATAAAGAAATTTGGAGAGATTACGAGCCGTTGATCAAGCGCAATGAAGCGCCAGCATGAATAAGATGCTGACACATGGCCGTAGTGGGAAAGGGAAAAAATCCCGCACAAGTAACAATATTTCGGTAAATCCGGTAGCAACCACACGATGATACGTCGGAAACGTATCTATAATTTTTTATGCTCCATGCTTGTTTAGTATCTACTTTGCTTTGCTTTTCCTTTATTTGAGGTTGTAAGATCCCTCCTTTGTAAAGGAAAAGGATCCCTGTGATTGCAATGCTAGTCCCTGGATCAATAGCTAGCATCCACAGTTAAGATGTAATATCAATAAACAAAGGTCATAATATAACTTTATAACCAGGAATAACATAATTTTATTACATCTTACATAGCTCATTTGGCTATTACATTACATTGCAGCGGAATAACTATAAGCATGGGGTCCTTCATCTTCAAAGTGCCACAGGCAAACATGTTGGTTGTAGACTTTGTAATCCTAATCAATCAATCTTCACTAAAATCAATCAAACCTGCAACATTACAAGTTACAGCCACAAGGGTCAATACATTTGAATTGTATTGGCAAGTTTCACTACTATGTTGAATATAAGTGGATCCTATCATTACATGCATTTTTGGCTAAGTAGGGTTTTAAGGCTCATTTGCAGAAAGCAATACTTTATCCTATCTTTTCAAAATAGTTTTGATCTTTTGTCAAATCTTTTCTGAACTCCTTGGAATCCACCAAGTGTCTTTGTCAAAATCTCTTGAGATCCTTGCTACCCCCAAGTACTTCAAGTTTTTATCAAATCTCTTGAGCTCCTTGGTAACCCCAAGTGCTGCAAGTTTTTATCAAAGTCTCTTGAGCTCCTTGGTACCCCCAAGTGCATCAAGCCTTTTGTTGTCACTTAAAAGTTTTTCTTTTAGAAATTGGAATGTCGAGATTTCCCATAGCTTCAAGCTTTAGTTGCTCAGTATTGTCCATAACCGGGGAAACGGCTAAGTACTTAGATTTTATTGTCTTCTGCAGAAGTTGTACACTTTACCCACATATCACACTCTCATCTTGTTGCCACCAGTGGCCGCTGGATTGGTACTCACCATGATGGAGTACTGGCAGATTGAGAATGTGACGAAGTATTTCCAGAGGGTCCTCCCATACACCATTGCTAGCTTGTATTCAGTACCCATGTAGGATTCCAGGTCCTCATTTTCAGTAACCTGAAGACAATGCATGGGTCTTCCCAATGTAGTTGACTAAGCCAGAGCCATATGTAGCATGTGGTTGTACACGAAAGCCACAATTGGAGAAACATGTGCAATCTCTAAGTTTCCTGGGTGGTTTTCTTTTGGAGCACAACACAAAGAGATTGCCATAGACATGGTTCCTTTTGTTGCCACCTTCTCCAAAACTCAAAGTCCTTGTCCACCCAGGTGGTTCATTGAGTCCTTGTTTTATTATATAAAAACACGAGTCCTTTTCTCAACTTCATAAAATCTCAACATGTATCTCTTTTCAAAATATAGTATGGCTAAGCATGTAACAAATACATTGTTTTCACTAAGGAAAATATAGGGGTATCCTATTAGGATTTAGCATAGCATAAGTATAGAAATTCTTTTTCTTGCATGTTTCAAAATCCACCAAGTATAATGAAAATAGTAGGACTTTAGATGATAGTGTCACTTGCCTTTTTGGTAGGGAATGATGGTTCACTTCTTGATCTTGCTAGTTTCACACATTTCTAACTTCACTACAATTCAATCAAGCAAACACAATATCAACTTGCATTCCAACCAATAATCAATCAATCAAATCATCACACATAAAATAAGAGAAACTAAGTCATGCATGCAAGCATGCAAAAATAGTTTTATTTGCAAAGATGGTCTCCACTAGGCTTCTAAACTTTGTAAGGTTCAAAGTGGTCATTTTTCAAAGTGGCAAAGTCATTTGCAAAAGGGTTTTATCCATAAACTATTTTTAAATCCAATCATTATTTTATGTGGTGGAAAATATTTTTATCAAAGCAACAACTTTATGTTGTTCACCAAATAAGTTGTTGTTTTCTCAAAACTTGGTGTTTAGGGTCAGTAGGTTTGATCCAATCATTTTTCCAAAGTTTTTACTCCAAAAACATTTTCATAGCAAAAACAATGTTTTTATTTGGCTAGAAATGGGTTAAATCAAGTTTTTATTCCTAAACTTCACAAAATCCATTTTTAAAACCATGGGTTGGTTCCTAGGGTCAGTAAGTTCACCATAAACTAATTTTCCAAGATTTCAACCTCAAAAACAATTTTTGAATAATTTTTCTAATCTAAACAAGCATACAAATGTTTCTGCAAAAACAAGCAATCTAACAGATACTTTTTACTAAACACATTGCATGGTTGGCTAGGGCTTGTTCCACTGATTCCAATGATATAAAGTTTGCAAATTTTGGACGTGTGGATCAAAAGTTACAAAGGTTTCAAAATTGAATCTCTAACAGATTCAAATCTGTTTTAAAACGAAGCCTGGGCCACGCGTCGCGATGCTACTGGTCGATACCGGTTCGCACGGATCGCGCAACCACAGCCGTTGGATCTAAACAGATCGCGCGGCTCTGAGACGCTACTTACCGCTTCGCCTAGCTTCTATCGTGTGCGTCCGATCTAGATCCTAGGGACATCACTGCTCGGTCAACAACGGGCGGCGCTGTGCGGCGGCGACTGGCGGCGACGCTCAGGCGATGGGCTAGCGGCGGTTCTAGGAAGCAAAGAACAAAGTGGGGATGCTCACCGTGATCGCAAAGACGTGGTGATGCTCGAGGCGTGGTCGGTTGGTCGAGGGGCGCACTGGCGTGGAGGTAATCGCTCGCCGGAGTGGGAAACGGCGTCGGGTGGCTCTGGTCCTGGTCGGAGGCGACGCTGCAGATCGCCCTAAGGCAAGACAAGAGCATGGTCAGATGCAGGAGGATGTGGCGAGTGTGGGAGCGTGAACGAGACGGCGTGGGGCGCTCTGTGCTTACCAGGGGTCTTCGCCGGAGAGAGGCAGACGCGGCGGCGCGGTCAGTGGTTGTCGAAGTCGACGCTCAGGGGCGCCCCCGGTTGAACGGAGGGTACAGGCAGAAGCGCCAGAGGTTGGGGAGTATGTGTGCTTGGTCGGGGTGGCAAGGCGGTGGCTGGGCTCGCTGGAATTTGCTGGGGACGGTGGTCGGAGCAGTGGCGTTGCAAGCTCGAATTGAGGCAGCCTAGGGGCTCTTGTGCTGCAGTGTTTGAGGGGAAAGGAGGAGAAGGTGCAGGCGATTAAAAGGACGTGGTCGCAGGGGGAGTAATGGCCGTGGTTAACGCGAATTGATCGCCGGCGTTAAGGCCAGGAAACGGCAGGCGTCGTCTGCGCGAGGAAGAAGGAGGTGAGCTGGCTGCATGGGTCCTCTTCGTCAGCGAAGGAGAGAGGCAGGGAGAGGGGTCCACCAGTCATTGTCTGCGCGGGTTAGAAACTGAGTGCGAAACGTTTTCCTTCGGGAGGGAGAGAGTGGGCTGGCACTGGGCTGTTGGGCTTGGCCAGTTGGGCTGAGTCCATTTCTATATTTTTTTCTTCTGGATGCTTTTTCATTTTCTGATTCTATTTTCTGTTTTGAAATTCAAACAACAAATCAAACATCCAAATTAATTCAAACATTCACCCAACATTGTAATTGAATTTGGTTCTGTTTAACAACATAAACCAATTCCCAAAATAAAATAATATAATTTTATTCTTTTTAGGATCTATTTAATAATTAAATAAAATAGATCTTGATTATTAATTCAAATAGGATTTGTTTTATTAAAATCTTTATTTTGAAATCTAAAATAAAACCAAAACACTTCAGTAGGTTTTATTTGAAAATAATAAACACTTGGAAAACTTATTTAAAATTATTTAATAAGTTTTGATGTTTTATTTAAAATGGTAAAACCTTTTATTTAAATAAAATTGGATATTAAATCCTTATTATTTTATTTAAATAAACCTTTACTATTTTTTTATTAAAACAAAATGTTTTGTTTCAAATGCTTGACCAAGGTTTATTTTGGTTCCATACAATAATCCTTATTTATAAATCTACCTTTTCTTTTGAAAACCAAATCTTTTATTTAAAGATCCAAAATAGTAATTCCAAATATTTTATTTTCCTTTATTAAATGTTTATCTTTTTAAATCCCTTTAGGATTTATTTGATCCAAATTGGTTTGAAGGTTTCCAATTGGATTCAAAAAGTTTATTCTCACCCTGAAAATCAACAAAGTTTTATTTTATTCATTTATTTTTCACGTTACAAGATTTGGAAAATCTTGGGATGTGACAGAGGTGTTTTTATATCTTTTCTGGAACTAACCTATTAACAAGTTGCCACAGTGCCAATTGCCTGTTTTTTCTGTTTTTGGTTCCAGAAAGACAGAAAATCAATATTCTCGGAATTGGACGCGACAAAAGCCAAAGTCAATAACTTTCCGTGGGGGACAATAATCCAGAAGACGAGACGGAGACGCAAGCCAGGGCGTCCAGACCCCCTAGGCGCGGGTGGGCCTTGCCCCGCGCCTGGGTAAGGTGTGGGGCCCCTGGCCGCCTCCCAGCCTCGCCTCTTCGCCTATAAGAAGCCCCCGATGCAGAAAACCTAAGTACCCGATCAATATTCCACGAAACCTTCTGTAGCCGCCGCCACCATCATCCCTAGATCGGGGGATCTGAAGTTCTTCCCGGCACCCTGTCGGAGGGTAGATCATCCCGGAGTCCTTCTCTCCGGTATGATGCGTGAGTAGTTCCACCTTGTACTATGGGTCCATGTAGTAGCTAGATGGTTGTATCTCCTCCTTTGTGCTTTCATGTATAGATCTTGTGAGCTCTGTTCATGATCAAGATCTAATCTATTTGTAATCATGCATGTTGTGTTTGCGGGGATCTGATGGATATTGAGATTATTATGTTGGTTTGATTAACGGTTTTTTCTTTATGATTATATCATGTCTATGTAATTTGTGATCTTGCATGCTCTCCGTTGTTAGTAGCTATCTTGGCCAAGTAGTTGCTAGTGACACCAAGAGGGGGTATTTATGCTCGATAGTGGGTTCATGCCTCTAGTTTCCAAGGGAAGTGATAGAAATATCTTCGGTTGTAGATGTGTTGTTGCTACTAGGGAGAAAACAACAGTATCTTGTTCATGGAACATGTGGACTGTTTACCTTACACACTTTGCTTAAAGCAGTTGTATGTTTCTTGCAACTTAATACTGGAGGGTGTTCGGATGATAACCTGAAGGGGGACTTCTAGTCATAGATGCAGTTGGATGGCGGTCTATGTATATTCTTGTACTGCCCAATCGAAACTCATAGGATCTTTCTGACTAGTATTGCATTGTTATGCCTTGCTCAGTTCCTGTCAATTGCCATGCTGTAATTTGTTTACCCTTCATGCCATGCTGTTTATCTAAAGAGAGCACCTCTAGTGAACTATGGACCCCGGTCCAATCTTTACCATTGATACATCTCCTACTGTTACTTGTTTACTTGCTGCAATCCACCATTACCTTTCACACCATACGTTTAATCCTTTGTTACAGCAAACCGGTGAGCTTGACAACCTCACTGTCTAGTTGGGGCAAAGTCTTGAGTTTGTGTTGTGCAGGTCT
This sequence comes from Avena sativa, assembly GCA_916181665.1. Classification (NCBI taxonomy): domain Eukaryota; kingdom Viridiplantae; phylum Streptophyta; class Magnoliopsida; order Poales; family Poaceae; genus Avena; species Avena sativa. Next base: position 115,607,669 of record OV702281.1, read on the forward strand.
CCGTGTTGCTTGCAACACCTGTGTGACGTTTCCTTCCTCCTACTGGTTCGATAACCTTGGTTTCTTACTGAGGGAAAACTGTTATTGTGCTACTTCACACCTTCCTCTTGGGGTTCCCAATGAAGTGCTAATCAGCACCATCAAGCTATTTTCTAGCGCCATTGCCAGGGAAGAAAGGTAAAAGGCACTCACACACGTTACCCCACGATAACAGCAAGCTAGAAAGCTATTTTTTGGCGTCGTTGCCGGGGAGGCTAAGGACGTCTTCGCTAGGGGAGTCCTTCACTTCCTTTCTCTTTACTTTGTTTTTAGTTTTCTTTGTTCCTTTTGCTTGGTTTTGTTTGCCTCTTTTCAAAAAACCCAAAAAATTAGTTCCTACTCTAGTTGTCGGTCTGTTATTGCCTTGCTTGGTCATGCTTTCTATCAATGGATGGTTTCTTTGAAACTAGTTCTTATTGGCAAGGTGGGTTCACAGAGGAACAAAAGTATTATTACAAGGAACACCGTTTGTCACAAAAAGGGAAACACTTATGGGAACAAATTGATAGGTTGAATACTATTGCCAGAGACGTGTGCTCTACTTATAATTTTACCTATTGCTTTGATAAAGCTTGTTGTTGCAGGAGGTATAAACACCTACCCTTTCAATGTGAGTATAATGATAATTTTACCAAATCTTCTTATGTTAAAGGAAATTATGACTTTTTATGATGTGGAACAAATTGAAGAATTCATTGCCTTCAAGGGTGCATTTGAAATTGCTAGTTTGTTTGAAAATACTGATAATGCACCTTATGAATATGAGGTTTATGAGATACTTAAATTCTGCTTTGATAATTACAAGGAAGCAAATGGCTATATTCTTGAATATTTTAATAGATGCTTTCCACAAATGGAAGAGAATAATGCCTTGTAGGAGCCTATGGAAGAAGAAATTGTTAAAACTGGAAGCTTATTAGATGAAAAAGAGGAGAGTGATGAACAAAAGGAGGAAGAATGGATTATCTACCCATGCCTACCTTCTAATGAGAGTAACTCTTTATCCCTTACATTATTTCATTGTCCCCCATGCTTACCAAAGGAGGATGAATGTTATGTCCCTGAGGATCCTTTTGAAATATCTACTTTGGGTAAAACATGTGAAGGTTTTAATCCCACTATTTTTGAGCTTGATAGAAATTATGTGTTTGTAGCTCATGAAAAGCATGCTTTATGTGATAGCTATATTGTTGAGTTTATTCATGAGGCTACTGAAAATTATTATGAGAGAGGAAAATATGGTTGTAGAAGTTTTCATGGTACTGAAACACCTCTCTATGTGCTGAAAGTTTTGAAGTTACTCTTGTTTTATCTTCCTATGCTTGTCACTTTGTTCTTTGAGAATTTATTTTCTTACAAGATTCCTATGCATAGGAAGTGGGTTAGACTTAAATGTGTTTTTAATTTGCTCCTTGATGCTCTCTTTGACTTCAATTCATAATTCTTATGTGAGCATCTTCTCAAACTATCAAGCCTAACTTAAAGGCGTTAAAGAAAAGTACTTGTTGAGAGATAACCCAAGAGTTCACTTGAGTCTTGGAAGTTATTACTTCAGTAATGACTTCTCCTTATCCTTTTTGTTTGCTTTTTGTGCCAAGAATGACCTCTAATGAGGAGTCTCTGTAACTCGGATTGAGCCCAAAGTTTACGAATAAATCCCTAGTATGTTAGCTAACTTTTGTTAGTTCAGCACTTTTTGATTTGAGCAACAGATGATTTTTGAAAAAAAATCGGTTTCTACCTGCGGGTCTGTTTTGACAGATTTCTGCCATTATTTGCATTTGCTTCTTATTGATTCCTTTTTGAGTTCTCTTTAGGTGAATTGAGCTTTTTGAAGGAGTTACTATAGTAGCTTGTGTTTTTAGTGAAAAGTCTTGCTGTTCCAAAGCTTTGCCAAAGGTCTAATATCTTTTGAATACACTAATTTTGCTAATGAAGATTGTGTGAAGTTTTGTATGAAGGAAAAATTTCAGGTGTAGAGAGAGAATGAAGTAATGAGATGAAGAATGGACAAAAGCTCAAGCTTGGGGAGGCCACCTTGGTGTCACCCCAATAAATATCCGAGAGGTACAAGCGTCAAAGCTTGGGGATGCCCAAGGCATCCCCTTCTTCATCAATAAAAAGATCAGGTCTGTCTAGACACTTCGTTTTTATTTTTTCATGCACAGTTGTGTTGTTCTTGGAGCATCTTAGTTTTGGTTTGGTTTGCTTAGGTTGTCTAGTTTGCTTGAATAAAGTAGTTTGGACCCCCGTTCTCGTTGTGTTGTTTTGCAAATAAGTTGCTTGGTGTTGGAAAGGAGTAGTAAGTTCTTGCTTGAAAGTGCAAGAGGAGCTTGCATTAACTATGACTTAGATTTTAGCATGACATGCTAGGTGTTGTTTTGACCATATGCTTAGTGATTATTGTTGTAGCATGTATTGTTCCAAATAATTGGGGTTGCTTAGTGTGCCTTGAAGAAATTATGCATTGTTTTAGCATGCAAAAGCATAGTATCGTGGTATTCTCCTTTGATGCTTTGCTTGGGTTGACTTGGCACATGCTCACACCATGTTATGACTATGACAAGTCACCATAGCCACTATGATCATTTAGTCCTTGACTTGTAGTACCACTCTATTCTTTGATTAGTAATGTTTTGTTGCTCTGCATGATTATGGCCATTATGCTCTCTTAGTTGGTTGCTCCCAGTCTTTTGCTAGCCTCCACTTGTATGAGTAAGTTCTACTCATGCTTCCAACTCCCAAGAAACCAAGTTATTCCAAAGTGTCCACTATAAATTCCTATGCATGGGGTGTTACACCATTCCAAGTATATTCTTGTTTTCAGCTATCTTCCAATTAAAAACTATTTTGTTATGTGAAAACTTAGTGATTAAAGCTCTCACAAACTTGATGGCACACTTTATATTATTTGCCCCTAATAAACTTGAACCATTGTGTCATCTATGTTGTATATGCTTGAACTTATACGTTGGAATTAGCAGAACTGTGCTGTCATGAGGATCGTTTTCAACATTACACTTATACTTTGTACTCAGTTGATATCATGCTCTTTTGTCTATGGATGTCACCGGTGTGAAATAAAGAGGGAACTTGTAAGTCCATGGAGTATGTATTTTTTGTTAGAGAAATGCCTAGGACGCTAGCCTAAGCCATGCCTAATCATGGTGGAAACTTGCAGCATCACCATAGTGAGATATCTATGAAGCATCCTCAATAAAAAGCTATGCATATAGTAAATAAAAAGATCGCTGAGATGCTCATTGTCTGCTTGCCTTGTCATTTTAGTTATGGCATAGCTCTTGTACCATGTGCAAGGGGTACCCCGTTGGCGGTTCTCTATGATATGCATATACTTACAATGACAAGAACTTACAGGTGACTTAAGTTGAGTAGCATGAGGTGTGGCCGTCGTATTCAAGGGACTTGAGATTGCCAATTTATACTTTTTCAAGCATATACTCCATAGTTTGTTCACTTTAACCTTAATCACTTCAAGATGCTTATGACAGGGGCAATGAGGGCTGAAAGCTAACAAGTACCATAATTTTTGGAAGCTCTTTTTAAACTTGAAATCCCTACTTCCCTTTGTGAAAGGCCTTTCTTCCAACATTATTGATTCTCCACCTTCTACCTTTACCACCATTAAGAGAGCATAGTTGTCATTCTATGTGCAATGTTCCAAAACTTATTGATTAATGCATATTGTGATATTACTTGTTCTTGTGCTACTTGTTTCTAGTCACCCTTGTGAACTTTGAAGGTGTCATATGCATCTATTTGCTACTCTATGAGGGACAAGCTGATTGCCACTATGCTATGTTTTCTGTATGTGAAACAAACAAACGTTATGTAATGCATGGTATTCATGATCTTTGTTTGTAGCTTGTCATGTTGCATGCATAGTTACTATGTCCTATTGTTAGAACTCCATCTTTCATGCACATTTTTAGAGTTCTTTGATCTCAGCTTTCAATGCTTGCAAATGGTTTGATCTTGGTTTTGATGGTGCATTTCACCTCAAAAATTATTCTTTTTATTACTTACCTACTCAGGGACGAGCAGGAGTTAAGCTTGGGGATGCTTGATACATCGGAAATGTATCTATCATTTTTTATGCTCCATGCTTGTTTAGTATCTACTTTGCTTTTCTTTGTGTTTCTTTGAGGTGTTTTTATATCTTTTCTGGAACTAACCTATTAACAAGTTGCCACAGTGCCAGTTGCATGTTTTCTTCTGTTTTTGGTTCCAGAAAGGCAGAAAATCAATATTCTCGGAATTGGACGAGACAAAAGCCAAAGTCAATAACTTTCCGTGGGGTACAAGAATCCAGAAGACGAGACGGAGACACAAGCCAGGGCGGCCAGACCCCCCTAGGCGCAGGTGGGCCCTGCCCCGCGCCTGGGTAGGGTGTAGGGCCCCTGTGCGGTGACCCAGCATACCACTACATGATGTAGTACACTATAGTCGTTGACATAACACCAATGAAACACCATTCACTAGTATTACATCCCTCAGAGTGGTACAACAGAAACACAGCAGGTCCAAGACATGACTATAGGTTACAACTCAACTCTTTACACAAGATCCAGACAACACTCTATGTTAAAGATATAGAAAGAAACTTCTTACAAAGAAGAATCAGAAATAAACAACTCATAACTAATATACTAATAGTCTAATACCTGAACTATTTGGGCTTGTATTGCGGCTATTGCAATACTCTACAGAAGTAGGTTCTATGGCCAGAGATTATATTCCTATCTAATCAGCAACTTCGCCTTCACTTTAATTGATGTATATGTTGACTTCCTTGACTTCAATGAAGATCTTGAGCTTTTGATGATGATTCCTGGAGCATAACTTGATGTAGTCATCGTCTTAATGGCTTCAGAATCTAGCAAGGGTTAAGAAGATACGTTGAGTACGAGCGTACTCAGCAAGTTCACTAGAAAAGGAGTGTTTGATGCACTATATCTACAGCCACAGACCATAGGTCGTAGGCAGTGCAAGTTTTCATAAACATTTCTTCAAAGGTTGCTTTTATTCTGATAAGCTATGTCCGTCAGCCTTCACTGGTTTACCAGAACTTTCATGGAGTTCCTTTCTCGCCGCGTTCGCAGCTCCTTCCCGGAACAGGGAGTAACAAGTTACAGTTCTTACACTCTTCAGAGGTGCGTTACTTTTCCCATGAGAGACCTTAGCTTTGTTGCACATCCGAGTTGCATTCTCGTCCACACTTCCTTGGTGTGGGGCCCAGACTAAGATCCAAACCAATCACTGCCCTCTTCGCGACTTCATATGTCTGCACGATCCTTCGGGGTCGGCTCACCTTTGTTAAGCCCCCTTTCGGGCAGGCTAAAACCCTGACGAGTTCCCGAAGACTCTATGACCTGGTGATGCCCAGACGAGTACCATTTAAATGGACTATATCCCTAAACACCATCCATAGATAATCTATACACCAAAAGTGTGGGGAGTAAGGGTGCCCACCCATATGTTGGATCCACACAAGGAATCACAACGTCACGTTAAGGTCATCTTGCCTCCATACGAGAGGAAAAGGATACAGCTGACTTCTCCATCCCATTCCAAATCGCATGGTTAACGCGTAATATACTGCGCAAGAATCACTGGCGACATTGGTTGTTAAGTCCTAGATAATATGTTCCTTTACCACCGGAACTTTCATAGTAGGTTATTACCTCATGGTAAATATCCCATAATCATATTATTATGAAAATAGTGTTTTCTGACCTTTTTCAAATGCAGGTGAGGACAACACTGGATTTGCAAAATACTTTACAAAAAATAATCAAAGGACATGAGCAAGTGTGAACTTGCCTTTTGTGATTGTAAGATTATGCACTCACGGTCTTCGAGACAATATAAGATCCAATATCTGAAATCAGCATCATTGGTCCGATAAGGACTAATGTTTAAATAAAAAACATGCTATTATGCATAAGTAATGTAATGCAATTTCGTAAACTCGAATCCCGGGGATAACGTTGTTCTAGGGTTTGGATACTGGAAATGGTTACTTTAGAATGTGTTGTCCTTTTAGATAAGTTTCATACTTGTGCTTCTTATTAAGGCTTGTGAGTGTGTGTGAAACAATGTGTAATTATAATATCATAAAACAATGGGATACACACAAATGTGAAATGCTACTCAAGATTGCTTATACTATAATTGTTCATCTTCAAAAAAATTACTTAACAAGTAATGTCACTTATAAAGAACTTAAGTGTTAACAATCCTAAGTATATAAGTAAAGCATAAAGTGATGTGACTGTGATTAGTTGTTATCTGTTGATTGAAGTGGCAAAAAGAATAACATTTGAAGAAAAGATTTCTTTTCTAAGGTCTAAACAATCTTTGTGATTAATTAAATGTGGTCAATGTTATTGGTGCTTGCTTGAATAGTTTGGACTTGTGATGCTTTACAACTTAATTAGAATAGACCAAAGTTAACTATAAAACACATAATAAGGTCTTTAGCATTATACTTAAGTTTTGTAGACTAAAGTTTACTTTAAAAACATAGATGAACTTAGGGTGTAATGCTTATAATATTTGTATTTTATTCACTTCATAATGTTTCCTTAAAGTTATTTAAGCATGGCATTTCTTCTATTTGAGTAGTGGTTTCCTAACATTATAATGGAATAGAATCAATTTCCTTTTTATAGATTAGTGGTTATAGTTTGTAAACAAGGAAGTAATATTACTTAACTACTTATGGATTCAATATAGTGTTTTGGTATGTTTATAACCTGTGGTTGAAGTAAGGGAAAAGGTTTTATTTAGTCACAAATTATTCTTGAAGATTTTTTATTGGATAAGAATCTTTTTATGAAATAATCTACACTTATGGATGAATGATAATTTAATAAAATTGCATTTAAAATGTGTTCAACCACTTTGACTTCATATTATCAATATTGAAGACTAATAATATTTATTAGACTCAATTGGCTAATTTTAGAAATATTAGCAATTTTTATTTACCCTAATATGAATTATTAACTAAGGAAATAGGTTTAAATTCAAGTTATTAAAGTATTTAATTTTTTATTTAACTCAAAAGTGGAATATTATATTTTTAAGATGTATATATTATTTTTGTGATTATTTTGGTATATTACATTTATTTTTGTGATTTATAAATAATAAGATATGATTTTTATAAGATTTATTACTTTATAAACACTTAATAACTAATAAATACTTAATTAGGTGAAATATTAATGTATGATTATAATTTTAAATTATATTTCTTATTTTTCTAAGATTTTTGGTATTTTATTTATATTTTTTAATATTTACAAATATTAAAATATGAATTATCAAAGTGTTATTACTTATAAAATCTTTATTAAATAATAATTATTTAAATTGTTGTCATAATAATGTTTGATAATGGTTTAATGTTATAGATTTTGTTTTTCTGAAATTTTTCATATATTAAACATATTTTTCTGAATTATAAAACAATAGTTATGGAATTTACAAGATTTTATCATTTTCTTAATTATTTTCTAAATAATTATTTTACTTTTTATACACAGGCTAACTCTACCCTGGTCACTGACGAGTGGGCCACATGCCATAGGGCACGCACAGTTTGGTTAAGAATGTTTGTTACAAGGTTTGTTTCTACTCACAGAGAATGACACATGGGCCCAAGGCCACGTCAGATGCCACATGGGCGAGGACTGAGTCAAAACTTGGACTAGGTCAATCATGACGTCACCTCGTCGAAGTTTGACGTCACCTCGTCGAAACACGACGGCGATGCCAAAATATGGCACGAGGATTGAATCTAAAGTGTGGGTTCGACGCATCTTGATGCGGTGAATCGAATAGGATGCTATCATGACGCTCAGAACCATGGTGGCAACTCCGGCGAACTAAAATACGGCGGCGCTCGTTGGCCTCATGTAGAGGGAGTGTCCCAACCTTTAAACTTTATAAGGTGGAGTACCATGTGTTTACAATGCTAGTCCCTGGATCAATAGCTAGCATCCACAGTTAAGATGTAATACCAAGAAACAAAGGTCATAATATAACTTTATAACCAGGAATAACATAATTTTATTACATCATACATAGCTCATTTGGCTATTACATTACATTGCAGCGGAATAATTATAGTCATGGGGTCCTTCATCTTCAAAGTGCCACAGGCAGATGTTGGTTGTAGACTTTGTAATCCTAATCAATCAATCTTCACTAAATTCAATCAAACCTGCAACATTACAAGTTACAGCCACAAGGGTCAATACATTTGAATTGTATTGGCAAGTTTCACTACTATGTGGAATATAGGTGGATTCTATCACTACATGCATTTTTGGCTAAGTAGGGTTTAAGGCTCATTTGCAGAAGCAAAATTTATCCTATCTTTTCAAAATGGTTTTGATCTTTGTCAAATCTCTTTATCAAAATCCTTTGAACTACTTGGTACCCCCAAGTATTCAAGTCTTTGTCAAAAAATCCCTTGAGCTACTTGGTAACCCCAAGTGCATCAAGTTTTTATCAAAAATCTCATGAGTTCCTTGGTAACCCCAAGTGTTGATGTTTTCATAAAAATCTCTTGAGTTCCTTGGTACCCCCAAGTACATCAAGTTTTATCAAAGTCTCTTGAGCTCCTTGGTACCCCCAAGTGCATCAAGTTTTAAAAGTTTTCTTTTACAAATTAGAATGTCGAGATCTCCCATAGCTTCAAACTTTAGTTGCTCAGTATTGTCCATAACCGGGGACACGGCTAAGTACTTAGATTTTATTATCTTCTACAGAAGGAGTACACTTTACCCACATGTCACAATCCCATCTTGTTGCCACCAGTGGCCACTGGATTAGTGCTCACCAAGATGGAGTACCGGCATATTAAGAATGTGACGAAGTCTTTCCAGAGGGTCCTCCCATACACCATTGCTAGCTTGTCTTCAAGTACCCATGTAGGATTCCAGGTCCTCATGTCCAGTAGCCTGAAGACAATGCATGGGTCTTCCCAATGTAGTTGACTAAGCCAGAGCCATAAATAGCATGTGGTTGCACACGAAAGCCACAATTGGAGAAACATGTTCAATCTCTAAGTTTCCTGGGTGGTTTCCTTTGGAGCACAACACAAAGTGATTGCCATAGACATGGTTCCTTTTGTTGCCACCTTCTCCAACTCAAAGTATCCTTGGCCACCCAGGTGGTTCATTGAGTCCTTGTTTTATTATATAAAAACACAAGTCCTTTTCTCAACTTCATAAAATCTCAACATGCATCTCTTTTCAAAATATAGCATGGCTAAGCTTGTAACAACTACATTGTTTTCACTAAGGAATATATAGGGAATCCTATTAGGATTTAGCATAGCATAAGTATAGAAACTCTTTTCATGCATGTTTCAAAAACCACTAAGTATAATCAAAATAGTAGGACTTTAGATGATAGTGTAACTTGCCTTTTTGGTAGGGAATGATGGTTTACTCCTTGATCTTGCTAGTCTCACACTTTTCTAACTTCACTACAATCAATCAAGCAAACACAATATCAACTAGCATTCCAAACCAATAATCAATCAACAATTCACACACACAAAACAATGGGATCTAAGTCATGCATGTGAGCATGCAAGAGATAGGTTTATTTGCAAAGGTGGTCTCCACTAGGATTCTAAACTTGGTAAGTTTCAAAATGGTCATTTTCCAAAGTGGCCAAGTCATTTGCAAAAAGGTTTTGTCCATAAACCATTTTTAAATCCATTCATCATTTTATGTGGTGGAAAATACTTTTATCAAAGCAACAACTTTAAGTTGTTCACCAAATAAGTTGTTGTTTATCAAAACTTGGTGTTTAGGGTCATTAGGTTTGATCCAAATCATTTCCCCAAAGTTTTTACTCCAAAAACATTTTCATAACAAAATCATTATTTTTATTTGGCTAGAAATGGGCTAAATCAATTAATCTATCCTAAACTTCACCAAATCCAATTTCAAAACCATGGGTTGGTTCCTAGGGTCAGTAAGTTCACCACAAATCAATTTTCCAAGATTTTAACCCTAAAAACATTTTTAAACAATTTTTCTAATCTAAACAAGCATACAAAAGTTTCTGCAAAAACAAACCTTCTAACAGATACTATTTGCTAAACAAATGGCAGGGTTGTCTAGGGCTTGCTCCACTGATTCCAACGATATAAAGTTTGCAAATTTTGGATGTGTGGATCAAAAGTTATAGTGTTTTCAAAATCACATTCTAAACAGATTCAAACTTCTGTTTTAAATAAGAACTGGCCACGCGTTGCTTTCCTATTCACTGGTACCGGTTCGGGTGGATCGCGTGCTGTAGGCCGTAGGATCTAACTTAGATCTAGCGGTGCAGAGGCATACGATACCTCTTCGATTATATTCTATCATAGCCATACGATTTTGATCCAACGGACACAAACAACAGGCCACTAACTGGCGGCGCTGCGCGGCGGTGGACGGCGGCGCTGCGCGGCGGTGGACGGCGGCGACGGTCAGGCAGCGGGCTAGCGGCGGTTCTAGGAAGCAAGGAAGACAGAGGGGGTGCTCACCGTGTTCGCGAGGACGAGGTGGTGCTCGACGTGTGGTCGACGTGGCAAGGGGCGCACGGGGTCAGGTGGAATCGCTCACCGGAGTTGGGAACAGCGTCTGGCGGCTCTGGTTGACGACGGGGCGACGCTGCAGTTCACCTCAAGGCAAATGGACGGTACGGTTAGACGCGGACTGAACTGGAGATGATGTGAGCATCAATAGGAAGGCTAGGGGCGGTCGAGGCTTACCGGAGGAGCTCGACGGAGACGAGACAGATGGCGGCGACGCTCTGTGTCATGCTTGTCGACGCTAGGGGACGCGCGCGGGCGAGTGGAGCACACGGGCAGGTGCGCTAGGGACTTGAGAGCAAGCTTGCGTGCAGAGGGAGGTGAGGCGCGGCTGCGGTTTGTCGGAATTCACCGGAGAAGCTCGCCGGAACAACGGCGGTGCAGGGCCAATTCGAGGCAGCCTGGTGGCTCTCTGGCTACGGGCTTTGAGGGGAAATGAGGGGGAGAGGTGGGCGCTTATGTACGCGTGGTCAGGAGCGAGATTAACGCGGCCATTACTCGTGAATTTACGCATGGATTGAATGACAGAGAACGGCAGCGAGGTTTGGGGAGAAGGGGTCGTGGCGGGTGGAAACGATGACCGTGCTGTGGGGCCTGGCTGTCAGCGAGGGAGTGAGAGGGAGAAGAGGGTCCACCCGTCAGCGTCTCTGTGGGTTCAAAATCGAGTGCGAATCGTTTTCTTTCGGGGTAAGGAAAGCTGGGCTGGTACTGGGCCTTGTTGGGCTTGGCCGGCCGGGCTGGTCCAGATTCTATTTTTTTCTTCCAAATGCCTTTTCCTTTTTCTATTTCTAATTTCTGTTTTGAAATTCAAACAAACAAACAATACTCAAATCAATTCAAACAATCACCATACTTTTCATTTGAATTTGGTTCTGTTTAGCAACATAAACCAAAGTCCAAAAATAAAAATAATACTTTTATTTTAGAGTCCATTTGTAATTAAATAAAATGGACATTAGTTAATAAATCAAAATGGGTTCTTATTTATTTTAAAATTCCATTTGAAATCTAAATATTTTCAAAATCAAATCAGTAGGCTTTATTTGGAAATATAAAATACTTGGAAAACTTATTTTAAATAAATAAATAAGTTTTGATGTTTTGGAAATAGTAAAACCTTTATTACTAAAACTTGGATATTAAATCCTTATTAATTTATTTTAAACAAACCTTTACCATTTTTATCAAATAGAAATATTCTATTTCCAAGGCTTTGGCCAAGTTTTAATTTGGCTTATAAAATAATCTTTATTTATAAAACCACCTTTTCTTTTGAAAACCAAATCCTTTTATTAAAAGATTCAAAATAGAAATTCCAAATATTTTTTATTTTCCTTTTATTAAATGTTTATCTTTTTAAATCCCTTTAGGATTTATGTGATCCAAATTGGTTTGAAGGTTTCTAATTGGATTCAAAAAGTTTCTTCTCACTCTGAAAATCAACAAAGTTTTATTTTATTCAATTATTTTTCACATTACAAGATTTGGAAAATCTTGGGATGTGACACCTCACGACGAACTCTCGCTAGAGGAGAAATTAGGAAACGATAATAGGGCTAGAGATGCGTGAGTGTACCCTGAGTGCAGTCGTGTGGTCCATGTCGAAGATGGTGGCCGGAGATGGGCGATTCTTCGCGAATTTCGACGATCACTGGAGAAAGGAAGTGGCTCGATTGCATCGATTTGGAACTACCCTGACTTGATTGAGCATCCTAAAATGAAGAGGGTGACGCTGCGCTTCTCCTCGACCACTCCATGGACTCCGGGACGACCTCCACCGACGACTATGTGTGGTTCAGTGAGCTAGGTTTTCGACCTCGAGAGAAAACAGAGAGGAAGAGAATGGGCGAGTGAGAGAGGATGAGAAGGAGCGTCGCGGTGGCGTTCTTATCCCCCAGGGTGATGTCGGCGGCTGCACGAATCGTAGCGCATCGGCGGCATACGGCGGAGCACTCGCCAGCAAGCTACTTCCAGTCAACGAGGAAGACGACGATGGCATTTCGCGAAAAACCCACTGGCGTCCTGATTCGCTCCGCAGTCCTTCCACGGCCCCACTAGTCACCAAGAGAGAAAGACAGGTCGGGCCGGTTGTTGGGCAGCTACTGGGCTTCGGTGGAACGTGCGTGAGCGACAGGGAAGGAAAGGAAAGATATGGGTCGTCCTGGGTTGCTGCTCTGGCTCCAGTTTTTATTAAGCAAAACCATTTTTTATTTTTTTGTTTTCATTAAACCCTTTCAAATATGAATTTCTATGAGGATTTAAATATCCAGAATTTTTATAGAGCATATTAAATAATGCAGGAATAACGTAACTAAGTAGTGTTGATACCTTTCTTGATTTTCTTATAATTTTAAACTAATAGGAAACTATTTTATTGAGTGCAATATTTATCACTTAGGGTTTTAGAGATTTATCTTTTATATATAAATATATTTATTGAGAACTTATAGAATGATTTTTATTTCCTCTTTAAGAGTGTAATGGTAATGGTTTAATATAGCTAAGGATATGCATAGAGTATAACCATATTTACTATTATATAGCAAACATTATATAAGATGGTTTAATTATTAAGGTAAAATGGTAAATTCTTTTAATCACAATTCACTAATAGGTGAATCCTAAGCATGCTACTTACTTAAAAATATCCATAGATGATTTCTTGAACTAGTTATTCACTACTTTCTTAAGTGTGGTTAAAATATGGATATAATATTTGAGTATAATGGTTTGTAGCACTAACCATTTATGTTTGTGATCTTTAATGATATCCCCTATAAAATAGAAAGTTATTTTCTGAAAGGTCTTATTGAAAATGATTGATAAATATAATTCCTAAGCACATATGGTTATGTTAATTGGAAATGATAAAATGTGCTTATGTGATTTGCTATAGGGAAATATTCCTATAAAGTTGTATGGAGATAAGATGATGGATAAATAACATGAAATGGATATTATGTTTGGTTTAAGATTTAAAGTTGGGTGTTTACCAAGAATTCCTATCTTCCATAATTCACAATCCTGGACTTCTGATTAAGGAATTCCTTTCCTAGATATTCTACTTCTTCCTAACCATCATCATGTGTTAACATGATGAGCTTTACTTCACATGAATATTCTTATCCACCTTTTATTATTCTAAACCCATTGATAAATCCAATGAGCTTGACACTAAAGCTTTTCATAATCTTCACCTATCGAGACTTGGTTATATCAACTACTCTATTGCTGATAATCTCCCATCCAACAAGTAGTTACTTCTAACTCCATTCATACACTTCTTTAATCCTCCATCACTAAAATTTCTCCAGTAAATGTCTATATCAAACTACTTCACCTCAAGTGTTAGTATTTCCCAAGAGGAAACTACTACTTCTATAATCCAATGTTGCTCTAGCATCATCTTAATCATACTATCTTGTCTCTACTTAACTCCAGTATCTAACATTCTAACCTCACATTATATTAATGTGACTTGTAATGACTAATCTAGGATAATATATCTATACTAGGGTTTAATCATGTTCTATCCACCAATGTCACTTATACATGATATAATCATTCAATCTTGGTGAGTAAAGAATGATCATTATAATCCTTTGATCATATATGGCTTAGGTTTCCAGTTGGCTAATCAAGACCTTCATCAATACAACACTACAGTTGTATTATAATTATCTTCTCAGTGTATCTATCTGACTAAGAGAGATTGTTCATTTACTATTCCTACTTTATTCAATAGGGTTACTCCTGGTAACTTATCTTCAGAATTCATCCTTGTAATCTTCTTTGTTACCATATTGATTTGATTTCCTCCAATCACTCCCATCCTATAGATGATATCTAAAACTAGCATTACTTATTACCTCTTCTTACTTCTTTCTTTATAGGCCTTAAGTGAATGCTAAGATATGAACAAGAGTTGATATATCAAGGATTGATAGGTTAAGAATTGGTGAATCAATAGTTGATTACTCAACATTGATGAACAACAAATGTAAGGATATGATTCAATAGAGATGATAAGGATTGATATGGAAAGAGAGAGATATGGTGAATGATCTTGACTTGATTCCTTTCCTACTCAAACTCACTAAAGAGCTAAGATTGTATTACCATGATGTTCATGGTATAAGTAGATGATATTAAGATTTAGTTGTTACATTCCTATTACTTAAGTTATATTTATAACTTGGTATTCATGAGTTGTTGTAATGAATAATATGATATGATCACCTAAGGATCAAATATAAATCATTAAGTAATGTTTTAGGGTTTAATTTTATTACATTTGATCTACCCTTAGATCAAATCATGTTTACCCAAAATAAGGTTTTAGCAAGGTCATATTGAAACTTATCACAGTCAACTTGATGATCTACTTCAATTCCATCAAGTTGAGAGAAGCTTCAATCACTTTGACAAGTTTTGTTCAAAAGCGCGGAAATTATTCGGATTTTCTATGCATGAATGCAATGCACACATCTGGGTTCAGCTTATTTCTAAGCTCTAATGCTGGGATGTTACAGACTCTCCCCCTTAAAATAAACTTCGTCCCCGAAGTTCATAAACTCTCACGTTTCAGAGTAAGGAATTAACTTGTGTTGGTTACGGCATTTCTCAACTCCATGGTAACCTCAAATGGAAATAATTGTAGTATTCCATATCCAGATAGTTTTCTTGTATTCTCAACATACTTGGAATCTCCAATTTGTTGTCTTTAATACTCCAAAGTTTCTTTTACTATCCTTCTTTAGGGATTTGTCCTTATTATAAACTCCTTAATTTGAGGTCTCTTCTTTAGTTCCTTATCCTAATTAGGTATCCTAATCCAACTCCTTAACTTAATCATTAATCTACTTTATTATACTCTGTAAGGTCTAGGAAGTCTCACTAAATTAGGATTTTAAATTTTATTAGTCAATAATGGTGGCCAAAAGACTAATCTTTGACTTATCATTGTATGGTTTATACTGGTATTCCTTCTAAAGATTGGATCTGAACACATTTAGTCCATACCCATTGTAATTTCTTGTTCATCTATATTCATCCAATTGGATGTGCTCTATTACTTCTTAAGAGTCATTTAAGAGTTGTTTCTTTTAGAATTAGTCTATTAGGACTATTCTATTTTATTACTTCAAGCTTTTACCTTATCAAGATCTAGACAATATATTATTATCACCTTAATTACTTCTTCAACTTCCTTATATTAATTTCCTTAAGGTTTGAGTATTACTTCCTTGAAATAAACTTCGATCTTTCATCCAGACATACTTCCGAAAGTATTTTAATAATAATGACTTCTTTTAACCTTATGAAAATAAGGCTTAAGTTTTCATAGGTTAGTATTGCTTCTCCAACCTTTACTTGGAAAGTCAGATAACATTACTTCCACAAATTGTTTTACTCTCCCCCTTAGGGTTTACTAATGTCTCTAAACTGCCTTATAACGTAACGTTGGCTTTATAACTAGAATATTGGTCTTTATTCAGCTTATACTTTACCTAATTAGGGTCTTGTGAAAGATTGTACGGTGTACCCACACAATTGTGGATCTTCGAAGTGAATCTTTCAGCATTATTTGTCTTACTTACTATTTGGACATTTTCACTTGGATAGGTCTGACTTCGCGAAGCGCCTCGAAAGACGGTCGCTTAAAATTTTATACTCTTTTAGGTCTTACTTAGCTTAGGCCAAGTTTTATGATATTTATGCAACTTTTAAGATGATCTGGTTTACTATGTCAACCAACACCGGCTGCAGACAAGATACCAACTGTGGATCAAATACCAGCTGCAGATCATCCTAGGTTGTAGGTATTACCCTACGGCTTCCAACATCCTTATGGCATTCTCTCTGAATTATCAGAGCTTGAATACCATTTTGGTTCCAAGGCTTCTTCTTTGTACTTATTCATGATACTACCATGAACTAGTACAATTACTCCATTAACTTCTTAGCAATATTACCTACTTTGGGTGAATTTAAATTCATCACTTCTTGCTGCTCCGTATATTTTATACACTAATCTTCCTTCTTATTGTTGGCTATTAATGATCTGAATTTGATCCATCCTTCAAATTGGATTGATACTCCTCCTACTTGCTTCATTCTTCATGTAAGTCTTCATCTTGGTCTTTGGAACTCGTCACTCCCTTACACGAATTCCCTTTTTCTATCTAGATCTATAACATCAAGTAGTAACTGGATGTTGCAACATGCATTTGCACATCAAGTCAAACTTCATGTACAGATCTAGTCAATCAAGAAGATCCAAGAAAAACAAATAAATCCAAATGTGGTACCTATAACACACAATATTCTAAGCCCCGAATATAGTAGTTGAGTATAATATCTCTAGAATTCAGGCTTAGTTGTGTAGTATATGACACCTCCTCGTATAGGTTTACATCGTGATACTTAGCACATAGGGTAAAACTATTCTTTATCTCAATATTTACCCAAATTGCTCAAGTGCAACATGATAATCTTAAGCAAAGTGGTCTCAATTTGGTTTTGACTAAGCTTTGGTCTCACTTTTGGAATAACTAGCTATAACCATACTTTCTTTATTAATAAATTAACCTCACATGATCTCACAAAAAGACTAATAAGTTTCTATTGAACCCCTAAAATTGAAGGTTATCACTATTTTATGACACCTATGATTTCTATCATAGTTCTACCATGTTATTTCATTACTTCTACTTCTGGCTAATTTACTAATTTCTTCTCATAATTATATTCTCACCATGGTTTTGGAGCTAATCTCACCATGATCTTGTTATGTTTTACCTATTTACATGATTCAAGAGCTAATCTAACTATGATAACGTTACTTCTCAGTATACTATTATCTAGTCTTAACATAATTTCACTTCATCACGAAGAATTCTCAAGTGAATCCCACATGATTACTATTCATTACATATGTACATGCTCTACTTAAATTCTAGGGTTAGGCTATACTATTAGGACTACTTCAATTGATGTCTTGCACTTTCCTACAGTATCTTGGAGGTTTATGTCTCCTTCGGAAGACACTAAATAGCACTTTACTAAGAAAAGATGGACAAATATTTCTAAGAAAGATGATTACACACCTCGTGACAAGATTATCCTCAAGTGGATACTCATCACAGTTCATAAGAATATTTGGTTTAGATAAGATGGCTCCTATAGTCACTATCCAACCTACAGATCTTCCTAAAAGGGTTTTAATCCTAAGGTCAAAGCATATGCTCTGATACCAACTGCGGTGACCCAGCATACCACTACATGATGTAGTACACTATAGTCGTTGACATAACACCAATGAAACACCATTCACTAGTATTACATCCCTCAGAGTGGTACAACAGGAACACAGCAGGTCCAAGACATGACTATAGGTTACAACTCAACTCTTTACACAAGATCCAAAGAACACTCTATGTTAAAAAGAGAGAAAGAAACTTCTTACAAAGAAGAATCATAAATAAACAACTCACAACTAATATACTAATAGTCTAGTACCAAACTATTTGGGCTTGTATTGCGGCTATTGCAATACTCTACAGAAGTAGATTCGATGGCCAGAGATTATATTCCTATCTAATCAGCAACTTCGCCTTCACTTTAATTGATGTATATGTTGACTTCCTTGACTTCAATGAAGAGCTTGAGCTTTTGATGATGATTCCTGGAGCATAACTTGATGTAGTCATCATCTTAATGGATTTAGAATCTAGCAAGGGTTAAGAAGATACGTTGAGTACGAGCGTACTCAGCAAGTTCACTAGAAAAGGAGTGTTTGATGCACTATATCTACAGCCACAGACCATAGGTCATAGGCAATGCAAGTTTTCGTAAACATTTCTTCAAAGGTTTCTTTTATTCTGATAAGCTATGTCCGTCAGCCTTCACGGGTTTACCAGAACTTTCATGGAGTTCCTTTCCCGCCGCGTTCGCAGCTCCTTCCCGGAACAGGAAGTAACAAGTTACAGTTCTTACACTCTGCAGAGGTGCGTTACTTTTACCATGAGAGACCTTAGCTTTATTGCACATCCGAGTTGCATTCTCGTCCACACTTCCTTGGTGTGTGGCCCAGACTAACATCCAAGCCAATCATTGCCCTCTCTGCGACCTCATATGTCTGCACGATCCTTCGAGGCCGGCTCACCTCCGTTAAGCCCCCTTTCGGGCAGGCTAAAACCCTGATGAGTTCCCGAAGACTCTATGACCTGGTGATGCCCGGACGAGTACCATTTAAATGGACTATATCCCTAAACACCATCCATAGATAATCTATACACCAAAAGTGTGGGGCGTAAGGGTGCCCACCCATATGTTGGATCCACACAAGGAATCACAACGTCACGTTAAGGTCGCCTTGCCTAAATACGAGAGGAAAAGGATACAGCTGACTTCTCCGTCCCATTCCAAATATCATGGTTAAGGCGTAATATACGGTGCAAGAATCACTGGCGACATTGGTTGTTAAGTCCTAGATAATATGTTTCTTTACCACCGGAACTTTCATAGTATGTTATTACCTCATGGTATCCTATAATCATATTATTATGAAAATAGTGTTTTCTGACCTTTTTCAAATGCAGGTGAGGACAACACTGGATTTGCAAAATACTTTACAGAAAATAATCAAAGGACATGAGCAAGTGTGGACTTGCCTTTTGTGATTGCAATATTATGCACTCACGGTCTTCGAGACAATATAAGATCCAATATCTGAAATCAGCATCACTGTTCCGATAAGGACTAATGTTTAAAGAAACAAGATTCTATTATGCATAAGTAATGTAATGCAATTTCGTAAACTCGAATCCCGGGGATAACGTTGTTCTAGGGTTTGGATACTGGAAATGGTTACTTTAGAATGTGTTGTCCTTTTAGATAAGTTTCATACTTGTGCTTCTTATTAAGGATTGTGAGTGTGTGTGAAACAATATGTAATTATAATATCATAAGACAATGGGATACACACAAATGTGAAATGCTACTCAAGATTGCTTATACTATAATTGTTCATCTTCAAAAAAATTACTTTATAAGTAATGTCACTTATAAAGAACTTAAGTGTTAACAATCCTAAGTATATAAGTAAAGCATAAAGTGATGTGACTGTGATTAGTTGTTATCTGTTGATTGAAGTGGCAAAAAGAATAACATTTGAAGAAAATATTTCTTTTCTAAGGTCTAAACAATCTTTGTGGTTAATTAAATGTGGTCAATGTTATTGGTGCTTGCTTGAATAGTTTGTACTTGTGATGCTTTTTATAATAAGATATGATTTTTATAAGATTTATTACTTTATAAACACTTAATAACTAATCAATACTTAATTAGGTGAAATATTAATGTATGATTATAATTTTAAATTATATTTCTTATTTTTCTAAGATTTTTGGTATTTTATTTATATTTTTTTAATATTTACAAATATTAAAATATGAATTATCAAAGTGTTATTACTTATAAAATCTTTATTAAATAATAATTATTTAAATTGTTGTCATAATAATGTTTGGTAATGGTTTAATGTTATAGATTTTATTTTTCTAAAAATATTCATATATTAAACATATTTTTTTGAATTATGGAATTTACAAGATTTCATCATTTTCTTAATTATTTTCTAAATAATTATTTTACTTTTTATACACAGACTAACTCTACCCTAGTCACTGACGAGTGGGCAACATGCCACATGGCACGCACAGTTTGGTTAAGAATGTTTGTTACTGGGTTTGGTTCTACTCACACAGAATGACACATGGGCCCAAGGCCACGTCAGATGCCACATGGGCGAGGACTGAGTCAAAACTTGGACTAGGTCAATCATGACGTCACCTCGTCGAAGTTTGACGTCACCTCGTCGGAACACGACGGCGACGCCAAAATATGGCACGAGGATTGAATCTAAAGTGTGGGTTCGACGCATCTTGATGCGGTGAATCGAATAGGATGCTATCCCGACGCTCAGAACCATGGTGGCAACTCCGGCGAACTAAATTACGGCAGCGCTCGTCGGCCTCACAACGAACTCTTGCTAGAGGAGAAATTAGAAAAAATAATAGGGCCAGAGATGCATGAGTGTACCCTGAGTGCAGTCGTGTGGTCCATGTCGAAGATGGTGTCCGGAGATGGGCTATTCTTCGTGAATTCCGACGATCACCGGAGAAAGGAAGTGGCTCGATTGCATCGATTTGGAACTCCCTTGACTCGATTGAGCATCCTAAAATGAAGAAGGTGACGCTGCGCTTCTTCTCGACCACTCCATGGACTCCGGGACGACCTCCACCGACGACTATGTGTGGTTCAGTGAGCTAGGTTTTTGACCTCGAGAGAAAACAGAGAGGAAGAGAATGGGCGAGTGGGAGAGGATGAGAAGTAGCATCGTGGTGGCGTTCTTATCCCCCACAGGGTGACGTCAGTGGCTGCACGAATCGTAACGCATTGGCGGCGTATGGCGGAGCACTCGCCAGCGAGATGCTTCTAGTCGACGAGGAAGACGACGACGGCATTTCGCGGAAAACCCCCTAGAGTACTTCTGATTCGCTCTGCAATCCCTCCACGGCCCCACTAGTCAGCCAGAGAGAAAGACAGGTCGGGCCGGTTGTTGGGCTGCTACTGGGCTTCAGTGGAACGCAAGGAAAGGAAAGATATGGGTCGGCCTGGGTTGCTGCTCTGGCTCCAGTTTTTATTAAGCAAAAAAATTTTATTTTTTGTTTTCATTAAACCCTTTCAAATATGAATTTCTATAAGGATTTAAATATCCAGAATTTTTATAGAGCACATTAAATAATGCAGGAATATTATAACTAAGTAGTGTTGGTACTTTTCTTGATTTTATTATAATTTTAAACTAATAGGAAACTATTTTATTGAGTGCAATATTTATCACTTAGGGTTTTAGAGATTTACCTTTTATATATGAATATATTTATTGAGAACTTATAGAATGATTTTTATTTCCTCTTTAAGAGTGTAATGGCAATGGTTTAATATAGCTAAGGATATGCATAGAGTATAACCATATTTATTATTATGTAGCAAACATTATATAAGATGGTTTAATTATTAAGGTTCTTAAAATGGTATATTATTTTACTCACAATTCACTAATAGGTTCTTACTTCTTTCTTTATAGGCCTTAAGTGAATTCTAAGATATGAACAAGAGTTGATAGATCAAGGATTGATAGGTTAAGAATTGGTGAATCAATAGTTGATTACTCAACATTGATGAACAACAAATGTAAGGATATGATTCAATAGAGATGATAAGGATTGATATGGAAAGAAAGATATATGGTGAATGATCTTGACTTGATTCCTTTCCTACTCAAACTCACTAAAGAGTTAAGATTGTATTACCATGATGTTCATGGTATAAGTAGATGAGATTAAAATTTAGTTGTTACATTCCTATTACTTAAGTTATATTTATAACTTGGTATTCATGAGTTGTTGTAATGAATACTATGATATGATCACCTAAGGATCAAATATAAATCATTAAGTAATGTATTAGGGTTTAACTTTATTACATTTGATCTACCCTTAGATCAAATCATGTTTACCCAAAATAAGGTTTTAGCAAGGTCATATTGAAACTTATCACAGTCAACTTGATGATCTACTTCAATTCCATCAAGTTGAGAGAAGCTTCAATCACATTGACAAGTTTTTTTCAAAAGCGCGAAAATTATTCGGATTTTATATGCATGAATGCAATGCACACATCTGGGTTCAGCTTATTTCTAAGCTTTAATATCCATAGATGATTTCTTGAACTAGTTATTCACTACTTTCTTAAGTGTGGTTAAAATATGGATATATTATTTGAGTATAATGGTTTGTACCACTAACCATTTATGTTTGTGATCTTTAATGATATCCCCTATAAAATAGAAAGTTATTTTCTGAAAGGTCTTATCAAAAACAACTGATAAATATAATTCCTAAGCACATATGGTTATGATAATTGGAAATGATAAAATGTGCTTATGTGATTTGCTATAGGGAAATATTCCTATAAAGTTGTATGGAGATAAGATGATGGATCAATAACATGAAATGGATATTATGTTTGGTTTAAGATTTAAAGTTGGGTGTTTACCAAGAATTCCTATCTTCCATAATTCACAATCCTGGACTTCTAATTAAGGAATTCCTTTCCTAGATATTCTACTTCTTCCTATCCATCATCATGTGTTAACATGATGAGCTTTACTTCACATGAATATTCTTATCCACCTTTTATTCTTCTAAACCCATTGATAAATCCAATGAGCTTGACACTAAAGCTTTTCATAATCTTCACCTATCCAGACTTGGTTATATCAACTACTCTACTGTTGATAATCTCCCATCCAACAAGTAGTTACTTCTAACTCCATTCATACACTTCTTTAATCCTCCATCACTAATATTTCTCCAATAAATGTCTATATCAAACTACTTCACCTCAAGTGTTAGTATTTCCCAAGAGGAAACTACTACTTCTATAATCCAATGTTGCTCTAGCATCATCTTAATCATACTATCTTGTCTCTACTTAACTCCAGTATCTAACATTCTAACCTCACATTATATTAATGTGACGTGTAATGACTAATCTAGGATAATATATATATTAGGGTTTAATCATGTTCTATCCACCTATGTCACTTATACATGATATAAGCATTCAATCTTGGTGAGTAAAGAATGATCATTATAATCCTTTGATCATATATGGCTTAGGTTTCCAGTTGGCTAATCAAGGCCTTCATCAATACAACACTACAGTTGTATTATAATTATCTTCTCACTTTATCTATCTGACTAAGAGAGATTATTCATTTACTATTCCTACTTTATTCAATAGGGTTACTCCTGGTAACTTATCTTCATAATTCATCCTTGTAATCTTCTTTGTTACCATATTGATTTGATTTCCTCCAATCACTCCCATCCTATAGATGATATCTAAAACTAGCATTACTTATTACCTCTTCTTACTTCTTTCTTTATAGGCCTTAAGTGAATGCTAAGATATGAACAAGAGTTGATAGATCAAGGATTGATAGGTTAAGAATTGGTGAACCAATAGTTGATTACTCAACATTGATGAACAACAAATGTAAGGATATGATTCAATAGAGATGATAAGGATTGATATGGAAAGAAAGATATATGGTGAATGATCTTGACTTGATTCCTTTCCTACTCAAAGTCACTAAAGAGTTAAGATTGTATTACCATGATGTTCATGGTATAAGTACATTCCTATTACTTAAGTTATATTTATAACTTGGTATTCATGAGTTGTTGTAATGAATACTATGATATCACCTAAGGATCAAATATAAATCATTAAGTAATGTATTAGGGTTTAACTTTATTACATTTTATCTACCCTTAGATCAAATCATGTTTACCCAAAATAAGGTTTTAGCAAGGTCATATTGAAACTTATCACAGTCAACTTGATGATCTACTTCAATTCCATCAAGTTGAGAGAAGCTTCAATCACATTGACAAGTTTTGTTCAAAAGCGCGAAAATTATTCGGACTTTCTATGCATGAATGCAATGCACACATCTCGGTTCAGCTTATTTCTAAGCTTTAATGCTGGGATGTTACACCCTGGCCGCCTCCTAGCCTCGCCTATTTGCCTATAAGAATCCCCCGATGCAGAAACCCTAAGTACCTGATCAACATTCCACGAAACCTTCTGTAGCCGCCACCACCGTTGTTCCTAGATCGGGGGGATCGAAAGTTCTTCCCGGCACCCTGCCGGAGGGGAGATCATCCCGGAGGCCTTCTCTCCGATATGATGCGTGAGTAGTTCCACCTTGGACTATGGGTCCATGTAGTAGCTAGATGGTTGTATCTCCTCCTTTGTGCTTTCATGTATAGATCTTGTGAGCTCCGTTCATAATCAAGATCGAATATATTTGTAATCATGCATGTTGTGTTTGCGGGGATCCGATGGATATTGAGATTATTATGTTGGTTTTATTAATGGTTTTGTCTTTATGATTCTATCATGTCTTTGTTGTTTGTGATCTTGCATGCTCTCTGTTGTTAGTAGCTATCTTGGCCAAGTAGTTGTTAGTGACTCCAAGAGGGGGTATTTATGCTCGATAGTGGGTTCATGCCTCTAGTTTCCAAGGGAAGTGACAGAAATCTCTTCGGTTGTAGATGCGATGTTGCCACTAGGGAGAAAACAACGGTCTCTTGTTCATGGAACATGTGGACTGTTTACCTTACACACTTTGCTTAAAGCAGTTGTCTGTTGCTTGCAACTTAATACTGTAGGGGGTTCGGATGATAACCTGAAGGTGGAATTCTAGTCATAGATGCAATTGGATGGCGGTCTATGTATATTGTTGTATTTCCCAATCGAATCTCATAGGATCTTTCTGACTAGTATTGCATTGTTATGCCTTGCTCAGTTCCTGTCAATTGCCCTACTGTAATTTGTTTACCCTTCATGCCATGTTATTTATCTAAGGAGAGCTCCTCTAGTGAACTATGGACCCCGGTCCAATCTTTACCATTGATACATATTCCACTGTTACTTATTTACTTGCTGCAATCCACCATTAGCTTTCACACCATACGTTTAATCCTTTGTTACAGCAAACCGGTGAGCTTGACAACCTCACTATCTAGTTGGAGCAAAGTCTTGAGTTTGGGTTGTGCAGGTCTCCGCGTTGCTTGCAACACCTGTGTGACTTTTCCTTCCTCCTACTGGTTCGATAACCTTGGTTTCTTACTGAGGGAAAACTGCTAATGTGCTACTTCACACCTTCCTCTTGGGGCTCCCAAAAAAGTGCTAATCGGCACCATCACACGATGCCTTGGTTATCGCACAGGACATGGGGACGCGCGGTAACAGTAACAACGCTATGCGGCCTACCCATCACCATGCACTGAAAAGTGTGACCCACTATTGTCACGTCGCATCGATAGAACTGCGGCGCACCATCTTTGTCATCTATGGCATCATGGATGGTCAAAAAGCGATCAAACAAAGGTCATTCGAATAAAAAGCTTGGATTCTATGCTCTGATGCATGTACTCAAACATAGACTCGGGGGCTAATCCCATCGGGAGCGCTGTCGCGCACCCGATAGAATTCAGCATAAACACTTTCCTCGGATGGAGGATCTACTTTGAACCTATACTCTGATGCAAACACCGCAACATAGCCCTGGGGCTAATCCCATCAGGAGCGCTGCCGCGCACTTGATAGAATAAATCCTCCTACAGAGTCAACATTTTCGCATGAAAAAGTATAAAATTTGATCCTACACTCGAATCCAAGTATTCTTTAGTAGACTCAGGGGCTACTCCCGTCAGGAGTGCTGTCGCGCACCCGATAGATAATCTGAAGCTAACCTATAAGTATTACAAGCTTGTATCCTCATACGGCTACTCTCGTTGGGAGCACCCCATAAAATACTAAAGAAGTCGATAACTTCGGCTATTCCAACAGCCAAACAAGGAAGTCGAAAAAATCTCCTTAGACCGCTTTCGCCGCGATAACATGTCTGAATGTCATGTCCACGACATAAAGATAAGACCCCAGGATCTATCATGTGTGGCTTGGTAATCGCATACGAATGCGCTCTGCCAATATTTATCCATATCTACGATAGATGAAAAGTACCGATGAATGTGTCATGTACCCGAAATAAAAGCACTGGGATTCAGTAGTCGATAAGACCTCTGCGGCCCGAGTTAAATTATGCCAGTAAATACTGAGTTCAAGCCTGGGGACTTGAGTTTGATGTAGGTTCCCGTTGTTTTTCCCAAGCGCAATTAACCGATTCCCGATCCATGAGATGCATCAAACTCGTTGTACCAAATCCCTTCAAAGCTTTAATAAAAAGAAAATCTACTTACAGCAAAACTTAGGCTGAAACAATTAAACAGAATTTTGAGACTCGATCCGAATCTACGATTCATAGAGTTTCGGGGGCTACTTGCATGTGTATGACTATCGGGTCCCTATGATTAGTTATCCTAGGCGCATAAAATCTTATGGCCCACGAAGGCCCAACGAAGTCCATGAGGCACCCGATGAATAAAGACCTTCCTTATCTGCTAAGGAATCCTCAGGAACCGACACAGAGTTCACATTATAAACACAAACTTGTAACCTCCCCGGCTACAGATCGAGGACCTAGCCTCTAATATAAAGACTGAGAGGACCCGACGGAGAGGGCACGTTAGTTTTTCACCAATCCGCCGTGAGCTATATCGCAACTAGCGAACCGACAACTTTGTAACTGAGCTTCTCCAATAATCATACTACATTGACTCCCCTGTTTGTCTGATCAGCCAACGAAATCCCCAACGCTATCTTGTCCACGAACCCTAAGTCCATAACAATGGGAATTGACGAGGTTACACCTCGTCACCCACCCATAGAAGATCTAAGCCCTCGTCGATCAACCACAAGCCAGAAACGTCCCACCTTGGCACATGTCTGTGCGTCCCAATCCGGCACATGTGTTATGTCGTGTCCACGCCGAGCCACACGCGCCATGCTCCACATGCCCACCACTGACGTGCACACACCCATGTAACCGCGAGGGTCGGCTCTGATACTACTTGTAACATCCCGGCCTCTTCGTACCAGCGACTATCACTCCTGTCAGCTCAATAGGATCTCTAGACTAACCCCACAGACCAACACTAGTCTTTTTTTCGCACTCCGTCCTCACTCATGCGCACCTGGTACCCACTTACCGGTCGTCCACCCATCCTTAGATTGCTCTAGGCCAAGCACGCTTAACCTTAAAATTCTTTTCAAATGACCTTCTGGAAAAGAAGTTGCAACTTATTGGCATGGGTATACTATCAGTCGTATTAAGCCATGCGCCGGTGTCTCACAGTACATCGCCCCAACCACTTGGATGATGGTAGAAATTTTTTTCTGTTTGGTTGGGTGATAGTAGAGATGGTTATCTATAGCAATTTTTCCGTTTGGTTCAAAGGATGTGGAGTGAATGGACTGTTATGATAACGTCTTTGCATGAGATAGTGAGATTGCCCTATAGATGGGAGACAAATAACAAACACATCTTCGAGCAACACACTTCCCTAGCTCCCTTCTCTGGGTGACTGACAGTGTTGGGTGTCTGACAACCATCATTTCTGTAGGGGAGATGGAGGATAACACGCGTGACATAAGGAAGACCGATACCTGCTAATCTGTGGCACCACCGCATAACTCAATTATCGTCAATGTGTTGTCACCGTTCATCCAATCCTAACATGAGATATTATCTGAACGCTGCCCCACGCACACTCAGGCCACTTGCAACACGTGTCCCTAGCTTCCTTCATAGGGTGTATGGCATAGGATAGCACAAAGATATTCATGGGTATTCGGCTGAATACCCATTATTTTTGGCAAAATAAAAACCCATAGTATTCACCACACCTTAGTCCAATAAATCTAGCTACCCTTCTTGTCCATAGCATCTCCACTGAACCTTCTGGTCCAATAACAGCACAAGAATTGCTCCCGTGCTAGTTTCGTGAGGTCTTGAACAGTCTGACTACAAGCTCACTCCAGTGAGACAACACTGAGGTAGACAAACAGTCTCTTTTCTTTGACTTTGAATACCCATTATTAATATCTTGTGCTCTCCCATGGTGTCTGGTAGCATTGGGTGTCCGGCAGCCCACGTCTCTATAGGGGTGAGGGAGGACAACACACGCGCATAAAAAGGAGATCAAGGCTGCTAATTTGTGTCGTCACCGCATAACTCAACCGTCGCTGATGTGTTGTCGTTGTTCAACCAATCCCATCTCGAGCTACTATCCCAACGCTTCCCACATTCCCTCATACCACTTATCACCCAGCCGTGTAACTTGCCCCATGTTTCGCCATCTACGGACCAAGATTTGAAGTGACCTCATAGTGCGCAAGAGAGAAACGAGATAGGAAACAACAAGGTGAGCGAGGAAAAAAAGATCCGCAGGTGATGACAGCGACTCACCCATGAGTGTTTGGCCTAGTGGTTAAGCTTAACTAGTTTTTGAGACAATATATTCCTAAATTATGGCTAGCCCCAACCACACAAGACCACAAACCAAACATAGGATACTAGCTAAATACATGTGCGTTGCTATGGTTTTCTTATTTTCTTCTAACTTTTGTGGAGCGCCACTTCTTCTACCTGCCCTGCCTCACCACCCTCCACCTTCCACCGACGAATTTCTTCGTCGCTACTCCTCTCGCCGGCGCCACCCCCCCTCTCGCTTTTCTTGTGCTTTGAGGTGTTGCCCTTCTCACCCCTTTCTCGAATTTCCCCACGCGCCACCCAACTCAGGGATCTGACAATCAAAATTTTTCTCAGATATGGACCTTCGAAAGAACTCTTCCCTCATGTGTTCTATGTTTTAAAAGTAATTAAATAATGTGACTGGTAGTCCCTAATATAATCTTAGTCCTTAATTTAGATTTGACTATTGGTGTTGTGTTGGATTGCCCATTACCAATCCAAAACTACTATTAAAGACGATGACAACAATAGTTAGAAGATACTCAATTATAAGATTCCGATATAATTACATATTTGTTGTAGTCGCATTTTATATTATAAGACATGGTAAGCAGTATGCATGGAACAAAGAATACAAATATTAACATTCTTGGGAAAGCAGGGAAAATTATTTTTTCAATGTTCATCCAAATAACTTGTGGAAATTTAATACAAATTCTCTAGCAATTCTCTTTGTTTGTTGACGAGTCTATTAGCTATGACAATTATCGGCACACAATATAATGTTGTTAACCTAAAAATAATAATGTTCAAAACAACATGTTAACTTCTAATAGATAATTCACTAAATCATGCTTTCTGCAAGGTCATTAAGAACAAGAAAATATTGGTACATCAATGCATACATACCCTTATAATTTGAATATTGTATCTAATAAGAAGCAAATGCAGAATTGAGCAACATCCACATGACAGAGTATGATGATCCTCTAATTCAGCTAGTGCTCACTAAGAACATGCTCCCGATTTTCCGAATACGATGATTGTTACCCACTTTTGAAAGGGATCTCAAATTTTTTTATATGGTCTTCAACTTTGAGAGCACCTTCATGCGCTGTCCAAGCATATAGGAGTACATATGTGGGCTTCATGTATCCAAAGTAAATTTATCCATCGTGAGAAACAAAAATACAGATGTGAATAAATGTTAGTACCGAGGATAAGAAACATACCTGAAACGTAAATCTAAAGTACCATGATTGATGTATAGAAATAATCAAAGAGAGTACTTCTCTGACGCATGCATTATCATTTCAAGTACACAACCATATATGAGCAATGTTAGCTAACTTTATATATTAACTAAAAGTTGTCTTGATGGATATGTTCAAAAAATTACATCTTGATGTACTGCAAAGAAACATATATCATTCCAAGCTCGCTACTGATCCCGGTTGGGTACATGATCAAGAAAGAGGTATATCTGCACGCATCCAATTTAACTCGATGTAAAGATCCATTCTTAGAACTGATGGTCTGTTAACTTAAAATCTACAACCTTATGCACAGTTTAGAATAGATTGGTAGCAGCATATATACGCGACCTCACCTGAGCCATAGAAGTCATGAGATGGGGCAGAGTTGAGAAGCTCTTTAGTTTGGAAGAACGAATACCTATGATCTGCATTACAGGCTTACGACAACAGGAGATTCATTAGCAATTCGGCGCAAGAATTATCTGCAATAATTTACCACCAGCATATCTGGCTTGCAACTTGAAATTCACATCTTTCTAAATTTTGCATTCACCACGACATGTTTTCAGTTCTGAAGTTAGCTGGTCACAACTATGTTCAGCTAATAATCGGACATATTCGATGCCATCACAGTCTACCATGGCTATATGGAAAATCAGTAGAGACCCGAAGCCCATATGACATATCTGAGGCCAAGCACTCCTCGGTCCTCCCCTGGTCTCCAATGCAACCACTATGGATAGGAACATAAGGGGAACATGGTTAGAATAGGAGACCTATACCTCCGAGCCGGATTATTCGACAGTAGAAACCTCCATGACCTCGAGAGAGGACGAACTCGGGTGAAGCCTCCGCAAGGCCTCCAACTGCTCCACCGGGTCATGGCCACTTACCCACCGTGCGATTGTTGGAGGCCACGCCGGGAGCATCGCCACCGACGCCGCGGTGGGGGCGGGGCGTGAGCGTGGGACTTGGACCGTGGGGAGCTGCGGCGGGTGGTTCTCGCGGTTGGCCATCGACAGCACCACCCTCCCCACCAGATGGACGCTCACACCGTCCCTCACCTCCTGTGATTTCTGGTACGATGGATCCCACAGCCACGAACGGTGCACTCCTAGCGGCCATGTACCAGGCATGAGGAAGCAGAGGCATGCGGGATCCCGGGAGGCAGCGCGTGTGCATAATGGGCACATGGCGGCCGCGTCCAGCGACGGGGAAGCAAAAGGCGTGCGCGAGACCCAGCCAGGCAGCAGAGGGAGATCACACACCGAGTGGAAGGTTCAGTTTACTTTGGTCCCTTCCATTCCTTGGCCGCCTCCATCCCGAGCGGGAATCCCTCTTGAGCGCCGCCTCCCGACGAAGACCGCTCCCAGTGCTGCCGCCTCTCTCTGCCAGCAGAGCACCACGCGCCTCCCTCTTCCTCTTTGCAATTGGCGCTCGGCAGGGTCACGCAGAGGAGGATCAGGGTCGAAGGGGAGGGCTCTCACCAGCGTGAGTCGGGGGAGGGGAGGAGCACCGGTGGCTAGACACCGGCCGACGGGGTAGGAATAAGGGGCGGAGGGATCGGGAGGACAAGGCAGGAAGAAGGGGCAGAGGGATTGAGGGTTGACTTTGGTGGCAGGCAATGTAATACCCTCAAATAGCTAGGGGCAAAATCGTCGAGTAAAAAACCAGAACCAAAAATTTGGGACGGACGAACCTACCTCTACCTCTACGTAAATAGATAGATAACCACCTAAAAACTGGCTACCTCAGAGTAAATTGCAAAAGGCTACCACAATTCGGGCTGTCAGAACGAGTCAGTACCAACATTCTTAATTTTTGCTTGTTAGTACCGGTTTTTGGACGGGCCAACGCAAATCACGCTAATCCCTGTCTGATGTCGTTTTGATAGCGCGACCCCATTGTCAGGGTCCACGTGGACAAACGGACTTGCCGCGCCGTTTGGACCGCATCGGCTAAGACAGTGCCACGGTCCCCGCTCGGTCAAAACACCCCGGTCCCCGCTCACTTCTCCTCCTACTCCACCTGTTCTTGTCACTGCCGCGCAGCTCCATTGCCGTCGTCGCCACCACCACTAGGCCGTTGCCGCCGTCCGAGGCCGCTATCCGTCGCCATCATTCCTAGCTGGGACGATGGGGAGAGTTCGAGCTCGGACATTCTTGGGGTAAGCTCAATATCTAGGGTTAGGGTTGAATTTTGGCGATTTAGGAATTTTTCACTCCTCCCCATTTACCTCATTTGTCTTTGCAATTTCTGCTTGACTAGGACCTGACGGACCTAGCTTATGCTCCTGCATTTGTTGATGATACAAATTTCAGCGGCATAGCCCCCGGATTGCACCCTGGTTTGTCACAACCACAAGATGGCACCGCAGCAGTGCGTGGCTTTTGAAGGGAGCAACACTGGGCGTAGATTTTATCTTTGCCCTGTGGAAAATGTGAGTTCTATTCCCAATTACAATAGTTTTAGTTGCTTTGCTCACTGTCTAGTTCTAGTTGCTCTGCCAAGTTGCTTTGCTCACTGCCTAGTTGCTCTGCCTAGTTGCTTTGCTCACTGCCTAGTATGTTGAACCATAGTTGCTAATTACAATAGATTTTATCTTTGTTGAATCCTAGTTGCTAGTTGCTCTTCTCACTAGCTTAGTTACATATATTAGTATTTGTTGTTAGTATAATACATGTCTAATTTGAAATCTTCTTTGCCTCATATGGTTTTATTTATTTGTAATAGCAACTATTGAACTGTGGGTTTGTTGCATGGAAAGATGAAGAGTGGCTAGATCATTTGAGAAATGCAATAGTTAGTTTGTGGGCTATGTACCATGAAAGTAATGATGCCAGAATAGATGAGAAGGCGGAAAATGGTGAGGTGCTTGCTCTGCTTGCTGAAGAAAAAGCCAAGATAGAGAAGAAGCATGCCACCCTCCTTGCTGATGTCAAAAAATTTATGGAGAGCACTGAGAAGAAGGCCATGATGGATAATTTTGCTAACATGAATGCTGAGAAGAAGGCAGAGAAGGAGGTGATGGAATAAAGTGAGGGGAGATGAATTTGCAGAAGAAAGAAGTGGAGGATTTAAAGAGTGAAGCTGACATGCTTAAACAGATTCAGATTACACAAGTTGATGTGCTTAGGGTTAGGCAGAAGGAATGGGAGGAAGAAAATCAGGCTATGAAGGCAGAAAAGGAGGCTCTACAGGAAGAAAAAGATGTTCTCAAGGCAGAAAAGAAAAAGCTGGAGTATTTGCTTTTTGATCTTTTTAAAGAAAATACTGACAACAAGGAGAAACTGAAGAAGATTGCTGCAATCTGTGCTGAGTGAGATGAAGAAAAGGCTGGAGTATCTACAGTAGTGTGTTAGATGTGTTGAACTATGTGTGTTGATAAAATGTGGTATGTTGAACCAATTTGTGTATGTTGAACCATTTGTGTATGTGGTGCATTTGTGTATGATGAACCATTTGTGTATGTTGAACCAATTTGTAAGATGGAGTATCTGAAGTAGTGTGTGTGCTATCTTGAATAGTTTTATTACATCACGATCATAGAACAACAACACATGCCATTGTTGACAACAATTCACATAACACCATTTCACAGAACACCATTTCATAGTACTTTCAGAGAACAACAAGTACACCAATTAGTTTCACAGAACATCAGACATTCTTAAATGGTTTTAGTAGTTTCATCAGCAAAAGAGGCAAACAACTGGAGTAAGGCAACAAGTACTACATGTCCATTACAACAGCTTTTGCAAACAGAAGATGACTAGTACATGTCCATGTCAATGGTTTGATGACCCAGCTCCTCCATCATCATCACCTCCAACATAACCACAATTGAAATATCCCCAGGTCTTGCTCTTCTTGTATCCAGGAACAAATCCACCATCATCTTCTCTCTGTCTTGGTGTTCTTCTTGGAGCAACAAAGGAAGTAGCTGCTGGGGGTGCCCTTGTAGTAGTTGCCCCTGTAGTAGCTGATGGGGTGCCCTTGTAGTAGATGCTTGGCATGCCCTTGTAGTAGCTGTTGGGGGTGCCCTTGTAGTAGATGCTGGTGGTGCCCTTCTAGTAGCTGCTGGGGGTGCCCTTCTAGGACCTGCTGGGGGTGCCCTTGTAGTAGCTGCTGGTGTAGGTGCATCTGTTGCTAGAGGTGGTGTAGGCTGGACAGATAACAAGAAACAATAAGAAATCTTTGTGGGCTATTAGGGAAAACTATGTTGATGGCTGAAATGAGTCCCTATATTGATAAGACAAACTAGTTAACTATTGCAAGACAAACTAGTTAATTATTGCAAGACAAGCACAAGATAAGACTAACCTTTTATCTATCAGACATGAATATGTATCTACCAAACTGACGAGGTTTAATCTCGTCAATGCCCATTGTTATGGACTTGGGTTTTGGAGAAGATGGGGATGCTGGAGATCGCCGAACGGTTAGCAAACAAGCAACACGGGGACACGAGGTTTACCCAGGTTTAGGCCCCCGAAGGGAAAACCTTACTCCTGCTTGTCTGCTCTTGATTACGGCGAAACCGAAAAGTACAGGGGTGCGCAGATGCAATCTGGCGTGGAGGTGTGTATGCGGTGGTGTGCGAGAGATTGTCAGAGAGCCTCCTCGTCGTGCCCTCCTGGCCTTTGTATAGAGGTAGGCAGGTCCCAGGCACAGATCGAGTCGGTTACAGGTTTTAAGGTTTACCCCTTTGAATTTTCTATCTACTCTAGTCTTCCTTTCCAAGGATCCGAAGGCGTCATGGGCCCTGGCCACCCGAAAGTCTTCATGGGCTGGTGCATGTTCTCGTGGGCCTTCCCTGGGCTGGAATAGGTATGCTAAGGTCGTGTACCCGTAGGGTATAACCATGTCAGTAGCCCCCGAGTGTTCAGTCGAATCGTAGATTCGGCTGAGGACTCCTCATTCTTTCGGGTGCGGCTATCTCTGTTTGCTAGAGAATGATTTGAGTGTGTAGGGATTGTTGATGCGTGTGCCTGACTCTCCCGACGGATCAGGGTCAGTTAACTGTCTTAGGACAAAACAACACGATCTTCTTCAGATTCGAGTCCCTCGACTCGAATCTAGAATGCATGCAGGCGCAATTCGACTAAGGCCGCGGAGGACTTACAGGAGTGGAATTCCAGTAAATTTAAATGATGTACCCAACGCGTCCGTCAGGATTTTCATCACGCCTGCTGGCACGGGTTCTCACTAGCAGAGCGCAGTCGTGTGCGTTGCCAGGCCATCAGATGATATCTGTAGGTCTTATCTTTGTGTCATAGACACAGCATCCAAAATTTTATCACCGCGGAGGTGTTTCGGGTGGCCAAGGAGGATGTTTTACTCACTTAGTGTTGGCTGGGGTAGAGTTGGAGGAAAGTTTTTGCATACTGATCCCCAGGATCGCAGTCGGAGATTCATAGGGTGCGCGGCCAGCGCTCCCTATGGGAGTAGCCCCCGAGTGTCTGTTCGAGTCGTAGACTCGAGCAGAGACTTTAATTCAGCCGTTGTTTGGCTTTGGGTCCGTAGGACACAAATTTTTTGGATGCTTGAATCCATCCTCCCTATGGGAGTAGCCCCCGAGTCCGTAGTGGAGTTGTAGACTCGACGTAGGACTCGAAGAAATAGTTCAATGGTGTAGTACTTTCGGTGTTCTTCGGGTGCGCGGCCAGCACTCCTGATAGGAGTATCCCCCGAGTAGTTAATCGAATCGTAGATTCGAGTGAGTACTCTTAGCTGTGTAGCCGAAGAATTGGAACCGTTGCTAGTATAGCTTTTGATGAAGTCAGTGCTGACGATCGGTGACCTCAAGCGTCTGCGGCGCCAGAGATGACTTGACTGGACGAACATGGGTCCCACCTTCTGACTTTGAGTTGACTGGTCACGCGTGACATGGATATAATTACGGCGTTGCCTCGATTTCCGTGCGTAGTGGACGGCGTGTGAGCGACGGTTCGCTGCTGTGCTGACACGTGGACGGCCAAATCTTGATGTTGGCTCTACGTATTCCCGATGGACGGTCGTCGTGCATCGTCCTTGTCCTTATAATCATTGGGGAAAGGTGAATTTGTTTTCACCGCAGCCATTCTTGTTTCACTGCTCCCATCTTCTTTGAGCTTTTCTCACTGCACGCTGGAATTTCCCTGCGCCTTTCCTTCCTTGTTTCTGCGTGCTCATCATTGTCGCCGCCGTACTGCAATGGGGAAGCCCAAGAAGTCCTCCTCTGCAGTTGGTACCAATGCCGCCGCTGGTGGCAAGAAGGGTTCCGCCACCACCCGTGTCACCGATGGTGGCTGGCAGCGATCGGAGACGCATGAGAGTGATCTCTGCAAGCTCCATGAGCGGGGCCTGATCCCGCAGGATAGGGAGGCCGTCAAACTTCCCGGCAACGAGGTAATTCCCCGTCCTCCCGCTGGGTTTCGGGTTATGTTCGTCGCCTTTGTCCTTCGGGGCTTTTCCTTCCCAGTCCACAATTTTCTTCGTGGATTGCTTTTCCTTTATGGTATCCAGCTGCATCATCTTTCGCCCAACTCTCTTCTTCATGTCGCCTGTTTCGTCACTTTCTGCGAGTGCTGGCTCGGTATCGAGCCGCACTTTGGCCTCTTCCGGAAACTCTATTCCGTGAAGAGGCAATTTGGATCCGATGGTGTTTATCCCATTGGGGGTTGCATCATTTCCCTCAAATCCAATCTTCTTTTCTTCTCCTTTTCTATGTCCGAATCTGTCCAGTACTGGCGGAGGCAATGGTTTTACATCCGCGACTCCACGGTGGCTGGGCAGGATTTTGGTCTTGCTCCTTTCGACCCCTCCCAAAAAATTGAGCCGAAGAGGTCCTGGAAGAACCAGATCCTGGATGGCGAGGTGGCGGAGATAGAGGGACTCTATCATCGGGTGGAGGATCTCCAGTTGATTCCGGATAAAGAGGTGAAAGGTGTGGATATCATCCGCACCTTCCTTAAACGTCGGGTGCAGCCGCTCCAGGCTAGGGCGCATCCGATGTTCCTTTATTCTGGTCGTCGCGATCCGACTAGGGTTTCAGCTGAGGAGTTCTCCAAGGGGGATCTCGACGGGGTTCTTCGCCCGCTACTGAAATACAAGGCTGGAGAGGATATCCCGGGGAAGTCGCTGAATCCTCCATTCTCCGCTTCTCGTCCGGTTCCACGGGTGTAGATCTGGGATGTGCGCGCAGCGCTATTTTTTACTGCGTTGTCCTTGCACCTTTTTGTGCTGAAATTTTTGTTTTCTTCTTACGCAGGAATTCAAGGTGCCAGGCATGTCGCCTCCATTGCCCGAAGTGTTCCCGGATGCACCGGACAACGAGGTAGTGGACTCCATGTCTGAACTTCCATCGGCGCGAACGCCGGTCGAGGAGGCCAACGAGTCGAGCGAGGATCACACTCGTAAGCGGACACGGAGATCCAGCGAATCGTCGGATGCTTCGACTCCGCCGACCCCTAGGAATTCGTTATGCCTTGAGCGTCACAGCGGGGGTCATGGGGGCTCTTCCTCTCCTATTCCGGCCGTGCCCGTGCGGGCTGTGGCACCACACCCGCCGGCGAAGCGGAAGAAGGAAGAGAAGAAGGGCAGGAAGACCCCTCCTGTCTTCGATTTGAGTGATCTCGACTCGTAAGTTTCCGCAGTTCCTTTTTTGCTTTCTCTTGTCTGTTTGCTTTGTACTTGGCTGATTTTTCCTTTTGTAGCCATTCCTCCGACGGCTCCTTCAGCGATGGCGCTCGGGAGATGGTGGGGGAGTCGAAGGTTGTTCCTCCTCCTCAGACGGTGGCCACCTCTGAGGGCGTTGCTCCGAACCCTTCTCCGCAGGAGGCTCGGGTGGTTGTCCCCCAGAAGACTTCGGCTGGACCTTCGGAGTCGCCGTCTAATCACGTAAGTTTCTTTGCTCTTGCCGCCGGGGGAGCCCCCGGGCGTTTTCAGGTGATCTGCTGATCACTTTTTGTTTTTGCTTCTTGTATCGGGGGAAGCCCCCGAGCATCTGTTGGATGATCTGCTGATCGTTTTTCTTTGAGTTTCGGGGGGAGCCCCCGAGCGTTTTTCGTATGTTTAACTTGCTTTGCTCGTTCTTTGGGCGTAGCCCCCGAGCCGTTCTTTTGACGAGTAGTGCCTTTTGCAGCCTTTTGTACAAGGCGCCAACCAGCTGGTGCAGCAGCACCTGGCATTGGAGGCCAGTTTCAAACAGCTTCAAGGTACGTTCACGAGTTGATCTTTTTGCTGCTTCTTGTATTTCTTTGCCCTGCGATCTGATAGGTGTTCTGCTGACTGCATAGGACAACAATACCACCCTCTGTGAGATTGATGCTCTCAAAAAGAGCCTTGGGCGAGCGGAGAAGAAGGCCGAGGACGCCATTGGTGCGAAGGAGCGCCTCGAGCTGGAGCTAGCCAACGTAGCCACGGCCAAGGAGCGCCTGCAGCAGGAGGCTATGGACCACGAGGAGCAACTCGCCACCGCCACGGCTTCGCGCGAGAAGTAGGTAGCCGACAAGCTGATGGCGACTGCCAAGGCTATTTCGGGTGAGTTGCTTCATCTTCCCTTTTTTCGGCTTCCTTGTTTTTCCTTGTTGTGCTTTTATTTATGTTTCTTCTTTTGTTTATTTAGATGTCGCGGGCATCGAGTTTGATCGCGGTGCTCTGGAGCACGGAAGTGCTTTGGATGATGCTGCCGCGGCGGTCGAAGACCGCTGCAGTACCGTGGTCGGCTCGCTTTCCAAAGCCAAGGAGGTTCTCGGGCGCTTCTACAAGGAGCTCGTCCCCAAGGGCGTCTCCCTTGAGGATGTCGATGCCTTGGCGGATGCGCTGTCGGTCGAAGCGCCTGCGGCGTACAAGCGCAAGTAAAAAGGCATTGGCGCGTCCGTCGGGCTGGCAATGGCCCTGGCGTCTGGAGAGGAGCTGGATCTTCATCAGGTCACCTCCCGGATGCTGACGGCTGCTGACGGATCCGAGGTAGCCTTTTCCATCTATGCTGCTCGATGTAAGCATTATGGGCCGAAGTTGATTGACTTGCTGGCTGAGTACGCGTTGAGGCAGCAGGGAGAGGCCAAGGGGAGGCAGTCCGGCTCCAAGGCTACTTAGGATGCAGCTTCTTAGGCCTTGTAGTTGTAGGATAGCTTTTCCTTTGTTGTAATTATGTCTATGAACGAGCCTTGTGCCACACAGTGGCTTTTTGCTGCACATAATGAATTTCTGAGTTCTGTGCTCCTTTGTCTGCTTGTTCATATCCTTGTCTTCTTTTACTCTAGGGGCCTTCGGGTGATGATCACGTTGATACTTCGCCTACACCGCAGATGCGGCCATCCCTGGATGGTGCGTCGCAACTTGTGTATCTTCGAGACCGCGTCCGTGCCCTTGAGAAAGAATTGCTTGCAGTGCGTGGCCATGCTGATGTTTGGAAATCGAAGGCAGAGCGAGGCGCTGCCAGAGAGGAGTATTTGATGGTGGAGTTGCGTCGTTTGTCCGAACAGCTTCAATGTGAGTTTCTCGAGCTGCTTCTCATTGTTTCGGGTGTGCCTATTGGCATTTCATCTTACTTTTTGCGAGTATTGCAGGTGCTAACCTTGCTCCGAGGGAGGAAAAGGAGTGTGTTGCTGTTTGGGTTAACTGCCTGACCCAGCAGGACATGGAGGTCGGCGGGTTCTTCTGGATGGACCGTGATCGTGCCATGGTCCTTGCGACGATGTAGGATCGTGTCCACCAGGTATCACGGGTGCTGCGTTAGGTGAATTCTTCGTTGGCGTCAGTTCTGCATGTGATGTTTCCGCTTGATGAGGCACCATCGACTCTCTGTGGCCTGCTATCGAAGTTTCGAAATGTGCATCGTGTCCGGGAATTGGTGCGACATCATCTTGTCGCGGGGGTGAAGGTCGCGCTCTCCCTTGTGCGGTTACATCGTCCTGATATAAATCTGTCTGTTGTAGCGGCTGGGCCGCCTCTTCAATCAGATGGTGGCAAGTGGGATATGCATCCACATTATGCGGCTGAAAGGCAGTATGCCGAACAAATTGTAGATCTGTTTGAGCAGTGTGCGCAGGCTATTCTTCATAATAGGTAGGACCTATAAAAGAGATAGATGTAAAATTTGTATATATTCGACTGGGCGTGTTGTGCCCTTTATTGTAAAGGTTTATTGTTGTGTAGCACGTGGTGCTTTGTTTGTATACGTGTCCTTTTCGTTAGCCTGACGTGGTCAGCTACTCAGGTGTACACGCGTTATCCTTAGTTGACGAAGTCGTGAGGTAGGGGGAGCCCTCGAGTGTGTTGTAATATGGAGTAAAATGCAGACAATAGGTGAAATTTTTTGGCGCGAGACACTTAGCTTTATTCATATCGTAAGGAGGAGGTACATTGTTCGGCTGAGTAGCCTTGGCTGAATAGCCTTATTGAAAGTAAAATAGGGAGGTAGCTAGGGGTAGAAGCGTCGCAGATGTGCGACGTTCCATGGGTTGGAGTATGCGACTCCAGACTCCACGTGCTTGAGGCGATAGGCGCCACCTGGGATGACTTCAGTGACGATGTAGGGTCCCTCCCATGGTGACTAGAATTTCTTCGGTCGCTCT
This sequence comes from Avena sativa, assembly GCA_916181665.1. NCBI lineage: Eukaryota > Viridiplantae > Streptophyta > Magnoliopsida > Poales > Poaceae > Avena > Avena sativa. The sequence continues at coordinate 115,648,172 of OV702281.1, forward strand.
TGCTTGAGTCGCAAGACTAGGTCTCCTTTGACGAAGGACCTTGGGCGCAGCCGTCGGCTGTGGTAGTTGCGGAAGCTCTGTTGATACACCACTGATCAAGCTGCTGCTATATCACGCGCCTCATCGAGTGTGTCGATGGTGTCTTCGAGTGCGGCCGTCGATTCGGCTTCGCTGTAGGCGACGACCCGTGGGGACTTGTGGCGTACCTCTGCTGGCAGCACGGCTTCGGCTCCGTGCACCATGAAGAAAGGTGTGTAGCCAGTTGAGCTGTTTGGCGTTGTGTGCAGGCTCCACAGGACAGAGGGAAGCTCTTGTGTCCAGGCTCCGGCGAGCCGCTCGAGTGGGCTCATTAGGCGCTTCTTGATGCCAACACCGACGAGGCCGTTGGCCTTCTCGACCAGCCCGTTCGTTTGCGGGTGCGCCACGGAGGCGTATGTGATGTTGATTCCGACGTCCTCGCAGAAGTCCTGGAATTCTTTGGAGATGAAGTTTAACTCATTGTCGATGATGATGCTATGCGGCACGCTGAACCTGTGGCCAATGGATTCAAAGAACTTGACGGCAGTTTTGCCTTTTTGGTTAGTGACGGGCATGGCCTCAATCCACTTGGTGAATTTGTCGACTACGACCAGGAGGTAGACGTGACCTCCTTTCGAGGACCTTGGCAGTTTGCCGATCATGTCGAGGCCCCATTGGGTGAAGGGCTAGTCCAAAGGTATGGGCCTGAGCTCTGATCCGGGTGTGTGCGGTTTATCTGCGAACCTTTGGCACCCGTTGCATCTTCGGACGATGTCCTTGGCGTCGTTCATGGCCGTTCGCCAGTAGAATCCAGCTCGTAGAGCTTTGGCGACAAGGGCGCGGCTGCCCGCATGATGGCCGCAGATGCCCTCGTGGATGTCTTGGAGGATGGTTTTGTCGTCACCGATGGTGACGCACCTTTGGAGTACACCCGAAATGCTGCGCTTGTACAGCTCGCCATTGATGATGGTGAAGGCCTTGGACCGGCAAGATATGCGTCGGGCATCTGTCGGGCTATCAGGCAGTTCGCCGTCTATCAGGTACCTGAGGTATGGCCGTGTCCAAGTTTCTTCGACTGCCATGACCTGTATTAGGTTGACCGCTGCAATTTCTGTGTCGAGCTTTTCGGGTCCTTCCTGCCCTTCAGGTAGCGCAGCTCCCGAGTGCTCTTCCTCTTCAGGTGATCCTTTTGGGAATTTCTGCTTGATGGATGGCACGCAGATCTGTTCGAGGAACACACCTGGTGGTACCCGTGCGCAGGTGGAGCCGATGTTGGCAAGTCTGTCGGCCTCTTCGTTGCTTTCTCTCCCAACATGCCTGTAACACCCTCAGAATCGGTCCTATGCAAGTTTCAGCGCTTCCCGCCAAACCCGCATAGAAACGATTCAAAGGTGCCCACCAGGCACTTTCGTGCGGGTGGAAAACGAAGTAATACCATTACACAATAGTCCACGATGGAACCCACAGAACATATATATACAACAGCGACTCAAAGAGTCAAGAATACAGATATACAATACAAAGATCCAAATCACCTTTAAAACGATATAGCGTCCGACTACGGACAAGATGCAAATGGGGCTAAGAGCCCTGAAGAATAACCAATGGCGTCCATAACCCTGCCCAGGCCAAGCCGGAAGGGTAACCCTGCTAACGACGTCGATCTCGAAACCTGCTTAAACAAAAGGGGTGCCGACAAAGGGCAAAGGAAAAAGAGAGAGCGGTCAGTACTGAGGCCAGTACACGGCGAGGCTAGAATTCGGCGGTCCTCGCCTACATAGGTATGGTGGACTGCAGCGGCAGCGCAACATGCACTAACAACCTATAGAGACTCGATATAACTGTCGGCTATCAGAGAGGGATAAGAAAGACCTATTCGGAACCAACCTTATGCTACCATCCGACAAACCCATCCTGCTGTTTCCCCCTCGAGTCCAAACGAGGAAGTCAACCGAGAAACTCACACAGTTGGCAGTTTTATTTATTCAGTTATCGTTGCAGCAATTACTAGTCAAGTATAGATAATCATCCTGATATAATAAGCAGTGGGCAATTTTAGTTAACCATTCCGTTGTAGTTGCGACACTTACTAGTCAAATACAATTAGCATGAGATATCCCAAACCCAGCAGTTGTTGGTACTTTTATTTAGCCATTCCGTTATAGTTGCAATACTTACTAGTCAGGTACAATGGTAGCAAGCGACAACCCAAACAAGCAATTGTTGGCAATTTTATTTAGCCATTCCATTATAGTGAAGCTGATTACTAGTCATTATAAAGTCAAATTTATAGCACTACTTTAGTTATAGTTGTCTATGTTCGAGATACTGTGCTCCAAGTCGTCCATAACCGCGGACACGGCTTTCAGAAAGTTTTACCCTGCAGGGGTGCACAAATAGCAACACACACTCGATCAACCTCGGAAAAACCAAATCAAAACCCAACGAGGCCTTCACGACAAAGCAATCACCAGATTCAGAAATATTTCAGGGGGCCACCCCATTAAGCTACCCGCAACAAAGTTAGCTGACTCCAAAACGGACTCAAGGTTTGGGTGGACGGCTGTAAACGACTGGGAACCCGAAAGTGTGACTGGGCTTGTCGATACCGTGAAATCATGTCCTGATCCTAAACAGTACAGGTGCAGTACATCGCACAATTTAAATAAAGCAGTAAAGCATGGCATAAGTACAGGATAGTAAATAAAACCTCAAACTAGTTTGTGGCCCCAAGAAATAAGAATGAATCAAGCTCTGGCTCAGGGGGGTCCCATAATCCTCCTGGATGTGGATAGCGCGAATATTCAAGGAACAGGTATCAAGTACTTGGGGTCCTACGGGACACAAGTGGACGGTTAACAACCAAATAACATCTATTGCCCACCTGTGCCTCTGCTTACCTACTTCAATTTTAGTTGTTAAACAGTAATTAAAGTCTTGATCATCTCCAACAATAAACACACGGCAATACTCCAACAACTGTGGTACTTGACGACACGCAACAGCACTTGAGCAAGCGACTACGACGCGCAGGTCCAACTATCTACCAAACAACAGGTAATAGGAGGTGTCCAAGGCAATATAAGGCTGCAAGGGATATCACGGGTACGAAAACTAGAGCATCGCAACACAGATAGCAATAGATCAACAGGAGGGAATAAATACTATAAAAGTAAGATAGGTAGAAAGGGGGAGATGCTCGCCGGAAAATATTGACGAAGGTTCATCCGAAGATCGGGGCGAAGCTCACATCAACTCAACGGCCTTATCCGCGAAGAAGCAAAACACTAGAATAAACACCGGATGCACTATTTAATACTACGCAAAAGATCGGGCATGATGCATGTGTGATGCATGGCATGGTAAATATGCGGTGCAATTAGGCCATATTAAGTGTAACCGGGGGTCCCGACAATTAAATATATGGTTCTAGTTGTTTAGATACCCCGCAATTTAAATGTTGTCTTAACAAGGCAAAACATAGTATCGGTTCGCTAGGCAAATTTAAATGGAGTCCGGAACAAGACAACGATATCCCGCATATCGACTCCATATTTAATTATGAGATGAATCGGCATAATGCCCCCAAACCCACAACATGTATGCAAGCATGGACAATTTAATATGCAACAAGTTTTATATAAAGCATTTATAAAATAGGGGCTCGGGAAAAGGTTCACACATCTGGGTTCGGAAGATCCTGGGGTTTGCCGAGGGTTCGGGTTCGGTCTCAGGGTTCAGGGTTCGACGGGATCGGTCTTCGAAGGTCGGATACAAGATGAAGAGCTTGGCGTTCCGGGAAGAAGGACTTGGTGTGGCGTCGGGGGCGCATCGGACTCGCCCTGGTCGGTGTCGAACTTGTCGGGCCCGCGTATCAGGTCGGTCTTGGCGTCCGGGATGAAGAACTTGGCATTCTCGAGGAAGTACTTGGCGTTCTGCGTCGGTGTCCTTACCGTCCGGGTTCTCGAGCATCGCATCCGGGAAGGAGTACTTGTCGCACATGTGGTCTTCGGATCGGGCTCCGGGATCGGTCTTCGGTTTTCCATGTCGTCGACCTCTCTTGGTTCTCCGTCTTCAGACTCCGACAGCCACTCGAACAAATTCAGGGCAGTCGAGCCGCGGCTTCATCTTACCCCTCTGGTCCATCTCGAGGTCTCAAGCAAGCAATCCAACACCACCAAATTACAGCCACACACAGGGATATCATGAGGCAATTCTGGGTCAAGGAGACAGAGGACCGGCCAAAGCCATCGCGGACAAACTGCTGCAGATGGGAACATCTTAGATGTTGGAGAAGGCGTCAAGGGCGACCTCCAGGTTGGGGACGCGCAGACAACGAGCCGTTGGCGATGAGGACAGCGACAGAGGCCAAAGACGGAAGGCGCACGAGGAGGTCGGCGCGGACAGGGCACCAGGACGCGCGGTGGTTCGACGGACAGGGAGCCCAGCGGCGGAGGTTGCTGGCAGCAGAGGGGGCTTCGGGCGTCGCGGATCGACGAGGCCGTCTAGGGAGGCGTCCAGGGGAGGAGGAGGCGGACGGGGTGAGGCAAGGTGAGAGGCGGCGTGGGGCCACGGTGGAGGAGGCGGTGGAGGACCCTGCTGGCGGTGGTGGTTGACAGGGGCGCGGCCCAGGCAGGACGGAGGCAGGCCGCAGCGAGGGGAGGAGGCGAGGAGCACTGGCGTGGCACGCAAGCTCGAGGGGGAAGGAGGCGGCCTGGCAAGCCGGCAGGAGGCGGCGGCCGCAGGGAGACGCGCGGGAGGGGCCGGACGCAGACCAACGGCGGAGCTCGCTACGACACAGCGACGCCTGGACCGGCGAAGTGCGGCTCGAGGCAGGACGCCGAGGCCGGAGGAGACCGAGGCGGGGTCGCTAGCCGCGACGCTGCAGCAGGGACAAGGTGTAGCCCGGGGTTGCGGGAGTGCACGCTGGCGCAGGCGATGGATGGGGAGGTCCGGTGGATCTCCTGGTTCTGAGGCGGTCGAGGGGAACGCAGGGGCATGTTGGCGGCGGAAGGATCTGAGGCCGGCGGCGCTCACGCGGGGATGGAGACGAGCGGGGGAGAGAGAGGGAGACGAGCGAGAGGTGGGGGGTCGCTATCGTGGTGGGGCCAGGAGCGGGGCCGGGGTGGGTGTCGCGTGCGTGGTGTGTGTCCAGTGGGGTGGAGGCGTGAGAGTGGGGCGTGGTGGGCCAGCCGGAGGGGGAGTGGTTGGGTGCGGCTGCTGCGTGTGTTGTAGGCAGGGGCTGGCCAGGTGGCGGAATGTGAGTGGGTGGGGGATTGGCCAAGGGTGATGTGGCGTGCACCGATTGGTGCAGGTGAGGTGGAGGGGGGCTGGGTAGTTTAGGTTGGGTAGGATTAGGAATTAGACAGGCTGGTTTTGTACTGGGGTGGCCGACTGGGTCGGATCGGCCCGGTTCGGCTGCCCCTAAAAATAATTAAATATTTTATTTATTTAAAACAGGGCTTTTGCAAACCGTTGGTAGACGAAACAAAATAATCCGGAGACCCGGGTTTTAATTTGAATAAAGACAGGGCGTTTAGAAAACAAAAATAGGTTTTTTTCGAAAATAGTTTTATGCAAGCAAATGCAAGATGATGACGATGCTCAAATGCAATGTGGCATGATGACATGAGCATGCGGTCACGATGATGCAATGCACAAAAACAACGCGATTTTCTAGTAGTGGTTTTTGCGGGATGCCACAATGTCGAAGCTCGCAGCCGTCGAAGTCTCCTTCGAGTGCGTTGTAGAGTGCACGGTACGCGATCATGTTGGCGGCATGTGCGTCGCACTCGTTCATCGTCTGCTGGACGACGAGGTTCGAGTCTCCGTAGATGACCAGGCCAGTTGCGCCACAGATCTTTGCCATTCTCATGCCGTGGATGAGGGCTTCGTATTCGGCCTCGTTGTTGTAAGCTCGAAATTTCATCCGGAGGACGTACTTCATCTTGTCGCCCTACGGGGAGGTCAGTATGACCCTGGCTCCTGCTCCAGCTTCGCGCTTGGAGCCGTCGAAGTGCATCGTCCATGACTGTGTCATGTCCGGCGTATCTGGCAGCTGCAGTTCCATCCAGTGGACGAGGAAGTCCAGAAGGACCTGAGACTTGATCGCATGGCGCTTCTCGTAGACGATGTCTAGAGGTGACAGCTCGATGCTCCACAGGGCTACACGTCTTGTGGCTTCCGGGTTGTTCAGGATGTTTTTCAGTGGTGCCTCATTGACGACCATCACCTAGTGCTCCTGGAAGTAGTGGCTCAGCCGACGAGCCGTCATGAACACGCTGTAGGCGAGTTTCTGGTAGTGAGGGTACCTCTGCTTTGTCGGCGTCAATACCTCGCTGAGGTAGTATATTGGGCGTTGGACCCCATGGGTCTTGCCTTCTTCGGGTCGCTCGACCACCAGTACGGTGCTTACCACCTGATGTGTGGCTGCTATGTACAGCAGTAAAGGCTCGCGCTCCTTTGGCGTGACCAAGACTAGCGAGGTAGAGAGCAACCACTTTAGATCTTCGAATGCGTCGTCCGCCTCGGGTGTCCACTCGAATTTGTCTACCTTGCGCAGCAGCTGATAGAACGGCAGGGCTTTTTCGCCCATGCGGCTGATGAACCTGCTTAATGCCGCGATTCGCCCGGCAAGCTGCTGGATGCCCTTGAGGTTCTTCGGCTTCTCCATGGCCATTATGGCCCGGATTTTCTTCGGGCTCGCCTCGATCCCTCGCTGGGAGATGAAGTAGCCTAGCAGCTGACCAGATGGGACGCCGAAGGCGCATTTTTCTGGGTTTAACTTGATTTATATCGATCGAGGTTATCGAACGTCTCGCGGAGATCGTCGATTAGCATCTTGGCCTCCCTTGTTTTGATGACTATGTCGTCGACATAGACTTATATGTTGCGGCCGATCTGGTCCTTCATGCATGCCTGCATGCACCGTTGGTACGTGGCGCCTGCGTTCTTCAGCCGGAAGGGCATTGTGTTGTATAAAAATACTCCGAACGACGTGATGAACGCCGTTTTCTCCTGATCTTTGACCTTTAGTTGAATCTGGTTCTAGCCTGAATAGGCGTCGAGGAAGGAGAGTTTTTCGCATCCTGCAGTTGAATCGATGATCTGATCGATCCGAGGGAGAGGGAAGTGATCCTTCGGGCAGTGCTTGTTCAGCGATGTGAAGTCCACGCACATTCGCAGGATGTCCGTGTCCTTTTTGGGGACCATCACGGTGTTGGCGAGCCATTCGCTCTCCTTGATCTCCCTGATGAAGTTTGCGTTGAGTAGTCTGTTGACTTCGGCTTCGATTGCTTCGGCCCGTGGTTCGGACAGTCGTCGGATGGACTGTTTGATGGGCTTGGCGTCTGTAAAGACATTTAGTGCGTGCTCGGCGAATTCCCTGGGAACTCCTGGCATGTCCGCAGGACACTAGGCAAAGATTTCCCAGCGCTCACGGAGGAATTCGATGAGCGCGCTTTCCTATGCAGAGCTGAGGTCGTTGGCGATCAGCGCCGTCTTGGAGGCATCCGTCGGATGGAATTGTACCTTCTTTGTGTTGACGGTGGAGTTGAAGGACATATCTGGTGCGTTCTGTCTTGCGACTGGGGGTGCCCCATTGTCCGTCACCTCGCGGAGCCTTACGAGCTCCTCCCGCATGCCGAAGGACTGGAAGATTCTGCTGAAGTCCCTGTCGCAGTGGTCCGATCGGGTGAAGCTCCCGTGGACCGTGATGACGCCCCTGGGTCCTGGCATCTTGAGTAGTAGGTACGCGTAGTGCGGTACCGCCAGGAATCGTGCGAATGCCACGCGGCCCGGACAAACTTTACATGTCCTCGCACATGAGACCTGTTCCACGCTTGACATGCAACTAGTTTGCATAAGTGGCTAGCGGGTGTCTGTCTCTCCTACTATAGTAAATATCTATTTTGCAAGCGAGTTGTCAACAATTTGATTATCCTCGTTGTGGTTCATGTTCGTAGGTAAGAACGGTTCTATCTCGAAAGCCCTAAGCCACGTAAAACTTGCAATGGATAAATTAGAGGCGTCTAGTTTAGATTGTTGCTGGGCTAGTGTTATGATATGGTAGTGTTGTAAGTAGAAGTATGAGATGATACTCTTACAACACACATAGCGTGTAAAATCCATAGACCTTGGAATGACACATATAGGTATGATAGTGATCATACCACGATGCACATGATAGAGATCATCTGCGGGAACCATATCATTTCACTAATAAACATATGACGTTTGATAGCATCTTATATTGCTTGTTTAGCGCTTTGTTAGCATAATAAGATGATCCCTCATTTAAATATCAAGATAAGAATGTGTTCTTCCTTTAGTATGCACCGATTATGTTTTCATCGCTCCAAGACATCACGTGATGATCGGGTGTTCTTGGATCCACGACCATATTTCGGGTGTAAAACAGTTACACACGCGAATACTAAGGTTCTAACTTGGCGAGCCTAGCATGTACAGACATGGCCTCGGAACACGGACCGAAAGGTTAAGCATGAGTCATATAGTTGATATGATGCCCATTTGATGCTCGCCTTTGAAGCTATACCGACTCACGTGATGATCGGACTTGGTGTAGTGGATTCGGTTCATGTAATCACCAAAAAGGCACGAGGGATGTCGTTTTTGAGTGGGAGTTCATTCGTAATATAGATTAGTTGAACTCAATCTATCATACACTTAGTCTAAACTTTACAAATTCTGTTGTAGATGGCACCACCTGCTTTTAATTTCAATGTGTTCATGGAGAAAGAGAAACTAGCAACGAACGGTAGCAACTTTACCGAATGGGCCATGAATTTGAGGATTCTCCTCTCTGCTGCACAAAAGCAATATGTGCTAGAAGCGCCGTTAGGCCCCCCACCTTTTGATGATGCCCCTGACGAGGAGAAGAATGTCTATCAGACTCGTCAGGAGGACCACAACTTAGTTCATTGCGGCATATTGTATGGGCTAGAGCCGGAACTTCGAAAGCGTTTTGAAAACGGCAATGCATTTGATACAATGGGTGAGTTGAAAATGATTTTCGACACACATGCTACTGTAGAGAGCTACAACGCTTCAGAAAAGTTCTTTAGCTGCATGATGGAAGAGCACAGCTCCGTTAGTGAGCATGTACTCAAGATGTCGGGTTACGCTGATAAGCTTGTGTCCTTGGGAATATCGATTCCCATTGACTTAGGCATCCATTGTGTTCTGCAATCTCTGCCACCTAGCTATAAGAGCTTCGTGATGAACTATAATATGCAAGGCATGAAGAAGTCTCTCCCCGAGCTTCTGTCAATGCTTAAAACTGCAGAAGTGGAGATCAAAAAGGAACATCAAGTGTTGATGATCAATAGGAACACTGGTTTCAAGAAAGACAAGAAGGGAAAACGGAAGGGAAGTAAGGGCGGCAAGCCGGTTGCCGCGCCTGAAAAGAAACCCCGAGTTGGACCTAAGTCTGATTCCGAGTGCTACTATTGTAAGGGGACTGGCCACTGGAAGCGCAACTGCCCCAAGTATCTGGCAGACAAGAAGGCCGGCAAGGCAAACAAAGGTATATATGATATACATGTTATTGATGTGTACTTGACTAGTGCTTGCAGTAGCACCTGGGTATTTGATACCGGTTCAGTTGCTAATATTTGTAACTCGAATCAGGGGCTGCGGAACAAGCGACCGCTAGCAAGGGGTGAGGTCAAGATGCGTGTCGGCAATGGATCAAGCGTTGATGTGATCGCCGTCGGAACGATGCCTCTCCACTTGCCGTCGGGATTAGTTATAAACTTGAATAAATGTTATCTGGTGCCTGCACTGAGCATGAACATTGTATCTGGATCGTGTTTGATGCGAAGTGGTTATTCATTTAAATTCGAGAACAATGGTTGTTCCATTTATATGAATGAAATCTTTTATGGTCATGCACCGATGATGAATGGTTTATTTCTATTAGATCTCGATGATAATGTTACACATATTCATAATGTTGATGCTAAAAGGATTAAACTTAATGATGATATATCCACATATATGTGGCACTGCCGTCTAGGTCATATTGGCGTTAAACGCATGAAGAAGCTCCATTCGGATGGACTTTTGGAATCACTTGATTATGAATCATTTGATACGTGTGAGCCATGCCTTATGGGCAAGATGACTAGAACGCCATTTTCCGGTTCAATGGAACGGGCGACAAATTTATTGGAAATCATACATTTTGATGTATGTGGTCCAATGAGTGTGTCGGCGCGAGTTGGATATCGTTATTTTGTTACTTTCACGGATGATTTGAGTAGATACGGTTATATCTACTTGATGAAACACAAGTCTGAAACCTTTGAAAAGTTCAAGGAATTTCAGAATGAAGTGGAAAATCATCGTAATAGAAAGATCAAATTTCTACGGTCCGACCGTGGAGGTGAGTATCTAAGTTACGAGTTTAGCACTCACATGAAAGAGTGTGGAATTGTTTCACAACTCACACCTGCCGGAACACCACAGCGAAATGGTGTGTCGGAACGTCGTAATCGTACTTTATTAGATATGGTTCGATCTATGATGTCTCTGACAGACTTGTCGTTGTCATTTTGGGGTTATGCACTAGAAACTGCTGCATTCACTTTAAATCGGGCACCATCTAAATCCGTTGAAAAGACACCGTATGAATTGTGGTTTGGAAACAAACCTAAGCTGTCATTTCTTAAAGTTTGGGGATGCGATGTTTATGTGAAGAAACTTCAACCGGATAAACTCGAACCCAAAGCGGAAAAATGCGTCTTCATAGGATACCCTAAAGAAACTATTGGGTATTCCTTCTATCACAGATCCGAGGGCAAGGTTTTTGTTGCCAAGAATGGATCCTTTCTAGAGAAAGAGTTTCTCGCGAAAGGTGTGAGTAGTCGGAAGGTAGAACTCGAAGAGGTTGTGGAACCTTCTCTTCAAAGTATGGCGAGTAGCGCAGCGTCGGAAGTTGTTCCGGAGTTGGCTCCACCTGTTGAAGAGGTAACTAATGATAATGATCATGAAACTCTGAAAGAGAGTACTACCGAACCTCGCAGGTCAAACAGGATGCGTGCAGCTCCCGAGCTGTACGGAAATCCTGTCATGAATTTCATGGTTGATGAAAATGATGACCCTGCGACGTATGAAGAAGTGATGATGAGCCCGGATTCCAACAAATGGTTAGAAGCCATGAAATCCGAGATGGAATCCATGTATGAAAATCAAGTTTGGAACTTGGTGGAATTACCTCACGACCGAAAGGCCGTGGAGAACAAATGGATTTTCAAAAGGAAAACTGATGCTGATGGTAATGTGACTGTCTATAAAGTTCGACTTGTCGCAAAGGGGTTTCGGCAAATTCAAGGAGTTGACTACGATGAGATTTTCTCTCCCGTAGCGATGCTAAAGTCAGTTAGGATTATGTTAGCAATTGCTGCATATTTCGATTATGAGATATGGCAGATGGATGTCAAAACCGCGTTTCTCAATGGTAATATTGAAGAAGAGTTGTATATGATACAACCAAAGGGTTTTGTCGATCCTAAGGATGCTAACAAGGTGTGCAAGCTTCAGCGATCCATCTATGGATTGAAGCAAGCATCACGAAGTTGGAATCTCCGCTTTGATGAGGTGATCAAAGAGTTTGGATTTGTCCAAACTTACGGAGAAGCTTGTATTTACAAGAAAGTGAGTGGGAGCAATGTGGCATTTCTGATAGTATATGTGGATGACATATTATTGATCGGAAATGATATAGATCTTTTAAACAGTGTTAAAAGTTATCTAAACAGCAAATTTTCAATGAAGGACCTAGGTGAAGCGTCATACATATTAGGCATAAAGATCTATAGAGATAGATCTAGGCGCCTAATAGGGCTATCGCAAAGTACATACCTTGATAAGATTTTAAAGAAGTTTAAAATGGACGGAAGTAAGAAGGGGTTCTTACCTATGTTGCAAGGCAAGACATTGACTAAGACTCAAAGTCCGGCTTCGGCGGAAGAAAGAGAGATAATGGACAAAGTCCCCTATGCTTCAGCCATAGGCTCTATAATGTACGCCATGCTATGTATAAGACCGGATGTGGCACATGCTATTAGTTTGACTAGTAGGTACCAATCGGATCCAGGTTCGGAACACTGGATAGCGGTCAAGAATATCCTTAAGTACTTACGAAGAACTAAGGATATGTTTCTTGTATACGGAGGTGAAGAAGAGCTCGTCGATAAGTGTTATGTCGACGCTAGCTTCGACACCGATACGGATGACTCTAAGTCACAATCCGGATACGTATTTCTCATGAATGGCGGAGCGGTTAGTTGGAGGAGCTCCAAACAACCTGTGGTAGCGGGATCAACAACGGAGGCCGAATATGTTGCTGCTTCAGAAGCGGCTCAGGAAGCAGTTTGGATGAAGGAGTTCATATCCGAACTAGGAGTGATGGCAAACGCGTTGAACCCAATGGTGATCTATTGTGGCAACAATGGTGCCATTGCCAATGCCAAAGAGCCAAGGTCTCACAAGCATTCCAAGCATATTAAGCGCCGGTTTCACTCCATCCGCGAGCATGTCAAGGATGGAGATATAAAGATTTGTAAAGTACATACGGATCTCAATGTAGCAGATCCGTTGACTAAAACACTCCCTAGAGCAAAACACGATCAACACCAGAACTCAATGGGTGTTAGATTTATCACTATGTAACTAGATTATTGTCTCTAGTGCAAGTGGGAGACTGAAGGGAATATGCCCTGAGAGGCAATAATAAAGTGTTTATTATGTGTATTCCAAGTATATGATAGATGTTTATTTTGCATGCTATAATTGTATTAATACAGAAACGTTAATACATGTGTGTTTAATAAACAAACAGAAAGTTCCTAGTTATGCCTCTCTCATAAACTAGCTCGTTGATTAACAAGATGATCAAGGTTTCCTGATCATGGACATTGGATGTTGTTAATAACGGGATCACAACATTAGTGTAATGGTGTGATGAACATTCATCCGAAGTATAGCATTACGATCAAAGTCATTGAGTTTATATTGCTATAACAACTTACGAAGTGATCCTAATCCTTAGACCATGAGATCATGTCAATCACTAACACCGGAAGAGTTTCTTGATAACATCAAACGTCACACCGTAACAGGGTGATTATAAAGATGGATTCAGAACTAATAAAGTGTTATGTTGAGGCTCATGGATCGAGAGTGGAATTTGTTCATCCCGATGACGGATAGATATACTCTGGGCCCTCTCGATGATATCACATTGATTAGCTTGCAAGCAAGTGATTTGATCACTAGAATGTTATATCACAGGAACGAGAAAAGAGTGCATGTCGGTAACGAGATCAAACTAGGTATGGAGATACCGATGATCGAATCTCGGACATGTAATATATCGTGAAACAAAGGGATTAAGATACTAGCATAAAAGGTTCCGACGATCACAAGAAAGTCATCGTTGAATGTGTGGGAGTCAGTATGGGTCTCCAGATCCCGCTTCTGATTATTGATCCGAGAGGGGTCTCGATCATGTCCGCATTATTCACAAACCGTAGGGTGACACACTTAAGAGACACCGACATCCAATTGGAGCAAATGTTTCATGCCGAAAGAATGAACAAGCGTAGGAATTTATTTCACTAGATACCGAAACAGGTTTTCGGGTGAAATTGCATAAAGTGGTTATGCATGTGAAATAGAATTCTAGCAAGGGGTTATTTGTGAATGTTTGTCATTAAAGTAATTGACAAAATTCTGAATAAAATAAAAGAGTTTTATTTAATGAGAGTTTGCATTAAATTTGGTGGAAATTTAATGGGAATTTGAGTGGACTTTTGAGTGGAGGGATTTTAAAGGGCATTTTGTGAGTGGAGTGTCCACCCACATGAATGAAGGAGGGGAGGGGGCAGCCCCCATGGCCGGCGGCCACCCCCTTGGGTGCCCCCCTCCTCCTATAAAAGGAGCCCCCCTCCTCACTTGTCTCTTACACCTCTTCGTGAAGGATCTCTCTCCCCCTCTAGAATTTATCCCCCATGGTCTCGGACTAGCGAGATACATGTTCCCGGTGGCTATTCGGCAAGAAAGAGTTGTGCTTCCGCTGCATCACTAGAGCGAGGAGGCGGAGGTTGCTCGGTGCCTCGAACGTGTGTGCGAGCACGGTTGCGCTGCTGATTTGCGGCGCTAGAACTTCCTCTCGATCTTGAGATCGGCAAGAGATCGTCTACATCAACCACGAGTTGAACTCGTTAAGCTTTGTCGGTCTTCAAGGGTATGTTCTCTACGGATATACATCCGCCCGTTGTTTGTATCTAGTAGATAGATCTTGGTATATAGTTCACATCGTAGGAAAATTTTTGTTTTCTATGCTGCGAACCCTACATGCCGCTGCCGCCGTCCATGAAGACGCGGCTCATGTCGAACCTGCCGATCTGCGCCTCGAGCACCAGGGCAGCATGACCTGGGCGAGGGACCTGGCAAGGGTGATCCGAACGGCTGAACGTGATGCAGGACTCCGATCCGCTGAGGTACTCAGGGATGGCGGGCGGAGCGGTCACGGCCAGGTTGATTTGGCGGGTGATTTTCTTCTGCACCCCGTTTATTGGGCGCCCTTTTTGGATCATCAGCGATCCTTTCGACGCGGGGTACCCGTGCCCACCGTTGTTTTGTGCGGGTGCGATTGGATGGTTCGAAGGTCCCGCAGGTGGTGGTGGAGGAGCTCCATGTGCGATCTCACTTGGTGCAGGTGCATTCCCGTATCCAGGGTTCGGGGCTTGCTGCCTCATCTGGGCCATGCTCTCGCTGAGTTTCTGGAACTCGCGGCAGTCCTTGAGCATGTGGCTTGCTTTCTTCTTACCATCCTGCTTGTCGATGTAGAAGTGGATGGTGCATGGACCCGACAGTTTGTTGTATGCTGAGGGTCCGTCGTCACGGCCACGGCGTTGCCATGACTGCGTTGGGCGTCCTCCATCGCAGAAGTTGCTTCCACGGTATCTGTCGTTGCTGCGGTTGCCGTCATTGCGGCGGTCGGCGTAGCCAGCCGCGACCATGTCGGGTCCATCGTGATCGTCATAGACGCGCGATCTTCTCTTGCTACGGAGTTCGCTTCGCCGGCCGTAGTCGTCTTCCTCCTCCGAGTGCGCTCGGTGGACGGAGTCCTCGCCGTCGGCCCACCTGTTGGGGATGTCCATAAGGTGGTCTAGTGTCTTGGGCTTGACGCGCCCAAGTTCTTCTTTGAAGTCCTAGCGTTTGACGCCGTCCTTGAAGGCGTCAATAGATCTCTCCTCAGAGATGTGTGCCGTGGAGTTCTTGGTGTTGGACCAACACAGTATGTACGAGCGAATGGATTCACCCGTTGATTGGGTGCAGGCCCGCAACTACTCGATCGAGGCAGGCCTCTTGCTGGTGCCCTTGAAATTTCGGACGAAACTGTATGCCAGCTCCTCCCAGCTTCGGATGGATCCTGAGCATAGGCTGCTAAGCCAGATCCGAGCTGCGCCTGTCAGCTGCAGCTGAAGGCATTGCATGACGGTTTCCTTGTTTCCGCCGTGTAGCTTGACGGACGACAAGTGGTCGCTGAGCCACGCCTTGGGGTCCTGTGTGCCGTCAAACTTCGGAGTGTCCGAAGGAAGCTTGAAGTTCCACGGCATCCTTGTCCGCCGAGCAGATCTGCAAAAGCATCAGGCTCCGTAGAGTTCTCCTTCGTCATCATCCTCCCTAGATTCAGACGAGAAGACACGCTTGGCGCGTGCCTTGTCAATCTCGCGTTGGGTTAGCTCGCTTCGAGCATCGTAATCGCGGCTGCGACGACACGAGCTCTTGTGCCTTCGAGGAAGGTCGTGCTCTTCATCTTCGGATGATGGCGTGGGACTGCGGTTGAACCTGACCGCAGCCTTCTTCTTTGGCTCCGCAGGAGCCTCTCCGTGGAGCGCAGCTCCAACGAGTCCGAGTCCGGTAAGCGCGGACTTATGCATGGCCCTTTTTGGGTCCCCCTTCGGAGGTGGATGGGACGCGAGGTACGCGGTGGCCGCCATGATTGGGGCTTGCGGTGTCTTCGGGATGACGTTGCCGTCGGCGTCCATCTCCATGAAGGACGCGTTGAGGGCCCAAGTTACCTCACGAAGCTCCTTGGGGTCCATGTTCTCCATCCGAGAACGGTGCTTGTTGCCATGGTTGTCGCGCGAGCCGGAGCCAATGCCCATGGCGGAGAGCGCAGCTCGCCGTGCACTGGACTCCGAGGCTGCTTGCTTGCGCTTGTCAAGCCCCTCCCACATCTTCACCTGCTTCTTGTGCTCCTCGATTAGGAGCATGTGGTATGCCATCAGCAGGTCCTGTGAGGCACCCACGGGCAGGATCTTGTTGCCTGCTATGGATTCGCGTGCTTGAGCCCATCCCTCCTCGCTGAGGTGGATGACCCGATCGGTGTCGTCCCCATTGGGTGGGGGGGACTGGCTTCTTCTATTCCCGCCGTTTCTACCCTGTGGGTTAGGCGGCGGGTTGGGCGCGTGATGTTCCGCGTCACTCTGGATGACTATGGCGCATTGGTAGCGCTCGTAGATTGCATAGCTGCTGCCGCAGCTTTCGGATCCGGAACCGTAGGTCCCTTCATCCGTTGGTGGATCGCACATATCTGAGTTGCAGCTGCTGCTGTCATAGGACTCATTTGTCGATGGTGATGTGCGTAGCACGGGGTGTGGAGCCCATGAAGCAGGCCTGATCGACGGCAGGGGCACCCGCTCTAGGAGGCGGAGAGTGCCGGCTGCCCCACCTGGAAGCAGAAGCTCCCGAACAAGATCTCGAGTCTGTCCCCAACGGGCTCGAAGTCCTTCAGGGTGGCTGGCGAGTGGGCGGTGAAGTTGAAGGCGCCGAAGAGGAGATGACTCTCCATCGCCGCGGAGTTGTAGATCGCTTTGGTTGGGACCATCACGATCGCACAATCAGCGCCCCCAGTTCCCACAGACGGCGCCAATTGACGAGGTTTAATCTCGTCAATGCTCATTGTTATGGACTTGGGTTTTGGAGAAGATGGGGATGCTGGAGATCGCGGAACGGTTAGCAAACAAGCAACACGGGGACACGAGGTTTACCCAGGTTCAGGCCCCCGGAGGGAAAACCCTACTCCTGCTTGTCTGCTCTTGATTACGGCGAAACCAAAAAGTACAGGGGTGCGCAGATGCAATCTGGCGTGGAGGTGTGTATGCGGTGGTGTTCGAGAGATTGTCAGAGAGCCTCCTCGTCATGCCCTCCTAGCCTTTATATAGAGGTAGGCAAGTCCCAGGCACAGATCGAGTCGGTTACAGGTTTTAGGGTTTACCCCTTCGAATTTTCTATCTACTCTAGTCTTGCTTTCCAAGGATCCGAAGGCGTCATGGGCCCTGGCCACCCGAAAGTCTTCATGGGCTGGCGCATGTTCTCGTGGGCCTTCCCTGGGATGGACTAGGTATGCTAAGGTCGTGTACCCGTAGGGTATAACCATGTCAGTAGCCCCCGAGTGTTCATTTACTATTCCTACTTTATTCAATAGGGTTACTCCTGGTAACTTATCTTCAGAATTCATCCTTGTAATCTTCTTTGTTACCATATTGATTTGATTTCCTCCAATCACTCCCATCATATATATGATATCTAAAACTAGCATTACTTATTACCTCTTCTTACTTCTTTCTTTATAGGCCTTAAGTGAATGCTAAGATATGAACAAGAGTTGATAGATCAAGGATTGATAGGTTAAGAATTGGTGAATCAATAGTTGATTACTCAACATTGATGAACAACAAATGTAAGGATATGATTCAATAGATATGATAAGGATTGATATGGAAAGAAACATATATGGTGAATGATCTTGACTTGATTCCTTTCCTACTCAAACTCACTAAAGAGTTAAAATTGTATTACCATGATGTTCATGGTATAAGTAGATGAGATTAAGATTTAGTTGTTACATTCCTATTACTTAAGTTATATTTATAACTTGGTATTCATGAGTTGTTGTAATGAATACTATGATATGATCACCTAAGGATCAAATATAAATCATTAAGTAATGTATTAGGGTTTAACTTTATTACATTTGATCTACCCTTAGACAAATCATGTTTACCCAAAATAAGGTTTTATGAAGGTCATATTGAAACTTATCATAGTCAACTTGATGATCTACTTCAATTCCATCAAGTTGAGAGAAGCTTCAATCACTTTGACAAGTTTTGTTCAAAAGCACGAAAATTATTTGGATTTTCTATGCATGAATGCAATGCACACATCTGGGTTCAGCTTATTTCTAAGCTTTAATGCTGGGATGTTACACCCTGGCCGCCTCCCAGCCTCACCTCTTTGCCTATAAGAAGCCCCCGATGCAGAAACCCTAAGTACCTGATCAACATTCCACGAAACCTTCTGCAGCCACCACCACCGTTGTTCCTAGATCGGGGGATCGAAAGTTTTTCCCGGCACCCTGCCGGAGGGGAGATCATCCCGGAGGCCTTCTCTCCGGTATGATGCGTGAATAGTTCCACCTTGGACTATGGGTCCATGTAGTAGCTAGATGGTTGTATCTCCTCCTTTGTGCTTTCATGTATAGATCTTGTGAGCTCCGTTCATAAACAATATTGAATCTATTTGTAATCATGCATGTTGTGTTTGCGGGGATCCGATGGATATTGAGATTATTATGTTGGTTTGATTAATGGTTTTGTCTTTATGATTCTATCATGTCTTTGTTGTTTGTGATCTTGCATGCTCTCTGTTGTTAGTAGCTATCTTGGCCAAGTAGTTGTTAGTGACTCCAAGAGGGGGTATTTATGCTCGATAGTGGGTTCATGTCTCTAGTTTCCAAGGGAAGTGACAGAAATCTCTTCGGTTGTAGATGTGATGTTGCCACTAGGGAGAAAACAACGGTCTCTTGTTCATTGAACATGTGGATTGTTTACCTTACACACTTTGCTTAAAGCAGTTGTCTGTTGCTTGCAACTTAATACTAGAGGGGGTTCGGATGATAACCTGAAGGTGGAATTCTAGTCATAGATGCAATTGGATGGCGGTCTATGTATATTGTTGTACTGCCCAATCGAATATCATAGGATCTTTCTGACTAGTATTGCATTGTTATGCCTTGCTCAGTTCCTGTCAATTGCCCTACTGTAATTTGTTTACCCTTCATGCCATGTTGTTTATCTAAGGAGAGCTCCTCTAGTGAACTATGGACCCCGGTCCAATCTTTACCATTGATACATCTTCCACTATTACTTATTTACTTGTTGCAATCCACCATTACCTTTCATACCATACGTTTAATCCTTTGTTACAGCAAACCGGTGAGCTTGACAACCTCACTGTCTAGTTGGGGCAAAGTCTTGAGTTTGTGTTGTGCAGGTCTCCGCGTTGCTTGCAACACCTGTGTGACTTTTCCTTCCTCCTACTGGTTCGATAACCTTGGTTTCTTACTGAGGGAAAACTGTTGATGTGCTGCTTCACACCTTCCTCTTGGGGTTCCCAACAAAGTGCTAATCAGCACCATCACACGATGCCTTGGTTATCGCACAGGACATGGGGACGCGCGGTAACTGTAACAACGCTATGCGGCCTACGCATCACCATGCACTAAAAAGTGTGACCCACTATTGTCACGTCGCATCGATAGAACTGCGGCGTGCCATCTTTGCCATCTATGGCGTCATGGGTGGTCAAAAAGCGATCAAACAAAGGTCATTCGAATAAAAAGCTTGGATTCTATGCTCTGATGCATGTACTCAAACATAGACTCGGGGGCTAATCCCATCGGGAGCGCTGTCGCGCACCCGATAGAATTCAGCATAAACAATTTCCTCGGATGGAGGATCTACTTTGAACCTATACTCTGATGCAAACACCGCAACATAGCCCCGGGGCTACTCCCATCAGGAGCGCTTCCGCGCACTTGATAGAATAAATCCTCCTACAAAGTCAACATTTCAGCATGGAAAAGTATAAAATTTGATCCTACACTCGAATCCAAGTATTCTTTTGTAGCCCCAGGGGCTACTCCCGTCGGGAGTGTTGTCGTGCACCCGATAGATAATCTGAAGCTAACCTATAAGATTACAAGCTTGTATCCTCATACGGCTACTCTCGTTGGGAGCACCCCATAAAATACTAAAGAAGTCGATAACTTCGGCTATTCCAACAGCCAAACAAGAAAGTCGATAAAATCTCCTTAGACCGCTTTCGCCGCGATAACATGTCTGAATGTCATGTCCACGACATAAAGATAAGACCCCGGGATCTATCATGTGTGGATTGGTAATCGCATACGAATGCGCTCTGCCAATATTTATCCATATCTACGATAGATGAAAAGTACCGATGAACGTGTCATGTACCCGAAATAAAAGCAGTGGGATTCAGTAGTCGATAAGACCTCTGCGGCCCGAGTTAAATTATGCCAGTAAATACCGAGTTCAAGCCTGGGGACTAGAGTTTGATGTAGGTTCCCGTTGTTTTTCCCAAGCGCAATTAACTGATTCCCGATCCGTGAGATGCATCAAACTCGTTGTACCAAATCCCTTCAAAGCTTTAATAAAAAGAAAATCTGCTTATAGCAAAACTTTGGCTGAAACAATTAAACAGAATTTTGAGACTCGATCCGAATCTATGATTCATAGAGTTTCGGGGGCTACTGGCATGTGTATGACTATCGGGTCCCTATGATTAGTTATCCTAGGCGCATAAAATCTTATGGCCCACGAAGGCCCAACGAAGTCCATGAGGCACCCGATGAATAAAGACCTTCCTTATCTGCTAAGGAATCCTCAGGAACCGACACAGAGTTCACATTATAAACACAAACTTGTAACCTCCCCGGCTACGGATCGAGGACCTAGCCTCTAATATAAAGGCTGAGAGGACCTGACAGAGAGGGCACGTTAGTTTTTCAGCAATCCGCCGTGAGCTATATCGCAACTAGCGAACCGAAAACTTTGTAACCGAGCTTCTCCAATAATCATACTACATTGACTCCCCTGTTTGTCTGGTCAGCCAACGAAATCCCCAACGCTCTCTTGTCCACGAACCCTAAGTCCATAACAATGGGCATTGACGAGGTTACACCTCGTCACCCACCCATAGAAGATCTAAGCCCTCGTCGATCAACCACAAGCCAGAAACGTCCCGTCTTGGCACATGTCTGTGCGTCCCAATCCGGCACATGTGTTATGCCGTGTCCACTTCGGGCCACACGCGCCATGCTCCACATGCCCACCACTGACGTGCACACACCCATGTAACCGCGAGGGTCGGCTCTGATACTACTTGTAACATCCCGGCCTCTTCGTACCAGCGACTATCACTCCTGTCAGTTCAATAGGATCTCTAGACTAACCCCACAGACCAACACTAGTCTTTTTTGCGCACTCCATCCTCACTCGTGCGCACCTGGTACCCACTTACCGGTCGGCCACCCATCCTTAGATTGCTCCAGGCCAAGCACGCTTAACCTTAAAGTTCTTTTCTAATGACCTTCTAGAAAAGAAGTTGCAACTTATTGGTATGGGTATACTATCAATATTATTAAGCCATGCGCCGGTGTCTCACAGTACATACCCCCAACCACTTGGATGATGGTAGAATTTTTTTCTGTTTGGTTGGGTCATAGTAGAGATGGTTATCTATAGCAATTTTTCCGTTTGGTTCAAAGGATGTGGAGTGAATAGACTGTTATGATAACGTCTTTGCATGAGATAGTGAGATTACCCTATAGATGGGAGACAAAGAACAAACACATCTTCGAGCAACACACTTCCCTAGCTCCCTTCTCTGGGTGACTGATAGTGTTGGGTGTCTGACAACCATCATTTCTGTAGGGGAGATGGAGGATAACACGCGTGACATAAGGAAGACTGATACCTGCTAATCTGTGGCACCACCGCATAACTCAATTATTGTCAATGTGTTGTCGCCGTTCATCCAATCTTAACATGAGCTATTATCTGAATGCTGCCCCACGCACACTCAGGCCACTTGCAACACGTGTCCCTAGCTTCCTTCATAGGGTGTCTGGCATAGGATAGCACAAATATATTCATGGGTATTCGGCTGAATACCCATTATTTTTGGCAAAATAAAAACCCATAATATTCACCACACCTTAGTCCAATAAATCTAGCTACCCTTCTTGTCCATAGCATCTCCACTGAACCTTCTGGTTGTAGCATCCCATTTGTCTAACAATTGTAATGCTACTTGGTCTAGTAATATAATGGCTACTTCATATATATAATTGTTGCATCATCATTATATCATGCTCATGTCATCATGCCACCTTGCATTTGAGCATCATATAAAACCCTTTTGATTTGGTTCTTCTCTCAGATGCATTGTAAATTGTATTTGCCTCTTGATATTGTATTTGGTTCTTGATATATTGTTTAAATGCCCAAGTTGGGTTGGGGGCATATCTTTTATTCAACTCCACCACCCTTTCTTTCACCACCTTAAAATTCCACCCCCCTAGTCATATATGAGCCGTGGCTTTTATTTTGCTATTTAAATCTAGCTCATATGTGATGGTGTGGATCCACTCTATGTCTACATGTTCCATATATGAAGTATGTTGTTTTCACAATAATAATTATATGGAGCCTCATGGCCACCTTTGAATGTCATGTGAGTAGAATCTTCCTTTTACCTTCCATATGGTTGTTTTGGCTAATTGAGCTTGTTTGACTATAATTGTGGCCAAATAATCTTTTAGTGGAATATACACACTAGCATGGCCTATATATTCAAATATGATTGATTCTACCATTCCCATATATCCATCAAGCTTGTATCTAATGGGTTGGTTTCTGTTCAAATAGTGATGTGCATGCATGTAATAAGTTCACACATGTACTATAGTTGTTTTTACAACTAATAGAAGTGGCTATTCACACTCATGCATGTCCCATGCAACATCACCATTCCCTTCTCCCTTACCCATTCATGTGAGTTTATTTGAGCATTTTTCATTTGTTTTTGAGTGGATTTAATCTCATGGGCATCTCCATGCTAACAAGTGGTTTTACCCTTGCTCTTCTTCTAACTCTAAACCCTACCACCTTGACCTACCCCCTAACCCTAAACAAAACCCTAAACTCCCTCTCTCTTCTCCATCTAACCCTAACCTCTCTCTAACTCCTCTTTCTCCAAACCAAAACTCTAACCCTCCCCTTAGACTCTCCATGCCGAGCCCCTCCTTGCTGGCCCCACCTGGCCACTCTCTCTCCCTGGTCCAACCCGAGCTACCCTACCCCTCCCCTAGTACAAACCCTAACCGAGCCTAGCTCCAACCCGAGCTCCATGCCACCCCTCTCCCTCTCTCTCTCTAGCTCTCTCTCTGTCGTGCGACCCCACCACACCGAGCCTGGCCTCCTTGGCCTCACCCTGACCCCACCTGGAAGCTCCTGCCCTGCCCTGCCGTCCAGCCGAGCACGTGCTCGAGGGGTAAAAAGGTGGCACCGAGCCACCCTCCTCTACCCCTACCCTGTCACAGCTGCTCCTCCCCCTCCCTCCTTTACCCACCACCTCACGGCTCTCCTCTGCCTCCCAGATCCACCCAGGGCCTTGCCCTCTCCCCCTCTTCTCCACCGCCTCCGTCTACCCCATCGCCAGCAAAACTGTCGGCCTCCACCGCCCCTTCTTTTCCAGCCGGTGGCGTGGCGATCTCTGGTGTCGAGGAAGACCGCACGGTACCCCTGCTTCACCTGGACCGCGCCAGCGAGGAGGAGGAGGCCTGCGCTCTGCTGCGCGTCGTCGTCACCGAGCCCAAACCCTAGCCTCCGGTCCGTCTGCGTCGTCGCCGATCCCCTACGCCTCGAGCCGATCCGACCACACCGACCTACCCACGGTGAGCTCCCTGACCTCCCTGACATGGTCCGCCTCGCCGTGCCGCCCTAGCCTCGCCGGTCCTTACTCCGAGCACCCTCTGCGCGCTGGCGGTCGCTGCGTTCACGCGGCGTAGCGCCTCACAGTCAGCCTATCTAGGCCCCAACCTCCATGCTGACACCAAACCCAGACCACCGCAGTGGCTCCGCCCTCCGCGCGCGAGCCCTAGGTCCTCGGATCGAACCCCCCACGCGCCGCGCCTGCGTCGGCCGCGCACCGATCGGTCATCAGCGCAGAGAAGAGGAACAGTACGGGCATATGGTCATTTTGCGTATAGCCCCTTTTTGTTTTCTCGTCTCAACCCGCGGTACGCAGAGCCCCACCTGCCAGCCACCCCAACGTTTTTGCATAAAAGCCCCCCTGTTTCTATGCCCTTAACCCGCGCTCC
Source organism: Avena sativa (assembly GCA_916181665.1). Taxonomy (NCBI): domain Eukaryota; kingdom Viridiplantae; phylum Streptophyta; class Magnoliopsida; order Poales; family Poaceae; genus Avena; species Avena sativa. The sequence goes on from OV702281.1 coordinate 115,672,479, forward strand.
CACGGATGCCCCACGTGTCGCGTCCCCGCTGGCGCGCCCGCGAGTGGGTCCGCGTGTGCCGTGGCCCCACCTGTCATCTGCTGTGGCTAGGTCAAGCCGCGGTGGGAAAAGTCAGTCTGTGCACGTCTGGTCCCAGTCAGCCAGTGGCCCACTTGTCACTGACTATGGCTGGATCTGAGTGAGTGAGAAAAGTATTTTTTTTTGTATTTCTGTTTTAATTTAAACTTTTTCAAATTAATTCCAATTCAAATTTCAAATCTTTTTTCAAATAACTTTTAAATTATAATTCCAAATAATATATGTTTTCAATCAGAAAAATGTGAGGAATTCAAATATGCCCTTCAAAATATATTTTGGACACTTTAATTTCCAAGTTGATTAAAATTACAATAAAATGCCCCTTTTCCTTAATTAATTAATAACTTTTGATTTATAACTCCAAATTTAACAAATAATATGTCTACAATGTTTAGCTCGACGAGACCTTTCTGTTTATGCATACCATGTTCTGAATTGCAGCATGCATCATATAAATATAACGTATACAGCAACTTATTTGAGTATAAAATATGATTAAAACTCCATAAAATGCTTTATTTCTTGTATTCCACACCTCACCCATGCCATGCTACTTTATTGCCATGCAAATTGTGCATCATTCATCATGGCATGATTGTTTGTTTGTCGCAATTAATTCATATGCTTGTGCACTTTATTTATGTTGGCCCTTGTTTGTTTTGGTTCTTCTTCGAATAGACGCTGAGCAGGGGATATATCAAGAAACCCAGGAGCACTACCCAGATCCTTCTCTCGCTTCAACTGAGCTGCCAGGCAAGCACTACCACATGCTTGCATACATATAGTACCTATTGCCTCTATCTTATTCTTGCATCATTGAGTCGCGATTGCATTAATCTGAATCCCAAGTATTGCATAGCCTTTACTTTTAAACCCCACCGAAGCTTGTTCCTCCATCCCATGAGCCATTACTACAGGAGTTGTTTGAGCCATGCGAGTCGTAGAACAGCATGTGTAGGGTATGTGAGAGCCTGATGGATAACGAGGTACCTAAACAACTTAACCTGAGTAGTAATGGGATAACTAATGAAAGTGGCATCGGTGAGCAATATTTGTTATTTGGTTTTTCATGCTCACTTGTGTCCCGTAGGACCCCGAGTACTTGATTCCTATTCCTTGAATATTCGCGCTATCCACATCCGGGAGGCTTATGGACCCCCCTGAGCCAGAGCTTGATTCATTCTTATTTCTTGGGGCCACAATTAGTTTGGGGCTTTATTACTATCATGTACTTATGCCATGCTTTACTGCTTAATTTAAGATTGTGCGAGGAATGCACCTGTACTGTTTAGGTAAGCGGAGTGTTTTCGCGGTATCGACAAGCCCAGTCACACTTTCGGGTTCCCAGTCGTTTACAGCCATTGACGCAAACCTTGAGTCCGTCTCGGAGCCGGCCAACTTCGTTGCGGGTAGCTTAATGGGGTGGCCCCCTGAAATATTTCTGAATCCTGTGATCGCTTTGTCGTGAATGCCTCGTTGGGTTTTGATTTGGTTTTTTCGAGGTTGATCGAGTGTGTGTTGCTATTTATGCACCCCTGCAGGGTAAAACTTTCTACAAGCCGTGTCCGCGGTTATGGACGACTTGGAGCACAGTTTCTCGATCATAGACAAGTATAACTAAAGTACCGCTTTTAATTGACTAAGTAACTGACTAGTAAATAGTGCAACACTCATGGAATGGATAATAAAACTGCCAACGGATGGGGGGTGTTCGTCCGCTTCCTCGTTGGTAAGCGAGGAGGAGGATGGATCTGTTAATATTACTGTTATAACTGTTGTTATTAATTCACGGACATCCGTCTATCTATGGTTAGGCGGATGGTTAGCGAGTATCTATAGAATTGTTAGGTATTATCTTTTGCTGCAATTGCGTCACCCAGGTTGTGTCCCCTTTAGAGGCATAAAGACTTGCTGAGTACCCCTAGGGTCTCACACGATAAATTATTTGATTCAGATGAACAGGTACACTCACAAGATGGATACTGGGTGGAGAAGACGGACGATGTGGACAACGATCATTCGGTGTAGAGATTCCGGGAACGGGGATCCGTGAGATCTGTGGGCGGGATGTGTTTATTATGGGGCATCTTATGCCGATTTGCTTCTTATCCGTACTCGGATCTTGTTTGCCGCTTCCGCCTGATACTCTGATGTTTGATGTATGAGGAGATATCCTGAACTATTATATCTATCTAGGACATTTGGATCTTGCCGTATGGCGTTGCAATATTTCTATTTCTTTTAGATGGAATGGCTCTGAGGACTGTTGTATGGTGGCTTGCATACATACTCATTTGTGTATGTAGTTGATCCCTTCGCCTGCCGATTACGCTGCCCGTTCTTGTCCCGATGTTTGGAAATGGTTAGGACGGCCGAAAGGTCTACCTGTGAGTGGCATTTGGGCCCCACCGTACTATTTTAACCATTTTCGCTCGTCCAGGCTTGTAACTAGGAGCGTAATTCACCGAGGTAGTTACAATTGGTATCAGAGCCATCCCGCCCTTCAGGGTCTCAGCCAAATGGTCGTTGTCAGTCTAGCAAATATTTTGGTAGCTATGTATACTAGGGAAAAACAAAACGCGAGAGTAGGACTGCTTCCACTTTTCTTCTTACCCACCCACCCACCCTTTTCTGGTAGGGAAGTGTAACATTTTCAATCCTCTTCTTAAAAGTTCAAACTAGGATTCACGTGTTCTGGGTTTCCGTAGTACCATAGGTTGTGTGTGTGTGTGTAATTCCTTGTCTATCTGTTGCATCCAAGTTGTTATCACAATCGGCCTTTTGGTTATCAACTGTTGGTACATTCCATACCGACAGGCTTTTGCAAACCGACGCGATCTATCTGATTCGTTGTATACCGCCGCGATCTGTCTTACTCTTTGTTATCCGACGTTATCTTGTTTGGGGTGTTCGTTTCCGTAGTTACTAATCTTTAGGTTCATCGTGAGAAGAAGGTGTTGGGATATGTGTTCTACTTAATCATGTATGGAGTAATGATTTGAGTGCGGGATGGAGTCGCGACCATACCACTACTTTTATCATTCGCTCTTGTATATTGATTTGGTAGAGTCACTAATCTTGACTCGTTAAGTGATTTTGCGCATCTATTGGTATTTTAATGCCGAAATTTGCGGAAAATTTTTCTTTGATAGTTGTGTACCACACTCCTTTTCAGTCGTGTGCGATATGCTTAATATCTTCTAGGTGCTTTGAACTTTGCTGATATTTTAATATCATCTTAGTAAATTGTATCCTTTAATCTTGGTTAATCCCATCTTGGTACTATTTTGGATTATTATTATTCTCCATTATAGTACTGACTTGTGTTTTATATCAATCACAGGATGGCACCACCACGCCGTTCTGAGGAGGACATACAACCTGAACTGGGGGCCGCGTTGTCAAGCATCGCCAATGCCTTGGCAGCAATGCAGCAGAACCAGCAGCGTTTTGAAGAAAGTGTCAGGAGGAATGAGTTTGCTCCGCTACCTCCACCTCCCAAGCGAGGAGACATCAAAAGCTTCCTGAAGTTCAACCCACACCAATTTGATGTGTCCGATCAACCACTTGATGCTGATGATTGGTTGCGTGAGATGTCAAGGCTACTGATGACTGCTGATGTTCCTGAGCAAGAATGGGTAAAGTGTGCCACTCACCTTCTGAAGGGAGATGCAGCTCTCTGGTGGGAGAATTACCTGAAGGCAAACTGCATTGGTTTTCAGCCTACTTGGGGACAGTTCACTGGAGCTTTCAAAGAGCAGTACCTGTCAGAAATTGTCATGGAGAGGATGAAGGAAGTGTTTCTCAACCTCAAGCAGGGCGATGATAATGTCAATACCTACATCAGGAACTTCATGAACCTTTCTCGTTATGGTGGCGATGAGATCTCTGATGACAAGAAGAAGCAAAAGAGGTTCCGGCAAGGGCTCAATGCATCGATTAAATATGCAATCACACATGCAAGGCCGGCGTCTTTTCTGGAACTTCAGCATATAGCTCTGCAGGAAGAAGCAAGTAGGCAAGTGTTTGAGGAGTCAAAGAAACACAACCGCGATGCAGCAAGCTCTTCAGCTATGTCAACTCCTTCTAAGCGTCGTGTCTGGGTTCCTAACACCCCACCGTCGCTCCCGGCTCCACCAAGACCTTCAAGCTACGCGGCAAGGCCACCAAACTTCCTCACTGCTGCTCCCAGGGGCTACAACCACCACTACCCCGGAGCGCCTGGCGGAGTCCCTGGCTACGTTGCTCCACGTCCACCTGGTGCTTGTTACACTTGTGGAGACACTGGGCATCAAAACTGGAACTGTCCGATGAAAAACAAAGCTCTTCCTCCACCACCTCCAAGATCTGCGGCAAGCTCTCCTTTGGTTCGTGCACCACCACCTCGGGCTCTCAACATCAACACCAAGCCCGGGTCTACTGTTGCTCGTGCCAACTGTGTCAACGCCGCTCAAGCTGAGCATGCACCTAGAGTTGTGATGGGTATGCTATCCGTTAACTCAGTCCCTGCACGAGTTTTGTTTGATTCTGGTGCATCGCATTCATTTGTTTCTCACAAGTTTGCAAATGAAAATGAGTTAGCTATGGATCCTCTCCTTAAGCGGTTAATGGTCCTTTCTCCTGGCGCAACAATGGCAGCTTCTAAAATCAGCCATGGCAATCAAATTGAGATTGGTGGCTCTTCGTTCTCGGCGTCCTTAATTGTTCTAGGCAATTCTGACATTGATGTCATCTTGGGCATGGATTGGTTGACAACAAATGCAGCTGTGATTGATTGTGCTGAACGCTCGGTTTCTCTGAAGGTTCCTGAAGGCCATATAGTCTATTCTCCAAGTCTGACTCCTGCTATCCAGCTTTTCTCTTTGGCGGCTCTGAATGATGATGCTATGGAAGCTATTCAGAGTGTTCCGGTGATCTGTGAGTTCCCAGATGTCTTTCCTGAAGAGTTGCCAGGTATGCCTCCAGATCGTGAGGTTGAGTTTGTAATTGAGCTTGAACCTGGAACGGCTCCTATCTCCAAGCGGCCTTATAAAATGGGTCCTGCTGAGTTGGCTGAACTCAAACGTCAGCTTGATGAACAAGAGAAGTTGGGTTTCATTCAATACAGTACCTCTTCTTGGGGTAGCCCAACCCTCTTTGTGAAGAAGCGAGACAGGACTGATAGACTTTGTGTTGACTATCGGGCTCTCAATGCTAAAACCATCAAGAATAAATATCCCCTTCCGCGGATTAATGATCTCTTCGATCAGCTAGCTGGAGCTGTGGTATTCTCTAAGCTTGACTTGAGAAGTGGTTATCATCAAATCAAGATTCGCAAGGAAGATGTTCCTAAAACAGCTTTCACCACCCGCTATGGCCTGTATGAGTACACGGTCATGTCTTTCGGTCTCACCAACGCACCTGCCACCTTCTCGAGGCTCATGAACTCGGTTTTCATGGAGTATCTTGATAAGTTCGTTGTGGTCTATCTGGATGACATCTTAGTCTATTCTAAGTCTAAGGAAGAACATGAAGAACACCTTCGGTGTGTCCTAAACAAGCTTCGTGAGAACCGCTTGTATGCAAAGTTCTCAAAGTGTGAGTTTTGGCTGCCTCAAGTAACCTATCTTAGTCACGTCATCTCTGCCAAGGGCATTGTCGTCAACCCGGAAACTGTGAAGACAATTGTTGACTGGCTTCCTCCTGCAAATGTCAAAGAAGTGCGGAGTTTCCTTGGTTTGGCTAGTTATTGTCGTCGCTTCGTTCAGAACTTTTCGAAGATAGCGAAGCCTCTTACCGATCTCCTCAAGAAAGGCAAGGAATACCTTTGGACTTCTGCATGTCAAGCAAGCTTTGAGACACTCAAAGAGAAGCTCACTTCCACACCAGTCTTGGTTCCTCCGGATACATCTAAGCCTTTCCAGATATTCTGTGACGCCTCTTTGCAAGGATTGGGTGCGGTCCTTATGCAAGAAAAACAAGTTGTTGCTTATGCCTCTCGACAGTTGAAGACGCATGAGATCAACTATCCTACACATGACCTCGAACTCGCAGCAGTTCTTTTTGCTTTGAAAGTATGGAGGCATTACTTGCTGGGCAACCGTTGTGAAATCTTTTCTGATCACAAGAGTCTGAAGTATATCTTCACCCAGCCTGATCTCAACCTTCGGCAGAGGAGGTGGATTGAAGCAATCAATGACTTCGATTTGACCATCAACTACACTCCGGGCAAAGCTAATGTCATGGCCGATGCTCTCAGCCGCAAAGCTTATGTCAACAACCTCATGATGGAAGAACAACAGCCTCTCTTGTGCGAGGAATTCCGTCAGCTCAACCTTGAAATTGTGGAACAAGGGTATCTCCTGAACCTTCTGGCTACTCCTCTCTTGGAAGAGAAGGTTCGCTCCTTTCAGCTTGGTGATCCGTACACCAGAAAGATCATCTCCAAACTTCAGCTTCCGAAGTATGAGTCCTTCCACGTCGATGATCAAGGCACGCTTTTCTTTGAACACCGGATGTTTGTTCCGAACTACCCGGGTTTGAGAGAGCAAGTTCTCAAGGAGGCGCATGATTCTGTTCTTTCTATCCACCCTGGCAGCACAAAGATGTACATGGACTTGAAAACACAATATTGGTGGCCGGGTTTGAAACGATATTGTGCCAAGTATGTCTCGGAGTGTGATGTCTGCCGCAGAGTTAAAGCTGTCCATCAGAAACCTTCCGGTCTTCTACAGCCATTGAAACCCCCGGAATGGAAATGGGAGAAAGTAGAAATGGACTTCATCACGGGTTTTCCAAGGTCGCAGAAGGGCAACAATGCAATCTTTGTTGTCATTGACAGGCTTTCTAAAGTGGCTCACTTCTTTCCCGTCAAGGAAACAATTTCTGCAATTCAGTTGGCTGAGCTCTATATCAACAGAATTGTCTCTCTGTATGGGGTTCCGCTTGAGATCAGTTCAGACCGTGGAAGCACCTTCACTTCCAAGTTCTGGGAAAGTTTCCAAAATGCTTTGGGAACAAAGTTGAACTTCAGCACAGCTTACCACCCTCAGTCGCAAGGACAAGTTGAAAGGATCAATCAGATTCTGGAAGATATGCTTCGTGCTTGCGTCATCTCTTTTGGCATGAAGTGGGAAGAATGTCTTCCTTATGCTGAATTCTCTTACAACAACAGCTTCCAGAAAAGTCTAAAGATGGCACCATTTGAGGCTCTCTATGGCCGCAAATGCAGAACTCCGATTGGTTGGTCGGGTGCAGGAGAAAGAATATTGTTTGGCCCTGACATTGTAACTCAAGCGGAGGAGAATGTGCACATCATTCTTGAAAATCTGAAGATTGCTCAAAGTCGCCAGAAGAGCAATTATGACAGAAAGCACACGGACATGGAGTATGTCCCTGGTGATCTCGTTTACCTTCGTGTCACTCCCATGAGAGGCACGCATCGTTTTGGTATCAAAGGAAAGCTGGCTCCTAGATACATCGGTCCTTTCAAAATTCGTGGAAGAAGAGGAGAAGTTGCTTATGCTCTTGAGCTCCCGGAAAAACTCAAGGTCCATGATGTTTTCCACATCTCTCAACTCAAGAAGTGCTTCAAGGATCCCGGCAGGACCGTGGATCATGAGCTAATCAATCTCCAAGAAGACCTGTCTTATCAAGAACACCCCACAAAAATCCTTGAGAGCGCAGAAAGAAGGACTCGCAACAAGTCCATCAAATTCTGCAAGGTGCAGTGGTCGCACCATTCCGTTGATGAAGCCACTTGGGAACGTGAAGATGAGCTCCGTGCCAAGTATCCTAACCTCTTTGAGTCTTCTTCTTCCTAGAATCTCGGGGCGAGATTCCTGTTTAGTGGGGGAGAGTTGTAGCATCCCATTTGTCTAACAATTGTAATGCTACTTGGTCTAGTAATATAATGGCTACTTCATATATATAATTGTTGCATCATCATTATATCATGCTCATGTCATAATGCCACCTTGCATTTGAGCATCATATAAAACCCTTTTGATTTGGTTCTTCTCTCAGATGCATTGTAAATTGTATTTGCCTCTTGATATTGTATTTGGTTCTTGATATATTGTTTAAATGCCCAAGTTGAGTTGGGGGCATATATTTTATTCAACTCCACCACCCTTTCTTTCACCACCTTAAAATTCCACCACCCTAGTCATATATGAGCCGTTGCTTTTCTTTTGCTATTTAAATCTAGCTCATATGTGATGGCGTGGATCCACTCTATGTCTAGATGTTCCATATATGAAGTGTGTTGTTTTCACAATAATAATTATATGGAGCCTCATGGCCACCTTTGAATGTCATGTGAGTAGAATCTTCCTTTTACCTTCCATATGGTTGTTTTGGCTAATTGAGCTTGTTTGACTATAATTGTGGCCAAATAATCTTTTAGTGGAATATACACACTAGCATGGCCTATATATTCAAATATGCATGATTCTACCATTCCCATATATCCATCAAGCTTGTATCTAATGGGTTAGTTTCTGTTCAAATAGTGATGTGCATGCATGTAATAAGTTCACACATGTACTATAGTTGTTTTTACAACTAATAGAAGTGGCTATTCACACTCATGCATGTCCCATGCAACATCACCATTCCCTTCTCCCTTACCCATTCATGTGAGTTTATTTGAGCATTTTTCATTTGTTTTTTAGTGGATTTAATCTCATGGGCATCTCCATGCTAACAAGTGGTTTTCCCCTTGCTCTTCTTCTAACTCTAAACCCTACCACCTTGACCTACCCCCTAACCCTAAACAAAACCCTAAACTCCCTCTCTCTTCTCCATCTAACCCTAACCTCTCTCTAACTCCTCTTTCTCCAAACCAAAACTCTAACCCTCCCCTTAGACTCTCCATGCCGAGCCCCTCCTTGCTGGCCCCACCTGGCCACTCTCTCTCCCTGGTCCAACCCGAGCTACCCTACCCCTCCCCTAGTACAAACCCTAACCGAGCCTAGCTCCAACCCGAGCTCCATGCCACCCTTCTCCCTCTCTCTCTCTAGCTCTCTCTCTCTGTCGTGCGACCCCACCACACCGAGCCTGGCCTCCTTGGCCTCACCCTGACCCCACCTGGAAGCTCCTGCCCTGCCCTGCCGTCCAGCCGAGCACGTGCTCGAGGGGTAAAAAGGTGGCACCGAGCCACCCTCCTCTACCCCTACCCTGTCACAGCTGCTCCTCCCCCTCCCTCCTTTACCCACCACCTCACGGCTCTCCTCTGCCTCCCGGATCCACCCAGGGCCTTTCCCTCTCCCCCTCTTCTCCACCGCCTCCGTCTACCCCATCGCCAGCAAAACCGTCGGCCTCCACCGCCCCTTCTTTTCCAGCCGGTGGCGTGGCGATCTCTGGTGTCGAGAAAGACCGCACGGTACCCCTGCTTCACCTGGACCGCGCCAGCGAGGAGGAGGAGGCCTGCGCTCTGCTGCGCGTCGTCGTCACCGAGCCCAAACCCTAGCCTCCGGTCCGTCTGCGTCGTCGCCGATCCCCTACGCCTCGAGCCGATCCGACCACACCGACCTACCCACGGTGAGCTCCCTGACCTCCCTGACATGGTCCGCCTCGCCGTGCCGCCCTAGCCTCGCCGGTCCTTACTCCTCCTGTTTTTGCAGAAAAGCCCCACCTGCCAGCCACCCCGACGTTTTTGCAGAAGAGCCCCACCTGCCAGCCACCCCGACGTTTTTGCAGAAAAGCCCCCTGTTTCTATGCCCTTAACCCGCGCTCCCACGGATGCCCCACGTGTCACGTCCCCGCTGGCGCGCCCGCGAGTGGGTCCGCGTGTGCCGTGGCCCCACCTGTCATCTGCTGTGGCTAGGTCAAGCCGCGGTGGGAAAAGTCAGTCTGTGCGCGTCTGGTCCCAGTCAGCCAGTGGCCCACTTGTCACTGACTGTGGCTGGATCTGAGTGAGTGAGAAAAGTATTTTTTTTTTGTATTTCTGTTTTAATTTAAACTTTTTCAAATTAATTCCAATTCAAATTTCAAATCTGTTTTCAAATAACTTTTAAATTATAATTCTAAATAATACAAATAATATATGTTTTCAATCAGAAAAATGTGAGGAATTCAAATATGCCCTTCAAAATATATTTTGGACACTTTAATTTCCAAGTTGATTAAAATTACAATAAAATGCCCTTTTTCCTTAATTAATTAATAACTTTTGATTTATAACTCCAAATTTAACAAATAATATGTCTACAATGTTTAGCTCGACGAGACCTTTCTGTTTATGCATACCATGTTCTGAATTGCAGCATGCATCATATAAATATAACGTATACAGCAACTTATTTGAGTATAAAATATGATTAAAACTCCATAAAATGCTTTATTTCTTGTATTCCACACCTCACCCATGCCATGCTACTTTATTGCCATGCAAATTGTGCATCATTCATCATGGCATGATTGTTTGCTTGTCGCAATTAATTCATATGCTTGTGCACTTTATTTATGTTGGCCCTTGTTTGTTTTGGTTCTTGTTCGAATAGACGCTGAGCAGGGGATATATCAAGAAACCCAGGAGCACTACCCAGATCCTTCTCTCGCTTCAACTGAGCTGCCAGGCAAGCACTACCACATGCTTGCATACATATAGTACCTATTGCCTCTATCTTATTCTTGCATCATTGAGTCGCGATTGCATTAATCTGAATCCCAAGTATTGCATAGCCTTTACTTTTAAACCCCACCGAAGCTTGTTCCTCCATCCCATGAGCCATTACTACAGGAGTTGTTTGAGCCATGCGAGTCGTAGAACAGCATGTGTAGGGTATGTGAGAGCCTGATGGATAACGAGGTACCTAAACAACTTCACCTGAGTAGTAATGGGATAACTAATGAAAGTGGCATCGGTGAGCAATATTTGTTATTTGGTTTTTCATGCTCACTTGTGTCTCGTAGGACCCCGAGTACTTGATTCCTGTTCCTTGAATATTCGCGCTATCCACATCCGGGAGGCTTATGGACCCCCCTGAGCCAAAGCTTGATTCATTCTTATTTCTTGGGGCCACAATTAGTTTGGGGCTTTATTACTATCCTGTACTTATGCCATGCTTTACTGCTTAATTTAAGATTGTGCGAGGAATGCACCTGTACTGTTTAGGTAAGCGGAGTGTTTTCGCGGTATCGACAAGCCCAGTCACACTTTCGGGTTCCCAGTCGTTTACAGCCATTGACGCAAACCTTGAGTCCGTCTCGGAGCCGGCCAACTTCGTTGCGGGTAGCTTAATGGGGTGGCCCCCTGAAATATTTCTGAATCCTGTGATCGCTTTGTCGTGAATGCCTCGTTGGGTTTTGATTTGGTTTTTCCGAGGTTGATTGAGTGTGTATTGCTATTTGTGCACCCCTGCAGGGTAAAACTTTCTGAAAGCCGTGTCCGCGGTTATGGACGACTTGGAGCACAGTTTCTCGATCATAGACAAGTATAACTAAAGTACCGCTTTTAATTGACTAAGTAACTGACTAGTAAATAGTGCAACACTCATGGAATGGATAATAAAACTGCCAACGGATGGGGGGTGTTCGTCCGCTTCCTCGTTGGTAAGCGAGGAGGAGGATGGATCTGTTAATATTACTGTTATAACTGTTGTTATTAATTCACGGACATCCGTCTATCTATGGTTAGGCGGATGGTTAGCGAGTATCTATAGAATTGTTAGGTATTATCTTTTGCTGCAATTGCGTCACCCAGGTTGTGTCCCCTTTAGAGGCATAAAGACTTGCTGAGTACCCCTAGGGTCTCACACGATAAATTATTTGATTCAGATGAACAGGTACACTCACAAGATGGATACTGGGTGGAGAAGACGGACGATATGGACAACGATCATTCGGTGTAGAGATTCCGGGAACGGGGATCCGTGAGATCTGTGGGCGGGATGTGTTTATTATGGGGCATCTTATGCCGATTTGCTTCTTATCCGTACTCGGATCTTGTTTGCCGCTTCCGCCTGATACTCTGATGTTTGATGTATGAGGAGATATCCTGAACTATTATATCTATCTAGGACATTTGGATCTTGCCGTATGGCGTTGCAATATTTCTATTTCTTTTAGATGGAATGGCTCTGAGGACTGTTGTATGGTGGCTTGCATACATACTCATTTGTGTATGTAGTTGATCCCTTCGCCTGCCGATTACGCCGCCCGTTCTTGTTCCGATGTTTGGAAATGGTTAGGACGGCCGAAAGGTCTACCTGTGAGTGGAATTTGGGCCCCACCGTACTATTTTAACCATTTCCGCTCGTCCAGGCTTGTAACTAGGAGCGTAATTCACCGAGGTAGTTACACTGGTCCAACAACAGCACAAGAATTGCTCCCGTTCTAGTTTCGTGAGGTCTTGAACAGTCTGACTACAAGCTCACTCAAGTGACACAACACCGAGGTAGACAAACAGTCTCTTTTCTTTGACTTTGAATACCCATTATTAATATCTTGTGATCTCTCATGGTGTCTGGTAGCATTGGGTGTCTGGCTGCCCACGTCTCTATAGGGGTGAGGGAGGACAACACACGCGCACAAAAAGGAGATCGAGGCTGCTAATTTGTGTCGTCACCGCACAACTCAACCGTCACTGATGTGTTGTCGCCGTTCATCCAATCCCATCTCGAGCTATTATCCCAACGCTGCCCACATGCCCTCATACCACTTATCACCCGGCCGTGTAACTTGCCCCATGTTTTGCCATCTACGGACCAAGATTTGAAGTGACCTCATAGTGCGCAAGAGAGAAAGGAGATAGGGAACAACAAGGTGAGCAAGGAAAAAAGATCCGCAGGCGATGACAGCGACTCACCCACGAGTGTTTGGCCTAGTGGTTAAGCTTAACTAGTTTTTGAGACAATATATTCCTAAATTATGGCTAGCCCCAACCACACGAGACCACAAACCAAACATAGGATACTAGCTAAATACCTGTGCGTTGCTATAGTTTTCTTATTTTCTTCTAACTTTTGTGGAGCGCCACTTCTTCTACCTGCACTGCCTCACCACCCTCCACCTTCCAACGACGAATTTCTTCGTCGCTACTCCTCTCGCCGGCGCCACCCCCCTCTCGCTTTTCTTGTGCTTTGAGGTGTTGCCCTTCTCACCCCTTTCTCGAATTTCCCCACGCGCCACCCAACTCAGGGATCTGACAATCAAAATTTTGCTCAGATATGGACCTTCGAAGGAACTCTTCCCTCATGTGTTCTATGTTTTAAAAGTAATTAAATAATGTGACTGGTAGTCCCTAATATAATCTTAGTCCTTAATTTAGATTTGACTATTGGTGTTGTGTTGGATTACCCATTACCAATCCAAAACTACTATTAAAGACGATGACAACAATAGTTAGAAGGTACTCAATTATAAGATTCCAATATAATTACATATTTGTTGTAGTCACATTTTATATTATAAGACATGGTAAGCAGTATGCATGGAACAAAGAATACAAATATTAACATTCTTGGGAAAGCAGGGAAAATTATTTTTTCAATGTTCATCCAAATAACTTGTGGAAATTTAATACAAATTCTCTAGCAATTCTCTTTGTTTGTTGACGAGTCTATTAGCTATGACAATTATCCGCACATAATATAATGTTGTTAACCTAAAAATAATAATGTTCAAAACAATATGTTAACTTCTAATAGATAATTCACTAAATCATGCTTTCTGCAAGGTCATTAAGAACAACAAAATATTGGTACATCGATGCATACATACCCTTATAATTTAAATATTGTATCTAATAAGAAGCAAATGCAGAATTGAGCAACATCCACACGACGGAGTATGATGATCCTCTAATTCAGCTAATGCTCACTAAGAACATGCTCCCGATTTTCTGAATACGATGATTGTTACCCACTTTTGAAAGGGATCTCAAACTTTTTTATATGGTCTTCGAATTTAAGAGCGCATTCATGCGCTGTCCAAGCATATAGGAGTACATATGTGGGTTTCATGTATCCAAAGTAAATTTATCCATCGTGAGAAACAAAAATACAGATGTATTGAATAAATGTTAGTACCGAGGATAAGAAACATACCTGGAACGTAAATCTAAAGTACCATGATTGATGTATAGAAATAATCAAAGAGAGTACTTCTCTGACGCATGCATTATCATTTCGAGTACACAACCATATATGAGCAATGTTAGCTAACTTTATATATTAACTAAAAATTGTATTGATGGATATGTTCAGAAAATTACATCTTGATGTACTGCAAAGCAACATATATCATTCCAAGCTCGCTACTGATCCCGGTTGGGTACATGATCAAGAAAGAGGTATATCTGCACGCATCCAATTTAACTCGATGTAAAGATCCATTCTTAGAACTGATGGTCTGTTAACTTAAAATCTACAGCCTTATGCACAGTTTAGAATAGATTGCTAGCAGCATATATACGCGACCTAGCCATAGAAGTCATGAGATGGGGCAGATCTGAGAAGCTCTTTAGTTTGGAAGAACGAATACCTGTGATCTGCATTACAGGCTTACAACAACAAGCGATTCATTAGAAATTCGGCGCAAGAATTATCTGCAATAATTTACCACCAGCATATCTGGCTTGCAACTTGAAATTCACATCTTTCTAAATTTTGCATTCACCACGACATGTTGTCAGTTCTGAAGTTAGCTGGTCACAACTATGTTCAACTTATAATCGGACATATTCGCTGCCATCACAGTCTACCATCGCTATATGGAAAATCAGCAGAGACCCGAAGCCCATATGACATATCTGAGGCCAAGCACTCCTCGGTCCTCCCCTGGTCTCCAACGCAACCACTATGGATAGGAACATAAGGGGAACATGGTTAGAATAGGAGACCTATACCTCCGAGCCGGATTATTCGACAGTAGAAACCTCCATGACCTCGAGAGAGGACGAACTCGGGTGAAGCCTCCGCAAGGCCTCCAACTGCTCCACCGGGTCATGGCCACCTGCCCACCGTGCGATTGTTGGAGGCCACGCCAGGAGCACCTCCACCGACGCCACGGTGGGGGCGGGGCGTGAGTGTGGGACTTGGACCGTGGGGAGCTGCGGCGGGTGGTTCTCGCGGTTGGCCATCGACAGCACCACCCTCCCCACCAGATGGACGCTCACACCGTCCCTCACCTCCTGTGATTTCTGGTACGATGGATCCCACAGCCACGAACGGTGCACTCCTAGCGGCCATGGACCAGGCATGGGGAAGCAGAGGCATGCGGGATCCCGGGCGGCAGCGCGTGTGCATAATGGGCACATGGCGGCCTCTTCCAGCGACGGGGAAGCAAAAGGCGTGCGCGAGACCCAGCCCGGCGGCAGAGGGAGATCACACACCGAGTGGAAGGTTCAGTTTACTTTGGTCCCTTCCATTCCTTGGTCGCCTCCATCCCGAGCGGGAATCCTTCTTGAGCGCCGCCTCCCGACGAAGACCGCTCCCAGTGTCGCCGCCTCTCTCCGCTGGCAGAGCACCACGCGCCTCCCTCTTCCTCTTTGCAATTGGCGCTCGACAGGGTCACGCAGAGGAGGATCAGGGTCGAAGGGGAGGGCTCTCACCAGCGTGAGTCGGGGGAGGGGAGGAGCACCAGTGGCTGGACACCGGCCGACGGGGTAGGAAGAAGGGGCGGAGGGATCGGGAGGAAAAGGCAGGAAGAAGGGGCAGAGGGATCGAGGGTTGACTTTGGTGGCAGGCAATGTAATACCCTCAAATAGCTAGGGGCAAAATCGCCGAGTAAAAAATCAGAACCAAAAAATTTGGGACGGACGAACCTACCTCTACCTCTACGTAAATAGATAGATAACCACCTAAAAACTGGCTACCTCAGAGTAAATTGCAAAAAGCTACCACAATTCGGGCTGTCAGAACGAGTCAGTACCAACATTCTTAATTTTTGCTTGTTAGCACCTATTTTTGGACGGGCCAATGCAAATCACGCTAATCCCTGCCTGATGTTGTTTTTGATAGCGCGACCCCATTGTCAGGGTCCACGTGGACAAACGGACGTTGCCGCACCGTTTGGACCGCATCGGCTAAGACAGCGCCACGGTCCCCGCTTGGTCAAAACACCCCGGTCCCCGCTCACTTCTCCTCCTACTCCACCTATTCTTGTCACTGCCGCGCAGCTCCATTGCCGTCGTCGCCACCACCGCTAGGCCGTTGCCGCCGTCCGAGGCTGCTAGCCATCGCCATCATGCCTAGCTGGGACGATGGGGAGAGTTCGAGCTCAGACATTCTTGGGGTAAGCTTAATATCTAGGGTTAGGGTTGAATTTTGACGATTTAGGAATTGTTCACTCCTCCCCATTTACCTCATTTGTCTTTGCAATTTCTGCTTGACTAGGACCTGACAGACCTAGATTATGCTCCTGCATTTGTTGATGATCCAAATTTCAGCGGCATAGCCCCGGATTGCACCTTGTTTTGTCGCAACCACAAGATGGCACCGCAGCAGTGCGTGGCTTTTGAAGGGAGCAACACTGGGCGTAGATTTTATCTTTGCCCTATGGAAAATGTGAGTTCTATTCCCAATTACAATAGTTTTAGTTGCTTTGCTCATTGTCTAGTTCTAGTTGCTCTGCCAAGTTGCTTTGCTCATTGTCTAGTTCTAGTTGCTCTGCCAAGTTGCTTTGCTCACTGCCTAGTTGCTCTGCCTAGTTGCTTTGCTCACTGCCTAGTATGTTGAACCATAGTTGCTAATTACAATAGATTTTATTTTTGTTGAATCCTAGTTGCTAGTTGCTCTTCTCACTAGCTTAGTTACATATATTAGTATTTGTTGTTAGTATAATCCATGTCTTATTTGAAATCTTCTTTGCCTCATATGGTTTTATTTATTTGTAATAGCAACTATTGAACTGTGGGTTTGTTGCATGGAAAGATGAAGAGTGACTAGATCATTTGAGAAATGCAATAGTTAGTTTGTGGGCTATGTACCGTGAAAGTAATGATGCCAGAATAGATGAGAAGGCGGAAAATGGTAAGGTGCTTGCTCTGCTTGCTGAAGAAAAAGCCAAGATAGAGAACAAGCATGCCACCCTCCTTGCTGATGTCAAAAAATTATGGAGAGCACTAAGAAGAAGGCCATGGTGGATAATTTGGCTAACATGAATGC
Organism: Avena sativa; assembly: GCA_916181665.1. NCBI lineage: Eukaryota > Viridiplantae > Streptophyta > Magnoliopsida > Poales > Poaceae > Avena > Avena sativa. Next base: position 115,689,647 of record OV702281.1, read on the forward strand.
TAAGAAGAACGCAGAGAAGGATGTTCCAAGGCAGAAAAGAAAAGGCTGGATTATTTGCTTTTTGATCTTTTTAAAGCAAATATTGATAACAAGGAGAAACTGAAGAAGATTGCTGCAATCTGTGCTGAGTGAGATGAAGAAAAGGCTGGAGTATCTGCAGTAGTGTGTTAGATGTGTTGAACTATGTGTGTTGGTAAAATGTGGTATGTTGAACCAATTTGTGTATGTTGAACCATTTGTGTATGTGAACCATTTGTGTATATGGTGCATTTGTGTATGATGAACCATTTGTGTATGTTGAACCAATTTGTAAGCTGGAGTATCTGAAGTAGTGTGTGTGCTATCTTGAATAGTTTTATTACATCACGATCATAGAACAACAACACATGCCATTGTTGACAACATTTCACATAACACCATTTCACAGAACACCATTTCATAGTACTTTCAGAGAACAACAAGTACACCAATTAGTTTCACAGAACATCAGACATTCTTGAATGGTTTTAGTAGTTTCATCAGCAAAAGAGGCAAACAACTGGAGTAAGGCAACAAGTACTACATGTCCATTACAACAGCTTTTGCAAACATAAGATGACTAGTACATGTCCATGTCAATGGTTTGATGACCCAACTCCTCCATCATCATCACCTCCAACATAACCACAGTTGAAATATCCCCAGGTCTTGCTCTTCTTGTATCCAGGAACAAATCCACCATCATCTTCTCTCTGTCTTGGTGTTCTTCTTGGAGCAACAAAGGAAGTAGCTGCTGGGGGTGCCCCTGTAGTAGCTGCTCGGGTGCCCTTGTAGTAGATGCTTGACCTACCCTTGTAGTAGCTGTTGGGGGTGCCCTTGTAGTAGATGCTGGTGGTGCCCTTCTAGTAGCTGCTGGGGGTGCCCTTCTAGGACCTGCTGGGGGTGCCCTTGTAGTAGCTGCTGGTGTAGGTGCATCTGTTGCTAAAGGTGGTGTAGGCTGGACAGATAACAAGAAACAACAAGAAATCTTTGTGGGCTATTAGGGAAAACTATGTTGATGGCTGAAATGAGTCCCTATATTGATAAGACAAACTAGTTAACTATTGCAAGACAAACTAGTTAATTATTGCAAGACAAGCACAAGATAAGACTAACCTTTTATCTATCAGACATGAATATGTATCTACCAAACTGACGAGGTTTAATCTCGTCAATGCCCATTGTTATGGACTTGGGTTTTGGAGAAGATGGAGATGCTGGAGATCGCAGAACGGTTAGCAAACAAGCAACACGGGGACACGAGGTTTACCCAGGTTTAGGCCCTCGGAGGGAAAACCCTACTCCTGCTTGTCTGCTCTTGATTACGGCGAAACCGAAAAGTACATGGGTGCGCAGATGCAATCTGGCGTGAAGGTGTGTATGCGGTGGTGTGCGAGAGATTGTCAGAGAGCCTCCTCGTCGTGCCCTCCTGGCCTTTATATAGAGGTAGGCAGGTCCCAGGCACATATCAAGTCGGTTACAGGTTTTAGGGTTTACCCCTTTGAATTTTCTATCTACTCTAGTCTTGCTTTCCAGGGATCCGAAGGCGTCATGGGCCCTGGCCACCCGAAAGTCTTCATGGGCTGGCGCATGTTCTCGTGGGCCTTCCCTGGGCTGGACTAGGTATGCTAAGGTCGTGTACCCGTAGGGTATAACCAAAGACAACCCCTCTTCTCCACCAAGGGCATATTTAAGCTGATTTAGAAACCAGCACCAATTGGCTTTGCCCTCTTTGGGTACAACAGCAAAGGCAATAGGGTACATTTTGTTATTTCCATCCCTTCCTACTGCAACCAAAATTTGAGCACCAGTGCACAGCTTCACAAAGCAACCATCAAGGCCTATAGAATAAGATAATTATTACACACAGGGAAAAGGAGGTGCACTATAAAAATAATATGAGACTATAATCACCTATGAATGGCCTACAACCATTTAGAAAATCCTCTCTGGATCAATTGATACAAAAGAAGAAACCACGGAATGTTGGGCCAGGACAGGGATTTTCTGCTGTAGGTGTTGGTGTCATAGTTGTCACAACCACCCTGCTACCAGGGTTAGTATCAATGATAGCTTGAGCAAAATCTCTAAGCCTTACATACTGCTCCCTGTGATCACCCAACACAGCATCTAGAGCCAAATTTTTGGCCCTGTAGGCCATATCCTTGCTGACTTCCACACCATGTTGTTGCCTTGCTGCATCTATGAGTGACTGAATTCCTATATTTGGACCTGACCTGAACATTCCTTCATATGTGTGAGCTAACCATTTAGCACTGACCCTGGTACTTTCATCTGTAGTATTACAAGTGTGTTGTAGTCTCATCTTCCTAATGACAAAGGTTTTCTCACCTTTTATCTCAGATGCCAACATCTTGAAGGGACAACCCTTCTTGATGCAATGAACAATGACTCTAACATTAGAGTTTCTCCAATACTGGAAATTCCTACTTTGAGCAATGTGCAAATCTATCAAAGCATCCCTGAATTGTTGAACATTGATAAAGCACATCTTCAAGCAAAGTTCCTCATGTGGCTGCAACCTTCTATCATCATACCACTTCCTCTCTAGCCTTTTCTTTGCTCTACTCTTTCTGCCTTTTGGTGGCACCATTGACAATGGCTGAAATTCGTTGTCTGATTCATCCTCCTCCTCAAGGAAACCAGTGTCCTTGTCTTCATCTGATGATGTATGTATTCTGGTTCCTCTTGTATCTCCATTTCTGAATGACACCTCAAAGTGGGGCCTATTTGTAGGGGTTCGTAGCATGGAAAACAAAAAATTTCTACCGCATACAAACAAACAAGCCAAGATCTATCTACTAGATTGTAGCAACGAGTCGATGGAATAACTCACCCTCGAAGATTCCAAAGTGTTTAACGAGAGCGGATTCTCGTGGGTGATGTAGTCGTACTCTTGCCGATCTCAAGATCGCGTAGACGATCCTTCCGACGCTGCGTTCCGGCAGCGCTTCCACAGTCGGTCACACGTTCGGTACTCAACGAAGACCTTCCTCTCCCTTGTTCCAGCAGGCAGTGGAGGTTGTAGCACTCTCCTCGCGATTCCGGCAGCACGGCGGCGTGGTACCGGAAGTAGAGGGGAGATCTCGCAGGGCTTCGCCTTAAGCCGGAGCGAGTATGGTGGACTATGAGAGAGAGTCTCGGTGATCTAGGGTTTAGACGCACCAAGGAGGAGCAAGGCCGGCGGCTAGGGTTTGCCTAGGCGGCGGCGGCTTGCCCTAGGGGCGGCCGCGGCAGCAGGAGGTGGCGGCGCCGGCGGCTAGGAGCTAGGGTTTGCGGGGTGTGTGTTGTGTCCTTGGAGGGGCAACCCTGCCCCTCCTTATATAGGTGGAGGGGGCGCGCCAAGGGGAGGGGAGTCCCTCCCCAACTCGGTCTCCAAGTGGGCCGGTGGTGGAGGGAGGGAACTCCTCCCCAAGTAGGTTTCCTACTCTCCCTCCACCTCACAAAATAGCCGTTTGACTTTTTCAAATTGGCGTTTGACTTTTCAAACTAGGATTTGATAAAACCCTTTATTTTGTTCATCGATGACACCTAGTACATGATGCAATCATTCCAACTTGTTATGACACATTCATGTACCCTTCCCCTCCGGAGTGTCGGACATTCCGGAACCTTCTAGAACATTCCCGATGAAAACACCGAAACCATTCTCCAACCCCGAAACAGGACTTTTCTTATATGAATCTTATTCTCCGGACCATTCCGGATCTCCTCGTGATATCCCGGATCCCATCCGAGACTCCGAACAACATTTGGTCTCTTATTCATCATTCCATAACTACTCAACAACGTCGAATCCTTAAGTGTGTCTCCCTACGGTTCGTGAATTATGCGGACATGTTCGAGACACTTCTCCGAACAATAACCAATAGAGGAATCTGGAAATTCATATGGCTCCCACATATTTCTACGATTACTTTGCGATCGAATGAACCACTTACATACGATACCAATTTCCCTTTGTCTCACGATAGTTTACTTATCCGAGGTTATGATCGTTGGTATCTCTGCATACCTAGTTCAACCTCGTTACTGATAAGTACTCTTTTCTCGTTTCCCGTGATATGTGATCCCTTGTGATCCAGTTACATGATTGCAAGCCAATTGGATGACATTCCACCGAGAGGGCCCAGAGTATATCTATCCGTCATATGGATGGACAAATCCCACTCTTGATCCATGTGTCTCAACCAATACTTTCTGAACACTCAATGCCACCTTTATAGACACCCAGTTACGGTGTGGTGTTTGATGTCATCAAAGCATCCTTCCGGTGAAGGTGATATGCATGATCTCATGGTCTAAGGAATTAGGTTACTATGTATCGGAAAGCATATAACAATTGAACTATTAAAATGACTTGATATTTATGCTACGCTTATCTATAGGAGTATGTCCATCATATCATTCTCCTAATGATATGATCTTGTTGTTAATAACATCTCAATGTTCATGATAGGGAAACCACAATCATTTATTAACCAACAAGCTAGTATTATATAGAGGCTTTACTAGGGACTTCAATTTAAGTTTACAAATCACACAAGTATTAATGTTTCCTTGTTAATACTATTCTAGCATGAATGTAAACATTTATCATAAACACAAAGATATATTAATAATAACTTCTTCTTCTACAGTCACAAACAAATCTTCAATATCTGTGTCCCCATCACAGTGCAGCAGGGGATCCTCTCTCTTCCTCCTCCTCTCCTCAATCCTCTCAGCCAGTTCTTTCAGTTCCTTCTTCCTCATTTCTTCCAAATGTGCAACATCAACTTGTCAAATGGCAATGTCCCACCATCTATCATCAATCTCACTGTTTGAACCATTGCATCCATCATCATTAGCATCATTGTCTTCATTTTGTATTGCTTCCTTATCCACATTCTGACTCTCTTGAGTTGGAACATGTACTCCTCTACTAGCAGGTGCATATTCATCACCTAAGACAATGCTACCACTCTAACTTGTAAAAATGCAACCTTCTCCATCAACAACATAGACATCAGGCTCACTCCAATCATAAGGAACAGGTTCTTCAAGCAGCACAATAGAAGATGCAGTGGCTTCATTAGACTTGCCTGAATATTTATTATTCTTTCTAACTACAACCGACTTGCCCCTCTTCACAAACAAAGACAGCACCCTATTTGAATCAAAATGATTCAGTAGTTCACAGACCTTGCAGTTGTTTGGAACCAATTCATATACACCCAACATTGTGCAGTAAATGGAATCCTGAAAACTAAACCCTTTTTCCTCAATCACTGCAACTATATTCATATAAGTAATGTCTTCTCTGGCTATTCTCCTCTCTAGATTGTCTACACCATCCAACTGAATTCTGACTTCCCATATTTCAGGATCCAGACTACAGAAATCAAAAGAAAATGGCAAAATTCAGCAAATCCTAACCCTAGACAGAAATTTTTAGATAGGAAATTGGGGGAAAAGTGAACACGTACTCTACTCCGCCGAGGCCGCTGCTCCACCGTTCGCTTTGCACTAGATTGTCCACCCAGAGATGTGCCAGCATCGCCGCCACCGTCGATGGCCGAGACGGCCAGAGCTCATCAAATTTATCATGCTCCGCCACTCTGCGTCTGCCGCGTGTGCTGTCTCCGTCGACATCACTGGAGCTCCCAATGTCGCCCTCGTCGTCGGCGCCGCATCCAGGACTCGCCGGCTCCTCTATCGCCTCCTGGTCGAGAGAGAACGGTAGTAGGAGAAGGAGAGATAGCGAGCTGGGACTGAGGAGCACGGACCGGTGTTGTCTTAGCCGATGCGGTCGCGCGACAACGACCGTTTGTCCACGTGGACTGACAGTGGGGCCACGCTATCAAAAACGACATCAGACAGGGATCATCGTGATTTACGTTGGCCCGTCCGAAAACTGATACTGACAAGCAAAAATTAAGAATGTTGGTACTGACTTGTTCTGATAGCCCAAATTATGATAACTTCCTGCAATTTTCTCCCTACCGGTAGTCGACCAACCAAACACACCCTCCTTTTCGTCAATGACCAAGCCTCCTAATTTAAAGCCCTAGCCTCACAGGGTCGTACTCGCAAAAGTTGTTCCCCCTCTCTTCTTTCCCCCCTTCTCGTCCTCTCGATTGCGCTCCGCAAACCCTTCCTCTCCCAGAAACCCTAGCTTTCGCTCCCGACGCTCCATTGCTGCTCTAGTTGCTTCTTCGCCGCCGCCATGGGTTCCGGTAAACCCTAATTCCCCGATTAGCGCCTATTGTATCCATCTGCTGGATTCCCCACGGGCTCGATTGTTGCTGTTTTTCTCTCTTGCGTGATCGTTTCCTGTTCTTTCGTGCGTGTAGATGCGGACATGGAGGACTACGGTTTCGAGTATTCGGATGACGAGCCGGAGGAGCAGGACGTCGACATCGAGAACCAGTACTACAACTCCAAAGGTTTGGTTCCTTCTGACCGCTTTACTCCCCTTGGTGATCCACTGATCCCCTTGTCTGTTTCGAGTATGGTAGCGTCCGAGAAAAGCCCGATTTACCAGTCCAATATCCTCTTGCGCATCCCCATTTTATACCGGTAATAGTGTTCCGTTTTGGATTATGATGTATGAGAATCGCCTTTGTGTGCCCTTTTAATGTGTGACGGGAATTTTAGTTAGGGCATTGAAAGCATCACTACGATCTTATTTGCTTTGGGAATAAATATGCTGAGTATGTTGGCGTGCACATGTTGCTTATTTGTGTTCTTTTTGAACCGGGAATGCAGTTTCCCAAGAAAGACTGTTAAATAGATGGTTGTGTAGACCTCGCCATTGCATGGTTTGTGTTGCTTCTATCATGACATTGCTCCAAGTAAAAAGGAAAAAAGCAATAATGGATAGGCAAACTAAATAACTGCAGTCTATTACTTTTTACCTTATGACTTGAGCCACTTTTGAGGTATAGGCTAATTGGCTTCGGAGATATTACGGAGCTAGGACAGTAGGACGTTGCTACCCTTTTTCATTGCTTTAATTGGACTGTCACACGCTTTATCTCTTGCTTTTGCATAGTATATAAACCTTATGCTCTTAATCTCGTTGTTTTTGCATGTGATTAGATGTTAGTTAAAGCAACAGTTTGCTTGCATTGCAAGAGAGTCTAAAGAATTATTATGGAAGATTTTTTTTATCTTTTTAATTATCAGTAACCACCATGGTACCAGATGTTTGCTCAACGTCTTCCCTTTCCCGCCCTCTTAGGTACTGTGAGGATTAATGATTTCTTGGGATTTCCCTTTTCCTTTAATTAAGAATTTTGTAGTTTTTTCTTTCCATCTAACTTCTAAGTGAACTAGACTGTTTAATCTGGGCAGATGTTTTTATATACTTCCTCTGTCTCAAATTACTTGTCTTAAATTTTTCTAGATACAGATGTATCTTGTTATAAAACATGTCTAGATAGATCTGTATCTAGACCAATCTGAGACAACTGATTTGAGACAGAGGGAATATAAGATTTCTTTTATGATTCGCTTGTTGATCAAACATTTCAGTAGTGTTCAGTTCTGAACTCAAGTTGGAATTAATCAAAATTTAAGCTTATTATGGTGATGGGGTAGTTAAAACATTGTTCTCAGACAAGTCAATGGTATATCTTATGTTCTCTAATAAATTATAAAGGAAGAAGCTAGTTTGTATTACTTTCTTGCAGTAGATATATATTTGGAAAACTTGGTTCTATAGCACCAGAATGTCCCTACTTTAGGAGGTATCCTTGTGCATTAATGCCATTCAAAATTTCCCCAATTAGGCCTTGTTCGTTTTGTTTGGAATCAAACCAGGTGTGGAACCAATCCAATCTTGGATTGGGTTGATCCAATACCATCACCAAATCCATGTCATGCTAATCCTTGCCAACCACTAACAAAACGCACCTGTTTGATCAAGTCAACTTGATCCCATGTCCGACTTGCGCTCTCTCTCTCTCCCCGTCCTGGGAATCATTCCATGGGCTGCTTGGCGATTATTTTTTTCCAGGCCCAGACAGTGTTAATGGTCTGGATTGGATGGCAAAAGAATACCGGGCTGGAATAAACGAAGACCACAAGTTGTCTGGGCTGGAAAAATTGTCTCGCTGGACTGGATGACCTGGAGGGACTGTAATCCAGGCAAGGTTTACATGTCGACCCGTCGCAAGTTGTTGCTGGGGTACCGACAAGTAGACAAGTCTCGACAAGTGCTAGACTTGTCGATGTGCTGTCGACAAGGAACTACTAAAAAATATCAAGTAACTAGCCTATTAATACCAAGTAACTACTAAAAAAGCTCATAACCAAATAAGTTCAGATGCCCAAGGCCACAACCACACATCCACAAGCAAGTAAATAAGTTCAAGAGAACAAGTTCCAGGGGAGGGACAGGGGAGGGGCGGAGGCGACGGTGAGCCAGCGGCGGGCAGAGGAGAGGCAGCGCCAGGGGAGGGGCACCAGGGGAGAGACGGCTAGGGGAGGGACTCATGGGTGTAGGGTTTCACGAGAGGCTTCTTATATCCCAGCCCTTAAAGTTGTCGATCGATTAGTTCACAGAGACAAGTCTAGGTTTGTCGCCGACAAGTCAACTTGTCGCTCGACAAGTTAAACTTTTCCTGTCGTTCCACCTTGTCGACATCAGGATTGCGACAGGTAGACTTGTCGAACGACACTTAATCCTTGAATCCAGGTCAATCCATGCCTTCGTGGGATCAACCGAACGAGGCCTTACTGTTTTTATCTTTCCAGCCATTTACGTCGCCATTTCAGCATCATGAATGAAGGAAATAAATTTCTCAAGAACCTGAACATACCCCTCAATCTTATAGTTCCCTCTTCCTTCCCTATTCTTCAACGTAAGTGCTGCCAAACCTGAAATCGTGGAGTTTGTGCGAACATTGGGCTTTCACAAATTTTGCACAATACAGATGTATAGATGGATGCATGGGAGAAATAGAAAGGACAAGCATCACCACCAGAAAAGCTACATATGGAATGCATGGGAAAAGGCAGACTGCTGCTGACCGCCATTCTTTAAAGGCAAGTTAAAGTCGAAACGAGTTTGAGGAAGGACTGAATCTAGAAGACATGGAGATTTAGGAACAGCTGTAGAGGAATTAGAAGAATTTCGAGTAAGGATGGCTAAAAAGCAACTGGGCCAGTAAAAGAAGAAATCTGACTGTCTGTTCAAATTCACACACCCGCCACCCTCATTTCCCAGCCATCGCTGCCGTAATATCTTGGCCACCTCCGTAATATCCTACCACCTTGGACCCCTTTTTCTGCCCTAAATCCAGAACTATCTCTGCAACTTTTTTGCCTCATTGGCACTGGGAAGCAGAACCGACCGTGATATATCTTATGGTTCCCATCGAACCAGTCTCTTGGCTGTCCTACCACTTCTACCTGGTGCTGTTTGTATATCATGGAGACAAGGTTTACAGTTTGCGAGGCTTTTGGGTACCTGCTAATGGCTTAATCATCTAGTTTTTTTGGAGACACTTTTAAGAAAATATTATATGATCTTGTAACATACTCCACACATTCCAGTTTATAGGGCGTAACACTTCCCTGTGAAAATTCCAAAGGAAAGGGCGTGCACCATTTTTTTTATGATTAACTACCAAGAATACCACTTGCATATAGTAATAATGTAATTCCTACCAATTGAAAAGCTATTAATTTGACAAATTTGTTGGTTGTTGGATATGCTGATGCCCAGTATGATGTTGAACTTGTATTCTTCTGCAGGTATGGTCGAGACAGACCCAGAGGGTGCACTTAATGGTTTTGGTGGTGTAGTTCGTATGGAGCCCGAAAAGGCTGAATGGTGAGCATTGTAGCATTTTAACTATTCTGGTTCACTATTCTGTTTGATCTGCAATATGTCTATGTTTGCTCCAGTACAATATAAATTCTCAATTCTATTGGCAATCTTGATGAATATTAATATTACTTAATTATGCCATATCTGATGTGGGCTACTAATTGTTATCCTTAAAGTTGGAACTTCACTCACTAATATTTTAGGTAATATAGATGATATGCTAATCTCGCTCAGTAGCTGTCATAAGTAATTGTGGCTCTGCCAGTTAAGATCTAGGGTGCTTTGTGGATAAATTTAGTTCATAAAATGGAGCCACCTGATTTTTTTTTGGTAGGAAATAGGTTATGCTGCAAACAGAACTCTTATAGAAGAATCATTGCAGTTTTTTTTGGATTTTTGGAACTCTTCGATAAACGTGAGAGATGCTTATCGCACGTGTTGTTGTTTATGAATCTTATTCTCCAAACTTCATGCCTAACCGAAGATTTGCGAAATAACCTTGGACTCTGGGTGGGATGTCATTCGACTTTATGTACTTTGTCCTTAGGACTTTGGTGTGTCTACCCATCTTTTATTCGGCAGGATTCAACAAGAGAAGGAAAGAATGAGGGGAGAAAATAGAGCGTCAGAAAACCAATTTAAAAATTGCATATGAGTTAGTGGTACTCTAGCATCTCTTAATAAACCAAGATTGTACAGGTTTTAACTGGCAGTTAAAAAAATCTACCTGCTTGGTTATTTGTGAATTATCTGAGAGCTAGGCCCTCTGTTGACATGTTCCATGCCTACCTATTACATGCTGTTCTTGTCAGGACTGGTTTTGTCCATTGGTGTTAATTGGACATTAGTACTTTGTAAAATTGAATGCCTTGTCCCACACTTCTCAATGAAGTAACAAAGGAAATATTTAATCTTTGTGACTACTTTATACATGTATAAGTAAATCGTCACTTTTTCTAATAAAATTAATTGTTGTACTTGTACCATTCATATTATCCACATCGAGGTGTGTAATTGTTATCTTGTAACTTCATGTTTATAGGGGATTCAAGGCTCTCAAACAAACAGTGAAGCTTTATTATAAGCTGGGGAAGTACAAAGAAATGATGGATGCCTACAGAGAGATGTTGACATACATAAAATCTGCTGTAACACGTAACTACAGCGAGAAATGTATAAACAACATCATGGATTTTGTTTCTGGGTCTGCTAGTCAGCACTTCTCTCTTCTGCAAGAGTTCTATCAGACAACACTTAAAGCTCTTGAAGAGGCAAAAAATGAGGTTTGTTGCATTATCGAAACTAGAATTTGATCTGTCGAACTTTGGTCTTCATATATTGTTTTTGTCTTGTGCAGAGATTATGGTTCAAGACAAATCTGAAACTGTGCAAAATTTGGTTTGACATGGGGGAGTATGGTCGCATGAGCAAGGTGCTTAGATGTGCAACTCTCCTCTAGTTGTAACTCTTTTGCTTGAGCAATCTGAAATCCTTCGTTCCTTAGTCTTCATGTATTCACATATATCTTTTTACTTACAGATACTGAAGGAGCTGCATAAATCTTGTCAAAAGGAAGATGGTTCTGATGACCAGAAGAAAGGCACACAACTTCTAGAAGTGTATGCTATTGAGATTCAAATGTACACTGAAACGAAAAATAACAAAAAACTGAAGGTAAGGCATCTTTGGGACTGCCTTTGTAAGTGAATTTCAGTGACCGACGGGTTACCATAGTTGAAATTTTTATGTTGATTTCGTTTTATGTGCTGTTGCAGTTTCATGGTTGTGTTTTTAATATTTGTGCTGTTGCAACAGTGGTTTATAAAGCAATACATCACTGCAGCTAAATGCTATGCCATTGTGTACAAAGTTCAGATGTTATTGGCTTGTTTAATCAAATGATTCTAATTTCTTGGGAGTGTTTGTCACTCGTTGAGTATATTACAAGCGGATGCTTATCTGTAGTTTGATAGAATAATAAGTTTTATCTTGCCTAAAAGGGAAAACATTTAGCTTTTGATTGTAATATTGCACACCATCGTTCATGGGAGAAAACGGATTAATCGTCACCCTTATAACCTACAAACAGCAACTGTGATGCATATCATTTGTATTATTTGCAACATTAGCTTAAGAGTCTCAATCTTATGGAATTCTGCTTCTTTTTAATAGTATGCGTGACGTGGTGCTAAAGACTCTTCGGATTGTGTTAGCATGAAACGGCCTTTCTGAATTGAACTGAACTGTGTGCTGTTGCAGGAATTGTACCAGAGGGCTCTTTCTATCAAATCAGCAATACCTCATCCAAGAATTATGGGTATTATTCGTGAATGTGGTGGGAAGATGCACATGGCTGAGAGGCAGTGGGCGGAAGCAGCGACTGATTTCTTCGAAGCATTCAAAAACTACGATGAAGCTGGCAATCCACGGAGAATTCAGTGCCTCAAGTACTCAATCATCAGCACTTCTTCCATGTCATAACTTTGTAGCTAGATAGATTGCAGAACTAACTGTGATCCTTATCATAATTTGTTTTTGCTGCATATTAGATATCTTGTTCTTGCCAATATGTTGATGGAGTCCGAAGTGAATCCCTTTGATGGACAAGAGGCCAAACCGTAAGGCTTCTGACACCCTCTTATGTCTTGTAGCTTGATTTTCATTCCTTTCTGAAACTCCTTAAATGCCTGCAGGTACAAAAATGATCCTGAAATCCTCGCAATGACAAACTTGATTGCAGCATACCAGAAGAATGATATAATGGAGTTCGAAAAGATCCTAAAGGTCAGTTCTTGAACATATGATTTTCCTTATCTGCAGCAATCCTAAACTCTTCATTTTTGGTTTACTGATTCTTCTGTAATTTTTATTAATTTTTGCCAGAGCAATAGAAGAACAATAATGGATGATCCTTTTATCCGTAATTACATCGAGGACCTATTGAAGAACATCAGAACTCAAGTACTGCTGAAGCTTATTAAGCCATATACAAGAATAAGGATTCCATTCATTTCACAGGTGAGTATTGGACTTGTGCATATCCACACTTTCTTTGCTAGCCGAAATTTCATATTCACCTGGAAAACATGTTATCCACCAGATCAACACCAGAAACTCACTGTTATAACAGAAGTTACATGAATGATACATTATGCTTCTCCCTCCATCTAGAAATGTAAGACGTTTTAGCTTTGTGAAACGAATGTATCTAGATGATGACTTCTATGAACTAAAAGTCATCTAGATACATTCGTTTCACAAAGCTAAAATGTCTTATACTACCTCTGTTCCAGTTTGCTAAATAGTCTTATATTATGGAACCGAGGGAGTATTTCTGAACGGAGGGAGTACCTCTGTATGCGTTTTGTTTTAAGGGACAAGACATATGCCATGAAGTTGGATCATTTCCTAAGTTCAATATATCTTTCTTAATACAAAACCAGCCAGCTCAATTTTTAAAACATATCATATATGCACGGTTATATCTAGCAAAGTATCTATACAGTTCATCCGCACAATGGTTTTCCAGTTTCTGTGAATCATGTCATGTGTGACGTCTTAACATCAACTGTTTTAGTAAGTCGTTTGTATTAAGGAGCTACAGTTCATCTTAACATTGACTGCTTTAATTGTAGGAGCTAAATGTCCCGGAAAAGGATGTGGAGCAGCTCTTGGTTTCATTGATTCTGGACAACCGTGTCCAGGGCCATATAGATCAGGTGAACAAGCTGCTAGAATGCGGTGACAGGTGCGTGTTCCCACCTTTTCCCACTTTCTTGACATGTTTTTTACTAGCAACTCATGGAGGGGTGCCGATTTACATTTTTCAGGTCAAAGGGAATGCGGAAATATCAAGCCATTGATAAGTGGAACACTCAGCTTAAGTCCATTTACCAAACTGTGTCCAACAGAGTTGGGTGAGATGGGAGGTTTCCATTCGTACCTGCTACTTGAGTGCTTTTGGTTTCTGGGGGCGTAAGTGCAAAGGGCCCTGTCGGGGTACTTGAGATGAAATCCTGGATGTGTGAAAGAATCTTTTCAGCGTAATGAACGCAGCACTCCAGTTGGTGGATTAAATGTTCTAATTGTCTCTTATATTCTGTGATTTGGCCAGCGGGTTGCTGGGATTTTTGTCCTGAACTGTATCGGATTCCAGTCAGCCGAGATTTCACTGTGGTTGAAAACTCAAAATCTATGCCAGTAGATGATGCACACCAGTATGGAATTGTTTTTAAAATGCCATTAATTTTTCACAAAATTCTAGAAAGAATACTCAAAATCAATAAATAATACATGGTCGTGGACGACAGGAATTAATCGTCCATGGTGTGAACAATAGGAGACTCTGCGTGAACCTATCGTCGTCTACCTATTGGACGATATATGTCCTAATCGTCTAGAGCATAGCATGGACTTATGTGCATGCATTCTTAATTAGTGGACCGTACGTCGTCAGTACCTAGCTAAGTACTAGACCTGAATGACTCTCTTGCTGCATACTGTTAGGATTTAATTAATAGGTTAATTAAACGATAATCCTCCCAATGTCGTGGTTTGTCAACCGTTTGTATTCCCTTTGTATAAATAGGTTGATCAATGGAATAAAACATCAGTTGAATTATTTGCTATCTATCGAATGACTTCGCTGCCACCAGAACCGTGTTCGCGGCCTTCATCGTTTCGGTGGATAAAGTGGTCGCCGCCGCGATGCCGGCGGCTTCCGCGACCCTTAACGCGACCGCCCGAACGACGCTGGCCCCTCCGCCCCATCGGTGCCGACGACTGTGCCGGCCACGCAGGTGTCAACACTCGGATTTTTAATCCCAGATGCCTGTTATGCCATACATCGCAATCCCAGGATTACCATTTTTGCGAGACATAACAGAATTGGATACCACAGTACATCATCCATTACAAACCATATATAAGGTCTTACACAAATATGGATCTCATGATCCAGTTCTTAATACAACTTCAAGCAGCGGATTACGTAATAATAACGGTAGCGTAGGCGAAGCTCCATCTTCGGGGTCACAGGCAATGCTGACGATGGGAGATGATCCTAGTTGTCGTAACCTTCCTGGGGTCCATCCTTCAGGTACTCCTCTTCATAGTCTGGCCATGGGAATAGCCAGGGACAAAGCCATGAGTACTTTTTAAGTACTCGCAAACTAATACTAACAAGTGAAAGGGTTTTTTGATAATAGGACACTAGGCTCTAGGGTTGTTTTGCAAAAGCCAGATTTATCTCTACTAAGTTTAGAAGCAACGAATGCTAGTTGAAGTTTTATAACACCTAAGTGGGAACTTGTATTTCATATCACAACCCTGTTGTGGTCAAGTCAAAGTCTCATTTCATTTCACAAGTCTTTTGAAAACATCTGACGGGGGAACAGTATGGCCACTCCAACTGTCCATAACCGCGGACGCGGCTATTCGAATAGTTTGACACTCTATAGAGATTGTACACTTTCACCACAACATTCGATACATCCGTCAGGAACAAATCCTAAATTCACCATACTCAGTATGCGGATAATCAATCCTAACCTTTCCATTACACGCCCTAGTATAAGCACCTCTCCTGTGAGTTTGGCCTCCCAACCATGACCATCTGTCATCTTGGGTACTGCACATGTGGACAATCTTCACAAGGTAGCCTCAGCTCAGACCTTGGTCGTGAGGGAAGTAATACTAAGGTATATAAGTTTCCAGTCAAGCCCCATCCAATCTTCGGGTATTGTGGTTGTACGATAAAATTGGAATGGTATCGCATCCAGACAACCATCGGTTTTAAAAAGGGCTAAGGCTCATGCCTCAACATTTTCATCACCAAAATCATCAGGTGTTCGGAAACATATGTCCAAAACATTTCAATAGAATGATCCATCATTCCAAAGTTTTCATAACCATTTTCACCAAGTATTCCCATCTAATGTTGATCAAGTTTTATGCTTAGCACTAGCATCTACAAGTGGGGGTAAGCACTAATGAGGGGTGGTAACTAAGTGGAGTTTGAACTAAGTGCAATCTCATACCTTAGGGTGACATAAAGATTATCTAGCTTAGGCCAAGTTTTATGCTCTTTATGCAACCTTCAATTATCTTTTTAGTATCAACAATTCACTTAAGTAAGCTCTAAGTACTAGCTTTGATAAAGAAATAAAGTATAAAGCTTGTAAGTAAAACTAGGATTGGTTTATCAAGGGGGTAGGATCATCTATGCTTAAGGAATATAGTTGGCATGGTGACAAACAAGTATTGGCTTGCATTATTATCAGTCTAAGCTTGCTAAATTGCAAGTGTTAGCTTACAAGGTTAATAGCTTGCCTTGTGCAGAGCAGTGGTTGAAGTTCTCCTCGGCTTCTTCTTCGTAGCATCCTCCTTCCTCCTCGTATCCTTGGTCAGTACTAGCGTCTATGAATAAATACGAGGTACACAATCACCAAACAATACTTAACTACTTGCATTCATCACACACAAGGGTCCTATAGATGATCTAGCATCATCACTAACATTACAAGATTAAAGCTTGGTTTAATTCCTTTTATTTTTAGAAAAGTAATTTCTACTCATTGAAAAACTACTTAAGATTTAATATTCTCCAAACCAAACATGGGATCATGTTGACACATGTCATCACCACATATTTCAGTACATGGGAATGTGATTTAAAGTGGTGTCACAATTTAATAAGGTTTTTCTCTTTTATTTTAATTAATTAAAGTGGCTAGAAATTCCTATGTGGCATTCTTTTATTACTTGAACATTATTTCTGTAAGTAAACCTATATATTTTTATATATTCTGAAAGGTATGGTTAAATGTGATTTTTGAGAGTTGGAATCAACTCAAAAGCTATTATGGTTTAAATTTCAAAAATGTTTGAATGAAGAAAAGCTTCTGCCTTGTTATTTTTACCATGGATGATCTATAGATCCAAATGACTTGAATCCAACGGGCTTGGATTCAGCATTCTCAGACCTTTCTAACAAAATTGGTTTCATTCAATTTGGTTCACTGAATCGACCTGGGTTGATTTTTTAAACTGGGTCCAGAAGTGTGTTTGAAATAAAATGGAAAAGGTTTAATTCAAATGACTGGGCTGCGCGAGAAGCGATACTGGGCCGGCCTGCTAAGCACAGCGCTTACACGGGCTGGTTAAGTTGCTGTCCCCACGCGTCAGTGAGATAGGGGGGTGCGAAGCGGTATGGGGCGATGTGGTGCGTTCGATCTGGTTCTAATCCAACGGCTGAGGGTCATCGTCGACGTTGGGCAACGCCGGCGAGACAGAAACCTTGCGCGGCAGGCGAGGGTCGTTGGGGGCTCACCGGGGTTCAGGCGAGGGTCGGCGAGACGGGCGAACGACGAAGTCGACGACGGCGAACCTCCTGGTACCGGCAGCTTCTCCTGGGGCGGCTCCAATCGCTGGCCCCCTTCTTCTCCAGCAGCGGCAGGCTCCGGTGAAATTCCGGCAAAGTGCTGATCGCCTTGCTTCGGGAACGGGGTGGAACGATCAGTGAGGAGAGGGGAGTGAGATAGTGTGCTCAATTCGGCTGGGGGTGGCCTCTATTTATAGTTGCGACGACGAGACCGAACGGGATGGGCAGACGACGGTGGCGACACGGCTACGGGCGGCTAGAGGCATGGCCGGCGGTGGCGATCGCTTGGTGGTCTCCTGGCGATGCTCTACGACTTTAATGTGCACGTAGGGGCGGTGCGGTTTGGTCTGGAACGCGCGATGCTCTGCGCGGCAGAGGCAACGTCTTCGACGGCGAGCGGCGGCTGTGCGGCATGGGGCGGCGAACGGGGATGTCTGGCGGTCTCCTGGGTTGGTGGCGATCATGTATGCACGCGGCGAGGGCGGCGCGCGGTCTGTGGGCGTCGGTCGAGCGTGGCGCTCTGGCGCATGCTCGGCATGGTTGCTGGCGAGATAGGCGCGGTCCGTGCGTGTGGTCCAGGGTTTGGCAACGCTCGCGGCTGGGACAGGGAGTGGCGGTGGACGGTGGGCTTCCTCCCAGACAAGGTTGGCACGGCTAAATCTCCTTCTAGCTTGCTGTCTCCACTGGGGTGGCATGGTGTGCTTCGGCTGTTCACCATTGATGTCATTGCCCAGCTTACAGTGAGGCTAGTGCTTGGTTTAACTTGCTAGATGATCTACTGAGATGGTTGTGAGCTAGAGAGGAGACAAGTTAGGCTTCAATCACTGCTCACAATAGTGTTTAAGATTTTGAAGATTTGTGTCTGCAAAGTGTTTGATGAAATGGCCGCAAGAATTCAAGTTTTGAATTTGGAAAAGATTTTTGGTGGGTGTGCTAGGTTGGTGCTGGTGAGTCTGCAGATGCTTGGGTTTTGAAATTTGAGCTTGTTTGAGTGGTTTTTGAAAAAGTGGGATCTTCCCATATGATAAAGATTCAATTTTGAACTGTCCTTTAAAATATGCATTCAAATGTTTTTGGATGATCAAAAAGTGGGCCTTGGTACTTTGTTATGAGTACTATCAAGGGGTGTAAAGATCCAAACAAGTTTCTGTTAAGTTTTGAAAGTTAGAGACAGCCAAAGTATGCATGGGAGTTAAATTGGCCAAAATGACCATTCCCTTATTTTGTTTGTTTTGATTTATTTGTCTTTGGGAAAAGTGTGGGGATTGTTTAGATGATGTTTATTTCACCTAAGAATCCTTTTACAAGCAAAGAAACACATAAACAAGGCAATTCAAAAGAATCCAAATTGTCATGCTTACACACATGCATGCTTTCCTATTTTTATTTAGAAAAGTTTTTGTTAACCCTAATTTTGAAGATTAGAGTTTGGTGATCCCAGTTTAGTATTTTTGGGATGTTACAAATCTTCCCCCCTTAAACAAAATCTCGTCCCGAGATTTGAAAAAGGACGAAAAGATTACCTAGGATTTGAAGAGATCGGGAAACTCCGTCTTGATGTGATCTTCGCGCTCCCAGGTAGCTTCCTCTTCTGTGTGGTTGCTCCACTGAATCTTGAGAAACTTGATGCTTCGGGTTCGGGTAGTTCTGAAGCTTCCTCCAAAATACGGATGGGTACTTTGGGATAGGTCAGGTCATCGTTGATCTCTATGGTCCGGTAATCGATATTCTTGAACACTTCGGTCTTTTCTGGAACTTCAAGGCACTTGCGAAGTAATGAGATATGGAACACATTGTGCACGGCTGACATCTCTTCGGGTAGTTCCAATTGATACGACACTTCTCCTCGATGGTTCAGAATCTTGAAGGGTCTGATATATCTAGGGGCTAACTTTCCTTTGAGTTGGAAACGCTGCATTCCTTTTAATGGCGGCACTTTCAGATACACAAAATCTCCTATGTTGAAGGCGAGGTCTCGACGTCTCTTGTCGGCGTAACTCTTCTGTTTGGACTGGGCTGTCTTGAGGTGCTCACGAATCTTGTGAACCTTCTCTTCCGCTTCTCGTAGGATGTCAGGCCCGAAAATCTGACTCTCTCCTACTTCCGACCAGTTCAAAGGGGTGCGGCACTTCCTTCCATACATGAATTCAAATGGGGCCATTTGCAAACTACCTTGATAACTATTGTTGTACGAAAATTCTGCAAACGGTAGACAGTCTTCCCACTTAGATCCATATTCTAACACACATGCTCTCAACATGTCTTCGAGTATTTGATTTACTCGCTCCGTTTGTCCATCGGTCTGAGGGTGATACGCGGTACTGAAATCTAGTCGGGTTCCTAAACCTTCTCGGACTTTCTTCCAGAATCTCGAGGTAAATGGAGTTCCTCGATCCGATACGATGTTCTTGGGGACTCCATGCAAACTGACGATTCTAGTGATGTATAACTCCGCTAGCTTCGAACTCTGATATGTGGTTTTGACGGGTAAGAAATGGGCGACTTTGGACAATCGGTCCACTATGACCTAGATAGAGTCATTTCCCCTACTAGAAGTAGGTAGTCCAGTGATAAAGTCCATTCCAACGGAATCCCATTTCCATTCCGGAATCTGCAATGGTTGCAACAATCCAGCGGGCATCTGCTACCACATTGGCTTTACCAGGGTGATAGTGAATGTCCAGATCGTAATCCTTGATTAGCTCAATCCATCTTCTCTGTCTCATATTCAGCTCCTTCTGAGTGAATATATAATTCAGACTCTTGTGATCCGTATAGATCTCACAACGATTTCCCATCAGGTAATGCCTCCACGTCTTTAGGGCTAGAACTACGGCTGCGAGTTCGAGGTCATGGGTTGGGTAATTTTGCTCATGTTGCTTCAGTTGTCGAGATAGATAAGAGATAACTTTGCCTTCTTGCATTATCACACATCCGAGACCGATCTTGGATGTGTCACAATACATGTCGAAGGGCTTTGTGGTATCCGGCATGATTAAGATTGGGGCTGAAATTAATCTCCTCTTGAGTTCTTGAAAACTCGCTTCACATTTGTCGGTCCATTCAAACTTCTTGTCCTTCTTCAGCAAGTGGGTCATGGGTCTGGCGATACTCGAGAATCCTTCTACGAACTTGCGGTAATATCCCGCCAATCCGAGAAATGCACGAACCTGGGTTTGAGTGGTTGGGGCTTGCCAATCTTCGACATCTTTCACCTTTGCTGGGTCAACGGCAATTCCTCCGGCTAATACAATGTGGCCGAGGAATCCTACCTCCTGTAACCAGAATTCACATTTGCTAAACTTGGCATACAACTGATGCTCTCTAAGGGTTCCAAGAATGGTCCTTAGGTGTAACTCATGTTCTTCTTCCGATTTGGAATAAATCAGAATGTCATCAATGAAAACAACGACAAACTTATCTAGGAAGTCCATAAAAATCTTATTCATGAGATTCATGAAATAAGCGGGGGCATTGGTTAATCCAAAAGACATAACGGTATACTCGTATAATCCATATCTAGTGGTAAAGGCAGTCTTGGGAATATCCTCTGCACAAATCTTGAGTTGATGATAGCCAGTCCTAAGATCAATCTTAGAAAACACTTTGGCACCGGTCAACTAATCAAACAAATCTTCTATCTTGGGCAAGGGGTATTTGTTCTTGATGGTGACATCATTCAACTTCCGATAATCCGTACACAAACGGTTACCTCCATCTTTCTTGTCCACAAACAAGACAGGTGACCTCCAAGGTGACGCACTTGGTTGGATCAGTCCAATTTCCAACATGGAATCCAGTTGCTTCTTCAGTTCCTCTAGTTCCGACGGGTTCATACTATATGGTCTCTGGGCTATGGGTCCAGTTCCGGGGATTAGTTCAATGATAAACTCGATATCCCGATCTGGGGGCATACCGGGCAAAACATCTGGAAATACATCGGGGTATTCACAGACTATCCGGACTTGGTCAATGGTAGGTTGGGCTATACTATTGTTGCACTTGAATTGGCGAGGTAAGGTTTCAGATATATGCTCGACTGACATTCCGGATGTACTGGTCATGGTTATGGCTTTCTTGGCATAGCCAATCAATCCTTTATGTTTGGACATCCAACCCATTCCTAGTACTACTTCCAAACCTTTAGTTCTGAGTACTATCAGATTAGCATAAAAATCTATGCCATGGATTCGGATAGGGACGGCTTTGCAAATTTGCCTAGCCTTGGTGGTTGATCCGAGAATTTGAACAATCATGACATGCTTCAGTTTGGTTGGTTGAATTTTACTAGTGCATGCAAATTCTTCGGTGACAAATGAGTGCGATGCACTAGAATCAAACAACACTCTTGCAAGTACTGAATTAACAGAAAACATACCCAGCACGACGTTTGGCGCTTCCTGAGCTTCTTCAGCATGCATGAGAAAAAGACGACCATTGCGGTTGAGCGAATTCCCTGGGGCAAACCTTCTTCCGGGCTGAACACGACGCTGCCGCTGAGCTGGGGCATTGGCATTGGGTGCTGCAGAATTCTTCTTGTTGGGGCACTCGTTGGAGTAGTGACCCTTATTTCCACAGTCATAACAAGTCACTTGCGACTTGTCCTTTGCTGCTACAGGCACAACATTGCTTCCAGTCCTCGGGGCAGTGTTGGTGTTGGTGGCAGCATTGTTGGTGTTGAACTTGGGTGGGGCACGATTGAAATTGCTAGAGTTGCCGGGATTGTTGTGATTTCCTCCGGGTCTAGGGTTTCCACGGTTGGGGTAGGTCAGATGGTTCATCGGGGGTCTGTTGGTTCTCGGGGCAAATCCTGGAGATGGGTTAGGGAGATACTTCGGGGTCTGATGGGTTCCTGGCTGGTGCATCATGCGATGCTTGCGGTTCTCGTTGGCTTGGTTGATCTTTCCTTCCATCTAGATAGCAGAGTCGACAAGGGCTTCAATATCAGCAAAGGGGATATTGACTAACACTGTCTGCATCTCATCATGCAGACCATTCAGGAATCTTTCTTTCTTCTTGGCTTCGGTGTGGATCTCATCCGGGGCATACCTAGCTAATGACAAGAATTTGTCACGGTATTCCACTACGGTCATCCTTCCTTGCTTCAGTTCTCTGAACTCGTCTCTCATTCTCTTGATCAAACCCGGTGGCACATGGGTTCTCCTAAACTTGACCTTGAATTCCTCCCAGGTCATCATCTGGCCTCCGGTCATTGCGTGAACACTGTTCCACCATGCCCTGGCATCTCCGGCTAGATAGTGGGTGGCGAACAGAACTTTCTCGTTGGCTTCCACTCCGGCGACTTCTAGGTTATTTTCCATGGTTTGCAGCCAATCATCGGCATCTAGGGGCTCTTCAGACTTAGTGAAAATAGGTGGGTTGGTATTCTGGAAATTCTTGAGCTTAGATCCATGGTTTTCCTGGTTTCTGTGGCCTTGGTTGTTGTGCGCTAGCTGAGCTATCTATTGCAGAGTGGCTAGGTTGTCTTGACGTTCCGCTCTTTCAGCTTCGCGGTCAGAAGTCAACATTTGCAGAATCTGCAACATCGGGTCCGGGGATGAACCACTTCCTCCGCGTGGCATCTGAAGATTGAGATAGATCATGAGAAAAGAGGGAAATTTCTAAGGTTCAGGGTCTTTGAAAAGTTTTTAAAGTTTGACTCATATTTTCTAGCAACTTGATTTTCATTCATTCATTCATAGCACACGATACAAACACACACCACAAAACAAGAAAAACAGATGGTTTTAAAAACCATTCTGGAAACTACGATACGGTGGGACCGAATACTACTCACTACGCTAGTGCTCAAGTGCTACTACTCCTCGGAATCGGTGGCTTCGTCATCTTCATCGTCATCGATGAAGGCGAAATCATCCTCATCGGTGAAGAAGTCCATAGCCTGATCCTCCAGAAAATCATCATCATCGCTGAGATAGGAGTAGGGGTCTCCATGAAGATCCTCTCCGGCATTCTCACTTTCCTCCAACTGCATGTCTCTCTCGTGGATGGTATCCTCCAAACATGAGATACGGTGGCGAAGACGGGCAATGATGCGCTCCTTCTTGTCGAGCTGACAGCGGCGAGACTTGCGATCCTTTGCTAGCATGGCGATGGTCTGATCCTTCGTCTTGATGATGGCGGACTTGTGGTTGGAGTAGTCACGGCAGTTATCCAACTCCCGTTGTCGATCGTACATCATGAAGCTAAGGTGGTCCAATTGAGTCTTCAGTTCGGGGTGGTATGGGGCTTCCAGGGGCTGTCCATTAGCATCACGCCTTGGGCAGAACTCAAAGCGAGTACCCTTGATCTGGTTGATACTCTGCCCACACAGACGGGAAAGAGCTTCCTGCATGGCCCTGGCAAGTCCATCGAGCCAGTTGTTCTCTCTTAAGGTAAACTGAATTCCCTCAGTAGTGGGAGGTTCAATCTTTCCTAGGAGACTTCCAACAATTAGCCACTGCAGATCTTCTCCTCCTTGATCATTGAGCTGAGCTCCGAAGAACTCGGGGTGCGGACGCTCCAGAAGTTCCGAAAGCTGGTCCAAATCCCTCTCAAAGATAAGGTCTCCTCCATTCCCCAACTCATAAAACTTGCTGTACTTCACGTCCATCTATAAGAATATAGGATGAGTAAGTTAGTAGAGTGATCAAGTGTGTCAAAATTTTATGTATTTTGCAAGAGTTTTTGAGGAACATGAATTTTCATGAAAGAATCAAAGGGATAAGAATGAGAATAAGTTTTTGTAAATATTTGCTTTCTTTGGTTTTGGAAACTAAGTTTTTGATTCAAACGCCCATTCCAACTAGGGTCTCCTATAGTCAGGATGGCTCTAATACCAACTTGTCAACACCCGGATTTTTAATCCCAGATGCCTGTTATGCCATACATCGCAATCCCAAGATTACCATTTTTGCGAGACATAACAGAATTGGATACCACAGTACATCATCCATTACAAACCATATATAAGGTCTTACACAAATAGGGATCTCATGATCCAGTTCTTAATACAACTTCAAGCAGTGGAATACGTAATAATAACGGTAGCATAGGCGAAGCTCCATCTTCGGGGTCACAGGCAATGCTGACGATGGGAGATGATCCTAGTTGTTGTAACCTTCCTGGGGTCCATCCTCCAGGTACTCCTCTTCATAGTCTGGCCATGGGAATAGCCAGGGACAATGCCATGAGTACTTTTTAAGTACTCGCAAACTAATACTAACAAGTGAAAGGGTTTTTTGATAATAGGACACTAGGCTCTAGGGTTGTTTTGCAAAATCCAGATTTATCTCTACTAAGTTTAGAAGCAACGAATGCTAGTTGAAGTTTTATAACACCTAAGTGGGAACTTGTATTTCATATCACAACCCTGTTGTGGTCAAGTCAAAGTCTCATTTCATTTCACAAGTCTTTTGAAAACATCTGATGGGGGAACAGTATGGCCACTCCAACTGTCCATAACCGCGGACGCGGCTATTCGAATAGTTTGACACTCTGCAGAGATTGTACACTTTCACCACAACATTCGATACATCTGTCAGGAACAAATCCTGAATTCACCATACTCAGTATGCGGATAATCAATCCTAACCTTTCCATTACACGCCCTAGTATAAGCACCTCTCCTGTGAGTTTGGCCTCCCAACCATGACCAACTGTCATCTTGGGTACTGCACAGGTGGACAATCTTCACAAGGTAGCCTCAGCTCAGACCTTGGCCGTGAGGGAACTAATACTAAGGTATATAAGTTTCCAGTCAAGCCCTACCCAATCTTCGGGTATTGTGGTTGTACGATAAAATTGGAATGGTATCGCATCCAGAAAACCATCAGTTTTAAAAAGGTCTAAGGCTCATGCCTCAACATTTTCATCACCAAAATCATCAGGTGTTCGGAAACACATGTCCAAAACATTTCAATAGAATGATCCATCATTCCAAGGTTTTCATAACCATTTTCACCAAGTATTCCAATCTAATGTTGATCAAGTTTTATGCTCAACACTAGCATCTACAAGTGGGGGTAAGCACTAATGAGGGGTGGTAACTAAGTGGAGTTTGAACTAAGTGCAATCTCATACCTTAGGGTGACATAAAGATTATCTAGCTTAGGCCAAGTTTTATGCTCTTTATGCAACCTTCAATTATCTTTTTAGTATCTACAATTCACTTAAGTAAGCTCTAAGTACTAGCTTTGATAAATAAATAAAGTATAAAGCTTGTAAGTAAAACTAGGATTGGTTTATCAAGGGGGGTAGGATCATCTATGCTTAAGGCATATAGTTGGCATGGTGACAAACAAGTATTGGCTTGCATTAGTATCAGTCTAAGCTTGCTAAATTGCAAGTGTTAGCTTGCAAGGTTAATAGCTTGCCTTGTGCAGAACAGTGGTTGAAGTTCTCCTCGGCTTATTCTTCGTAGTATCCTCCTTCCTCCTCGTATCGTTGGTCGGTACTAGCGTCTATGAATAAATACAAGGTAAACAATCACCAAACAATACTTAACTACTTGCATTCATCACACACAAGGGTCCTATAGATGATCTAGCATCATCACTAACATTACAAGATTAAAGCTTGGTTTAATTCCTTTTATTTTTAGAAAAGTAATTTCTACTCATTGAAAAACTACTTAAGATTTAATATTCTCCAAACCAAACATGGGATCATGTTGACACATGTCATCACCACATATTTCAGTACATGGGAATGTGATTTAAAGTGGTGTCACAATTTAATAAGGTTTTTCTCTTTTATTTGAATTAATTAAAGTGGCTAGAAATGCCTATATGGCATTCTTTTATTAATTGAACATTATTTCTGTAAGTAAACCTATATGTTTTTATATATTTTGAAAGGTATGGTTAAATGTGATTTTTGAGAGTTGGAATCAACTCAAAAGCTATTATGGTTTAAATTTTAAAAATGTTTGAATGCAGAAAAGCTTCTGCCTTGCTATTTTTACCATGGATGATCTATAGATCCAAATGTCTTGAATCCAACGGGCTTGGATTCAGCATTCCCAGAAATTTCTAACAAAATTGGTTTCATTCAATTTGGTTCACCGAATCAACCTGGGTTGTTTTTTGAAACTGGGTACAAAAGTGTGTTTGAAATAAAATGGAAAAGGTTTAATTCAAATGACTGGGCTGCGTGGGAAGCGATACTGGGCCGGCCTGCTAAGCACATCGCTTACGCGGGCTGGTTAAGTTGCTGTCCCCACGCGTCAGTGAGACATGGGGGTGCGAAGAGGTATGGGGCGATGTGGTGCATTCGATCTGGTTCTAATCCAACAGCTGAGGGTCATCGTCGACGTTGGGCAACGCCGGCGAGACAGAAACCTAGCGCGGCAGGTGAGGGTCGTTGGGCGCTCACCGGGGTTCAGGTGAGGGTTGGCGAGGCGGGCGAACGACAAAGTCGACAACGGCGAACCTCCTGGTACCGGCAGCTTCTCCTGGGGCGGCTCCAATCGTTGGCCCCCTTCTTCTCCAGCAGCGGCAGGCTCCGGTGAAATTCCGGCGAAGTGCTGCTCGCCTTACTTCGGGAACGGGATGGAACGATCAGTGAGGAGAGGGGAGTGAGATGGTGTGCTCAATTCGACTGGGGGTGGCCTCTATTTATAGCCGCGACGACGAGACCGAACGGGATGGGCAGACGACGATGGCGACACGGCTACGGGCGGCTAGAGGCATGGCTGGCGGTGGCGATCGCTTGGTGGTCTCCTGGTGATGCTCTATGGCTTTAATGCACGCGTAGGGGCGGTGCGGTTTGGTCTGGAACACGTGATGCTCTGCGCGGCAGAGGCCGCGTCTTTGACGACGAGCGGTGGCTGTGCGGCATGGGGCGGCGAACGGGGATGTCTGGCGGTCTCCTGGGTTGGTGGCGATCATGTATGCACGCGGCGAGGGCGGCGCGTGGTCTGTGGGCGTCGGTCGAGCGTGGCGCTCTGGCGCATGCTCGGCATGGTTGCTGGCGAGCTGGGCGCGGTCCATGCGTGTGGTCCAGAGTTTGGCAACGCTCACGGCTGGGACAGGGAGTGGCGGTGGACAGTGGGCTGCCTCCTAGACAAGGTTGGCACAACTAAATCTCCTTCTAGCTTGCTGTCTCCACTGGGGTGGCATGGTGAGCTTCGGCTGTCCACCATTGATGTCATTGCCCAGCTTACAGTGAGGCTAGTGCTTGGTTTAACTTGCTAGATGATCTACTGAGATGGTTGTGATCTAGAGAGGGGACAAGTTAGGCTTCAATCACTGCTCACAATAGTGTTTAAGATTTTGAAGATTTGTGTCTGCAAAGTGTTTGATGAAATGGCCGCAAGAATTCAAGTTTTGAATTTGGAAATTTTTTTTGGTGGGTGTGATAGGTTGGTGCTGGTGAGTCTGCAGATGCTTGGGTTTTGAAAGTTGAGCTTGTTTGAGTGGTTTTTGAAAAAGTGGGATCTTCCCATATGATAAAGATTCAATTTTGGAACTGTCATTTAAACTATGCATTTGAAGGTTTCTGGATGATCACAAAGTGGGCCTTGATATCTTGTTATGAGTACAATCAAGGGGTGCAAAGATCCAGAAAAGTGTCTGTTAAGTTCTGAAAGTTTGGGACAGCCAAAGTAGGCATGGGAGTTAAATTGGTCAAAATGACCATTCCCTTATTTTATTTGTTTTGATTTACTTGTCTTTGAGAAAAGTTTAGGAATTGTTTAGATGATGTTTATTTAACCTAAGAATCCATGTACAAGCAAAGGAACACACAAACAAGGTGGTTCAAAAGAATTCCAAATGAAATGCATACACAATGCATGCTTTCATATTTTTATTTTAGAAAAGTTTTTGTTGACCCTAATTTTGATGATTAGAGTTTGATGATCTAAGTTTAGTATTTTTGGGATGTTACACCATGTCGCCCTGCCGGAACCTCTCGAGCCGGTCGTGCCCGCCTGGCTCCTCGATGGTCCGGCCGACGCTCGCGGCTCCACCACTGCCCGGCTGGTGTGAGGACCACGGATGGGGGCCGTGTCCTCGCCACGCTCACGCGCCACCATGCCTCTCGTCGCTGACGCCTGCCGTCGGGGACGAGCGCGGTGGGAGCACCGGTTTCCGTTTCGGCCTCGGCACCATGAACCGCGTCCGTGGCTCGCCCGCCCACGGCTCCCCAGCAATGCCTCCTTCTCCGCCGCATGTTGGTGCTTGCCGCCGCCTCCTGGCCTTCGACCTTCCGCTGTCCAGCCTGCCATCGGCCGCCGTGCTGGCTCATCTAGCCTGGCCACACTGGGGCTAGCGAAGAGTGTGGGGCTGGCGAACGGCTTCGTGCCCAGGACTCTGCTCCCTGGTGAATCCTCCGACGAGGAGGCCCGTGGCGGGAGCAGCTCCGGCCGTCGGTGAACTCCGCCCGTGCGGCGGTGGCTCCTGGTGCGGTGGCTCGCGTGGTACTGCAGCTGCCGATGGGATTCGTCAATGATTGGTTGGGGATGATACGACCAACGACACCGCCCGTGATTCTCTTCCTTTATCCTTTCGTGAATAAAAAAATCTCCTTTGCACATGCGGTCACGATCTCCTTTGCACATGCGGTCACGCGCAGCGCAGCAGCAATAGCTTCTAGTATTTGACCAGTTTGCTTTACTAAGCATAGTTATCTTTTAACAACTATCTTAGTAGTAAATCTTTGTCTATTATAAATTCTGTTAAAATCAGTACATAGTAATGTTTATTTGTCGATACAATGTGTATTCCAAAAAAAAGTGTTGTAATATATTTCCGTGTGTGCACATGTTAAGATTTATTACATTCACTGTTTGCAATTAAGATTTTCAATTTCTTGTAAATAGATCAATTCATCATCTTAATTGAGTCATTTTGACTCGATACGAGCATGAATTGGTATGCAAAATTCAAAGCGATTTCTTTAAATTGATGGTTTGGGAACACAAGGTAGTGGCTAGATCTACTGCACTGCAGATTATCACCACTACTGTTTAAAGCCTACATTTTTTCATATTTGACACTATGATTGATTAACAATATGCTCTCCCAAACATGTTATTAAGTCATGACATAAGGCATTAAAAGCATGAGTATCTACTGATTTCATCATATTATACTCTCTAGTGCTGCGATACGGTCTCCGAATATTCTTTTGGAGATTATCTATAATGTGTCATACTTAACAATTTGAAGTTCACACTAATGATTTTCAATCCCACTTATCATTAATTTTTGCATAATTCATTAAAACATAACCATGATGGTTTGTGGTTTATCAAAGCGTAAATTCAATAACCTCTGGTTTACTCATGTAGGTAACCGATGGCTGGAAGAGAGTTCGATGCACTCGCTCTCGATGGCCACAACTACCCTACCTGGGCCATGGACATCAAGATCGCCCTTGCGTCCCGTGGGATAGCGCGTGCCATCCAGAACTAGGAGGACCCCCTTTCGGCTGGAGTCGCACCGCTGAGAGAAGAGCAGAAATATGTTGCCTTGTACATTATAAGGCACCATATCAACCCGGATCTTAAGTCCGAGTATTTGGAGGAGGAATCCCCATTTACTTTGTTTCAGGCCCTCAAAACGAGGTATGAAAAGTAGAAGGCAGTTGTGTTGCCTGAAGCACTTCATGATTTGTCCCATCTTCGATTACAGGACTCAAGTCCATCGGGGATTACAATCATGAGGTTCATAAGATAAGTTCTAAGCTGCGATTTCGCGAGAAGGAACCTACAGATACAGAAAAGATAGAAAAAATATATCCACTATGCTCCCATCTGAAAGGCTCCTCCAGCAGCAATACCGCGCTTGTGACTACCAGGTCTATTCAGACCTTATTCATATCCTACTTTAGGCTGAAAAGCATGATGAGCTTCTTTCTCAGAATGGCTCTCAGCGCCCTGTTGGTTCCCAACCTTTGCCGGAAGTTCATATGAATGTCGTGAACGGAAGAAAGTTTGGTGGTGCCTTCAACGACAACCAATCAAACTTCAAGGGTAAGCGTAAGCGCAACCGAAACAACAAGCCTCAGAACTCGGACCATGGGAAAGGCACCACAAATCCAAGTTTAACAAAACTAAGCTTTGTGATAAGTGTGAATGCTACACGCACCCTACTAATAAGTGCAAGACCCCAAAGCATCTGGTAATTCTCTACCAGCAATTCCAAGGACACAAAGTACCTCAAGGAAAAAGGTTTGAAACTAACTTCAACCTTCATCTGAATGGCACCAATGGACATGGTTGTTCGCAAGATGTTCCTCTCGGACCTAGCAACACCATGACTCTCTAGCTGTCAGAGGACTCTATGAGCATAGAGTACATGATCATTGAGTATACCTCAAACGATGTGTTTGGAGACTTCAACTAGTCCCACTATCTCCTTAATGATCAATTTTAGTCATGTCCATTTGTGATGTTGTAATAGAACATAAGTATTGTTATCACAATATATTGTATCAGCACTCTGATATAAAGTAAGATTGTATTCTATATATCTGAGGAAACTCTATATAGATTTCTACGGGATGAGGAACAAGTATTTGAAAAAGTACCCTCTCTACTGTTTGGATTGTACTACACGTGCATCCAACCGTAGCACATGTTGCATATAAAGCAATTCCATTGGTCACAACTTGCTCGAGTTCAAATTCCCTCACTAGACTTTGTGTGCACCTCGTGCACCACTACCGGGAAGCCAATTTTGAGGCCTTCACACCTAAAAAAATACAAGTTGAACCACTTAAGTTCCTTGAACTCATTCAAGGAGAGATTTGTGTTCTTTCAACCATTGTGTGGACCATATTAGGTATTTTCATGGTATTCATTGATGCATCTACACGATGGTCACAAGTGAGACTTATGTCCACACAAAACCATGCATTTACCATGATAATGAGGGAAGTAATTAAGTTACATGCCCATTATCTTGAAAGTCAAATTTTATCAATTTTCATGTGGATCACTAGATTCAGACATGTATGGTTCCAAAAGGAATCTCAATCCGAATCAAACTACAAATGCAACATGATTGTGTAAAATCAATGAGTCACTACATGGCTTATTATTGTCGGCATATTTTGGTACAACCGACATAGTGAGCTTCTTATACCAAGGAAAACTCCTACAATGATGATTACCCATGCATGTTTGTCATGCTCAAGGATTACTCCTACAATGACGAAGCACGTGATCATCTAAAAGCCAGAATTTGAGATGAAGAATTTGGATAAAACCAAATAGTTCTAGAGACCACAACTCGAACTCCTTCACTCAAGTATTATGGTACACCAAGTTGCCTATATTATAAATATTGGAGAAACCTACAATAGATAAGTCATATCCATCTCCCATGACCGGTTGTTCGATCTCTAGACGTAGATAAAGATTCACCCAAACCACGGGATGATGTAGAAGGGATGTTGGGACTTGAAGTTCCATATCCTAGTGCCATTGGACCCACCAACACAACTGGTTGGGAATCAAGAATATCTTACGATATCTCCAAGGCACCACACATTATTTGATATGTTCATGTAATTTCAGAGAAATCTAAACTCCAATATCATCAGAATACACTGATGTTGGCTACTTGAATGATCCCCATAATGTGTACCTACATGGTAGAAGTGTCACTCCATTGATGTCTTCGAAATAGACTTCGGTGACTACACCTACCAATCATTCTGAAATACAAAGGCACATTGCCATGTGTAGCTTTACAAAATGATAAATCACATACATGAGTCATGTGGTATTGGTTCTCTTGAATCATCTATCATTATCTACACAGATAATGTTGCTTGTGTTGCATAGATGAAAATAGGATACATCGAGAGCAATATCACTAAGCATATTGCCTCTAAATTGTTTTATCTCCATGAACTCCAGAAGGGTCGGGGAATAAACGTCTTGAGAGTCAAATCATGCGACAATAACATCGCTGATCTATTCACGAAGTCTCTACCAACTTTAATATTCTAGAAATGTTTTCATGGAATTGGTATTCGACGGCTTCAGGATTTGCAAGAATCAGGGGGAGTATCACTCTGGACTTACTCCTATTCAAAGCATCATATTACACTCTTTTCCCCTTTATGAGTTTACTATCTAGGTTCTCATCAAGGTTTTTAATGAGGTAATATCAACACAAGATCGTACGTCATACTTTCTTTTTTTCCCACTAGTTTTTTTTAGGAAAGTATACACGACATATATATTGTCCTATAAACTCTATGGGTTTTTCCCTTTTACAAGGTTTTTATCATATGGAGTTAACACAGAGGCAATAATCATTATATGATGTATCATTTTCTCCTTATTTTTCCACTGGGTTTAAAGAAGTTTTAACAGCATATCTAACCATTATATGTTGCACCATTTTCACCTTATTTTCCCACTGGGTTTAAAGGAGTTTTAGCAACATATCATACACACTACTCCTCGCATTTTTTCCACAGGGTTATTAGAGGAGATGATTTAAAAGATGATCGACCGCAAGGACAAAGAAGGATTAGGGGGAGTGTTAGGATTTAATTAATAGGTTAATTAATGATAATCCTCCCTATGTCGGTTGGTTTGTCAACTGACTCTCCTCGTGCCTCTTCGTACAGACGCGCCCCATATACGCGCCCGTTCCCTTTGTATAAATAGGTTGATCACAATGGAATAAAACATCAGTTGAATTATTTTCTATCTATCTCTCCTTCTCTCCCCATTTCTTCTAATACATACATGCATGCAAGATAGCTGATCATCCCCGATGCGATTAGGGCATGATTGGTAACCTGCATGCATTGCAAACAGCTTTGGATGCAAATATGGGTTGATTTGTAGGCCGGGCCAGCTCTACGTTTTGGCCGGTATGTGACAATGACCGATTCAGCCATTTACCCAACCTCGTCGCTTACTCCCCCCGAACCAAATTTGCCTCTGCCTACATGAGCTGCTCTGACCATGGAGATGGCGTGAGCTTCCGCGATGCAGTAGAAAAGGGGGTGAGAGTATTGCCGGTGACTTATAAGAGGGAGTAGCCATCCTCCAATCGGGTCGGTCTTTTGGGATGGAGATGGCTCTTCGCTTGTGGGTGTCACGAGTGTTGGAGATGGTTTCGGGATGCTGACAATTGGTATTAGAGCCAACATCATCTAGGAGACGTGCCCGTGCGCACGTGTGGATAAAGCCCAGATAGGCGTAGCGCACTCAGGCATAGTGCGCTACGGATATCTGTAGCGCACTCCAGGCTAGTGCGCTATGCTTATCGGTTCTAGCAACTGTATAAGATTACTACGACCCCACTCTCTAACAGATACACTACTCTATCCCACTGGTTCCGCCCACTGCTCTACTTCCACTTGTGAGGACTCAGATTTGAATCTTGGTGCCCACCTTTTTTGTTTTTATTTCAAAAATAAATTTAAATGTTCCAAAAATGTCCAAAAGTGGTGATATATGCCATAAAAGTTTTGTTTTTATTTTAAAAATACTTTTAAATATCCCAAAAATGCCCAAAAGTGATAATATATGTCATAAAAGGGGTACAAATATGATTCAAAGTATAACTAAATTAAATAATAATTTGTCCATGAATATTACAATCTTTTTTGACCACGCGTTTTACAATATTTTTTGAGCTAGCATTTTACAATCTTTTTTCCTTCTTTGTCGCAGTTAAATAATTTAGCCCCAGCATTTTAATGTTTCTTCTTTCAAACGGGCTACCTTTTTTGGGTAGGGTTGTCCTTTTTCTTCTTGTGATAGTATGTTCTTGCATCGTAGTTGTCATCATCTTCAATCTTTGGATCGCCGTACTGGTCAAAGTCTTGCTCGTTGGCGACTCCATCCATTCCGATGATGTTTCTTTTTTCCTCTCCTCACGACAACACGGCTAGGCTTTGTCGGGCCAGTAATAAAAAAACATTGGTCCACTTTGCTAGCCAGTACCCACGGTTCATTTTTCGCGGCCATGTTCGCACCGGTGGCCTTGGATTTGGCTGCTTCGGGTATAACCATGGTTGTGAAATACTGGTCTTCTCTTTCGACGCTCTTGGCCCATCTAACACGGAACATCGACACCTTTTCTCCACAGTAGTCGAGCTCCTAGATCTACTCGATTCTTCCGTAGAATCTTTCCTTCACGTTGTCATCGGTGTAGAATACTGACGTTACGCCTGAGTTCTGATAATCACACTTTTTGTCCTTTTCCTTCGTGTAGAATATGTAGCCGTTGATATCATACGCCTGATAGGTCACCAGGTTTTGCATGGGTCCCTACGACAAGGTGAATATGATCTTTTTCGTGTCAGAAGAATGCGATCGCGGGGGATTATCAAGGAGCGTCTGCCTAAACCAACGCGTGAAATCTGAGTTGTGCTCTTTGATTATTTCTTCCTGCGTCCTCTGTATGCCCCGGTCACTGTATTTCTTCTCGATTAACCTTTTGTGCTTCTGTACCCAAGGATCGACCAGTTCTAAATGTTGTAGTGCGACGAGGTTTGCTCAATCATAGTCTGCGCGTCGACAATCAAAGTCAGCATGCAGTACGCGATGACCCTTTCGGTGACTAGATCCGTCGAGCTTGCCAAGGTGCATGTTGACGGGAAGACCGACAGGCGACAGGATTCTCGATGTCTAGATAATTCGTGCAGAAAGAGATGAACTCTTCGGCCAGAAAGCCCCCGACTATGCTTCCATCTGGACGGGACCTGTTGCGAACGTATCCTTTGATGTGTCCATTCATCCTTTCGAACGCCATCATGCTGCG
Organism: Avena sativa; assembly: GCA_916181665.1. NCBI lineage: Eukaryota > Viridiplantae > Streptophyta > Magnoliopsida > Poales > Poaceae > Avena > Avena sativa. The sequence continues at coordinate 115,724,631 of OV702281.1, forward strand.
GAGGAACATCGACCCGAGTTGGATGATGTCCTCCATGACATGTACCAGCAGATGCACCATAATGTCGAAGAATGTGGGCGGGAAGTAGACCTCGATCTCGCATAGTATCACCACAATCTCCTCCTGTAGCCTCCCGAGCTGATTCATGCCAATCGACTTTCGAGAGATGACGTCGAAAAACTTGCTGATCCCAAACAACATTTCACAGACGTGCTCATCCATTATCCCTCTTAGTGCAACCAAAAGTACCTACGTCATTATCACGACACAGTCATGTGACTTCATGCCACTGAACCTCTGCTTCGCCTCGTCTAGGTATTTGTTTATCTTGCCCACGTAGCCGTAAGGAAATTTGACTCCTAGAAGGCACTTGAAAAACTGTTTGATCTCATCCTGGCTTAAAGTGAAGCAAAGAGGGTAGTAATATTCGTTCTTCTTGACCTTTTTAGCATTTCGACGACCTTGTGTTGCCTCCGACTCATGATTATCGTCATCTTCCCGATCATCAGGAGTAGTGCGTCCTCCAAGAAGCTCCTTCTGGATGCCATGAATATCAGGTCGTGCCTTGCTTTCAGACCATCTTTTGTCCTATATGGCATGTCGATTATGGTGGTGACCAGAATCTCGCACATGTTTTTTGTGATATGCATGATGTCAAGGCTATGAGGCTGTCACATCCCAAGATTTTCCAAATCTTGTAATGTGAAAATAAATTAATAAAATAAAAATTTTGTTTAAATTTCAGAGCCAGAAGAAAATTTTGAATTCAATTGGAACTCCAAACCCATTTGAAATAAATAAAACCTAAAGGGATTTAAAAAGATAAACATTTTAGATAAAGGAAAATAAAATATTTTTGGAAATATTATTCTGGATCTTTTAGTAAAAGATTTGGAAAAGATGGATTTATAAATAAAGATTATTTTATAAAGCCAAATTAAACCTTGGCCAAGCTTTGGAATTAAAACATTTTATTCTAAATAAAATTAGCAAAGGTTTATTTAAAATAAATTAATAAGGATTTAATATCCAAGTTTTATTAATAAAGGTTCTATCATTTATAAACCATCAAAAACTTATTTGTTTAATTTAAATAAGTTTTCCAAGTACTTTATATTCTCAGATAAAACCTACTAAAGTGTTTTGGCTTTATTTTAGATTTCAAAATAAATATCTCAACAAAACAAATCCTATTTGATTTAATAATGAATGTCTATCATATTTAATTAATAATGGACCCTAAAATAAAATGTTATTTTATTTTAAACAAGTTTCCAAGTATTTTGTATTCTCAAATAAAACCTACTGAATGACTTTGATACAATTTTAGATTCCAAAATAAAAGATTTAAATAACAAATCCTATTTGAGTTATTTACTAAAGCCCATTTTATTTAATTATTATGGAACCCTAAGGTAAAATAATATTTTGTTTTAAACAAATATCCAAGTATTAATTACTTCCAAATGATACCTACTGATTGGTTTTGAAAATATTTGGATTTTAAATGAAGATTTTATTAATTATGTCAAACCCTATTTTATTAATAAACCATGGTCCATTTTATTTAATTATAAATGGAACCTTTAACAAAATTGTTATTTATTTTAAACAAGCTTTTTAGATATACCTTATTTCAAATACAACCCACTATTTGGTTTTGGAAATATTTAGATTTCAAATAAATATTTTATTAATAAAATCAAACTCTATTTGATTTAATAACTAAGGCCCATTTTATTTAATTATTAATGGACCCTAAAAATAAAAGGTTATTTTGTTTTAAACAAGTTTTTCAAATATTCTTTATTTCCAAATAAAACCTACTGATTTTGTTTTGAAAGTATTTGGTTTTCAAGTGAAGATTTTATTAAATAAATCAAACCCAATTTGATTAAATAACTTTGGTCTATTTTATTTAATTATTAAATGAGATCCTAAAAAGAATAAAATATTATTTTATTTTGGAATTTAGGTTTATGCTACTAAACAGAACCAAGTTCAAATTATGAAGTGTGGTGTTGTTTGAATTGATTTGGTTGATATTTGTTTGTTTGGAAATTCAAAACAGAAAAATAAGAAATAGAAAAGGAAAAAGAATTCAGACAGAAAAAAAAATAGAACAGCCCACCAATCTGGCCCAACTAACCCAGCAGCAGCCCACCTAGCCCACCTCACCCTCGAACCGTTTTTCTACACCACAGAGGCGACCCGCACCCTCACTGACTGGTGGACCTCCTCCTCGCTCTTTTGCCACTGACTGACCGGCCCCACTCCTCCTGTTCTTCCTCTCCACCCCGCACGACCCCTTCTTCCCCCTCGCCGGCCGTTGCAGACTTAATTTCGCGGCATCAATTCTCCTTAACGCGGCCACCTTAACTCGCAGTGATCAAGCTCGATAAAACGTCAGCACGTCCTCTCTCGTTCCCCTCTGCCTCCTTCCCCAAGCACGCCCCCACGCTGTCGTATTTCGTCAGCCACTCTCTCTGTCTCCGACGACCCTTCTCGCCAATTCCGGCTAGCACACACCCCCTTCTGCCTCCCTGAGCACACGAGCACGCTCACCATACCCTGGCGCATCTTTCTGTGTCAATCATTCAACTGCGGGCGCACCATAGCGTCGGCTACGACAAACTCTGGACGACGCCGCCGTCTGCAACCTCTCCGTCGAGTACCTCCGGTAAGACCAGACCGCCCCTCTTCCCCTCAATCACACACGCGTCATCCCCTAGACCATACGCCTCTAACCGTGCCTTTTGTTCGCCTCCGAATGAACTGCAACGTCGACTTCGACCTCAGACAAAGCCGTCCGACGTTGTCATCAACTCCGGTGAGGAATTCTCGTAGCTCCAGCGCGCCCCTCAGCAAACGGGAAGCACCTCGAGCACCCACACGCCTTGGCGAATTCAGTGAGCCCCCTCTCCTCCTTCCTCGCTTTCTGTAGCGTCGATTCTACCGTCATCTGACCGTCGCCGCCACCGGCCACCGTTGAGCGCCGCCGGAATTTGGTTAGTGAATCAGTAGCCGTAGGATGCGCTTTGACTGGCTAGGATTAGATCTGGACGAAGAGGTAAGTTTGATCCTGAGCCGCTCGATCTAAATTAAATCCAACGCTCCGCAGTACGCGATCCAGACGAACCGGTATCGGCCAATCACGGCTCGACGCGTGTCCCTGTTCTGATTAAAACAGAATTAGAAACCAGATTTAAAAGCCATTTTGAAACCTTTGTAACTTTCAAACCACACGTCCAAATTTGACAAATTTTATATCAATGGATTCATGAGAACAAGCCCTAACCAACCATGGCCTTAGTTTAGCAAATAGTATCTGTTAGCTTGTTTGAATTTGCAGAAACTTTTGTGAGCTTGTTTAGAGTATAAAAATTATTTAAAATTGAATTTAAGGATAAAACTTTTGCAAATTGGATTGTTGTGACCTTACTGACCCTAGGAACCAACCCTTGGTATTAAAAATGATTTTTGTAAGATTTAGGTTGGATTACTTGACTTAGTCATTTTCTAGCCAAATAAAAAGAATGGTTTTTGTTATAAAAATGTTTATGGAAAGAAAACTTTAAGAAAATGGTTTGATCAAACCCACTGACCCAAAACACCAAGTTTTGCAAATTGGCAACTCATTTGGTGAACAACTCAAGAGTTTTGCCTTAATAAAAACATTTTTCACCACATGAAATGATGAATGGATTTAAAAACAGTTTTTGGACAAAACCCTCTTGCTAATGACTTTGCCACTTTGGTAAATGACCAATTTGGACCTTACAAAGTTTAGAAACCCCATAGAGACCCCTTTGCAAAATAAAACTATCTTGTGCATGCTCCCATGCATGACTTAGATTCCATTACTTTGTGTGTGTGAAGAATTGTTTGTTTGACTTTGGTTTGGAATGTGAATTGAATTTGTGTTTGCTTGATTGATTTGTAGTGAAGTGTGAGACTAGAAAGATCAAGGAGTGAACCACCATTCCCTACCAAAAAGGCAAGTGATGCTTCATACTTTTTATCCCATTACTTTCTCTATGCATTAGTGATTTTGCTAAGTAAAACTTGCATGGATTTTGCTAAGTATAGACCTTGCTATAAGAAAACCTAGTAGATGAATCCTTAGTAGGATTTCCTAAGTTAAAGATTCCTACTACTATCAAGCTTAGCCTAGCTAATAGAAAACATGGGTGGAATATATATTCACACTATGGAAAAATATTCTAAGTCTAAGGACTTGTGATTTTGTCTAATAAAACAACTAAGTTAATGAATCACCTGGGTGGAATGGAATAGCTTGGTGGAGAATGGTTGAGTGGTTCACAATGCCATGGACTTGGATTGTGTATCTCACTTGTGGTATGCCACCCAGGAAACAAAGGGATTTGAGATGTCAAATGTTGAGAAGCTTCAAGTGCAACCACTTGGCAATATGGGCTCTGCCATGATCATATAGGTTGCAAGAACTTAGCCATATGGACAGTGGGTGGTAGTGTTTGATAGGTTGGAACGCGTCCATTTTGGTCTAAGGGAAGGCTTCTGAAAGATTTTGTCTTGGGAAACCAAGTCTTGTGGGTAAAGTGCACCACCTCTGCAGAGTGTAAAATCTAAGTACTTAGCCATGTCCCTGGTAAAGGACAATTTGAGCATCAAGACATGGAAGCAATCAAGAATCTCATCATTCCAATTTATAAGTTAAAATCTTGTGGTTTGAACAAGGGATTGTTTGAATTCTTTAATCATTGATGGAGAGATGGCTTGGTACAAGGATCTTGAAATCTTTGATTGAGGAAAAAAGATTTTGTCAAGCAAAAACTTAGTATTTTCAAATGTTAAGGAAAAATCTATTTTGAGCAATGCAAGCCTCAACTCCACTTAGCCAAATGCATATAGATGATAGACTCCACTATACTACCATAGTATCACTTGCCAATACAATTCAAATGTATTGACCCTTGTGGCTGTAACTTGTAATGTTGCAGGTTTGATTGATTTTAGTGAAGATTGTTTGATTAGGATTACAAAGTCTACAACCAACATCTTCCCGTGGCACTTTAAAGATGAAGGACCCCATGCTTATAGTTATTCCGCTGCAATGTAATGTAATAGCCATATGAGCTATGAAAGATGTAATAAAATTTATGTTATTCCTGGTTATAAAGTTATATCATGACCTTTGTTTCTTGATATTACATCTTAACTGTGGATGCTAGCTATTGATCCAGGGACTAGCATTGTAAAACACAGGAGGCTCTGTCTTATCTAAGATTGGGACCCCTACAGATGGTATCAGAGCATTGTGTTGCCTGTAGGATTTGTAAACCTAGGATTGGACAAAAACCCTTAGGAAAATAGGAGTTGTCTTATTCCAAAACTTATTTACAAAATACTTGTAAACTCTTTCCTCAACTATTTTGGTTTCAACTCTACTTCTCCTCTACTTCAACTTGATGGAAAAACCTACCCATGACTAAAGACTACACCATGTGCAAAGGACTTCTTCAACTCTAATGACTTCAACATCTTCAGCATGTTCCCCAAGGACCTCCAACTTGGAAACTACCAAGGACCACAAGTGAAACAAGAAATCTTGCTCAAGATTTAGAGACTGAGGGAATGCAAAATAAGAAGAAATCATCAACAACTTTGAAGTATTGTGACCAAGAGCTTTTCTCAAGGAAACCATGATCGCATACAAGAAGAATCATGAAGGAAGGAAAGATCACAAGTGAACCATATAGATGGACCACCATATTTTAGTTAAGTCAAATACACCAACTTATATGGTGTAACAAAAATATTTTGTTGCCTAAAAATGTGCTTGAAACTTGTTGTTTGAGTGGAGTGTTTGCTTGTGATTGCATGCACATTGTTTGTGTGAATTGTGATGTGTGTGATTAGAAATAATTCCTTAGAAATATTTTGCCTATTCTAATCCCAATTCAACCCAAACAGATGACTACTCCAAGAGACACCAACACCAACCAAGAAGACAACATGAGAGAACTTATAGCAACCCAAAACCAGTTGAGCCAAGAGACAACTCAGTTTTTAGCCAACAACAATGGATTAGACCCAGCCATACAAAGGATTCTGAAACTTCAATCCCAAATGTTGCAAGGATTAGTTACTCAAATGATCAACAAGAGAGAAAACTTTTCCCAAAGAGCTAATGACAACAAGGATGACAAAGATGTTATTCTAGAAGGAACCCAAGTTAGCTATAATTTTAGAGACAAGGATCATGCATCCAAGGAGCATGAAGATCAATGCCCCAAGAAGAGAGAAAGATCTCCCCACTATGAAGAACATGAACTAGAAGAACTCCTAGCTTTGGAGAGACCCAAGAAGAAGAAATTCCCCAACACTAGCAAGAAGGATATTACACAAGTGCAATGTTTCAAATGCCAAGAGATGGGACACTATGCCAGTGAATGCCCAGAAAAGAAGAAGAACCAAGGAAACAAACAAGAGACAGTAGTACCAAAGAAAAAGAAAGATATTAGCCAAGTGATGTGCAAACATTGCAAAGAGTTAGGACACTATGCAAGCAATTGTCCAGAAAGGATGGAGAACAAGTTGAACAAGCCTATGGAGAAACTCAACCTTGGCCCATGAGTCAAGTAAAGAAACCAAGGACACATGCAAAGTTTGCTTAGAGAAGTTTTCAAGAAGGACAATATGTAATTTTTGTTTGAAAATTTTTAAGGGTGGTAGTACCCTAGTTGTTTTGAACTTGCTTGTAACCCTAGCCTCCCGAAATCTCGGGACGAGATTTATTTTAAGGGTGGTAGCCTGTCACATCCCAAGATTTTCCAAATCTTGTAATGTGAAAATAAATTAATAAAATAAAAATTTTGTTTAAATTTCAGAGCCAGAAGAAAATTTTGAATTCAATTGGAACTCCAAACCCATTTGAAATAAATAAAACCTAAAGGGATTTAAAAAGATAAACATTTTAGATAAAGGAAAATAAAATATTTTTGGAAATATTATTCTGGATCTTTTAGTAAAAGATTTGGAAAAGATGGATTTATAAATAAAGATTATTTTATAAAGCCAAATTAAACCTTGGCCAAGCTTTGGAATTAAAACATTTTATTCTAAATAAAATTAGCAAAGGTTTATTTAAAATAAATTAATAAGGATTTAATATCCAAGTTTTATTAATAAAGGTTCTATCATTTATAAACCATCAAAAACTTATTTGTTTAATTTAAATAAGTTTTCCAAGTACTTTATATTCTCAGATAAAACCTACTAAAGTGTTTTGGCTTTATTTTAGATTTCAAAATAAATATCTCAACAAAACAAATCCTATTTGATTTAATAATGAATGTCTATCATATTTAATTAATAATGGACCCTAAAATAAAATGTTATTTTATTTTAAACAAGTTTCCAAGTATTTTGTATTCTCAAATAAAACCTACTGAATGACTTTGATACAATTTTAGATTCCAAAATAAAAGATTTAAATAACAAATCCTATTTGAGTTATTTACTAAAGCCCATTTTATTTAATTATTATGGAACCCTAAGGTAAAATAATATTTTGTTTTAAACAAATATCCAAGTATTAATTACTTCCAAATGATACCTACTGATTGGTTTTGAAAATATTTGGATTTTAAATGAAGATTTTATTAATTATGTCAAACCCTATTTTATTAATAAACCATGGTCCATTTTATTTAATTATAAATGGAACCTTTAACAAAATTGTTATTTATTTTAAACAAGCTTTTTAGATATACCTTATTTCAAATACAACCCACTATTTGGTTTTGGAAATATTTAGATTTCAAATAAATATTTTATTAATAAAATCAAACTCTATTTGATTTAATAACTAAGGCCCATTTTATTTAATTATTAATGGACCCTAAAAATAAAAGGTTATTTTGTTTTAAACAAGTTTTTCAAATATTCTTTATTTCCAAATAAAACCTACTGATTTTGTTTTGAAAGTATTTGGTTTTCAAGTGAAGATTTTATTAAATAAATCAAACCCAATTTGATTAAATAACTTTGGTCTATTTTATTTAATTATTAAATGAGATCCTAAAAAGAATAAAATATTATTTTATTTTGGAATTTAGGTTTATGCTACTAAACAGAACCAAGTTCAAATTATGAAGTGTGGTGTTGTTTGAATTGATTTGGTTGATATTTGTTTGTTTGGAAATTCAAAACAGAAAAATAAGAAATAGAAAAGGAAAAAGAATTCAGACAGAAAAAAAAATAGAACAGCCCACCAATCTGGCCCAACTAACCCAGCAGCAGCCCACCTAGCCCACCTCACCCTCGAACCGTTTTTCTACACCACAGAGGCGACCCGCACCCTCACTGACTGGTGGACCTCCTCCTCGCTCTTTTGCCACTGACTGACCGGCCCCACTCCTCCTGTTCTTCCTCTCCACCCCGCACGACCCCTTCTTCCCCCTCGCCGGCCGTTGCAGACTTAATTTCGCGGCATCAATTCTCCTTAACGCGGCCACCTTAACTCGCAGTGATCAAGCTCGATAAAACGTCAGCACGTCCTCTCTCGTTCCCCTCTGCCTCCTTCCCCAAGCACGCCCCCACGCTGTCGTATTTCGTCAGCCACTCTCTCTGTCTCCGACGACCCTTCTCGCCAATTCCGGCCAGCACACACCCCCTTCTGCCTCCCTGAGCACACGAGCACGCTCACCATACCCTGGCGCATCTTTCTGTGTCAATCATTCAACTGCGGGCGCACCATAGCGTCGGCTACGACAAACTCTGGACGACGCCGCCGTCTGCAACCTCTCCGTCGAGTACCTCCGGTAAGACCAGACCGCCCCTCTTCCCCTCAATCACACACGCGTCATCCCCTAGACCATACGCCTCTAACCGTGCCTTTTGTTCGCCTCCGAATGAACTGCAACGTCGACTTCGACCTCAGACAAAGCCGTCCGACGTTGTCATCAACTCCGGTGAGGAATTCTCGTAGCTCCAGCGCGCCCCTCAGCAAACGGGAAGCACCTCGAGCACCCACACGCCTTGGCGAATTCAGTGAGCCCCCTCTCCTCCTTCCTCGCTTTCTGTAGCGTCGATTCTACCGTCATCTGACCGTCGCCGCCACCGGCCACCGTTGAGCGCCGCCGGAATTTGGTTAGTGAATCAGTAGCCGTAGGATGCGCTTTGACTGGCTAGGATTAGATCTGGACGAAGAGGTAAGTTTGATCCTGAGCCGCTCGATCTAAATTAAATCCAACGCTCCGCAGTACGCGATCCAGACGAACCGGTATCGGCCAATCACGGCTCGACGCGTGTCCCTGTTCTGATTAAAACAGAATTAGAAACCAGATTTAAAAGCCATTTTGAAACCTTTGTAACTTTCAAACCACACGTCCAAATTTGACAAATTTTATATCAATGGATTCATGAGAACAAGCCCTAACCAACCATGGCCTTAGTTTAGCAAATAGTATCTGTTAGCTTGTTTGAATTTGCAGAAACTTTTGTGAGCTTGTTTAGAGTATAAAAATTATTTAAAATTGAATTTAAGGATAAAACTTTTGCAAATTGGATTGTTGTGACCTTACTGACCCTAGGAACCAACCCTTGGTATTAAAAATGATTTTTGTAAGATTTAGGTTGGATTACTTGACTTAGTCATTTTCTAGCCAAATAAAAAGAATGGTTTTTGTTATAAAAATGTTTATGGAAAGAAAACTTTAAGAAAATGGTTTGATCAAACCCACTGACCCAAAACACCAAGTTTTGCAAATTGGCAACTCATTTGGTGAACAACTCAAGAGTTTTGCCTTAATAAAAACATTTTTCACCACATGAAATGATGAATGGATTTAAAAACAGTTTTTGGACAAAACCCTCTTGCTAATGACTTTGCCACTTTGGTAAATGACCAATTTGGACCTTACAAAGTTTAGAAACCCCATAGAGACCCCTTTGCAAAATAAAACTATCTTGTGCATGCTCCCATGCATGACTTAGATTCCATTACTTTGTGTGTGTGAAGAATTGTTTGTTTGACTTTGGTTTGGAATGTGAATTGAATTTGTGTTTGCTTGATTGATTTGTAGTGAAGTGTGAGACTAGAAAGATCAAGGAGTGAACCACCATTCCCTACCAAAAAGGCAAGTGATGCTTCATACTTTTTATCCCATTACTTTCTCTATGCATTAGTGATTTTGCTAAGTAAAACTTGCATGGATTTTGCTAAGTATAGACCTTGCTATAAGAAAACCTAGTAGATGAATCCTTAGTAGGATTTCCTAAGTTAAAGATTCCTACTACTATCAAGCTTAGCCTAGCTAATAGAAAACATGGGTGGAATATATATTCACACTATGGAAAAATATTCTAAGTCTAAGGACTTGTGATTTTGTCTAATAAAACAACTAAGTTAATGAATCACCTGGGTGGAATGGAATAGCTTGGTGGAGAATGGTTGAGTGGTTCACAATGCCATGGACTTGGATTGTGTATCTCACTTGTGGTATGCCACCCAGGAAACAAAGGGATTTGAGATGTCAAATGTTGAGAAGCTTCAAGTGCAACCACTTGGCAATATGGGCTCTGCCATGATCATATAGGTTGCAAGAACTTAGCCATATGGACAGTGGGTGGTAGTGTTTGATAGGTTGGAACGCGTCCATTTTGGTCTAAGGGAAGGCTTCTGAAAGATTTTGTCTTGGGAAACCAAGTCTTGTGGGTAAAGTGCACCACCTCTGCAGAGTGTAAAATCTAAGTACTTAGCCATGTCCCTGGTAAAGGACAATTTGAGCATCAAGACATGGAAGCAATCAAGAATCTCATCATTCCAATTTATAAGTTAAAATCTTGTGGTTTGAACAAGGGATTGTTTGAATTCTTTAATCATTGATGGAGAGATGGCTTGGTACAAGGATCTTGAAATCTTTGATTGAGGAAAAAAGATTTTGTCAAGCAAAAACTTAGTATTTTCAAATGTTAAGGAAAAATCTATTTTGAGCAATGCAAGCCTCAACTCCACTTAGCCAAATGCATATAGATGATAGACTCCACTATACTACCATAGTATCACTTGCCAATACAATTCAAATGTATTGACCCTTGTGGCTGTAACTTGTAATGTTGCAGGTTTGATTGATTTTAGTGAAGATTGTTTGATTAGGATTACAAAGTCTACAACCAACATCTTCCCGTGGCACTTTGAAGATGAAGGACCCCATGCTTATAGTTATTCCGCTGCAATGTAATGTAATAGCCATATGAGCTATGAAAGATGTAATAAAATTTATGTTATTCCTGGTTATAAAGTTATATCATGACCTTTGTTTCTTGATATTACATCTTAACTGTGGATGCTAGCTATTGATCCAGGGACTAGCATTGTAAAACACAGGAGGCTCTGTCTTATCTAAGATTGGGACCCCTACAGATGGTATCAGAGCATTGTGTTGCCTGTAGGATTTGTAAACCTAGGATTGGACAAAAACCCTTAGGAAAATAGGAGTTGTCTTATTCCAAAACTTATTTACAAAATACTTGTAAACTCTTTCCTCAACTATTTTGGTTTCAACTCTACTTCTCCTCTACTTCAACTTGATGGAAAAACCTACCCATGACTAAAGACTACACCATGTGCAAAGGACTTCTTCAACTCTAATGACTTCAACATCTTCAGCATGTTCCCCAAGGACCTCCAACTTGGAAACTACCAAGGACCACAAGTGAAACAAGAAATCTTGCTCAAGATTTAGAGACTGAGGGAATGCAAAATAAGAAGAAATCATCAACAACTTTGAAGTATTGTGACCAAGAGCTTTTCTCAAGGAAACCATGATCGCATACAAGAAGAATCATGAAGGAAGGAAAGATCACAAGTGAACCATATAGATGGACCACCATATTTTAGTTAAGTCAAATACACCAACTTATATGGTGTAACAAAAATATTTTGTTGCCTAAAAATGTGCTTGAAACTTGTTGTTTGAGTGGAGTGTTTGCTTGTGATTGCATGCACATTGTTTGTGTGAATTGTGATGTGTGTGATTAGAAATAATTCCTTAGAAATATTTTGCCTATTCTAATCCCAATTCAACCCAAACAGATGACTACTCCAAGAGACACCAACACCAACCAAGAAGACAACATGAGAGAACTTATAGCAACCCAAAACCAGTTGAGCCAAGAGACAACTCAGTTTTTAGCCAACAACAATGGATTAGACCCAGCCATACAAAGGATTCTGAAACTTCAATCCCAAATGTTGCAAGGATTAGTTACTCAAATGATCAACAAGAGAGAAAACTTTTCCCAAAGAGCTAATGACAACAAGGATGACAAAGATGTTATTCTAGAAGGAACCCAAGTTAGCTATAATTTTAGAGACAAGGATCATGCATCCAAGGAGCATGAAGATCAATGCCCCAAGAAGAGAGAAAGATCTCCCCACTATGAAGAACATGAACTAGAAGAACTCCTAGCTTTGGAGAGACCCAAGAAGAAGAAATTCCCCAACACTAGCAAGAAGGATATTACACAAGTGCAATGTTTCAAATGCCAAGAGATGGGACACTATGCCAGTGAATGCCCAGAAAAGAAGAAGAACCAAGGAAACAAACAAGAGACAGTAGTACCAAAGAAAAAGAAAGATATTAGCCAAGTGATGTGCAAACATTGCAAAGAGTTAGGACACTATGCAAGCAATTGTCCAGAAAGGATGGAGAACAAGTTGAACAAGCCTATGGAGAAACTCAACCTTGGCCCATGAGTCAAGTAAAGAAACCAAGGACACATGCAAAGTTTGCTTAGAGAAGTTTTCAAGAAGGACAATATGTAATTTTTGTTTGAAAATTTTTAAGGGTGGTAGTACCCTAGTTGTTTTGAACTTGCTTGTAACCCTAGCCTCCCGAAATCTCGGGACGAGATTTATTTTAAGGGTGGTAGCCTGTCACATCCCAAGATTTTCCAAATCTTGTAATGTGAAAATAAATTAATAAAATAAAAATTTTGTTTAAATTTCAGAGCCAGAAGAAAATTTTGAATTCAATTGGAACTCCAAACCCATTTGAAATAAATAAAACCTAAAGGGATTTAAAAAGATAAACATTTTAGATAAAGGAAAATAAAATATTTTTGGAAATATTATTCTGGATCTTTTAGTAAAAGATTTGGAAAAGATGGATTTATAAATAAAGATTATTTTATAAAGCCAAATTAAACCTTGGCCAAGCTTTGGAATTAAAACATTTTATTCTAAATAAAATTAGCAAAGGTTTATTTAAAATAAATTAATAAGGATTTAATATCCAAGTTTTATTAATAAAGGTTCTATCATTTATAAACCATCAAAAACTTATTTGTTTAATTTAAATAAGTTTTCCAAGTACTTTATATTCTCAGATAAAACCTACTAAAGTGTTTTGGCTTTATTTTAGATTTCAAAATAAATATCTCAACAAAACAAATCCTATTTGATTTAATAATGAATGTCTATCATATTTAATTAATAATGGACCCTAAAATAAAATGTTATTTTATTTTAAACAAGTTTCCAAGTATTTTGTATTCTCAAATAAAACCTACTGAATGACTTTGATACAATTTTAGATTCCAAAATAAAAGATTTAAATAACAAATCCTATTTGAGTTATTTACTAAAGCCCATTTTATTTAATTATTATGGAACCCTAAGGTAAAATAATATTTTGTTTTAAACAAATATCCAAGTATTAATTACTTCCAAATGATACCTACTGATTGGTTTTGAAAATATTTGGATTTTAAATGAAGATTTTATTAATTATGTCAAACCCTATTTTATTAATAAACCATGGTCCATTTTATTTAATTATAAATGGAACCTTTAACAAAATTGTTATTTATTTTAAACAAGCTTTTTAGATATACCTTATTTCAAATACAACCCACTATTTGGTTTTGGAAATATTTAGATTTCAAATAAATATTTTATTAATAAAATCAAACTCTATTTGATTTAATAACTAAGGCCCATTTTATTTAATTATTAATGGACCCTAAAAATAAAAGGTTATTTTGTTTTAAACAAGTTTTTCAAATATTCTTTATTTCCAAATAAAACCTACTGATTTTGTTTTGAAAGTATTTGGTTTTCAAGTGAAGATTTTATTAAATAAATCAAACCCAATTTGATTAAATAACTTTGGTCTATTTTATTTAATTATTAAATGAGATCCTAAAAAGAATAAAATATTATTTTATTTTGGAATTTAGGTTTATGCTACTAAACAGAACCAAGTTCAAATTATGAAGTGTGGTGTTGTTTGAATTGATTTGGTTGATATTTGTTTGTTTGGAAATTCAAAACAGAAAAATAAGAAATAGAAAAGGAAAAAGAATTCAGTCAGAAAAAAATATAGAACAGCCCACCAATCTGGCCCAACTAACCCAGCAGCAGCCCACCTAGCCCACCTCACCCTCGAACCGTTTTTCTACACCACAGAGGCGACGCGCACCCTCACTGACTGGTGGACCTCCTCCTCGCTCTTTTCCCACTGACTGACCGGCCCCACTCCTCCTGTTCTTCCTCTCCACCCCGCACGACCCCTTCTTCCCCCTCGCCGGCCGTTGCAGACTTAATTTCACGGCATCAATTCTCCTTAACGCGGCCACCTTAACTCGCAGTGATCAAGCTCGATAAAACGCCAGCACGTCCTCTCTCGTTCCCCTCTGCCTCCTTCCCCAAGCACGCCCCCACGCTGTCGTATTTCGTCAGCCACTCTCTGTCTCCGACGACCCTTCTCGCCAATTCCGGCCAGCACACACCCCCTTCTGCCTCCCTGAGCACATGAGAACGCTCACCATACCCTGGCGCATCTTTCTGTGTCAATCATTCAACTGCGGGCGCACCATAGCGTCGGCTACGACAAACTCTGGACGATGCCGCCGTCTGCAACCTCTCCGTCGAGTACCTCCGGTAAGACCAGACCGCCCCTCTTCCCCTCAATCACACACGCGTCATCCCCTAGACCATACGCCTCTAACCGTGCCTTTTGTTCACCTCCGAATGAACTGCAACGTCGACTTCGACCTCAGACAAAGCCGTCCGACGTTGTCATCAACTCCGGTGAGGAATTCCCGTAGCTCCAGCGCGCCCCTCAGCAAACGGGAAGCACCTCGAGCACCCACACGCCTTGGCGAATTCAGTGAGCCCCCTCTCCTCCTTCCTCGCTTTCTGTAGCGTCGATTCTGCCGTCATCTGACCGTCGCCGCCACCGGCCACCGTTGAGCGCCACCGGAATTTGGTTAGTGAATCAGTAGCCGTAGGATGCGCTTTGACTGGCTAGGATTAGATCTGGACGAAGAGGTAAGTTTGATCCTGAGCCGCTCGATCTAAATTAAATCCAACGCTCCGCAGTACGCGATCCAGACGAACCGGTATCGGCCAATCACGGCTCGACGCGTGTCCCTGTTCTGATTAAAACAGAATTAGAAACCAGATTTAAAAGCCATTTTGAAACCTTTGTAACTTTCAAACCACACGTCCAAATTTGACAAATTTTATATCAATGGATTCAGGAGAACAAGCCCTAACCAACCATGGCCTTAGTTTAGCAAATAGTATCTGTTAGCTTGTTTGAATTTGCAGAAACTTTTGTGAGCTTGTTTAGAGTATAAAAATTATTTAAAATTGAATTTAAGGATAAAACTTTTGCAAATTGGATTGTTGTGACCTTACTGACCCTAGGAACCAACCCTTGGTATTAAAAATGATTTTTGTAAGATTTAGGTTGGATTACTTGACTTAGTCATTTTCTAGCCAAATAAAAAGAATGGTTTTTGTTATAAAAATGTTTATGGAAAGAAAACTTTAAGAAAATGGTTTGATCAAACCCACTGACCCAAAACACCAAGTTTTGCAAATTGGCAACTCATTTGGTGAACAACTCAAGAGTTTTGCCTTAATAAAAACATTTTTCACCACATGAAATGATGAATGGATTTAAAAACAGTTTTTGGACAAAACCCTCTTGCTAATGACTTTGCCACTTTGGTAAATGACCAATTTGGACCTTACAAAGTTTAGAAACCCCATAGAGACCCCTTTGCAAAATAAAACTATCTTGTGCATGCTCCCATGCATGACTTAGATTCCATTACTTTGTGTGTGTGAAGAATTGTTTGTTTGACTTTGGTTTGGAATGTGAATTGAATTTGTGTTTGCTTGATTGATTTGTAGTGAAGTGTGAGACTAGAAAGATCAAGGAGTGAACCACCATTCCCTACCAAAAAGGCAAGTGATGCTTCATACTTTTTATCCCATTACTTTCTCTATGCATTAGTGATTTTGCTAAGTAAAACTTGCATGGATTTTGCTAAGTATAGACCTTGCTATAAGAAAACCTAGTAGATGAATCCTTAGTAGGATTTCCTAAGTTAAAGATTCCTACTACTATCAAGCTTAGCCTAGCTAATAGAAAACATGGGTGGAATATATATTCACACTATGGAAAAATATTCTAAGTCTAAGGACTTGTGATTTTGTCTAATAAAACAACTAAGTTAATGAATCACCTGGGTGGAATGGACTAGCTTGGTGGAGAATGGTTGAGTGGTTCACAATGCCATGGACTTGGATTGTGTATCTCACTTGTGGTATGCCACCCAGGAAACAAAGGGATTTGAGATGTCAAATGTTGAGAAGCTTCAAGTGCAACCACTTGGCAATATGGGCTCTGCCATGATCATATAGGCTGCAAGAACTTAGCCATATGGACAGTGGGTGGTAGTGTTTGATAGGTTGGAACGCGTCCATTTTGGTCTAAGGGAAGGCTTCTGAAAGATTTTGTCTTGGGAAACCAAGTCTTGTGGGTAAAGTGCACCACCTCTGCAGAGTGTAAAATCTAAGTACTTAGCCATGTCCCTGGTAAAGGACAATTTGAGCATCAAGACATGGAAGCAATCAAGAATCTCATCATTCCAATTTCTAAGTTAAAATCTTGTGGTTTGAACAAGGGATTGTTTGAATTCTTCAATCATTGATGGAGAGATGGCTTGGTACAAGGATCTTGAAATCTTTGATTGAGGAAAAAAGATTTTGTCAAGCAAAAACTTAGTATTTTCAAATGTTAAGGGAAAATCTATTTTGAGCAATGCAAGCCTCAACTCCACTTAGCCAAATGCATATAGATGATAGACTCCACTATACTACCATAGTATCACTTACCAATACAATTCAAATGTATTGACCCTTGTGGCTGTAACTTGTAATGTTGTAGGTTTGATTGATTTTAGTGAAGATTGTTTGATTAGGATTACAAAGTCTACAACCAACATCTGCCTGTGGCACTTTGAAGATGAAGGACCCCATGCTTATAGTTATTCCGCTGCAATGTAATGTAATAGCCATATGAGCTATGAAAGATGTAATAAAATTTATGTTATTCCTGGTTATAAAGTTATATCATGACCTTTGTTTCTTGATATTACATCTTAACTGTGGATGCTAGCTATTGATCCAGGGACTAGCATTGTAAAACACAGGAGGCTCTGTCTTATCTAAGATTGGGACCCCTACAGAGGCGTGCGGAGAAACTTCCAGTATGACAACTCCTAGAAAACAGACCTTGTTTTCCATACCTTCAGCAGTGGCTTGTCTTGCTGCCTCTTTCGCTTCTTTCCAGGCTTAGGACAATCTTTCCAGTTTTTTAGAAATTCTTCCACTTCTTCGCTGCTCCTCCGCTCTAGGATTCCTCTGGTCTCGGA
Organism: Avena sativa; assembly: GCA_916181665.1. Lineage (NCBI taxonomy): Eukaryota > Viridiplantae > Streptophyta > Magnoliopsida > Poales > Poaceae > Avena > Avena sativa. Next base: position 115,742,352 of record OV702281.1, read on the forward strand.
TTTGCCATCGAATAGATCTCCATGTTTTATCCATGGATCATTCTTGCCGAGCCACTTCTGGTGCGCCATGAACACGGTTTTCGAAGACCCTGGATCTTTCTCTAGTTGGAGATAGCTTGTGTTATCCATGCACCTAGCGCATGCATAGAATCCTTGGATAACCTGCCCCAAGATATACCCGCAACCGGAATAGTCTTGCACCGTAGTGACCAACACAGCTTTCATAGTGAAATAATATTGTGTGACGGCGTCATACGTATTGGATCCAGGTTCCCATAACGTGGCTAGCTCCTCTTTTGACAGTCCGAGATACAGACTGATGTCGGTACCAGGTTGTTTCGGTCCTTGAATTAGCATACTCATTTGTATGTACTTATTATTCATGCACAACCATGGAGGGAGGTTGTACATCCATACAAACACGATCCAAGTGCTGTACATGCTGCTCTAGCTACCGAACCGATTGAGTCCATCGGTGCTCGCACCAAGCCTGATGTTCCTCAAATCTACACCGAATTCTGGGAATTCGAGGTCCAATTCTTTCCACTGGCTAGCATATGAAGGACGCGTCAGCAGCTCGTCCTTTTCGCGGTCATCATCATCTCCTGGCTTCTTCCTTTCCGCATGCAATCGCATGAGCTTCGCTTCCTTAGGATCTGCGAAATAGCGCTGCAGACGAGGAGTGATAGGAAAGTACCATACCACTTTTAGAGGTGCTTTCTTCTCATTCTTGTATCAACTCACGCCACACACTGGACATGTGGTTTTCTCCGCGTCCTCGCCCTGATAAATGATGCAATCGTTGATGCATACGTGGTATCTAACATGCGGTAGATTGAGAGGTTTATTGGCATCCTCGATACTAGTTGGACACGTGTTCCCCTCCGGGAGATGATCGTGCCAGAATGCCATCATATCGTCGAAGCTTGCATCGGTCAATTTGTGTTTTGCCTTCATCTCCATAGCCTTGAGCGTTACATTCAACCGGGTATCATCGGGCCTGCATCCTTCATACAATGGAGTAACCGCGTGCGCAAGCTTGGCTTTCTCTCTAACGGCATCCCTAGCGTTACTCGTCTTCTTCAGAAGTAGCTCTTGCACATAAGGGTCCCGCACCCAGCCTGACGTTGTTCCATCATCGTCTGCTCCTCCGACATCTAGATCATCATCATCCCGGTCTGCTTCCTCACCTTCACCATCTCCAGGAGACTCTTCTTCATCTCTCCCGTCCTCACCGTGATGATCATCATCATGTTGCCCGCCTTCCAAATTTCCCGCCGCCCCATTTATGTCTCCATTGTCTTTGTTATAGCTTATCCAACGAGTGTATCCATCCATGAAACCATGGCGGAGCAGGTGCGCATGCAGATGCCCGGAATCTAGGTCGATCAACCAGTTGAGTTTGCATCTTCTGCACGAACATCTTATCTCCGTCTTGTTATTTCGTATCATGTCGGCCGTCACACATTTCAAAAATCTAGCCAAAATGCCTTCGCTCATTATGCGGACCATGGTTGCCTGCGCGGTGTACGCGGTAGAATTAGAAGTTTATTAGAACCACATAATCAATGCATGCATGCAATGGTCGATAGAAATTTTTGGCATGACCTATCCTAAAATTAGGACCTTTAATTTGCAAAATGCCAAAGTCTTGCCAAAATGGAAATGAATCAACATTTCGGAAAAACAATGGCAACTCATTTACACACAAATACAAGAGAGAGACCGATCCATACACACGAACACACATCATACTCTCCATACACACATGAGCATCGATCCTCTCCATACATATGAGCATATCATCCATATACACATGGACACATCCTTACATATGGACAACTTACCGTGATGAGAGACCGATCGATAAGATGGAAGGAGAGGTACGAGACCGAGAGGATGGCATGCTCGGAAGGAGAGCTTCCTCTGTTATGTATGTAGCATCCAAGGTAAGTTCTACATGCTAGAAATGGTGAAAGAGTGGAGAAATTGAGGTGGGAAGGAGGAGGATCACGACTAGATCTAAGGAGGAAGAAGGAGGGGAAAGTGAAGTGGGGGTGTGGTAGTGGATGATCACATGTGCAAATTGGAGCTGCCAAAAAGTTGATGGTACATCCGTGGCGCACATGGACACAGTGCACCACAGAACTTAACCGCAACCGTGGCATACTATGTCCATATGCTCCATGGATGTGTTTGGCCAGTTAGATAGCAGATCGTCCTGCGGATAGGCGTAGCGCACAGCCAGCAAGTGCGCCACTGTTACCCCTCACAACCGTAGCGCACATACCCCATGTGCGCTACGGGTATGTGGCATGCGGCCGGGAGGCCCCTGGCCCACACGTATCTGTGGCGCACTGCCCTCATGTGCGCCACGGTTGTTCTAGTTACCAGTAGGGCACTACCCACATGTGCGCCACAAATGTTCTAGTTACCAGTAGGGCACTGCCCACATGTGCGCCATCCTGTTTTACCAGTGGGGCACTTCAACCACGTGAGCCACGGATGTGCGGATTACATATAGCCCTTTTCCTAGTAGTGAAAGGTGTCTCCCATTGCAACTCATATAGTTCGGATAGTTCAGTTTATAGTTGCAAAATAGAAACACGTAGTAGTTCAGTTCAACAGATTAGCACCAAGGAAAGCTTGGCGAGGAGCTGCTCGTTTTCCTCCTCCTTCTCTTCAAGTAGTAGGTGACGTACGGACATGTCCTGCCTGATCTTGACCTGCTCAATGAGTGACTCCTGGAGCTTCTAAAGAAGGTTCATGTTGTTGACATGGAGATCGACATTAGCATTTGTTAGCCTCGAATTATCCTTCGAGATCCCCTCGATGATGGTTGTATTCCATGGGTCGAGGCTTGGATCTTCTTATGCAGTTTCTCCCAGGTAGCGTTGTTACTTTTCAGCTGGTCGCGCTCCTTAGTAAGGGTCTTCACACCTGATTTGAGTCGTTCTAATTCCATTTCTTGAGTTTGCATTTTCTCCCTGTGGCTGCTTATCCATGCATTAAGCCAAGCATCCACCTGAGTGTTGAGTTGTGGCTTATTTTCTTGGGACGAAGAAAATGTGGTTTCAACCCTATCATGGAACGGGGAAAACAATATCTGAAGTTATAACACCGAGATTTATGCAAGACTGGGCGGTGCGCAAAAGATCATGAAAGCCCTATTCCTAGTCGTAAAACCCCAGTGTACAGTGCTTACCTCGCTGACCCGAGGAACTGGGGCAAACAGGTCTGCCGATGAACCGCCGGATCTGAACAAGGAGAAGAAGCTGATTAAGAAGAAGAAGAATGATGGAGAACATGATTAAGGAGAAGAAGTACAAGACCTACCCGGAGGACCCCACGCCTACAGGCACAACCTTCATGATCATATCTTTTGACTCTGCAGTGCGTAAACCATCATGGCGATCTCTTTCTTTTCTCTCCTCGCGCAATGTCGCTGCTAAACGCTTCCGGGAGGGAGCAGGAGTGGGATGAGCATGAGGAAGAACAAAGGGAGGAGGGAGCCTAGTGACGAGTGGAGGTAGAAAGTCAAAAGTCTAGGCACACCACAGTCGTCTCCCCTACTATCTCCAGTTGTATCCACTGTGCGATGTGCCTTGGAGAAGTGTTGCGCACACGTGGCATAGAATAAATAGAGAACTACAATGATGCGGCCGACTGGATGCTCAATTTAATGACATTCGTTGCTAATACAATGGTGCACGTGTCCGGCCTGCAGCGTCATAATGACAGTCCTGCGTTGGATTACATAGTCAGTCATGTGTTGGAGTACAATTTATTTTATTAATAATGGCACTTCGGCACAGATACAATGGTGCACGATTCATGATAACAGAATCCTGCGTCAAGATGACACTTTCTACGGTGAGTGGATTTCTAGCGCTCCTTCCCGATGCATCCCGATCCCCCAACTATTCTCTGCGCGTGCAACACAAACAAGCCCGTCGGTGAAACATAGATGGGGCCCAGCAAACACTCCCTAAACCTCCCTAAAACAAAACACGCCTAAACCACGATCTTTGCACTTACTTATAGCTCAAGTTTGACCTAGTTTTGTTAAATTTTCAAGATGCAAAATCTTATAGCAAGAAGTTGAACCTATCGTCAAAACTTACGGTGGTTTATGATACTGTATATTAATTGACCTACCGATGGATACCTCCAAATTCTCTTTCGTAAAAGTTTCAAAGAAACCTACAATTTACATGTAGTTCAAATTTCACCTAATTTCTATACATCGACATAAAGAAATTTTCTATTGATGATTGATTCTAACTTTTCTTATCTTATAAAATAGATGCCTAATGTTACTACCAGCACGGCTGAAGAGTTCAAGGGAACTCGTTTTGGCACTCGTCTTATTGAGCTCACTAGTGTGCTCAATCTTCCACTCCCTAGCATCATGATGCTTCCCCTCACCAAGTTTGAGAGGAAGGACCTTTGGGGCTTCAAAGTTACCCAGCCAGGACGCCAGACTGAGCCAGCCATGGAGGCTATCACTTTCAAGCTAATGCATGACGACAAGGAGAGAGGCTTAGAGGTAGTCATGCAGGATTTACTTGGGCGTCTGTTAGGGAGGCACACGAGGGAGCTTAGAGGTACTCACTTTCACGCCTTCGGAAGACGCGACGAGGATGGTGAGGCTATTGAGTTCGAGGATGCTGCTAGAGAGACGGCAGAACCGATTCGTCTGTACCTCCAGGACCTAGAGGTTCTACTTAGGCACCTAGATACTGATAGGACCAACGTCATGCTTAGAAATGACGAGCTCCAGGTGCAGCTTCGTGAGAAGGAAAAGCTCTTCGCGGAGCAAGACGAGATAGTCAAGGAAACGGAGGCAAAGTTTGAGAGCCAGGGCAGGAAGTTCAAGAGCCAAGAGAAAAGAGTCCAAGATAGGAACAAGAGGATTCGGGAGATGAATGCAGAACTAGAGGCCAAGGACTTCGAGCTCGAGCATCAGCAGGGTGTGATTGAGAGACTTCGTTCACAGAAGAGGGCTCTCAAAGCCAAGATAGAGGCCTTGACTACCAATGTCGAGGAATACAAGACCGCTATGGAGAATGAAGGTCTTACACTTGTTGATGAGGAGGTTGATGCAGAGGAGTAGTGATGACTACTCATTTATCTATCAATTACCATGCTTATGATTATTGAGTCGCAATGACCATCCAACATGTGGATGGCTTGCTATTGGTGTGTTTGCTTATCAAACTTGTTGTTTATGTCGTTAAACTTTATGTTATTTTGATGCTTGTTTTGGTGATTGTCTATGTGATGTATTGTGCATGTTAAGCATCTATGGGCATCTCATTCTTATCCTTATTGAAAACCACAGATGCCTCCTCGACGTGGCAACCCCAACCCGAACAACAACAATGTCACCCCCGAGATGCAGCAGCTAATGACAACACATGCACAGCTGATGCAGATGATGAACACTTTCATGCAGAATCAGAATAACAACAACAACAATAACAACAACAATCAGAACAATCCACCAGGATTTGACATGCTCACCAGATTCCTAAGACCGAGGCCTGCAAAGTTCTTAGGAACTACTGATCCCATGGTGTCCAATGATTGGCTACGTTCAGTGAACAAGGATTTGGTAACTGTCGGCTGCACTGACGAGGAGAAAGTCAGGTTTGCAGCACACTTGTTGGAAGGACCAGCAGCTACTTGGTGGGATAACTTCCAGATCACCACTCCCATTGAGGATGTGACATGGGCTATCTTTGAAGATGGTTTCCGTACAGCTCACATCTCATTCGGAGTGATGAGTTTGAAGAAGGAGTTCAAAAATTTGAAGCAACGCTACCACAACGTGGCTGAATATATTGAGGAGTTCAACAATCTGGAGCGTTATGCACCGGATGAAGTTGATATCGATGCCAAGAGGAAGGAGAAGTTCCTCGAAGGACTGAACGATGAACTGAATCTGCAGTTATCTGTGGCCTATGTCCCCACCTACCAATCTCTTTGTGACTAGGCTACCATCTTGGAGAACAAGATGAAACAGGTTGAAAGCAGAAAGAGGAAGCACAACTCTGACAAGCATAGCTCGGGATCGTCTCACAAACGTTCCCATTATGATGATAGTGGGAGTTCTGGATCCCACAAGCATGGGAAGTACAACAGCCACCACAACCACAACCGCCATAATGACAATAAGCATCACCGTAGTCATGATAATGACAAGTACAAGAAGCACGAGGGTGGATACAAGAGCCCCCACAATGGAAGTGGAAGTGGTAGTGGAAGCCAGCCTGTCAAGAAGGATCTCAGTCAGGTTGAATGCTTCAAGTGTAAGAAGATGGGGCATTATGCAAATGAATGCCCAGAAAATAAAGTTGAAGGACCCAACAAGCCCAACCCTTTACAGAAGGGACAAGTGAACCACATCAATGTGGAAGAGATCTATGAGGAACCTGATGCTGTGGCTGGTAAGTTCAAACTCAATTCTATTCCAGCACTTGTTCTTTTTGATACTGGCGCATCACATTCATTCATATCAAGAGCATTTGTTGAAAGAAATGAACTTCCAGTTGAAACTATTGGGTGTCCTATAAAAGTAAGTTCTCCTGGTGGAGAAATGATAGTGAACTCAGGATGTCATGACCTAGTCATAGAGTTTGGGAAGTATAAGTTTCCCGTTAATCTGATAATCCTAAATTCCAAAGGATTGGATGTTATTTTGGGAATGGACTGGATGACTAAGCACACAGGAGTGCTAGATTGTGCCAATCATACTGTCACACTCACAACCCCAGATAATAAAAGGATTAGATTCAAGACTAACTTTGAGTCAAAAGGGAGTAAGCTAAATTCTCTTAAGGGGGTTAGCATAGACAGTGTACCAATTGTGAGAGAATATCCGGATGTGTTTCCGGAAGAATTGCCGGGAATGCCACCAGATAGAGATGTGGAATTTCTGATTGACTTGCTGCCAGGATCAGGACCAATAGCAAAGAGACCTTACAAGATGTCAGTTGATGAGTTCAAAGAACTCAAGAAACAACTTTGAGAACAATTGCAGAAAGGGTTTATTCAGCCAAGTTCTTCATCCTGGGGATCACAAGTCTTGTTTCTAGAAAAGAAAGATAAAAGTCAAAGGTTATGCATATATTATCGTTCACTCAATGAGGTGACTATCAAGAACAAATATCCTTTGCCTAGAATTAATGACTTGTTTGATCAGCTAGAAGGAGCCTGTGTGTTCTCAAAGATTGATCTCCGGCCAGGTTATTTCCAGCTTAAGATAAGAGAACAAGACATACCTAAGACATCTTTCACCACTAGGTATGGATTGTATGAGTACACCGTGATGCCATTTGGTTTGACCAATGCACCAGCTTATTTCATGAATATGATGAACAAGGTGTTCATGGAGTTCCTTGACAAGTTTGTTGTTGTTTTCATCGATGACATTTTGATCTACTCCAAAAGCAAAGAAGAGCATGAAGGACATTTGCGTTTGATACTTGAGAAGCTTAGAGAGCATAAGTTGTATGCCAAATTCAGCAAGTGTGAATTCTGGTTGAATGAAGTTGGATTTCTTGGACACGTTGTGTCAGGAGATGGCGTAGCAGTTGATCCCGCAAAAGTGTCAGCTGTAACTGAATGGGAATCTCCTAAGTCGGTAAAGGAAGTTCGTAGTTTCCTTGGCTTGGCAGGATACTACAGAAGATTCATTGAGAATTTCTCCAAGGTAGCTAAGCCAATGACGGAGCTACTAAAGAAAGACAAGAAGTTTGCTTGGTCTGAAGGATGTGAACTTAGTTTCCAAGAATTGAAGAAGAGACTAGTGACAGCACCAGTCCTATATCTGCCAGATTTGGAGAAAGATTTCCAAGTGTATTGTGATGCATCTCATCATGGATTAGGTGCAGTTCTAATGCAAGAAGGGAAAGTTGTGGCTTATGCCTCGAGACAACTCAAAACTCATGAGGTAAATTACCCTACTCATGATTTGGAGTTAGCCTCTGTTGTCCATGCACTCAAAACATGGAGACATTACCTTTTGGGAAAACGATGTGAAGTGTTCACAGATCATAAAAGTTTGAAGTATATCTTCACTCAGAAAGAAATCAACATGAGACAAATAAGATGGCTAGAACTCATCAAGGACTATGACTTGAGTTTGCAATACCACCCCGGTAAGGCAAATGTTGTAGAAGATGCTCTAAGCCGTAAGGTATTTGTGAATGGCCTTACTAAGGGAGAGTTGCCAGATGATCTGTGTGCCCAATTTAGAGATCTCAGATTAGAGATTGTGCCTGAAGGACATCTCATGTCATTGGATGTTCAACCCACATTGTTGGAAAAAATCAAGGAAGCCCAAAAGACGGACAAGGAAATTGAAGAGATTAAGGAAAAGATTGGCAAAGGAAAAGCCAAAGGATTCCATGAAGACGAACATGGTACTTTATGGTATGGGAAACGTATATGCGTTCCGCAAGATCTGGAGCTTCGAAAACTGATTTTACACGAAGCACACAACTCACCATATTCCATCCATCCGGGTAACACCAAAATGTACATGGATATGAAGGAAAGATTTTGGTGGAATAATCTCAAGAAGGACATCGCCGAACATATTGCTTTGTGTGATGTATGTAGTAGAGTGAAAGCAGAACTTCAGAAACCAGCAGGATTGCTACAACCACTACCTATTCCTGATTGGAAATGGGACAAGATTGGCATGGATTTCATCACTGGATTGCCAAGGACCAGGTCAGGATATTATTCTATTTGGGTAGTAGTGGATCGCCTCACTAAAGTGGCTCATTTCATACCCGTGAAGACAACCTATAGAAGTGCTAAGTTAGCCAAGATCTACATGAGTAGGATTGTATGTCTGCATGGAGTACCCAAGAGTATTGTGTCTGATAGGGGAACTCAGTTCACTTCTCATTTCTGGAGGCAACTACATGAGTCATTGGGAACGAGATTGGAATTCAGCACTGCTTTTCATCCTCAGACTGATGGACAGACAGAAAGGACCAACCAGATTCTAGAAGATATGTTGAGGGCATGTGCCCTAGACTATGGAGCTAGTTGGGATGAAAGTCTGCCTTACGCAGAGTTCTCTTACAATAACAGCTATCAAGCCAGTATTGAGATGGCACCATTTGAGTTTCTCTATGGGAGAAAGTGTACTACCCCATTGCTATGGAATGGTGTGGGAGAAAGAAATTTGTTCGGACCAGAACTGATCAAAGAGGCTGAAGAGAAAGTCAAGCTAGTAAAGGACAGATTGAAGATAGCACAGTCCCGACAAAAGAGCTATGCAGGTCCTAAGCGTAGGGAAGTCACCTATAAAGTGGGTGATAGAGCTTTTCTTAGAGTGTCACCACTTCATGGAGTGAAGAGATTTGGAGTCAAAGGAAAATTGCCCCCAAGATATGTTGGACCATTAAAGATTCTGAGTCGTAAAGGAGAAGTAGTTTATGAAATTGAATTGCCAGAATTGTTGTCTGAAGTTCACAATGTGTTTCATGTGAGTCAGCTAAAGAAATGCCATCCAGAGATGGAAGAGACTTCATTGAAGGATACTATACCTTTGGAGGAGGTCCAATTATAAAGTGATATCACTTATGAGGAAAAACCCATCAAGATTCTTGAGACTGCAGAAAGAGTTACTCGGACTAAGACTATTAAATTCTGCAAAGTTCAATGGAACCATCATTCCTAAGAAGAAGCAACATGGGAAAGAGAAGATGATCTTCGGAAAGACCACCCTCACCTATTTGCTAGCCAATCCAAATCTCGAGGGCGAGATTCACCTTAAGGGGGTTAGATTTGTAACATCCCTAAAATCATGTTTTCAAAGTTTGCATATCATCCATGCATTCATAATCATTTCAGGGTCATTTTCAAAGTCATTACAAAACAGAAGCATTTTGAATGCCTTTCGCGAACTTTGTGTAACTCTTCTACTTCTAGTAAAAATTCTGGTGTCCTTGCCCGATAATAAGCACTAGCGGGTTGGTGAAGCATAATCTATTTTATATAAGCAAGGCATTGATTCAATGCTACTCTCTAATGAGAGATTGTTTGTTTTAAACCAAAGATGTTGTTCATGGGTTTGTTTGATAAATTCCAAAGCTTGGACAAAGATTTCAAAACAAAGAAACAAATTTAAAACCATTTCTTTGTCTTATTAAGCAATGAGTAAAAACATTGTTTATTTTAAAATTCCAAAGTGCCAAATTATTTTAAAGTGTACAACATTGTTCTGCAACCAAATGTGTACAATTTTCACTTTACAAAAATCCATAAGTGGTTTGAATTCAAACTTATTTGAAACTCATTTGAAAATGTTTCCTGAAAATCGAAATAGAAATAGAAAAGGATAAAAGAATTAGAACTGGGCCAGGCACCACCCTTTCGGCCCAGTAGCCAAAACAGCCCACCCGGGGTCTCCCTTCTCCCTCTATTTCTCACCGCAGCAGCGCACACCCACCCGCTGACACCCTGGTCCCACCTTGCCCCGTCATCGTCGTCCTCAATCACCGCGCGATGACTGCTCCACAGTTACCATCGCGCCAGAGACGCCGCGTTTAAAACCTCGTTAAATTCCATTGATTCAGAGCGTAACTCTCGCCCCGCTCCTAGCTACTTAAACCCCTCGCCACTGCGGCCATTTTCCCCCACTTTCCCCGCTCACTCCGCCACCAGGCTGCACGCAATAGAGCTCAGACCACCGCCGTACCGACGATCTCCGACGACTGATTCTGGTGAGAATCGACCATACCTTTGCCTCTGCTTCAAACAAGCATGACCAGCATGTTCTGGCGCATCCCCTGATGCCTTTCATTTTCCTTCTCGTGACCCAGGTCGCCGACCCCGTGCGCGTCCGCAAGCGGCAGAACCACCGCTCGACTCCGACGTGCAATCCAGGTAAAACGCGACCGCCCCTTGCTTTCCCTTTGATGCTATCTTGTGCGCCATGGCCTTGCGCACCTCATGACCCATATGATTCGGCTAGGGCGATCCAGAGCTTCGGCAACGTCTTCATCTGCAAGCACCCGACGCCGCCAGCAACTCCGACGAGGTCCTGTCGCTGTGTCCGTGCGCCCCTCGACAAGCTACTGCCACGTTGAGCTCCAGCACGTCTCCACGAGTCTGGTGAGCCTCCCCAATATCTTCCTCGCTTCCAGTAACCGCCGCACCGCCGTAGACTGAGCGCACCGCCTCTCACCGCCGCCGCGCGCCGCCAGTTGTTGGTCGCTTAATCAACGGCCATAGGATCTTGATCCAGTGGCTACGATAGAACATAACCCGAAGGGGTATCTTTTGATCTGATCCGTGCGATCTACTTTAGATCCAATGCACTGCATCGGCCGATCCGTGCGAAGCGGTATAGACGAATCAGAACGTGACGCGTGGCCTGTTCCTCGTTTTAAAAATCTGAATTAGATCTATTAGTGAATCAAACTTGCAAAATTCATAACTTTTGATCCACACGTTCAAACTTTGCAAATTTTATATCATTGGAATCAGGAGAAAGAATTCTATCCATTTATGCAATGTGTTTAATGTTTTGCTTCTGTAAAATTGATTATTTTTACAGAGGCATTTGTAGACTTATTTTGAGTATAGAAATTATTTGAAAAAAGATTTAAAGATCAAATAAAGTTTATCTAGTGTGTCTTGGTCTTGTTTATGATTCAGTACTGTATACTTGTCTTGTTTGGTGTAGAAAATCATCACATGGCATTGCATGCATTCATATATTTTTGCTTGTATATTTTTGATATGTGAATTTGGTGCCATTGTTTTATGTGTAGATTTTGGTGCTAATAGTGACTGTGGTTGTGAAGGTTGTTGCCACTCCCCAAAATACCAAGGCAAGTGGTGCTTCATATATTTTTGTCCCAATATTTTTACCTATGCACTAGAATTATTTTGTATAGGGCTTGCATGAATATTTTTGCTAAGTATCAATATGCTATGCATGGGAAATCCTAGTAGTTGTAGAATTGTTAGAATTTCCTCTAAGTTAAGATACTTGCTATTGCCATGCTTAGCCTAGTTAGTAGAAACCAAGGGTGGATTATATATTCATGCTATGAGAATTATTTTTAAGTCTTTGACTTATGTTTTGCTTAATAAAACAACTAAGTGAATGAAACACCTGGGTGGAATGGAAAGAATGGTTTGTGTTGAGTGGTTACACAAGGCCCATTTCTATGGTTTACCTTGTGTATCTCACTTGTGAAAAGCCACCCAGGAACAAAGGGATTTGAGATGCCAAATGTTAAGAAGCTTCTAGTGCAGCCACATGGCATTATGGGCTCTGCCTGGATCATATAGGTTGCAATAACTTAGCCATTTGGACAGTTGGTGGTAGTGGGATGATAGGTTGGAACGCGTCCATTTGGTCTAAGGGAAGGCTTCTGAAAGGTCCTGTCTTGGTGAAAATCAAGTCTTGTGGGGAAAGTGCACAACCTCTGCAGATGGAAGAATCTAAGTACTTAGCCATGTCCCTGGTATCGGACAAATTTGAGCATCAAGACATGGAAGCTATCAAGAATATCCTCATCCCAATTTTCTAAGTTAAAACTTGTGGTTGAACAAGGGTGAAGGTTCACCAATTTCTATTGGTGGTTCCTTGGGAAAGTTTTGTCAAAGAAAAACTTAGTGTTTTCAACTAATAGGTAAAACCTATTTTGAGCAAAGCAAGCCTAAGCTACACTTAGCCAAATTAATGTAGTATCTAGATGTTAATATTCTATTAAGGTATCACTTGCCAATACTATTCCAATGTATTAACCCACTGTGGCTGTAACTTGTGATGTTGCAGGTTATTCTGATGATTGACTAGGGGTTATGAGTCTACACTCAACATGCTTGCCTGTGGCACATGAAGATGAAGACTTTATTTGTATTGTTATGCTTAAACTCTTGTATTAGGCCTATGGCCATGGAGTTGTAAAAGACTATGTTATCTCTGGAATGACGATGTAATAATGACCTTTGTTTCTGTGTACTTCATCTTAAACTGTGGATGCTAGCATTTGATCCAGGGACTAGCATTGCAATCACAGGGATCCTTACCTTTATAAGGGAGGGATCTTACAGCAATCTATTGTGCTTACTTGTAGCTCAAGTTTTACCTAATTTCGTTAAATTGTCAAGATGTAAAATCACAGCAACAGTGTTGTTTGCTGCAAGAAGATGCACCCATCTACATATGAAAAGTCATTTAATTCGAGGGAAATCTATCGCGCTTAATTGTAGCTCAAGTTTGACCTAATTTCGTTAAATCGGCAAGAAGTGAGTGAAGTTAGCTAGGAAGCTTGATGTAACATCCCAAAAATATTAAACATGGATCAACAAACTCTAATCATCAAAATTAGGGTTAACAAAAACTTTTCCATCTAAAAATATGAAAGCATTCATGTGTATGTGTATTTAAATTAGGAGTTCTTTTGAATTGCCATGGTTCTATGATTCATAGCTTGTAAAATGATTCTTTGGTGAAATAAACATCATCTAAATCATGCCCAAACTTTTCCCAAAGAAAAACAACTCAAAATGAATAAATGAAGTGAATGGTCATTTTTGCCAAATTAACTATCATGCCTACTTTGGCTATTCCTAACACTCAAAACTTAACAAAAATAATTGTGGATGTTTGCACCTCTTGTTAGTACTCATAATGAGGTACCAAGGCCCACTTTGTGATCTTCCAAAAACATTCAAGTGCTAAGTTTAAATGATAGTTTAAAATTGAATCTATATCATATGGGAAGATCCCACTATTTCAAAAACCACTCAAACAAGCTCAATTTTCAAAACCCAAGCAACCACAGAGTCTCCAGCACATGCCTAGCACACCCACCAAAAATCTTTTCAAAATTCAAAAAGAAGTTTCTTGCAGCCATTTCATCAAACACTTGGCAGGCAAATTTAAACCAAATCAAATTCACTGTTTTTAATAGTGTTTTGGCCTAACTTGTTCCCTCTCTAGCTAACATCAACCATCTAGTAGATCATCTAGCTTAGTTGGAAACCTTTAGCCTCACTGTAAACTGGCCATTGTCATCAATGTTGAACAAGCCGATCCACCTCGCCGGCCAACTTGGTCGCCGCCGCAGCAGACCACCTCCCCCTCTCTCGCCATGTCTGGGAGATAGACGACACCTCATCGCCACCCAATGTCCCCTCCCCGAGCCAAGGCAAGCCGTGGACCATCAAGCACGCCCCGCGCCCAGTGTCACTGCGACATGCCGAGCACGCCCCAGAGCACCGCACCCGGCACACGCGCACACGCCGCCCCTCGACCGCAGCCCGTACCCACCACTTTGCCATGACCCATGGAACACGCCAGACATCCCCGTTCACCGCCCAATGCCTCACAGCCACCGCTCGCCGTCGAAGACGCCGCCTCTGCCGCTCAGAGCGCCAGCCTCGACCGACCTTTACCACCTCCCCTAAGCCCGCATTTAAGTTCTAGAGCATCGCCAGGAGACCGCGCGTCGATTGCCACCCTCAGCCATGCCGCTAGAAGCCCGTAGCCATGTCGCCACCGTCGCCTGCCCATCCCTCTCGGTCTCGCCGTCGAGCCTATAAAAGGAGGCCACCCCCAGCCGTTTGAAGCACACCATTCCACTCCCCTCACCTCACTGATCGTTCCACCCTCTAGCCGGAGCACGAGGAACAGCAGCTCGCCGGAATTGCACCGGAGCAGGCCGCCTCTGGAGGAGAAGGGGGCCGCTGATTGCGACCACCCCCGGAGCTGCCTCGATCGTCCCTGCGCTCGCCGTCGACCACTCGTTCGTTTACCCGCCTCGCCGTCGGTGCTGAAGCCCTGGTATGCCCCCTATGCACCCCACTGAGCCGCTAGGGTTCGAGCTCGCCGGTGACAGGTTCGTCGTCGACGATGATCCCCAGCCGCCGATCTTCCTTCTAATCCAACGACCCACATAGCCCTGTGCCGCTTCGCGCGTTATGAGCCGCTGACTGGTAGACCCCCTGTCAGCTAAGCCCCGCACTGCGGAGTGACACTGGGCCGACCCATTAACCTCTCCCGCGCGACCCAAGCGTTTGAATTTTGATTTTTCTATTTTAATTCAAACACAGTTCTATAGATAGATTAAAAAAGCAACCTAGCTCGATTCAATAAACAAAATTGCATGAGACCAACTTTGTTAGAAAGGTACTGAAATGCTTAATCCAAGCCCGTTGGATTCAAATCATTTGGATATGTAGATCAACCTTGGTAAAAATAACAAGGCAGAAGCTTTTCTGCATTCAAACGTTTTTCAAAATTTAACCATTATAGCTTTTGAGTTGATTCCAACTCTCAAAAATCACATTTGATCATACCTTTCAGAATATATAAAAACATTTGGGTTTACTTACAGAAATATTGTTCAAGTAATAAAAGAATGCCACATAGGCATTTCTAGTCACTTTATTTATTTAAAATAAAAAAGGTTAAACCTTATTAAATTGTGACACCACTTTAAATCACATTCCCATGTACTGAAATATGTGGTGATGACATGTGTCAACATGATCCCATGTTTGAGTTGGATAATATTAAATCTTAAATAGTTTTTCAATGAGTAGAAATTACTTTTCTCATATTAAAATAAATAAGACAAAAGCTTTAACCTTGTAATGATAGGTGATGATGCTAGATCATCTATAGTACACCTATGTGTGATGATTGAAAGTAGTTACATATTATTTGGTGATTGTGTACCCCGTATTTATTTAGAGATGCTAGTACCGACCAAGGATACGAGGAGGAAGGAGGATACTACGAGGAAGAAGCCGAGGAGAACTTCAACCACTGCTCTGCACAAGGCAAGATAACACTTGCAACCTAGCAAGTTTATACCACTATCTTAGCAAGCCAAACCATGCAAGTTTTACTTGCAAGCTTATACCACTTGATAAACCATCCTAGTTTTACTTACAAGCATTATACTTTATTTCTTTATCAAAGCTTTTCTTAGAGTTTACTTAAGTGACTTGTAGATTCTAAAAAGATAATTGAAGGTTGCATAAAGAGCATTAAATTTGGCCTAAGTAGATAATCTTGATGTCATGCTAAGGCATGAGATTGGACTTAATTAATCTCCACTTGTTTACCACCCCTCATTAGTACTTACCCCCACTTGTAGATGCTAGTGCTAAGCATAAAACTTGATCAACTTTAGATGGGAATACTTGGTGAAAATGGTTATGAAAACCTTGGAATGATGAGTCATTCTACTAAAATGTTTTGACATGTGTTCTCGAACACCAGATGATTTTCATGATGAAAATGTTGAGGCATGAGCCTTAGCCCTTGATAAAACTGATAGTTGTCTGGATGCGATACCATTCCAATTTTACCGTACAACCACAATACCCGAAAATTGGGTAGGGCTTGACTGGAAATTTATATACCTTAGTATGGGTTCCCTCACGGCCAAGGTCTAAGCTGAGGCTACCTTGTGAAGATTGTCCACCTATGCAGTACACAAGATGACAGTTGGTCATGGTTGGGAGGCCAAACTGACAGGAGAGGTGCCTATACTAGGGCGTGTAATTGAAAGGTTAGGATTGATTATCCGCATACTGAGTATGGTGAATTTAGGATTTGTTCCTGACGGATGTATCGAATGTTGTGGTGAAAGTGTACAATCTCTGCAGAGTGTCAAACTATTCGAATAGCCGCGTCCGCGGTTATGGACAGTTGGAGTGGCCATACTGTTCCCCCGTCAGATGTTTTCAAAATGACTTATGAAATGAATTGAGACTTTGACTTGACCATAACAGAGTTGTGATATGAAATTCAAGTTCCCACTTAGGTGTTATAACACTATCAACTAGTTTTCTTTGCTTCTGAACTTAGTAGAGATAAACCTGGCTTTTTGCAAAACAACTCTAGAGCTTAGTGTCCCACTACAAAACCCCCCTTAACTTGTTAGTATTAGTTTGCGAGTACTTAAAGAGTACTCATGGCTTTGTCCCTGGCTATTCCCGTGGCCAGACTATGAAGAGGAGTACCAGGATGATGGACCGCAGGAAGGTTACGAAAACTAGGATCATCTCCCATCGCCAGCATTGCCCGTGACCCCGAAGATGGAGCTTCGCCTACGCTATCTTTATTATTATGTTATTCCGCTGCTTGAGTTGTATTAAGAACTGGATCATGAGATCCTTATTTGTGTAAGACCTTATGTATGGTTTGTAATGGATGATGTACTGTGATATCCAAATCTATTATGTCTCGCAAAAATGGTAATCCTGGGATTGCGATGTATGGCATAACAGGCATCTGGGATTAAAAATCTGGGTGTTGACAAGTTGGTATTAGAGCCATCCTAACCATAGGAGACCCTAGTTAGACTGGACGTTTGAATCAAAAACTTAGTTTCAAAACCCAAGGAAGTGAGTATTTACAAAAAACTTATTCCCATTCTTATCACTTTGATTCTTTCATGAAAATTCATGTTCCTCAAAAACTTTTGCAAAATACCTAAAATTTGACACACTTGATCACTCTACTAACTTACTCATCCTATATTCTTATAGATGGACGTGAAGTACAACAAGTTTTATCAGTTGGGGAATGGAGGAGACCTCATCATTGAGCGTGACTTGGACCAGCTTTTGGAACTTCTGGAGCGTCTGCACCCCGAGTTCTTCGGAGCTCAGCTCAATGATCAGGAAGGAGAAGATCTGCAGTGGCTAGTTGTTGCAAGTCTCCGAGGAAAGATTGAACCTCCCACTGCAGAGGGAATTCAGTTCACCTTAAGAGAGAACAACTGGCTCGATGGACTAGCCAGGGCAATGCAGGAAGCTCTTGCATGTCTATGCGGGCAGAGTATCAATCAAATCAAGGGTAACCGCTTTGAGTTTTACCCAAGGCGTGATGTTATGGGACAGCCACTGGAGGCTCCATATCACCACGAGATGAAGACTTAGTTGGACCACCTTAGCTTCATGATGTATGATCGTCAGTAAGAACTAGACAATGCCCGTGACTACTCCAACCACAAGTCCGCCATCGTCAAGACGAAGGATCAGACCATCGCCATGCTAGTGAAGGATCGCAAGTCTTGTCGCTGTCAGCTAGACAAGAAGGAGCGCATCATTGCCCGTCTTCGCCACCGTATCACGGATTTGGAGGAGACCATCCACGAGAGAGACATGAAGTTGGAGGAAAGGGAGAATGCCGGAGAAGACCTTCGTGGAGATCCCTACTCCTATCTCAGCGATGATGATGACTTTCTGGAAGATCAGGCCATGTACTTCTTCACCGATGAGGAGGATTTCACATTCATCAATGACGATGATGATGATGAGGATGATGAGTACACTGATTCCGAGGAGTAGTAGCACTTGAGCACTAGCGTTCGTGAGCTTTATTCGGTCCCACTGTATCGTAGTTTCCAGAATAGTTCTTAAAACCATCTGTTTTCCCTTGTTGTGGTGTGTGTTGTATGGTGTGTTATGAATGAATGAAAAACAAGTTGCTAGAAAATCCGAGTCAAACTTTAAAAACTTTTCAAAGTCCCTGAACCTTAGAAATTTCCCTCTCTTCTCATGATCTATCTCAATCTTTAGATGCCACGCGGAGGAAGTGGTTCATCCCCGGACCTGATGTTGCAGATCTTGCAAATGTTGGTTTCTGACCACGAAGCTGAAAGAGCAGAACGTCCAGCCAACTTAGCCACTCTTCAACACATAGCTCAGATGGCCAACAACAATCAAGGGCAAGGAAATCAGGACAACCATGGATCTAAGCTCAAGAATTTCCAGAACACCAACCCACCTGTTTTCACTAAGTCGGAAGAGCCCCTAGATGCAGATGATTGGCCGCAAACCATGGAAAACAACCTGGAAGTCACCGGAGTGGAAGCTAACGAGAAAGTTCTGTTCGCCACCCATTATCTAGCCGGAGATGCAAGAGCATTGTGGAACAACGTTCATGCAATGACCGGAGGACAGATGATGACCTGGGAAGAATTCAAGGTCAAGTTCAGCAGAACCCATGTGCCACCGGGTTTGATCAAGAGGATGAGAGATTAATTCAGAGAACTGAAGCAAGGAAGGATGACCGTGGTGGAATACTGCGACAAATTCTTGTCATTAGGTAGGTATGCCCCGGATGAGATCGACACTGAAGCCAAGAAGAAAGAGATATTCTTGAATGGTCTGCACGATGAGATACAGACGGTGTTGGTCAATATCCCCTTTCCTGATATTGAAGCCCTCGTCGACTCTGCCATTCATATGGAAGGAAAGATCAACCAAGCGAATGAGAACCGCAAGCGCTGCATGATGCATCAGCCAGGAACCCATCATACACCAAAGTATCGCCCCAACCCATCTCCAGGATTTTCCCCGAGAAACAACAGACCCCCGATGAACCGTCCGACCTATCCCAACCGTGGAAACCCAAGGCCCGGAGGAAATCACAACAACCCCGGAAACTCTGGCAATTTCAACCGTGCACCACCCAAGTTCAACAACAACAATGCTAGCTCCAACACCAACACTGCCCCGAGGACTAGAAGCAATGTTGTGCCTGTTGCAGCAAAGGACAAGTCACAAGTGACCTATTATGACTGTGGAAATAAGGGTCACTACTCCAATGAGTGCCCCAAGAAGAATGCCGCGGCCCACAATACAAATGCCCCAACTCAGCAACAACGTCGTGTTCAGCCCGTAAGAAGGTTTGCCCCAGGGAACTCGCTCAACCGCAACGGCCTTCTTTTTATCATGCATGCTGAAGAAGCCCAGGAAGCGCCAGATGTCGTGCTGGGTATGTTTTCTGTTAATTCAGTACTTTCTAGAGTGTTGTTTGATTCTGGTGGATCGCACTCATTTTCCACCGAAGAATTTGCATGCACTAGTAAGATTCAACCAACCAAACAGAAGCATGTTATGATTGTTCAAATCCCCGGTTCAACCACCAAAGCTAGGCAAATTTGCAAAGCCGTCCCTATCTGAATCCATGGCATAGATTTTTATGCTAATCTGATAGTACTCGGAACTAAAGGTTTGGAAGTAGTACTAGGAATGGATTGGATGTCCAAACATAAAGAATTAATTGACTGTGCCAAGAAAGCCATAACCATGACCAGTACAGCCGGAATATCAGTCGAGCATGTATCTAAAACCTTACCTCGCCAATTCAAGTGCAACAAGAGTATAGCCCAACCTACCATTGACCAAGTCCAGATAGTCTGTGAATACCCCGATGTATTTCCAGATGTTTTTCCCGGTATGCCCCTAGATCGGGATATCAAGTTTATCATTGAACTAATCCCTGGAATAGGACCCATATCCCATAGACCATATAGTATGAACCCATCTGAACTAGCAGAACTAAAGAAGCAACTGGATGCCATGCTGGAAATTGGATTGATTCAACCAAGTGAGTCACCATGGAGATCACCTGTCTTGTTTGTGGACAAGAAGGATGGAGGTAACCATTTGTGTACGGATTATCGGAAGTTGAATGATGTCACTATCAAGAACAAATACCCGTTTCCCAAGATATAATATTTGTTTGATCAGTTGACTGGTGCCAAAGTATTTTCTAAGATTGATCTTAGAACTATCTATCATCAACTCAAGATTCGCGCAGAGGATATTCCCAAGACTGTCTTTACCACAAGATATGGATTATACGAGTATACTGTCATGTATTTTGGATTAGCCAATGCCCCCGCTTATTTCATGAATCTCATGAATAAGATTTTTATGGACTTGCTAGATAAGTTTGTTGTTGTTTTCATTGATGACATTCTGATTTATTCCAAATCATAAGAAGAACATGAGCTACACCTAAGGACCATTCTTGGAACCCTTAGAGAGCATCAGTTGTATGCCAAGTTTAGCAAATGTGAATTCTGGTTACAGGAGGTAGGATTCCTCGGACATATCGTATCAGCCAGAGGGATTGCCGTTGACCCTGCAAAGGTGAAAGATGTCGAAGATTGGCAAGCCCCAACCACTCAAACCCAAGTTCATGCATTTCTCGGATTGGCGGGATACTACCGCAAGTTCGTAGAAGGATTCTCGAGTATCGCCAGACCCATGACCCAATTGCTGAAGAAGGACAAGAAGTTTGAATGGATGGACAAATGTGAGGCGAGTTTTCAAGAACTGAAGAGAAGATTGATTTCAGCCCCAATCTTAATCATGCCGGATATCACGAAGCCCTTTGACGTGTATTGTGACATATCCAAGATTTCTCTCGGATGTGTGCTAATGCAAGAAGGAAAAGTTATATCCTATCTATTCCGACAACTGAAACAACATGAACAGAATTACCCAACCCATGACCTCGAGCTCGCAGCCGTAGTTCTAGCCCTGAAGACATGGAGGCATTACCTGATGGGAAACCGTTGTGAGATTTATTCGGATCACAAGATCCTGAAGTATATATTCACTCAGAAGGAGCTGAATATGAGACAGAGAAGATGGATTGAGCTAATAAAGGATTACGACCTGGACATTCAATATCACCCTGGTAAAGCCAATATGGTAGCAGATGCCCTTAGCAGATTGCCGTGCCGCTTGAATTCCATGATTTTGAAGGAGAAACCAAGTTTGCACAAAGAGATGGAAGATTTCCGAATGGAATTAGTGAGTGAAGGATTTTTGGCTAGCCTAGAACTTCAACCCACTTTAATCAGCCAGATCAAAGAGGCGCAGAAAGGGAATGCTAGTATCGACGGAATCAAGCGTCATATCGGTACATGCAAAGTACCCGGATTTACCGAAGACGAAGAAGGAGTTCTGTGGTACAAATACGTCTTTGTGTACCAGTAGATTCAGAGTTAAAAGAATTAATTCTGAAGGAAGCTCATGATACTCTTTATTCTATCCACCCCGGAGGAACGAAGCTGTATCAAGATTTGAAGGAACAATTTTGGTGGCATAAGATGAAGATAGAATCGGAAGCTATATCGCCAAGTGTGATATATGTCAGAGAGTCAAGGCGGGACATCAAAGACCTGCTGGATGGTTGCAACCTCTATAGATTTCGGAATGGAAATGGGATTCTGTTGGAATGGACTTTATCACCGGATTGCCTACTTCTACTAGGGGAAATGACTCTATCTAGGTCATAGTGGACAGATTGTCCAAAGTTTCCCATTTCTTACCAGTCAAGACCACATATCAGAGTTCGAAGCTAGCAGAATTATACATCGCTAGAATCGTCAGTTTGCATGGAGTCCCCAAGAACATCGTATCGGATCGAGGAACTCAGTTTACCTCGAGATTCTGGAAGAAAGTCCAAGAAGGTTTAGGAACCCGACTATATTTCAGCACAACTTATCACCCTCATACCGACAGACAAACAGAGCGAGTAAATCAAATACTCGAAGACATGTTGAGAGCATGTGTGTTAGAGTATGGATCTAAATGGGAAGACTGTCTGCCGTTCGCAGAATTTTCATACAACAACAGTTATGAAGTTAGTTTGCAAATGGCCCCATTTGAATTCATGTATGGAAGGAAGTGTCGCACCCCTTTGAACTGGTCGGAAGTAGGAGAGAGTCAGATTTTCGGACCCGACATCCTATGAGAAGCAGAAGAGAAAGTTCACAAGATTCGTGAGCACCTCAAGACCGCCCAGTCAAGACAGAAGAGTTACGCCGACAAGAGACGCCGAGACCTCGCCTTCAACATCGGAGATTCTGTGTATTTGAAAGTGTCGCCATTAAAGGGAATGCAGCGTTTCCAACTGAAGGGAAAGTTAGCTCCCAGATATATCGACCCCTTCAAGATTCTGAACCATCCAGGAGAAGTGTCGTATCAATTGGAACTGCCAGAAGAGATGTCAGCCGTGCAAAATGTGTTCCATATCTCATTACTTTGCAAGTGCCTCGAATTTCTGGAGAAGACTGGAGTTTTCAAGAACATTGATCACGGGACCATAGAGATCAACGATGACCTGACCTATCCCTAAGTACCCATCTGTATTTTGGAAGAAGCTTTCAGAACTACCAGAACCTGAAGCATCAAGTTTCTCAAGATTCAGTGGAGCAACCACACGGAAGAGGAAGCTACCTGGGAGCGCGAAGATCACATCAAGACGGAGTTCCTAGATCTCTTCAAATCCTAGGTAATCTTTTTTATACTTTTTCAAATCTCGGGACGAGATTTTGTTTAAGGGGGGAAGGTTTGTAACATCCCAAAAATACTAAACATGGATCAACAAACTCTAATCATCAAAATTAGGGTTAACAAAAACTTTTCCATCTAAAAATATGAAACAATTCATGTGTATGTGTATTTAAATTAGGAGTTATTTTGAATTGCCATGGTTCTGTGATTCATTGCTTGTAAAATGATTCTTTGGTGAAATAAACATCATCTAAATCATGCCCAAACTTTTCCCAAAGAAAAACAACTCAAAATGAATAAATGAAGTGAATGGTCATTTTTGCCAAATTAACTATCATGCCTACTTTGGCTATTCCTAACACTCAAAACTTAACAAAAATAATTGTGGATGTTTGCACCTCTTGTTAGTACTCATAATGAGGTACCAAGGCCCACTTTGTGATCTTCCAAAAACATTCAAATGCTAAGTTTAAATGATAGTTTAAAATTGAATCTATATCATATGGGAAGATCCCACTATTTCAAAAACCACTCAAACAAGCTCAATTTTCAAAACCCAAGCAACCACAGAGTATCCAGCACATGCCTAGCACACCCACCAAAAATCTTTTCAAAATTCAAAAAGAAGTTTCTTGCGGCCATTTCATCAAACACTTGGCAGGCAAATTTAAACCAAATCAAATTCACTGTTTTTAATAGTGTTTTGGCCTAACTTGTTCCCTCTCTAGCTCACAGCAACTATCTAGTAGATCATCTAGCTTAGTTGGAAACCTTTAGCCTTACTGTAAACTGGACATTGTCATCAATGTTGAACACGCCAGGCCACCTCGCCGACCAACTTGGTCGCCGCCGTAGCAGACCACCTCCCCCTCTCTCGCCATGTCTGGGAGATAGCCGACACCTCACCGCCACCCACTGTCCCCTCACCGAGACAAGGCAAGCCGTGGACCATCGAGCACGCCCCGCGCCCAGTGCCACTGCGACATGCCGAGCACGCCCCAGAGCACCACACCCGGCACGCACGCACACGCCTCCCCTCGACCGCAGCCCGTACCCACCGCTTCGCCATGACCCAAGGAACACGACAGACATCCTCGTTCATCGCCCAATGCCTCATAGCCACCGCTCGCCGTCGAAGACGCCGCCTCTGCCGCTCAGAGCGCCAGCCTCGCCTGACCGTTTACCACCGCCCCTAAGGCCGCATTTAAGTTCTAGAGCATTGCCAGGTGACCGTGCATCGATCGCCACCCTCAGCCATGTCGCTAGCAGCCCGTAGCCATGTCGCCACCATCGCCTGCCCATCCCTCTCGGTCTCGCTATCGAGCCTATAAAAGGAGGCCACCCCTAGCCGTTTGAAGCACACCATTCCACTCCCCTCACCTCACTGATCGTTCCACCCTCTAGCCGGAGCACGAGGAGCAGCAGCTCACCGGAATTGCACCGGAGCAGGCCGCCTCTAGAGGAGAACGGGGGCGCTGATTGCGACCACCCCCGGAGCTGCCTCGACCGTCCCTGAGCTCGCCATCGACCACTTGTTCGTTTGCCCATCTCGCCGTCGTCGCTGGAGCCCTGGTATGCCCCCTATGCATCCCCACTGAGCCGCTAGGGTTTAATCTCGCCGGTGACAGGTTCGTCATCGATGACGATCCCCAGCCATTGATCTCCCTCCTATCCAACGACCAACATAGCCCCGTACCGCTTCGCGCGTTATGAGCTGCTGACTGGTAGACCCCCTGTCAGCTGACCCCGCGCTGCGGAGTGACACTGGGCCGGCCCATTAACCTCTCCCGCGCGACCCAACCGTTTGAATTTAGATTTTTCTATTTTAATTCAAACACAGTTTTGTACATAGATTCAAAAAGAAACCCAGCTCGATTCAATGAACCAAATTGCATGAAACCAATTTTGTTAGTAAGGTACTGAAATGCTTAATCCAAGCCCGTTGGATTCAAATCATTTGGATCTGTAGATCAACCTTGGTAAAAATAACAAGTCAGAAGCTTTTCTGCATTCAAACATTTTTCAAAATTGAACCATAATAGATTTTGAGTTGATTCCAACTCTCAAAAATCACATTTGATCATACCTTTCAGAATATATAAAAACATTTGGGTTTACTTACAGAAATATTGTTCAAGTAATAAAAGAATGCCACATAGGCATTTCTAGTCACTTTATTTATTTAAAATAAAAAGGTTAAACCTTATTAAATTGTGACACCACTTTAAATCACATTCCCATGTACTGAAATATGTGGTGATAACTTGTGTCAACATGATCCCATGTTTAAGTTGGAGAATATTAAATCTTAAGTAGTTTTTCAATGAGTAGAAATTACTTTTCTCATATTAAAATAAATAAGACAAAAGCTTTAACCTTGTAATGATAGGTGATGATGCTAGATCATCTATAGTACACCTATGTGTGATGATTGAAAGTAGTTAAGTATTGTTTGGTGATTGTGTACCTCGTATTTATTTATAGACGCTACTACCGACCAAGGATACGAGGAGGAAGGAGGATACTACGAGGAAGAAGCCGAGGAGAACTTCAATCACTACTCTGCACAAGGCAAGCTAAACCTTGCAACCTAGCAAGTTTATACCACTATCTTAGCAAGCCAAACCATGCAAGTTTTACTTGCAACCTTATACCACTTGATAAACCATCCTAGTTTTACTTACAAGCATTATACTTTATTTATTTATCAAAGCTTTTCTTAGAGTTTACTTAAGTGACTTTTAGATTCTAGAAAGATAATTGAAGGTTGCATAAAGAGCATTAAATTTGGCCTAAGTAGATAATCTTGATGTAATCCTAAGGCATGAGATTGGAATTAATTAATCTCCACTTGTTTACCACCCCTTATTAGTGCTTACCCCCACTTGTAGATGATAGTGCTAAGCATAAAACTTGGTCAACATTAGATGGTAATACTTGGTGAAAATGGTTATGAAAACCTTGGAATGATGGATCATTCTATTGAAATGTTTTGGACATGTGTTTTCGAACACCTGATGATTTTGGTGATGAAAATGTTGAGGCATGAGCCTTAGCCCTTTATAAAACTGATGGTTGTCTGGATGCGATACCATTCCAATTTTATCGTACAACCACAATACCCGAGAATTGGGTAGGGCTTGACTGGAAACTTATATACCTTAGTATTAGTTCCCTCACGGCCAAGGTCTGAGCTGAGGCTACCTTGTGAAGATTGTCCACCTGTGCAGTACCCAAGATGACAGTTGGTCATAGTTGGGAGGCCAAACTCACAGGAGAGGTGCTTATACTAGGGCGTGTAATTGAAAGGTTAGGATTGATTATCCGCATACTGATTATGGTGAATTCAGGATTTGTTCCTGACGGATGTATCGATTGTTGTGGTGAAAGTGTACAATCTCTGCAGAGTGTCAAACTATTCGAATAGCCGCGTCCGCGGTTATGGACAGTTGGAGTGGCCATACTGTTCCCCCGTCAGATGTTTTCAAAAGACTTGTGAAATGAACTGAGACTTTGACTTGACCACAACAGGGTTGTGATATGAAATACAAGTTCCCACTTAGGTGTTATAAAACTTCAACTAGCATTCGTTGCTTCTAAACTTAGTAGAGATAAATCTGGCTTTTGCAAAACAACCCTAGAGCCTAGTGTCCTATTATCAAAAACCCCTTTCCCTTGTTAGTATTAGTTTGCGAGTACTTAAAGAGTACTCATGGCTTTGTCCCTGGCTATTCCCATGGCCAGACTATGAAGAGGAGTAACTGGAAGATGGACCCCAGGAAGGTTACGACAACTAGGATCATCTCCCATCGTAAGCATTGCATGTGACCCCGAAGATGGAGCTTCGCCTACGCTACCGTTATTATTACGTATTCCGCTGCTTGAAGTTGTATTAAGAACTGGATCATGAGATCCCTATTTGTGTAAGACCTTATATATGGGTTGTAATGGATGATGTACTGTGGTATCCAATTCCGTTATGTCTCGCAAAAATGGTAATCCTGGGATTGCGATGTATGGCATAACAGGCATCTGGGATTAAAAATCCGTGTGTTGACAATAGTAATCTCAATATCCATCGGATCCCTGCAAACACAATGTGCATGATTACAAATAGATGATCTTGATCATAAACGGAGCTCACAAGATCTAAACATGGTAGCACAAAGGAGGAGAAACAACCATCTAGCTACTACATGGACCCGTAGTCCAAGGTGGAACTACTCACACTTCATACCGAAGGCTGGCATGATGATGAAGAAGGCCTCCGGATGATCTCCCCTCTTGCAGGGTGCCGGGAAGAACTTCAGATCCCCCCGATCTAGGGACGATGGTGGCGGCTACAGACTGTTTCGTGGAAGATTGATCGGGTACATAGGGTTTTGGTATCGGGGGCTTCTAATAGGCGAAGAGGTGAGGCAGGGGGTACCTAGGGTGGCTTGTGGCGCCCCGCAAAACCACTACTAGAAAATCGCGTTGTTTTTGTGCATTGCATCATCATGCCCGCATGCTCATGTCATCATGCCACCTTGCTTTTGGGCATCGTCATGTCATCTTGCATTTGTTTGCATAAAACTATTTTCAAAACGCCTAGTTTTGTCTTCTAAATATTCCCGTCTTTATTCAAATTAAAACCCGGGTCTCCGGAATATTTTGTTTTGTCTACCAATGGATTTCAAAAGCCCCGTTTTAAATCTTAAAATATTTATTTTATTTTTAGGGGCAGCCGTACCGGGCCGATCCGACCCAGTCGGCCACCCCAATATAAAAATCCCAGCCTACCCAAATATTTTCCTACCCCACCCTAACCTACACAACCCCCCTCCACCTCACCCCGACCATTCGCAAACCGCCACCTCACCACTCCCCTTCCCCCATCCACTCCCATGCCGCCACGTCACCTGGGCTCCACCCTGCCACCACACGCACGCCACGCACACCTGCCCCAATCCCCACTCCCTGGAACCCTGGTCCCACCCCTTGGACTCGATCCCCTCGCGACCGCGCCCAACTCCCGCTCCCTCCCTCGATTCCCTCCCCGCAGCACCCTGGCCCGCGTTCCCACCCCCTGGTCCACCCGCACCGAAGCCACCTGCCCCTCCCACACCATCCTCTCCCACCTCCCGCCTCTCTCCTCTCTGCACCCCCGCCCTCTCACCTCGCCCCGCCGCCAGGAGCGGCTCCTTCCGCCTTGCCTCCCTCAGTCGCCGCCGCCGCCTGGGCTCGCCAGCGCCGGGTCGTCCCCGCCGTCTGGTTCCCCCGAAGCCGCCGCCAGCGACCGCCCTTCCCCCCGACCCCGACCGCGTCCTCCCTGGGCCTCGTCCCCGAGACCTGCGTCTCCGGCCCCGCCCGCCTCTGCACAGGCGCCGGCCTCCGCCTCCCGCATCTGCCCCCCGCCGACTCGCCCTCTTCCGCCGCCGCGGGCTCCCTCTGCTTGCCGCCGAGCTCGCCCCCCCTCGATCAGCACGTGGACCCCGCGTCCATCATCGTCTGCGTCGCCTTCAACCCGCCGGCGCTCGTCCCTGTCCTCCTGAGTGGTTCCTCCTCCCGAGCCAGCCGTTGGCGTTGCCGGCCGCTGCTTCCCGGCCTCTGCTCCGCGTGGCCCGCATCTTGAGGCCGGGTGCCCTCCCGTGCGACCGACGCCTCGCTCGTCTTCTTTACGCGCCGTCCTCCAGCGAGCAGCGCTGCCGTCGGTCCGCCTCTAGTCTCCCTGTGCTCCAGGCCATAGTGCTCTGCATCCCCGCTGCCGAGCCTGCAGTGTGTTCGACCAGATAACCACCTGGACATGCCTCATGGCACATACCAAGTGCGGGGCCGTGTGTCCAACCCTACTAGTACCAAACGAGTCTGAAACCTTCCGAGCGGCAAGGCCAGCATGATCTTCCTCGGTGGCATTGACAAACCGGACTAGGATCACCAAGAATAACTGCCACCAAGGTCTTGCTCATGGATCACCGAGCACTTCTACATGGTCGACAAGATCTACCGCCTAACGCCAAGCTCTCCTTCATGGGACGCCAAGACACCCGTCGAACCCCGAAGACCGAACCCCGTGGACCGACATGACCTTCTTCACGGCTACGAGAAGTACTTCCTCGAGGATGCCAAGTTCTTCGACCCCGAGGACCGATCCATAGATGCGTGAAGTACTTCCTCGAGTACGCCAAGTACTTCACCCCGGACACCGAGACCCTGAACGACAAGTTCTCCTTCCTGGAAGCATTGACGCCCGTGCGACAAGATCTACTTCCCCGATCCGAAGACCCCGGTACCCGATCTACTCAAGTTCGCCATCGCGAGTCCGAACTTCATCGTTTCCCCGTCGAACCCCAAGCCCGAACCCCATCGAACCCTCCCAAACCAAGATCGTCGAGCCCCTCTAATGTGTGATGCCCTTTCCAAGCCCCGTATTTTTATAATATATAAACTTGTTGCATTAAATCATTCATGTCGCATACATATCTGTGGGTGTTTGGGGGCGTTATGCCGATTCACCATATAATTAATATGGGGACCATATGCGGACATTTTTGGTCTCATATGGGTTCCATTTCAATTTGTGTAGCGGATCGATGCCATGTTTTGCCATGTTAAGACAACATTAAAATTGCGGGGTATCTAAACAACATGAACCTATCAATTAGTTGTCGGGACCCCGGTTCCGCTTAATCTTGCCTAATTGCACCGCACCTTTGCCATGTCATACATCATACATGCATCATGCCCGATCTTCTGCCATAGTATTAAATAGTGCATCCGGTGTTTCTTTTAGTGCTTTGCTTCTTCACGGGCTAGGCTGATGAGTTGATGCGAGTGTCGACCCGATCTTCGGTTGAACCTTCAGCAATGTTTTTCAGGCGAGCATCTCACCCTTTCTACCTATCTTACTTTTATAGTATTTATTCCCTCCTATTGATCTATTGCTATCTGTGTTGCGATGCTCTAGTTTTCGTACCCGTGATATCCCTTGCAGCCTTATATTTCCTTGGACACCTCCTATTACCTATTGTTTGGTAGATAGTTGGACCTGCGCGTCGTAGTCGCTTGCTCAAGTGCTGTTGCGTGTCGTCAAGTTCCACATTTGTTGGAGTATTGCCGTGTGTTTATTGTTGGAGATGAACAAGACTTTAATTACTGTTTAACAACTAAAATTGAAAGTAGGTAAATGCAGAGGCACAGGTGGGCAATAGATGTTATTTGGTTGTTAACCGTCCACTTGTGTCCCGTAGGACCCCGAGTACTTGATACCTGTTCCTTGAATATTCGCGCTATCCACATCCGGGAGGATTATGGGACCCCCCTTAGCCAGAGCTTGATTCATTCTTATTTCTTGGGGCCACAAACTAGTTTGAGGTTTTATTTACTATCCTGTACTTATGCCATGCTTTACTGCTTTATTTAAATTGTGCGATGTACTGCACCTGTACTGTTTAGGTAAGCGGAGTGTTTTCGCGGCATCGACAAGCCCAGTCACATTTTCGGGTTCCCAGTCGTTTACATCCATTGGCGCAAACCTTGAGTCCGTTTCGGAGTCAGCTAACTTCGTTGCGGGTAGCTTAATGGGGTGGCCCCCTGAAATATTTCTGAATCTTGTGATTGCTTTGTCGTGAAGGCCTCGTTGGGTTTTGATTTGGTTTTTCCGAGGTTGATCGAGTGTGTGTTGCTATTTGTGCACCCCTGCAGGGTAAAACTTTCTGAAAGCCGTGTCCGCGGTTATGGACGACTTGGAGCACAGTATCTCGATCATAGACAACTATAACTAAAGTAGTGCTATAAATTTGACTTTATAATGACTAGTAATCAGCTTCACTATAATGGAATGGCTAAATAAAATTGCCAAAAATTGCTTGTTGGGTTGACGCTTGCTGCCATTGTATCTGACTAGTAAGTATTGCAACTATAACGGAATGGCTAAATAAAAGTACCAACAACTGCTGGGTTTTGGGATATCTCATGCTAATTGTATTTGACTAGTAAGTGTCGCAACTACAACTGAATGGTTAACTAAAATTGCCCACTGCTTATTATATCAGGATGACTATCTATACCTGACTAGTAATTGCTGCAACGATAACTAAATAACTAAAACTGCCAACGGTGTGAGTTCCTCGGTTGACTTCCTCGTTTGGTCTCGAGGGGGAAACACCAGGATGGGTATGTTTGGTGGTAGTATCAGGTTGGTTCCGAATAGGTCTTTCTTACCCCTCTCTGATAGCCGCCAGTTATATCGAGTCTCTATAGGTTGTTTAGTGCATGCTGCGCTGCCGCTTCAGTCCACCATACCTATGTAGGCGAGGACCGCCGAATTCTAGCCTCGCCGTGTACTGGCCTCAGTACTGACTGCTCTCTCTTTTTCCTTTGCCCTTTGTCGGCACCCCTCTTGTTTAAGCAGGTTTTGAGATCGACGTCGTTAGCAGGGTTACCCTTCCGGCTTGGCCTGGGCAGGGTTATGGACGCCATTGGTTATTCTTCAGGGCTCTTAGCTCAATTTGCATCTTGTCCGTACTCGGACGCTATATCGTTTTAAAGGTGATTTGGATCTTTGTATTGTATATCTGTATTCTTGACTCTTTGAATCGCTGTTGTATATATATCTGTTCTGTGGGTCCCATCGAGGACTGTTGTGTAATGTTATTACTTCGTTTTCCACCCGCACGAAAGTGCCTGGTGGGCACCTTTGAATCGTTTCTATGCGGGTTTGGCGGGAAGCGCTGAAACTTGCATAGGGTCGATTCTGAGGGTGTTACAGAGTGGTATCAGAGCTCAGCAGTTACGATACCTCACAAGTTCAGCCTGTAGGATAACCTAGCTAACGGCCGAAGTAGAGTGTCAAAACTATTTTTTGCAAAATCGGTTGGATAGTTCTGATTAGGTCTAGTTTTACTCCTTACCCCTCTGCTATTCGCCTCTTACCTCTACGCATTTTGAATCCGCTCCCTTCTCTTTCTTCGAGTCCAGGAATTCTCGTGGTTGTGATTTCGTCGTACCTTCAGGGTTCTCGCTTCCTCTTTTGGTAACGGTGTTTCTACATCCGGTCCTCCTGCTATCTGAGTGGTCCTTTATCTGTGGTACCATCCTTTGTTCCTTATTTGTGCCTCCCAGTGTTTTCCGACGTTACGACATCATCTACGCCAGATCCGATGCAGAGTCTGCATCACTCCTTTGTTTCCGAACCTCGCTTGTCGAGATCTACAATTTGAATTCTGAGAGTTGGTTGCATAATTTCCTATTCATGTGCAGAGTAATGCTTTGGGTGCGCGATGGACTGATCACCATCCGACTACTCTTATCATTCGCTCTTGCACATTGAATGGTGAATCATTGCAGTTATACTCCTTCCGTGAAAGTTAGAGGTGGCTTTACCCTTTTGAGACCTTTACCTTCATCCTTGTTTCTCCAGAGGGTTCTCTCGACGAATGGGGAACAATCCTTGTTGGTGGTGTCGCCATTTTCAAGCTGAAGAAAGAACCATTGTTAGTGGTGTCGCGAGGATCTACATGAAGCGCGAAGGATCAGATCGTCGGCCTTCTTCCCTGTACCATGAGGCGGATCTCGAGGGCGAGATCCATTGTTAGTGGTGTCGAATTGTGGCGCCCCGCAAAACCACTACTAGAAAATCGCGTTGTTTTTGTGCATTGCATCATCATGCCCGCATGCTCATGTCATCATGCCACCTTGCTTTTGGGCATCGTCATGTCATCTTGCATTTGTTTGCATAAAACTATTTTCGAAACGCCTAGTTTTGTCTTCTAAATATTCCCGTCTTTATTCAAATTAAAACCCGGGTCTCCGGAATATTTTGTTTTGTCTACCAATGGATTTCAAAAGCCCCGTTTTAAATCTTAAAATATTTATTTTATTTTTAGGGGCAGCCGTACCGGGCCGATCCGACCCAGTCGGCCACCCCCAATATAAAAATCCCAGCCTACCCAAATATTTTCCTACCCCACCCTAACCTACACAGCCCCCCTCCACCTCACCCCGACCATTCGCAAACCGCCACCTCACCACTCCCCTTCCCCCATCCACTCCCATGCCGCCATGTCACCTGGGCTCCACCCTGCCACCACACGCACGCCACGCACACCTGCCCCAATCCCCACTCCCTGGAACCCTGGTCCCACCCCTTGGACTCGATCCCCTCGCGACCGCGCCCAACTCCCGCTCCCTCCCTCGATTCCCTCCCCCGGAGCACCCTGGCCCGCGTTCCCACCCCCTGGTCCACCCGCACCGAAGCCACCTGCCCCTCCCGCACCGTCCTCTCCCACCTCCCGCCTCTCTCCTCTCTGCAACCCCGCCCTCTCACCTCGCCCCACCGCCAGGAGCGGCTCCTTCCGCCTTGCCTCCCTCAGTCGCCGCCGCCGCCTGGGCTCGCCAGCGCCGGGTCGTCCCCGCCGTCTGGTTCCCCCGCAGCCGCCGCCAGCGACCGCTCTCCCCCCCGACCCCGACCGCGTCCTCCCTGGGCCTCGTCCCAAAGACCTGCGTCTCCGGCCCCGCCCGCCTCTGCACCAGCGCAGGCCTCCGCCTCCCGCGTCTGCCCCCCGCCGACTCGCCCTCTTCCGCCGCCGCGGGCTCCCTCTGCTCGCCGCCGAGCTCGCCCCCCCTCGATCAGCACGTGGACCCCGCCTCCATCATCGTCTGCGTCGCCTTCAACCCGCCGGCGCTCGTCCCTGTCTTCCTGAGTGGTGCCTCCTCCCGAGCCAGCCGTTGGCGTTGCCGGCCGCTGCTTCCCGGCCTCTGCTCCGCGTGGCCCGCATCTTGAGGCCGGGTGCCCTCCCGTGCGACCGACGCCTCGCTCGTCTTCTCTGCGCGCCGTCCTCCAGCGAGCAGCGCTGCTGTCGGTCCGCCTCTAGTCTCCCTGTGCTCCAGGCCATAGTGCTCTGCATCCCAGCTGCCGAGCCTGCAGTGTGTTCAACCAGATAACCACCTGGACATGGCTCATGGCACATACCAAGTGCGGGGCCGTGTGTCCAACCCTACCAGTACCAAACGAGTCTGAAACCTTCCGAGCGGCAAGGCCAGCATGATCTTCCTCGGTGGCATTGACAAACCGGACTAGGATCACCAAGAATAACTGCCACCAAGGTCTTCCTCATGGATCACCGAGCACTTCTACATGGTCGACAAGATCTACCGCCTAACGCCAAGCTCTCCTTCATGGGACGCCAAGACACCCGTCGAACCCCGAAGACCGAACCCCGTGGACCGACATGACCTTCTTCACGGCTACGAGAAGTACTTCCTCGAGGATGCCAAGTTCTTCAACCCCGAGGACCGATCCATAGATGCGTGAAGTACTTCCTCGAGGACGCCAAGTACTTCACCCCGGACACCGAGACCCTGAACGACAAGTTCTCCTTCCCGGAAGCATTGACGCCCGTGCGACAAGATCTACTTCCCCGATCCGAAGACCCCGGTACCCGATCTACTCAAGTTCGCCATCGCGAGTCCGAACTTCATCGTTTCCCCGTCGAACCCCAAGCCCGAACCCCATCGAACCCTCCCAAACCAAGATCGTCGAGCCCCTCTAATGTGTGATGCCCTTTCCAAGCCCCGTATTTTTATAATATATAAACTTGTTGCATTAAATCATTCATGTCGCATACATATCTGTGGGTGTTTGGGGGCGTTATGCCGATTCACCATATAATTAATATGGGAACCATATGTAGACATTTTTGGTCTCATATGGGTTCCATTTCAATTTGTGTAGCGGACCGATGCCATGTTTTGCATGTTAAGACAACATTAAAATTGCGGGGTATCTAAACAACATGAACCTATCAATTAGTTGTCGGGACCCCGGTTCCGCTTAATCTTGCCTAATTGCACCGTACCTTTGCCATGTCATACATCATACATGCATCGTGCCCGATCTTCTGCCGTAGTATTAAATAGTGCATCCGGTGTTTCTTTTAGTGCTTTGCTTCTTCACGGGCTAGGCCGATGAGTTGATGCGAGTGTCGACCCGATCTTCGGTTGAACCTTCAGCAATGTTTTTCAGGCGAGCATCTCCCCCTTTCTATCTATCTTACTTTTATAGTATTTATTCCCTGCTGTTGATCTATTGCTATCTGTGTTGCGATGCTCTAGTTTTCGTACCCGTGATATCCCTTGCAGCCTTATATTGCCTTGGACACCTCCTATTACCTGTTGTTTGGTAGATAGTTGGACCCGCGCGTCGTAGTCGCTTGCTCAAGTGCTGTTGCGTGTCGTCAAGTTCCACAGTTGTTGGAGTATTGCCGTGTGTTTATTGTTGGAGATGATCAAGACTTTAATTACTGTTTAACAACTAAAATTGAAAGTAGGTAAATGCAGAGGCACATGTGGGCAATAGATGTTATTTGGTTGTTAACCGTCCACTTGTGTCCCGTAGGACCCAGAGTACTTCATACCTGTTCCTTGAATATTCGCGCTATCCACATCCAGGAGGATTATGGGACCCCCCTTAGCCAGAGCTTGATTCATTCTTATTTCTTGGGGCCACAAACTAGTTTGAGGTTTTATTTACTATCCTATACTTATGCCATGCTTTACTGCTTTATTTAAATTGTGCGATGTACTGCACCTGTACTGTTTAGGTAAGCGGAGTGTTTTCGCGGTATCGACAAGCCCAGTCACATTTTCCGGTTCCCAGTCGTTTACAGCCATTGGCGCAAACCTTGAGTCCATTTCGGAGTCAGCTAACTTCGTTGCGGGTAGCTTAATGGGGTGGCCCCCTGAAATATTTCTAAATCTTGTGATTGCTTTGTCATGAAGGCCTCGTTGGGTTTTGATTTGGTTTTTCCGAGGTTGATCGAGTGTGTGTTGCTATTTGTGCACCCCTTCAGGGTAAAACTTTCTGAAAGCCGTGTCCGCGGTTATGGACGACTTGGAGCACAGTATCTCGATCATAGACAACTATAACTAAAGTAGTGCTATAAATTTGACTTTATAATGACTAGTAATCAGCTTCACTATAATGGAATGGCTAAATAAAATTGCCAACAATTGCTTGTTGGGTTGACGCTTGCTACCATTGTATCTGACTAGTAAGTATTGCAACTATAACGGAATGGCTAAATAAAAGTACCAACAACTACTGGGTTTTGGGATATCTCATGCTAATTGTATTTGACTAGTAAGTGTCGCAACTACAACTGAATGGTTAACTAAAATTGCCCACTGCTTATTATATCAGGATGACTATCTATACCTGACTAGTAATTGCTGCAACGATAACTGAATAACTAAAACTGCCAACGGTGTGAGTTCCTCGGTTGACTTCCTTGTTTGGTCTCGAGGGGGAAACACCAGGATGGGTATGTTTGGTGGTAGTATCAGGTTGGTTCCGAATAGGTCTTTCTTACCCCTCTCTGATAGCTGCCAGTTATATCGAGTCTCTATAGGTTGTTTAGTGCATGCTGCGCTGCCGCTTCAGTCCACCATACCTATGTAGGCGAGGACTGCCGAATTCTAGCCTCGCCGTGTACTGGCCTCAGTACTGACCGCTCTCTCTTTTTCCTTTGCCCTTTGTCGGCACCCCTTTTGTTTAAGCAGGTTTTGAGATCGACGTCGTTAGCAGGGTTACCCTTCCGGCTTGGCCTGGGCAGGGTTATGGACGCCATTGGTTATTCTTCAGGGCTCTTAGCTCAATTTGCATCTTGTCCGTACTCGGACGCTATATCGTTTTAAAGGTGATTTGGATCTTTGTATTGTATATCTGTATTCTTGACTCTTTGAGTCGCTGTTGTATATATATCTGTTCTGTGGGTCCCATCGAGGACTGTTGTGTAATGTTATTACTTCGTTTTCCACCCGCACGAAAGTGCCTGGTGGGCACCTTTGAATCGTTTCTATGCGGGTTTGGCGGGAAGCGCTGAAACTTGCATAGGGTCGATTCTGAGGGTGTTACATGGCTGCACCCCCTAGGCGCGGGCCCAGCCTGGCCGCGTGGCCATGGGGTGTGGTCACTTGGTGGCTCTTCTCCGTCTCGTCTTCTGGCTCCGTGTTCCCCACAGTAAAATATAGACTTTAGCTTTTGTCCCGTCCAATTCCGAGAATATTGATTTTCTGCCTTTTCTGGAAACAAAAACAGAAGAAAACAGGCAACTGGCACTGTGGCATCTTGTTAATAGGTTAGTCCAGAAAACATATCAAAACACCTCAAAGTGTATACAAAGCAAAGCAAAGTAGATACTAAACAAGCATGGAACATCAAAAATTATAGATACGTTTACGACATATCAAGTGATGGTGCATGGAAGCTTCGTTAGGAGAGCCCAAGAGGAAGGTATGATGAGCACAGCAGCAAGTTTTCCCTCGGTAAGAAACCAAGGTTATCGAACCAGTAGAAGGAAGGAAACAACTCAAAGGTGTTGCTAGCAACTTGGAAACCTGCACAACACAAACTCAAGACTTTGCCCCAATGAACGTGTGGTTGTCAATCTCACCGGTTTGATGAAAACAAAGGATTAACTATATGGTGTGGGAGGTAATAATGATTTGCAGAAAGTAAACAGTAACAGTGGAAGATGTATCAATATTAAAGATTGGACCGGGATCCATAGTTTACTAGAGGTGTTCTTCTTAAGATAAACAAACATGACATGCTGGGTAAACAAATTACAGCAGGGCAATTGACAGGACTGAGCAAGGCATAACAATGTAATACTATACATTCATGATCCTATGAGATTCGATTGGGCAATACAACAAGATACATAGACTGCCATCCAACTACATCTATGACTAGTAATCCACCTTCAGGTTATCATCCGAACCCCCTCCAGTATTAATTTGCAAGCAACGGATAACTACTTTAAGCAAAGTGTGTAAGGTAAACAATCCACTTGTTCCATGAACAAGAGACGGTTGTTTTCTCCCTAGTGGCAATAGCACATCTACCACCTTAGATATTTATGTCACTTCCCTTAGATTAAATAGAGGCATGAACCCACTATCGATCATAAATGCCCCCTCTTGGAGTCACTAGCATCTACTTGGACAAGATAGATACTAGAAACGGAGAGCATGCAAGATCTCAAACAACACAGACATGATAGAATCAATAAGACAAAACCATTAATCAATCTGACATAGTAATCTCAATATCCATCGGATCCCTACAAACACAACATGCATGATTACAAATAGATGATCTTGATCATGAACGGAGCTCACAAGGTCTAAACATGGAAGCACAAAGGATGAGATGCAACCATCTAGCTACTACATGGACCCGTAGTCCAAGGTGGAACTACTCACACTTCATACCGGAGGCTGGCATGATGAAGAAGAAGGCCTTTGGGATGATCTCCCCTCCGGTAGGGTGCCGGGAAGAGATTCAGATCCCCCGATCTAGGGACGATGGTGGTGGTAGCTACAGACGGTTTCGTGGAATATTGATCGGGTCCTTAGGGTTTCTGCATCAGGGGGTCTTTATAGGCGAAGAGGCGAGGCAGGGGGTAGCCAGGGCGGCCGCACTCCCCCCTCTAGGCGCGGGCTAGGTTTAGCCGCATGGCCAGGGGGTGTGTCCCCCTGGTTGCTCTCCTCCGTCTCGTACGCTAGCTTCGTGTTCCCCACAGTAAAATATTGACTTTGGCTTTTGTCCCGTCCAATTCCGAGAATATTGATTTTCTGCCTTTCTAGAACCAAAAACGAAAGAAAATAGGCAACTGGCACTGTGGCATATTGTTAATAGGTTAGTACCAGAAAACATACAAAAACATCTCAAAGTGTAGACAAAGCAAAGCAAAGTAGATACTAAACGAGCATGGAACATCAAAAATTATAGATACGTTTCTGACGTATCAAGCATCCCCAAGCTTAACTCCTGCTCGTCTTCGAGTAGGTAAGTGATAAAAAATAATTTTTGAGGTGACATGCACCATCAAAATCAAGATCAAACCATTTGCAAGCATTGAAAGCTGGGATCAAAGAACTCTAAACATGATCATTAAAGACGGAGTTCTAACAGTAAGACAAAGTAACTATGCATGCAACATGAAAGGTTACAAACAAAGATCATGAATAGCATGCATTGAAAAACGTTTGTTTTACTTCACATACAAAAAACATAGCATAGTGGCATTCAGCTTGTCCCACATGGAGTAGAAAATAGATGCATAGGACACCTTCAAAGTTCATAAGAGTGACTAGATACAAATAGCACAAGAACAACTAATATTAACAATATGCATCAATCAATATGTTTTGGGACAATGCACACAGAACTAAGAATGGCAACTATGCTCTCTTAACTGGTGCCTAAGGACAGAAGGTGGAGACTCAACATAATAGTGGAAGAAAGGCCCTTCAGCAGGTATTTCAATTTTCAAAAAGAGCTTCCAAAAATTATGGTACTTGTTAGCTTTCAGCTCTCATTGCCCCTATCATAAGCATCTTGAAGTGATTAAGGTTAAAGTGAAAAAACTATGGAGTATATGCTTGACAAAGTATAAGTTGGCAATGTCATGTCCCTTGAATACGAGGGTCGCTCCTCATGCTACTTAACTTTAGTCACCTGTAAGTTATTGTCATAGTAAGTACATGTGTATCACAGAGAATCGCCAACAGGGTATCCCTTTGTATAGGTCCCAACCTGATAAGGTAGAGATCCTTATGTTTACAATGCTAGTCCCTGGATCAATAGCTAGCATCCCCAGTTTAAGATGTAATATCAAGAAACAAAGGTCATATTACAACTTATAACCAGGAATAAAATAATTCATTACATCTTACATAGCTCATATGGCTATCTCATTACAATGCAACAGAAATATCTATATAGCATGGAGTCCTTCATTTTCAAAGTGCCACAGGCAATCATGTTGGTTGTATACTTGTAATCCTATTCAACACACTTCACTAACATCAAACAAACCTGCAACATAATAAGTTACAGCCACACGGGTCAGTACATTTGAATTGTATTGGCAAGTGATACTATGGTAGAATAGTGGTATCTATCATCTATATGCATTTGGTTAAGTGTAGCGGAGGTTTGCTTTGCTCAAAATAAGGTTTTCCTTATTAGTTGAAAACACTAAGTTTTTGTTTGTCAAAATCACCCAAGGCATCTACCAATAAAAATTGGTGATCCTTTAACACTTGTTCAACCACAAGTTTTTAACTTAGAAATTGGGATGAGGAGATCCTTGATAGCTTCCATGTCTTGATGCTCAAATTGTCCATTGCCAGGGACACGACTAAGTACTTAGATTTTACTCTCTCGAGAGGTGGTGCACTTTCCCCACAAGACTCGACATGCATCAATACAAGATCTTTCAGAAGCCTTCCCTTAGATCAAATGGATGCATTCCAACCTATCACCCCTACCACCTTCTGTCCATCTGGCGAAGTTATTGCAACCTATATGA
This sequence comes from Avena sativa, assembly GCA_916181665.1. Lineage (NCBI taxonomy): Eukaryota > Viridiplantae > Streptophyta > Magnoliopsida > Poales > Poaceae > Avena > Avena sativa. The sequence goes on from OV702281.1 coordinate 115,782,818, forward strand.
TCCAGGTAGAGCCCATATTGCCATGTGGCTGCACTAGAAGCTTCTCAACACTTAACATCTCAAATCTCTTTGTTCCTAGGTGGCTTTCCACAAGTGAGATACATCAGGTAGACCCGTGAGTAACCACTCAACACAAACCATTCTTTCCATTCCACCCAGGTGATTCATTCACATAGTTGTTTTACTAAGCAAAAACATAAGTCCGAAGACTTAGTAAAATTTCCATAGCATGTGTATATAATCCACCCTTGTTTTCTAATAGCTAGGCTAAGCATAATAGTAGCAAGAATCTTAACTTAGGGAAAATTCTACTAAGGCATCATCTACTAGGATTTCCCAAGGCATAGTTAACATATAGAAAATTCCATGCAAGTCCTACTTAAAATATCACTAATGCATAGTTAAAATAATAGGACAAAATGTATGAATCACCACTTGCCTTTTTGGTAGAGAAACTAGGTTCACTCATTGATCTTGCAATAGTCACACTCTTCAAAGTTCACTACGATTCAATCAAGCAAGCACATATTCAAACTAGCATTCAAACAATTCACCACATAAAATAATGAAAACAAAGCAATGCATGCAAGCATGCAAAATATTGTTTTATTTGGAAAAGTGGTTTCTACTAAGGCTATAAAGATTTCAAAACACCTATTGGTCATTTATAAAAGTGGCAAAACCATTTAAAAACAAGTTAGTGAAAATGGCAATTTTAAATTATTTTTGTTTTGCTAGAAATGCTTTTATTCAAAGGAATAATTTCTAATGTTAGCCAAAAATGTTTTTAAACACAAATGTTAGTGTTTAAGGTCAAAGTGTTTAAAAATAATCCATTTGCAAAAAGGTTTCACTCAAAAATCATTTTTAAATCATTGCAACATTTTGTTTTACTAGAAATGCTTTTTATTCAAAGGAATAATTCCTTAGTGTCACAAAATATACTTTGAAATCCAAAAGTTAGTTTTTATGGTTAGTAGGTTCAAAACAAATCATTTGCAAAAGGTTTTACTCAAAAATCATTTTTAAATCATAGCCACATTTTTGTTTTACTATGCTTTTAATCAAAGTAATAATTTTCTATGGATAATAAAATATATTTTTAAATCCAAAAGTTAGTGTTTAGGGTCTGAGAGTTCAAATCAAACCATTTGCAAAATATTTTACTCAAAAATCATTTTTAGAATAATTTTTATATCCAAAATAGCCCTCTTAATGTTTCTGCAAAAACACCCAATTTTCCAGAAGCAAAATACTAAACTAAGGGCATGGTTGCAAAGGTTTCATTTTCTCGATTCCAATGATATAAAATTTGTAATTTGGCCAAGCAGAACAAAATTTATGATTTTTGCAAGTTTAATCATTCAAAACCATTTTCTAGAATTTTAATCAGACATAACTGCCACGGGTCTTAATCCTATTGGTCAGTACCGCCTCGGTTGGGTTGAGCAATGTGGGCCGCAGGATTAAAAGGGATATGTGTGGCTCAGATCTAGCGTACTGTTTCAGTTAAGTGGTTCTATCCTATCCACTGGATTAACATCTAACGGTCCAGAGCATGTCAACCATAGATGGGCAGCGCCAGCTCGATGGTGAGCGGCGGCGGCGCTCTGCTCGCGGTGGTCTGGCTATGCCAAGAAACGAGGGAGAGGGAGGAGAGGCTCACCAAGTTCGATGTGATGTGATGATGCTCAATGTTGTCGTCGCAGGGCAGGGGGCGCACGGGGTTGGCATGAATCGCTCGCCAGAGATGCTACTGATGATGGTGTGCTCGGGGCGTCGTCCCTGGCAAAGCTACGGACCATGCTAAGGCAAAGAAAAGAGTGAGTCAGACGCGCGCGAGAGAGGCGAGCAAGCTTGTGTCAACTAGAGAGGAGGGGGTCATCAGGGATTACCGGGGAAGGTCGCCGGAGTTGACGCAGACGGCGGTGGCGCTTGGGTGAGGTCGTTGCCGAGCCTCTGGGGCGCGCGCAGGCAAGCTAGGGTTACTGGCAGGTACGCATGGTTCTGGCGAGCATGCTCCGGTGATTCATGAGGCTAGGGGTGTCGTTGTTGGCCGGTATTTGAGTCGGAATTTGTCGGGGCAGTGAGGTGCTGGCCAGAAATTGAGGCATCCCGGTGGCGGAAAGAGAATGGCGAGTGAGGGGAAAGAGAGAGGGAAGAGGGGCCCTTATGAGGGCGTGGTCACGGACGGAAATTACTCAGCCATTTACGCGAATTGAAGTGGTCTTCAATGGCCGAAAACGGCGAAGTGAGGGGCGTGGTCACCACGGGGTGGAGACGACGACATGACATGGCTATGGGGCCAGTTAGTCAGCGGGGTTGAGGGTGGGGTGCGCGGTGAGAAACTAATTTGCAGGGGAGGGAGAGAGTGCCGGGTGGGCTGGGGATTGGACGTCCTGGGCTGGGGTTTTCTGGGCTGGTTGGGTTTGATCCCTTTTCTATTTTTTTCCTTTCTGATTTCTTTTTTCCTTTTTCTGTTTTGATTTTATTCAAATGATTCAAACACTCTTTTGTTTTCAAATCTTTCCCAAATTTCAAGTATGTTTTTATACTATTTAACAATGTATTTTAAAGTCCATTTTAAAATATTTTCTTATATTCTCTTATGGTTTATTATTTATTTAAAATAGACATTTGTCTTTATTTAAATAAGATTTAAATATGTTTCCAATCCATATTATTTTATTCAAATGATTTAAACAACTATTTAAATTCAATTTTTTCTCAAACCTTTTCAGTAAGTTTGTACTACTTAATAATGTGTTTAAAATTCCATTATATATTATTTCAAATATTCTTTTATGGTTTAATATTTATTTAAATGAGGTTTGTGTCTTTATTTAAATGAATTTGAATATAGTTCCAAACCATATAATTCTATTTAATTAATTCTTTATTTTTTTTAAGTTAATTTAGGTAACTTTTAATCTACTTTGGCTATTTCAATTATTTATTTTCTCATGATTTAATTAATCATTTTTATTAGGGATTTTGTCTTTATTCAAATTGAATTGTATTTGGTTAAATCCCATATAATTTTATTTAAATAATCCTTATTTCTTTATTTTTATTTGGATTATATTTATTCCATTTGCTTATGGATTTAATTCAAGTTTTAAATTGTCTTCCAAATAATTTTATTTGGATTTATTATTTAGTTTAGGCAATTTGTCTTTATTTAAATAAAATTGAATATTGTTAAAAGCCCATATAGTTTTATTTAAATAATCTTTTATTCTTTTTTATTATTCAATAAACTTTCATTTGTTTTTGGATTTGACCATGATTTAATTTGTCTTTTTAATATTCCTTATTTATTTATTTATTTAAATGAGGTTTGTGTCTTTATTTAAACTAGATGATACCCCGCGCGTTGCGGCGGAGACTTGTAACATTTTTTCTTGTGGTGGGTTGTTGTGGTTTTTCTTAAAAGAGAAATTGTTCCATATAAGATATAGCTATCTGGCAAAATAAAATCCAAGACGACAATGAAGATTACTAAGGAAATCAAACAGTGATTGGTGATTCTGCTATATAAATCAAGCTGAAATCTCTATCACATATCCTATAACTATAGTATATACATCAAGCCAATTTGCAGCAAAAATACAAACGCTTTCCATTCGACGATATACCTGAAGTTTAGATAAATGACAAAAGAGGAGTGCACTTCTAATCTATGATCTTAGTGTTGACTGTTGAGATGGCAGATCTCAAAACTTAGTCAGTCTATATACGATGAAGTGCGGTAAATAATTCTAAAGCTGCATGAAAATTCTACAAATTAATTAATTAAATTATCAATCAGATACTATTCTAGGTACTCTAAATTTACACAATAATCTGATGGAAATGAAATAGTAACCAATAAGCATATGGGAAAAGGGAAAATTTAATATTTGCAAGAAAAATAAATAAGTAATAATGTAATATCATGATGGCCAGAACATGAATACACAGATTCACTTCGCACCATAATCTCTACAAACTTGTTGAAACTCTTCTACCAAGAGGAAGGAAATTCCAATTAACATATGGCAGACAAATGTACTAAATTAGAATCTAATATCAGAGTATGAGTCCGGCTAATAACCTTAAGAGTGAAGATATTTCCGAGATAGATAACTCCAATATAATGTTGTTCCGAAAAATCAAACTTGAACATACTACTGGTGTCTAACAGAAGTGGTTCTCTGTAAATCAAAGGTGGAAATTTTGAAATAATTATACAAAACAATTAAAGTACTCCCTCCGACCCATATTAGGTGACTTGGATTTGTCAAAATTTGGATGAACATATATACTAAATAGTGTCTAGATTTATCCAAATTTAGACAAATTTGAGTCAACTAATATGGGTCAGAGGGAGTAGAAATACATGTTTGCTTGCACCCATGGATTCTGAATTTTATATCAAAGGAAAAACTACAATGGTTGGTTCTGTACAGATGAATGAAAAATGCAAGACATTGAAGATCTTTCAAGCAGGCCTGGAGCAAATAAAATATAAGTGGCTGTACTCTGAAATCAAACATTTGCTAGGAGACTGAGATAGAAAGAGAAAGCTTACATGTATTGCTGACAATGGCTTGCAAGCAAAATTCCCATCTCTTACTCAGTCCAGTTCACTGACATAGTACACATGCTGGGATTCCTGTCGACTAACTTGGAATAATATAATACAGGAATCATCGATGCTATCCTTTAATATTTGTGAGGTAGCGAGTGCATTTCCTGATGCATGCTTGACCTGGAGGAGACACCTTCGTCTGCACACAAAAAACAAATAAGAAGAGGGGTCAGTCTAATGTGCAGGGAAAGGGGCATATGTTAGATACTCACGGTTCCAGTTCATGAAAGAATTTGAATTGGTGGAAAGGACATTTTAATTACATTGTTGTATTGTATGGAAAAATCCGAAATCAGTTCCTTTTGGCCAAGAAAGGTGAGATATTACAAAGGAGAGCGAGTAAGGTGTAAAGAAAAATGAATTGTTGGTTACCGTCCTACTATCAGAATATACTGCTTTGTCTTGCGCATCATCCAAAAACTCTCCTATCATCCATAACGTACCAAAATTCAAAGGAGAAGATTCAGATTCGAAAGAAAGTCATCTGCTTTAATCCTGTGTGTCATCCAATGTAAGAATAGTTAGCTAAAAACCCTCAAAGTCACTCAACATCAATCAAATATTTCAAGATCGAGCTTTAGCGTGTGGCTTACCTTTACGACACATGTAGCTGAGCCCAACATTCGCGGCTCACCGCCTCCACGGCAGGGCGAGTTTCATCAAGCTCCGTTGCTGGATCGTACATCTACCACCTGCGAGGATTGAATAGGTAGGGGATTAGTGTTTCAGAAATCAAAGGGAATCAATTGGTGCGGAGAGATCTGCGGAGGTGACGATCGTCGTGTCAAGAAAGAAGGCATTGACGTGGAAGAGGAATTCGTCGGCACTGTTGCTGCACTACTTGTGGAAGTCGCACGAGAGGGCGAGGAATAGATACGAGATTACTTTTGATAGTGCCTAGAAGTTGAAGACATGAGGCAAATCAATGTTGCGAGGAAATAAAGGGGATGTAGCTGGAGAGACGGACGTTTTCTCAGATTGATTGAATGATATTCAATCAAAGAGAATAATGGGACATTAATTGACGCCCAGCACATGTAAAGGAAATATTGGAGACAGGGAGGGAACACGGCGAGAGCGCAACGCCTAGATGAATAAAGGGTGACGTGGCGTCACGAGAAGGCTGGAAAATAAGGTATTGGGGGACTCCTATTTAGATATAGAAGATGAATTTGAATATGGTTCCAAACCATATAATTCTATTTAATTAAACCTTTATTCTTTTAAGTTAATTTAGATAACTTTTAATCCACTTTGGCTATTTCAATTATTTATTTTCTCATGATTTAATTAATCATTTTTATTAGGGATTTTGTCTTTATTAAAATTGAATCGTATTTGGTTAAATCCCATATAATTTTATTTAAACAATCGTTCTTTGTTTATTTTTATTTGGATTATCTTTATTCCATTTGCTTATGGATTTAATTCAAGTTTTAATTTGTCTTCCAAATAATTTTCTTGGGATTTATTATTTAGTTTAGGAAATTTGTCTTTATTTAAATAAAATTTAATATGGTTAAAATCCCATATAGTTTTATTTAAATAACCTTTTATTCCTTTTTATTATTCAATAAACTTTCATTTGTTTATGGATTTGACCAAGATTTAATTTGTCTTTTAAATATTCCTTATTTATTTCTTTCTTTATTTGTCTTATAAAATCCATATCCTTTTATTTATAGCTCCAAATATGTTGATTCCAATTTGTATAATTTTATTTAATATTTGTTTATCTTTTTAAATCCTTTTAGGATTATTTTGCTTACAATTTGGTATAGTGTTTAGCTAGGAGCTTTATTAGCCTTGGAAATTATTTCCTTTTATCTTATTATATTCATAAGTTTTTATCCATGGCTCCAAATTAAATGAAACCAATTTCCATGGTTTTATAATATTTTTGTTTATCATTTTTGATCATTTATTTATAAAAGTTTGTTGCTAAATTTTTATATGGATCAAATCCATAGTCTTAGAGAGATCTTGGAAATGATTTCTTTCTTTAGGGTTTAGGGTCTTGGTTTATTTTTCCAACTGTTCAAATTTCAAGATTCTTTCCATGCATCAATGCATTTGATCTTTGATGAAATATTTGTTTATTGCTTTCTTGTTCAAATTTTGTTCAAGTTGGGTTTTGATGTTTCCATTTAGAAGCAAGAAGTTTCTTTTCACCCTAATTTTCAACATTTATTTCTTTTGATTATTTATTTTTTACATTTAAAAATTTGGAAAATTTTGGGATGTGACAGGCTACCATCCTTAAAAGAAATCTCGTCCCGAGATTTGGGAAGGCTAGTGGTTAGAAGTTGGCTTCAAGGCAACTAGGGTACTACCACCCTTAAAAGATTTTTAACTATATTACATCTTGGCTTACTTGGGATCTTGATGTAACTTCTTTGGACAGATGTCCGCCTAGTGTCCTTTGTTTCCACACTTGAAACATGTGATAAGGTTGAGATCTTGAGGTGTCTTCTCTGGACAATATGATGCATAATGGCCTAGCTCTTTGCAGTGGTTGCACATCACTTGGCTAATATCCTTCTTCATCTTTGGTTTCACTATTGCTTGTTTGTTTCCTTGGCTCTTCTTCTTCTTGGGTCTCTCTAAAGCTAGGAGTTCCTTTAGTTCATGTTCTTCATACTTCACCTCAAAGGTGGGAAAGCTTCCTCGGTTCCTTGAACGATTCATAGGATAACGTCCATGTTTCCTCTTTTGTCCACCATGGTGAGTCACAATGTATGGGGGTGCAAACTGAGGTTTGACTTTGTCTTCATCCTTCTTTGTATGGAGGTTTCCAAACATTTGATGTTTTCCATATTGTTTCATTTGTTGAACTATAGGATAGATGGGGCATTGGATAGGAACATGATCATTTCCTTCACATAGGAAACAAGTAACTTGAGATGTGGGGCATTGTCTGGTTGGATGTTTCTCTTCACAATTAGGGCATTGGTCTTTATGCTCTTTGTAAGTGTGTTCTATGTCTCCACAAATTTCGCAAGATTGAGTTCCTTCTATAATATCATCCTTGATATCATTGTTGTAACAATCACTTTGGGAAAGGTTGCTTCTCATGTTCATCATTTGATTGGTCATCCTTTGCAACAATTGGGATTGGGTATCCAAGAACTTTTGCATGGTTGGGTCTAACTCATTGTTGTTGGCTAAAAATTGAGTTGTCACTTGATTCAACTGGGTTTATCTTGCTAGTAGTTGTTCTCTCATGTGCATCTCTTGGTTGTTGTTGTTGTCATCCTTGATGTTGGATTCTCTTGGAGAAGTCATCTGTTTGGGATGGATTGGGATTAGATTAGGCAAAAGATTTTTATAGGAAGAATTCTACTCACACACAACAATTCACACAAGCTATGTGCAAGCAATAAAAATCAAGCATTCCACTCAAACAACAAGGTTCAAGCATATTTTTGGCAACAAAATATATTTTTTGCTACACCACATAAGTTGGTGTGGTCAATATATGATCTAAATTAAACACTAGTATGGTGGTCCAATTATGGTTATCACTTGAGATCAATCCATTCTTCTTAGTTGTTTCTTCATGAACAAGATCATGGTATTCTTGGAAAAATTCTTGTATCTTGGTCACAAAATTCAAAGGTGATGATGGTTCCTTCTAGGTTGTATATCCTTAGTCTTCCAAGTCTTGAGTAATATTTCTTGTCTCACTTGTAGTCCTTAGTGGTGTCTGAAAGGATCGTATGGGCACCTAGAGGGGGGTGAATAGGTGCTACTTCAAATTTTCTTCTTTTTCAAATTAAGGTTTGACAAGAAAGGTAAATTCTCTAGATAATGCAACTAAGGTGAATTTACCTATATGAAGAACATGCACTAGTTAACACAACACTAAGCAAGAACAAGTAAGTAAAGTGAGGTAAAGGATAGAAGTAACAAAAGTGGTGGACGCAGAGACACAAGGATTTGTTTCCCATAGTTCCTTCATTTTGAGGGGAAGTACATCTATGTTTGGAGAGGGGGTAGTATCAAACCACCTACACCACGAAAGGCCTCCCTTGTTCTCCGATGAACCTCACTCGAACGGGATCGATCCACCTTCCACTATATCGGCAACCTTCGAGGTGGAAGCCGGCACCTTTACAAGTTTGGGGCACACATCAACAACTTAATTGGAGGCTCCCAAATACAAGCAAGCTGTCAAGACAAACAAAGACAAGCTTGTAAGAACCAAATCTAGAACTAGGGTTTCCAAGAAAATACTAAAGCAATGGGGGCCCTCAAATGAATGAGGGGGAAATGAAGATCTCTTTTGGTGAAGTAGTAGATCAAGGCCTCCTCCTTCGATTCTCCAAAGATCAACGACTTTGGATGGTGGAGTGAAGAGATCTTGGCAATTTGGTGGCTCAAATGGATGGAGTAGTCTTCAATGAAACGAGCAACTTGTCCCAAGGTAGGTAGAGGAGTATTTATACCCCCTGTAGAAATCTGGCCGTTGGAGCATTAAATGCACCGGTACTACCGGTAGTCAAGCGGTAGTACCGGTTGCAAGCGGTACTACCGTTCAAGTACTGGACCAAGTACCGGAGAAGCATCACTTGGTCGAGCCAGCCACGGTCTTGCCCGGTACTGCCCAGCGGTACAACCCCCAAGCGGTAGTACCGGTTGGTAGACGCGGTACTACCGGTCAGGGCGGTAGTACCGGTCCCAAGTACCGGTTGGTACTGAGCAAATATGGAAGAGCTAGTCCTTCCTCAGTGCTGCCCGGTACTGCCGAGCGGTAGTACCGTGTCCAAGCGGTAGTGCCGCTCCGCGGTACCGGGTGGTACTGACAAAAAACGAGACCTGCCCAACTTGCTTGGATCCAACCGGTACCAGGAACGGTAGTACCGGTGCCAAGCGGTAGTACCGGTTGTACTTCCGGTACTACCAGTCAACACAGAAGACTTTTGGCAAGGGCAACTGTGGGCAAGACAATATTTGTGCCAATATCTACTCCCTCCGTTTGGAAATATAAGATGTTTTAGGATTGTGAAGAAGATGTATCTATACACATTTTAGTGTCTAGATTCATTTGAACCTATACACTAAAAGATGTCTAGATACATCTCCTTCACAAACCTAAAACATCTTATATTTCTAAACGGAGGGAGTAGAAAACCTGGGATACACTTAGCGCACGATTACAATGATAGGTGTGTTGTTATCAAACATAAAAATCACAGGGATAGGAAATGCTCTTTCAATCTCCCCATTTTTGGTGTTTGATGACAATACACCTTTGCAAGATAATTTTATGAAGATACTCATGGCTTTTGTAAAATAGAGACGGGGCTCCCCCTGGATGAATATGATCAAACCTCCCCCTCTATTTTACAAACCCAACACGAGTGCACAAATATAGATACTAGAATTTGAACTCATACCTTTGCACATTAACTTGTGATGAGAAATGTATTGGCAATGGATAACGCATATCATCACAAGATAGATCCGTGAAATAACCCACATAGTCTCAACAAACTTAGCACTATTAGTACCCAAATAGTTAGTACATAGAGTTCACACATAAAATAGAAGTTCACACATAAATAGGAGGAAAACAAAGTTCACAAGAAATTAAAAGATCAAGGCAAGAACGAGCTTGTGACTTCCCATGCAACACCCACATGCCCTAAGGTGCAACTTCTCCCCCTTTGGCATCAAGACGCCAAAAAGGGACAAGTGCAAGACTAACGCCCCGATAGTCAATCCTCCTCATCATCATCAAAGTCCTCCTCATCATATGTGGGTGGAGCGCGGTGCGAGGAAGAGACATCATCATCCCAGTGGCTCTGCTTGGAGATCCATTGGTCTTCAGGGGTGATGTTGGTCTCGGAACCCGCGGAGATGGTCAATCCTTGAGCTTCCATCATTTCCTTCTGCCGAGCACAAGCCTTCTTGGCATACACATGAGCCTCATACATGCGCTTCTGATTGTCAACTTGGAAGCAAAACATCTTCTTGAGCTTGGCCTCCATCCTCTTGGCCCAAGATGGTTGGGCATTCTTGCGCCAGGAGACAACAAAATCTGCATCGCGACCACTATCAGCATCCTTAGAATCAGCCTTAATCTCATTCCCTTCTTCATCCACCTCCTTACCCTTCACATTGCGAGGCTTAGAATGTTTATTGAGCTGGAGTGCCTTGGGTCTATGCACAATGAGAGGACGATTGGATAGGGTCCTGGCAATGGGAGGGCACTTAGCAACAATGAGAGCCATGATGTAGGGAGCAAAAGGCGGAACCCTCCGAGAGTGAGCAGCAGCAATCATCTCATTCCATATATAATCCATCACATCGAGAGCGGTACCGCAGTCGCAGTTGAGAAAGGTGTTGAACAACAAATCGACAGAAAATCCATGAATCTCATCCTTGTTGCCCGCACGAGGAGCAACGGTCTCATGGAAGATGCGGTGGAGAATATCATATGTGGGGAGAAGATCCTTGATCTTGCCCGGAACACCGCGACCCTGGATATAAAGAGGTGCAAGAACATCCTTCTTGGCGGGGTTCTCACGCAAGTGACAGCGGAAACCACAAGGAGTGTCCCGACCACGATCTTCATACCCTAGAATTGCAGCAAATTCCACAAGGGTGGCCTCCTTGATTGCACCTTGAGTCATCCAAGTAATTTTCCGAGTGCGGCCAGTGGAGAAATGAGCAGTGGCATAAAACTGGGCAATGAGAAGAGGCTCATAGTCATGCTGAAATTCCATGATGAGGAAAAAGCCAAGGTTAGAGCAGATTTCCTTAGCTTCAGCAAAATAATCAAGGTTCTTGTTGATATGTTCCATATCAATCAACAGCTGAGGCACAACCATCTGGATATTTGTCATAAGGACCTCATGATAGACGCGCTCTTGGAAGTCATTGTAAAACAGGCTATCTTCCCTGCTCTCATCACGGTTGCAGGCATACGCATTGTCAATCCTCAAAGAGCGGAACCCAGAATCAGAAATGTCAGACAGTTTCCTTGGCCCTGATGTCCCTGAGATGCAACACTTGGTGCGCCCTAAGGAAGGGGCGAGGAGGGGGAGCGCTGCCACGGCCAGCAGAGTGCTTGGTGACCCCCTCACGACCCCCACGGCCACCTCGAGTAGCGGGCATCTTCGTACGACGTCTAGGATGACGCAAAACTTCGTCCTCGGACTCCGTCTCTTCCTCAATAATCTCACGGCTTGCTTTGGAGCGCTTACGCACACCCCTAGAACCACCTGCATTTGTGATAGCAAGAGGGAGAACAGCAAGGGGGTAAGGGCACAAGAACCAACAATGAACAAAGAAGAATCCATGGTTTAGTAAACATGTTGAGGATAGTTGGGACCGGTACTACCAGAACTGGTAACCGGTAGTAACGCTTGCGAGCGGTAGTACCGGAAAAATTTTCGGTACTACCGGTCGAGCGGTACAGGCACAACAATGGTAGATCACGGTCCAAAGTGGCCTCAACAATCTATAAACATCGATTCTACTAAGTAACAAGGAATGTATGGCAGTACAACCTCATAACACGTCAATTTCTTCACAAATCTAAGCAAGACCTAGATCCAATGAGGAAATTAGAAGTGAGAGACAAGGGAGGGGCGGTTGTACCGAGATCCATGGCGGTGGATAAGGAGTGGGAGCCTGCAAGGAGTCTGAATCCAAGGAGGATCCGAGGAGAGGAGGGTGCGACAAAGCTCCAGCGGCGTCAAGGGCTCCGACGGCGGTGGTATGCGTGGAGGTGGGGAGAAAAATAACACTGAAGGGTGCCTCCCCACGCACGACCATTATATACCAGAAAACGCCGACCGGTAGTACCGGTCTAACAATCGGTAGTACCGCTCTCAAGCGGTAGTACCGTTTGACAAACCGGTAGTACCGGTGACCGGTAGTACCGGGCATACGGGCGGTAGTACCGCGCCTGGAGTAGTTTCCAGGAAACAACCTGGGAACCACCCAGGTCCGGTAGTACCGCCCCTAATACGGTAGTACCGGTCCCACCTGATTCCGTAGCCAAGGTTCAAGGAGCGGTTCTTGTGCAGATTGGATGAGGGTTTTCCGAGGGAGTAGAAAGGCTTGGGTTGAGATAGTCAAACTATGTGAAGCACATGCACTCTAAAATAAGGGAAAAACATATGAAGAGCCAACCGAGAGTGCATGACTCTAAAACCAACACCAACTTGAAAATGACAAACATGAGTAAGCACCAACCTCTCGAGTGAGAGAGGGCGGTGACCTAGGCCACCATATTTGATTATACTCGGCTTGGCACCACGAAGATATATCTTGGGTCCATTACCGAAACTCATCATTTAAGCTCACATATCACAAAATGATATTAAGAGGAATTATTTTGGTTGCTTTGTGAATAATGGGGGGAGTGATAGTCCAATCAATTAGGACCGACTCCCCCTATATCCATGCCTACACCTAAACTAAATACGGGTCAAATCATAGGTGAGAATGCAAGATAATCAAGTCAAGCTCCACGAATCTACGATATTTAGTTCATTCCTCAAGTAGAAAAACCTTGCTTCATCAAGTGGCTTCGTGAAGATGTCGGCAAGCTGGTCTTTGGTTGACACATATAATAGATCAATATCACCTAGAGCAACATGATCTCTAATGAAGTGATGGCGGATCTCAATATGCTTTTTCCTTGTGTGATCCACCGGATTGTAGGCAATCTTGATGGCACTTTCATTGTCACATAGAAGAGGCACTTTGTCACAATGGACACCGTATTCCTTTAAAGTTTGCCTCATCCATAGCAATTGGGTGCAAGCACTAGCAGCTGCCACATACTCGGCTTCGGCGGTGGAGAGAGATACAATTTTGCTTCTTAGAAGACCAACATACCAAGGACCTACCAAGGAATTGGCAAGCCCCGGATGTCGATTTTCTATCATCCTTATCACCCGCCCAATCCGAATCCGTTTATCCACAAAGAGCAAATGTTGACCCTCGAGGATACCAAAGACCATAAAATGGGGTATGAACTAAATATCGAAAGATTCTCTTGACCGCCATTAAATGGCTTTCTTTAGGAGCCGCTTGATATCTTGCACACACACCTACTCTCAACACAATATCGGGTCTATATGCACAAAGGTAAAGCAAAGAACCAATCATAGACCGGTATACCTTTTTATCCACATATTTACCATTTTGATTTTGTTCTAGATGAGTCTTTGTAGACATGGGAGTAGGAGCTCCGTTTAAATCTTGCATTTTGAATTTCTTGAGAATATATTGAGTATACTTGGCTTGATTAAATAATGTCCCTCCTCTAACTTGCTTGATCTCAAAACCAAGAAATACTCTCAACTCACCCATCAAAGACATCAGGAACCTACTAGTCATAAGCTTTGCGAATTCATCATTAAAAGCTTTGTTAGATGAGCGAAAGATAATATCATCAACATATATTTGGCATACAAAAATCTCCCCATTGACCTTCTTAGTAAAAAGAGTGGGATCGATTTTCCCAACTTCAAATCCACGGTCAAACAACAACTCTCTAAGGTGCTCATACCACGTGCGAGGGGCTTGCTTGAGCCCATAGAGCGCCTTATCAAGTTTGTAGACATGGTTTGGGAAGTTGGGATCCTCAAATCCCGGGGGTTGCTTTACATATACCAACTCATTTAATGGACCATAAAGAAATGCACTTTCTACATCCATTTGTTGCAACTTAAAGTTATGATGTGCCGCATAAGCAAGAAGTATACAGATGGACTCAAGGCGATCCACGGGTGCATAAGTCTCTCCATAGTCAATGCCTTCAATTTGAGAGAACCCTTGTGCAACCAATCTAGCCTTGTTACTTACTATAATTCCGTGATCATCTTGTTTGTTCTTGAATATACACTTCGTGCCTATAACATTGCGGCAATCCTTTGGCTTCTCAACTAACTTCCATACTTTGTTTCTCTCAAAGTTGTTGAGTTCTTTGTGCATAGCTTCCAACCAATCCGAATCTTCAAGAGCTTCCCACACTTTCTTTGGTTCAATCATGGAGATGTGTGCTTGGTGTTCACTGAACCTCTTCAATTGTGCTCTTGTGGAAATGCCTTTCCTTAGGTCACCAACTACATTTTGTCGAGAGTGGTCTCTTAATTCCAAAATTCTCTCCTTTCTAGATTCACGACGAGCGTGGATCTCCTCGTTGTTTCTTGGGGGACCCTCTTCATCATTTTGGTCCTCGTCTTGACCATCAATTTGACCTTGATCATCATGGGAATTATTCTCTTCATTAGGAGGCAAGGATTGACCTTGGTCTTGATCAAGCACTCTTCCAGCATCGATTTGAGCTTGTCTCAAGGCAATTTGTACGGATCTTCCTTGAACAATTGACTTGGCACCACTTGACATCCTGGAGAATGAATCAAGCTCCTCATGGCTAGAGTTGTCACTTTGATCAACATGTTGAGGGTCCACATCTTGTATTTGGCTTGAGTCATTGTCCTCCTCGGTGGATGGAGCTTGTTGATGTTGTGAAGATGAGGACTCCACTTGAGTAGAGCATAGTTCTTCTCGATCCTCCATAAGGGGTTCCTCAACGGGACGGATATATCCCACACCCATTCTTCCTATGGCATCATGAGGCATTTCATCATCTGCATCACAAGCATCAACATGCCCCCCTTGGGGACCATCATATTCTTCGAGGGTCACACTATAAGATTCTATGAAGGCTCCGGAGAGCTTATCATAGATTCTATAAGTATGAGATTCGAGACCATATCCAACAAAAATACCATCAAAAGCTTTAGACTCAAATTTGGACAAAGGAACACCTTTGATGAGATAGAAACACTTACAACCGAACACCCGGAAGTAAGATATGTTCGGCTTGTTACCGGTAAGTATTTCATATGGAGTCTTGTTGATTTCTTTGCGGAGGTAGAGCCAGTTTGATCCATGGCAAGCGGTGGAAATGGCTTTGGCCCAAAAGTTGTATGGAGATTTAAACTCCGCCAACATGGTCCTATCCATCTCAATAAGAGTCCGGTTCTTCCTCTCGGCACACCATTTTGTTGAGGGGTATATGTAGCGGAATATTGGTGTTTTATCCCCTCATCACTAAGGAAATCATTCAAGGTGTAGTTCTTGAACTCGGTGCTGTTGTCACTTCTTATAATCAACACGAGAAGATTGTATTGACGTTGAACCATGTTGATGAAGTCGATGAAGATCTTTTGGGTCTCACTCTTCAACTTGAAGAAATATACCCAGGAGTATCTTGAAAAGTCATCAACAATCACCAAACAATATTTCTTCCCACCAAGACTTGCATGAGATGGAGGACCAAAGATATCCACATGGAGGAGCTCCAAGATCTTGGTTGACTTGATGCGGTTCTTTGGCTTGTGGGGAGCATCATGCATTTTTCCTAGAACACATAACCCACAAACACGATCTTTGGAAAAGGAGACATTTTATTTTAGTCCAACAATATGACCCTCCTTGTGGAGACTTTGCAAAGTTCTCATATTAACATGGGCTAGTCGGCGATGCCATAACCAACCCACATCGGCCTTTCCGAATAAGCACATCGCACTTGTAGTGGTTTGCCCCAAAAAGTCCACCACATACAAGTCATGCTCGACGTACCCAACGAAAGAGACCTTGAGAGACTTGCTCCACAAGAGGACCACAATATCATTATCAATAAAGACAGCCAAGCCCATCTTTCCAAGAGCACGGACTGAAAGTAAATTGTATCCAAGGTTCTCAACAAGCACGACGTTCACGAGTGTAATGTCGTGAGCAACCACTACCTTGCCAAAACCCATTACCTTAGACTTTGACTTGTCGGCATATGTCACGGTGATTTTCTCTTCATTTGTCCTTATGTCCTTGACAATAGACGAGGTTCCGGTCATATGACTTGTGCAACCACTATCAAGCACCCACTTTGACCCTCCGGAAGCATATGTCTACAAAAGATCAAGCTAATTTTTAGGCACCCATTTTTCAATAGGTCCTCTTTTGTTAGCAACAAGGGTCTTGGGAACCCAAATAGACCAAGCAATATAACCATCATATGGGACAACATATTGTGCATACACACCACCATAATAATCACACATAAGAACATAGTGAGGGTTAGCACTTCCCGCAAAGTCATCATGAGACATAGTTTTACCACTTGTGGTCTTACTATCCACAATGGTCTTGTTTCTCTCTTGTGCGGGCTTGGCCTTCTTCTTCTTGGCTTTGGAGACAAAGCCAATGCCCCTTTTTTCACCATTAGGCCTTTTCTTACTTAAAAGGTCATCAATGGACTTGTTTCCTTGTGGAAATGTGGCCTTGGCAAGCTCCCCCTTCAACCTAGCATTTTCTTCAAGAATAGTTGTACTACTAGAAGGAATGAAATTACTAGGTGAAGGAATATTGATCAATTGAGTTTGAAGCGTTTCATAGGACCTTGTGAGAGACAAGAGTTCACTTTCCAATGCATTGTGAGCCTTGTCAAGTGAACTAAAGTCCTCGGCAAGTTTTTTATGAACCACACCAAACTTAATCTTGTCCTTTTTAGCCATTTTATATTTAGCAATAGCATGATCACGTTCCTTGATGAGTCTATTGACAATGACATCATTGGCCTCATCAAGTCCTTCAATTTTTAGTTCAAGAGACATTCTAGCCTCTTGTTGTTCTTCTAGAGCATTACTTAGGGCTTCTAGTTCAATCATGTGTTCATGCCCGAGTTTACATCTTACATCTAGAAGATCTTGTGTGTGGGAAAGTTGATCTAAGATACTCCCAAAATGTGTCTTGGCTTCCCCTTGTAAGTTAGTCACAAACTCATCAAAAGCAATTAATTCCCTCTTTACTTCAAGAGACATCTCATCATCAATTTCATCATTAGCTAAGGGGGTGGAGTGAGATGATGAGGATACCTCCGTTCCTCTTTCCATAAGGAAAGTGACGTTCTTGTTGGTAGCATTCTCATTTGGAGAATCGAAGAGGGAGAATGTCGGAGTAGAAGTAGTGGCTAGAGCAGCCACACCACTTGATGTTTCCTATTCCTCATCTTCATTGTCTGATGAGTATTCTTCATGAGTGATCAATATAATCGCACCCTTCTTCTTATTGTTGGAATTCTTCTTGATGAAGGGCTTCTTGTAAGGAGCTTTGGAAGCTATCTTTGGCACTAGTTTGCCACCATGATCTTCTCTTCTCTCATAGGGACAACTGGCCAAGAAGTGATTTCTATCGCCACAATTGTAGCAATTTCTAAATCTTGGCATATTGCCTCTTAGTCCATTGGGGTTGATTTTTCGTTGCATTTCCATCTTGGCCTTCACGGGGTTCTTCCATAAGTTGTTTGCATAGAAAGCATATATTGACCATGAAACTTCTTGACATCTTCGGGGTTGCTCATGCATAGGCCATCATCACTGCCATCACCATCCCCATGTTCAACGACTTGGGCCTTCAATGCAAGGTTGACAACATTGGTCATTCCAAGGGCCCGAGCACGGGCATCTTTGGCATTCTTGGCGGCAACCTTGAAAGAGGCCATCTCTTGCATAACTTCATTGGAGTTCATGAGGTGGTAGTTGTGTCTTCCTTGTAGGCTCTTCAAGTCGGTGGGCTCGAAGGGCATGAGTGCACTCACATATTTTCTTTTTATCCATGCCACATGTGAGGCACCCACATTCCTAAATGCGGTGGCGGTGGATTTGAGCCTACAATACATGTCTTCATGATCTTCATCTTCCTTCATATAGAAGCCTTCGTCTTCATTGCTTCGTGCATCATACCGGTTCCTCCTCATGCTCTCATTCCCAATGAACAACACCGTGAGAGCATCCCAAGCTTCCTTGGCAGTGCTGAGGTGCTCAATGTGTGGATAATCCTTTGTATCCAATCTTTGTTGAATCATGTGCAAGGCGGTGGCATTGAGTTGACTATTGACAACTTCTCTTCTTGTCAAGTTGTTTGGATCCCCAATATAGAGTCCTTGTTCAATGATGTTCCATAGTTCAATGCAAGAGCTACGCACATGAGTATTCATTAGAGATTTCCATTGAGCAAAAGTAGTAGATGCTTCAAGCTTAGGTGGGTCATCTCTATTGTTTATATGAGGGTGAGGAATTGGAGGGTTGGGAGAGTACCATGACTCACGGTGCTCACCCTTCCCACCATACTTTTGTGTGGAGGAGTTAGTGTTTACTTGATTACCCCCCACCATCATACCCTCGGGAGATACCGGAGTATTTCCTTTAGCTAAAACTGATGGAGGCTCCTCTTGAGGAGAAGGGGATGATGAGCCATCTTTGTCTTTAAGAAGTTGCTCAAGCATTTTCTTGACTTCGTTGACCAAGGAAGAGATCAATCTTGTTTCCAAGTTTTTGAGATCTTCCATGGTCACCGTGGTGTGCTCACCACCACCTTCCCCATCGTGGCTACCCATATTCTCTTAGGCGGTAAAGCCCGAATAAAGAGCCGAGGCTCTGATACCAATTGAAAGGATCGTATGGGCACCTAGAGGGGGGGTGAATAGGTGCTAATTCAAATTTTCTTGTTTTTAAAATTAAGGTTTGACAAGAAAGGTAAATTCTCTAGATAATACAACTAAGGTGAATTTACCTATATGACAAACATGCACTAGCTAACACAACACTAAGCAAGAACAAGTAAGTAAAGTGTGGTAAAGGATAGAAGTAACCAAAGTGGTGGACACGGAGACACAAGGATTTGTTTCCCATAGTTCCTTCCTTTTGAGGGGAAGTACGTCTACGTTTGGAGAGGGGGTGGTATCAAACCACCTATGCCACAAAAGGCCTCCCTTGTTCTCCGATGAACCTCACCCCAACGAGATCAATCCACCTTCCACTATATCGTCAACCTTCGAGGTGGAAGTCGGCACCTTTACAAGTTTGGGGCACACATCCACAATGGAGGCTCCCAAATACAAGAAAGTTGTCAAGACAATCAAAGCCAAGCTTGTAAGAACCGAATCTAGAACTAGGGTTTCCAAGAAAACACTAGAGCAATGGGGGCCCTCAAATGAATGAGGGGGAAATGAAGATCTCTTTTGGTGAAGTAGTAGATCAAGGCCTCCTCCTTCGATTCTCCAAAGATCAACGACTTTGGATGGTGGAGTGAAGAGATCTAGGCGATTTGGTGGCTCAAATGGATGGAGTAGTCTTCAATGCAACGAGCAACTTGTCCCAAGGTAGGTGGAGGTGTATTGATACTCCCTGAAGAAATCTGGCCGTTGGAGCATTAAATGCACCGGTACTACCGGTAGTCAAGCGGTAGTACCGGTTGCAAGCGGTAGTACCGGTCAAGTACTGGACCAAGTACCGGAGGGGCATCACTTGGTCGAGCCAGACACGGTCTTGCCCGGTACTGCCTAGCGGTACGATCCCCAAGCGGTAGTACCGGTTGGTAGACACGGTACTACCGGTCAGGGCGGTAGTACCGGTCCCAAGTACCGGTTGGTACTGAGCAAATAGGGAAGGGCTAGTCCTTCCTTAGTGCTGCCCGGTACTGCCGAGCGGTAGTACCGTGTCCAAGCGGTAGTACCACTTGCCACAAGCGGTACTACCGATTGGAGCAGTAGTGCCGCTCCGCGGTACCGGGTGGTACTGACAAAAAACGAGACCTGCCGAACTTGCTCGGATCCAACCGGTACCAGGAACGGTAGTACCGGTGCAAAGCGGTAGTACTAGATGTACTTCCGGTACTACCGGTCAGCACTGAAGACTTTTGTCAAGGGAAACTGTGGGCAAGACAATATTTGTGCCAATATCTAGAAAACCTGGGATACACTTAGCGCACGATTAAAACGATAGGTGTGTTGTTATCAAACATCAAAATCACAGGGATAGGAAATGCTATTTCAGTGTCCAAATTGAAGTCCTTGGTTATATTGTAGTTGAAGTCATTGCTCATGTTGGAGTTTTTGTCCATCAAGTTGAAAAGAAAGATATGTAGAATCAAAACAAAAAGGTTGAGGAAAGAGTTTACAAGATTGTTTGTAAATAAGTTTGGAACAAATACAACTCCTATTTTTCTAAGGGGTTTTGTCCAATCCTAGGGTTACAATCCTACAGGCAACACAGTGCTCTGATACCATTTGTAGAGGTCCCAACCAGATAAGGTAGAGATCCTTGTGTTTACAATGCTAGTCCCTAAATCAATAGCTAGCATCCACAGTTTAAGATGTACTATCAAGAAACAAAGGTCATATTAAAACTTATAACCAGGAATAAAATAATTCATTACATCTTACATAGCTCATATGGATATCTCATTACAATGCAGCAGAAATATCTATATAGCATGGAGTCCTTCATCTTCAAAGTGCCACAGGCAATCATGCTGGTTGTACACTTGTAATCCTATTCAACACACTTCACTAACATCAAACAAACCTGCAACATAATAAGTTACAACCACAAGGGTCAATACATTTGAATTGTATTGGCAAGTGATACTATGGTAGAATAGTGGTATCTATCATTTATATGCATTTGGTTAAGTGTAGCTGAGGCTTGCTTTGCTCAAAATAAGGTTTTCCTTATTAGTTGAAAACACTAAGTTTTTGTTTGTCAAAATTACCCAAGGCATCTACCAATAAAAATTGGTGATCCTTTAACCCTTGTTCAACCAGAAGTTTTTAACTTAGAAATTGGGATGAGGAGATCATTGATAGCTTCCATGTCTTGATGCTCAAATTGTCCATTGTCGGGGACACGGCTAAGTGCTTAGATTTTACTCTCTCGAGAGGTGGTGCACTTTCCCCACAAGACTCGACAGGCATCGAGACAATATCTTTCAAAAGCCTTCCCTTAGAACAAATGGATGCATTCCAACCTATCACCCCTACAACCTTCTGTCCATTTGGCTAAGTTATTGCAACCTATATGATCCAGGCAGAGCCCATATTGCCATGTGGCTGCACTAGAAGCTTCTCAACACTTAACATCTCAAATCTCTTTGTTCCTGGGTGGCTTTCCACAAGTGAGATACACCAGGTAGACCCCTGAGTAACCACTCAACACAAACCATTATTTACATTCCACCTAGGTGATTCATTCACATAGTTGTTTTATTAAGCAAAAACATAAGTCAGAAGACTTAGTAAAAATTCCATAGCATGTGTATATAATCCACGCTTGTTTTCTACTAGCTAGGCTAAGAATAATAGTAGCAAGAATCTTAACTTAGGGAAAATTCTACTAAGGCATCATCTACTAGGATTTCCCAAGGCATAGTTAACATATAGAAAATTCCATGCAAGTCCTACTTAAAATATCACTAATGCATAGTTAAAATAATAGGACAAAATGTATGAAGCACCACTTGACTTCTTGGTAGAGAAACTAGGTTCACTCCTTGATCTTTCAATAGTCACACTCTTCAAATTTCACTACAATTCAATCAAGCAAGCACATATTCAAACTAGCATTCAAACAATTCACCACATAAAATAATGAAAACAAAGCAATGCATGCAAGCATGCAAAAGATTGTTTTATTTGGAAAAGTGGTTTCTACTAAGGCTATAAACATTTCATAATACCTATTGGTCATTTATAAAAGTTGCAAAACCATTTAAAATCAAGTTAGTGAAAATGGCCATTTTAAATTATTTTTGTTTTGCTAGAAATGCTTTTATTCAAAGGTATAATTTCTAGTGTTATCCAACAATTTTTTTAAACACAAATGTTAGTCTTTAAGGTCAAAGTGATCAAATAAAACCATTTTCAAAAGATTTTACTCAAAAATCATTTTTAGAATAATTTTTATATCCAAAATAGCCCTACAGATGTTTCTGCAAAAACACCCAATTTTCCAGAAGCAAAATACTAAACTAAGGGCATGGTTGCAAAGGTTTCATTTTCTTGATTCCAATCATATAAAATTTGTAATTTTTGCCAAGCAGAACAAAAGTTATGATTTTTGCAAGTTTAATCATTCAAAACCATTCTCTGGAATTTTAATCAGACAGAACTGCCACGCGTCTTAATCCTATTGGTCGGTATCGCTTTGGTTAGATTGAATAATGTGGGACACATGATTAAAAGGGATCTGTGTGGCTCAGATATAGCATACTGCTTCAGTTAAGTGGTTCTATAGATTAACATCTAATGGTCCAGAGCATGTCAACCATAGATGGGCGGCGCCAGCTCGACGGTGAGCGGCGGCGGCGCTCTGCTTGCAGTGGTCTGGCTATTCCAGGAAGCGAGGGAGAGGGAGGAGAGGCTCAGCAGGTTCGCCGTGACGTGCTGATTCTCAACATTGTCGTCGCAGGGAAGGGGCGCACGGGGTTGGCCTGAATCGCTCGCTGGAGATGCTACTGACGACCGTGTGCTCAGGGCGTCGTCGTTGGCGAAGCTACGGACCATGCTAAGGAAAAGCAAAGAGTGTGTCAGACGCTCACGAGAGAGGGGAGCAAGCTCGTGTCAACCAGAGAGGAGGGGGTGGTCAGGGATTACCAGGGAAGGTCGCCGGACTTGACGCAGACAGCGGTGGCGCTCGGGCGAGGTTGTTGTCGAGCCTTTGGGGCGCGTGCGGGCAAGCTAGGGTTACTGGCAGGTACGCATGGTTCTGGCGAGCAGGCTCGGGTGATTTAGGAGGCTAGAGGGTGTCGGAGTTGGCCGGAATTTGAGACAGAGTTCGTCGGGGCAATGAGGTGCTGGCGAGAAATTGAGGCATCCTGGTGGCGGAAAGAGAATGGCGAGTGAGGGGAAAGAGAGAGGGAAGAGGGGTGCTTATGAGGGCATGGTCACAGACGGAAATTACTCAGTCATTTACGCGAACTGAAGCAGTCTTCAACGGCCAGAAACGGCGAAGTGAGGTGCGTGGTCACCGCGGGGTGGAGACGATGACATGACATGCCTATGGGGCCTGTTAGTCAGCGGGGTTGAGGGTGGGGTGTACGGTGAGAAAAGAATTTGCGGGGGAGGGAGAGAGTGCCGGGTGGGCTGGGGATTGGGCCTGCTGGGCTGGGTTTTCTAGGCTGGTTGGGTTTGATCCCTTTTCTATTTTTTTCCTTTCTGATTTCTTTTTTCCTTTTTCTTTTTTGATTTTATTCAAATGATTCAAACACTCTTTTGTTTTCAAATCTTTCCCAAATTTCTAGTATATTTTTATACTATTTAACAATGTATTTTAAAGTCCATTTTAGAATATTTTCTTATATTCTCTTATGGTTTATTATTTATTTAAAATAGACATTTCTCTTTATTTAAAGAATATTTAAATATGTTTCCAATCCATATTATTTTATTCAAATGATTTAAACAACAATTCAAATTCAAATGTTTCTCAAACCTTTTCAGTAAGTTTGTACTGCTTAATAATGTGTTTAAAATTCCATTTTAGATTATTTCAAATATTCTCTTATGGTTTAATATTTATTTAAATGAGGTTTGTGTCTTTATTTAAATGAATTTGAATATGGTTCCAAACCATATAATTCTATTTAATTAATTCTTTATTTTTTTAAGTTAATTTAGGTAACTTTTAATCCACTTTGGCTATTTCAATTATTTATTTTCTCATGATTTAATTAATCATTTTTATTAGGGATTTTGTCTTTATTCAAATTGAATTGTATTTGGTTAAATCCCATATAATTTTATTTAAATAATCCTTATTTCTTTATTTTTATTTGGATTATATTTATTCCATTTGCTTATGGATTTAATTCAAGTTTTAAATTGTCTTCCAAATAATTTTATTTGGATTTATTATTTAGTTTAGGCAATTTGTCTTTATTTAAATAAAATTGAATATTGTTAAAAGCCCATATAGTTTTATTTAAATAATCTTTTATTCTTTTTTATTATTCAATAAACTTTCATTTGTTTTTGGATTTGACCATGATTTAATTTGTCTTTTTAATATTCCTTATTTATTTATTTATTTATTTATTTATTTCTTTGTCTTATAAAATCCATATCCTTTTATTTATAGCTCCAAATATGTTGATTCCAATTTGTGTAATTTTATTCAATATTTGTTTATCTTTTTAAATACTTTTAGGATTATTTTGCTTATTATTTGGTATGGTTTTTAGATAGGAGCTTTATTAGCCTTGGAAATTATTTCCTTTTATCTTATTATATTCATAAGTTTTTATCCATGGCTCCAAATTAAATGAAACCAATTTCCGCCCAGAAGAAAACTTAGTTTTATTTTGAAGTGGATTTGAGAAGAAAAGATTGCTCTAGAGAGCCTTTATACTTAGAAAATTCTTTGTCTTTCGAACCCCCCAACGGTACTTTGTATATATAGCATAGCAAGCAATACTTAGCAAAAACAGGGGTAGCCTATTAGGAGGGAAAAATCCTAAGTATAGAGCTACTCATGGCATACTACAAAATCATCTCACTTGCAAAATAATACTAAGGAAAAATTCTACTAGAATATCCTACACATGCATACTACAGAATTTTCAAGATCACATGCATAGAATCAAAACTGGGACAAAATTATGAACAAGTGGTGTAACTTGCCTTGATCCGAGCAGCACTCTACACAATAGCACTCCTTAGCACACTCCGAACAATCTAACGAATCACAAACATAGATCTGATCACAACTTGCTCAAAACATATCACAGAGGTAATCATGCATGCATGCACATGGTAATTTATGCAAGGTTGGTTCTTCTTGTTGGAGATATGCCCAAGAGGCAATAATAAAGTGGTTATTATCATGTCTTCACACTTATGATAAATGTTTACATACCATGCTATAATTGTATTAACCGGAAACATTAATACTTGTGTGATTTGTAAACTAAAATAAGAGTCCCTAGTAAAGCCTCTTGTTAAACTAGCTTGTTGGTTAATATATGATCATGGTTTCCTGATCATGAACATAGAGATGTTATTAACAACATGATCATATCATTAGGAGAATGATGTGATGGACATACTCCTATAGATAAGCGTAGCATAAAGATCAAGTCATTTCAATAGTTCAATTGCTATATGCTTTCTGATACATAGTAACCTAATTCCTTCGACCATGAGATCATGCATATCACCTTTGCCGGATGGATGCTTTGATGTCATCAAACACCACACCGTAACAGGGTGGCTATAAAAGTGGCATTGAGTGTTCGGAAAGTATTGGTTGAAACACATGGATCAAGAGTGGGATTTGTCCATCCATATGACGGATAGATATACTCTGGGCCCTCTCGGTGGAATGTCATCCAATTAGCTTGCAAGCATGTGACTGGGTCACAAGGGATCACATATCACGGGAACGAGAAAAGAGTACTTATCGGTAACGAGGTTGAACTAGGTATGCAGAGATACCGACGATCATAACCTCGGATAAGTAAACTATCGTGAGACAAAGGGAAATTGGTATCGTATGTAAGTGGTTCATTCGATCGCAAAGTAATCGTAGAAATATGTGGGAGCCATATGAATTTCCAGATTCCTCTATTGGTTATTGTTCGGAGAAGTGTCTCGATCATGTCCGCATAATTCACGAACCGTAGGGAGACACACTTAAGGATTCGACGTTGTTTGAGTAGTTATGGTATTATGAGAAAGAGACCGAATGTTGTTCGGAGTCTCGGATGGGATCCGGGATATCACGAGGTGATCCAGAATGGTCCGGAGAATAAGATTCATATAAGGAAAGTCCCGTTTCGGAGTTCGGGAATGATTCCGGTGTTTTCATCGGGGATATTCTAGAAGGTTCCGGATTGTCCGGCACTCCGGGGGGGGGGGGGGAGGGGTACATGAATGTGTCATTACATATTGGAGTGATTGCATCATGTACTAAGTGTTCTTGCTGTCCCAAATATAGGATTAAATTGAATCCTAAAACAGAAAAGTCAAATGTCCAATTTGAAAGTCAAACGGCTAAAACAAGAAACTGTGGGAAACAAGCAAGAGGAGTTGGAACCAACTTGGAGGAGGAGTTGGACTCCTCCAGGCCGGCGCCCAGCCCAAGGCCGAGTTGGGGAGGGACTCCCTCCCTCCCCTGGCGCGCCAGCCCCCTCCCATCTATATAAGGAGGGGCAGGGCTCCCCTCCTAGACACACAAGTTCCTATCTTCTACCTCCGGTTTAGAGCCGTTTTGGTTTAGAGCTTCTAATTGCTTTAGCCTGCGGTTTAGAGCCTTCTAATTGGTTTAGAGCCTTCTAATTGGTGTGTCTAATTACTAGACCACTAATAGCCTCTCTCATAAGCTCCACCATACTCGCACCGGCTTAAGGCGAAGCCCTGCGGGATTTCCCCTCTACTTCCGGTACCACGCCGTTGTGCTGCCGGAATCGCGAGGAGAGTGCTACAACCTCCGCTGCCTGCTGGAACAAGGGAGAGGAAGGTCTTCGTCGAGTACCGAACGTGTGACCGACTGCGGGAGCGCTGCCGGAACGTGGCGCCAGAAGGATCGTCTACGCGATCTTGAGATCGGAAAGAGTACGACTACATCACCCACGAGAATCTGCTCTCGTTAACCACTTTGGAATCTTCGAGGGTGAGTTCCTCTATCGACTCGTTGCTACAATCTAGTAGATAGATCTTGGCTTGTTTGTTTGTATGCGATAGAAAATTTTTGTTTTCCATGCTACGAACCCCTACAGTGGTATCAGAGCCGTGTCTATATGTAGATCTGTTGCACGAGTAGAACACAATGGTCATTGTGGGCGTTGATGCTTTTATTGTAGATTGCTTTTTGTGTACTTTGCATCTTGCGGTATGTTGGGATGAAGCGGCCCGGGCTAACCTTACATGACATCGTTCATGAGACTTGCTCCACGTTTGACATGCAACTTGTATTGCATAAGTGGCTTTGCGGGTGCCTGTTTCTCCTAGCATAGTTAAGATCCAATTTACAACGGGTAATCAACAATGCTAGTATCAATGTTGTGGTTCTTGTTCGTAAGTTAGAACGACACTTATTGAAAGCCCCAAACCACGTAAAATATGCAAAGAAAGTAGAGGCGTCTAACTTTGTTTTGCAGGGGTGTGCAGTGATGTGATATGGCCATGATTGTGATTATATTTGATGTATGCAATGTTCCTTATTGTAAGTTGGCAACCGGCAGGAGCAATATGGTTGTCTTTAATTTCTGTTAAGACCTGCGTGTCTATTCAAAATAGTTGTAATAGTTGAAGCTGGTGGACGACAACCATGAAGAAGCGTCATTGACCTTGATGCTATGCCGGTAATGATGGAGATCATGTTCATGTTTGAAGATGGAGATCGGAAGCACAAAGAAGAAAGGCCATATCATATCACATATTATGAATTGCATGTGATGTTAATCCTTTATGCATCTTGTATTGCTTAGTAGACGACGGTAGCATTATAAGATGATCCCTCAAGCACACAATTTCAAGTTCTTAAGTGTTCACCCTTAGTATGCACCGTTGCTAAAGCTTGCTGCTTCAAAGCACCACGTGATGATCGGGTGTTTTTGATTCCGCGGGTGAATACAACGTAAGCAAGCCAGATTTGCTTATGCGGTAGCTAAGGTTTGATCTTGACGAGCCTAGCATGTACAGACATGGCCTCAGGAACACGGATCACCGAAAGGTAAAGCATGAATCATATAGTAGATATGATGAACATGTCGATTGTTCGCCATTGAAACTATATCAACTCTCGTGATGATCGGTTTTGATGTGGTGGATTTGGTTCGTGTGATCACTAAAACAATGTGAGGGATATTGTTTTGAGTGGGAGTTCACCTAGATTAATTTAATTATTAATTAGAACTCAATTTATCATAAACTAAATCAAAGTGAATTTGCATAGTTGTTGTAGTCATTGGCATCCGTTTACCACCTTGCGCTTAATTATAATTGAGATGATAGAACTATAGAATTCTGGTTAGATACTTTACGAACTGGTATCGTATTGTTTTAAGTGTTAATCTAAAGTTTAAAAGTCCTATTGCAAACTTTCAGTAAGTTCCGGTTACTCCATGAAGTTTAATAATTAGTATTAAATCAAGAGTAACAATTCCAAGTGTTAGTATATAAGTATCATGTTTGTATCCATGATTCTTGATATTCAAAGGATTCCCTTAATATCAAGGTTATCTAGGATCTGAAAGAGTTGTTTCAGAAACCATGATGTGTGGAAGATATTGTGATATCTGAAACGAAGTTTTGGTTGCAACATGATAGAGTATAATATGGCAAAAGTCATGTTCTCATATTTGATGAGAATTTGCAAAAAGGTTGGAGACACTTGTTGTCCTAATCCTCCAAAAGGTTTTGGATAGCAACATTATACTCATAATTCATCGTTATAAGCTAAAAGTAGCTTGATCATGGACGACTCCATGATAAGGGTGAATATTTGATGTAGGTAAAATGTTTACTACACCAAGAGATTACTAAAGAAAGGAATTTGAAAGAACACCAAATATTTGATGATGGTGATCTACTTCAAAGTGCAAGTCCAAAGACATTGGTATTTAATTATACACGCTTTGGACTATATGTCATATGTATGACTCCACTATTGATATTGATAGATTCTTTCAAATAGAAAAGGAAATATTGAAAGAGAATCTCATAAATATATGGCAGAAAAGAAAAGACTAGAATTGTTCAATTTAAGTATATAGATGAGATACATGTTATGGCTATATTCTTTGCTTATTAAACAATGTGGTTCTCAAGTATTTGATACTGAATTTGTTGGTATGAATCGTCATACGAAACAACACAATTCATGAACTACAATGGCCTAAGTAACTAGCAAAAGAATATGTGATGATGTTCATCGAGAACAAATAAAGGGTTATTGTGTTGGTCGTTAAACATCAAAGCTTGCCTTCAAAGATTTGTTTTATCAGGTATTATGAGAACAAAAGGGTTGTTCAAATAATTGCCGTAATCCATAAAAGATGGATGATTCACAAATCTCGTTGGAGAAATCACATCCATAAAACTAGTGCTAAAATGTCGAAAGACAAATTGATTGAAAGATCACTTAGGAAGTGACATCGCTGTTTGAATTATATTGGAAAGATAACATGAAGAAACTCCATGTGGATGGAATTTTGGAGTCTTCTGATTTTTGATCAAATGACGCTTGTGAAACTTTCCTAGAGATAATTAAAACTTCGTTCATAGGCCAAAAGGGAACGAATGACTAGCTTATTGGAACTTGTACATATTGTTGTACGAAGTCCGTTATGTGTAGTCAAGAGCGATGGATTTCAACTTCATATGCTTTCTCCGAAAATTTGAGTGAATATATGAATATTTACTTAATAAGGATAAAGTATGAAACACTTGAAAAGTTCAAAGACTTCCAAGATGAAGTGCAAGATCATTGT
Source organism: Avena sativa (assembly GCA_916181665.1). Taxonomy (NCBI): domain Eukaryota; kingdom Viridiplantae; phylum Streptophyta; class Magnoliopsida; order Poales; family Poaceae; genus Avena; species Avena sativa. The sequence goes on from OV702281.1 coordinate 115,812,747, forward strand.
AACAAGAATATAAATAGTTTATGATAAGATCATAAAGGAAGATATTTGAGTTACAAGTTTAGCATAATACCTAAGATTTAAGGAATCGTTCCGTGGATTTGCATTTTCCCGAAACACCATAAGAGTATGGAGCGTTAGAGATATGTAATTAAACCTTGTTTGACATGGTAAGATCGAAAGGTGTAATTCATAAAACTGCCATTGTATTTTAAAGATTAAAAGCTTTAGAGATTACCGTTTTTCCACTGAAAAGAGCTCCATCATAATCCGTTGAAATGACACCATATAAGGTTATGGTTTGGGATAAAACCCAAGTTGTCCTTTCTTAAACATTGGTATGCTATGCATAAGAAAGATGTTTTGCAACCAAAGTCGGATGAACCTGTCTTTGTATGTTATTTCGAATAACTATTAAGTACTCCTCCATAACATCGGAGACAAAAGTGTTTGTCACTTAAAACGTCAAGTTTCTTTGAGACGGAATTTTTCGTGAAAAGTTAAGTGGGAGGACAATAGAAACTTTGATAAGGTTAAAAGAACTTTAGCTATATGTGCAGAGTTGCGCAGCGCCGAAAAGTGTTTCGGAGGCAGCAACAATGCTCATGGTTCACGTACCTCAAAAGGTTGTGGTCACGGAGATCCAAGTTCCTATTGAAACAAGTAGGTCGGATAAACAATCAAATACCAAGATTTGAGGGTTGAATCATTATTTGAGAATAATGAACCGACTACATACAAAGAAGCGATGATGGGCCCTGACTACGTCAAATGGCTTGAAGCCATAAAATCCGTGATAGTTCCATACACGAGAAATCAAGTTTTGAACTTGAAGGACCCTCGAGAAAGGTGTAAGACCTTATAGTTGTGTCTGGATCTATAAAGAAATAGACATGGATGTTTCACATCTATGAAATAGTCGACATGTTGGGAAAGAGTTCACAACAATGTTCAAAGGTTGACTATGACAAGATTTGATCTTTCATAGTGATATTTAGTCTAGACGGATTAATGTAGCAACCACTACATATAATTTGTTATATGGTAGTTGAATAAACAAAACAAGTTCTTCTAATAGAATCATTACCTAGGACATGTGCATAACACGGTCCATAGGGTTTTGTTAATTCAAAGGATGCTAAAAGCATATGCAAACTTCAATGGTTAGAGTGAGCATAGCGGAGTTGGAATCTTCACTATGATGAAACTGTTAAAAGGGTTTAATTTCATCAGAGACAATGAAGATACTTGCATTTGCAAGAAATTAAGTGGGAGCGCTAAGACATGTTTCTAATACATTATGTGGAAGACATATTGTTGATTGGAAATATACGTATCTTTTATTAACACATATTAAGAATTTCATCCCGATGAAAGACTTAGGCAAAACCCAAATATTTGGCATCAATAGATGCTAATATGGTTGTGCCAGAAGTACATAGACAAGATATTGAATGAGTTCAATATAGAAACTACAAGAGAGGTTCTTGTCACACAGAAAGGATTGAATGAGTTCAATGTTGATGATATATTCAAGTGTATTGACATTTGGTAAAGTGAAACAAATAATCAAGTATAGATTGATACTTGATGTATGAAATCACAAAGAGTATTTATATCAATCATACTGTGATATGTACAAATCCAGATATGTCCTATGCTCTAAATGTTGAGAGCATATACCAGAATGATTCGTAAGATGATCATTGGACAATAGTAAGGATATTCTTATGATCTTCTGAAAGAACTAAGAGTATAATATTTGTAGAAGTGACAAATAGATGGTTAGTTCATTGTAAAAGTACTACATTGATACTAGCTTTGTCACAAAGTACAAATTAAGTTTATCTCAATCTAAACTAAGGGTGGCACAATATAATGGAAAGTGAGTTCCATAATGGATTTGGATGATTTCCAAAGTTAAGACATTGTGACAGATACTACAACAAAAGGCTAAGTTTATGACTGCTATTATAGCAGCAAAAGAGGGCATTTGTGTCAAGAAGTTTGTTATCAAACTAGGTGTAGTTCACAGTGGGATAATACTATGAAGATATATTGTGCGACAATATTATCAACATGTTTTAACCCCAAAGAGCTAAAGGTCACACCGAAAGACCAAATTTATACAAAGCCATCTCATTAGAGAATGAGTGATGCGTAGAGACGCAAAGACATGCAATTACACACGGACCTGGAAGTGTCAGATCCGGAGATCAGTTGACCACTAGCAATCGTGTACATACAACACCGGAAAGCCATAGGTGTTATATACACAAAGGTTCGAAACTAGATTATTGACTCTAGTGCAAGTGGGAGACTGTTGGAGATATGCCCAAGAGGCAATAATAAAGTGGTTATTATCATGTCTTCACACTTATGATAAATGTTTACATACCATGCTATAATTGTATTAACCGGAAACATTAATACTTGTGTGATTTGTAAACTAAAATAAGAGTCCCTAGTAAAGCCTCTTGTTAAACTAGCTTGTTGGTTAATATATGATCATGGTTTCCTGATCATGAACATAGAGATGTTATTAACAACAGGATCATATCATTAGGAGAATGATGTGATGGACATACTCCTATAGATAAGCGTAGCATAAAGATCAAGTCATTTCAATAGTTCAATTGCTATATGCTTTCTGATACATAGTAACCTAATTCCTTCGACCATGAGATCATGCATATCACCTTTGCCGGATGGATGCTTTGATGACATCAAACACCACACCGTAACAGGGTGGCTATAAAAGTGGCATTGAGTGTTCGGAAAGTATTGGTTGAAACACATGGATCAAGAGTGGGATTTGTCCATCCATATGACGGATAGATATACTCTGGGCCCTCTCGGTGGAATGTCATCCAATTAGCTTGCAAGCATGTGACTGGGTCACAAGGGATCACATATCACGGGAACGAGAAAAGAGTACTTATCGGTAACGAGGTTGAACTAGGTATGCAGAGATACCGACGATCATAACCTCGGATAAGTAAACTATCGTGAGACAAAGGGAAATTGGTATCGTATGTAAGTGGTTCATTCGATCGCAAAGTAATCGTAGAAATATGTGGGAGCCATATGAATTTCCAGATTCCTCTATTGGTTATTGTTCGGAGAAGTGTCTCGATCATGTCCGCATAATTCACGAACCGTAGGGAGACACACTTAAGGATTCGACGTTGTTTGAGTAGTTATGGTATTATGAGAAAGAGACCGAATGTTGTTCGGAGTCTCGGATGGGATCCGGGATATCACGAGGTGATCCGGAATGGTCCGGAGAATAAGATTCATATAAGGAAAGTCCCGTTTCGGAGTTCGGGAATGATTCCGGTGTTTTCATCGGGGATATTCTAGAAGGTTCCGGATTGTCCGGCACTCCGGGGGGGGAGGGGTACATGAATGTGTCATTACATATTGGAGTGATTGCATCATGTACTAAGTGTTCTTGCTGTCCCAAATATAGGATTAAATTGAATCCTAAAACAGAAAAGTCAAATGTCCAGTTTGAAAGTCAAACGGCTAAAACAAGAAACTGTGGGAAACAAGCAAGAGGAGTTGGAACCAACTTGGAGGAGGAGTTGGACTCCTCCAGGCCGGCGCCCAGCCCAAGGCCGAGTTGGGGAGGGACTCCCTCCCTCCCCTGGCGCGCCAGCCCCCTCCCATCTATATAAGGAGGGGCAGGGCTCCCCTCCTAGACACACAAGTTCCTATCTTCTACCTCCGGTTTAGAGCCGTTTTGGTTTAGAGCTTCTAATTGCTTTAGCCTGCGGTTTAGAGCCTTCTAATTGGTTTAGAGCCTTCTAATTGGTGTGTCTAATTACTAGACCACTAATAGCCTCTCTCATAAGCTCCACCATACTCGCACCGGCTTAAGGCGAAGCCCTGCGGGATTTCCCCTCTACTTCCGGTACCACGCCGTTGTGCTGCCGGAATCGCGAGGAGAGTGCTACAACCTCCGCTGCCTGCTGGAACAAGGGAGAGGAAGGTCTTCATCGAGTACCGAACGTGTGACCGACTGCGGGAGCGCTGCCGGAACGTGGCGCCAGAAGGATCGTCTACGCGATCTTGAGATCGGAAAGAGTACGACTACATCACCCACGAGAATCTGCTCTCGTTAACCACTTTGGAATCTTCGAGGGTGAGTTCCTCTATCGACTCGTTGCTACAATCTAGTAGATAGATCTTGGCTTGTTTGTTTGTATGCGATAGAAAATTTTTGTTTTCCATGCTACGAACCCCTACACTTCTAAATTGACCAAGGTAGCAAGATTGTGTTGCAATAGTGTAAGGGTGTCACTGGGATTGATTTCCCAAAGGTTTAAATCTAATTGAGTCACTAAAACAATTCCTAGGGTTAAAGGAGATCAAACCATCTAATTAGCCCCAAACTAGATCTAATGATCTTAAGTAAGGTTTTATAATTTTGTCCAGTAGGCATTGTGGAAACAAAGTTATTGCAACAAGAATCAATTAGAACAGAATTTTAATTATTTTTCTATAGAATAAACACCCTAATCTAATGATTAAAATCTACACCTAAAACATTACTGTAAACTTGGAATATTATTGCAGATCTGGATTCTACATAAAATTAGGAATCCAATGGTAAATTATAAGCTAAAATTGGCCAAAGATTCAATTTTATATGAATTTCGCAAGTTTTTAACCTACATCTGCAAACAGATCTAACCCTGACTTAAGAACTCACCAAGTGTCAGCTTCTGATTGGCCCAGCTGGCAACGGGGGGGGGGGGGGGGGGGGGGGGGGTGGCGCGGCGCGGCACGGTGCGCTGATGCGGCGAGCTGACGTGGCGGCCACGCGGCGACGTGTGATAGGCGCGTACCCCTTCGGGTCTACTTCTAATCCGAGCCACAGACCGAAGATTGAACGGAGGAGGTGGGCGCGGAGACTTACTATTGCGATGACGGCGGCGGTGAGCGGCGGCGGTGTCGGTGGGCGGTGCTCTGGTGCTCATCGAGGAAGGAGAAGCTTCCACGGGTGATCGCCTCCTCCTTGCGGTCCCGTCTGTTGCCTCGATTTTGGCCTTCTCTTCCTCTAACGGTGGCGGTGGCAGCGCCTCTCCCGCAGCTCCGGCGAGCAATTGGCAACGACACGCTGCGGTAAGCATCGGGCAAGGAGGGTGAGACGAAACGGTCGAGCGTAGGGGTCATCCCAGGGAGAAAGACAGAGAGAGGGGAGGCTCCTGACATCGATTCCAACTCACCTGGTCGGCGGCAGGTTGAACCAGCGGAACCGGGGGAGGGCTAGGGTTTCACGAGCTTGGGGACGGAGGGGAGGGTCGCGCGGCTAAGTATTTATACACGGCCTGGGGGGAGAGTCCTGGCTGGACACGGAGGGCGGGGGAAACGTGGCCGGCGGGGTCTCTGTCCCGTTCTCGTTGGGGGAGAGGAGAGGGATGATAGGCGGGGTCCGGTTGTTGGTGGCGGAGGGGAGAAGTGGGCCGACGCGGCGCGGGAAACTAGCTGACGCGCGGGTGCTGGGGGCGGGGTGGGCTGGCGAGCCGGCCCAGCTAGGTTAGCTGCTGCCCCTTCTTTTTCTTCTATCATTTATCAATTTCTGTTTTAGTCAAACCCAAATAACTTTTGCATACTAAGTCCAAACTTGATGAAATTGGTTTCTAAATTTTTATAAAATTAAGGTGGTCAACATAGGACCATGTTTTAATGTTTTTACATAGTTTTAGGAGGGGGGTCAAACTATTACAACAATAGTGCTCACATATGGAAATATTTAATAGGGTTTTGATAGGTTTAGGTTTTAGGATTTTGTTGCAAATTTTATTTGTAGGGTGCAATGATGCAAAGATGATGCATGCCGCTAATAACATCCTAATATAAAATCGGATGTTACATTTTTTTTCTGTTAAAATGGTTTATTTACAAAAACATGTGTAGGCCTATTTTGGGTATATAAATTATTGGAGAAATGTTTTAGTGTTTAAATAAATGTTGTTTGGCAAGTTTTGAACTTGTTTTCGAACCAGTACTGTGCACTTGTCTTGTTGAGTTTAGAAAATCATCACATATCATATTGCATGCATCCATATATTTTTGCTTGTATTTATTTGGTATGTGATTTGTGGCTATGATTTGATGTGTAGATTTTGGTGCCAATAGTGATTGTGATTGTGAGGAGTGTAGCTACTCTCCAAACTACCAAGTCAAGTGGTGCTTCATGATATTCTTATCCCTATGTTTTCTACTATGCATTAGAAATATTTTGCTAGTCTTGCATGTTATATTTTGCTTATATGCTATGCTTGGGAAATCCTAGTAGTTGTAGAATTGCTAGAAATTTCTAAGTAAGATGTTATGTATGCCAAGCTTAGCCTAGCTAGTAGCAAACAAGGGTGGTGATATATTCATGCTATGATAAAATATTTCTAAGTCTTTGGACTTGTGTTTTTCCTTAATAAAACAACTAAGTGAATGAAACACCTGGGTGGAATGGAAGGAATGGTTTATGTTGAGTGGTTACACAAGGCCCATTTCTATGGTTTACCTTGTGTATCTCACTTGTGGAAAGCCACCCAGGAACAAAGGGATTTGAGAGGCCAAATGTTAAGAAGCTTCTAGTGCAGCCACTTGGCAATATGGGCTCTGCCTGGATCATATAGGTTGCAATAACTTAGCCATTTGGACAGTTGGTGGTAGTGGGATGATAGGTTGGAGCGCGTCCATTTGGTCTAAGGGAAGGCTTCTGAAAGGTCCAGTCTTGGTGAAAATCAAGGCTTGTGGGGAAAGTGCACAACCTCTGCAGATGGAAGAATCTAAGTACTTAGCCATGTCCCTGGAAAAGGACAACTTGAGCATCAAGACATGGAAGCTATCAAAAATCTCCTCATCCCAATTTCTAAGTAAAACTTGTGGGTGAACAAGGGTAAAGGACCTCAATGTTTATTGGTGGTTCCTTGGGAAAAGTTTTGACAAAGAAAAACTTAGTGATTTCAACTAATAGGCAAAACCTATTTTGAGCAAAGCAAGCCTAAACTACACTTAGCCAAATTTGCATATAGTATTTAGTCCACCAAATATTATACTAAGGTATCACTTGTCAATACTATTCCAATGTATTGACCCACTGTGGATGTATCTTGTGATGTTGCAGGTTACTCTAATGAGGATTAGGAGTCATGAGTCTACACTCAACATGTTTGCCTGTGGCACATGAATATGAAGACTTTTATCTATTTACTTATTTAAACTCTTGTACTAGGCATGTGGCCTTGGAGTTGTAAAAACTATGTTTGTCTCTAGAATGGCTGTAATAATGACCTTTGTTTCCGTGTACTTCATCTTAAACTGTGGATGCTAGCATTGATCCAGGGACTAGCATTGCAATCACAGGGATCCTTTTCCTTTACAAAGGAGGGATCTTACAGATGGTATCAGAGCACTGTGTTGCCTGTAGGATTATGACCCTAGGATTGGAAACCACTAAGGAAAATTTTTCAAACAACTTCCACACTTGTCTATTCTTCTCGTAAACTTTTCTAATCTTCTTTCTCATCTCTATTTGTAGATGAACTCCATCAACGAAGCTGTAAGGAAGGGACCACTCATGACAATGACTTTGGAGTGTGAGACAGAATTTCCCAAGGCTCTCAAGGACCTCATGGTTGCAATGGAAATACATGGTGCAGCTGTGAACAAAGGTTTTCCTGTGATGGATGAAGGAGTTGAGTACTAGTGGGTGCAACTTCACTTGTATAAAAACAAGGAAGACAACCACAAAGAATCAGGATTCTACATGTTCACCAATTCAGTGGTGCACACTACATTCTTTGATTCAGCAAGAGATGCAGCTTGGAAGACCATCAAAGAACTTGGTGATAGAGTCAAGTGCAGAATGCTCAACATCCAAAATGACCTAAGGGAAGAGAAGAAACATACCCAAGAGTTGGAGGCTACCAACCAAACCTTAAGAGGAGACATTATAGACTTAGTAATGGAGTCATGTGCTCAAGATAGACCGATTGCTTCTAGAAATATTGTGTTAGCCAACATATCTAGTGAGTTGGGATTGTAACGTACTTCGTTAGTTGGACCACCACTTATCACCTTATTTTCCCAAATGTTGCTTCAAATAAGTTGAACCTTGGTTGTTGTAATGGATCCATGTATGCCATGACTTGTGTGTTTTGATTTCCAAAGATATGCATGTGATGCTTTGCCTTGTGTTTTATCTTAAATTGTGTTGTTTCTAACTTTTTCTATCTTATAAATAGATGCCTAATGTTACCATCAGCACTATTGAAGAGTTCCAGGGAACTCGCTTTGGTCCTCGTATTATTGAGCTCACTAGTTTGCTCAATCTCCCTCTTCCTACCATCATGGTGCTTCCTGAAACATCCCAAAAATACTAAGCTTGGATCATCAAATTCTAATCATCAAAATTGGGGTTAACAAAAACTTTTCTAATTAAAATTTGGAATGCATGCATATGTGTATGCATTGATTTTGAAATTGTTTTAAACCACCTTGTTTGTTTGTTTGTTTCATTGCTTGTAAAATTTTTCTTAGGTGAAATAAACATCATCTAAAACATATCCCACACTTTTCCTAAAGACAAGTAAATCAAAACACATATATTAAAGGAATGGTCACTTTGACCAATTTAACTCTCATGCCTACTTTGGCTGTCTCAAACTTTCAGAACCTAACAGAAACTTTTCTGGATCTTTGCACCCCTTGATTGTACTCATAACAAAGTATCAAGGCCCACTTTGTAATCATCCAGAAACTTTCAAATGCATAGTTTACATGACAATCAAAATTGAATCTTTATCATATGGGAAGATCCCACTTATTCAAAAACCACTCAAACAAGCTCAACTTGCAAAACCCCAGCATCTGCAGATTCACCAGCACCAATCTAGCAAACCCACCAAAAATCTTTTCAAAATTCAAAACTTGATTTCATGCGGCCATTTCATCAAACAGGTTGCAGACACAAATCAAACAAACATCAAACACTATTGTGAGCAGTGATTCTTGCCTAACTTGTTCCCTAGTTAGCTCACAACCAGCTCAGTAGGTCATCTAGGAAGTTTAACTAAGGACTATCACCCCTGTGAGCTTGCCATTGCCATCAATGGTGAACAGCCGAGCACACCCTTGCCACCCCATAGACGACAGCAAGCTAGGAGTAGCAGCAAGCCTAGCCAGCATGTCTGGGAGGCATCCCACCGTCCACCGCCACTCCCTGCCCCAGCCGCGAGCGTTGCCAAGCCCTGTACCACGCGCACAAGCCGCGCCCAGACCGCAAGAGACCATGCCGAGCATGCGCCAGAGCACGACCCTCGACCAGCGCCCACAGACCGCGCGCCACCCTCACCGCGTGCACACACGATCACCATCAACCTAGGAGACCACCAGACATCCCCGTTTGCCGCCCCGTGCCGCACAGCCACCGCCCGCCGTCGAAGACGCCGCCTCTGCCGCGCAGAGCACCGCCCGTTCCAGACCAAACCACACCGCCCCATGCCTCGAGACCATGTCGTTGAGCATCGCCAGGAGACACCACACCATCCCCTACCCTTTCCCATGCAATTAGCCGCCTGTGACCTCGCCCCCGACGAGCTCACCGTGCGCCCCGACGGTCCCCTTGCTTGACTATAAATAGAGGCCACCCCCGCACGATTTCTTCACACCATCTCACTCCCCTCTCCTCACTGATCGTGCCACACCGTTCTCAGAGCAAGACGAGCACCACCCCGCCGAAATTTCACCGGAGCCCACCGCCTCTAGAGAAGAAGGGAGCCAGCGATTGGAGCCGCCCCAGGAGAAGCCACCGGTACCAGGAGTTTTGCTGTTGTCGACTTCGTTGTTCGCCCGCCTCGCCGACCCTCGCCAGTACCCCAGTGAGCCCCCAGCAACCCTCACTGGCCGCGCTAGGTTTTGTTCTCGTCGGCGTTGTCTCGCGTCGACGATGACTCCCAGCCGTTGGATTAGAACTAGATCGAACGATCCACATTTCCCCATACCGCTTCTTCCAGCCCCGTGTCACTGACGAGTGGGGACACCCACTTAAGCAGCCCGCGGGAGCACTGCGCTTAGCAGGCCGGCCCGTTAACTTTTCCCGCGCAGCCTAGTTTTTCAAATTAAACCTTTTCTATTTCAATTCAAACACACTTCTGTACCCAACTTCAAAAATCAACCCAGATCGATTCAGTGCACCAAATTGAATGAAACCAATTTTGTTGGAAAGGTCTGTGAATGATGAATCCAAGCCCGTTGGATTCAAGTCATTTGGATCTATAGATCACCCATGGTAAAAATAACAAGGCAGAAGCTTTTCTGCATTCAAACATTTTTCAAATTTAAACCATAATAGCTTTTGAGTTGATTCCAACTCTCAAAAATCACATTTAACCATACCTTTCAGAATATATAAAAATATATAGGTTTACTTGCAGAAATAATGTTTAAGTAATAAAAGAATGCTACATAAGCATTTCTAGCCACATTAATTAATTAAAATAAAAGGGTAAAACCTTATTAAATTGTGACACCACTTTAAATCACATTCCCATGGACTACAATATGTGGTGATGACATGTGTCAACATGATCCCATGTTTGGTTTGGAGAATATTAAATCTTAAGTAGTTTTTCAATGAGTAGAAATTACTTTTCTAAAAATAAAAGGAATTAAATCAAGCCTTAACCTTGTAATGTTAGAGATGATTCTAGATCATCTATAGGACCCTTGTGTGTGATGATTGCAAGTAGTTAAGTATTGTTTGGTGATTGTGTACCTCGTATTTATTCATAGACGCTAGTACCGACCAAGGATACGAGGAGGAAGGAGGATACTACGAAGAAGAAGCCGAGGAGAACTTCAACCACTGCTTTGCACAAGGCAAGCTGATACTATACCAATGCAAGCTAAAACTTGCAAGACATTCTACTTTAGCAAGCCTAATACTACTAGTGAATGTGCAAGCTAACCCTTGCAAGATACCCTACTGATGCAACAAACCTCTACTTGTTACTATGCCTACTATATGCCCTAAGCATATGTGATCATACCCACTTGATAAACCAATCCTAGTTTTATTTGCAAGCTTCTTACTTTATTTCTTTATCAAAGCTTCAACGTAGAGTTTACTTAAGTGACTTATAGATACTAGAAAGATTCTGAAGGTTGCATAAAGAGCATAAAATTTGGCCTAAGCTAGAAAACCTTGATATCATCCTAAGATATAAGGTTGTACTTAGTTGAAACTCCACTAGTTACCACCCCTCATTAGTGCCTACCCACTTATAGATGCTAGTGCTAAGCATAAAACATGATCAACTTTAGATGGGAATACTTGGTGGAAAATGGTTATGAAAACCTTGGAATGATGGATCATTCTATTGAAATGTTTTGGATATGTGTTTTCGAACACTTGATGATTTTGGTGATGAAAATGTGGAGGCATGAGCCTTAGCCCTTTATAAAACTGATGGTTGTCTGGATGCGATACCATTCCAATTTTATCGTACAACCACAATACCCGAATATTGGGTAGGGCTTGACTGGAAACTTATATTCCTTAGTATTAGTTCCCTCACGGCCAAGGTCTGAGCTGAGGCTACCTTGTGAAGATTGTCCACCTGTGCAGTACCCAAGATGACAGTTGGTCATGGTTGGGAGGCCAAACTCACAGGAGAGGTGCTTATACTAGGGCGTGTAATTGAAAGGTTAGGATTGATTATCCGCATACTGAGTATGGTGAATTCAGGATTTGTTCCTGACGGATGTATCGAATGTTGTGGTGAAAGTGTACAATCTCTGCAGAGTGTCAAACTATTCGAATAGCCGCATCCGCGGTTATGGACAGTTGGAGTGGCCATACTGTTCCCCCGTCAGACTTTTCAAAATGACTTGTGAAATGGACTAAGACTTTAACTTGACCACAACAGAGTTGTGATATGAAATACAAGATCCCAGTTAGGAGTTATAAAATTGTGACTATCTTTAGAACTTAGTAGAGATAAATCTGGCTTTTGCGAAACAACCCTAGAGCCTAGTGTCCTATTATCCAAAAACCCCTTTTACCTGTTAGTATTAGTTTGCGAGTACTTAAAGAGTACTCATGGCTTTGTCCCTGGCTATTCCCATGGCCAGACCATGAAGAAGAGTACCTGGAAGATGGACCCCATGAAGGTTACGACAACTAGGATCATCTCCCATCGTCAGCATTGCCTGTGACCCCGAAGATGGAGCTTCGCCTACGCTACCGTTATTATTTCGTATTCCGCTGCTTGATGTTGTATTAAGAACTGGATCATGAGATCCCTATTTGTGTAAGAACTTATGTATTGTTTGTAATGGATGATGTACTATGGTATCCAATTCTGTTATGTCTCGCAAAAATGGTAATCCTGGGATTGCGATGTATGGCATAACAGGCATCTAGGATTGAAAAATCCGGGTGTTGACAAGTTGGTATCAGAGCCATCCTGACCATAGGAGACCCTAGTTAGACTGGACGTTTGAACCAAAAACTTAGTTTAAAAACCAAAGAAAACCACTATTTACAAAAACTTATTCTCATTCTTACCTCTTTGATTCTTTCATAAAAATTCATGTTCCTCGAAAACTCTTGCAAAATACATAAAATTTTGACACACTTGATCACTCTGCTAATCTACTCATCCTCTATTTTTATAGATGGACGTGAAGTACAGCAAGTTTTACCAACTTGGGAATGGAGGAGACCTTATCTTTGAGAGTGATCTGGATCAGCTTTCGGAACTTCTGGAGCGTCCGCACCCCGAGTTCTTAGGAGCTCAGCTCAATGATCAAGGAGGAGAAGATCTGCAGTGGCTAATGGTTGCAAGTCTCCAAGGAAAGATTGAACCTCCCACTGTGGATGGAATTCAGTTTACCTTGAGGGAAAACAACTGGCTCGATGGACTTGCCAGAGCAATGCAGGAAGCTCTTTCCCGTCTGTGTGGGCAGAGCATCAATCAGATCAAGGGTACTCGCTTTGAGTTTTTCCCAAGGCGTGATGCAAATGGACAACCACTGGAAGCCCCATACCACCCCGAGCTAAAGACTCAATTGGACCACCTTAGCTTCATGATGTATGATCGTCAGCAGGAATTGGACAACTGCCGTGACTATTGCAACCACAAGTATGCCATCATCAAGACGAGGGATCAGACCATAGCCATGCTAGCAAAGGATCGCAAGTCTCTCCACCGTCAGCTCGAGAAGAAAGAGCGCATTATTGCCCGTCTTCGCCACCGCATCTCATCTTTGGAGGAGACCATCCACGAGAGAGACATGCAGTTGGAGGAAAGGGAGAATGCCGGAGAGGATCTTCGTGGAGACCCTTACTCCTATCTCAGCGATGACGATGATTTTCTGGAGGATCAGGCCATGGACTTCTTCACCGATGAGGATGATTTCGCCTTCATCGATGATGACGAAGATGATGAAGCCACAGACTCCGAGGAGTAGTAGCACTGAGCACTAGCATAGTGAGTAGTATTCGGTCCCACTGTATCGTAGATTCCAGAATGGTTCTTAAAACCATCTGTTTTTCCTTGCTGTGGTGTGCGTTGTATCGTGTTCATGAATGAATGAAAAAGCAAGTTGCTAGAAAAAAATCTGAGTTACCTTTAAAACTTTCAAAGACCCAAAACCTTAGAAATTTCCCTCTTTTCTCATGATCTATCTCAATCTTCAGATGCCACGTGGAGGAAGTGGTTCAGCCCCGGACCCGATGTTGCAGATCCTACAAATGTTGACTTCTGACCGCGAATCTGAAAGAGCGGAACGTCAAGCCAACCTAGCCACTCTGCAATAGATAGCCCAGCTAGCCCACAACAACCAAGGCCACGGAAATCAGGACAACCATGGATCTAAGCTCAAAAATTTCTAGAATACCAACCCACCCGTTTTCACCAAGTCAGAAGAACCCCTAGATGCCGATGATTGGCTGCAAACCATGGAAAATAATTTAGAAGTCGCCAGAGTGGAAGCCAACGAGAAAGTCCTGTTCGCCACCCATTATCTAGCCGGAGATGCCAGAACATGGTGGAACAGTGTTCGCGCATTGACCGGAGGCCAGATGATGTCCTGGGAGGAATTCAAGGTCAAGTTTAGCAGAACCCATGTGCCACCAGGTTTGATCAAGAGAATGAGAGACGAGTTCAAAGAGCTGAAGCAAGGAAGGATGACTGTGGTGGAATACCGTGACAAATTTTTGTCATTAGCTAGGTATGCCCCGGACGAGATAGACACGGAAGCCAAGAAGAAAGAAAGATTCCTGAATGGTCTGCATGACGAGATGCAGACAGTGTTAGTCAATATCCCCTTTGCTGATATTGAAGCCCTTGTCGACTCTGCTATCCAGATGGAAGGAAAGATCAACCAAGCCAATGAGAACCGCAAGCGTTGCATGATGCATCAACCAGGAACCCATCAGACCCCAAAGTATCGCCCCAACCCATCTCCAGGATTTGCCCCAAGAACCAACAGACCCCCTATGACCCGTCCGACCTACCCCAACCGTGGAAACCCTAGACCCGGAGGAAATCACAACAACCCCGGAAACTCTAGCAATTTCACTCGTGCCCCACCCAAGTTCAACACCAACCATGCTACCGCCAACACCAACACTGCCCTGAGGACTGGAAGCAATGCTGTGCCTGTCGCAGCCAAGGACAAGTCACAAGTGACCTGTTATGACTGTGGAAATAAAGGCCACTATTCCAACGAGTGCCCCAACAAGAAGAATGCTACAGCCCCTAATGCCAATGCCCCAGGTTAGCAGCAGCGTCGTGTCCAGCCAGGAAGAAGATTTTCCCCAGGGAATTCACTCAACCGCAATGGCCGTCTTTTTCTCATGCATGCTGAAGAAGCTCAGGAAGCGCCAGACGTCGTGCTGGGTATGTTTTCTGTTAATTCAGTACTTGCAAGAGTGTTGTTTGACTCTGGTGCATCGCATTCATTTGTCACCGAAGAATTTGCCTGCACTAGTAAAATTCAACCAACCAAACTGAAGCATGTTATGATTGTGCAAATTCCCGGATCAACCACCAAGGCTAGGCAAATTTGCAAAGCTGTCACTATCCGAATCCATGGCATAGATTTTTATGCTAATCTAATAGTGCTCGGAACTAAAGGTTTGGAAGTAGTACTAGGAATAGATTGGATGTCCAAACATAAGGGATTGATTGACTGTGCCAAGAAAGCCATCACCATGACCAGTACCGCCGGAATATCAGTCGAGCATATATCTGAAACCTTACCTCGCCAATTCAAGTGTAACAAGAGTATAGCCCAACCTACCATTGACCAAGTCCAGATAGTCTGTGAATACCCCGATTTATTTCCAGATGTTTTGCCCGGTATGCCCCCAGATCGGGATATCGAGTTTATCATCGAACTAATCCCCGGAACTGGACCCATAGCCCAGAGACCCTATAGTATGAACCCGTTAGAGCTCGCAGAACTGAAGAAGCAACTGGATTCCATGTTAGAAATTGGATTGATTCAACCAAGTGCGTCACCATGGAGATCACCTGTCTTATTTGTGGACAAGAAGAATGGAGGTAACCGTTTGTGTACGGATTATCGGAAGTTAAATGATGCCACCATCAAGAACAAGTACCCCTTGCCCAAGATAGAAGATTTGTTTGATCAGTTGACTGGTGCCCAGATGTTTTCTAAGATTGATCTTAGAACTGGCTATCATCAACTCAAAATTCGTGCAGAGGATATTCCAAAGACTGCCTTTACCACCAGATATGGATTATACGAGTATACAGTCATGTCTTTTGGATTAACCAATGCCCCCGCTTATTTCATGAACCTCATGAATAAGATTTTTATGGACTTCCTAGATAAGTTTTTCGTTGTTTTCATCGATGACATTCTGATTTATTCCAAATCAGAAGAAGAACATGAGCTACACCTAAGGACCATTCTTGGAACTCTTAGAGAGCATCAGCTGTATGCAAAGTTTAGCAAATGTGAATTCTGGTTACAGGAGGTAGGATTCCTCGGTCACATTGTATCAGCCGGAGGAATTTCCGTTGACCCTTCCAAAGTAAAAGATGTAGAAGATTGGCAAGACCCAACCACTCAAACCCAAGTTCGTGCATTTCTCGGATTGGCGGGATATTACCGCAAATTCGTAGAAGGATTCTCGAGTATCGCCAGACCCATGACCCAATTGCTGAAGAAGGACAAGAAGTTTGAATGGACCGACAAGTGTGAAGCGAGTTTTCAAGAACTCAAAAGGAGATTGATTTCAGCCCCAATCTTGATCATGCCGGATATCACGAAGCCCTTCGATGTGTATTGTGACGCATCCAAGATCGGTCTCGGATGTGTGCTAATGCAAGAAGGCAAAGTTATATCTTATCTATCCCGACAATTGAAGCAACATGAGCAAAACTACCCAACCCATGACCTCGAACTCGCAGCCGTAGTTCTAGCCCTGAAGACATGGAGACATTACCTGATGGGAAACCGTTGTGAGATTTATTCGTATCATAAGATCCTAAAGTATATATTCACTCAGAAGGAGTTAAATATGAGGCAGAGAAGATGGATTGTGCTAATCAAGGATTATGACCTGGACATTCACTATCACCCTGGTAAAGCCAACGTGGTAGCCGATGCCCTTAGCAGATTGCCGTGCCGCTTGAACTCCATGATTTTGAAGGAGCAACCAAGTTTGCACAAGGATATGGAAGATTTTCGAATAGAATTAGTAAGTGAAGGATTTCTGGCTAGCATAGAACTTCAGCCCACTTTGATCAGTCAGATTAAAGAGGCGCAGAAGGAAAATGCCAGTATCGACGGAATCAAGCGTCGTATCGGTACATGCAAAGTACCCAGATTCACCGAGGACGAAGAAGGAGTTCTGTGGTACAAAGGACGCCTTTGTGTACCATCAGATTCTGAGTTGAAAGAAGTTATCTTGAAGGAGGCTCATGATACTCTTTATTCTATCCATCCCGGAGGAACTAAGATGTATCAAGATTTAAAACAGCAATTTTGGTGGCATAAGATGAAGAGAGAAATCGGAAGCTATATCGCCAAGTGTGATATATGTCAGCGAGTCAAGGCAGGAAATCAAAGACCCGCTGGATTGTTGCAACCTTTGCAAATTCCGGAATGGAAATGGGATTCTGTAGGAATGGACTTTATCACTGGACTACGTACTTCTAGTAGGGGAAATGACTCTATCTAGGTCATAGTGGACAGATTGTCCAAAGTCGCCCATTTCTTGCCCGTCAAAACCACATATCAGAGTTCGAAACTAGCAGAGTTATACATCGCTAGAATTGTTAGTTTGCACGGAGTCCCCAAGAACATAGTATCGGATCGAGGAACTCAGTTTACCTCGAGATTCTGGAGGAAAGTCCAAGAAGGTTTAGGAACCCAATTAGATTTCAGTACCGCGTATCACCCTCAGACCGATGGACAAACGGAGCGAGTAAATCAAATACTCGAAGATATGCTGAGAGCATGCGTGTTAGAATATGGATCCAAGTGGGAAGACTGTCTGCCATTTGCAGAATTTTCATACAACAACAGTTACCAAGCCAGTTGGCAAATGGCCCCCTTTGAATTCATGTACGTAAGAAAGTGTCGCACCCCTTTGAACTGGTCGGAAGTAGGAGAGAGTCAGATTTTCGGACCCGACATCCTACGAGAAGCAGAAGAGAAGGTTCACAAGATTCGTGAGAACCTCAAGACCGCCCAATCCCGACAGAAGAGTTATGCCGACAAGAGACGTCGAGACCTCGCCTTCAGTATAGGAGATTTTGTTTATCTGAAAGTGTCGCCATTGAAGGGAATGCAGTGTTTCCAACTCAAAGGAAAGTTAGCCCCCAGATATATCGGACCTTTCAAAATTCTGAACCGTCGAGGAGAGGTATCGTATCAATTGGAAATACCTGAAGAGATGTCAGCTGTGCACAATGTGTTCCATATCTCGTTACTTCGCAAGTGTCTCGAAGTCCCCGAGAAGACCCAAGTGTTCAAGAATATCGATCATCGAACCATAGAGATCAACGATGACCTGACCTATCCCGAAGTACCCATCCGCATTTTGGAAGAAGCTTTCCAAACTACCTGAACCCGAAGCATCAAGTTTCTCAAGATTCAGTGGAGTAACCACACAGAAGAGGAAGCTACCTGGGAGCGCGAAGATCACATCAGGACGGAGTTTCCAGATCTCTTCAAATCCTAGGTAATCTTTTCGTCCTTTTTCAAATCTCGGGACGAGATTTTTTTTAAGGGGGGAAGGTTTGTAACATCCCAAAAATACTATGCTTGGATCATCAAATTCTAATCATCAAAATTGGGGTTAACAAAAACTTTTCTAATTAAAATTTGGAATGCATGCATATGTGTATGCATTGATTTTGAAATTCTTTTAAACCACCTTGTTTGTTTGTTTGTTTCATTGCTTGTAAAATGTTTCTTAGGTGAAATAAACATCATCTAAAACATGTCCCACCGCCCCATGCCTCGAGACCATGTCATTGAGCATCGCCAGGAGACACCGCACCGTCCCCTACCCTTTCCCATGCCATTAGCCGCCTGTGACCTCGCCCCCGACGAGCTCACCGTGCGCCCCAACGGTCCCCTTGCTCGACTATAAATAGAGGCCACCCCCGCACAATTTCTTCACACCATCTCACTCCCCTCTCCTCACTGATCGTGCCACACCGTTCTCAGAGCAAGGCGAGCACCACCCCGCCGGAATTTCACCGGAGCCCGCCGCCTCTGGAGAAGAAGGGAGCCAGCGATTGGAGCCGCCCCAGGAGAAGCCACCGGTACCAGGAGTTTCGCCGTCGTCGACTTTGTCGTTCGCCCGCCTCGCCGACCCTCGCCAGTACCCCGGTGAGCCCCCAGCAACCCTCACTGGCCACGCTAGGTTTCGTTCTCGTCGGTGTTGTCGCGTCGACGATGACTCCCAGCCGTTGGATTAGAACTAGATCGAACGATCCACATTGCCCCATACTGCTTCGCCCAGCCCCGTGTCACTGACGAGTGGGGACACCCACTTAAGCAGCCCGTGGGAGCACTGCGCTTAACAAGCCGGCCCGTTAACTTTTCCCGCGCAACCCAGTTTTTCAAATTAAACTTTTTCTATTTCAATTCAAACACACTTCTGTACCCAACTTCAAAAATCAATCTAGATCGATTCAGTGCACCAAATTGAATGAAACCAATTTTGTTGGAAAGGTCTATGAATGTTGAATCCAAGACCGTTGGATTCAAGTCATTTGGATCTATATATCACCCATGGTAAAAATAACAAGGAAGAATCTTTTCTGCATTCAAACATTTTTCAAATTTAAACCATAATAGCTTTTGAGTTGATTCCAACTCTCAAAAATCACATTTAACCATACCTTTCAAAATATATAAAAATATATAGGTTTACTTGCAGAAATAATGTTCAAGTAATAAAAGAATGCTACATAAGCATTTCTAGCCACATTAATTAATTAAAATAAAAGGGTAAAACCTTATTAAATTGTGACACCACTTTAAATCACATTCCCATGGACTACAATATGTGGTGATGACATGTGTCAACATGATCCCATGTTTGGTTTGGAGAATATTAAATCTTAAGTAGTTTTTCAATGAGTAGAAATTACTTTTCTAAAAATAAAAGGAATTAAATCAAGCCTTAACCTTGTAATGTTAGAGATGATTCTAGATCATCTATAGGACCCTTGTGTGTGATGATTGCAAGTAGTTAAGTATTGTTTGGTGATTGTGTACCTCGTATTTATTCATAGACGCTAGTACCGACCAAGGATACGAGGAGGAAGGAGGATACTACGAAGAAGAAGCCGAGGAGAACTTCAACCACTGCTCTGCACAAGGCAAGCTGATACTATACCAATGCAAGCTAAAACTTGCAAGACATTCTACTTTAGCAAGCCTAATACTACTAGTGAATGTGCAAGCTAACCCTTGCAAGATACCCTACTGATGCAACAAACCTCTACTTGTTACTATGCCTACTATATGCCCTAAGCATATGTGATCATACCCACTTGATAAACCAATCCTAGTTTTATTTGCAAGCTTCTTACTTTATTTCTTTATCAAAGCTTCAACGTAGAGTTTACTTAAGTGACTTATAGATACTAGAAAGATTCTGAAGGTTGCATAAAGAGCATAAAATTTGGCCTAAGCTAGAAAAACTTGATATCATCCTAAGATATAAGGTTGTACTTAGTTGAAACTCCACTAGTTACCACCCCTCATTAGTGCCTACCCACTTATAGATGCTAGTGCTAAGCATAAAACTTGATCAACTTTAGATGGGAATACTTGGTGGAAAATGGTTATGAAAACCTTGGAATGATGGATCATTCTATTGAAATGTTTTGGACATGTGTTTCCGAACACTTGATGATTTTGGTGATGAAAATGTGGAGGCATGAGCCTTATCCCTTTATAAAACTAATGGTTGTCTGGATGCGATACCATTCCAGTTTTATCGTACAACCACAATACCCGAATATTGGGTAGGGCTTGACTGGAAACTTATATTCCTTAGTATTAGTTCCCTCCCGGCCAAGGTCTGAGCTGAGGCTACCTTGTGAAGATTGTCCACCTGTGCAGTACCCAAGATGACAGTTGGTCATGGTTGGGAGGCCAAACTCACAGGAGAGGTGCTTATACTAGGGCGTGTAATTGAAAGGTTAGGATTGATTATCCGCATACTGAGTATGGTGAATTCAGGATTTGTTCCTGACGGATGTATCGAATGTTGTGGTGAAAGTGTACAATCTCTATAGAGTGTCAAACTATTCGAATAGCCGCGTCCGCGATTATGGACAGTTGGAGTGGCCATACTGTTCCCCCGTCAGACTTTTCAAAATGACTTGTGAAATGGACTAAGACTTTGACTTGAACACAACAGAGTTGTGATATGAAATACAAGATCCCAGTTAGGAGTTATAAAATTTTGACTAGCTTTAGAACTTAGTAGAGATAAATCTGGCTTTTGCAAAACAACCCTAGAGCCTAGTGTCCTATTATCCAAAAACCCCTTTTACCTGTTAGTATTAGTTTGCGAGTACTTAAAGAGTACTCATGGCTTTGTCCCTGGCTATTCCCATGGCCAGACAGAGGAGTACCTGGAAGATGGACCCCATGAAGGTTACGACAACTAGGATCATCTCCCATCATCAGCATTGCCTGTGACCCTGAAGATGGAGCTTCGCCTATGCTACCGTTGTTATTTCGTATTCTGCTGCTTGATGTTGTATTATGAACTGGATCATGAGATCCCTATTTGTGTAAGAACTTATGTATCATTTGTAATGGATGATGTACTATGGTATCCAATTCTGTTATGTCTCGCAAAAATGGTAATCCTGGGATTGCGATGTATGGCATAACATGCATCTAGGATTGAAAAATCCGGGTGTTGACACTTCCCCTCACCAAGTTTGAGAGGAAAGACCTTTGGGGCTTCAAGGTCAATCAGCCCGGACGCCAGACTGAAGCTACCACGGAGGCTATCATCTTCAAGCTCATGCACGATGACAAGGAGAGAGGCCTAGAGGTAGTCATGCAGGACTTGATTGGACGTCTGTTAGGGAGACACTCTTGACAGGTTAGAGGTACTCACTTCCACGCCTTCGGTAGACGTGATGAGGATGGAGAGGCCATCGACTTCGAGGACACTTCGAGGGAGACAGCAGAGCCGATTCGTCTATACCTCCAGGACTTAGAGGTTCTTCTTAGGCACATGGACACTGATAGGACTAACGTCATGCTCAGCAATGACGAACTCCAGGTGCAGCTTCGTGAGAAGGACAAGCTCTTCGCGGAGCAAGATGAGATAGTCAAGGAGATGGAGGCAAAGTTCGAGAGTCAGGACAGAAAGTTCAAGAGTCAAGAGAAGCGAGTCCAAGACAGGAACAAGAGGATTCGAGACATGACTGCAGAACTGGAGGCCAAGGACTTCGAGCTCGAGCATCAGCAGACTGTGATTGAGAGGCTTCGTTCTCAGAAGAGGGCTCTCAAAGCCAAATTAGAGACCTTGACCACCAATGTCGAGGAATACAAGACCGCTATGGAGAATGCAGGTCTTACCTTTGTTGAGGAGGAGGTTGATGCCGAGGAGTAGTGATGACTACTCATTTATCATTTATTTATCATACTTTATTTGAGTCGCAATGACCATCCAACATGTGGATGGCTTGTTATTGGTGTGTTTACTTTGCAAACTTGTCATTTTTGTTGTTGAACTATTATTATTATGATGCATGCTTGGTGATTGTTTATGTGATGTATTGTGCATGATAGCATCTATGGGCATCTCATTCTTATCTCTATTTAACAAACCACAGATGCCTCCCCGTCGTGCCAATCCCAACCCCAACAACAACAACAACATCACCCCTGAGATGCAGCAAATGATGACAGCTCAGACTCAGCTGATGCAGATGATGACTACGTTCATCCAAAACCAGAACAACAACAACAACAATAACAACAACAACAACCCACCGGGTTTTGAAATGCTTACCAGGTTCTTGAGATTGAGGCCAGCAAAGTTCTCAGGAACAACTGATCCTATGGTGGCCAATGATTGGCTACGCTCTGTGAACAAGGACTTGGTAACAGTTGGCTATACTGGTGAAGAGAAAGTCGGATTTGTAGCTCACTTGTTGGAAGGACCAGCAGCCACTTGGTGGGATAACTTCCAGATCACCACTCCCATTAAGGATGTGACATGGGCTATCTTTGAAGATGGTTTCCGTACTGCTCACATCTCATCCGGAGTGATGATTTTGAAGAAGAAAGAGTTCCATAACCTGAAGCAGCGCCACCGCAGAGTGGCTGAATATATTGAAGAGTTCAACAATCTGGCGCGTTATGCACCGGATGAAGTTGACACCGATGCTAAGAGGAAAGAAAAGTTCCTTGAAGGGTTGAATGATGAACTAAACCTGCAGCTATCAGTGGCCTATGTTCCCACTTATCAGTCTCTTTGTGATAAGGCTGCTATTTTGGAGAACAAAATGAAGCAAGTTGAAAGCAGGAAGAGAAAGCACTCGGATAAGCACAGCTCGGGATCGTCTCACAAACGTTCCCATTATGATGATAGTGGAAGCTCAGGATCCCACAAGCATGGGAAATTCAACAAGCACCACAACCACAACCGTCATCATGACAACAAGCATCACCGTATTCATGACAATGACAAGTACAAGAACCACAAGGGTGGATATAAAAGCCACCACAATGGTAGTGGAAGTGGCAGTGGAAGCCAACCTGTCAAGAAGGATATTAGTCAGTTTGAGTGTTTCAAGTGCAAAAATATGGGGCATTATGCAAATGAATGCCCGGAAAAGAAAGTTGAAGGACCCAACAAGCCCAACCCTTTTCAGAAGGGACAAGCGAACCACATCAATGTGGAGGAAATCTATGAAGAGCCAGATGCTGTTGCTGGTAAGTTCAAACTCAATTCTATTCCAGCACTTGTTCTTTTTGATACTGGAGCATCACATTCATTCATATCAAAATCATTTGTTGATAGAAATGGGTTTCCAACTGAAAACATTGGGTGTCCAATAAAAGTTAGTTCTCCAAGTGGAGATATGATAGTAAGTCTTGGATGCCGGGATCTAGTAATAGAGTTTGAAAGCATAAGTTTCCGGTGAGTCTGATAATCCTAGATTCCCAAGGACTGGATGTAATTTTGGGAATGGATTGGATGGCTAAGTATGAAGGAGTACTAGATTGTGCTAATCGTACTGTTGCACTCACAACCCCAGAGAAGAAACGGATTAGATTCAAGTCTAACTTTGAATCAAAAGGGAGTAAGCTAAATTCTCTTAAGGGGGTTAGCATAGACAGTGTGCTAATTGAGAGTGAATATCCGGATGTGTTTCCGGAAGAATTGCCGGGAATGCCACCAGATAGAGATGTGGAGTTCCTTATTGATTTGCTACCAGGATCTGGACCAATAGCAAAGAGACCGTACAAGATGTCAGTTGATGAACTGAAAGAACTCAAGAAACAACTTGGAGAGCAGTTGCAGAAAGGATTTATTCAACCAAGTTCTTCATCTTGGGGAGCCCCTGTTTTGTTCGTGGAGAAGAAGGATAGAAGTCAAAGGTTATGCATAGATTACCGTTCACTCAATGAGGTGACTATCAAGAACAAATACCCTTTGCCAAGAATCAATGACTTGTTTGATCAGCTAGAAGGAGCTTGTGTGTTCTCAAAGATTGATCTCAGGTCAGGTTATTTCCAACTTAAGATAAGGGAACAAGACATACCCAAGACAGCTTTCACCACAAGGTATGGATTGTATGAGTATACCGTGATGCCATTTGGTTTAACCAATGCACCAGCATACTTCATGAATATGATGAACAAGGTGTTCATGGAATTTCTTGATAACTTTGTTGTCGTTTTTATCGATGACATTTTGATCTACTCCAAGAGCAAAGAAGAACATGAAGGACATTTGCGTTTGATATTTGAGAAGCTTAGAGAGCATAAACTATATGCCAAATTCAGCAAGTGTGAATTCTGGTTGAATGAAGTTGGATTTCTTGGACACGTTGTGTCAGGAGATGGTGTTGCAGTTGATCCTGCTAAAGTTTCGGCTGTAACTGAATGGGAATCTCCCAAGTCAGTGAAAGAAGTTCGTAGTTTCCTTGGCTTAGCAGGTTACTACAGAAGGTTCATTGAGAATTTCTCCAAGGTAGCTAAGCCTATGACAGAATTGCTAAAGAAAGACAAGAAATTTGCTTGGTCTGAAGGTTGTGAGCTCAGCTTTCAAGAATTGAAGAAGAGACTGGTGACAGCACCAGTCTTATGTTTGCCAGACTTGGAGAAAGATTTTAAAGTTTATTGTGATGCATCTCATCATGGATTAGGTGCAGTACTTATGCAAGAAGGGAAAGTTGTGGCTTATGCCTCGAGACAACTCAAAACTCATGAAGTAAAATACCCTACTCATGATTTAGAGTTAGCCTCTGTTGTCCATGTACTCAAAACATGGAGACACTATCTTTTGGGAAAGCGATGTGAAGTGTTCACAGATCACCAGAGTTTGAAGTATATCTTCACCTAGAAAGAAATTAACATGAGACAAAGAAGATGGCTAGAACTCATCAAGGACTATGAATTGAGTTTGCAATACCACCCCGGTAAAGCAAATGTTGTAGCAGATGCTCTAAGCCGTAAGGTTTTTGTGAATGGCCTTACTAAGGGAGAATTGCCAGATGATCTGTGTGCCCAATTTAGAGATCTCAGATTGGAGATTGTGCCTGAAGGACATCTCATGTCTTTGGATGTTCAACCCACTTTGTTGGACAAGATCAAAGAAGCCCAGAAGACTGATAAGGAAATTGAAGAGATTAAGGAAAAGATTGGCAAGGGAAAATCCAAAGGATTCCATGAGGACGAACAGGGTACTTTATGGCATGGGAAACATATCTGTGTTCCACAAGATCCGGAGCTTCGGAAACTGATTTTACAAGAAGCACATAACTCACCATATTCTATTCATCCGGGTAACACCAAGATGTACATGGATATGAAAGAAAGATTTTGGTGGAAGAATCTCAAGAAGGACATCGCCGAGCATATTGCTTTGTGTGATGTATGTAGCAGAGTGAAGGCGGAACATCAGAAACCAGCAGGTTTGATTCAACCACTACCTATTCCTGATTGGAAGTGGGACAAGATTGGTATGGATTTCATTACCAGATTACCAAGGACCCGGTCAGGATATGATTCCATTTGGGTAGTAGTGGATCGCCTAACTAAAGTGGCTCATTTCATACCCGTAAAGACAACCTACACAAGTGCTAAGTTGGCCAAGATCTATATGAGTAGAATTGTATGTATACATGGAGTACCCAAGAGTATTGTGTCAGATAGAGGAACCCAATTCACTTCTCATTATTGGAGACAGCTACATGAGTCATTAGGAACGAGGTTGGAATTCAGCACCGCTTTTCATCCTCAGACTGATGGACAGACAGAAAGGACTAATCAGATTCTTGAAGATATGTTGAGGGCATGTGCCCTAGACTATGGAGCCAGTTGGGATGAAAGTCTGCCTTACGCAGAATTTTCTTATAACAACAGCTATCAAGCCAGTATTGAGATGGCACCATTTGAGTTTCTCTATGGGAGAAAATGTACCACCCCATTGTTATGGAATGGTGTGGGAGAAAGAAGTTTGTTAGGACCAGAACTTATCAAAGAAGCTGAAGAGAAAGTCAAGATGGTTAAGGACAGAATAAAGATAGCACAGTCCCGACAGAAAAGCTATGCAGATCCTAAGCGTAGAGAAGTCACCTATGAAGTTGGTGATAGAGCTTATCTTAGAGTGTCACCACTTCGCGGAGTGAAGAGATTTGGTGTCAAAGGTAAATTGGCCCCAAGATATGTTGGGCCATTCAAGATTCTAAGTCGTAAAGGAGAAGTAGCCTATGAGATTGAATTGCCGGAGTCTTTGTCAGCTGTTCATAATGTGTTTCATGTGAGTCAGCTTAAGAAATGTCATCCAGAAATGGAAGAAACTTCTTTGAAGGATACTATACCTTTGGAAGAGGTTCAATTGGAGAGTGATCTCACTTATGAGGAGAAACCTATCAAGATTCTTGAGACTGCAGAAAGAGTCACACGGACTAAGACTATCAAGTTCTGCAAAGTTCAGTGGAACCATCATTCCGAAGAAGAAGCAACATGGGAAAGAGAAGATGATCTTCGGAAAGACCACCCTCACCTATTTGCTAGCCAATCCGAATCTCGAGGGCGAGATTCACCTTAAGGGGGTTAGATTTGTAACATCCCTAAAATCATGTTTTCAAACTCATGCATATCATCCATGCATTCATGATCATTTAGGGTTTCATTACAAAATTATTTCAAAAACAGGAGCATATATGGCTCATTATTTCATGTATGAACACTCTAGCCTTTGGGCTACTTGCTATTGAGTGAGATGCAAATAATCATTCAGTAGGGTTTTCAAATATAAGTGGTTACAAAAGTTTGAATACAGTTTCCAAACAAAAGATTGAGATAGAACCAAGTTTATGCCTATTATTATATCACTTAATGGCTTGGTTTTATTTCTAATTTCCAAATAACCCAAGTTGGTTTTTGTAAACAGATAGGTTTGACACTTATTTGAGTGCAAGATTCACTGTACAAAAGTCTAGAGAAGGTTTGAAATCAAACAGATTTGAAATTGGAGATTGAAATCAGTTTTAGAAATTCAAACAGAAAAAGAAAAAAGGAATAAGAAAAAAAAAAGCCAAACAGCTAACAGGCCCAACCAGCCCAACTAGCCTAGCACCCCCGCCCCCGCGCGAAGCGTTTTCTTTACTCACACCCGCACCCGCTAGGTCGCTGACAACCTGGACCCACTCCCTCTCTGACTCTCTCGCTGACAGCCGCGGCCCACGCGGTGTCATCGTCTCCACCCCGGCGACGTGTTCTTCCCCAAATCAAGCGAGCGTTTACTGTTTAATATCGCGTCGTCAATTCCCGTTGATTGCAGGAGTGATTCACGCCCCCGTCTTGCCTACTTAAACCCCCTCTGCCCCCTCTCCATTTCCCCCCAGACTTCGAGCACAGAGCGCCCCCAGGCTGCCCGCAATCGCTCTTGCACCGCCGCAGACAGAGCTCACTCAGGCGACCAATCCCGGTGAGCCCCGTGCGCCCCTTCCCCTCTAGTTCATGCAGACAGCCTCGCAACTTCCTTGCGCACATTCTGACACCATTAGTTCATCCTATACTGCCCCAGGTCGTCGACTTCATCAAGCACTGCAAGATCCCGACGACGTCTTCAACTCCGGCGACTAAATTCGGTGAGCCCCGTGTTCCCCTTCGCCTCTGATTCACACGAGCGTGTTCGTCGTAGCCTTGCGCACCCCCTGATGCCTTTGATTCGTTCTAGGGTGACCCGGAGCGCCACCAACGACTTCGTCACCGAACGCCCGACGCTGTCTTCAACTCCGACGATCCTGTGCCACCGTGTCCGTGCGCCCCTTGTCAAGCCGTCGCCATGTTGAGCTTCAGTACATCGCCGCGAGTCTGGTAAGCACCTCCGACGACCCCATATCCCCCTGTAGCCACCGCGCCGCCGTAGACAGAGCCGCCGCCGCCAGTCGTCGCCGCTAGCGCCGCCAGAGTGTGGTCGTTTGATCGCGCACCGTTGGATCCAGATCTGACGGGCTAGATAGAACACTTAAACGAAGGGGTACGAGTAGATATGGGCCGTGCAGATTAAGTTAGATCTAACGTCTTGTGTGCGTGATCCTGAGCGAACCGGTACGCACCAATCAGAACGTGACGCATGGCTAGGAATTAGATTTAAAATCAGAATTTGAATCTATTAGATGTTTGATTTTGTTTTAGCCATAACTTTTGTTTCCCACGTTCAAATTTGATGAATTTTATATCAATGGAATCAGGAGAGCAAGCCCTTTCCAAATATGCAATGTGTAGGCCTATTTTGGGTATATAAATTATTGGATAAATGTTTTAGTGTTTAAATAAATGTTGTTTGGAAAGTTTTAAACTTGTTTTTGAACCAGTACTGTGCACTTGTCTTGTTGAGTTTAGAAAATCATCACATATCATATTGCATGCATCCATATATTTTTGCTTGTATTTATTTGGTATGTGATTTGTGGCTATGATTTGATGTGTAGATTTTGGTGCCAATAGTGATTGTGATTGTGAGGAGTTTAGCTACTCTCCAAACTACCAAGGCAAGTGGTGCTTCATGATATTCTTATCCCTATGTTTTCTACTATGCATTAGAAATATTTTGCTAGTCTTGCATGTTATATTTTGCTTATATGCTATGCTTGGGAAATCCTAGTAGTTGTAGAATTGCTAGAAATTTCTAAGTAAGATGTTATCTATGCCAAGCTTAGCCTAGCTAGTAGCAAACAAGGGTGGTGATATATTCATGCTATGATAAAATATTTCTAAGTCTTTGGACTTGTATTTTTACTTAATAAAACAACTAAGTGAATGAAACACCTGGGTGGAATGGAAGGAATGGTTTATGTTGAGTGGTTACACCAGGCCCATTTCTATGGTTTACCTTGTGTATCTCACTTGTGGAAAGCCACCCAGGAACAAAGGGATTTGAGAGGCCAAATGTTAAGAAGCTTCTAGTGCAGCCACTTGGCAATATGGGCTCTGCCTGGATCATATAGGTTGCAATAACTTAGCCATTTGGACAGTTGGTGGTAGTGGGATGATAGGTTGGAGCGCGTCCATTTGGTATAAGGGAAGGCTTCTGAAAGGTCCAGTCTTGGTGAAAATCAAGGCTTGTGGGGAAAGTGCACAACCTCTGCAGATGGAAGAATCTAAGTACTTAGCCATGTCCCCGGAAAAGGACAACTTGAGCATCAATACATGGAAGCTATCAAAAATCTCCTCATCCCAATTTCTAAGTAAAACTTGTGGGTGAACAAGGGTAAAGGACCTCAATGTCTATTGGTGGTTCCTTGGGAAAAGTTTTGACAAAGAAAAACTTAGTGATTTCAACTAATAGGCAAAACCTATTTTGAGCAAAGAAATCCTAAACTACACTTAGCCAAATTTGCATATAGTATTTAGTCCACCAAATATTATAGTAAGGTATCACTTGCCAATACTATTCCAATGTATTGACCCACTGTGGCTGTAACTTGTGATGTTGCAGGTTACTCTGATGAGGATTAGGAGTCATGAGTCTACACTCAACATGTTTGCCTGTGGCACATGAAGATGAAGACTTTTATCTATTTACTTATTTAAACTCTTGTACTAGGCATGTGGCCTTGGAGTTGTAAAGACTATGTTTGTCTCTGGAATGACTGTAATAATGACCTTTGTTTCTGTGTACTTCATGTTAAACTGTGGATGCTAGCATTGATCCAGGGACTAGCATTACAATCACAGGGATCCTTTTCCTTTACAAAGGAGGGATCTTACACAATACACGTCAAAGGGCTTCGTGATATCCGGCATGATTAAGATTGGGGCTGAAATCAATCTTCTCTTCAGTTCTTGAAAACTCGCTTCACATTTGTCCGTCCATTCAAACTTCTTGTCCTTCTTCAGCAAATGGGTCATGGGTCTGGCGATACTCGAGAATCCTTCTACGAACTTGCCGTAGTATCCTTCCAATCCGAGAAATGCACGAACTTGGGTTTGAGTGGTTGAGGCTTGCCAATCTTCGACATCTTTCACGTTTGCAGGGTCAACGGCAATCCCTCCGGCTGATACGATATGTCCGAGGAATCCTACCTCCTGTAATCAGAATTCACATTTGCTAAACTTGGCATACAACTGATGCTCTCTAAGGGTTCCAAGAATGGTCCTTAGGTGTAGCTCATGTTCTTCTTCTGATTTGGAATAAATCAGAATGTCATCGATGAAAACAACGACAAACTTATCCAGGAATTCCATAAAAATCTTATTCATGAGATTCATGAAATAAGAGGGGGCATTGGTTAATCCAAAAGACATGACAGTATACTTGTATAATCCATATCTAGTGGTAAAGACAGTCTTGGGAATATCCTCTGCGCAAATCTTGAGTTGATGATAGCCAGTTCTAAGATCAATCTTGGAAAATACTTTGGCACCAGTCAACTGATCAAACAAATCTTCTATCTTGGGCAACGGGTATTTGTTCTTGATAGTGACATCATTCAACTTCCGATAATCCGTACACAAATGGTTACCTCCATCCTTCTTGTCCACAAACAAGACAGGTGATCTCCATGGTGACGCACTTGGTTGAATCAATCCAATTTCTAGTATGGCATCCAGTTGCTTCTTCAGTTCTGCTAGTTCAGATGGGTTCATACTATATGGTCTCTAGGTTATGGGTCATGTTCCAAGGATTAGTTCATTGATAAACTCGATATCCCGATCTGGGGGCATACCGGGCAAAACATCTGGAAATACATTGGGGTATTCACAGACTATCCGGACTTGGTCAATGGTAGGTTGGGCTATACTCTTGTTGCACTTGAATTGGCGAGGTAAGGTTTCAGATACATGCTCGACTGATATTCCGGCTGTACTGGTCATGGTTATGGCTTTCTTGGCACAGTCAATTAATCCTTTATGTTTGGACATCCAATCCATTCCTAGTACTACTTCCAAACCTTTAGTTCCGAGTACTATCAGATTAGAATAAAAATCTATGCCATGGATTCGGATCGGGACGGCTTTGCAAATTTGCCTAGCTTTGGTGGTTGAACCGGGAATTTGAACAATCATAACATGCTTCAGTTTGGTTGGTTGAATCTTACTAGTGCATGCAAATTCTTCGGTGACAAATGAGTGTGATGCACCAGAATCAAACAACACTCTAGCAAGTACTGAATTAACAGAAAACATACCCAGCACGACATATGGCGCTTCCTGGGCTTCTTCAGCATGCATGAGAAAAAGAAGGCCGTTGCGGTTGAGTGAGTTCCCTGGGGCAAACCTTCTTTCGGGCTGAACACAACGCTTCTGCTGAGCTGGGGCATTTGCATTGGGGGCTGCGGCATTCTTCTTGGGGCACTCATTGGAGTAGTGACCCTTATTTCCACAGTCATAACAGGTCACTTGCGACTTGTCCTTTGCTGCAACAGGCACAACATTGCTTCCAGTCCTCAGGGCAGTATTGGTGTTGGCGGTAGCATTGTTGTTGTTGAACTTGGGTGGTGCACGGTTGAAATTGCCAGAGTTTCTAGGGTTGTTGTGATTTCCTCCGGGCCTTGGGTTTCCACGGTTGGGATAGGTCGGACGGTTCATCGGGGGTCTATTGGTTCTCGGGGCAAATCCTGGAGATGGGTTGGGGCGATACTTTGGTGTATGATGGGTTCCTGGCTGATGCATCATGCGGCGCTTGCGGTTCTCATTCGCTTGGTTGATCTTTCCTTCCATCTGAATGGCAAAGTCGACGAGGGCTTCAATATCAGCAAAGGGGATATTGACCAACACCGTCTGCATCTCATCGTGCAGACCATTCAAGAATCTCTCTTTCTTCTTGGCTTCAGTGTCGATCTCATCCGGGGCATACCTACCTAATGACAAGAATTTGTCGCAGTATTCCACCACGGTCATCCTTCCTTGCTTCAATTTTCTGAATTCATCTCTCATCCTCTTGATCAAACCCGGTAGCACATGGGTTCTGCTGAACTTGACCTTGAATTCTTCCCAGGTCATCATCTGTCCTCCGGTCATTGCACGAACGCTGTTCCACCATGATCTTGCATCTCCGGCTAGATAATGGGTGGCGAACAGAACTTTCTCGTTGGCTTCCACTCCGGCGACTTCCAGGTTGTTTTCCATGTTTTGCAGCCAATCATCTGCATCTAGGTGCTCTTCTGACTTAGTGAAAACAGGTGAGTTGGTGTTCTGGAAATTCTTGAGCTTAGATCCATGGTTGTCCTGATTTCCTTGGCCTTGATTGTTGTTGGCCATCTGAGCTATGTGTTGAAGGGTGGCTAAGTTGGCTTGACGTTCTGCTCTTTCAGCTTCGCGGTTAGAAACCAACATTTGCAGGATCTGCAACATCGGGTCCGGGGATAAACCACTTCCTCCGCGTGGCATCTAAAGATTGAGATAGATCATGAGATGAGAGGGAAATTTCTAAGGTTCAGGGACTTTGAAAAGTTTTTAAAGTTTGACTCGGATTTTCTAGCAACTTGTTTTTCATTCATTCATAACACACGATACAACACACACCACAACAAGGGAAAACAGATGGTTTTAAGAACCATTCTGGAATCTACGATACAGTGGGACCGAATAAAGCTCACGAACGCTAGTGCTCAAGTGCTACTACTCCTCGGAATCGGTGTACTCATCATCCTCATCATCATCATCATCATCATCATCATCATCATCGTCATTGATGAAGGCGAAATCCTCCTCATCGGTGAAGAAGAACATGGCCTGATCTTCCAGAAAGTCATCATCATCGCTGAGATAGGAGTAGGGATCTCCACGAAGGTCTTCTCCGGCATTCTCCCTTTCCTCCAACTTCATGTCTCTCTCGTGGATGGTCTCCTCCAAATCCGTGATACGGTGGCGAAGACGGGCAATGATGCGCTCCTTCTTGTCTAGCTGACGGCGACAAGACTTGCGATCCTTCACTAGCATGGCGATGGTCTGATCCTTCGTCTTGATGATGGCGGACTTGTGGTTGGAGTAGTCACGGGCATTGTCTAGTTCTTACTGATGATCATACATCATGAAGCTAAGGTGGTCCAACTAAGTCTTCATCTCGTGGTGATATGGAGCCTCCAGTGGCTGTCCCATAACATCACGCCTTGGGTAAAACTCAAAGCGGTTACCCTTGATTTGATTGATACTCTGCCCGCATAGACGTGCAAGAGCTTCCTGCATTGCCCTGGCTAGTCCATCGAGCCAGTTGTTCTCTCTTAAGGTGAACTGAATTCCCTTTGCAGTGGGAGGTTCAATCTTTCCTCGGAGACTTGCAACAACTAGCCACTGCAGATCTTCTCCTTCCTGATCATTGAGCTGAGCTCCAAAGAACTCGGGGTGCGGACGCTCCAGAAGTTCCGAAAGCGGGTCCAAGTCACGCTCAAAGATGAGGTCTCCTCCATTCCCCAACTGATAAAACTTGTTGTACTTCACGTCCATCTATAAGAATATAGGATGAGTAAGTTAGTAGAGTGATCAAGTGTGTCAAATTTTAGGTATTTTGCAAAAGTTTTTGAGGAACATGAATTTTCATGAAAGAATCAAAGTGATAAGAATGGGAATAAGTTTTTTGTAAATACTCACTTCCTTGGGTTTTGAAACTAAGTTTTTGATTCAAACGTCCAGTCTAACTAGGGTCTCCTATGGTCAGGATGGCTCTGATACCAACTTGTCAACACCCGGATTTTTAATCCTAGATGCCTGTTATGCCATACATCGCAATCCCAGGATTACCATTTTTGTGAGACATAACAGATTTGGATATCACAGTACATCATCCATTACAAACCATACATAAGGTCTTACACAAATAAGGTTCTCATGATCCAGTTCTTAATACAACTCAAGTAGCGGAATAATGTAATAATAAAGATAGCATAGGCGAAGCTCCATCTTCGGGGTCACAGGCAATGCTGGCGATGTGCGGTGACCCAGCATACCACTGCATGTGTAGTACACTATAGTCGTTGACATGACATCCACAGAACACCGTTCCGTAAATACCACATCCCTCAGAGTGGTACAACAGAAACATTGCGGGCCCATGTTACAAAAGTACAAACATTATTATTATTACAATACCAGAAGTTCAAGACTTCCAAAATATCCAACTTACAAACCAAAATATAAAGTGTTCAGCGGAAATTTTAAAAGTAGCAACTCCGACTAGGAGTGGGGCTCAACAGCTTATTCTATAGAGTTCATGCTGCTCGGCTCTGTTAGTTACTACTAACTAGACACTTAAGTGGACTCGTTCTCATCGACACCGTAGAGTATCTTGTAGTCCACGCCTTCAACTCCTCCGGATAGATTAGGTTCCTCGTAGAACACTTCTTCTTGGCATTCAGCTCCATACATTGGCACGTCTTCGGGATCCTCAAAGTCTAATCAAGGGATCAAAGGAAAGAATGAGTAACAACGTTACCCAACAAGTTCATTATATGCAAGGTGGGAAGTTTGATGCTCTAACTACCACCTCGGATTATAAATCCTTGGCACTATGCAGTTTTTGTAAATCTTTCTTCAAAGGTTGATTTTATTCCGAAAAACTATGACAATCAGCCTTCACAGGTTGACCAGAACTTTCATGGAGTTCCTTTCCTGCCGCGTTCATAGCTCCTTCCCGGAACAGGGAGTAACAAGTTACAGTTCTTACACTCTGCAGAGGTGCGTTACTTTACCCATGAGATATCAACTCCTTGTTGCACAAACGGGCATACTTTCCCGTCCACAATTCCATGATGTGGGGCCCAGTA
Source organism: Avena sativa (assembly GCA_916181665.1). NCBI lineage: Eukaryota > Viridiplantae > Streptophyta > Magnoliopsida > Poales > Poaceae > Avena > Avena sativa. Next base: position 115,847,741 of record OV702281.1, read on the forward strand.
GTTGGTCCAAGCCAATCACTGCCCCCTTCGCGACCCCGCATGCCTCCTTGGTGTACACCATGCCCACATAATGAATTACGGCAATGGTTTGTACAAACTGTTAGATGCCAGAACTATCGTGGGACGATGATGGTTCCCACCCATATGCTGCATATCCTCTACGAATTACCAATCAATATGCACGCTACGAGGATAACAGCCACGACCTGCACATCCGGCTTCATGCGAGAGGAAGAAGATACAGCTGACTTCTCTGTCCCATTCCAAATCTCATGGCTAACGCGTAATATACGGCGCTAGAATCACTGATGTCAAGGGTTATTAAGTCCCTACTTGATCATCATTGTTGCAATTAGAACCCTAAGTTCTATTGCTCCATTATATCACCACTTAGGATGATATCTATGATTTGTTTATTTATGAAATTATTATTTTCTTTCTTTTATAACATATATGATAACACACAATTTGCAAATACTTTGATAAAGAATCTTCAAAGGACATGAGCAAGTTATGAACTTGCCTTGTGATGGCAAGGTAGTGAAGTCTGATGCTTGCACTGGACCTTGAGCTTGTAGTTCTACAAAAACATCATTATTGCCCGGTAAGGACAATATTTAAAGAAGCAATATGATTATGCAAGTAATGTAATGCATTATTTAATTCTATATGCATTTTCCTTATATAAGGTGCCCTTTTAATAAAGCATTTACAAATATTTTTTTTTGAATATTTATTGCATATATTGAATTATTTTATTTAATTACCCTTTGACTTTTATTGATTTAATAATTCTTTTAGGAATTATTAATTATACATTAAATTTATTACTAAATATTTATTTAGTATTTTTTAAAAATACTATAATATTAATAAATAATGAAAGTGATTTTTATTTATTTTTATCACCTTTCAATAATTTTGTAAAATTTCATAAGTAATATATAAATTACAAAATTCTTATAAAAATGTAAGTGTCCAAAATTTTATATCTCATTTTATTTGGATAGAGTGGATTATTGTGAATCCAAAAATATTTTATTTATATTTTTTGGACTTTTACTTTATTTTCTATAATTTTATTGAGGTTAGGGGCATTTTGGTCTTTTCTAATTGATCAAGAAATTTATTAAATATCTTAGGATGACCCTTGGGTTTATTGGGCTAGGGTGGCCCAATAGGGCAGGGTCAAAAGATCACCCCGAAGTGTTTTGGCCCACCCAGCCCACTCTGCCTCCCTCTCTCCCTCGACCTTATCCCCTTCCTCCTCTGACTCGACCCCGTGGTCGGTGATGTCGCCACCGTCAATTCCTGCCGTCTTCGGCCGTTCTGGCCGCCGCCGTGGTGCGAGTTGGGGTTGTCGATGACGCTCATTCGTTCTATCCACTTGGATTAGACTCCGGGGCTTCCCCGTGGTTAGGTCCACCCCATTCCCGAACCCTAGGGTTCGGAAAAGGTGATGTCGCCGCCGCCGTGATCCCGTCTGCGGTGGTGTGCTGGGCTCGTGTGCTGCTGCGGCCGCCGCCGTGGCAGGTGCAGGTTGCAGTGCCCCTCTGGGTGCTCCCTGTGCCGCCACGGTTCATCGGCCACCCGGCTTCCTCTTCGATTCGTCTGCGAGGACCTATGGTAAGTTTGATTCTTCTCCGCTGGTGCTCTCTGTGTTTGCTGGTTTCATGCTAGACGCTGGCAGTGTTCTCTCTGCTATTGTCTGATTCGGATTAAGATGATCATCCATTGAGGGTTCCTGCTATGTGCTTTTTCATGTACTAGATGATTTGATTCATGTTTAGATGGTCTTTATACATGCTAAATGCTTACTGGCTTAAAACTTGTTGCTTAAAAATGACAGATGATGTTTCTGTGGCTTACTAGATGATTTGATGCTTAAATTGCATCTGATTAAGATGATATTGTTGTTTGGGAAACATGCTTGGTTAAGCTAATGATCTGATAGCTTTCCACTGTTTATTTGATTCATGGTCATGATTATGATAAGATACAGCAACTGTCTTAGTGTTGATAACTTGGAAATTAGCATGTGTTTTGAGATCATTATGATCTCAAATAGTAAAGTTTATTATAGTAATATCCTAATTATGATTCCTGTGTTACAGGAAAATGATTAGTTAGTTGATTTTCTGAATCTATGATGATTTACTGCCTTTCCTGATTCATATTGGATTGTTCTTTTGACACCATCATGTATGGTACACAAGTTTGATTCTAAACCATGGATTTGGTTAGTTTGTGCTTAAGACAATCTTGGCTTTTGAGAGATAAATATAGATGCTCTTATTTGAATTCCCTAAGACTAATGATGTTGGTCTGAGGCTTAGGGATTCAAAGCTTATCTAACTGGTTCATCTAGATAGTCCTGGTAGTGGTACCAACTATTCTTTACTGAATCAAAGCTTGGAGAAAATTGATAGTGAGTTTGATCATGTTATGAATCCTATGGATTTGGTCCTAAGGTGCTACCCTTCCTTTAGGGATGTGCCTAGAAATAGATCATAGGTATATGCATGATTGAATGGTAAGATATAGTTGGACAACCAGAGCAAGGATGTTGCTCTGAGCTCTGGTTGGACCTTGGTACTTTGTTGTTTGCCTTTAGAGTTTAAAAGAAAATTCCTATGATGGATTCACCCCACTTGGGTGTTTTCTGAGGGTTTGTTTTATAAAACAACACATGTTTCTCTCTGAATAAGATGATTAAATCATGTGAAGGTTATATGAAACTCACCACATGATCTGGTGCTGATGTAGTAAGTTGGTGATGATGATCTTGATCTGGTTTTGATCTTCTTTTGCTGGGCTCCTGAGCTTTCCCTTGAGCTGACCCTACTCCTCCTAGCTCCTGGCTTGATCTTGCTATCCACCTAATCCATTCCCCTCCTTATGTCACCATCCTGGTGAGGTTTGATTGATCTGGGTTGGTCTGGTTTGGTTGCTGTTCTTGCTATCTACCCTGGCTGCTCTTGTGTGATGTGTAGTGGAGAGATGCACTGATGTGCTCCCCCACGGCTGTGCTGTGGTTTTGTGATATTGACTATGCTTGTGAGCTTGACAACACACCACATGCATACTGGTGTGTGTCCAGCCTGTGTGCCTGCTATGCACTTGTGGATAGGTTCAGAAAGTTTGAACTTACTATTACCAAACTACTTTTACCCTGGCTGGTGAATTGTTCCCTTTTGGCTGTCATTTGCATTCTGGCTGTAAATTTATGAAAGATGAAATCTTTAATATTGGTGAAACTTGCCCCTTAATAACATTTATCAATGATGAATTTGTCAAGTGCACCTCACTGACATATCTGAGAGAAACATACTAACACTAATCCTATTTTGTTTTCTATTTAATCTTTGTTTTGCAGGTACAAAGATAAGAATGATGATTTAGTGTAGATTTAGTTGTAGGCTAGTTAGTAAATATACAAATGTAATTTTCTAATTCTTTTGTAATTTTTCTTTTATAATTCTTGTAATCTTTATTTTATTCATTTGTAATAAAGATTATATATTTATTAATAAAGAATATTCTTATTATTTATTCTTTTTGTAAATTGTGAAGTTTTTAATAACTTCAGTAAGTTCATTCTTTGTAACTTGTTTATGTATATAAAATGAATTTCATATACAATATTGTTTTTAGATAAGATTTAAGTTATAATACTTTTCTCTTAATTAATTTAAGATTTAAATCTTATATCAAAATCATTTAACTTATAAAACACTTAGGTTTTAAAATCCAAACTCATTTCAAAACACACATAATTCTTTTAAGATCATATCAAAGTTTATAACAATCCTCCTTTAGGACTAAACCTAATCTCAAAGTAAGAAAGAAACTTTGATCACTTCAAGGTTTTCATTTGGCGAAAATTTTACTCACATTTTCTCAAATGAATGCATGCAACAATTCATATTCCTAAATCTACCCTTCGTTAGGTCCTATATGCTGGGATGTTACAGACTCCCCCCCTTAAATTAAACTTCGTCCCGAAGTTTGTGGAGATGTACCTGAATAGTTCTGGATAAGATATCTTAAATCCTCTTCCTTCTCCCATGTGGCTTCTCTCTCAGGGTGATGTTCCCATTGTACTTTGCAATATTTGATTTCTCTGTTCCTCAATCTTTTCTAGTTTTCTTCCAGAATCTTGTAGGGCTTTTCAATATAAGTTAGGTCTGCTTGTAGTTCTATCTCTTGATGTGTGATTGCATCATCTAGAACTTTCAAACATTTGCGAAGTTGTGACACATGGAAAACATTATGCACTTGAGCCAGTCTTGATGGTAACTCTAAAGCATAAGCTATAGTTCTAATTTGACTCAGTATCTTGAATGGTCCGATGTATCTTGGACTCAATTTTCCCTTAACTCCAAATCTTTTTACTCCTTTCATTGGACTTACTTTCAAATAGACCATATCTCCTACTTCTGGATGCCATGATCTTTGGCTTTGATGCGCATAACTTTTCTGCCTGCTCTGGGCTATTTTCAGTCTATCCCTAATCTTATCAATGATGTCTTGTCTCTCCTTGATATAATCGGGTGCAAATTCTTTGCTGCTACCAGGTTCATACCAACATATTGGTGATCTACACTTCCTTTCATACAGAATCTCATATGGGGCTGCCTTCAGACTACTCTGATAGCTATTGTTATAAGAAAATTCTGCCAATGGTAGGTGATCTTCCCATGTTCCTCCAAAATCTAGTGCACAAGCTCTCAACATGTCTTCTAGTATTTGATTTGTTATTTCCGTTTGACCTCCTGTCTCAGGATGATATGTCGTGCTGAAATATAATTTTGAACCTAGTGCTTCATGCAATTGCTTCCAAAATGCTGAAGTAAACACTGATCCCCTATCAATTATGATCTTTTTGGGCACTCCATGCTTACTTACTATCTCTTTAACATATACTTCAACTAACTTCTCGGCATTATCCTTTTGATTCACTGGAATAAAATGTGCACTCTTAGTAAGTCTGTCCACAATTACCCATATCATATCCTTCCTTTTTGGTGTCATAGGTAACCCTGTGATGAAATCCATACCTATTTCCTCCCATTTCCATTCAGGAATTTCTAAGGGTTGTAATGGTCCTGCTGGATTTTGATGTTCAGCTTGCACCCTTTGACAAGTATGGCATTCAGATACATATTTAGCAATATCCCTTTTCATGTTATTCCACCAGAATAGTTCTTTCAAATCCATATACATCTTAGTACTCCCTGGATGTATAGAATATGGAGTATCATGTGCTTCTTTGAGTATGACATTTGTGATCTTAGTCACATATGGAACACATAGACGATCTTGGAACCATAAAGATCCATAATCTCCAAGGCGAAAAACTGATTTTTGCCCTTGAGATATCCTCCGAATTTCCTCAGCAATAAAAGGATCTTTTTCTTAATGTCTAAAAATTTCCTGCTTAAGATCACTATTCTGCTCTGCAACTACCTGCATAGTCGCTAATCCTCCAAGAACCTCTGTTCTGATGAATTGAAGTTCCAACCTTTCCAAGTCCATTTGTAACTCTTTTGGTAACTCTCTATTGCTTGGCTGAATATCTGCACTCTTTCTGCTTAAAGCATCTGCTACAACATTTGCTTTCCTGGGGTGTAATTGATTGTTAAATAATAATCCTTGATTAATTCCAACAAACGCTTCTCTCTCATATTCAATTCCTTTTGAGTGAAGAAATATTTGAGACTTTTATGGTCAGTGTATAACTCACATCTAGCTCCATAAAGAAAATGTCTCCATCCTTTTAGTGCAAAGACCACTGCTGCTAATTCTAAATCATGAGTTGGATAGTTGATTTCATGTGGTTTCAGTTGTCTTGAACCATAAGAAATCACTTTCCGATCTTGCATTAATACACAACCCAAACCTTCTTTAGATGCATCACAATATACAGTGAAATCCTTTCCTGTTTCAGGAACTGCTAAGATTGGAGCTATGGTTAATCTAGTCTTCAACTCTTGGAAACTTGCTTCACATTTCTCATCCCATTTGAATGGTGTATTTTTCCTTAATAGTTTGGTCATTGGTCCGGCTATTTTTGAGAAACCTTCAATGAATCTCCGATAATAACCAGCCATTCCTAAGAAACCTCGAATTTGTTTCACATTGGTCGGTGCAGTCCACTCTAGTACCGACTGAACTTTAGATGGATTCACAGAAATTCCATCCTTACTGATCACATGACCGAGGAATTCTACCTCATCTAACCAGAACTCACACTTACTGAACTTAGCATAAAGCTTATGTTCCCTTAAAATTTGCAATGCTATTCTCAAATGGTCAGCATGCTCTTCCTTATCCTTGGAATATATCAGAATATCATCAATAAAGACGATGACAAACTTGTCCAAATATGGCATGAAGATCTTGTTCATCAGATTCATGAATATTGCCGGTGCATTGGTCAAACCAAATGGTACTACCAGATTATTCAGATCTTGAGACAAATCCTGTTTTTGGAACATCTTCCGGCTTAATTTTTATTTGATGGTATCCAGATCTTAAATCGATCTTTGAAAATACTCCAGCTCCTTTCACTTGATCAAACAAATCTTGAATTCTTGGTAAAGGATAATTATTCTTGATAGTCACGTTGTTTAGGTTTCTATAATAACCACACATCCGTCTTCCACCATCTCACTTATCCACAAAGATTATTCTTGTTCCCCATGGAGATACACTTTCCTGTATAAATCCTTTTATTGCTAACTCATCAATTTGCTCCTTGAGTTCTTTCAACTCTTTGGTCCCATTTTATATGGTGCTTGAGCTATTGGTGATGTACCAGGTATTAAGTCAATGGTGAACTCTATCTCCCGGTCTGGTGGCATTCCCGGTAATTCCTTTGGAAAAACATCTTGGAATTCATTAACTATAGGAATCTCTTCTAATTTAACTTCTTTCATTGAATTCAACTGCAGATCCACCATGATATGTCTGTGTTTATCTGCCTGGTAAACTATCCTTCCTCCACTTGGAGTTTTGATTGAGACAGTTTTCTCCTCACAATTAATCTGAGCTCCGTGTTCCATCATCCAATCCATCCCCAACACTACTGCAATTCCCTTCAAAGGAATCACATAAAGGACTGCAAAATATGTACAACCACAGATCGAGATAACCTGATCTTGTTTTATGTGGTGTACAATCACATTCCCTCCTGCCGTAACTACGGTCATAGGACGTTCTAACATTGCCCTTCTAATCCTGAACTTATCACAAAATTCTTCAGAAATGAATGAAGTAGTTGCACCAGTATCAAATAGAACTTTGCCGGGATTGGTAAGGATATTGAGCATACCTATCACTGCATGCTCCGAATTATCCACCTCCTCGAGGGTTGCACAGTTCAGTTTTCCGGTAGGTCGGTTTCTCTTGCCATTGTTGTTCTTGCCATTGTTTCCTCCTTTATTGGGCTGTCCATTTCCTCCAATGGCTTGTCCTCCTCCTTTGGTAGTCCATCCTCCCGGTGGTTTTCTCAGACAATCTGGCTTGATATGCCCCTTCTGACCACAACCTTAACAGATCACTACAGGCTTTTTGCACTCCCTCTGGAAATGCCGTGGAATTCCACAGTTGTTACATATAATATTCCTTCTCGGATGAGATTGATTTCCACCACTACCCTTGTTATTGTTATTGTTGTTGTTGCCATAATTCCTATTCCGAGGTTTGAATTCCAGGTTAGGTTTAGGTTTGCTTGCCTCAATTCTATTGGTTTCTTTCTTGGCTCTCTTCCTCCGATCCTCTTGGACATTCTTATAGTCATCTTCAAAAGTAATGGCTGCATCCAACAACTGCTGATAAGTTTGCTTATTGTCTAACCTTAGCTGCATCTTCACAAACGGATTTAATCCACGCAAGAAACGCTTCTTCCTCTTCTCTTCAGTGTTAACATCCTCCTCAGCATAACGAGATAGTTGGCTAAACTCCTGGATGTACTTCATAACACTAGTATATCCTTGCTGAAGCTCCTCAAATTCTCTCCGCTTCAACTCCATGACACTTTCCGGAACATGATATTCACGGAATCTCTGCTTGAACTCCTCCCAGGTAAACTCCCTTCCTGGTTGTTGCATGGCTAACTGATTTTCCCACCAAGATGATGCAGGTCCAGTCAGCAGATGAGTTGCATACCTCAATTTTTCCTCATCATTGCATCCCACCGTTTTCAGCTTCCTTTCTGTATCTGCTAGTCAGTCTTCTGCATCCATTGGTTCAGGAGCTGATGCAAAAGGTAACGGTCTTGCATTCTGGAAATCAGATAAACTCACTCCTCCACCTTTAGGTGCCCTCTGATTTGCTCGCCCCAGCAGCTCTTCCATGAACTTGTTATGGGTATCTTGCATCATTTGCATGCATTGCATAAAGTTCTGCTCCATTAACGGCCTCATTGGTGGTGGTGGTGGTAATGCTCCTTGATTTGCTGTATCGACATCTGTCTTTTCCTTGGCCTCACGCTCCATGCGCTGCTGCTCAGTTTCCATTTCTACACCCGTATCCATGACCCCCTAGTCCTGCAACATAAAGCGACTACTCATAATTACATCATGCACATGTGTTTTGAGCTCGACTTTACGCACAGAACTAGTCACACAATAAAGATCCAAAGAAAATCCAAATATGCATTTCACATATTATACATAATATCACAATGATACAAAGTTCTTACAACATATATCGTATAGGTATATTCACAAAACTACCGTATTCATCTCACTACCTTATTCCTTGGAGTACAATACATAGTGCTTGATACTGTTGACTACTTGTCTCCTTCTAGTAGTAACTACGCTCATCATACATGCCTGTTGTCCAACCATGATGACGTGTTGTCCGTCGCACAGTTTGTGGAACAAATGGCCTTCCAGAAGGAACATACTCTGTATCTGAAGTGTCAGGACTTGAGTCATTACTCAACCTGAGCGCATAGACTCCCTCCAGCTCAGGTGAAAAGTCTTCAGAAACATATTCAACATTATCTCCAGCCTGCATCTCCTGAGCTTCATTTCTTGAGTTGTCAACAGGATACACGGATCCTGCTGCTCCCCAGGTGCTCTCGTGGGCAAGATAGTTCAATACTGGATAATATATATTCCATGGGCTTTGAGAAGATGTTGATGATTCAAACACTCTCTCCTCAGGATCTTCTTCTTCATCCTAATTATCTATTGACATGGTATTTCTACTTCTATTATTAGGATTCATCTGTGCACCCATCCAACTAGATTGTCCAACATTTCTGTCAGAACCATCTATGGACATCTGATGTTCATGAGATCCATTTTATGATCCCATCCTCCAACCATCTGAATTCTCAATAGGAAGTTCTGAGTCAGAACCATCCTCTGAGCCTTGTGGTACTGCATACCGCATATCTATAGTAGGATCATGTGTAGGTTCAGGTCTTGGTGAATAAGGATATGGTGTAAAAGATTCCGGATCTATAGGTATATCCTTAAAAATAGGTGTTGCACTACTACTTGCTTCTTTCTATAACTGGAATGCTAACTGCTTCCTCCTTTCCGGATCAGTTAGGTCCTCTAACATGTCATTTTTTTCTTCGACAATCACTTGATGGGTCTTATAAAAATACGCAACGAGTGTTCGGTACCTATCCATAAACTTGGAAGCTAACTTAGGATGCTTCTTAACCAAATTAAGATGTTCCGATATAGGCTCTGAGTCTATAGAATCATGAGGTATCGCAGAAAATGTGCTACCTTATAACTCCTTAGTTTTCTGCTCCCGGATATTAGCTATCTCCTCCACAACAGCAACATGATAGGATGCTAAATGACTCCTACCTTCTCCTATGGGTAGATCGTGAAATAATCCAAGCTTCTCTGGAAGTTGGATACTCACACGATACTTGGATAACATTTGGCCATCTAGATAAGTGATAGTGTTCACTGGAATTCTAGTGGGACAATTAAAGAGCTTTAAAAGTTGACGAAGTTGGTCTGTAAATGATCCTTGATAATCATCAAGAGTCTCCTCTTTCCTTACCAAAGTCTGTTTTGGAAACTTTGGTGTCATATCTCTGTATATCAGAAAAATAATTTTGATTAGTATCCAATGACATATTGTATCATAACAAAGAATCATCGCACTAAAATATATAACGGAATATTCTCATTTGAATACCCATTATATTACTTTTAGAGAATTATTTATCATTGCCAAATCTCCTACAGGTAATACCCTTTACTAGGTTTCCAACCTAAGGTCAAAGCAATTTGCTCTGATACCAACTATGGTGACCCAGCATACCACTGCATGTGTAGTACACTATAGTCGTTGACATGACATCCACAGAACACCGTTCCGTAAATATCACATCCCTTAGAGTGGTACAACAGAAACATTGCGGGTCCATATTACAAAAGTACAAACATTATTATTATTACAATACTGAAAGTTCAAGACTTCCAAAATATCCAACTTACAAACCAAAATATAAAGTGTTCAGCGGAAATTTTAAAATTAGCAACTCCGACTAGGAGTGGGGCTCAACAGCTTATTCTATAGAGTTCATGCTACTCGGCTCTGTTAGTTACTACTAACTAGACACTTAAGTGGACTCGTTCTCATCGACACCGTAGCGGATCTCGTAGTCCACGCCTTCAACTCCTCCGGATAGATAAGGTTCCTCGTAGAACACGTCTTCTTGGCATTCGGCTACATACATTGGCACATCTTCGGGATCCTCAGAGTCTAAGCAAGGGATCAAAGGAAAGAATGAGTAACAGCGCTACCCAACAAGTTCATTATATGCAAGGTGGGAAGTTTGATGCTCTAACTACCACCTCGGATTATAAATCCTTGGCACTATGCAATTTTTGTAAATCTTTCTTCAAAGGTTGATTTTATTCCGAAAAACTATGACAATCAGCCTTCACAGGTTGACCAGAACATTCATGGAGTTCCTTTCCTGCCGCGTTCGTAGCTCCTTCCCAGAACAGGGAGTAACAAGTTACAGTTCTGACACTCTGCAGAGGTGTGTTACTTTACCCATGAGAGATCAACTCCTTGTTGCACAACCGGGCATACTTTCCCGTCCACAATTCCATGATGTGGGGCCTAGTAGTTGGTCCAAGCCAATCACTGCCCCCTTCGCGACCCCGCATGCCTCCTTGGTGTACACCATGCCCACATAATGAATTACGGCAATGGTTTGTACAAACCGTTAGATGCCAGAACTATCGTGGGACGATGACGGTTCCCACCCATATGCTGCATATCCTCTACGAATTACCAATCAATATGCACGCTACGAGGATAACAGCCATGACTTGCACATCCGGCTTCATGCGAGAGGAAGAAGATACAACTGACTTCTCTGTCCCATTCCAAATCTCATGGCTAACGCGTAATATACGGCGCTAGAATCAATGATGTCAAGGGTTATTAAGTCCCTACTTGATCATCATTGTTGCAATTAGAACCCTAAGTTCTATTGCTCCATTATATCACCACTTAGGATGATATCTATGTTTTGTTTATTGATGAAATTATTATTTTCTTTCTTTTATAGCATATATGATAACACACAATTTGCAAATACTTTGATAAAGAATCTTCAAAGGACATGATCAAGTGATGAACTTGCCTTGTGATAGCAAGGTAGTGAAGTCTGATGCTTGCACTGGACCTTGAGCTTCTAGTTCTACAAAAACATCATTATTGCCCGGTAAGGACAATATTTAAAGAAGCAAAATGATTATGCAAGTAATGTAATGCATTATTTAATTCTATATGCATTTTCCTTATATAAGGTTCCATTTTAATAAAGCATTTACAAATGTTATTTTTTTAATATTTATTGCATATATTGAATTATTTTATTTAATTACCCTTTGACTTTTATTGATTTAATAATTCTTTTAGGAATTATTAATTATACATTAAATTTATTACTAAATATTTATTTAGTATTTTTTAAAAATACTATAATATTAATAAATAATGAAAGTGATTTTTATTTATTTTTATCACCTTTCAATAATTTTGTAAAATTTCATAAGGAATATAAAATTTACAAAATTCTTATAAAAATGTAAGTGTCCAAAATTTTATATCTCATTTTATTTGGATAGAGTGGATTATTTTGAATCCAAAAATATTTTATTTATAATTTTTGGACTTTTATTTTATTTTCTATAATTTTATTGAGGTCAGGGGCATTTTGGCCTTTCCTAATTGATCAAGAAATTTATTAAATATCTTAGGCTGACCCCTTGGGTTTATTGGGCTAGGGTGGCCCAATAGGGAAGGGTCAAAAGATCACCCCAAAGGGTTTTGGCCCACCCAGCCCACTCTGCCTCCCTCGACCTTATCCCCTTCCTCCTCTGACTCGACCCTGTGGCCGGCGATGCCGCCACCGTCGATTCCTGCCATCGTCGGTCGTTCTACTCGCCGCCGTGGTGCGATTTGGGGTTGTTGATGATGCTCATTCGTTCTATCCACTTGGATTTGACTCCGGGGCTTCCCCGTGGTCAGGTCCACCCCATTCCCGAACCCTAGGGTTCGGAAAAGGTGCTGTCGCTGCCGCCGTGATCCCGCCTGCTGTGGTGTGCTGGGCTCGTGTGATGCTGCGGCCACTGCCGTGGTAGGTGTAGGTTGCAGCGCCCCTCTGGGTGCTCCCTGTGCCGCCGCGATTCGTCGGCCACCCTGCTTCCTCTTCGATTCGTCGGCGAGGACCTATGGTGAGTTTGATTCTTCTCCCCTGGTTCTCTCTGTGTTTGCTGGTTTCATGCTAGACGCTGGCAGTGTTCTCTCTGCTACTGTCTGATTCGGATTAAGATGATCATCCATTGAGGGTTCCTGCTATGTGCTTGTTCATGTACTGGATGATTTGATTCATGTTTAGATGGTCTGTATACATGCTAAATGCTTACTGGCTTAAAACTTGTTGCTTAAAAATTACAGATGATGTTTCTGGTGACTTACTAGATGATTTGATGCTTAAATTGCATCTGATTAAGATGATATTGTTGTTTGGGAAACATGCTTGGTTAAGCTAATGATCTGATAGCTTTCCACTGTTTATTTGATTCATGGTCATGATTATGATAAGATACAGCTACTGTCTTAGTGTTGATTACTTGGAAATTAGCATGTGTTTTGAGATCATTATGATCTCAAACAGTAAAGTTTATTATAGGAATATCCTAATTATGATTCCTGTGTTACAGGAAAATGATTAGTTAGTTGATTTTCTGAATCTATGATGATTTACTGCCTTTCCTGATTCATATTGGATTGTTCTTGTGACACCATCATGTATGGTACACAAGTTTGATTCTAAACCATGGATTTGGTTAGTTTGTGCTTAAGACAATCTTGGCTTTTGAGAGATAAATATAGATGCTCTTATTTGAATTCCCTAAGACCAATAATGTTGGTCTGAGGCTTAGGGATTCAAAGCTTATCTAATTGGTACATCTAGATAGTCATGGTAGTGGTACCAGCTATTCTTTACTGAATCAAAGCTTGGAGAAAATTGATAGTGAGTTTGATCATGTTATGAATCCTATGGATTTGGTCCTAGTGTGCTACCCTTCCTTTAGGGATGTGCCTAGAAATAGATCATAGGTATATGCATGATTGAATGGTAAGATATAGTTGGACAACCAGAGCAAGGATGTTGCTCTGAGCTCTGGTTGGACCTTGGTAGTCTGTTGTTTGCCTTTAGAGTTTAAAAGAAAATCAGTATGATGGATTCACCCCACTTGGGTGTTTTCTGTGGTTTTGTTTTATAACACATGTTTCTCTCTGAATAAGATGATTAAATCCATTCTTGCTATCCACCTAATCCATTCCCCTCCTTATGTCACCATCCTGGTGAGGTTTGATTGATCTGGGTTGGTCTGGTTTGGTTGCTATTCTTGTTGTCTACCCTGGCTGCTCTTGTGTGATGTGTAGTGGAGAGATGCACTGATGTGCTCCCCCACGGCTGTGCTGTGGTTTTGTGATATTGACTATGCTTGTGAGCTTGACAACACACCACATGCATATTGGTGTGTGTCCAGCCTGTGTGCCTTCTATGCACTTGTGGATAGGTTCAGAAAGTTTGAACTTACTATTACCAAACTACTTTTACCCTGGCTAGTGAATTGGTCCCTTTTGGCTGTCATTTGCATTCTGGCTGTAAATTTATGAAAGATGAAATCTTTCGTATTGGTGAAACTTGCCCCTTTATAACATTTCTCAATGATGAATTTGTCAAGTGTACCTCACTGACATATCTGAGAGAAATATACTAACACTAATCCTATTTTGTTTTCTATTTAATCTTTGTGTTGTAGGTACAAAGATAAGAATGATGATTTAGTGTAGATTTAGTTGTAGGCTAGTTAGTAAATATACAAATATAATTTTATGATTCTTTTGTAATTTTTATTTTATAATTCTTGTATTCTTTATTTTATTAATTTGTAATAAAGATTATATATTTATTAATAAAGAATATTCTTATTCTTTATTCTTTTTGTAAATTGTGAAGTTTTGAATAACTTCAGTAAGTTCATTCTTTGTAACTTGTTTATGTATATAAAATGAATTTCATATACAATATTGTTTTTAGATAAGATTTAAGTTATAATACTTTCTCTTAATTCATTTAAGATTCAAATCTTATATCAAAATCATTTAACTTATAAAACACTTAGGTTTCAAAATCCAAACTCATTTAAAAACACACATAATTCTTTTAAGATCATATCGAACTTTATAACAATCCTCCTTTAGGACTAAACCTAAACTAAAAGTAAGAAAGAAACTTTGATCACTTCAAGGTTTTTATTTGGCGAAAATTTTACTCACATTTTCTCAAATGAATACATGCAACAATTCATATTCTTAAATCTACCCTTCATTAGGTCCTATATGCTGGGATGTTACACGATGGGAGATGATCCTAGTTGTCGTAACCTTCCTGCGGTACATCATCATGGTACTCCTCTTCATAGTTTGGCCATGGGAATAGCCAGGGACAAAGCCATGAGTACTCTTTAAGTACTTGCAAACTAATACTAACAAGGGAAAGGGGTTTTTGATAATAGGACACTAGGCTCTAGGGTTGTTTTGCAAAAGCCAGATTTATCTCTACTAAGTTTAGAAGCAACGAATGCTAGTTGAAGTTTTATAACACCTAAGTGGGAACTTGTATTTCATATCACAACCCTGTTGTGGTCAAGTCAAAGTCTCAGTTCATTTCACAAGTCTTTTGAAAACATCTGACGGGGGAACAGTATGGCCTCTCCAACTGTCCATAACCGCGGACGCGGCTATTCGAATAGTTTGACACTCTGCAGAGATTGTACACTTTCACCACAACATTCGATACATCCGTCAGGAACAAATCCTGAATTCACCATACTCAGTATGCGGATAATCAATCCTAACCTTTCAATTACACGCCCTAGTATAAGCACCTCTCCTGTGAGTTTGGCCTCCCAACTATGACCAACTGTCATCTTGGGTACTGCACAGGTGGACAATCTTCACAAGGTAGCCTCAGCTCAGACCTTGGCCGTGAGGGAACTAATACTAAGGTATATAAGTTTCCAGTCAAGCCCTACCCAATTCTCGGGTATTGTGGTTGTACGATAAAATTGGAATGGTATCGCATCCAGACAACCATCAGTTTTATAAAGGGCTAAGGCTCATGCCTCAACATTTTCATCACCAAAATCATCAGGTGTTCGAAAACACATGTCCAAAACATTTCAATAGAATGATCCATCATTCCAAGGTTTTCATAACCATTTTCACCAAGTATTCCCATCTAATGTTGACCAAGTTTTATGCTTAGCACTAGCATCTACAAGTGGGGGTAAGCACTAATGAGGGGTGGTAACTAAGTGGAGTTTGAACTAAGTTCAATCTCATGACTTGGGGTGACATAAAGATTATCTAGCTTAGGCCAAGTTTTATGCTCTTTATGCAACCTTCAATTATCTTTTTAGTATCTACAATTCACTTAAGTAATCTCTAAGTACTAGCTTTGATAAGGAAATAAAGTATAAAGCTTGTAAGTAAAACTAGGATTGGTTTATCAAGTGGGTAGGATCATCTATGCTTAAGCCATATAGTTGGCATGGTGACTAGCAAGTATTGGCTTGCACAATATCAGTATAAGCTTGCTAAATTGCAAGTGTTAGCTTGCACATTCAACTAGTAGCATTAGGCTTGATAAAGTAGAGTATCTTGCAAGGGTTAGCTTGCCTTGTGCAGAGCAGTGGTTGAAGTTCTCCTCGGCTTCTTCTTCGTAGAATCCTCCTTCCTCCTCGTATCCTTGGTCGGTACTAGCGTCTATGAATAAATACGAGGTACACAATCACCAAACAATACTTAACTACTTGCAATAATCACACAAAAGGGTCCTATAGATGATATAGCATCATCACTAACATTACAAGATTAAAGCTTGGTTTAAATCCTTTTATTTTTAGAAAAGTAATTTCTACTCATTGAAAAACTACTTAAGATTTAATATTCTCCAAACCAAACATGGGATCATGTTGACACATGTCATCACCACATATTTTAGTCCATGTGAATGTGATTTAAAGTGGTGTCACAATTTAATAAGGTTTTACCCTTTTATTTTAATTAAATAAAGTGACTAGAAATGCCTATGTAGCATTCTTTTATTACTTGAACATTATTTCTGTAAGTAAACCTATATATTTTTATATATTCTGAAAGGTATGGTTAAATGTGATTTTTGAGAGTTGGAATCAACTCAAAAGCTATTATGGTTTTAATTTGAAAAATGTTTGAATGCAGAAAAGCTTCTGCCTTGTTATTTTTACCAAGGATGATCTACAGATCCAAATGACTTGAATCCAACGGGCTTGGATTCAGCATTCCTAGACCTTTCTAAAAAAATTGGTTTCATTCAATTTCGTTCACTGAATCGACCTGGGTTGATTTTTGAAACTGGGTACAGAAGTGTGTTTGAAATAAAATGGAAAAGGTTTAATTCAATTGACTGGGCTGCGCGGGAAGTGATACTGGGCCGGCTTGCTAAGCATAGTGCTTACACGGGCTGGTTAAGTTGCTGTCCCCATGCGTCAGTGAGACGAGGGGGTGCGAAGCGGTATGGGGCGATGTGGTGCGTTCGATCTGGTTCTAATCCAACGTTTGAGGGTCATCATCGATGTTGGGCAACGCCGGCGAGACAGAAACCTAGCGCGGCCAGTGGGGGTCATTGGGGGCTCACCGGGGTTCAGGCGAGGGTCGGCGAGGCGGGCGAACGACAAAGTCGACGACGACGAACCTCCTGGTACCGGCAGCTTCTCCTAGGGCGGCTCCAATCGCTGGCCCCCCTTCTTCTCCAGCAGCGGCAGGCTCCGGTGAAATTCTAGCGAAGTGCTGCTCGCCTTGCTCCGGGAACGGGGTGGAACGATCAGTGAGGATAGGGGAGTGAGATGGTGTGCTCAATTCGGCTAGGGGTGGCCTCTATTTATAGTCGCGACGATGAGACCGAATGGGATGGGCATGCGACGGTGGCGACATGGCTACGGGCTGCTAGAGGCATGGCCGGTGGTGGCGATCGATCGGTGGTCTCCTGGCGATGCTCTACGACTTTAATGCGCGTGTAGGGGCGGTGCGGTTTGGTCTGGAACGTGCGATGCTCTGCGCGGCAGAGGCGGCGTCTTCTACGGCGAGTAGTGGCTGTGAGGCATGGGGCGGCGAACGGGGATGTCTGGCGGTCTCCTGGGTCGGTGGTGATCGTGTATGCACGCGGGGAGGGCGGCGCGCGGTCTGTGAGCTTCGGTCGAGGGTGGCGCTCTGGCGCATGCTCGGCATGGTTGACAGAGGCACGGGCGCGGCATTCCTAGGTGCTCTGGTCGGTGTCTTCGAGGCAGGGCTGGTTAAGAGGGGGCGGTGAGGCATGGGTGATCTTTCAGACAAGGTTGGCACGGCTAGTTTCTCTCCTATCTTGCTATCTACACTGGGGTGGCATGGTGAGCTTCAGCTGTTCACCATTGATGGCATTGCCAAGATTACAGTGGGTCTAGTGCTTGGTTTAACTTGCTAGATGATCTACTGAGATGGTTGTGAGCTAGAGAGGGAACAAGTTAGGCAAGAATCACTGCTCACAATAGTGTTTGGATTTTGTTTGATTTGTATCTGCAAGGTGTTTGATGAAATGGCCGCAAGAATTCAAGTTTTGAATTTTTAAAAGATTTTTGGTGGGTGTGCTAGGTTGGTGCTGGTGAGTCTGCAGATGATTGGGTTTTGAAAGTTGAGCTTGTTTGAGTGGTTTTTGAAAAAGTGGGATCTTCTCATATGATAAAGATTCAATTTTGAACTGTCATTTAAACTATGCATTTGAATGTTTCTGGATGATCAAAAAGTGGGCCTTGATACTTTGTTATGAGTACAATCAAGGGGTGCAAAGATCCAGAAAAGTTTCTGTTAAGTTCTGAAAGTTTGAGACAGCCAAAGTAGTCATGGGAGTTAAATTGGTCAAAATGACCATTCTCTTATTTTATTTGTTTTGATTTACTTGTCCTTGAGAAAAGTTTGGGAATTGTTTAGATGATGTTTATTTCACCTAAGCATCCATTTACAAGCAAAGGAACACACAAACAAGTTAGTTCAAAAGAATTCAAAATGAAATGCATACTCACATGTATGCTTTCATATTTTTATTTAGCAAAGTTTTTGTTAACCCTAAATTTGATGATTAGAGTTTGATGATCCAAGTTTAGTATTTTTGGGATGTTACAAACCTTCCCCTGTTAAACAAAATCTCGTCCCGAGATTTGAAAAAAGGACGAGAAGATTACCTAGGATTTGAAGAGATCGGGAAACTCCGTCCTGATGTGATCTTCGCGCTCCCAGGTAGCTTCCTCTTCTGTGTGGTTGCTCCACTAAATCTTGAGAAACTTGATGCTTCGGGTTCGGGTAGTTCTGAAAGCTTCTTCCAAAATACGGATGGGTACTTCGGGATAGGTCAGGTCATCGTTGATCTCTATGGTCCGGTGATCGATATTCTTGAACACTTCGGCCTTCTCGGGGACTTCGAGACACTTGTGAAGTAATGAGATATGGAACACATTGTGCACATCTGACATCTCTTCGGGTAGTTCCAATTGATACGACACTTCTCCTCGACGGTTCAGAATCTTGAAGGGTCCGATATATCTGGGGGCTAACTTTCCCTTGAGTTGGAAACGCTGCATTCCCTTCAATGGCGACACCTTCAGATACACAAAATCTCCTATGTTGAAGGCGAGGTCTTGACGTCTCTTGTCGGCGTAACTCTTCTGTCTGGACTGGGCGGTCTTGAGGTGCTCACGAATCTTGTGAACCTTCTCTTTTGCTTCTCGTAGGATGTCGGGTCCGAAAATCTGACTCTATCCTACTTCCGACCAGTTCAAAGGGGTGCGACACTTCCTTCCGTACATGAATTCAAATGGGGCCATTTGCAAACTGGCTTGATAACTGTTGTTGTATGAGAATTCTGCAAACGGCAGACAGTCTTCCCACTTGGATCCATATTCTAGCATACATGTTCTCAGCATATCTTCGAGTATTTGGTTTACTCGCTCCGTTTGTCCATCGGTCTGAGGGTGATACGCGGTGCTGAAATCTAGGCCGGTTCCTAAACCTTCTTGGACTTTCTTCCAGAAACTCGAGGTAAACTGAGTTCCTCGATCCGATACGATGTTCTTGGGGACTCCATGCAAACTAACTATTCTAGCGATGTACAACTCCGCTAGCTTCGAACTCTGATATGTGGTCTTGACGGGAAAGAAATGGGCGACTTTGGACAATCGGTCCACTATGACCCAGATAGAGTCATTTCCCCTACTAGAAGTAGGCAAGCCGGTGATAAAGTCCATTCCAACGGAATCCCATTTCCATTCCGGAATCTGCAATGGTTGCAACAATCCAGCGGGTCTTTGATGTCCTGCCTTGACTCGCTGACATATATCACACTTGGCGATATAGCTTCCGATTTCTCTCTTCATCTTATGCCACCAAAATTGCTCTTTTTAATCTTGATACATCTTAGTTCCTCCGGGATGGATAGAATAAAGAGTATCATGAGCCTCCTTCAAAATAACTTCTTTCAACTCAGAATCTGATGGTACACAAAGGCGTCCTTTGTACCAAAGAACTCCTTTGTCTTCGGTGAATCTGGGTACTTTGCCTGTACCAATACGACGCTTGATTCCGTCGATACTAGCATTTCCCTTCTGCGCCTCTTTAATCTGACTGATCAAAGTGGGCTGGAGTTCTATGCTAGCCAAAAATCCTTCACTTACTAATTCCATTCGAAAATCTTCCATCTCTTTGTGCAAGCTTGGTTGCTCCTTTAAAATCATGGAGTTCAAGTGGCACGGCAATCTACTAAGGGCATCTGCTACCACATTGGCTTTACCAGGGTGATAGTGAATGTCTAGATCGTAATCCTTGATTAGCTCAATCCATCTTCTTTGTCTCATATTCAGCTCCTTCTAAGTGAATATATACTTCAGGCTCTTGTGATCCGAGTAACTCTCACAACGGTTTCCCATCAGGCAATGCCTCCATGTCTTCAGGGCTAGAACTACGACTGCGAGTTCGAGGTCATGGGTTGGGTAATTTTGCTCATGTTGCTTCAGTTGTCGAGATAGATAAGATATAACTTTGCCTTCTTGCATTAGCACACATCTGAGACCGATCTTGGATGCGTCACAAAACACATCGAAGGGCTTCGTGATATCCGGCATGATTAAGATTGGGGCTGAAATCAATCTCCTCTTGAGTTCTTGAAAACTCGCTTCACATTTGTCGGTCCATTCAAACTTCTTGTCCTTCTTTAGCAATTGGGTCATTGGTCTAGCGATACTCGAGAATCCTTCTACGAACTTGCGGTAATATCCCGCCAATCCAAGAAATGCACGAACTTGGGTTTGAGTGGTTGGGGCTTGCCAATCCTCTACATCTTTTACTTTGGCAGGGTCAACGGCAATTCCTTCGGCTGATACAATGTGACCGAGGAATCCTACCTCCTGTAACCATAATTCACATTTGCTCAACTTTGCATATAGCTGATGCTCTCTAAGGGTTCCAAGAATGGTCCTTAGGTGTAGCTCATGTTCTTCTTCTGATTTGGAATAAATCAGAATGTCATCGATGAAAACAACGACAAACTTATCCAGGAAGTCCATAAAAATCTTATTCATGAGATTCATGAAATAAGCGGGGGCGTTGGTTAATCCAAAATACATGACTGTATACTCGTATCCATATCTGGTGGTAAAGGCAGTCTTGGGAGTATCTTCTGCGCGAATCTTGAGTTGATGATAGCCAGTCCTAAGATCAATCTTAGAAAACACTTTGGCATTGGTCAACTGATCAAACAAATCTTCTATCTTGGGCAAGGGGTACTTGTTCTTGATGGTGACATCATCCAACTTCCGATAATCCGTACATAAACGGTTACCTCCATCTTTCTTGTCCACAAACAAGACAGGTGATCTCCATGGTGACGCACTTGGTTGAATCAATCCAATTTCCAGCATGGCATCCAGTTACTTCTTCAGTTCTGCTAGCTCAGACGCGTTCATACTATATGGTCTCTGGGCTATGGGTCCGGTTCCGGGGATTAGTTCAATGATAAACTCGATATCTCAATCTGGGGGCATACCGGGCAAAACATCTGGAAATACATCGGGGTATTCACAGACTATCCGGACTTGGTCAATGGTAGGTTGGGCTATACTCTTGTTGCACTTGAATTGGTGAGGTAAGGTTTCAGATATATGCTCGACTGATATTCCGGATGTACTGGTCATGGTTATGGCTTTCTTGGCACAGTCAATCAATCCTTTATGTTGGACATCCAATCCATTCCTAGTACTACTTCCAAACCTTTAAGTTTCGAGTACTATCAGATTTGCATAAAAATCTATGCCATGGATTCGGATAGGGACGACTTTGCAAATTTGCCTAGCCTTGGTGGTTGATCCAGGAATTTGAACAATCATAACATGCTTCAGTTTGGTTGGTTGAATTTTACTAGTGCATGCAAATTCTTCGGTGACAAATGAGTGAGATGCACCAGAATCAAAGAACACTCGTGCAAGTACTGAATTAACAGAAAACATACCCAGCACGACGTCTGGCGCTTCCTGAGCTTCTTCAGCATGCATGAGAAAAAGACGGCCATTGCGGTTGAGCGAATTCCCTGGGGCAAACCTTCTTCCTGGCTGAACACGACGCTATTGCTGAGCTGGGACATTGGCATTGGGTGCTGCGGCATTCTTCTGGTTGGGGCACTCGTTGGAGTAGTGACCCTTATTTCCATAGTCATAACAAGTCACCTGCGACTTGTCCTTTGCTGCTACAGGCACAACATTGATTCCAGTCCTCGGGGCAGTGTTGGTGTTGGCGGTAGCATTGTTGTTGTTGAATTTGGGTGGGGCACGGTTGAAATTGCTAGGTTTGCCGGGGTTGTTGTGATTTCCTCCGGGCCTTGGGTTTCCACGATTGGGATAGGTCGGACGGTTCACCGGGGGTCTGTTGGTTCTTAGGGCAAATCCTGGAGATGGGTTAGGGCGATAATTTGGGGTCTGATGGGTTCCTGGTTGATGCATCATGCAACGCTTGCGGTTCTCATTGGCTTGGTTGATATTTCCTTCCATCTGGATGGCAGAGTCGACAAGGGCTTCAATATCAGCAAAGGGGATATTGACTAACACTGTCTGTATCTCATCATGCAGACCATTCAGGAATCCTTCTTTCTTCTTGGCTTCAGTGTCGATCTCATCCGGGGCATACCTAGCTAATGACAAAAATTTGTCACGGTATTCTACTACGGTCATCCTTCCTTGCTTCAGTTCTCTGAACTCGTCTCTCATTATCTTGATCAAACCCGGGGGCACATGGGTTCTGCTGAACTTGACCTTGAATTCCTCCCAGGTCATCGTCTGGCCTCCGGTCATTGCACGCACACTGTTCCACCATGCCCTGGCATCTCCGGCTAGATAGTGGGTGGCGAACAGAACTTTCTCGTTAGCTTCCACTCCGGCTACTTCTAGGTTATTTTTCATGGTCTGCAGCCAATCATCGGCGTCTAGGGGTTCTTCCGACTTAGTAAAAACAGGTGGGTTGGTATTCTGGAAGTTCTTGAGGTTAGATCCATGGTTGTCCTGATTTCTGTGGCCTTGGTTGTTGTGGGCTAGCTGAGCTATCTGTTGCAGGGTGGCTAGGTTGGCTTGACGTTCCACTCTTTCAGCTTCGCGGTCAGAGGTCAACATTTGCAGGATCTGCAACATCGGGTCTGGGGATGAACCACTTCCTCCATGTGGCATCTGAAGATTGAGATAGATCATGAGAAAAGAGGGAAATTTCTAAGGTTCTGGGATTTTGAAAAGTTTTTAGAGTTTGACTCAGATTTTCTAGTAACTTCCTTTTCGTTCATTCATTCATAGCACACAGCACAACACACACCACAACAAAGAAAAACACATGGTTTTAAGAACCATTCTAAAAACTACGATACATTGGGACCGAATACTACTCACTACATTTGGGCACTAGAGTAGTTGTGAGTTTTACTAAAAGTGATCTAGGGTGCAAAATTTTATGTAAACTTTGAAATAATTTTGGAGTAGCATGAATTTTTATGAAAGAGTCCAAGAGGTAAGAATGAGAATAAGTTTTTGTAAATATTTGCTAGCGTGAATTTTTATGAAAGAGTCCAATAGGTAAGAATGAGAATAAGTTTTTGTAAATATTTGCTTTCTTTGGTTTTGAAACTAAGTTTTTGATTCAAACGTCCAATATAACTAGGGTCTCCTATGGTCAGGATGGCTCTGATACCAACTTGTCAACACCCGGATTTTTAATCCCAGATGCTTGTTATGCCATACATCGCAATCCTAGGATTACCATTTTTGCGAGACATAACAAAATTGGATACCACAGTACATCATCCATTACAAACCATATATAAGGTCTTACACAAATAGGGATCTCATGATCCAGTTCTTAATACAACTTCAAGCAGCGGAATACGTAATAATAACAGTAGCGTAGGCGAAGCTCCATCTTCGGGGTCACAGGCAATGCTGACGATGGAAGATGATCCTAATTGTCGTTACCTTCCTGGGGTCCATCTTCCAGGTACTCCTCTTCATAGTCTGCCCATGGGAATAGCCAGGGACAAATCCATGAGTACTCTTTAAGTAATCGCAAACTAATACTAACAAGGGAAAGGGGGTTTTTGATAATAGGACACTAGGTTCTAGGGTTGTTTTGCAAAAGCCAGATTTATCTCTACTAAGTTTAAAAGCAACGAATGCTAGTTGAAGTTTTATACCACCTAAGTGGGAACTTGTATTTCTGTCACATCCCAAAATTTTCCAAATTTTGAAATGTGAAAATAAAATAAAAAATAAACAATTGTTGATTTTTAGGGTGAGAAGAAACTTTTTGATTCCAATTGGAAACATCAAAACATATTTTGATCAAATAAAATCCTAAAGGGATTTAAAAAGATAAACAATTAATAAATAAAGTTAAAATAGTTGGAATCACTATTTTTGGATCTTTAAATAATAAGATATGGTTTTTATAAAGAAAAGGTAGAAATATAATAAGGATTATTTTATAGAGCCAAATTAAATCTTGGCCAAACTTTTGAAATATCTATTTGATAAAAAGAGTAAAGGTTTATTTAAATAAAATAATGAGGATTTATTAATATCCAATTTTATTAAAGTAAAGGCTTTGCCATTTTAAATAAACACTAAAACTTGTTAATTTATTTTAAATAAGATTTCCAAGTTTTTTTGTTTTTCAAATGAAACCTACTGAAATGATTTTGGTATTATTTTAGATTTCAAATAGAGTTTTAAAATAAATTAAATCCTATTTGAATTAAATATTAAGTCTATTTATTTAATTATTAATAGATCTTAGAAGAATAAAAAAATTATTTTATTTTGGACTTTGAATTGTGTTGTTAAACAGAATTAAAATAAACTCAAAGTTTGGTGGTGGTTTGATTTGAATTGGAGTTTGGATTATTTGTTTGAAAATCGAAACAGAAATTTCAAATAGAAAAAGGAAAAGCTTCAGTATAAAAAAAGGGAAACAAGAGCAGCCCATCTGGCCAGCCCAGCAAGCCCACATGCAGCCACCCTAAACCCCCCGCAGTGAACCGTTTTACACTAAAAAACACACCCGCTGAGACACAGACGAGTGGCCCCATCTTCAACTCTCTCTCACTCGCTGCCAGCCGGACCCCACAGCCGCGCAATCATTGTCTCCACTCGACCGTTCCCCCCTCGCAGTTTCTGCCGGCGATGAATGCCATTGAATTGGCGTAATACCACGAGTAATTCTCGCCAATGACCACGCATACATAACCGCCCGTTCCTCCTCTACCTTTCCCCTCACCTGCCTCTCCCTCTCTGCCCCCAGGATGAGCGAATCGTGAGCTCAAACCCCACTACTCCGGCGAGCGTCTCCGAGCAATTCCGGCGCCGACCAGCCGCCCCTCGCCTCCCACTGCACACGAGCTTGTTACCCATCGCCTGACGCATCTCCCAGTGCCAGCTGCTTGGCCGCCCTTGCCCCAGAGCGTCGGCAAGGACAACCTCAACACGCCGCCGTGTCTGTCTCTTCTCTGGCGAAGTCTCCCCGTAAGCCCCGTCCTCCCCTCTCTCTCCCGATGATGCTCCCATACTCGCAACCCTCGTGCGCACCTAACCGTGCCTCTACTTTGTCTTAGCGCGGTCCAAAACGTCACCAGCGATGACAACCCGATAGCACCGCCGCCCGCAGCAACTCCGGTGAGCGATTCCTATCATCCCCGTGCGCCCTCCTGCCCAACGACGAGCACCTTGAGCATCATAGTGTCACTGCGATCACGGTGAGCCTCTCCTCCTATTCTCTCGCTTCCTAGAATGGCCGGACCACCTCGGTCAGAGTGTGCGCCGCCAGTCGTCGCCGCCAGCTGATGGTCAAACCCATGTGAGCTATTAGATCGACATCCAGTGGCTACGATATAACAACTTAACGAAGGGGTATCAGTCGATCTGCACCGTGTGATCTCAATGAGATCCTATGGTCTGTAACAGTCGATCCAACCGAATCGTTTTCAACCAATAGGAAACAACCACGTGGACATGGTTTAGTTTAAAACAGAAATTAGAATCTATTAGGATAGCAAACTTGTAAAATTCATGACTTTAGTTCTACACATCAAAATTTTGCAAATTTTATATCAATGGATTCAGCAGAACAAGTAATTTGCAACCATGAACTTTGTTTAATGATTTTCTTCTGGAAAATTGGTTGAATTTTCAGAAACAAGTGTACGCTTATTTTGAATATAAAAATTGTTTTAGATATATTTTTGATATGAAATCTTTGCAAAATGGTTTGTTGTGAACCTACTGACCATAGGAACCAACTTATGGATTTAAAAATATATTTTGTGTAGTTAAGGAATAAATAATTGAATTAGCTCATTTCTAGTCAAATAAAAATGTTGATTATGATATAGAAATGATTTTTGAATGAAACCTTTGGGAAATGATTTGATTCAAACCTTCCGACCCTAAAAACCAAGTTTTGAGAATTAAAATATATTTGGTGAACCCTTTGAAGAATATTGCTTTGCTAAAAGCATTTTCAACCACATAAAATAATGATTTGATTTAAAAATGGTTTATAGATAAAACCTTTTGCAAATGGTTTTACCACTTTAGTAAATGACCACTTTGAACTTTATAATGTTTAGAGCCTAGTAGAAACCACTTTTGCAAATAAAACTATCTTTTGCATGCTTGCATGCATGACCTTGTTTCTATTATTTTATGTGTGATAAATTGGTTGGAATACTAGTTGAATTTGTGTTTGCTTGATTGAATTGTAGTGGAATTAGAAGAGTGTGATATTTGCAATATCAAGAAGTGAACCATCATTCTCTACTAAAAAGGCAAGTGACACTATCATCCAAGTCCTACTATTTTCACACTTAGTGGATTTTTGAAACATGCATGATAAGGACTACTATTATTTTATGCTATGCTAAATCCTAATAGGATACCCTTATATATTCCTTAGTGGAAACATTGTAGTTGTAGTATGCTTAGCCCTGCTATATATTGGGATGGGATACATGATATGATTATATGAAGAGTTGAAAAGATATATGTTTTATATAATAAAACAAGTACTCAATGAACCACCTGGGTGGACAAGGATACTCAAGATTGGACAATGTGGCAACAAAAGGAACCATGTTTATATGGCTATCTCTTTTTGTATGTGCACTAGAAGAAAACCACCCAGGGACTTAGAGATTGAACATGTTTCTCTTACAGTGGCTTCCGTGTGCAGCCACATGCTAAATGGGCTCTGGCTTAGTCAACTACATAGTGGAAGACCCATGCATTGGCATCTTCAGGTTAACTAGAATTGTGTAAGGGAAATTTAACCCTACATTGGTGCCTGGTTGACAAGCTAGCATTGTGTATTGGGAGGACTTCTATGGAAAGACTTTGTCACATTCTCAATCTGCCAGTACTCCATCTTGGTGAGTACTTATCCAGCGGCCACTGGTGGCATCAAGATGAGATTGTGTCATGTGGGTAAAGTGTACAACTTCTGCAGAAGATCAAAATTCTAAGTACTTAGCCATGTCCCCGGTTATGGACAATACTGAGCAACTAAGGCCTGAAGCTATGGAAGATCTCGACATTCCAATTTCTCAAATTAAAACTTGATGGTGACAACAAGGGAATTGAAGCACTTGGAGTTTTCCAAGAAGTTCAGAAAGATTTTGACAAAGATCAAAAACTATTTTGAAAAGATAGGATAAAACTATATTGCTTTCTGCAAAAGAGCCTAAACCCTACTTAGCCAAATATGCTTGTAAATGATAGGATCCACTTATTTCTACATAGTAGTGAAACTTGCCAATACAATTCAAACGTATTGACCCTTGTGGCTGCAACTTATTATGTTGCAGGTTTGTTTGATGTTAGTGAAGTTTATTGATTAGGATTACAAGTCTACAACCAACATGACTGCCTGTGGCACTTTGAAGATGAAGGACCCCATGCTATTGTTATATTCTGCTGCAATGTAATGTGATAGCCAAATGAGCTATGTAAGATGTAATGAATTATTTTTATTCCTGGTTATAAAGTTGTATTATGACCTTTGTTTCTTGATATTACATCTTAACTGTGGATGCTAGCTATTGATCCAGGGACTAGCATTGTAAACACAGGGATCTCTACCTTATTAAAGGTTGGGAACCTTAAAATTTGATATCACAACCCTGTTGTGGTCAAGTCAAAGTCTCAGTTCATTTCACAAGTCTTTTGAAAACATCTGACGGGGGAACAGTATGGCCACTCCAACTGTCCATAACCGCGGACGCGGCTATTCGAATAGTTTGATACTCTGCAGAGATTGTACACTTTCACCACAACATTCGATACATCCATCAGGAACAAATCCTGAATTCACCATACTCAGTGTGCGGATAATCAATCCTAACCTTTCAATTACACGCCCTAGTATAAGCACCTCTCCTATGAGTTTGGCCTCCCAACCATGACCAACTGTCATCTTGGGTACTGCACAGGTGTACAATCTTCACAAGGTAGCCTCAGCTCAGACCTTGGCCGTGAGGGAACTAATACTAAGGTATATAAGTTTCCAGTCAAGCCCTACCCAACTCGGGTATTGTGGTTATACGATAAAATTGGAATGGTATCGCGTCCAGACAACCATCAGTTTTATAAAGGGCTAAGGCTCATGCCTCAACATTTTCATCACCAAAATCATCAGGTGTTCGGAAACACATGTCCAAAACATTTCAATAGAATGATCCATCATTCCAAGGTTTTCATAACCATTTTCACCAAGTATTCCCATCTAATGTTGACCAAGTTTTATGCTTAGAACTAGCATCTACAAGTGGGGGTAAGCACTAATGAGGGGTGGTAACTAAATGGAGTATGAACTAAGTTCAATCTCGTGCCTTGGGGTGACATAAAGATTATCTAGCTTAGGCCAAGTTTTATGCTCTTTATGCAACCTTCAATTATCTTTTTAGTATCTACAATTCACTTAAGTAAGCTCTAAGTACTAGATTTGATAAAGAAATAAAGTATAAAGCTTGTAAGTAAAACTAGGATTGGTTTATCAAGTGGGTAGGATCATCTATGCTTAAGCCATATAGTTGGCATGGTGACCAGCAAGTATTGGCTTGCACAGTATCAGTATAAGCTTGCTAAAATGCAAGTGTTAGCTTGCACATTCAACTAGTAGCATTAGGCTTGCTAAAGTAGAGTATCTTGCAAGGGTTAGCTTGCCTTGTGCAGAGCAGTGGTTGAAGTTCTCCTTAGCTTCTTCTTCGTAGAATCCTCCTTCCTCCTCGTATCCTTGGTCGGTACTAGCGTCTATGAATAAATACGAGGTACACAATCACCAAACAATACTTAACTACTTGCAATCATCACACAAAAGGGTCCTATAGATGATCTAGCATCATCACTAACATTACAAGATTAAAGCTTGGTTTAAATCCTTTTATTTTTAGAAAAGTAATTTCTACTTAAGATTTAATATTCTCCAAACCAGACATGGGATCATGTTGACACATGTCATCACCACATATTTTAGTCCATGGGAATGTGATTTAAAGTGGTGTCAAAATTTAATAAGGTTTTACCCTTTTATTTTAATTAAATAAAGTGACTAGAAATGCCTATGTAGCATTCTTTTATTACTTGAACATTATTTTTGTAAGTAAACCTATATATTTTTATATATTCTGAAAGGTATGGTTAAATGTGATTTTTGAGAGTTGGAATCAACTCAAAAGCTATTATGGTTTTAATTTGAAAAATGTTTGAATGCATAAAAGCTTCTGCCTTGTTATTTTTACCAAGGATGATCTACAAATCCAAATGAGTTGAATTCAACGGGCTTGGATTCAGCATTCCCAGACCTTTCTAACAAAATGGGTTTCGTTCAATTTGGTTCACTGAATCGACCTGGGTTGATTTTTGAAACTGGGTACAGAAGTGTGTTTGAAATAAAATGGAAAAGGTTTAATTCAAATGACTGGGCTGCGCGGGAAGTGATACTGGGCCGGCCTGCTAAGCATAGTGCTTACGCGGGCTGGTTAAGTTGTTGTCCCCACGCATCAGTGAGACGAGGGGGTGCGAAGCGGTATGGGGCGATGTGGTGCGTTCGTTCTAGTTCTAATCCAACGGCTGAGGGTCATCGTCGATGTTGGGCAACGCCGGCGAGACAGAAACCTAGCGTGGCCAGTGGGGGTCATTGGGGGCTCACCGGGGTTCAGGCGAGGGTCGGCGAGGCGGGCGAACGACGAAGTAGACGACGACGAACCTCCTGGTACCAGCAGCTTCTCCTGGGGCGGCTCCAATCGCTGGCCCCCTTCTTATCCAGCAGCGGCAGGCTCCGGTGAAATTCCGGCGAAGTGCTGCTCGCCTTGCTCCGAGAACGGGGTGGCACGATCAGTAAGGAGAGGGGAGTGAGATGGTGTGCTCAATTCGACTGGGGGTGGCCTCTATTTATAGTCGCGACGATTAGACCGAACGGGATGGGCAGGCGACGGTGGCGACATGGCTACGGGCTGCTAGAGGCATGACCGGTGGTGGGGATCGATCGGTGGTCTCCTGCTCTACGGCTTTAATGCACGTGTAGGGGCGCTGCGGTTTGGTCTGGAACGTGCGATGCTCCGCGCGGCAGAGGCGACGTCTTCTACGGCGAGCGGTGGATGTGAGGCAAGGGGCGGCGAACGGGGACGTCTGGCTTTCTCCTGGGTCGGTGGTGATCATGTATGCACGCGGAGAGGGCGGCGCGCGGTCTGTGGGCTTCGGTCGAGGGTGGCGCTCTGGCGCATGCTCGGCATAGTTGACAGAGGCACGGGCGCGGCGTTCCTGGGTGCTCTGGTCGGTGTCTTCGAGGCAGGGCTGGTTAAGAGGGGGCGGTGAGGCATGGGTGATCTTCCAGACAAGGTTGGCACGACTAGTTTCTCTCCTAGCTTGCTGTCTACACTGGGGTGGCATGGTGAGCTTCGGCTGTTCACCATTGATGGCATTGCCAAGCTTATAGTGGGTCTAGTGCTTGGTTTAAATTGCTAGATGATCTACTGAGATGGTTGTGAGCTAGAGAGGGAACAAGTTAGGCAAGAATCACTGCTCATAATAGTGTTTGGATTTTGTTTGATTTGTATCTCCAAGGTGTTTGATGAAATGGCTGCAAGAATTCAAGTTTTGAATTTTGAAAAGATTTTTGGTGGGTGTGCTAGGTTGGTGCTGGTGAGTCTGCAGATGCTTGGGTTTTAAAAGTTGAGCTTGTTTGAGTGGTTTTTGAAAAAGTGGGATCTTCTCATATGATAAAGATTCAATTTTGAACTGTCATTTAAACTATGCATTTGAATGTTTCTGGATGATCACAAAGTGGGCCCTGATACTTTTTTATGAGTACAATCAAGGGTGCAAAGATCCAGAAAAGTTTCTGTTAAGTTCTGAAAGTTTGAGACAACCAAAGTAGGCATGGGAGTAAAATTGGTCAAAATGACCATTCCCTTATTTTATTTGTTTTGATTTACTTGTCTTTGAGAAAAGTTCAGGAATTGTTTAGATGATGTTTATTTCACCTAAGCATCCATTTACAAGCAAAGGAACACACAAACAAGTTGGTTCAAAAGAATTCAAAATGAAATGCATACTCACATGTATGCTTTCATATTTGTATTTAGCAAAGTTTTTGTTAACCCTAAATTTGATGATTAGAGTTTGATGATCCAAGTTTAGTATTTTTGGGATGTTACAACTATGTTAGATTGATTAATGGTTCTATCTTATTGATTCTATCATGTCTGTGTTGTTTGTGATGTTGCATGCTCTCCGTTTCTAGTAGCTATCTTGGCTAAGTAGATGCTAGTGACTCCAAGAGGGAGTATTTATGCTCGATAGTGGGTTCATGCCTCTATTTAATCTAGGGAAGTGACAAATCTCTAAGGTTGTAGATGTGTTGTTTCTACTAGGGAGAAAACAATGATCTCTTGTTCATGGAACAAGTGGATTGTTTACCTTACACACTTTACTTAAAGCAGTAATCTATTGCTTGCAACTTAATACTGGAGGGGGTTCGGATGATAACCTGAAGGTGGATTACTAGTCATAGATGCAGTTGGATGGTGGTCTATGTATCTTGTTGTATTGCCTAATCAAATCTCATAGGATCATGAATGTCTAGTATTGCATGGTTATGCCTTGCTCTGTCCTGTCAATTGCCCTGCAGTAATTTGTTTACCCAGCATGCCATGCTTGTTTATTGTTGGGGATATGCTAAGTGGGTATCACTATAGCATCTCTCTAATCCGGGTGGCCCATAGTTGGTAGCAAGACCCATGGCCTGCTGGGCAGCTCAGTTAGATGGATCCAAAAGGGAGGACCATGTCGGATAAAGGAAGGCTACGGAGGAGTCACCGACGTACCCGGAGCCTTGGAGTGCAAGACACGTTGGACTAAGTTGTATACTGTGCAAGACTCTGTAACCTGTCCGGCAAGGACTTTTCCTGTAACCCTAGGATCTGGCGACTATATAGGACGGACCTATGGGATCCTTTAGGGCATGACATAACTCATATCGCGCACAGCGAACCGATCTTTGTAACTCGGCGCATTTCCATTATAGTGATTTATAGCAGGAGTAGGATCCCGCCACCATCGTGGGATCTGAACCTGGGTAAGCTGAGTTACCTGGTACGCGTGAACCTTCCGCCTTACCCCACGTCCTTAAATACGCTCTATGAGGACACCTCCATGGCGTACTCGTCGGCAATACCACGACAGTTGGCGCCCACCGTGGGGCTAGAGGTGCTTCAAGCTCTACAATGGGCGAGGTCCAAGCTCTTCGCGGGAATCAGATAAACCGTATCCATCGGCCGTGTTCTCTTCTCCGGCAACGTTCCGATCGTCTCTCCCGATGAGTTCTAGATCAAGGCAAAGACGAACCCCACCCGCTGCTCCATCGTCCCAATCGGGGACATCCACCTCTTCACTGGCGAAACCAAATCGAGCACTAGTTCCATGGAAGTCGAAGGAGCGTCAAGGCTCGCACAGACCGCCTACGGTCAGGACACTGACACGTCCAAAACGTATCTACTTTCCTGAACACTTTTTCTATTGTTTCTCCTCTAAACTTGTGTGATTTGGATACAACTAACACGGACTGACGCTATTTTCAGCAGAATTACCTTGGTGTCTTGTTTTTCTGCAGAAAATAAACTATCAGGAAAAATCCTGAAAAATATGCCAAAATTATATTTCACCAGAAGACTCACGGAGCCAGAAGACGATACGGAGAAGGGGCCTAGGGGACCACACCCCTGCCAGGCGTGGGCCCACCTCTGGCAGCTCTTAGGGGGGTGTAGCCACCCTAGGCACCCCCTCGTCCTCCCTCTGCGCCTATAAGTTGCCTCTCGACCTAAAAAACGAGGGGGGTTCGATAGTTTTCTAGAAAGAGTTCCGCTCCACCGCCGCCACCAGAAACCAAGATCCGGATCTAGAAACTCCGTTCTGGCACCCTGTCGGAATGGGGAATTTGGAGAGGATCATCGCCATCGTCATCACCAACGCATTTCTACAAACCATCAATGTTTCCCTCATCCATGAGTGAGTAATCCCCCACTATAGGCTTGGGGATGGTAGGGATTGGATGAGTTCTATTATGTAATCGAATAATATTGTTAGGGCATAGTGCCTAGTATCTCTATTAGTGCTATCTGACTTTGTTGCAACTTGTTGTGCTTAATGCTTGTCACTAGGGCCCGAGTGCCATGATCTCAGATCTGAACTTATTACTGAATCATTATGATAGTATTGTTTGTGGTCTTATCTGCAAGTTGTGTACACATATCATTGTCCGGATCCAAAGGCTCCAAAGTGACAATAATTGGGACAACCGGAGGGGATGGCTGTGGTGTGAGGATCACATGTGTTCACGGAGTGTTAATGCTTTGCTCCGGTGCTCTATTAAAAGGATCACCTTAATTTCCAGTAGTTCCCTAGAGGACCCGCTGCCATGGGCTGGCTGGACAGAAGATGTTGTGCAAGTTCTCATTGCGAGCACGTATGACTATATTTGGAGCACATGCCTAGGATTGTTTAGTACTTGGATGCTTGTTATTATTTATCTGCAATGCCCTAGATCTTGAAGGTACATGTTTAGACTCGTCCATGCAATGCCCGTCCATCCATCCCTATGCCTACCGCACTCGAATCCCACTGTTACCATTATTGTTACTATTGCTACTATTTCACTATTGCTGTTGCTTTGCTGTTGCTACTACAAACTGTTGCTACTGATAAACTTCTGTGAGCAAGAACTATTTCTAGGTGCAGCTGAATTGACAACTCAGTTGTTAAGGCTTGCAAGTATTCTTTGGCTCCCGTTGTGTAGAATCAATAAATTGGGTAATACTACCCGAGAAGACTATTGTGATCCCCTATACTTGTGGGTCATCAAGACTATTTTCTGGCGCCATTGCCGGGGAGCATAGCTTTATTTGTAAGTTCACTTGGATCTTTTATTGTTCACTGCTACTCCTTTCATCATGGGGAAGCCTCGTGATGGAAAGTTCCCTATTTTACCATCCACTACAAGAAGAGGTACAGTCCTAAACACCTCTGTTGCTCTTGATTCACCGTCTGTTATAAGTAAGCTTGTCACACCACCACCACATACTCATGCTACACACACTGCTACTACTGCTGAGTCTGAAACTGCTTTTGATGCTCATGATGTTACTTCTATTGTGCTTGATGTGAGTGGTTCTTTAGGTCCTTTCCAAGATGCTACTATGGCTAGTCTAGGAAATACCGAAACTCCTAGTGAAGACACTGTTACACCTGTTAGATCACCTGAGTCTAGTGAGAGTTATGATGGTTACATTGTGTTCACTGATGAATTTGTTGAAGAGTGCCAAAACACACATGGTACTAGTGCTATTAAAAGTCTCCTTGCTAGACGCACCATTATGCCTAAACTGGCCTCTGATCCTTATTTTTCAACCTCTCCCATAGATATTAAAGATAAAGATTATGATTTCTCTCTTGATTTGTCCTACTTGGACATTGTTGAGAAAGAACCTTTTCGTGGGACTAAAAATGAGAGTGTTGTGGCTCATATGAATAAGCTTTCTAATATGAGTGCTTTATTATCTGATGATTTTAAGATGCACAAGTATTTGGGTTACTAACATCTTCCCTTTTTCACTAAAAGGAGAAGCTAGGGCTTGGTTTAATAGATTACCTCCTGGTTCCATTGATAGCCCTGATTTCTTGATTGCTTGTTTCTTCTAGAAATATTTTCCTCCTAGTGCTAGACATGCTGCTTTGTAGAGACTTTTTGATTTTAAATAGGGAGAAGAAATTGCCTGATTCATGGACAAGGTTCTACGCCTTGATTCATGCACATCCTGGATGTCCATTGCCTAAGAATGAGCTTCTTGATATTTATTATAATGGACTAACTAATGATTCTAGGACCTATCTAGATTGCTTTGCTGATTGTGTTTTCAGGAAAAGGACTCCTACAGATGCTGAAGAATTAATGGCTAAAATAAGCAAGAATTATAATGATTGGACCTCAATTGAGCTAAATACACCTGAGACTATTATTCCTAAACCAGATGTTCCTGAACCAGTTACAACACCAACACCAAAGCATAGGGGAGTTATTGCATTAAATGATGAAGTGATGAAGGAAGCTAAGAAGTGTCTAAAGGAGAAAGGTATTAGAGCTGAAGATGTGAAGAATCTACCTCCTATAGAAGAATTATGTAAGCCAATTCCCCACTCATCCACTATTGAGGTACACTCTCTCCAACACTTTGATGAAGTTGATATTCCTTATGGTAAGCCTCCTGATCAATGTTTAGAGGAACTTGACATTTTATTGTTAAACAAGGTAATTTTAATAAACAAGTTCAGAATCATTTATTGGAAAACTCTAGGGCTATCCATGAGTTGAAAGATATTGTGGAAAGAACTTCTAATGATATTAAAATGCTTTGTAAACACTTTCAAATGGTTCAAACCAACTTGATCAACTTGCTAAGGTACAAAAGGGTATGCTAGTTAATGCCTCAGTAGATAAACATGCTTACGGAATTAGAACTAGGACTGGTATAGCTAATCAAGATACTTTATATCTTGAAGGACACCCTAAAAGAATTGAGCAGGATTCTCAACAAGATGAGAATAGTGGTAGTCCTCGTAATAGAAAGAAAAAGAAACACAAAATAGTTGAGGAACCCCTTGAACCTGCTGTAGATCATAATAGTATATCTGTCTCTGATGCTGAAACTGAGAGTGGTAATGATAAAAATGATGCTCCTGATAAGTTGGAAGGTGAGGAAGAACCTGAGAAGCACATTAAGAACACTAGGTACACTAAGGAAGATTTTATTGCTAATAAACATGGTAAAGAGAGAGAACCTTGGGTGCAGAAACCTATGCCTTTTCCAGGTAAGAAACACAAGTCAAAAGAGGAAGAAAACAACAACAAGTTTTGTGAGTGGATGAAACCT
Organism: Avena sativa; assembly: GCA_916181665.1. Lineage (NCBI taxonomy): Eukaryota > Viridiplantae > Streptophyta > Magnoliopsida > Poales > Poaceae > Avena > Avena sativa. The sequence continues at coordinate 115,884,390 of OV702281.1, forward strand.
TTATTTTTGCAAATTCCTTTGACTGATGCTATTAAATTGCCTCCTTATTCAAAGTATGTGAAGGATATTGTCTCTAATAAAAGGAAGATTCCTAATGAGGAGATTTCTACTTTGCTTGCTAATTACTCCTTCAATGGTAAGGTTCCAAAGAAACTTGGTGATCCAGGTATACCAACTATTCCTTGCTCTCTTAAGAATAATTATGTTAGAACTGCTTTATGTGATTTGGGAGCTGGAGTTAGTGTTATGCCTTTTTCTCTCTCTACAAGAGACTCCAGCTAGAAAAGTTGATACCAACTGATATATCTTTGCAAATGGCTGATAAGTCAACTACGATTCCTGTTGGTATATGTGAGGATGTTCCTGTTCAAGTGGCTCATAATTGCTTGGTTTTAACTGATTTTGTAGTGCTTGAGATGCCTGAAGATGATAATATGTCTATTATTCTTGGGAGACCTTTTATTAATACTGCAGGTGCTGCCATTAATTGCAATCAAGGAAAAGTAACATTCAATATTTATGACAAAGAGCATATTGTTTATTTCCCCAAGAAGGTTGCTAGAAGCTATTCCCTGAATTCCATTGAAAATGTTGAGAGCATCAAGGTTGGAGAAATATATTGTCCCATTCCAGAAGAAAATTTTGAAACTATTATGATTGGGACTATTGCTATCAAGTATGAGGTAACATAATCACCTTGTGGAATCAAAAGTTTTGTTTCATATAAGATTGTTTTGGTAACAAGACTTGATCAACCTTGTTAGCAAAAGGATTTTAATGCACAAAATAATGTTTTCACTGTGGTTATACTTGCTTTCTTTTACTTTTCTCCTTCCTAGTCTTTGCCTTTCTTTTGCTAGCTTTGGTTTTGTTAGCTATTTGCTTGTTAGAGTGCCTTAGAGCTCCTGTAGTTTGGCTTTTGGTTTGCTTTTGCTTCTTCTGAAAAACTGTTTCTGCGAGAAAATCAATTTTCATACCCTAAAAATTGGCCAAAAATAAAGTTTCCCAAAAATTCCCAGAAAATTTTAAATAAATTTTTCCTAGAAAAAAGGAGTAGAGGGACACCTGAAGTGACCCAGGGTGCCACCCCAGTCCACCACACCCATGGTAGGCGCGGCCTACCTGTGGGTGGCGCCTAGGAGGGTCTGGCCCACCTGGGCCCCTTCAAGGTGCCCCTCACAGCCATCTTCTTTCGCTCTCCCAAAAAACACCGGAAAACTTGCTCAAGCTTGAGTTCTTGCTGTTCTTGCTCGCGATTTTTCGATCTCCTTGCTCATCCCATCTTTGCTGCTGATTTTTGGAGAGATTTCTCCTTGGTATGTGCCTCCTCCACTTGTCCAATTAGATTTGTGATTGGTAGATTGTATCTTGAACATTTTGTTGCTATAGGTGACAGGTTGTTTGAGATTGCATGTTTTTTATATTCTTAGAAACTTTATTTTGATGCATGTGTAGTCCTCGAGCAAGTTCCTATAGTAGTTCCTCATCACTCATCAACTTGGAAATCACTTGGTTTGATGTTTGTCTAAAAATTTCAGAATAGAGTGGTCATGAACAACCACACATTTGGGGAGATATTTGAGAGTGATGCACCTAGAAGGGAAAGGCTTTCAAGATCATCCACCCGTGCTAAGCTCTCACACAATGAGGATCTCATTACTCCGCGATTCGGCGATGAGGGAGATGAAGGGGATGCGCACCCCTCCGCCTTTCCTTGCCCAACCTTCTTGCGGGCTGCTAGGATTCTTGATGATTTTATGACCTTGGTTCGGAGGGCTGGACTAACAAGCCTTATGCAGGATGAGAGTGTGCAATATGCTATGCTCACTAAAACATTTGTGGATAGTTTTTCTCCTTTACTAACAGCATGTTCAGTCCGGATGTTTATTTCAAAGTTTATGGCAGGTCTTACCATATGTCATTGAAGAATTTTTGTGAAGGTCTAGGACTTGGTACAGCTTGCTCAGCAAAGAAGATTGTAGCTCAACCTGCTGATTTGTTGGAGCTTTACCGCGGGATAACCAACGATGATAACCATAGAGCTCAGTGGGGAAAGATAAGAAACATTCAGCTTCCAGCCATCAGGTACTTCACTTACTATCTTGCCACTAGTGTTCTTGGTAGGGAGAACACCAGTAATATTTCCAGCTATCATTTGACCTTCTTAGCTGATGCGCTGAACAATGATACCAAGTATAATCTTGGTTCTCTCGTTGCTCGTCGCTTAACTCCTAAGGGACCCATTTACAGGGGAATTATTGCTATGCGTGTTGCTACTTCCTTGGACATTGTTGTTGATCCAAATGATACAGTTTTGGCTTCTCAAAGGCTTGATCTTGCTGCCATGAAGGCGCACAACTTTGTCACCACTAGCTCTACCCTTGAGAACTTGGTCTATAAAATGCTGTTTATTGACGGGGACGAGATAGAGATCCCTCTACCCCAAACCACTTTGTTTAGTATTTCATAGGGACCTTTGTCACGCTCCAAGGAGGATATGGATGAGAAGTTGCGCTCTCTTACCTTCCATGGACACTATCAGGAGGAAGCACCCTCTTACGACCCCACTTAGCACTACACAGGGGAGTCCTCGAGCTCATACCAGGAAGAGGGAGCCTCCTCATCATACTACGGAGGTGCGCCTACTTGGGCACCATGGGATTGAGCCCCACTTAGGCCAAAAGCCTAATCTTGGGGGAGGTATACCGACATCACACTCATCTATATATCATGTTCGGTCGGTTCTTTGTATATCCATTGTTTCGCTTTCTTTTTGGTTCTTGTTGCTTCTTTCTGAAAAACACAAAAATAACAAAAAATATTTTCGTTGTTTCTATTGGTTTGTTTCTTTGTTTCTTTGCTTTGGTTTGCCTTAAAATAAAAATCCAAAAATATTTTTCTTTGCTTGTTTTTGCTTTGTTGGCTTGTTTGAAAAATCGAAAACACCAAAAATATTTGTTTTTCTTCTTTGGTTTTGTGAGTTCTTTAAAGGGTTCAGCCGTCCTTGGTGGATTTTGGTTTCATATTATTATTCAAGTCACACAAGTGAAGGGAAATAATGAAGATTAAGAAAACTCGAGGTGTGGTAAGAGGCTGGTAACGAACACTATTTGGTTTTCATTATTGTACATATACTCATCATTGTGAGCATGCTTAGCCTGTTCATTGTAAGGTGTATGTTACTAATGGATGCTTAGTAGTTCTTGCTTGTCTATTATTAGCTCCAGCTTGCTAATAGTTTGTAGCATGTCATATGAATGTTTGATTGCATTGTTTTATTCATATTTTAGTATGATATTGTGGTATCCACCTCTGGAAGTTTCATGTGAATCGACTTGGCACATGCTCACGCATGCATATGACTAAACAACAGTCAGTAAACCTCGATGATTTATTTTGCCTCAGATTTCTTGTATCACTTGCATGCCATAATTAGTCTTGTTTTGTTGCAAGCATGATTATGACAGTTATTGCTCTCTCGGTTGTCGATCCCTCTCTTTTGCTAGCCTTCACTTGCACTGAGTATGCGCCATACCTGTTCTTCCAACTCCCTAAAACAATTATTGCCATCTATGTCCACCATACCTACCTATTAGCATCGTTTGCTATTTTAGTGCGTATTCAATATGCCTTGTTTTCTTTCAAATAAAATGTTTGTCTGTTTTGAGAAAGTTAGTTAGTAAAGCTCTCACGAACTTGATTGCACACTTTATTCCTTGCACTTAATAATCCTGAACCATTGTGACTTGTCCATGAAAGTTATATGCTGGGAGTCAGCAGAACCGTGCTGTCACGGGGAACGCTTTCAACACTCTTTGGATACCCTATCCAGTTGATACTTTGCTCTTTTGTTTACGGATGTCAACGATGTGAAATAAAAGGGGAGCTTGTGAGTTCATGGAGTCTATACATTGCGTTAGAGAAACGCCTAGGCAGCTTTCCTAAGCCATGCATAATAATGGTGGAAACTTGCAGCATCACCATAATGAGCATTCTGTGAAGCATCCTCAATAAAAATCTATGCACATAGTAAATAAAAAGATCGCTGAGATGCTCATTGTCTGCTTTCCTTGTCATTTTGATCATGGGATAGCTCCTGTATCATGTGCAAGGGGTACCCCTTTGGCGGTTCTCTATGATATACATGTATGAACAGTGACAAGAACTTGTAGGTAACCAAAGTTGAGTAGCATGCGGAGTGGCCCTCGTACTCAAGGGACTTGGGATTTCCAGTTTATGGTCTGTCAAGCATATAACTCATACTGGACCTCACTTTCACCTTAACCACATGAAGATGCCTATGATAGGGGCAATGCGAGCTCAAATCTAGTGAGTACCTTCCTTTCAGCATTTGGAAGCCTTTCAAACTTTTCAAAACCTTTTCACAACCTTGTTGAGTCACCACTTATTCTATGAGCACCTTCTTGAGTGCATAGTTGTCATTCTTGTGTTTCTTCCAAAAATTGGTTGATTATGTCATGACTTTGATGCTTGTATCTCTGATATTTTTACCTCTAGTCTTCACTTGAACTTCAGAGGTGCCTCGGCATTTATATTGTGATCTACAAACAAAGGCAAGTGAGCTACCACTCTATCATACCTTACTATGAGCATTGCAATGTTGCTTATGTTTATGTTTCATGCTACTTATTATTATTGAGTTGGTTTCTCTTCATAGCTTGCAATGACTATTGAGTAGACTTGGTTGCATACTTCTTATTATGCATGCTTTAAGCATCTACTCCTATGCTGAGAATATATACATCATATGAAGCAAATGTGTTCGTGAAAGTTTTTTTATCGCACTCAGTTTTCAACTGAATTGCTTGAGGACAAGCAATAAGCTAAGATTGGGGGGAGTTGATACGTCCAAAACGTATCTACTTTCTCGAACACTTTTGCTATTGTTTCTCCTCTAAACTTGTGTGATTTGGATACAACTAACACGGACCGACGCTGTTTTCAGCAGAATTACCTTGGTGTCTTGTTTTTGTGCAGAAAATCAACTATCAGGAAAAATCCCGGAAAATATGCCAAAAATTATATTTCACCAGAAGACCCACGGAGCCAGAAGACGAGATGGAGAAGGGGCCTAGGGGCCCACACCCCTGCTAGGCGCGGGCCTACCTCTGGCCACGCCTAGGGGGGTGCAGCCACCCCAGGCACCCCCTCAGCCTCCCTCTGCAACTATAAGTTGCCTCTCGACCTAAAATCCGAGGGGGGTTCGATAGTTTGCCAGAAAGAGTTCCGCTCTGCCGCCGCCACCAGAAACCAAGATCCGGATCCAGAAACTCTGTTCTGGCACCCTACTGGGATGGGGAATTTGGAGAGGATCATCGCCATCACCATCAAAAACGCATCTCCATCAACCATCGATGTTTCCCTCATCCATGAGTGAGTAATCCCCCGCTCTAGGATTGGGGATGGTAGGGATTGGATGAGTTCTATTATGTAATCGAATAAGATTGTTAAGGCATAGTGCCTAGTATCTCTATTAGTGCTATTTGACTGTTCCAACTTGTTGTGCTTAATGCTTGTCACTAGGGCCGAGTGACATGATCTCAGATCTAAACTTATTATTGAATCATTATGATAGTATTGTTTGTGGTCTTATCTGCATGTTGTGTACACATATCATTATCCGGATCCAAAGGCCCCAAAGTGACAATAATTGGGACAACCGGATGGGATGGCTGTGGTGTGAGGATCAAATATGTTCAAGGAGTGTTAATGCTTTGCTCCGGTGCTCTATTAAAAGGAGCACCTTAATTGCCAATAGTTCCCTAGAGGCCCCGCTGCCACGGGCTGGCTGGACAGAAGATGTTGTACAAGTTCTCATTGCGAGCACGTATGACTATTTGGAGCACATGCCTAGGATTGTTTAGTACTTGGATGCTTGTTATTATTTATCTGCAATGCCCTAGATCTTGAAGGTACATGTTTAGACTCGTCCATGCAACGCCCGTCCATCCATCCCTATGCCTACCACACTCGAATCCCACTGTTACCGTTACTGTTACTATTGCTCCTATTTCATTGTTGTTGTTGCTTTGCTGTTGCTGCTACAAACTGTTGCTACTGATAAACTTCTATTAGCAAGAGACATGTTCGTGGAAGGATCGAAGTCGTATCTCTCTTAGGAGTTTTCGGACATAGATCGGAAAAATTCAAGGCCCACCCAAACCGCCCCTGTGCAGGATATAATGGTGGAAGATCGCTGCAAGTCTGTCGGCTTCGCCCATGCATCTAGACAACAAAGATCCAAGTTCGTTGGCGTGGTGACTATCTTCGATCTGGCGCGTTGCATTCAGAGAGAGGGTGAAAACTCCCGCGATTACCTAGCAAGGTGGCTCCGTATACGTCCCGACCTCTAGAGCATTACCCCAATGATGATGCCATCTATCACTTTGTGGAAGGAATGGACCGCGGTACACTTCTTCGGCATACTCTAAGACGGCAACAGGCCGTGGGTCTCCTCACTTTCGAGGGCATGGTTCACACCGTCAACAACTATGCGGCAGCTGAAGCAGAAGCTCAGGCAACGCTCGCGGTTCTACCCGGTGCCGCTCCGCCTTAGCCACCGCCACCTCTGCCTCCAGTTTTCGTTGCTGTGGCCGCACCACCGCCTCCATTAATCGTCGATGCTGTCGCACCACCACCACCCATCATCGAGGAAGCCCCATCGCCCTCCGACTCCATCCTGTACGCGCTCTACTCCAACATTAGCGTTGACTCGGAGGAGATAGACTTCATCCTGGAAGAGCTAGACTCTTCTATGCAACAGATGGAGGAGGATATCAGACGCGACGAGCAGGCCAACAATGCCATCACATCCCGAGAGGGGTTCATCGCTATTGGGACCGTGATGGAGGAAGATCAACCCGGACAAGCTCCACCTAAAGCGCTGGACAAGGGGAAGGGACCACCTGTTGCTGCCGACAATGATCGCGCAAAGGCCATCCCCCTCCAGCTAACCCAGTGCAGCAGCCGCAGGAACTCAACGTCGGTCTGAGTAACAACAACACCGCAAACCCGCCGCCTCTGGCATCTACGTTTGCGGCCAGATCACTCCAGCTGGTAGAGTGATGTGCGGCAACCTTCTCGTTGGGCCCATGACTGTGGCTCATATACGGAACGTAGTCCAGCTTGACGAGAAGTGCCAGCAGCTGCTGGAGGAAGTGTAGGCCATCGCGAAGCAAGGCGCAAAGATGGATCAAGATCTGGCCAAGGCACAGAAGTCAATAGAGAAAGCTAGATCCATGGAGGCCGAATACAAGACTCTACTCAAGCAGCAGAAGGCTAAGAAAGCTCTATCTCGTTTCATTAACGATCCTGGTGTACGGAAAAACCTAGTATGGGCTCCCTCGAAGCCGCCACAAGCCAAGCCATACATTGACAGCGAAGGCAGGCAGGTCATGCCTACTCCTATTCTCAACCTAGCCGTCGCCAAGACCCTTTTGGAGCAGGATAGATCACCCGCAGCTGTGGAACAGGTCTATGACCTTGTAGCAAAGGCGGTGAAACAGCAGGAAAAGGCCATCTCTCAGAGGCTTGAGTCTGACCCAGGGTATTGCCAGTCTAGCAATCCTAAGCCGCCAAGGGACCGATGTCCTCAGGATGTCGGGTCTCAGATGGGTTCATCAGAACGAAGACAGAGGGATGCACGCAACGTGAAGGACGCTATCCCCATATCCTCCGACCATGGAGGCAAGGCTCATCCTCGTCGCCCATCTCCACCTCCCCGATCTCCCCGACATCATGAAGACCCCAAATCTCACCATCGTACAGACATGACTCCGCCAAGGCAAAGCGACATCATCATCCGCGACAACACGGAGAAACCCCATCACGATAGAGAGCGCAACCAAGGACACAAGAGCAGGTCGCGTCATGACCCTCCACATCCGACAAGCAACCGCGACAAGCGTGAGGCGTCACAGGAGGGTAACAACAAGAAGGCTACGCCACTGCCACCTCCGCCTCTGTCGCCCCCTAGCAGCCACCATGGCGAAGGAGGCCCGCGTTTTTCACGCATCCCATCCCCTGGCGGAAAGAAGAAAAGAACAAGCCCGGAGCCATACGACGCACGTTCATGCCTGGAAAAGATTCATGAGGCCCGAGAAGGACAATACCTGGGATCACGTTGTTTTGGACATGTAATACGGACCGCAACTTACCCAGGGGTTTCCGGATCGACAAGACGACCAAGCCCTATGACAGCACCGCCAAACTAGCTACGTGGTTGCAGGACTACGGCAACACGGTGGAGATCGCCGGAGGTAACCCCAATGTTGCCGTCAAGTACTTCCCACTGATGCTAGCGGGCATAGCCCGCCAATGGATTGATGACTTGCTGGAGAAGTCCATATGAAGCTAGTTGGACATGCAAGAAGCGTTCACCAAGAACTTTGAGGGTACGTATAAGCGTCCCTGCACTATTGGCGATCTATAGTGGTGCGTCCAAGAAAAAGACGAGTCATCTCACGCCTACCTCTCTCGCTGTTTGGATATGAAGAATTCTTGCGCAGGAGTGCACGCTCAGACCGCCATGGCCGCCTTCATCGATGGGTTGGAGAAAGGTACGTTGCTCCGACATAAGTTGAAGCGCCTGCAGGACAATCACTGGCTCGATCTCAACCATATGATATAGCTGGCCAGTGAGTTCACGGCTACCGACGATGATGCTCGCGGCTCTCTGCTGGCAACGGCTGTTCCAACTCAAGCTAAGAGGAACAACAACACCAAGCGGAAGAACCCGCCAGAAGAAAAGCAAACCTCTGACATGGTTGCCATGACATTTGCAGGACGAGGTGATGGCGGAAAGCGTGGCCAAGGACGGGGGGCTGGTCGTGGGCAGAAGCGAGGTAGTGAAACTACCCCGGCAGTGCTCCGCGTTCCCCAAACATACGAGGAATACCATGATATGCCATGCCTCTTACACCTCGACGCCAACGGCAAAGCCACTCACACCAATCGTCATTGCAAGTTCGTCAATGACCTCAAGGAGGACCCGGAGTCCGGTTACAAGAGAATCCAGAAGAATAGACCGCGCGACAAGGGCAAAGGGAATAAAAAGGAGGAGGAGTCCAAGGATTCAAGTGACATGGACGAGGACGTTGACCCCAAGCATGCCGACAAGAGTGAGGGCAAGGGCAAGAACCCCTTCGAGAAGAAAGCTGATGTCTACCACACTTTCCTTGGCACCCCTACTGCCCGGCAACAAAAAAACTCCATGAGGACACTAATGGCCACCCTACCCCCAGTTCCCCAGTACCTACGCTTGTTGGAGATTCCAATCACTTGGGACAGGAAGGATCACCCAGAACTCATCCCTATGGAGAACCAGTACGCCATGGTCGTCAACCCCCTGATTGACGCCAACGAGTTCACCAAATGCATGGTGGATAGTGGAAGCAATATCAACATCATGTACCTGGATACGCTGCACAAGATGAACTTGACGGAGGCCAACCTAAGGCAGACTAGCACCATGTTCCATGGCGTAGTTCCTGGCCGGGAGGCTCGGTCCCTTGGGTGCATAATGCTTTAGGTCGCTTTTGGCGATGTTAATAATTATCGCCAATAACGCATGACCTTCGAGGTGGTCCCCTTCAAGAGCGTGTACCACGTCATCTTCGGACGCGACATCTTCCACGCCTTCATGGCCAAGCCATTCTTCGTCTACAACAAGCTCAAGATACCCGGACCAAACGGCATCATCACCGTATCCGGAAGCTTTACCAAGGCAAGGGACTGCAAGATCGGAGAAGCAGCCTTTGCAGAAGCTGTCCTCTACAACGAAGAATTCAAGGAAATCTAGGGCAAGGTCGACGCCACGGAGATGCCGGCGTCAAAGAAGCAGATATCTGACTCCGTCCCTGCCTTCAAGGACACCATCGATACCAAGCCAGTGGAACTTGTGGTATGCTATGCCTCCAAGACCACTGCTCGTCGAGTTCCTCCATGAGAATCGGGACATCTTTGCCTGGCAACCTGCCGACATGAAAGGTGTACCTAGGGAGCTTGCCGAGCACAACTTGGATATTGATCCAAAATGCAAACTGGTGAAACAACCTCTACCACGCTTCGGAGATGAGAAGAGACGCGCCATAGGCAAAGAGATAGCTAGGTTACTTAAGGCTAGTTTTATCCGAGAAGTCCTTCACACCCGATGGGTGGCCAATCCTGTACTTATCCCCAAAAAGGGAACCAAAGAATTAAGAATGTGGATTGATTACACCAGCTTGAACAAAGCGTGTCCCAAAGATCCATTTGCTTTGCCTCGCATTGACCAAGTCATTGACTCGACGGCTGGCTTGGAACTTTTGTGTTTTCATGCATACTCACGATACCACCAGATAAAGATGAGTAAGTCGGACCAATTGGACACTTCGTTCACCACACCTTACGGCACGTTCTGCTATGTCAAGATGCCCTTTGGGCTTAAAAACATAGGTGCTACGTACCAGCGGACTATGCAGCATTTCCTACACGATCAAATTGGTCAGAACATTCATGCCTATGTGGACGATATGGCGGTGATGTCTAAAAAATCAAATGACTTAATCTCTGACTTAAAAGAAACCTTTGATAATCTCCAGATATACAACATGATGCTTAACCCTAAGAAGTGCGTCTTCGGGGTTCCAGCTGGCAAATTGCTTGGCTTCATCGTTTCCCAGTGTGGAATCAAAGTCAACCCGGAGAAGATCAAGGCCATCCTAAACATAAACCGTCTGACATGCCTGAAGGACATACAACGGCTAACAGGCTGCATTCCAGTAGTAAGCTGGTTCATCAGCCGACTTGGAGAGAAGGCTCTGCTGCTGTACAAGTTGCTGAAGAAGGCGGACAAATTTACATGGACGGACGAGGCAAATGCAACACTAAAGAAGCTAAAAGAGATACTGTCCTCGGCACCTATACTTGCAGCACCCGAGCCTATGGAGCCTATGTTAATCTACATGCCAGCCACCAACCGGGTAATTAGCATCGTCGTCGTGGTAGAGCGGAAAGAAATAGGGCATGAGTGCGAAGTTCAACGACCAGTTTATTATGTAAGCGAGGTGTTGACGGAGTCCAAGCAGCGTTACCCGCATTACCAGAAGCTAGCTTATGGAGTGTTCCTTGCTTGTCAGAAGCTAAGGCACTATTTCTAGGAGCACCCTTTCACAGTTGTGAGCAAAGCTTCACTATTCAACATCATCAACAACATCGATGCTACATGAAGGGTTGCGAAGTGGGGCATTGAGCTTGCCGCCTTCGAGATCACCTACAATAGACGCGACGATATCAAATCACAGGCCTTGGCGGATTTCATCACAGATTGAACGGAGATGCCAGATGCTACCCCTATACTAGAGCCAGAATACTGGGTGACGCACTTTGACGGATCAAAGCTACTCAACGGCTCGGCGGCTGGCGTACTACTACAGTCGCCAATAGGGGTGAAGCTACACTATGTTTTGTAGATCCACTTCGAGGCTACAAACAACATGGCGGAATATGAAGCACTCATTCACGGACTTCGCGTAGCCAAGGATATTGGCATCAAGCGAACCGTTTGTTGTGGAGATTCCGACTTGGTTTCCCAGTAGGTGGATGGCACCTGGAACGCGCAAAACCCTATGATGGCAGCATATCGAGACGAAGTGGACGAGATAGCCAAGATCTTCTTGGGCTATGAAGTCAAGTATGTCCCGAGGGAGGAAAATGAGACGGCCGATCTACTGTCAAATATTGGGTCAGGGCGCAAATAAATTCCGCCTGGCATTTTTCTGAAGAATCTACGTACACCATCCGTGAAGGGAGAGGACCCCGAGAACCCAGATAGAATTGACTCTTTCGTTCACACAGTGACAAAGGTCCCTCCGGTTTGGACAAAACCGTTCATGGAATATCTCGTATATGGAAGTTTTCCCGTCGACGAGGTCGAAAGTCGGCAAATAGTACGTCGAGCAAAGGGCTATACCATAATCAATGGACAACTCTATAAAAGAATCACCACTGGTGTATACCTCAAGTGTGTTTCCCAGCAAGAAGATATTGAAATCCTTTGTGAGATCCATCTCGGAGATTGCGGGCATCATGCCTCTCCTCGATTGTTGGTCTCCAAAGCCTTCCGGCAAGGGTTCTACTAGCTGACTGCAAAGGCGGACGCCAACAAGCTGGTTGAGACATGCATGGGATACCAGTATTATGCCTGACAACCACATGTTCCAGCTAAATAATTGCGAACAATACCAATAACTTGGCCGTTTACAGTCTGGTGGCTAGACATGGTGGGTCCATTACAGACGACACCATGTGGGTTTACGCATCTGCTAGTAGTAGTTGATAAATTCACCAAATGGATAGAAGCTAAACCCATTAGAAAGCTTGATGGGGCTACTTCCCTTAGGTTTGTCCGGGATCTTGTGGTGATATTTGGTATCCCACACAACATTATCACCGACAATGGAAGCAACTTATCACTCGGAGAAGTGGAAGCTTATTGTTGGGAGAAGGTCATCCGACTTGACCTAGCATCTGTGGCACATCCACAATCCAACGCTCAGGTTGAGCGATCCAATGGATTAATTCGGCTGGGAATCAAGCCACGTCTAGAGGCACCGCTACATAGAGCAGCTGGAGCCTGGGCGGAGGAATTACCATCTGTTCTGTGGAGTTTACGAACTACACCCAACAGATCTACCGGCTACACCCCTTATTTCATGGTATATGGAGCAGAAGCCATCCCACCTTCCGACATCCTTCACGATTCACGAAGAGTTGCCGCCTATGACGAAGATGACGCTGAAGAATCCAGGCGCCTAGATGTGGACCTTCTTGAGGAAGAGAGCATATTGGCATGTCAAAGATCCGCCATCTACCAGCAGAAGCTACACAGCTACCATAGTCACCGTGTTCGGCATCGCTCATTTAAAGAGGGGGGTCTGGTGCTCCGACTTAAGCAGAAGAAGTCACACAAATTATCCCCGCCATGAGAAGGACTGTTCATCATAATAAAGGCGCTACTCAATGGGTCTTACTACCTCGTTGATAATCGTGAACTTGAGGATAGACCCATCGATCATCAAAAGCGTAAGCGACGTGACCTGTATGATGACTACCCAGAGCTTGATCGGCCATGGAACATAGCACAGCTACGTCCTTTCTACACTTAGCATATTTTTCATCTATTGTGTACCTCTTATATGATCAATGAAATAAAGCTCTTTGGTTCGCTCATATTCTTGAGTCTTTTACCTCCTTTAGTGTTCATTTTTGGATCGTATAAAACCTTTATGCGCAAGTTTTGCATTTGCACTTGTGAAAATTCCGCCTACAGGCGTTAGCTTAAGTTTTTTGGTCTACACGTTCTTTGTTGTTTTTATGTGGACTCTGGAGTAGTGACTTTTGGCACTTGAAGTCGGCAATTTTGTGCTTAGGTTTTGATGGTGCCATTGGGCATCATCACCTTAGTGCACGGTTCCAACTACGAGTGTTCCGACTCATGAAAAGTCAAGCATAAAAACCAAAGTAATGGATAAGACAGCACTTTCTTAAAAAATATTTACATGCTGAAACTAGTACTTAAGTAGCAGGAAACATACAGCTATTGTTTTACGCCTTAAGATTCACACAGTAGTTTTTCCGCATACACAAATCCAGAGGAGACAAATATTACAAAGTGTTTTTCATTCCTCTGGCGTAGGAGACTTTGAGGTAGCGTCGTCGGCAACATGAGAGCCATCCTGATCATCTTCAAAGTCGGTGGTCTTGAGGGACTCAGAGGATCTGTGCTGGTCGCCATCAATGATCTCAAGAGGCACAAAGGCGTTGGGATCGACCCACTCGCCGACCCTGGTGTCAAAGTCGGCGATGCCCAGATAGCTTTGTGATCAATCTTATGGCCTTCATCGTCTACATCGGGCAGACCCGGGGTCACCGTGTCGATGTTGGCATTCTCATAGTGGGCCTTGACCATAGCCAGCGACATTCTAGCACCAGCCTGGGCGCATGAAGCTTTCCATCTTACAATACGCTCGGGGTCTTGGCACAGAATCTCCGGGTACTTCATGACGGAATCCACCGCCTTGATGTTGATGTTCAGGGGCTTGGCAATATCTTTGGCTTGTTTGATGGCAGTACTGATGAAGTTGCCGGCGAGGACCATGCATTCCTTTGGCTGAGGAGGCGTATTGGTTAAACCAATAGGAGCTGCATTTACGGTAAGCAAAGGAGCACATGAGTTCAATAACACAAAAAAGTTCAGAGTACTTGGCTTACAGAAGTACAATACGGAGATCACTTACCAAAGATGCTCGCCTCCGCTTGTTGGAGTGTCACCGCCATGGAGTCCCGTTCTTGTCGGAGAACCTTGTAAGCCTCAAGGTTGTGCTGATTCTGCTCATCGGCAGCGTTCTTCTGCTCCTTGAGGATTGAAATTTCCTCCTTTAGTCATTTCATCTCCGTGTTGGCAGACTCCTGCAAAGCCTTCATGGATTCGTCGTGCATTTTAAAAGTGTCATCCCTCTCCTGCTTGAGGATCTTGTTCTCGCTATCTAGCAGTTCAATATGCTTGGATTGCTCGACAATATCCTTCCCCTTGGCAATAGGTTCTACAAGCCAGAGAACTGATAACACATAATGAGTAGTCGGATAGTGATGGCACAAGACCAAGTTTGAATGCGAAATTGAAAGGAAAACAGACTCTTGCTCTTGCTGATTTGATCCTTCAAGAAGGAAGTTTTACCCTTTTCATCTTCCAGTTCAGCGTGCATTTTGTGGAACTTCTCGTTGGCGATGCCTCTCCGAGCATTATCATTCTGTGGAAATAAATTCAAAGTTACTTAGTCTACTTGGAGCATCTAGCTAGATAAATATCCACCTAGAGGCTTGGGGGCTACAGTGAGAGTTTTTAACTCGGCAATATGCTTAGTCTTTCTTTAAGCATCTAGTCGGAACTAATTCTGTTTTGACTAGAGGCTTGCGGTCTACAATATTGAAATTTAAAAACACTGCGTATGCTACTCTAAAAGTATCTAGTCGGAACAATTCATTCAAACTAAATACTTGGGGGCTACAGTGCGAAGTTTTCTAGCTTAGTCACTTTTATATCATTCAGATGCAAAGACCTATGGTTTTCTGTCTAAATCCTCGGGGGCTATATTGGGATACTACATATGAAATGCAAAAAACAAATAAAACTTACAAGTGCGATGATCTTGAGGTTAGTGACGCTCTCGGTAAATATCTTGCTGAAGGAAATACTATTTCCGTGCAAGATATCCACCTGCCTGAGCATCTCTTCAAGACCACAAGTCGGAGAAGTTGGCGCTGCACTAGGAGCCAGAGCTGAGCTACTCGGCGTAAGCGCTGGGTAGACAATCTTCGGGAGCTCTATTGGCGTCTTGGGTGTAGTGGCACCGCCTTCGATAGAAGTTCCGCCTCCCACCATCGCCTTACCGCTACGAGTGGCATCCTTAGCCGGAGCTTCAGCCACTTTAGATACGGTGCTTTCTTGTGTCGCCTACTCGTCGACAATAGCAATATCCGCGGTGACACCTGGCTCCACTTCCATGGCAAAAGGGCCATATGCTACCTTAGCTGGAGAGCTTGACGGTGCGGCAGCAGGCTGGACACTGGGAGTTGTAGGGGCGATGTCGGGAGACGCTTGGTGCAACATCTCTTTAATGGTTTTAGAAGCCCCCAATGTTTTGGAGGTCTTCTTCAAACTCAAACTAGCCTTCTTCCCGAAACGTGCAAAAGTATAAGTACAGGAATAAGAAAAGCAAGAGACAATGTCGGATAATAAGAAGCTTACACAACAGTCGGTGCCTTGGTAAACGGGATGCCGGTGATCCTTCTTTTCTCCGCCTCCAGGGAGGCGGTGGACTTCTTGGAGGCTCCAGCCTCCGTATTCTTCTTCTTGCCTCCGTCGGCAGCATCAGAGGTGGAGCTCTTCCGCTTACGCGCCAACGGGACATCATCGTCAGACACGACGGTGACTTCCTTCATCTTGGGGTCGTAGATTTTGGCAGCCATGCTATCCTCCTCTAGACTTTTTAGCTATTAAGTGAAATCCCGAAGTGTTAGATGGAATGGTAATGGCTAGACGGAAGAACTGGAGTATATGTCATACACGGAAAATAGATATGTACCTCTGGGCACGTGCCGCCCTCGAACATGTCGTAGGTGATGGTGAAGCCGCACTTCCTGTCCTTCACCTTGACGATGTCTTTGAGGCAGAGCTTGATGGAGTCACTCGAGAAGTTGTCCTCGGAGATGCATAGGCTATCCTTCCTATACTTGGTATACTGGTGCATCAGTTTCGCGCGGTGCTGCAGAGGCTGGATCCGCCTAACGAACCAGCACATGGCTAGATCCAACCCGTCTCTATGAACCACTCGATCCACCTTATAGCGTGGGGCTTCGTTGTCGGAGGGAAGGGTGGCTTGGGATCTCCATGTCGGGTCTTCAGCGGCAGACCCGTCGACAAAGTCTAGGTATGTTGCTTCTCGGCCAACCAGAGGGATATCTAGGCCGTAGAAGTACGTCCTCTGCCAGTTTTTGCAGGACTCATGGCCTATAATGTCGGGGAACCGCTGGCCAGGCCGGATCTTGAAGCTAATGGTTCCAAAGTTTTTGAGCTCATCCTTGCTTGCTCCGGCTTCCCTCTTGACGGTGAAGAAGTATATGAACAGATCTAACCTAGGCCTAATTCCTAGGTAACCCTCACAAAGCGCCGCGTAGTTGCTAAGCGCGAGGATGCTATTCGGAGATAGGTTTTGAGGTTGAACCCAGTAATGGCTAAGGACTGATAAGAAGAAGTCAGAGATTGGGAGGGAGACGCCGTGTACCATTTGTGCTTTGAGGTACACCTTCTCTCTAGCTTGGGTAGAAGGGATAACCTCGCCGGCCGCAGGCGCCCGCCAGACCAGCTCCTCCATCACGGGGAGGTACCTCTCGGCGAGCATCTCCTTGAGGTAGCCATCAGCGATATCGGTGCCACGCCACTCTCCTTTGTGAGAGTAGATCTCCTCCTCCAGCGGTTCCAGACCCACTGGAATATGGTCACCGCCGGTGGATTCCACCACCGCGGTGCGTGGTAATACCAGGCCCTCTGGGGGCACCTGAATGGAGCCTGCCGGCTTCGCCACAGCATCGCTCGTTGATGCCATGGAAGGGGTTGCATTGCTGCTCGCCATTGAGGAGGGGAGGAAGGTGAGTGTGGACTGGGGAAAACTAGGGTTTTTCTCGGTGCGCGCGGAGAGCTAGAGGAGACGTTTGCTGGAGGAAGCATATGACGCGAGGAAGAATGAGGTGAAAAGATAAAATCTACCACGATTATTATTTATAGTACTCTGTGTCAAGATTCATGCAAGTTGATCGAACGATTGCTGCGTGGACAGTGTGTGCGTGCGCGTGCACGGAAATTTCGCCATGTTCCCACCGCCGCCGCTAATATTTCGCATCCTTCGCGTGGGAAACACGGCTATGATTGCATTATCTGCATGTGTGAGTTACGAGGCGTCGCTGACTTACGGTCTACGTTGATCTAGCTGACACGGGCAGGTGAACCATTCCATCTGAAGATTCCGGCATGGACGGATCCAGTCCGGCTACGAGAAGAGTACGATAGAAGATTCAACAG
Source organism: Avena sativa (assembly GCA_916181665.1). NCBI lineage: Eukaryota > Viridiplantae > Streptophyta > Magnoliopsida > Poales > Poaceae > Avena > Avena sativa. The sequence goes on from OV702281.1 coordinate 115,902,028, forward strand.
TTCTACGACTTACAAGTTGAAGACGGAGGGCATTGCAGGGTTCTTGGGAGGACTACAAGATATTGCTTGACGATTTTCTAGCATTCATCTAGATAGAGCATTCAACCTGAAGAGGCAAGACGACGCAAGATCTCGGAGTTCTCCGGGGGCTACTATTGGGGATATGCTAAATGTGTATCACCATAGCATGTCTCTAATGTGAATAACCGGGTGTCCCACAGTTGGTAGCAAGGCCCATGGCCTGCTGGGCGGCCCAGTTAGATGGATCCAGAAGGGAGTCACCGACGTACTCGGAGCCTTGGAGTGCAAGACATGTTGGACTAAGTTGTATATTGTGTAGGACTCTGTAACCTGTCCGGCAAGGACTTTGCCTGTAACCCTAGGATCTGGCGACTATATAAGCCGGACCTATGGGAGCCTTTAGGGCACGACACAACTCATATCGTGCACAACAAACCGATCTCAGTAACTCGGCGCATTGCCAATATAGTGATTTATAGCAGGAGTAGGATCCCACCACCGTCATGGAATCTGAACCTGGGTAAGCTGTGTTACCTCATACCTGCCAACCTTCCGCCTTACCCCACGTCTCTAAACACACTCTGTGAGGACCCCTCCATGGCGTACTCATCGGCAATACCACGACATTTATCTTAAGGAGAACACCTCTAGTGAACTATGGACCCCAGACCAATCTTTAACATTGATACATCTTCCATTGTTCCTGTTTATTTTCTGCAAACCACTATTAGCTTCCACACCATACAGTTAATCCTTTGTTTTCAGCAAACCAGTGAGATTGACAACCTCACTATTCGTTGGGGCAAAGTCTTGAGTTTGTGTTGTGCAGGTTTCTAGAGCTAGCATGTAACATACCTAAAATCATTTTTTCAAGGATTGCATATCATCCATACATGCATAATCATTTAGGGATCATTTTCAAGTCATTCCAAAGAAATAGAAACTTTGGGTGCTATTATTTCATGTGGACAAGCTTTGAATCCAATGCTACTCTATAGTGAGAGAATATTTGTTTTAAAACCATTGTTGTGTGTTCATAGGATTGTTTCATGTGGACAAGCTTTGACAAGGCTTGGGAAAAAATTCCAAAACAAATATGGTTTTAAAACCATTTTAAAATCTTCTTCAAACCTTGTCCTAAGGCACTGTTTATTTTGAAATTTCAAAAGGAACCAAACAAGTCCAGCAAGGCAGCTTGGTTTTATGCCCAAAAATATGAAGGTTTCACTTCACAAAAAGTTCAGAAAGATTTGGAATTAAAATGCATTTGAATTCATTTGAAAAGGTTTCCTGAAAATCATTTTAGAAAAATAAAAAGAGATAAGAAATGGAAAAAGGCCGGCGCGAGACTTTCAGCCCAGCAACAGACCTAGCCCACTAAGCCCACCCGAGGTTCTTCTCTCTCTCTCTCTCTCTCTCTCTCTCTCTCTCTCTCTCTCTCTCTCTCTCTCTCTCTCTCTCTCTCTCTCTCTCACACGGCGCATAGTTACCCCGCGCTCGCTGACTGGTGGACCCAATGCCATGCGGGCATCGTCCCAAACCACGCACCCCCACGAACCCGTCGACACCGCCGTTAACTCCATTACTGTCGCGATTGAAGCAGGTTTAATTGCCGGCATTTCCTCGAGTGATCCTCGCCCCTGCTCCGGCTATAAAATCCTCTCCTCACCCCGCATCTTTCCCCTCGCTCAGCACACTCACCTCGCCACCAGGTTGCTAGTATTTCGAACTGCACCGCCGCTGCCCGACGAACTCCGGCAAACGATTACGGTGATCTCCGACCGCCCCTCTGCTTCTGGTTCAAACGAGTGTGACCCTCGTGTCCTTGTGCATATGGTGACACCCCTGGTTTGCCTGCTCGTGACCCAGGTCGCCGTCTCCGTTCACGCCCGCAAACTCCAGAGCCGCCGCTCAACTCCGACGAGCAATTTAGGTAAAATCTGAGCGCCCCTTGACCTCGCATGCATGCTATCAGATCCGCCGTGTCCTTGCACAACTGCTAACACCACTGGCTTGTGCTAGGGCGATCCTGAATGTCGTCAACGTCGCCGTCTGCATGAACCCGACGCCACCAGCAACTCCGACGAGGTCCTGCCGCTGCATCCGTGCGCCCCTAGACAAACTACTGCCACGTTGAGCTTCCTCGTGACCTTGTGAGTCTGGTAAGCCACGCCACACACCCCAGCCCCTCCTGTATTCTTCGGAGTGTCGCTGACAGAGTGCCGCCACCGCGCCACCGTCGCCAGCGCCGCCAATCCTTGGTCGTTTGATCGCGAGCCGTTAGATCTAGATCTAACACATGAGATAGAATCACTTAACGAAGGGGTACGAGTTAGATCTGGCCATGCGATTTCATTTCTATCATGCGGTCCACACTGGTAGATCTGTGCGAAGCGGTACCGACGAATCAGAGAGCGCCCTGTGGCCTGAGTTTAGAATTAAAACAGAAATTTGATCTATTAGTTAATCAAACTTGTAAAATTCATAACTTTTGATCCACACGTCCAAATTTTACAAATTTTATATCATTGGAATTAGGAGAGAAAATCTTATCTGTTTATGCAATGTGTTTAATGTTTTTCCTCTGTACAATTGGTTGTTTTTACAGAAACTTTTGTAGGCTTAATTTGAGTATAGAAATTGTTTGAAAAATGTTTTAAAGATCAAATAAAGTTTAAATTGAGTTTCTTGAACTTGTTTATGTTTTAGTACTGTACACTTGTCTTGTTTGGTGTAGAAAAATCATCACATGGAATTTGCATGCATTCATATATTTTCTTTGTATATATTTTGTGATGTGATTTTTGGTGCCCTTGTTTTATGTGTAGATTTTGGTGCTAATAGTGATTGTGGTTGTGAAGGTTGTTGCAACTCCACAAACTACCAAGGCAAGTGGTGCTTCATGATTTTATTCCTATATTTTTCAACTATGCACTAGAAATATTTTGTATAGGACTTGCATGAATATTTTGATAAGTATCTATATGCTATGCTTGGGAAATCCTAGTAGTTGTAGAATTGTTAGAAATTTCTCTAAGTTAAGATGCTTACCATTGCCATGCTTAGCCTAGCTAGTAGCAACCAAGGGTGGTTATATATTCATGCTATGTGAAATATTTCTAAGTCTTTGACTTGTGTTTTTGCTTAATAAAACAACTAAGTGAATGAAACACCTGGGTGGAATGGAAGGAATGGTTTGTGTTGAGTGGTTACACAAGGCCAATTTCTATGGTTTACCTTGTGTATCTCACTTGTGGAAAGACACCCAGGAACAAAGGGATTTGAGATGCCATATGTTAAGAAGCTTCTAGTGCAGCCACTTGGCATTATGGGCTCTTCCTGGATCATATAGGTTGCAATAACTTAGCCATTTAGACAGTTGGTGGTAGTGGGATGATAGGTTTGGAGCGCATCCATTTGGTCTAAGGGAAGGCTTCTAAAAGGTCCTGTCTTGGTGAAAATCAAGTCTTGTGGGGAAAGTGCACAACCTCTGCAGATGGAAGAATCTAAGTACTTAGCCATGTCCCTGGTATTGGACAACTTGAGCATCAAGACATGGAAGCTATCAGAATCTCCTCATCCCAATTTTCTAAGTTAAAACTTGTGGTTGAACAAGGGTGAAGGTTCACCAATTTCTATTGGTGATTCCTTGGGGAAAGTTTTGTCAAAGAAAAACTTAGTGTTTTCAACTAATAGGTAAAACCTATTTTGAGCAAAGCAAGCCTAAGCTACACTTAGCCAAATTCATGTAGTATCTAGATGCTAATATTCTACTAAGGTATCACTTGCCAATACTATTCCAATGTATTGACCCACTGTGGCTGTAACTTGTGATGTTGCAGGTTATTCTGATGATGATTAGGGGTTATGAGTCTACAGTCAACATGCTTGCATGTGGCACATGAAGATGAAGACTTATTTATCTTATTATATATTTGAACTCTTGTATTAGTCCTATGGCCATGGAGTTGTAAAAGACTATGTTTGTCTCTGGAATGATATGTAATAATGACCTTTGTTTCTGTGTACTTCATCTTAAACTGTGGATGCTAGCATTGATCCAGGGACTAGCATTGCAATCACAGGGATCCTTACCTTTATAAAGGGAGGGATCTTACATAGCAACACCTTTGAGTCGTTTCCTTCCTCCTACTGGTTTGATAACCTTGGTTTCTTACTGAGGGGAAAACTTGTTGTTGTACTCATCATACCTTCCTCTTGGGGTCTCCCAACGAAGATCTATAGTGATCTGAGCCGCATCATTAACTGAGGCGATCGACTAAGATTTAGTCGGATGAATCACTTATCTTGGATGGAGAAGAGAGTCAGACTATTTAAGGGATGACAAATATTCTCCTATAGTCTAACAAGGTATATCATGAGGCAAAAGGGACTCGGACGCAAGTCACATTGGAAAGGCAAGTTGTCATGACTCTTTGGTACTTGGGAGTCGACACATTCTGCTAGGAGCCGCTACCGACTGATCGATTGAGAGTCGGACTCCAGTCGTGTCCAAGTAGCCATGAGCCTGCGGGGTCACACACTTAATAGCGGGAGCAAGTTCGGATTAGATCTGAATCGGAAATCTGGTTGGGTTGGACCCGAGTCAGATTTGGACTGAGTCTGTGAGTCGGACTCATGGTGTCTAATATTATATGGGCTTTAGTGAATGGTCCATGAGTGAGTGGAGCCCACGTTCACTCCCTATATATAGTGGGGCACGGAAACCTAAGGAGGTTGATTGGTTAGGTCATTCCATGCGCTGGAAACCCTAGCTCCACAACAGTCCAGCCGTCGTTACGAACTTAGCAGTTCGCCGCCGGTGCTCCTCCTTGTACGTGTGGATACTAGCAAAGGTGTTGTACGATCATCACCAGGACGATCGTGATCGGATCGGATCTCGAGGACTGCACTGCATTCAACTGACGCGCTTCATCAGTAATCCGCAACTGCGCGTCTAGTGGTAATCCTCGTGGCCTTCTACCTCAGCTAGATCTTGGGATCACCATGTTAGAGGAAAAAGTTTTGTTTTATCTCTGCGTGGCCCAACACTTAACACATGCCATTGGGCATGATTATTTTGAATATCATCAAGTAGCTTCTTTGCAACACTCACTTGCTTTCCAATGATTGTTCCTCCTCCTGCAGTATCTAGCATAAACTTAGACATTGGGTTAAGGCCATTATAAAACAAATGTAATATGAGCCATTCTTCTATCCCATGACTAGGACAATTCATTATGGCTTCTTTCATCCTCTCCCACGCAAGCGCCGGTGGCTCACAGTCTTCTTGTCTAAAGCTTATAATGTTGGATCTTAGCTGCATAGTTTTAGCTAGGGAAAAAATTTATTCATAAACAAATTAGTACATTCCTCCCAAGATTTAATAGGTCCCTTTGGGATAGCTAGCAACCAATCCTTATCCTTTCCTCTAAGAGAGAAAGGAAATAATCTTAATTTAACAACATTTGGATCTACATCCTTAATACGCATCATGACGCAAATTTCAGTGAAAGTGTTTAAGTGCAAACCTGAATGCTCAGAAGATGAGGCCCCAAATTGGTTCTGTTGAACTAGTATTAAAAGGTTAGGCTTAATTTCAGAAGTTTCTGCATCAACAGCGGGCTCAGTGATAGGTGCACGAATAAAAAAGTATCTTTTGAGCCATGGCTCTTATATTTTTGGTAATTTTTAAGTAATGGAAACAAATAACAAGTAACAATTTTTTTGGGGTTTTCAAATAGATAACAAGAAAGTAAACTAATAGCAATAAATAAACTACAAACTAATAATAAAACTAAAAACAAGGTCTCTAGTGACCTCACCAGGATAGCGTATTGCTTCCCCGACAACGGCGCTAGAAAAAAGGTTGATGTCTTCGATCCGGATTCATAGATGTAGTATAATAGCTTTTTCCCTAGAAGACCTAGGTTTAATCAAACCTTAGAAAGCGATTCTAAAATAAAATAAAATGTACACGTCTACAAGACTTTGTTTCTTCATTTTACCTTAGTTTACCGGACCAATCTAGTTTACTTTTATAGTGGGTTGAATCAATGGATGGAGATAGGACAGGGTTGAAGATCCACCTAAAGATGCACATCATATGGGACATATGATAATAATAAGAATAATCATGTGTAATGTTTGAATGGAGATAATCTCTTGTGGGAAACACATCCTAATATACTAGATCCCCCGTGATGTAGCGGACATAACAATAGTATTTTAATCCAACCGAGTGCACACCAAAGAAATAGGCTACAAACGATCATTAAGTGTAGAACACAGATTAAAGCATTAAGTGGTGATGTTGTTGTGATCCCGAATGGGTCGCTAAGCGAAGATCGTACTACCCTTTCTGTCACTGAGGTTCTGATGAGATCGCAGCTTGCTAAGTATCTCAGCTCAATCCTTTATCAATCTATGGGATCTTGGGTACCTACAAGTCCACAGGTCGAGACAAGAGACAAAGAAACAAAAGATACAAATCTCAATTGCAAACAAAATACAATACTCCCATGATTAGATGCACATAATTGCTGCGAGTTTTCTCCCCAACCCGCAGCCCATGAGGACTACTCACGCATAACAAATAGATTAAGGATAGAAAACATTGTGCACAATACTTAGATTGAAATCGAATATTCTTACAATGTTCGCCAAATCACAAGGAGATCTAAAGTACAAAGCAATGTTTATGGCTAATGGAGGGGATAAATGATGGAATGGACGAACATTGGTGTGGATCTCCTTTGGTCGTGTTGTGATGAAATCTGATAATGGCGGCTCTCTAGCTAGCGGCTGGAGCCTCAAACTATATAGGCATCTTCACAAAAGTCGTAGGGTTTTACGAGACGGAGCCGCTGGCACCTAGTACGTGTCACATCCCAAGATTTTCCAAATCTTGTAATGTGAAAAATAAATAAACAAAATAAATAATTGTTGAAATTTAGGGTGAAAAGAAACTTTTGTTTCTAATTGGAAACTTAAAAACCCATCTTGAACAAACTTTGGTAAATGTTTGAATCCAACTAAATTCAAATCAAGTTAAATGCATTCCTCATAAATGCATCTGGAAATTTAAACACTTGGAAAATAAACCAAAACCCTAAAACCCTAATGGAAGAAAATAATTTTCAAGTTATCACTAAGACCATGGTTTTGATCCATATAAAAAGCTTTCAACCAAACATTTCAAAATGATCCATAGAAATTGGTTTCACTTAATTTGGAGCCATAGATAAAATCTTATGAATTTAATAAGATAAGGAAATTGAATTCCCAAAGCTAATAAAGCCCTTATCTAAAATCCATGCCAAATGGTGAGCAAATAATCCTAAAAGGATTTAAAAAGATAAACAAATAATAAATAAAGTTATAATAGTTGGAATCTCTATTTTTGGATCTTTAAATAAAAACATATGGTTTTGATAAGCATAGGTAGAAATATAAATAAGGATTATTTTAAAGAGCCAAATTAAATCTTGGCCAAGCAAATGAAATAAATTATTTCTATTTGTTAAAAAGAATAAAGGTTTGTTTAAATAAAATAATAAGGATTTATTAATATCCAATTTTATTTAAGTAAAGGCTTTTTCCCTTTCAAATAAACATTAAAAAAAATTATTAAAGATTTTCAAAATAAGAATTCCAAGTGTTTTAGTTTTTCAAAAGAAACCTACTGAAAAGATTTTGATATTATTTAGAATTCAAAAAGAGTTTTAAAATAAATTAAAACCTATTTGAATTAAAGACTATGGGCTATTTATTTAATTATTACTAGATCCTAAAAGAATTATTTTATTTTGAACCTTGAAATATGTTGATAAACAGAATTAAAATTCACCCAAAGTTTGGTGGTGATTTGAATTCAAATGGAGATAGAAAAATATTAATAAATTTTATTTAATTAATACTAGAGCCTATTTAAAATAATTAAAAGACCCTAAATTTGACTTTGGAATGTGTTATTAATCAGTGTATGAAACTACACAAATGTTGGTTGAGGTTTGAAATCAAATTGATGTTTGAAATAATTAATCAAAATCAAAACAGAATAAAAGAAATGGAAAAGGAAAAACAATCAGAACAAAAAAATGATGAAAAGGACTCAGCCCAGCCAGCCGGCCCAACTGGCCCAGCAGGAGCCCATATCTCTCCCCCGAACCATTTCGTTTCTCACGCGCAAACTCACCCGCTCAGTCACCGACGCATGGACCCCATCTCCCCTCTTCCTCTCTCGCTGTCAAACGGATCCCACGACCACGTCAGCGTCTTCCCCGCGCGACCAGTTCTTCCTCCCGTTACTGTCGATTGATTCGCGTGGTAAATTCTCTTCAATGCCGCATGATCCTCGCCCCCTGACCACACTCACTTAAGCGCCCGTTTCCCCTCTTCCTTTCCCCACAAGCATCACGCCTCGAGAGCCACCAGGCTGCTCGGAATCATCTTCGGACCGCCACTGTCTCCGGCGAGCTCCACCTCCAATTCCGGCCACTCGCCATCGCCCCTCGCCTCCTCGAGCACACGAGCGTGACCCCCAGTCCCTGGCGTTTCTCTCTGCACCCTCATCTTGCTCGCGCGTGCCCCCAGCATCGGCAACGACGACGACCAGCAGCGCCGCCGTCTGCCTCTACTCCGACGAGCCCTACAGGTAGTCTCTGACCGCGCCTCCACTCCTCTTTGATGCTCCGATACTCTCCACTCGTCTGTGCGTCTAACCATGCCGCTTTCTTGCTCTATCGTGCACCCTAGAGTCGCCTTCGTCGATGACTGACCACACCCGACGGTTCCACGAACTCCGTTGAAGAATTCCGGTCGACCCCGAGCGCCCCTTCGCCAGCAAGGACCACCTCGAGCATGTCCACGTCGCGACGAACTCGGTGAGCTTCTCCCTTCGCTCTCTCACTTCTTGTAACGTCGACACCGCCACCGTCTGACCGCTCCGCCGCCACTCGTTGGCAAGCATGCTGAGCGCCGTTCGATTTCGATCTAGTGGCTAGGATAGAATATAACCCGAAGGGGTAAGTAGTGCCTCTGAGCCGTGTGATTATAATTAGATCCAACGCACCAGAATAAGTGATCCGCACGAACCGGTATGGGCGAATAGAATCGTGACGCGTGGCCAGTGTGTCAGTTTAAAAACAGAATTTGATCTATGGTATTAGTAAACTTGCAAAGTTCATAACTTTCAAACAACACGTCCAAATTTTGCAAATTTTATATCAATGGATTCAGCAAAACAAGTACTTTCTACCATGCACTTTGTTTTGTAAAATGTTTCTGTTAAATTGTTTGTTTTTGCAGAAACTTATGTAGGCATATTTAGAATATAAAATTTGTTCTAAAATGATTTTTGAGACAAAATCTTTGGCAAATGGTTTGTTTTGAACCTACTGACCATAGAAATAAATTTGTGGTTTCAAAAACATATTTGGTGAAGCAAAAGAATAAAACCTTGAATTAAAGCATTTCTAGTCAAATAAAAATATGGTTTAATTGTTAAAAATAATTTTGGAGGAAAACCTTTGGGAAATGTTTTGATTTAAACTCTCTGACCCCGAACACCAAGTTTTATGATTTAAAAATGTATTTGGTGAACCCTATAAAGAATATTTCTTTGCTAAAGGCATTTTCAAACCACATAAAATATTGATTTGGTTTAAAAGGGTTTATGAGTAAAATCTTTTGCAAATAGTTTTGCCACTTTATAAAATGACCAATAAAGTGTTTTAGAATGCTTATAACCTATTATAAACCACTTTTGTAAATAAAACAAAGTTTGGCATGCTTGCATACATTGTTTTGTTTCTATTATTTTATGTGATGTTGCTTGAATGGTAGATTGAAATATTTCTTGCTTGATTGAATTGTAGTGATTTGAAGAGTGTGAATATTGCAAAGGTCAAGGAGTGAACTTATATTCTCTACCAAAAAGGCAAGTTATGCTTCATACTTTTGTCCCATTATTTTCACTATCCATTAGTGATATTTCTAAGTAGGACTTGCATGGAATTTTAGCTAGGTATAAACTATGCCATGGGAAATCCTAGTAGATGAAACCTTAGTAGAATTCTCCTAAGTTAAGATTCCTACTACTGTCAAGCTTAGCTTAGATAGTAGAAAACAAGGGTGGATTATATTCATACTATGGAATATTTCTAAGTCAAGGACTTGTATTTTGTTTAATAAAACAACTAAGAGAATGAATCACCTGGGTGGAATGGAAGGAATGGTTTGTGTTGAGTGGTTACACAAGGCCCATTTCTATGGTTTACCTTGTGTATCTCACTTGTGGATGGCCACCCAGGAACAAAGAGATTTGTGATGTCAAATGTTGAGAAGCTTCAAGTGCAGCCACTTGGCATTATGGGCTCTCCCTGGATCATATAGGTTGCAATAACTTAGCAAAATGGACAGTTGGTGGTAGGGGATTGATAGGTTGGAGCGCGTCCATTATGGTCTAAGGGAAGGCTTCTGAAAGATCTTGTCTTGGTGAAACCAAGTCTTGTGGGGAAAGTGCACCACCTCTGCAGAGTGAAAAATCTAAGTACTTATCCATGTCCCTGGTAAAAGACAATTTTGAGCATCAAGACATGGAAGCTATCAAGAATCTCCTCATCCCAATTTCTAAGTTAAAACTTGTGGTTAAACAAGGGTTGAAGGATCACCAATTTCTATTGGGAGATTCCTTGGGAAAGATTTTGTCAAGCAAAAACTTAGTGTTTTAAAATGATAAGGAAAATCTATTTTGAGAAAATCAAGCCTAAGCACCACTTAGCCAAATGCATATAGATGATAGACTCCACTATACTACCATAGTATCACTTGCCAAGACAATTCAAATGTATTGACCCTTGTGGCTGTAACTTATTATGTTGTAGGTTTTTTTGATGTTAGTGAAGTTTATTGATTAGGATTACAAGTCTACAACCAACATGTCTACATGTGGCACTTTGAAGATGAAGGACCCCATTCTATTATTATATTCTGTTGCATTGTAATGAGATAGCCAAATTAGCTATGAAAGATGTAATAAGTTATTTTATTCCTGCTTATAAAGTTGTATTATGACCTTTGTTTCTTGATATTACATCTTAACTGTGGATGCTAGCTATTGATCCAGGGACTAGAATTGTAAACACAGGGATCTCTACCTTATCAAAGGTTGGGAACCTTACAGATGGTATTAGAGCATTGTGTTGCCTGTAGGATTATAACCCTAGGATTGGACAAAAACCCTTATAAAAATAGGAGTTGATTTTGTTCCAAAACATATTTGCAAACAATCTTGTAAACTCTTTCCTCAACCATTTTGGTTTTAAACTCTACATCTTCTATTTCAAACTTGATAGACAAAGCCTACCCCATGGCCAAAGACTTCACCATGTGCAAAGGACTTCATCAACTCAAATGACTTCAACATCTTCAGGTGATTTCAACCTTATTCTCAACAAGGACTTCAACCTTGGATATCACTAAGGACTACAAGTGATACAAGAAATATTACTCAAGACTTGAAGACTAAGGAAATACTACTTAGAAGGAATCATCATCACTTTTGAAGTTTTGTGACCAAGTCACAAGAATTTTCCCAAGGAAACCATGATCTCATTGAAGAACCAACTAAGAAGGATGGAATGATCTCAAGTGAACCATATAGTTGGACCACCATGTTTAGTTTAAATAAAACACACCAACCTAAGTGGTGTAGCAAAAAATATTTTGTTGCCTAAAAATGTGCTTGAAACTTGTTGTTTGAATGGAGTGTTTGTTTGTGATTGCTTGCACATTACTTGAGTGAATTGTGATGTGTGTGATTAGAATTGTTTACTTAGAAATCTTTTGCCTATTCTAATCCCAATCCAACCCAAACAGATGACTACTCCAAGGAACTCCAACATCAAGGATGGTGACAACAACAACCAAGAGGCCAACATGAGAGAACTCATAGTAACCCAAACCCAGTTGAACCAAGTGACAGCTCAATTTTTAGCCAACACCAGTGAGGTAGATCCAACCATGCAAAGGTTTTTGGAAACCCAAACCCAATTGTTGCATAAGGTGACATATCAAATGATCAACATGGGAGACAACTCTTCGCAAGGAATTTGTGACAACAAGGATGTCAAGGATGATATTCTAGAAGGAACCCAAGCTTGTAATATTTGTGGAGACAAGGATCACACTTCCAAAGAGCATGAAGATCAATGCCCCAATTGTGAAGAGAAACATCCAATTGACCAATGCCCCACATCTCAATCTACTTGTTTCTTGTGTGAAGGAAATAATCATGTCCCTATCCAATGCCCCATCTATTCCATAGTTCAACAAAGGAAACAAGGTGGAGTGCAACAACTGATTGCAGCCTACTATGAGAAAACAAAGTCTACCAAGAAGAATGAAGACAAAGGAAAATCTCATCTTGCACCTCCATGCAATATGACTCAATTTAAAGGACAAAGAGGAGACATATGTATTATCCAAGGAAAAGGTCAAGGAGACCAGGAAACTTTCCCACCTTTGAGATAAGATATGAAGAGCATGAACTAGAAGCACTCCTAGCTTTGGAGAAACCCAAGAAGAAGAAAGACAAAATCCAAGTGCAATGTTGTCATTGCAAAGAAATGGGACACTATGCCAATGAATGTCCAGAGAAGAAGAAAAAGTATAAGGAGATTAGCCAAGTGTGGTGTAACAACTGCAAAGAGTTAGGCCATTATGTGTCAACTTGTCCACAGAAGATACGTGAAGAACTCAATCTTATCACATGTTACAATTGTGGTAACCAAGGACATTATGCAAGCAATTGTCTAGAAAAGATGAAGCACAAGATAAAGCCTATGAAGGATCTCAGCCTTGTCACATGTTTCAAGTGTGGAAACAAAGGACACTATGCAGATGCTTGCCCAGAAATATTTCAACAAGATTCCAAGCAAGCCAAGAAGTAATCTAGCTGGAAATTTTTTAAGGGTGGTAGTACCCCAGTTGCTTTGAGCCAACTCATAACCCCTAGCCTCCCCAAATCTCGGGACGAGATTTATTTTAAGGGTGGTAGCCTGTCACATCCCAAGATTTTCCAAATCTTGTAATGTGAAAAAAAAATAAAAAAAAAATAATTGTTGAAATTTAGGGTGAAAAGAAACTTTTGTTTCTAATTGGAAACTTAAAAAACCATCTTGAACAAACTTTGGTAAATGTTTGAATCCAACTAAATTCAAATCAAGTGAAATGCATTCCTCATAAATGCATCTGGAAATTTAAACACTTGGAAAATAAACCAAAACCCTAATGGAAGAAAATCATTTTCAAGTTATCACTAAGACCATGGTTTTGATCCATATAAAAAGCTTTCAAGCAAACATTTCAAAATGATCAAGAATGACAAATAGAAATGTTATTAAAACCATAGAAATTGGTTTCACTTAATTTGGATCCATAGATAAAATCTTATGAATTTAATAAGATAAGGAAATTGAATTTCCAAAGCTAATAAAGCCCTTATCTAAAATCCATACCAAATGGTGAGAAAATAATCCTAAAAGGATTTAAAAAGATAAACAAATAATAAATAAAGTTATAATAGTTGGAATCTCTATTTTTGGATCTTTAAATAAAAAGATATGGTTTTGATAAGCATAGGTAGAAATATAAATAAGGATTATTTTAAAGAGCCAAATTAAATTTTGGCCAAGCAAATGAAATAAATTATTTCTATTTGTTAAAAAGAATAAAGGTTTGTTTAAATAAAATAATAAGGATTTATTAATATCCAATTTTATTTAACTAAAGGCCTTTTCCCTTTCAAATAAACATTAAAAAAATTATTAAAGATTTTCAAAATAAGAATTCCAAGTGTTTTGGTTTTTTAAAAGAAACATACTAAAAAAGATTTTGATATTATTTAGAATTCAAAAAGAGTTTTAAAATAAATTAAAACCTATTTGAATTAAAGACTATGGGCTATTTATTTATTTATTACTAGATCCTAAAAGAATTATTTTATTTTGAACCTTGAAATATGTTGATAAACAGAATTAAAATTCACCCAAAGTTTGGTGGTGATTTGAGTTCAAATGGAGATTGAAAAATATTAATAAAGTTTATTTAATTAATACTAGAGCCTATTTTAAATAATTAAAAGACCCTAAAAAGAATAAATAAATTATTCTAAATTTGACTTTGGAATGTGTTATTAATCAGTGTATGAATCTACACAAATGTTGGTTGAGGTTTGAAATCAAATTGATGTTTGAAATAATTAATCAAAATCAAAACATAATAAAAGAAATGGAAAAGGAAAAACAATCAGAACAAAAAAAATGACGAAAAGGACTCAGTCCAGCCAGCCGGCCCAACTGGCCCAGCAGGAGCCCATCTCTCTCCCCCGAACCGTTTCTTTTCTCACACGCAAACTCACCTGCTCAGTCACCGACGCGTGGACCCCATCTCCCCTCTTCCTCTCTCGCTGTCAAACGGACCCCACGACCACGTCAGCGTCTTCCCCGCGCGACCAGTTCTTCCTCCCGTTACTGCCAATTGATTCACGTGGTAAATTCTCTTCAATGCCACGTGATCCTCGCCCCCTGACCACACTCACTTAAGTGCCCGTTTCACCTCTTCCTTTCCCCCCAAACATCACGCCTCGAGAGCCACCAGGCTGCTCGGAATCATCTCCGGACCGCCACTGTCTCCGGCGAGCTCCACCTCCAATTCCGGCCACTCACCATCGCCCCTCGCCTCCTCGAGCACACGAGCGTGATCCCCAGTCCCTGGCGTTTCTCTCTGCACCCTCATCTTGCTCGCGCGTGCCCTCTAGCGTCGGCAACGACGACGACCAGCAGCGCCGCCGTCTGCCTCTACTCAGACGAGCCCTACAGGTAGTCTCTGACCGCGCCTCCACTCCTCTTTGATGCTCCGATACTCCCCACTCGTCTGTGCGTCTAACCATGCCGCTTGCTTGCTCTATCGTGCACCCTAGAGTCGCCTTCGTCGATGACTGACCGCACCCGATGGTTCCACGAACTCCGGTGAAGAATTCCCGTCGACCCCAAGTGCCCCTTCGCTAGCAAGGACCACCTCGAGCATCTCCACGCCGCAACGAACTCGGTGAGCTTCTCCCTTCGCTCTATCGCTTCCTGTAACGTCGACACCGCCACCGTCTGACCGCTCCGCCGCCACTCGTTGGCAAGCATGCTGAGCGCCGTTCGATTTCGATCTAGTGGCTAGGATAGAATCTAACCCGAAGGGGTAAGTAATGCCTCTAAGCCGTGCGATTATACTTAGATCCAACGCACCAGAATAAGCAATCTGCACGAACCGGTATGGGCGAATAGAATCATGACATGTGGCCACTGTGTCAGTTTAAAAACAAAATTTGATCTATTGTATTAGTAAACTTGCAAAATTCATAACTTTCAAACCACACGTCCAAATTTTGAAAATTTTATATCAATGGATTCAGAAAAACAAGTACTTTCTGACCATGCACTTTTTTAGTAAAATGTTTCTGTTAAATTGTTTGTTTTTGCAGAAACTTGTGTAGGCATATTTAGAATATAAAATTTGTTATAAAATGATTTTTGAGATAAAATCTTTGGCAAATGGTTTGTTTTGAACCTACTGACCATAGAAATCAATTTGTGGTTTCAAAAACATATTTGGTGAAGCAAAAGAATAAAACCTTGAATTAAAGCATTTCTAGTCAAATAAAAATATGATTTAATTATTAAAAATGATTTTGGAGGAAAACCTTTGGGAAATGTTTTGATTTAAACTCTCTGACCCCAAACACCAAGTTTTATGATTTAAAAATGTATTTGGTGAACCCTATAAAGAATATTGCTTTCCTAAAGGCATTTTCAAACCACATAAAATATTGATTTGGTTTAAAAGGGTTTATGAGTAAAATCTTTTGCAAATAGTTTTGCCACTTTATAAAATGACCAATAAAGTGTTTTAGAATGTTTATAACCTATTATAAACCACTTTTGTAAATAAAACAAAGTTTGGCATGCTTGCATACATTGTTTTGTTTCTATTATTTTATATGATGTTGCTTGAATGGTAGATTGAAATATTGCTTGCTTGATTTAATTGTAGTGAGTTGAAGAGTGTGAATATTGCAAAGGTCAAGGAGTGAACTTATATTCTCTACCAAAAAGGCAAGTGATGCTTCATACTTTTGTCCCATTATTTTCACTATGCATTAGTGATATTTCTAAGTAGGACTTGCATGGAATTTTAGCTAAGTATAAACTATGCCATGGGAAATCCTATTAGATGAAACCTTAGTAGAATTCTCCTAAGTTAAGATTCCTACTACTGTCAAGCTTAGCTAGTAGAAAACAAGGGTGGATTATATTCATACTATGGAATATTTCTAAGTCAAGGACTTGTGTTTTGTTTAATAAAACAACTAAGAGAATGAATCACCTGGGTGGAATGGAAGGAATGGTTTGTGTTGAGTAGTTACACAAGGCCCATTTCTATGGTTTACCTTGTGTATCTCACTTGTGGATGGCCACCCAGGAACAAAGAGATTTGAGATGTCAAATGTTGAGAAGCTTCAAGTGCAGCCACTTGGCATTATGGGCTCTGCCTGGATCATATAGGTTGCAATAACTTAGCCAAATGGACATTTGGTGGCAGGGGATTGATAGGTTGGAGCGCGTCCATTCTGGTCTAAGGGAAGGCTTCTAAAAGATCTTGTCTTGGTGAAACCAAGTCTTGTGGGGAAAGTGCACCACCTCTGCAGAGTGAAAAATCTAAGTACTTAGCCATGTCCCTGTTAAAGGACAATTTTGAGCATCAAGACATGGAAGCTATCAAGAATCTCCTCATCCCAATTTCTAAGTTAAAACTTGTGGTTGAACAAGGGTTGAAGGATCACCAATTTCTATTGGGAGATGCCTTGGGAAAGATTTTGTCAAGCAAAAACTTAGTGTTTTCAAATGATAAGGAAAATCTATTTTGAGCAAAGCAAGCCTAAGCACCACTTAGCCAAATGCATATAGATGATAGACTCCACTATACTACCATAGTATCACTTGCCAATACAATTCAAATGTATTGACCCTTGTGGCTGTAACTTATTATGTTGCAGGTTTGTTTGGTGTTAGTGAAGTTTATTGATTAGGATTACAAGTCTACAACCAACATGTCTGTCTGTGGCACTTTGAAGATGAAGGACCCCATGCTAATGTTATATTCTGCTGCATTGTAATGAGATAGCCAAATGAGCTATGAAATATGTAATAAGTTATTTTATTCCTGGTTATAAAGTTGTATTATGACCTTTGTTTCTTGATATTACATTTTAACTGTGGATGCTAGCTATTGATCCAGGGACTAGCATTGTAAACACAGGGATCTCTACCTTATCAAAGGTTGGGAACCTTACAGTACGGGCGGACCGTACGGGTGGGCCCTTCCCGTACCAGTGGTCATTAAGCTCACTAACGCCTGATACGTCCAAAACGTATCTACTTTCCCAAACACTTCTCCTATTGTTTCTCCTCTAATTTGTGTGATTTGGATATAACTAACACGGACTAACGCAGTTTTCAACAGGATTGCTCTGGTGTCTCGGTTTTGTGTAGAAAATCAACTTTCAGGAAAAATCCAGGAAAATATGCCAAAAATCCTATTTTTCCAGAAGACTCACGGAGCCAGAAGACGGACGGGAGAAAAGACCCGAGGGGCCCACACCACCCCTAGGCGCTGGCCAGGCCTGTCCACGCCTGGGCATGGTGTGGCCGCCTCGGACTTCGACTCGCCCTCTCCTTTCGCCTACATATACCCTCTGACCTAAAAACACAGGGGGTTAGACAATTTCCAGAGAAGAGTTCCGCTGCGCCGCCACCACCAGAAACTTCGTTCTGGCACCCTGCCGGGACAGGGAATTGGAGGAGATCATCGCCATCATCATCACCGACGCCTCTCCATTAACCATCCATGATTCCCCCATCCATGTGTGAGTAATCCCCGTAGTACATTATGGGGATGGTAGGGATTGGATGAGATCACTCATGTAATTGCATAAGATTGTTAGGGTATGGTGCCTAGTATCTATTATTAGTGCATTTTGATATTGTTGCAACTTGTTGTGCTTAATGCTTGTCACTAGGGCCCGAGTTCCATGATATCATATCTAAACATGTTATTGATTCATGATGATATTATTGTTTGTGATCTTACCTACAAGTTGTGTACACATATTGTTGTCCGGAACCCAAGGCCCCAAAGTGACAGCAATTGGGATAACCAGAGGGGATGGCGGTGATGTGAGGATCACATGTGTTTATGGAGTGTTAATGCTTTTATCCGGTGCTCTATTAAACAGAGCACTTTAATTGCCGGTAGATTCCCTTGAGGCCCCGCTGCAAACGGGTTGGCAGGACAAAAGATGTTGTGCAAGTTTCTCATTGCGAGAACGCACGACTATATACGGAACACATGCCTATGGTTATTTAGTACTTGGATGCTTTATCTTTATTTTCTGAAATGCCTTTGTCTTGATTATTACATGAATTATTTTGTCGATGCAACGCCCGTCCACCCACCCCTATGCCTACCGTATTTTAATCCCGCTATTTATTACAATTGCTACTGCTGTCTTTATTTTACTGCTGCTGTTATTTTGCTACTGCTATTACAAAACTGTTGCTACTGATAAACTATTGCGAGCAATATTGTTTCCAGGTGCAGCTGAATTGACAACTCATCTGTTAAGGCTTACATATATTCTTTGGCTCCCCTTGTTTCGAATGAATAAATTTTGGCTTTACTTCCCTCGAAGACTATTGCGATCCCCTATACTTGTGGGTCATCAAGACTATTTTCTGGCGCTGTTGTCAGGGAGCATAGCTTTATTTATAAGTTCACTTGGAATTATTATTGTTTGCTGCTATACATTCATCATGGGTAAAGCTCGTGATGGAAAAGTTCCTATATCTCCATCCACTACAAGAAGAGGTACAAATCTGAATATCTCTGTTGCTCTTGATTCACCATCTGTGATGAGTAAGCTTCTTACACCACCACATACACATGTTACACATACTGCAACTTTTGGTGAATCTGAAAATTCTTCCGATAATGTTGATGCTGCTTCTACTGTGCTTGATGAGAGTGGTTCATTAGGTCCTTTCCTAGATGCTACAATTGCTAGAACTATAATGGGAAACACTAAAACTCCTAATGAAAATATTGCTACACCAGATAGTTCACCTGAGTATAGAGAGTATCCTAGTGATGATTTTGATAAAGATTATATTGAAATTAGTGATGAATTTATTGAATGTCAAAACACTAGAGGTGCAAGTGCTATTAAGAGTCTTCTTGAGAGACGTGCTGTTAGATATAAATTATCTCCTGATGCTAAGTTTGCCACATCTCCCATAAACATTAAATATAAGGATTATGATTTCTCTCTTGATTTATCTTATATAACTATTGTTGAGAAAGAACCTTTGTGTGGGACTGAAAATGAAAGTGTTGTGGCACATATGAATAAGCTCTCTACTTTGAGTGGCTTATTTTCTGATGATATTAAGAAACACACCTACTTTGTTGCTAAAAGTTTCCCTTTTTCATTGAAAGGTGAAGCTAAAGCTTGGTTTAATAATTTATCTCCTAGATCTATTGATAGTCCTATTGGCTTGGTTAATACTTTATTCAGAAATATTTCCCTACTAGTGCTCAACATGCTGTTTTGCAGAAACTCTTTGATTTTAAGCAGGGAGAAGGAGAGAAATTGAATGAATCATGGGTGAGGTTTTGTTCTTTTATTAGAGCACAGCCTAGATATCCAGTAGCTAAAAATGAAATTCTTGATATATATTATAATGGACTAACCGATGAATCTAGGACATACCTGGATAGTTGTGCTGGTTGTGTTTTCAGGAAAAGAACTCCCGATGAAGCTGAGGAATTAATGACTAAAATAAACAAGAATTATGATGATTGGACTATACCTGAGCCAACTACACCTCAGCCAACCCCAACACCAACACCAAAGAAGAGGGGAATGATTAAAGTGATGAAGGAAGCTAAGAAATGTCTTAAGGAGAAGGGTATTAAATCTGAAGATGTGAAGAATTTACTTCCTATAGAAGAATTAGTAAGACAATCTCTCACTCATCCACTATTGAGGTACACACTCTTCAACATTTTAATAATGGTGATATTCCTTACTCTAAACCTCCTGATCAATGCTTAGATGAATTTGATACTTATGTTGTTAAGCAAGATAATTTTAATATGAGAGTGCAGAATCATCCAATGGAAAATTCTAGAGCTATTAATAAGTTGCAAGATATTATGGAGAGAACCTCCAATGATGTTAAAATACTTGTTAAACATTACCAAATGGTTCAAACTCAAATTTATCAGCTTACTAAGGTGCAAAAAGATTTGCTAGTTAATGCTTCTAGAGAAAAACATGCTTATGAAATTAGAACTAGAAGTGGTACTTCTACTCAGGACCCTTTATATCCTGAGGGACATCCCAAAAGAATTGAGCAAGGTTCTCAACAAGCTAAAAATAGTGGTACTCCTTCTAAGA
Source organism: Avena sativa (assembly GCA_916181665.1). NCBI lineage: Eukaryota > Viridiplantae > Streptophyta > Magnoliopsida > Poales > Poaceae > Avena > Avena sativa. Next base: position 115,922,618 of record OV702281.1, read on the forward strand.
AAAATAAACATAAAACAGTTGTAGAATCTTCTGAACCTGCTAAAGATCCTAATAGTATATCTATCTCTGATGCTGAAACTGAAAGTGGTAATGACAAAAATGATGCTTCTAATAAAGAAGAAATTGAAGAAGAACCTGAAAGGCACAATAAGAATACTAAGTACACCAAGGAAGATTTTACTCCTAATAAACTTGGTAGTGAAAGAGAGCCTTGCATGCAAAAACCAATGCCTTTTCCTGATAAGAAAGACAAGTCAAAGGAAGAAGAACACTATAAAAAGTTTTGTGAGTGGATGAAACCTTTGTTTTTGCAAATTAATTTGACTGATGATATTAAATTGCCTCCTTATTCAAAGTATATGAAGGATACTGTCTCTAATAAAAGGAAGATTCTTAATGAGGAAATTTCCACTTTGCTTGCTAAGTATTCCTTCAATGGTAAGGTTCCAAAGAAACTTGGAGATCCAGGTATTCCAACTATTCCTTGATCTATTAAAAATAATTATGTTAGAACTACTTTGTGTGATTTGGGAGCAGGAGTTAGTGTTATGCCTTTTTCTCTCTACAAGATACTTCACCTGGAAAAATTGATACCAACTGATATATCATTGCAAATGGCTGATAAGTCTACTACTATTCATGTTGGTATATGTGAGGATGTTCCTGTTCAAGTGGCTAATAGTTGTTTGATATTAACTGACTTTGTTGTGCTTGAAATGCCCGAAGATGATAATATGTCTATTATTCTTGGGAGACCTTTTCTTAATACTACAGGTGCTATCATTGATTGTAATAAAGGAAAGGTAACTTTTAATGTTAATGACAAGGAGCATACTATTTATTTCCCCAAAAAGATGGATAAGAAATATGGTCTAAATTTGATTGAAAATATTGAGGGTATCAAAGTTGGAGAAATATATTGTCCCATGCCAAAAGAAGATTATGAAATTATTATGATTGGGACTATTGCTATCAAGGTTGAGGTAACATAATCATTTAGTGAAATGCAAAGTTTTGCTTCATATAAAATTGTTTTTGTAACAGGACCTGGTCAACCTTGTTAACAAAGTGATTTTGATGAACGAAACAACATTTTCACCATGATTACCTTTGTTTACTCTTATTTTCTCTATTCCAATTTTTGCTTTCACCTTGCTCATCTTTGTATTGCTAGTTGCTTGCATATTTGAGTATCCTAGAACTTCTGAAGTTTTGGTTTTGATTTAGTTTTCCATCGTTCCAAAATCATTTTTCTGTAAGAAAATCATTTATCAATTTCTGAAAATTGCTCGAAAATAAAGTTTCTTGAAAAATTCCAGAAAATTCATATTAAATTTTTATGTCAAAAAAGGGACAGCGAGGCACAGTGACCTAAGGGGGCCCACTAGGCAGGCTCCACATGGTGGCGCGGCTAACCCTGGGGCGTGCCCTGCCATGGTGTGGGCCACCCCTGGCCCTTCACTTATCCATCCACCTACCACTTCACTCTCTCTCCCGAGAAAACACCAAAACAATTCTTGAACCCATGTTGTTGCTGTTCTTCACCGCGATTTTCGATATCCTTACTCACCCACTCTTTGCTGCTGATTTTTGGAGCATTTGTTCTCCGGTATGTGACTCCTTCGCTTGTCCAAGTAGATTTTTTATTAGTGTATTATATCTTGAGTATTTTGCTACTATAGGTGACAGGTTATGTGAGCTTGCATGCTTGTTCTATGCTTATAGAAATTATTTTGATGCATGTTTAGCCCTCTTGCAAGTCCCTAAAGTAGTTCCCTTCATTTAGTAGCTTTGAAATTATTTTTTGTGATGTTTGTCTAAAAATTTCAGAAAAGAAGATGAATGAACACCAACTCAACCAACATGAATTGAGGGTGCTTGAGGTCATGAAAGTCCACCATGAGGAGGGTGTTTTCCCTTCTATTTATCCATGCACCAAATTCATGAGAGCTGCAGGGATTCTTCAAGATTTCCAGACTCTAATTTCTAATGAAGGATTGGAGCATTTTGTTGGTGATGAACCTTACCAATATGTGAAACTGACTATGTATGGGGTGCATGATTTTCGATTTAGTTGGTCCTTGCCTAACCCCATGGTTCATTGCAAAATTTACAATGTAGCTGTCGATCTCCCTTTTGATGATTTTTGTGCAGCTATTAAAGTGCCATAGTGGGGTTCACGCGGGAAGATTAAGGAGCGGCCTAAGACACTTATGGACTTGTATGCAGATATTTTCCAAGGGAGAAGCTTCTCAAAAGCGATTGGTAATATTCAAAATATTCATCTCCCATCTATTCGATATTTTGCCTATTTTATTGCCAAGTGTGTTCTTGCTAGAAAGACTGCTAGTAAATTATCTTCTTATGATCTAGCTTTTATCTTGGCTACTTTGAGACATGGCATGACTTATAACTTGGTTTCTTTGATAGCTTTCTGTTTCGCTTCTAACCACGAGAAAGGTGGAATTTGTGGAGGCCTCATTGCCTCTCGTTTATTAGCTTTGCATGCTATAGTGCCTCATCATTTAGACTTATAGTTTCCCATAGAGAGGCTTGATCTGAATTCCATGATACAGCATAAATTTGTTTCTCCTTCGGAAAACTTGAGCAATTTGTCTTATGAAATAACCTTTCTCAAGAGTGGATGGAGAGGAGGTAAGTCTGAGCCAATAGTCCTTTTGCATGCGCCTATTTTGTTTAACCTTGATACCAGAGAAGGATGGTCACTCACAGAGGAGGAGATCGACACGTATATGGAGGATCTCTCCCAGCAAGTGGAGAGTGTTGGAAGGGAGGCCGAGGATAATTCAGTCCAGCCCTCCAACACGAGGGAATCCTCATACCAGCAGCCTGCTTATGATTGGGGGGCTTCTGCTTCTTCTTCACGAGGGCCTGATTATGATCATTCTTATGATGACCCGCCGGCTTGGAGTTACTACCCGCGTTGGGATTGATCTCCACTTAGGCCAAAATCCTAAGCTTGGGGGGAGGTATACCGACATCACACTCATATACATATCATATTCTGTCGGTACTTTGTATATCCATTCTTTGCTTTCTTTCTTTTTTGTTTTTGTTCTTGTTTTATTTCTGGTTTACAAAACATTAAAATACCAAAAATATTTTCGTTGTTTCTCTTTGTTTTCTTATTTATCATTAGATTTAGTTTGCTTGTCCTTTTTAGCCTTGGTTTGTTATTCAAAAAACCCAAAAAAAATTGTTGTTCTTCTCTGGTTTTGTAAAGTTTGTTGCAGGGTTCAGCAGTCCTCAGTGACTCCTTTGGAGTTTGGTTTTCATATTATTATTCAAGACACACAAGTGAAAGGTAATAATGATGATTTATGACAATTCAATATGTGGTAAGAGGCTGGTATGAACTCTATTTATTTTCATTTTTGTACATATACTCATCCATGTGGGTATGCTTAGTCTGTTCATGTAAGGTGTATGTTATTTAATGGATGCTTAGTAGTTCTTGCTCTCTTATGATTAGTTCCAACTTGCTAATAGCTTGTAGCATGTCATATAAATGTTTGCTTGCATTGTTTTATTCATAAGGTGGTATGACATTGTGGTATCCTCCTCTGAATGTTTTATTTGAATCGACTTGGCACATGCTCACGCATGCATATGACTAAACAAAAAGTCAGTTAAGCCTCGATGATTTATTTTTCCTTAGAGTTCTTGTGTCACTTTTATGCCACTGTCAATTTTGTTTTGTCGCAAGCATGATTATGACAGTTACTGCTCTCTCGATTGTTGCTCCCTTCTATTGCTAGCCTTCAATTGTATTGAGTATGAGCTCTACTCGTGCATCCAACTCCCCAAAACAAAAGTTGTCAAAAAGTGTCCACCATATCTACCTATTACCATATTTTCTATTCCTTGCATACTTATTATGCTTTGTTTTCTTCCAAATAAAAATGTTTGCTTGTTATGCGAAAATTAGTTAGTAAAGCTCTCACGAACTTGATGGCACATTTTATTTCTTGCACTTAATAAACCTGAACCATTGTGACTATCTATGTAGTTATATGCTTGCAAATTATAAGTTGGGAGTTAGCAAAACCATGTTGTCATAGGGGCACGCTTTCAACATTGCACTTATTCTATTTAGTTGATATCATGTTCTTTTTCTTACGGATGCCGTCAATGTGAAATAAGATGGGAGCTTGTAAGTCCATGGAGTTTGTATATGTGTTAGAGAAACGCCTGGCGGCCAGCCTAAGCCATGCCTAATCATGGTGGAAACTTGCAGCAAAACCATAGTGGGCATTCTATGATGCATCTCCAATAAAAACTATGCAAATAGCAAATAAAAAGATCGCTGAGATGCCCATTGTCTATTGCCTTGTCATTGTGATATGGGATCGCTCCTGTGTCATGGGGAAAGGGGTACCCGTTTGAGGTTCTCAATGATATGCATATATTTACAATGACAAGAACTTACCTAGGACAAAAGTTGAGTAGCACGAGGTATCGGTACTCTTACTCAAGGGGCATGAGATTTTCAACTTATGATCTCTCAAGCATATAACTCATATTTTCCCTCACTTTAACCTTAACAATTTAAAGATGCTTCTGATAGGGGCAATGATCGATAAAAGCTAATGAGTACCATACTTTCAAGCATTTGGAAGCCTTTCAAACTGTTTAATCTTTTCTTTCACTTTTATGTCGAGTCACCATCTTTTCTATGAGCACCTTCCCGAGAGCATAGCTGTCATTCTTAGTGTAATATGCTTGTCCCAGAACACGGTTAATTGTGACATAACTTTGAGGCTTGTATCTTTGATATTTTTACTTCTAGTCTTCACTTGAACTTCAGAGGTGCCTTGGCATTGATGTGTTGCTCCAAAAATAAAGGCAAGCGAGATACTACTTTATCATATCTTATGAGCATTACAATCTTGCATATCCTTATGTTTCATGTTGCTTATTATTATTATGTTGGAATCTCTGCATAGATTGCATGACTATTGGGTAGACTTATTTGCATACTCATTATTATGAATTGCCTAAGTACTTGCTCATATGCTAAGAATATTTACATCTTATGAAGCAAATGTGTTCGTGAAAGTTTTTTAATCGCACTCAGTTTTCAACTGAATAGTTTGAGAACAAGCAATAAGCTAAGCTTGGGGGGAGTTGATACGTCCAAAAAGTATCTACTTTCCTGAACACTTTTGCTATTGTTTCTCCTCTAATTTGTGTGTGATTTGGATATAACTAACATGGACTAACATTGTTTTCAGCAGAATTGCTCTGGTGCCTCGTTTTTGTGCAGAAAATCAACTTTCAGGAAATATCCCAGAAAAGAAGCCAAAAATCCTATTTTTCCAGAAGACTCATGGATCCAGAAGACGGAGGGGCGAAAAGACCTGAGGGGGCCACACCACCCCTAGGCGCGGGTCGGGCCTGGCCGCGCATGGGCATGGTGTGGATGCCTCGGACTTCGACTTGACCTCTCCTTTCACCTACATATACCCTCTGACCTAAAAACATAGGGGGGTTCAAAAATTTCCAGAGAAGAGTTCCGTTGCGCCGCCACCACCAGAAACCGCGATTCGGAACTAGAAACTCCGTTTTGGAACCCTGCCGGGACGAGGAATTGGAGGAGATCATCACCATCATCATCACCGATGCCTCTCCATCAACCATCCATGATTCTCCCATCCATGTGTGAGTAATCCCCGCAGTAGGTTATGGGGATGGTAGGGATTGTATGAGTTCACTCATGTAATTGCATGTAACATCCCAAATTTCATCAAATGCAAAATCATATTATTGCATTCATAGCATCATAGAATTTTAGATCTTGCATAAAAATTTCCAAAGTATAAACCCTAATAGAACCATTTTTATACCCTTTTATATATATGTATGGGTCATGGTTTCTATTTATTTTATGACCTCAAATTATTTTGTTCAGTGGAGTTATGTGTTTGACACACATTTGAATGCTAGAATCACCATACAAAAACTTAGTGAAAGTTTGAATTCGAACAGATTTGAATTAAGCTTTCAAAACCATTTCGGAAAATCAAATCAGAAAAGAAAGAGGAGAAAGAAAAAATAAAACCAAGCGCTACCTATCTAGCCCAGCAAGCCTTTCGGCCCAGCAAGCCCACCCGGGTTCCCCCTCCCCCTCTCTCTCTCACCCGCGCGCGCACCCCCTCTCCCACTGCCACTGGGCCCTTCGCCACGTCAGACCCGTTGTCCCTAAACCCTGCCCATGACCTGTTCCTCCACCGTTTCTTCCCTAGTCACTGCCACGATTGAATTTGATTAAATTGGTGATGAATGAGCACGTGATTCTCTCCCCTGCTCCGGCTACTTAACCCCCACCTCTCTGTGGCCATTTCTCCTCACCTAGCCCACACTAAGCGCCGCCAGGCTACCCTAATTCTCGCTCACACAGCCACAGACCTGAGCGACTCCGGCGTCACATTCCGGTGAGTTCTGTGCTTCCCTCTGTCTCTTGTTCAAACGAGTGTGTCCCTCTTTTCCTTGTGCTTATCCTGATGCCTCTAGTTTGCCTTATTTCACCCCAGGTCGCCATCCCTCTTGACGACTGCGAGCACCCGAGACGCTGCTCGACTCCGGCGAACAATCTAGGTGATTCCCGAGCGCCCCTTGCTCTCTGATTCAAACCATCGTGTTCGGTGTGAACTTGTGCACCTCCTAATGCCATTTGTTTTCCTGTTTGCGACTAGTTCGTCGCCCTTGTCACCGGCCGTGAACACCCGATGCCAGCAGCATCTCCGACGAGCTCCTACGCCGGCGTCCATGTGCCCCTGTCCAATGCAATCACATGTTGAGCTTCACCGCGTCCGCGCGACTCTGGTAAGCCTCGGCACCACCCTTGACCCCCTAGCCTCGCCGGCGTGTCACCGGCAGAGCCGTCGCCGCCGCCAGTGCCATGCGCGCCGCCAGGTTTTGGTCAATTCGATCTAGGCCATTAGATCTGCACCCGGCGGTTCAGATTAGATCACTTACTGAACAGGTACGAATAGATCCGGAGCGTTAGATCTGACTTAATCCAACAGCACGGAAGCGTGATCCTGAGCGAACCGGTATAGGCCAATCAGATGGCGCCGCGTGTCTGGATTTTTGTGTTAAAATCCATATTTGAATCTATTAGATGAATTAACTTGTAAAATTCATAACTTTTGATCTGTTTGTCCAAAAAATACAAATAATATATCAGTGGATTCAGAAAATTGAGCCATACACATCAATGGCCTTGGTTTGGTCATTTGCTTCTGTCAAATTAGGGTTTTATTCAGAACCATTTGTAGGCTTATTTTGGCAATATAAAATGTTTAGAAAATTGTTTTAGAGTAAATTTTGTTTTGTTTAGATCTTGGAAAGTTTACTTTGTGTTCAGTACTGTTTAGTTTGACTTGTTTAGTGTGGAAAAATCATTCCATTGCATTTGATGCATTCATATGTATTTTTGTTTGAATATTGAATGTGAATTTGGTGCTATGATGTTATGTGTAGATTTTGGTGATTGTGGTGATTGTGATTGTGAGGATTGTTCCTACTCCCCCAACTATCAAGGCAAGTGATGCTTCATATGTTGTCCTACTATTTTATCTATGCACTAGTGATATTTTGAGTAGGATTTGCATGATTATTTTCTAAGTATATGCTATGCTTGGGAAATACTATAGTTATTGTCTTAGTAGTTTTCCCAAAGATAAGAAACTTACTATAATAGTATGCTTAGCCTAGCTAGTATAAAACAAGGGTGGAATATTCATACAATGTTGTTATGCAAAATCTATGACTTTGTTTTTGAATAATAAAACAACTTGGGAATGAATCACCTGGGTGGAATGGAAAGATTGGTTTGTGTTGAGTGGTTACACAAGGCCCACGTATATGGTTTACCTTTTGTATCACACTTTTGGATGGCCACCCAGGAACAAAGGGATTTGAGATATTTAGTGTTGAGAAGCTTCTAGTGCAACCACGTGGCATATGGGCTCTGCCTTGACCAACTAGGTTGCAAGAACTTAGCCAGATGGACAGTTGGTGGTAGGGTTGATAGGATGGAACACGTCCATGGTGGTCTAAGGGAATGCTTCTGAAAATTCTCGTCTCGATGCATGTTGAGTCTTGTGGGGAAAGTGTACCACCTCCCGAGAGGGTAAAACCTAAGTACTTAGCCGTGTCCCCGGCAACGGACAATTTGAGCATCAAAGACATTGAAGTGATCAAGAATATCCTCATCCCTATTTCTCTAAGTTAAAACTTGTGGTTGAACAGGGGTAAAGGTTCACCAATGTCTATTGGTGGTTCCTTGGGTGTTTTTGTCAAACAAAAACTTAGTGTTTTCAACTAAGAAGAAAAACCCAAATTTGAGCAAAGCCAGCCCGAATTACACTTAGCCAAATTTATATAGATGTTAGATGTTACTATTCTACTATGGTATCACTTGCCAATACAATTCCAAATGTACTTACCCTCTATGGCTGTAACTTATGATGTTGCAGGTTACTATGATGGAGACTAGGGTTATGAGTCTACACTCAACATGTTTGCTTGTGGCACATGAAGATGAAGACTTCTCTTTATTTACTTTATGTTATGAACTCTATGTATTAGCCTTGGGATAATGAGTTTTAAAGACTATGTTACCTCTGGAATGACAATGTAATAATGACCTTTGTATCTGTGTACTTCATCTTAAACGTGGATGCTAGCAATTCGATCCAGGGACTAGCATTGCAATCACAGGGGCCTTTACCTCATATGGTGGGGTCTTACAGATGGTATCAGAGCACTCTGTTGCCTGTAGGATTATGACCCTAAGATGGATTAGACTAAGTAAACCACTAGGAAATGCAAACTCTTTTACAAATTTCTACACTTGTCCCTTTTCGTCTCGTAAAACTTCTCCTAATCTTCTTTCGCATCTCCATTTGTAGATGAACTCCATTAACCAAGCCATCAAGAAGGGACCACTCATGACCATGACTTTGGAGTGTGAGATGGAGTTTCCCAAAGCACTCAAGAACCTTATGGTTACCATGGGGATACATGGTGAACCAGTGTACAAAGGATTCCTAGTGATGGATGAAGGAGAAGAATATTGGTGGGTACAACTCCACTTGTACAAAAACAAGGAGGACAACCACAAAGAGTCGGGATTCTGCATGGTCACCAACTCAGAAATGCACAAGTCATTCTTTGACTCAGCAAGGAATGCAGCTTGGAATACCATCAAGGAGCTTGGAGATAGACTCAAGTGCATAATGCTCAACACCCAAAATTACCTTAGAGAGGAAAAGAAGCATATCCAAGACTTAGAGGCTACCAACCAACATCTAAGGGAAGATATCATAGACTTAGCATGGGAGTCTTGTGACCAAGACAAACAGATTTCCTCCAAGGATGCCCTGATAGCTACTTTGACATGTGAGTGAGAGTTGTGACGTACTCCAATAGTTGGACCACCACAATTATTGTTTTTCTCGCATTAATAATTTTGACCATACCAACCAATGTGGCATGGAAAAAATTTGTCTAAGTCATTTGAACCTTGGTGTTTGTGATTGTATATTGTATGCCGTGACTTGTGTGTTTTATTTATGCTATTGGCTTTTGTTTCACTACCTTATGTTTTTCTCCTTACTTGTGTTGATTATAATTTGTCTCTATCATATGCAATAGATGCCTATCTTTGTTATCAGCACCGCCGAGGAGTTCAAGGGAACTCGTTTTGGTTCTCGTATCGTGGAGCTCACTACTGTGCTCAATGTCCCCTCCCTAACATTAACGGACTTCAGCTTACGAAGTTCGAGAGGAAGGATCTATGGGGATTTAGAGTCTCGCAGCCAGGATGCCAAACGGATCCACCCACCGAGGAGATTTCCTTTAAGTTGATGCATGATGACAAGGAGAAGGGACTCGACGTTGTCATGCAGGATCTACTTGGACGCCTTTGTGGACATCACTCCATCGAGCTCAGGGGCCTCTACTTGCACCCATTTGGGATACATGACGAGGAGGGAGAGGCTGTAGTGTATGACGACGCCACTAGAGAGACTATTGATCCAGTGCGTCTGTATCTTCAGGACCTAGAGAGCCTCGTTAGACACCTCAACATTGATAGGACCAACGTCATGCTTAGCAATGAAAAATTACAGGTTTAGTTGAGCGAGAAGGACAAGGCCTTCGCGGAGCAGGATGAGATCATCAAGGAGATGGAGGCTAGGTTCAAGAAACAAGACAAGAGGTTCAAGAACCAAGAGAAGAGAGTGCATGATAGGAACAAGAGGATCAATGAGATGAAGGCTGAGATAGAGCTCAAGGATCTTGAGCTAGAGACATAGCAGGGAGTGATAGAGAGGCTGCGCTCGCAGAAGAGAGCCCTCTGGGTGAAGGTCGATGCTTTGACCACCACCGTGGAGGAGTACAACACAGCACTAGAGACAACAGGACTTACTCTAATAGACGAGGAGGTCAACATGGTGGAGTAGTGTTGACTACTTGGATGCCTATCTATCTATCTATCTATCTATCTATCTATCATCCTTTTATTTATCGAGTCGCAATGATCATCCAACATGTGGATGGCTTTGCTAGTGTGTTTACTTTTCCAGAACTTGTTATTTACGTTGTTTACACTCTAAGTTAATTTGTGCTTGATTATTTGTGATTGTTTCTATGTGATGTATTGTGCATGTTAGTATCTATGGGTTATATCTCATTACTTATCCTTATTGAAATCACAGATGCCTCCCTGTTGTGCCAATCCCAATACTAACAACAATAACAAAAATGGCAATGAGATGCAGCAGCTAATGACAGCCCAGACTCAGTTGATGCAAATGATGATCCAGTTCATGGCGAATTAGAATCAAAACCAAAACAACAACAACAACAACAACAACAATCAAAACAACCCACCAGCCTTTGATATGCTTACAAGGTTTTTGAGGTTAAGTCCTGCAAAGTTCTCGGGGACCACTGATCCTATGGTAGCCAATGACTGGTTATGTTCTGTGAACAAGGACTTGGTCACTGTGGGCTGCACTGATGAGTAAAAGGTCAGATTTGCAGCACATCTGCTTGAAGGACCAGCAGCTACGTGGTGGGATAATTTCCAAATCACCACTCCTATTGAAGATGTGACTTGGGAAATATTTGAGGATGGATTCCGCACTGCTCATATATCATCAGGAGTGATGAGTTTGAAGAAGAAGAGTTCCACAACCTTAAGTAACGTCACCGCAGTGTGGCAGAATATATTGAGGAGTTCAACAATCTGGCACGCTATGCACCGGATGATGTTGACACTGATGCTAAGAGGAAGGAAAAATTCCTTGAAGGGCTAAATGATGAGATGTGCATGCAGCTATCTGTTGCATATGTCCCAACTTATCAATCACTGTGTGACAAAGCCACCATCTTGGAGAGTAAGATGAAACAGGTGGAGAATAGGAAGAGGGGGCATCACTTTGATAAGCATAGTTCTGGATCATCACACAAGCGTTCCCATGGTGATGCTAGTGGAGGTTCTGGATCTCACAAACATGGGAAGTATAACAGCCACCACAACAGTAACAGTCACCATGATAACAAGCACCACCATAGTCATGACAATGGTGGATATAAGAACCACAAGAGTGGACACAAGAGCCATCACAATGGGAATGGCAATGGAAGTCATCCTGCTAAGAGAGACATCAGTCAGGTTGAGTGCTTCAAGTGCATGAAAACTAGGCACTATGCAAATGAATGCCCAGAAAAGAAGGTTGATGGAGCCAACAAGACAAACCCATTTCAGAAGGGTCAAGTGAACCACATCAATGTGGAAGAAATCTATGAGGAGTCTGATGCTGTGGCTGGTAAGTTCAAGCTTAATTCTTTTCCAGCACTTGTTCTTTTTGATACTGACACATCGCATTCATTCATTTCAAGAGCATTTGTAAACAAAATTGGACTTCCAACTGAAACTATTGGATCTCCTATTAAAGTAAGCTCTCTAGGTGGAGAGATGATAGTAAATTTTGGATGTCATGATCTAGTGATAGAATTTGGAAAGTATAAGTTTCCAGTTAGTCTGATAATCCTAGATTCCCAAGGATTGGATGTAATTTTGGGCATGGATTGGATGACTAAGTATGAAGGAGTAATAGATTGTGACAATCATACTGTTACACTCACAACCCCAGATAAGAAACGGATTAGATTCAAGTCTAACTTTGAATCTAAAGGGAGTAAGCTAAATTCTCTTAAGGGGGTTAGCATAGACAGTGTACCAGTGGTGAAGGAGTACCCGGATGTGTTTCCGGAGGAATTACCAGGAATGCCACCAGATAGATATGTGGAGTTTTTTGATTGACTTACTGCCAGGATCTGGACCAACAGCAAAGAGACCCTACAAGATGTCAGTTGATGAGTTGAAAGAACTCAAAAAACATCTTGGAGAACAGTTGCAAAAAGGATTTATACAACCAAGTTCTTTGTCTTGGGGTGCACCAGTCCTGTTTGTTGAGAAGAAGGATAGAAGTCAAAGACTGTGCATAGATTATCGTTCACTCAACGAGGTGACAATAAAGAACAAGTACCCGTTACCTAGAATCAACGATCTCTTTGATCATCTAGAAGGAGCCTGTGTGTTCTAAAAAATTGATCTCCGATCAGGCTATTTTTAGCTAAAGATTAGAGAGCAAGACATACCTAAGACTGCTTTTACCACCAGGTATGGATTATATGAGTATACCATGATGCCATTTGGATTGACCAATGCACCAACTTACATGAACATGATGAACACGGTGTTCATGGAATTTCTTGACAAGTTTGTTGTCGTATTCATCGATGACATTTTGATCTATTCCAAGAGCAAGGAAGAACATGAAGAACATTTGCTCTGATTCTTGAGAAACTCAGGGAGCATAAGTTGTATGCCAAGTTCAGTAAGTGTGAAATTTGGTTGAATTAAGTTGGATTTCTTGGACACATTGTGTCTAGAGATGGTATAGCTGTCGATCCTTGAAAGGTGTCAGCTGTAACTGAGTGGGAATCTCCCAAGTCAGTCAAGGAAGTTCGTAGTTTCCTAGGCTTGGCAGGATACTATAGAAGGTTCATCGATAATTTCACGAAAGTGGCTAAGCCAATAATGGAGTTACTTAAGAAAGAAAAGAAGTTTGATTGGACTGAAGGATGTGAAGTCAGTTTCCAAGAATTGAAGAAGATACTAGTATCAACACCAGTTTTGTGTCTGCCAGATCTAGAGAAAGACTTTGAAATCTATTGTGATGCATCTCACCAAGGATGGGGTGGAGTATTGATGCAAGAAGGGAAAGTTGTGGCTTATGCCTCGAGATAACTCAAAACTCATGAAGTGAATTACCAAACTCATGATTTAGATTTAGCCTCTGTTGTGCATGCACTCAAAACATGGAGACATTATCTTTTGGGAAAGCGTTGTAAAGTGTTCATAGATCACAAGAGTTTGAAGTATATTTTCACTCAGAAAGAACTCAATATGAGACAAAGAAGGTGGCTAGAGCTCATCAAGGACTATGACTTGAGTTTGCAATACCATCCTGGTAAAGCAAATGTTGTAGCCGATGCTTTAAGGCGTAAGGTTTATGTGAATGGCCTTACTAAGGGAGAATTGCCCGATGATCTATGTGCCCAATTCAAAGGTCTAAGATTGGAGATAGTGCCTTAAGGATATCTCATGTCACTGGAAGTTCAACCAACATTGTTGGACAAGATCAAAGAAGCCCAAAAGTTGGACAAGGAAATAGAGGAGATTAAGAGTAAAATTAGTAAAGGGAAGGCTAAAGGATTCCATGAATACGAACAAGGAACTTTATGGTATGGAAAGCGTATCTGCATTGCACAAGATCCGGAGCTTCGAAAATTGATTCTGCAAGAAGCACACAATTCACCATATTCTATTCATCCAGGTAACACCAAAATGTACATGGAGGTGAAGGAAATATTTTGGTGGAACAATCTCAAGAAAGATATCGTGGAACATGTTGCCTTGTGTGATGTGTGTAGTCGAGTAAAGGCGGAACATCAGAAACCGGCAGGGTTATTGCAACCACTACCTATACCTGATTGGAAGTGGGATAAGATTGGTATGGATTTTATCACCGGGCTGCCAAGGACCAAATCTGGATATGATTCTATATGGGTTATTGTGGATCGCCTAACTAAAGTGGCTCACTTCATACCCGTGAAGACTACCTATACAAGTGCTAAATTGGCTAAGATCTATATGAACAGGATTGTATGTCTACATGGAGTACCTAAGAGTATTGTGTATGATAGAGGAACTCAGTTCACTTCACATTTTTGGCGACAACTGCATGAATCATTGGGAACAAGGTCAGAATTCAGCATAGCTTTTCATCCTCAGACTGATGGACAGACGGAAAGGACCAATCAGATTTTGGAAGATATGTTGAGAGCATGTGCACTAGACTATGGATCTAGTTGGGATGAAAGTCTGCCATACGCAGAATTCTCTTATAACAACAGCTATCAAGCAAGCATATAGATGGCTCCGTTTGAATTCCTTTATGGAAGGAAGTGTACTACGCCATTACTATGGAATGGGATAGGAGAAAGAAATTTATTCGGACCGGAATTGATCAAGGAAGCTGAAGAGAAATTCAAAATGGTAAAGGACATATTGAAGATAGCCCAGTCCCGACAGAAGAGCTATGTAGACCCAAAGCGTAGTGAAGTCACCTATGATGTAGGTGATAGAGCCTATCTTAGAGTCTCACCACTTCTTGCTGTGAAGATATTTGGAGTCAAAGTAAAATTGGCACCTCGATATGTTGGACCATTCAATATTTTGATCCACAAAGGAGAAGTGGCTTATGAGATTGAATTGCTTGAATCACTATCAGCAGTTCACAATGCGTTTCATGTGAGCCAGTTGAAGAAGTGTCATCCGGAGATGGAAGAAACTTCATTGAAGGACACTATACCATTGGAAGAGGTTCAGTTGGAGAGTGATCTTGCTTATAAGGAGAAACCTATTAGGCTTCTCGAAACTGCAGAAAGAGTTACACGTACTAAGACTATCAAATTCTGCAAAGTATAGTGGAATCATCATACCGAGGAAGAAGCAACTTGGGAAAGAGAAGATGACCTTCGGAAAGATCACCCACACCTATTTGATAGCCAATCCGAATCTCGAGGGCGAGATTCATTTTAAGGGGGTTAGATTTGTAACATCCCAAATTTCATCAAATGCAAAATCATATTATTGCATTCATAGCATCATAGCATTTAGATCTTGCATAAAAATTTCCAAAGTATAAACCCTAATAGAACCATTTTTATACCCTTTTATATATATGTATGGGGCATGGTTTCTATTTATTTTATGACCTCAAATTATATTTTTGAGTGGAGTTATGTGTTTGACACACATTTGAATGCTAGAATCACCATACAAAAACTTGGTGAAAGTTTGCATTCAAACAGATTTCAATTGAGCTTTCAAAACCATTTCAGAAAAGAAAGAGGAGAAAAAAAATAAAACCAGGAGATACCTATCTAGCCCAGCAAGTCTTTCGGCCCAGCAAGCCCACCCGGGTTCCCCTCCCCCCTCTCTATCTCACCTGCGCGGCCACCCCCTCTCCCACTGCCACTGGGCCCTTTTCCATGTCAGACCCATCGTCCCCAAACCCCGCCCACGACCTGTTCCTCCGCCGTTTCTTCCCAGTCACTGCCGCGATTGAATTCGATTAAATTGGCGATGAATGAGCGCGTGATTATCTCTCCTGATCCGGCTACTTAACCCCCACCTCTATGCAGCCATTTCCCCTCACCTAGCCCACACTAAGCGCCGCCAGGCTACCCTAATTCTCGCTCACACTGCCGCAGACCCGAGCGACTCTAGCGACACATTCCGGTGAGCTCCGTGCTCCCCTCAGTCTCTCGTTCAAACGAGCATGTCTCTCTACTCCTTGCACTTCTCCTGATGCCTCTGGTTTGCCTTATTTCACCCAGGTCACCGTCCCTGTTGAAAACTGCGAGCACCCGAGGCGCCGCTCGACTCCGGTGAACAATCTAGGTAATTCTCGAGCGCCCCTTGCCCTCTGATTCAAATCATTGTGTGTGCCGTGAAATTGTGCACCTCCTAATGCCATTTGTTTGCCTGTTTGCAACCTAGGTCCTCGCCCTTGTCACCGGCTGTGAACACCCGACGCCAGCAGCATCTCCGACAAGCTCCTACGCCTGCGTCCGTGCGCCCCTGTCCAAGCCAATCGCACACTGAGCTTCACCGCGTCTGCGCGACTATGGTAAGCCTCGGCACCACCCCCTGACCCCCTAGCCTCATCGGCGTGTCGCCGACAGAGCCATCGCCTCCGCCAGTGCCATCGCCTCCGCCAGTGCCATGCGAGCCGCTAGGTTTTGGTCAATCAGATCTAGGCCGTTAGATCTGCACCCAGCGGTTTAGATTAGATTACTTACTGAACATGTAAGAATAGATCTGGAGTTTAGATCTGACTTAATCCAATGGCGCGGAAGCGTGATCCTGAGCGAACCGGTACGGGCCAATCAGATGGCGCCGCGTGTCTGGATTTTTGTTTTAAAATCCAGATTTGAATCTATTAGATGAATTAACTTGTAAAATTCATAACATTTGATTTGTTTGTCCAAAAATTACAAATAATATATCAATGGATTCAGAAAATTGATCCCTACACAACAATGGACTTGGTTTGGCCATTTGATTCTTTAAAATTAGGATTTTATGCAGAACCATTTGTAGGCTTATTTTGGCAATATAAATGTAAGGTTCCCAACCTTTAATAAGGTAGAGATCCCTGTGTTTACAATGCTAGTCCCTGGATAAATATCTAGCATCCACAGTTAAGATGTAATATCAAAAAACATAGGTCATAATACAACTTTATAACCAGGAATAAAATAATTTATTACATATTACATTGCTCATTTGGCTATCTCATTACAATGCAGCAGAATATAACAATGGCATGGGGTCCTTCATCTTAAAAGTGCCACAGGCAGACATGTTGGTTGTAGACTTGTAATCCTACTTCACTAATATCAAACAAACCTGCAACATAACAAGTTACAGCCACAAGGGTCAATACATTTGAATTGTATTGGCAAGTGATACTATGGTAGTATAGTGGAGTCTATCATCTATATGCATTTGGCTAAGTGGAGCTTAGGCTTGCTTTGCTCAAAATAGATTTTCCTTATCATTTGAAAACTCTAAGTTTTTGCTTGATAAAATCTTTCCCAAGGCATCTCCCAATAGAAATTGGTGATCCTTTCAACCCTTGTTAAACCACAAGTTTTTAACTTAGAAATTTGGATGATGAGATTCTTGATAGCTTCCATGTCTTGATGCTCAAATTGTCGTTTTCCAGGGACATGGCTAAGTACTTAGATTTTACACTCTGCAGAGGTGGTGCACTTTCCCCACAAGACTTGGTTTCACCAAGACAAGATCTTTCAGAAGCCTTCCCTTAGACCAGAATGGACGCGTTCCAACCTATCATTCCCTACCACCAACTGTCCATTTGGCTAAGTTCTTGCAACCTATATGATCCAGGCAGAGCCCATAATGCCAAGTGGCTGCACTTGAAGCTTCTCAACATTTGACATCTCAAATCTCTTTGTTCCTGGGTGGCCATCCACAAGTGTGATACACCAGGGTAGTCCATTGAAATGGTCCCTGAGTAACCACTCAACACAAACCAATCCTTCCATTCCACCCAGGTGATTCATTCACTTAGTTGTTTTATTAAACAAAACACAAGTCCTCAGACTTAGAAATTTTCCATAGCATGAATATATATTCCACCCTTGTTTTCTACTAGCTAAGCTAAGCATGATAGTAGTAGGAATCTTAACTTAGGAAATTCTACTAAGGTTTCATCTACTAGGATTTCCCATAGCATAGTTTATACTTAGCAAAATTCCATGCAAGTCCTACTTAGAAATATCACTAATGCATAGTGAAAATAATGGGACAAAAGTATGAAGCATCACTTGCCTTTTTGGTAGAGAGTATAAGTTCACTCCTTGTCCTTGCAACAATCACACTCTTCAAGTCACTACAATTCAATCAAGCAAGGCACAATTTCAATCTACCAATCAAGCAAAACATCACATAAAATAATAAAACAAAACAATGCATACAAGCATGCAAAAGGTTGCTTTATTTGTAAAAGTGGTTTCTAGTAAGTTATGAACATTTGGAAACACCATTTGGTCATTTTGTAAAGTGGCAAAACCATTTGCAAAAGATTCTATCTCTAAACCATTTTTAAACCAAATCATTATTTCATGTGGTTGAAATTGCCTTTAGCAAAGTAATAATTTTTATAGGGTTTACCAAATACATTTTCAAGTCATAAAACTTGGTGTTTGGGGTAAGATAGTTTATTCCAAAGATTTTCTACTAAAAGCATTTTTAAATAAATAAACATTACTTTTGTTTGACTAGAAATGGTTTAAATCCAAAGTTTATTCTTTTGTTTCAACAAATACATTTTTGAAACCACAATTTGTTTCCTATGGTCAGTAGGTTCAAAACACACCATTTGCCAAAGATTTTATCAACAAAATCATTTTGGAACAAATTTTATATCCTAAACATGCATACACAAGTTTCTGTAAAAACAAAGAATTTAACCGAAGCTTTTTACTAAACAAAGTGCATGTTTGGCTAGGGCTTGTCTTTCTGAATCCATTGATATAAAATTTGCAAAATTTGGACGTGTGGTTTGAAAGTTATGGATTTTTCAAAATTGATCATCTAATAGACATGTTTCTGTTTTTAAAACAGATCTCAAGCCACGTGTCTTATTCCTATTCGCCCATACCGTTTCGTCCGGATCAGCTTCTCTGGCGCGTTGGATCTAAACAGACCGTGTGGCTCAGAATCAAACGTACCCCTTCATTTAAGTTTCTTTCCTATCCACTAGATCGAGATCGGACGGCGCATAGCGTGTATGCCAGAGAGGAGCGGTGTTGGCGGTGGCAGGTGGTGGCGGAGGCTCTAGCGGCGAGGTTGCTGGCGACACAGGGGGCTAGAGGGAGAGAGGGGTAGCTCACCAGGTTCACTGCGCTTCGCCTATTCTCAACGTGTTGTTGTCTGATGAAGGGACGCTCGAGGTCAACCGGAATTCCTCGCCGTAGTTGTCGTCGGCGTCTGATGCTTGCTGTCATCGTCGATGGCAAACCTACAGGTTATGCGCGAATAAATGGCGAGCATCAGAGAACTCGCTAGATGATGGAGATTAAAATGGCTTGGGCTAGAGTGCAAGGAACGCACGGGTTCAGACGCTAGGGCTCACCAGAGTTATGCTCACTGTCGGGTTCTAGCAGAGGTTGTCAGAGGCGGGTCTACGAGGCACAAGAGGGTAAACGGAAGACGTCAGTGAACGCGTACGATAACAAGGTTTGCGATAAGGTAAACCAGAGAGCAAGAGAGGGTCGGGGCTCACCGGGATTCGTCGACAAACTCGTCGGAGCTGAGGCGGCGCGGGTCCAATTCGGAGCAGCCTGGGGGCTTACTGATTCGTGGAAAGGAGGAGAAGTGGGGAGGAGACAGAGGGGGTTAAGACTGCAGGGTCCAGGGGGAGAATTAACCGCGCATTTAAACGAATTCAACCGAATTCAATTGGCCAGAAACGGCGAGGCGAGAGAAGGGGAGGAAACGGTCGCGAGGTTAGGGATGACGAGCTGACAGGTGGGGCATCATTGTCATCGAGTGAGAGGGAGGAGAGGTGGGGTCCGTCGGTCAGTGACTGAGTGGGTTGTTTCACGTGTGAGAAAAGGGAATAGCCAGAGAGAGGGGAGGTTCCGGGTGGGCTGGCTTGCTGGGCTTAGTGGGTTGGGCTGGCCAGATTCATTTTTTTTGTACTGCTTTGATTTTCTTTTTCTATTTCCAATTTCTGTTTTGGTTTTCTTGAATTAATTCAAACACTCATTTGAATTCAAACCTTTGTCAAATTTTGTGTAGCTTCAAACACTGATCAATAAAAAATTCTGAAATCATTTAAGAATAATTTATTTATTCTTTTTAAAGTCTTCTAATTATTCAAAATAGGATCTAGATTTAAATAAAATAAGATTTAATAATATTTTCAAACACCATTTAAATTATTAAACCTTCCAAATCTTTTCAGTAGGTTTTTATTTGATTAATAGGGTGTCAAAATATTCATCTTGGATTATTTGGAAAGTATTTGATATGATTCATAATCATTTGAATTGGGTATTTGTTTTAATTCCAATAATATTAAATATAGTTTTAATTCCTTGAATTTTATTTGGAAGATTTATTTTAGTTAAGTTAATTAAACAACTTTTATTCCACTTGGGTAAATTCCAAATATCTTTTTCTATGAACTAATTAATCATTCTAATAGGGTTTTGTCTTTATTTAAATGGAATTTGGTTTAAGCCATTTTATTTTATTTTGGAAAATTCTTTATCCTTTTATTTTATTTGGGTTTTGGATTATATTCATTCCATTTGTTTATGGCTTAGGCCAAGGTTTGATTTGGTCTTTAAATATTCTTTATTTAATATTTCTTTCTTCCTCTTATAAAATCCATATCTTTTTATTTAGAGATCCAAACTTGGTGATTCCAATTTGTGAAATCTTATTTAATTCTTGTTTATCCTTTTAAATTCCATTAGGATCATTTGCTCATAATTTGGTATGGATTTCTAGATAGGTGCTTTAATAGCTTTGGAATTTTAATTTCCTTATCTTATTATATTCATAAGATTTTATCTATGGCTCCAAATTAATTGAATCCAATTCATATGGTTTTATAATATTTCTATTTGTCTTTATTGATCATTTATAAATGTTTGATGATAAATTTTTATATGGATCAAATCCATAGGCTTGGAGATAACTTGGAAATGGTTTTCTTCCATTAGGGTTTAGAGTTTGGATTTATTTTCCAAGTGTTTAAATTTATAGATGCATTTTATGAGGAATGTATTTCTCTTGATTTGGATTTTGTTGTATTCAAACTTTAAATAAAGTTTGTTCACGATGGGATTTTAAGTTTCCATTTAAAAACAAAAGTTTCTTTTCATCCTGATTTTCAACAATAATTTATTTTGTTTATTTATTTTTCACATTACAAGATTTGGAAAATCTTGGGATGTGACAGGCTACCACCCTTAAAATAAATCTCGTCCCGAGATTTGGGGAGGCTAGGGGTTACAAGTTGGCTCAAAGCATCTAGGGTACTACCACCCTTAAAATTTTTCCAACTAAATTACATCTGGGTTTGCTTGGGATCTTGTTGATATCTCTCTGGGCAAACATCTGCATAGTGTCCTTTGTTTCCACACTTGAAACATGTGACAAGGCTGAGATCCTTCATAGGCTTTATCTTGTGCTTCATCTTTTCTGGACAATTGCTTGGATAATGTCCTTGGTTACCACAATTGTAACATGTGATAAGATTGAGTTCTTCACGTATCTTCTATGGACAAGTTGCTACATAATGGCCTAGCTCTTTGCAGTTGTTGCACCACACTTGGCTAATCTCCTTATACTTCTTCTTCTCTGGGCATTCACTGGCATAGTGTCCCATTTCTTTGCAATGACCACATTGCACATGGATTTTGTCCTTATTTTTCTTGGGTTTCTCCAAAGCTAAGAGTGCTTCTAGTTCATGTTCTTCATATGCTATCTCAAAGGTAGGAACAGTTCCTAGTCTCCTTGACCTTCTATTATTCCTTGGATAATACATATGTCTCCTCTTTGGTCCTTTAAATTGAGTCATATTGCATGGAGGTGCAAGCTGAGATTTTCCTTTGTCTTCATCTTTCTTGGTAGACTTGGCTCTCTCATGGTAGTCTGCAATCAGTTGTTGCACTCCACCTTGTTTCCTTTGTTGAACTATGGAATATATGGGGCATTGGATAGGGACATGATTATTTCCTTCACATAGGAAACAAGTAGCTTGAAATGTGGGGCATTGATTAGTTGGATGTTTCTCTTCACAATTGGGGCATTGATCCTCATGCTCTTTGGAAGTGTGATCCTTGTCTCCACAAATATTGCAAGCTTGGCTTCCTTCTAGAATAACATCTTTGTCATCCTTGTTCTCACAAACTCCTTGGGGATATTTGTCTCCCATGTTGATCATTTGAGTGGCCATCCCTTGCAACAATTGGGATTGAGTTTCCAAAACTTTTTGCATGGTTGGGTCTAACTCATTGTTGTTGGCTAAAAACTGAGTTGTCACTTGGTTCAACTGGGTTTGTCTTGCAAGCAGTTGGTCTCTCATGTTGACCTCTTGGTTGTTGTTGTTGCCATCCTTGATGTTGGAGTCTCTTGGAGTAGTCATCTGTTTGGGTTGGATTGGGATTAGAATAGGCAAAGTATTTCTAAGGGAATAATTCTAATCACACACACCACAATTCACACAAGCAATGTGCAAGCAATCACAAACAAACATTCCACTCAAACAACAAGTTTAAAGCATATTTTTAGGCAACCAAAAATATTTTTGTTACACCACATAAGTTGGTGGGTTTGACTTAAACTAAATATGGTGGTCCATCTATATGGTTCACTTGAAATCTTTCCATCCTTCCTAGTTGATTCTTCATGAACAAGATCTTTGTACCTTAGAGAATGTAACATCCCAAAAATACTAAGCTTGGATCATCAAATTCTAATCATCAAAATTAGGGTTAACAAAAACTTTTCTAAATGAAATCATGAATGCATGCATATGTGTATGCATGGATTTTTGAAACCCTTTAAAACCACCTTGTTTGTTTGTTCCATTGCTTGTAAAATGTTTCTTAGGTGAAATAAACATCATCTAAAACATTTCCCACACTTTTCCTAAAGACAAGTAAATCAAAACACATATTTGAAATGAATGGTCATTTTGGCCAATTTAACTCCCATGCCTACTTTGGATGTCTCAAACTTTCAGAACCTAACAGAAACTTTTCTGGATCTTTGCACCCCTTGAATGTACTCATAACAAAGTATCAAGGCCCACTTTGTGATCATCCAGAAACTTTCAAATGCATAGTTTAAATGACAATTCAAAATTGAATCTTTATCATATGGGAAGATCCCACTTTTTCAAAAACTACTCAAACAAGCTCAACTTTCAAAACCCAAGCATCTGCAGACTCACCAGCACCAATCTAGCAAACCCACCAAAAATCATTTCAAAATTCAAAACTTGATTTCATGCGGCCATTTCATCAAACAGGTTGCAGACACAAATCAAACAAACATCAAACACTATTGTGAGCAGTGATTCTTGCCTAACTGGTTCCCCATTTAGCTCACACACAACTCAGTAGATCATCTAGGAAGATTAGCCAGGCACTAGCACCACTGTGAGCTTGCCATTGTCATCAATGGTGAATAGCCCTTGCCACCCCATAGTCGACGGCAAGCTAGGAGCAGCAGCAAGCCTAGCCAGCATGTCTGGGAGGCAGCCCACCGTCCACCGCCACTCACTGTCCTAGCCGCGAGCGTTGCCAAGCCCTGGACCACGCGCACAAGCCGCGCCCAGACCATGTCGAGCGTGCGCCAGAGCGCCATCCTCGACCATCACCCACAGACCGCGCGCCGCCCTCGCCGCGTGCATACACAATCCCCACCGACCAAGGAGACCGCCAGATATCCCCGTTTGCCGCCCCGTGCCGCACAGCCACCGCCCGCCGTCGAAGACGCCGCCTCTGCCACGCAGAGCACCGCTCGTTCCAGACCAAACCACACTGCCCCATGCCTCTAGACCATGTTGTTGAGCATCGCCAGGAGACACCGCATCGTCCCCTACCCTTGCCCATGCCTATAGCCGCCTGTAACATCGCCCCCGACGAGCTCACCGTGCGCCCCGACGGTCCCCTCGCTCGACTATAAATAGAGACCACCCCCGCACGATTTCTTCACACCATCTCACTCCCCTCTCCTCACTGATCGTGCCACACCATTCTCAAAGCAAGGCGAGCACCACCTCGCCGGAATTTCACTGGAGCGTGCCGCTGCCGGAGAAGAAGGGAGCCAGCGATTGGAGCCGCCCCAGGAGCTGCCGCGACCACCCCTGAGTTCGCCATCGTCGACTTCGTCGTTCGCCCGCCTCGCCGACCCTCACCAGCACGCCGGTGAGCCCCCAGCGACCCTCACTGGCCGCGCTAGGTTTCGTTCTCGCCGGAGTTGTCTCGCGTCGACGATGACTCCCAGCCGTTAGATCAGAACTAGATCGAACGATCCACGTCGCCCCATACCGCTTCGCCCAGCCCCGTGTCACTGACGAGTGGGGACACCCACTTAAGCAGCCCGCGGGAGCACTGCGCTTAGCAGGACGGCCCAGTAACTTTTCCCGCGCATCCCAGTTATTCAAATTAAACCTTTTTCTATTTCAATTCAAACACACTTTTGTACCCAACTTCAAAAATCAACCCAGATCGATTCGGTGCACCAAATTGAATGAAACCAATTTTTTTGAACAGGTCTGTGAATGCTGAATCCAAGCCCGTTGGATTCAAGTCATTTGGATCTATATATCACCCATGGTAAAAATAACAAGGCAGAAGCTTTTCTGCATTCAAACATTTTTTAAATTTAAACCATAATAGCTTTTGAGTTGATTCCAACTCTCAAAAATCACATTTAACCATACCTTTCAGAATATATAAAAATATATAGGTTTACTTGCAGAAATAATGTTCAAGTAATAAAAGAATGCTACATAAGCTTTTCTAGCCACTTTAATTAATTAAAATAAAAGGGTAAAACCTTATTAAATTGTGACACCACTTTAAATCACATTCCCATGGACTACAATATGTGGTGATGACATGTGTCAACATGATCCCATGTTGGGTTTAGAGAATATAAAATCTTAAGTAGTTTTTCAATGAGTAGAAATTACTTTTCTAAAAATAAAAAGATTTAAACCAAGCCTTAACCTTGTAATGTTAGGGATGATGCTAGATCATCCATAGGACCCTTGTGTGTGATGATTGAAAGTAGTTAAGTATTGTTTGGTGATTGTGTACCTCGTATTTATTCATAGACGCTAGTACCGACCAAGGATAAGAGGAGGAAGGAGGATACTACGAAGAAGAAGCCGAGGAGAACTTCAACCACTGCTCTGCACAAGGCAAGCTAGTAACCCTGCAAGCTAAAACTTGCAAGACACTCTACTTTAGCAAGCTTATACTGATATTGATGCAAGCTGATACTGTACCTATGCAAGCCTTACTAATCAAGTTGACCTATGCAAGCTAACCCTTGCAAGATACCTACTGATGCAACAAACCCATACTTGTTCTATGACTACTATATGCCTTAAGCATATGTGATCATACCCACTTGATAAACCAATCCTAGTTTTATTTGCAAGCTTCTTACTTTATTTCTTTATCAAAGCTTACTTAGAGTTTACTTAAGTGACTGGTAGATTTTGGAAAGATGCTGAAGGTTGCATAAAGAGCATAAAATTTGGCCTCAGTTAGAAACCTTGACATCAGCCTGAGACATGAGGTTGTACTTAGTTGAAACTCCACTAGTTACCACCCCTCATCATTACTACCCCCACCTGTAGATGCTAGTGCTAAGCATAAAACTTGATCAACTTTTAGATGGGAATACTTGGTGGAAAAATGGTTATGAAAACCTTGGAATGATGGATCATTCTATTGAAATGTTTTGGACATGTGTTTCCAAACACTTGAGAATTTGGGTGATAAAAATGTTGAGGCATGAGCCTTAGCCCTTTATAAAACTGATGGTTGTCTGGATGCGATACCATTCCAATTTTATCGTACAACCACAATACCCGAATATTGGGAAGGGCTTGACTGGAAACTTATATTCCTTAGTATTAGTTCCATCACGGCCAAGGTCTGAGCTGAGGCTACCTTGTGAAGAGTGTCCACCTGTGCAGTACCTAAGATGACAGTTGGTCATGGTTGGGAGGCCAAACTCACAGGAGAGGTGTTTATACTAGGGCGTGTAATCGAAAGGTTAGGATTGATTATCCGCATACTGAGTATGGTGAATTCAGGATTTGTTCCTGACGGATGTATCGAATGTTGTGGTGAAAGTGTACAATCTCTGCAGAGTGTCAAACTATTCGAATAGCCGCGTCCACGGTTATGGACAGTTGGAGTGGCCATACTGTTCCCCCGTCAGACTTTTCAAAATGACCTATGAGATGAATTGAGACTTTGACTTGACCACAACAGAGTTGTGATATGAAATACAAGTTCCCGCTTAGGATTTATAAAATTGTGACTAGCTTTGGAGCTTAGTAGAGATAAATCTGGCTGTTGCAAAATAACCCTAGAGTCTAGTGTCCTATTATCCAAAAAAACCCTTTACCTATTAGTATTAGTTTGCGAGTACTTAAAGAGTACTCATGGCTTTGTCCCTGGCTATTCCCATGGCCAGACTATGAATAGGAGTACCTGGAAGATGGACCCCAGGAAGGTTACGACAACTAGGATCATCTCCCATCGTCAGCATTGCCTGTGACCACGAAGATGGAGCCTCGCCTACGCTACCGTTATTATTGCGTATTCCGCTGCTTGATGTTGTATTAAGAACTGGATCATGAGATCCCTATTTGTGTAAGAACTTATGTATCGTTTGTAATGGATGATGTACTATGGTATCCAATTATGTTATGTCTCGCAAAAATGGTAATCTTGGGATTGCGATGTATGGCATAACAGGCATCTAGGATTGAAAAATCCGGGTGTTGACAAGTTTTGTATCAGAGCCATCCTGACCATAGGAGACCCTAGTTAGACTGGACGTTTGAATCAAAAACTTAGTTTCAAAACCAAAGAAAACAAATATTTACAAAAACTTATTCTCATTCTTATCTCTTTGATTCTTTCCTAAAAATTCATGTTCCTCAAAAACTCTTGCGAAATACATAAAATTTTGACACACTTGATCACTCTGCTAATCTACTCATCCTCTATTTTTATAGATGGACGTGAAGTACAGCAAGTTTTACCAACTTGGGAATGGGGGAGACCTTATCTTTGAGAGGGATCTGGATCAGCTTTCGGAACTTCTGGAGCGTCCGCACCCCGAGTTCTTTGGAGCTCAGCTCAATGATCAAGGAGGAGAAGATCTGTAGTGACTAATTGTTGCAAGTCTCCGAGGAAAGATGGAACCTCCCACTGCGGAGGGAATTCAGTTTATCTTGAGGGAAAACAACTGGCTCGATAGACTTGCCAGAGCAATGCAGGAAGCTCTTTCCCGTCTGTGTGGGCAGAGCATCAATCAGATCAAGGGTACTCGCTTTGAGTTTTGCCCAAGGCGTGATGAAAATGGACAACCACTAGAAGCCCCATACCACCCCAAGCTGAAGACTCAATTGGACCACCCTAGCTTCATGATGTATGATCGTCAGCAGGAGTTGGACAACTGCCGTGACTATTGCAACCACAAGTCTTCCATCATCAAGACGAAGGATCAGACCATAGCCATGCTAGCAAAGGATCGCAAGTCTCGCCGCCGTCAGCTCAACAAAAAGGAGCGCATTATTGCCCGTCTTCGCCACCGCATCTCATCTCTGGAGGAGACCATCCATGAGAGAGACATGAAGTTGGAGGAAAGGGAGAATGCAGGAGAGGATCTTCGTGGAGACCCTTACTCTTATCTCAGCGATGACGATGATTTTCTGGAGGATCAGGCCATGGACTTCTTCACCGATGAGGATGATTTCGCCTTCATCGATGATGCTGAAGATGATGAAGCCACAGACTCCAAGGAGTAGTAGCACTGAGCACTAGCGTAGTGAGTAGTAGTTAGTCCCACTGTATCGTAGTTTCCAGAATGGTTCTTAAAACCATCTATTTTTCTTTGTTCTGGTGTGCGTTGTACTGTGTGCTATGAGTGAATGAATGAAAAATCAAGTTGCCAGAAAAATCTGAGTCAAACATTTAAAACTTTTCAAAGACCCAAGACCTTAGAAATTTCCCTCTTTTCTCATGATTTATATCAATCTTCAGATGCCACGTGGAGGAAGTGGTTCAGCCCCGGACCCGATGTTGCAGATCCTGCAAATGTTGACTTCTGACCGCGAAGCTGAAAGAGCGGAACGTCAAGCCAACCTAGCCACTCTGCAATAGATAGCCCAGCTAGCCCACAACAACCAAGGCCACGGAAATCAGGACAACCATGGATCTAAGCTCAAGAATTTCCAGAATACTAACCCACACGTTTTCACCAAGTCAGAAGAACCCCTAGATGCCGATGATTGGCTGCAAACCATGGAAAACAACCTAGAAGTCGCCGGAGTGGAAGACAACGAGAAAGTCCTGTTCGCCACCCACTATCTAGCCGGAGATGCCAGGGCATGGTGGAACAGTGTTCGTGCAATGACCGGAGGCCAGATGATGACCTCGGAGGAATTGAAGGTCAAGTTTAGCAGAACCCATGTGCCACCAGGTTTGATCAAGAGAATGAGAGACGAGTTCAGAGAGCTAAGGCAAGGAAGGATGACTGTAGTGGAATACCGTGACAAATTTTTGTCATTAGCTAGGTATGCCCCGGACGAGATAGACACCGAAGCCAAGAAGAAAGAAAGATTCCTGAATGGTCTGCATGACGAGATGCAGACGGTGTTAGTCAATATCCCCTTTGCTGATATTGAAGCCCTTGTCGACTCTGCTATCCAGATGGAAGGAAAGATCAACCAAGCCAATGAGAACCGCAAGCGTCACATGATGCATCAACCCGGAACCCATCAGACCCCAAAGTATCGCCCCAACCCATCTCTAGGATTTGCCCCAAGAACCAACAGACCCCCTATGACCCGTCCGACCTACCCCAACCGTGGAAACCCTAGAACCGGAGGAAATCACAACAACCCCGGCAACTCTAGCAATTTCACCCGTGCCCCACCCAAGTTAAACACCCACACTACCCCGAGGACTGGAAGCAATGTTGTGCCTGTCGCAGCCAAGGACAAGTCACAAGTGATCTGTTATGACTGTGGGAATAAAGGCCAATATTCCAATGAGTGCCCCAACAAGAAGAACGCTACAGCCCCTAATGCCAATGCCCCAGCTCAGCAGCAGCGTCGTGTCCAGCCAGGGAGAAGATTTGCCCCAGGGAATTCACTCAACCGCAATGGCCGTCTTTTTCTCATGCATGCTGAAGAAGCTCAGGAAGCGCCAGACGTCGTGCTGGGTATGTTTTCTGTTAATTCAGTACTTGCAAGAGTGTTGTTTGACTCTAGTGCCTCGCATTCATTTGTCATTGAAGAATTTGCCTGCACTAGTAAAATTCAACCAACCAAACTGAAGCATGTTATGATTGTGCAAATTCCCGGATCAACCACCAAGGCTAGGCAAATTTGCAAAGCCGTCCCTATCCGAATCCATGGCATAGATTTTTATGCTAATCTAATAGTACTCGGAACTAAAGGTTTGGAAGTAGTACTAGGAATGGATTGGATGTCCAAACATAAGGGATTGATTTACTATGCTAAGAAAGCCATCACCATGACCAGTACCGCCGGAATAACAGTCGAGCATATCTCTAAAACCTTACCTCGCCAATTCAAGTGTAACAAGAGTCTAGCCCAACCTACCATTGACCAAGTCCGGATAGTCTGTGAATACCCCGATGTATTTCCAGATGTTTTGCCCGGTATGCCCCCAGATCGGGATATCGAGTTTATCATTGAACTAATCCCCGGAACAGGACCCATAGCCCAGAGACCCTATAGTATGAACCCGTCGGAACTAGCAGAACTGAAGAAGCAACTGGATTCCATGCTAGAAATTGGATTGATTCAACCAAGTGCGTCACCATGGAGATCACCTGTCTTATTTGTGGACAAGAAAGATGGAGGTAACCGTTTGTGTACGGATTATCGGAAGTTGAATGATGTCACCATCAAGAACAAGTACCCCTTGCCCAAGATAGAAGATTTGTTTGATCAGTTGACCGGTGCCCAGGTGTTTTCTAAGATTGATCTTAGAACTGGCTATCATCAACTCAAAATTCGTGCAGAGGATATTCCAAAGACTGCCTTTACCACCAGAAATGGATTGTACGAGTATACAGTCATGTCTTTTGGATTAACCAATGCCCCCGCTTATTTCATGAACCTCATGAATAAGATTTTTATGGACTTCCTGGATAAGTTTGTCGTTGTTTTCATTGATGACATTCTGATTTATTCCAAATCAGAAGAAGAACATGAGCTACACCTAAGGACCATTCTTGGAACCCTTAGAGAGCATCAGCTGTATGCAAAGTTTAGCAAATGTGAATTCTGGCTACAGGAGGTAGGATTCCTCGGTCACATTGTATCAGCCGGAGGAATTGCCCCGTTGACCCTGCCAAAGTGAAAGATGTAGAAGATTGGCAAGCCCCAACCACTCAAACCCAAGTTCGTGCTTTTCTCGGATTGGCGGGATATTACCGCAAATTCGTAGAAGGATTCTTGAGTATCGCCCAACCCATGACCCAATTGCTGAAGAAGGACAAGAAGTTTGAATGGACAGACAAGTGTGAAGCGAGTTTTCAAGAACTCAAGAGGAGATTGATATCAGCCCCAGTCTTAATCATGCCGGATATCACGAAGCCCTTCGATGTGTATTGTGACGCATCCATGATTGGTCTCGGATGTATGCTAATGCAAGAAGGCAAAGTTATATCTTATCTATCTCGACAATTGAAGCAACACGAGCAAAACTATCCAACCCATGACCTCGAACTCGTAGCAGTAGTCCTAGCCCTGAAGACATGGAGACATTACCTAATGGGAAACCGTTTTGAGATTTATTCGGATCACAAGAGCCTAAAGTATATATTCACTTAGAAGGAGTTGAATATGAGTCAGAGAATATGGATTGAGCTAATCAAAGATTACGACCTGGACATTCACTATCACCCCGGTAAAGCCAACGTGGTAGCCGATGCCCTTAGCAGATTGCCGTGCCGCTTGAACTCCATGATTTTGAAGGAGCAACCAAGTTGCACAAGGAGATGGAAGATTTTCGAATGGAATTAGTAAGTGAAGGATTTTTGGCTAGCATAGAACTTCAGCCCACTTTGATCAGTCAGATTAAAAAGGTGCAGAAGGGAAATGCCAGTATCGACGGAATCAAGCGTCGTATCGGTACGGGCAAAGTACCCGGATTCACTGAGGACGAAGAAGGAGTTCTGTGGTACAAAGGACGCCTTTGTGTACCAGCAGATTCGGAGTTGAAAGAAGTTATCTTGAAGGAGGCTCATGATACTCTTTATTCTATCCATCCAGGAGGAACTAAGATGTATCAAGATTTGAAAGAGCAATTTTGGTGGCATAAGATGAAGAGAGAAATCGGAAGCTATATCGCCAAGTGTGATATATGTCAGCGAGTCAAGGCAGGACATCAAAGACGTGCTGGATTGTTGCAACCTTTGCAGATTCCGAAATGGAAATGGGATTCTGTAGGAATGGACTTTATCACTGGACTACCTACTTCTAGTAGGGGAAATGACTCTATCTGGGTCATAGTGGACAGATTGTCCAAAGTCGCCCATTTCTTGCCCGTTAAAACCACCTATCAGAGTTCGAAGCTAGAAGAGTTATACCTCGCTAGAATCGTCAGTTTGCACGGAGTCCCCAAGAATATAGTATCAGATCAAGGAACTCAGTTTACCTCGAGATTCTGGAAGAAAGTCCAAGAAGGTTTAGGAACCTGCCTAGATTTCAGTACCGCGTATCACCCTCAAACCGATGGACAAACCGAGCGAGTAAATCAAATACTCGAAGATATGCTTAGAGCATGTGTGCTAGAATATGGATCCAAGTGGGAAGACTGTCTGCCGTTTGCAGAATTTTCCTACAACAATAGTTACCAAGCCAGTTTGCAAATGGCCACATTTGAATTCATGTACGGAAGAAAGTGTCGCGCCCCTTTGAACTGGTCGGAAGTAGGAGAGAGTCAGATTTTCGGACCCGACATCGCAGAAGAGAAGGTTCACAAGATTCGTGAGCACCTCAAGACTGCCCAATCCCGACAGAAGAGTTACGCCGACAAGAGACGTCGAGACCTCGCCTTCAACATATGAGATTTTGTTTATCTGAAAGTGTCGCCATTGAAGGGAATGCAGTGTTTCCAACTCAAAGGAAAGTTAGTCCCCAGATATATCGGACCTTTCAAAATTCTGAACCATCGAGGAGAAGTATCGTATCAATTGGAACTACCTGAAGAGATGTCAGCTGTGCACAATGTGTTCCATATCTCGTTACTTCGCAAATGTCTCGAAGTCCCCGAGAAGACCGAAGTGTTCAAGAATATCTCACCGGACCATAGAGATCAACGATGACCTGACCTATCCCAAAGTACCCATCCGCATTTTGGAAGAAGCTTTTCGAACTACCCGAACCCGAAGCATCAAGTTTCTCAAGATTCAGTGGAGCAACCACACAGAAGAGGAAGCTACCTGGGAGCGCGAAGATCACATCAGGACGGAGTTTCCCGATCTCTTCAAATCCTAGGTAATCTTTTCGTCCTTTTTCAAATCTCGGGACGAGATTTTGTTTAAGGGGGGAAGGTTTGTAACATCCCAAAAATACTAAGCTTGGATCATCAAATTCTAATCATCAAAATTAGGGTTAACAAAAACTTTTCTAAATGAAATCATGAATGCATGCATATGTGTATGCATGGATTTTGAAACCCTTTAAAACCACCTTGTTTGTTTGTTCCATTGCTTGTAAAATGTTTCTTAGGTGAAATAAACATCATCTAAAACATTTCCCACACTTTTCCTAAAGACAAGTAAATCAAAACACATGAAATGAATGGTCATTTTGGCCAATTTAACTCCCATGCCTACTTTGGTTGTCTCAAACTTTCAGAACCTAACAGAAACTTTTCTGGATCTTTGCACCCCTTGAATGTACTCATAACAAAGTATCAAGGCCCACTTTGTGATCATCCAGAAACTTTCAAATGCATAGTTTAAATGACAATTCAAAATTGAATCTTTATCATATGGGAAGATCCCACTTTTTCAAAAACTACTCAAACAAGCTCAACTTTCAAAACCCAAGCATCTGCAGACTCACCAACACCAATCTAGCAAACCCACCAAAAATCATTTCAAAATTCAAAACTTGATTTCATGCGGCCATTTCATAAAACAGGTTGCAGACACAAATCAAACAAACATCAAACACTATTGTGAGCAGTGATTCTTGCCTAACTGGTTCCCTATTTAGCTCACACACAACTCAGTAGATCATCTAGGAAGATTAGCCAGGCACTAGCACCACTATGAGCTTGCCATTGTCATCAATGGTGAATAGCCGAGCACCCTCTTGCCACCCCATAGTCGACAGCAAGCTAGGAGCAGCAGCAAGCCTAGCCAGCATGTCTGGGAGGCAGCCCACCGTCCATCGCCACTCACTGTCCTAGCCGCGAGCGTTGCCAAGCCCTGGACCACGCGCACAAGCCGCGCCCAGACCATGCCGAGCGTGCGCCAGAGCGCCACCCTCGACCATCACCCACAGACCGCGTGCCGCCCTCGCCGCGTGCATACACAATCCCCACCGACCAAGGAGACCGCCAGACATCCCCGTTTGCCGCCCCATGCCGCACAGCCACCGCCCGCCGTCGAAGACGCCGCCTCTGCCGCGCAGAGCACCGCTCGTTCCAGACCAAACCACACCGCCCCATGCCTCGATACCATGTCGTTGAGCATCGCCAGGAGACACCGCACCGTCCCCTACCCTTGCCCATGCCTATAGCCGCCTGTAACATCGCCCCCGACGAGCTCACCGTGCGCCCCGACGGTCCCCTCGCTTGACTATAAATAGAGGCCACCCCCGCACGATTTCTTCACACCATATCACTCCCCTCTCCTCACTGATCGTGCCACGCCATTCTCAAAGCAAGGCGAGCATCACCTCGCCGGAATTTCACTGGAGCCTGCCGCTGCCGGAGAAGAAGGGAGCCAGCGATTGGAGCCGCCCCAGGAGCTGCCGCGACCACCCCTGAGTTCACCATCGTCGACTTCGTCGTTCGCCCGCCTCGCCGACCCTCGCCAGCACCCCGGTGAGCCTCCAACGGCCCTCACTGGCCGCGCTAGGTTTCGTTCTCGCCGGAGTTGTCTCGCGTCGACGATGACTCCCAGCCGTTAGATTAGAACTATATCGAACGATCCACGTCGCCCCAGACCGCTTCGCCCAGCCCCGTGTCACTCACGAGTGGGGATACCCACTTAAGCAGCCCGCGGGAGCACTGCGCTTAGCAGGACGGCCCAGTAACTTTTCCCGCGCAGCCCAATTATTCAAATTAAACCTTTTTCTATTTCAATTCAAACACACTTCTGTACCCAACTTCAAAAATTAACCCAGATCGATTCGGTGCACCAAATTGAATGAAACCAATTTTGTTGAAAAGGTCTGTGAATGCTGAATCCAAGACCGTTGGATTCAAGTCATTTGGATCTATAGATCACCCATGGTAAAAATAACAAGGCAGAAGCTTTTCTGCATTCAAACATTTTTTAAATTTAAACCATAATAGCTTTTGAGTTGATTCCAACTCTCAAAAATCACATTTAACTATACCTTTCAGAATATATAAAAATGTATAGGTTTACTTGCAGAAATAATGTTCAAGTAATAAAAGAATGCTACATAAGCATTTCTAGCCACTTTAATTAATTAAAATAAAAGGGTAAAACCTTATTAAATTGTGACACCACTTTAAATCACATTCCCATGGACTACAATATGTGGTGATTACATGTGTCAACATGATCCCATGTTGGGTTTAGAGAATATAAAATCTTAAGTAGTTTTTCAATGAGTAGAAATTACTTTTCTAAAAATAAAAAGATTTAAACCAAGCCTTAACCTTGTAATGTTAGGGATGATGCTAGATCATCCATAGGACCCTTGTGTGTGATGATTGCAAGTAATTAAGTATTGTTTGGTGATTGTGTACCTCGTATTTATTCATAGACGCTAGTACCGACCAAGGATAGGAGGAGGAAGGAGGATACTACGAAGAAGAAGCCGAGGAGAACTTCAACCACTGCTCTGCACAAGGCAAGCTAGTAACCCTGCAAGCTAAAACTTGCAAGACACTCTACTTTAGCAAGCTTATACTGATATTGATGCAAGCTGATACTGTAATTATGCAAGCCTTACTAATCAAGTTGACCTATGCAAGCTAACCCTTGCAAGATACCCTACTGATGCAACAAACCCATACTTGTTCTATGACTACTATATGCCTTAAGCATATGTGATCATACCCACTTGATAAACCAATCCTAGTTTTATTTGCAAGCTTCTTACTTTATTTCTTTATCAAAGCTTACTTAGAGTTTACTTAAGTGACTGGTAGATTTTGGAAAGATGCTGAAGGTTGCATAAAGAGCATAAAATTTGGCCTAAGTTAGAAACCTTGACATCAGCCTGAGACATGAGGTTGTACTTAGTTGAAACTCCACTAGTTACCACCCCTCATCATTACTACCCCCACCTGTAGATGCTAGTGCTAAGCATAAAACTTGATCAACTTTTAGATGGGAATACTTGGTGGAAAAATGGTTATGAAAACCTTGGAATGATGGATCATTCTATTGAAATGTTTTGGACATGTGTTTCCAAACACTTGAGAATTTGGGTGATAAAAATGTTGAGGCATGAGCCTTAGCCCTTTATAAAACTGATGGTTGTCTGGATGCGATACCATTCCAATTTTATCGTACAACCACAATACCCGAATATTGGAAAGGGCTTGACTGGAAACTTATATTCCTTAGTATTAGTTCCATCACGGCCAAGGTCTGAGCTGAGGCTACCTTGTGAAGAGTGTCCACCTGTGCAGTACCTAAGATGACAGTTGGTCATGGTTGGGAGGCCAAACTCACAGGAGAGGTGCTTATACAAGGGCGTGTAATCGAAAGGTTAGGATTGATTATCCGCATACTGAGTATGGTGAATTCAGGATTTGTTCCTGATGGATGTATCGAATGTTGTGGTGAAAGTGTACAATCTCTGCAGAGTGTCAAACTATTCGAATAGCCGTGTCCGCGGTTATGGACAGTTGGAGTGGCCATACTGTTCCCCCGTCAGACTTTTCAAAATGACCTGTGAGATGAATTGAGACTTTGACTTAACCATAACAGAGTTGTGATATGAAATACAAGTTCCCGCTTAGGATTTATAAAATTGTGACTAGCTTTGGAGCTTAGTAGAGATAAATCTGGCTTTTGCAAAATAACCCTAGATCCTAGTGTCCTATTATCCAAAAACCCCCTTTACCTATTAGTATTAGTTTGCGAGTACTTAAAGAGTACTCATGGCTTTGTCCCTGGCTATTCCCATGGCCAGACTATGAAGAGGAGTACCTGGAAGATGGACCCCAGGAAGGTTACGACAACTAGGATCATCTACCATCGTCAGCATTGCCTGTGACCCCGAAGATGGAGCCTCGCCTACGCTATCGTTATTATTACGTATTCCGCTGCTTAATGTTGTATTAAGAACTGGATCATGAGATCCCTATTTGTGTAAGAACTTATGTATCGTTTGTAATGGATGATGTACTATGGTATCCAATTCTGTTATGTCTCGCAAAAATGGTAATCCTGGGATTGCGATGTATGGCATAACAGGCATCTAGGATTGAAAAATCCGGGTGTTGACAGAGAATTTCTTGCATCTTGGTCTCAAAACTTCAAGGTGATAATGGTTCCTTCTAAGTTGTGTTTCCTTAGTCTTCAAGTCTTGAGCAACATTTCTTGTTTCAATTGTAGTCCTTAGTGATATCCAAGGTTGAAGTCCTTGGTGAAGATGTTGAAGATGTTGAAGTCATTAGAGTTGATGAAGTCCTTTGCTCATGGTGAAGTCTTTGGCCATGGGGTAGGCTTTGTCCATCAAGTTTGAAATAGAAGAGATGTAGAATCAAAACCAAAATGGTTTGAGGAAAGAGTTTACAAGATTGTTTGTAAATAAGTTTTGGAACAAATACAACTCCTATTTTCTAAGGGGTTTTGTCCAATCCTAGGGTTACAAATCCTACAGGCAACACAATGCTCTGATACCATCTGTAAGGTTCCCAACCTTTAATAAGGTAGAGATCCCTGTGTTTACAATGCTAGTCCCTGGATCAATAGCTAGCATCCATAGTTAAGATGTAATATCAAGAAACATAGGTCATAATACAACTTTATAACCAGGAATAAAATAATTTATTACATCTTACATAGCTCATTTGGCTATCTCATTACAATGCAGCAGAATATAACAATGGCATGGGGTCCTTCATCTTCAAAGTGCCACAGGCAGACATGTTGGTTGTAGACTTGTAATCCTACTTCACTAATATCAAACAAACCTGCAACATAACAAGTTACAACCACAAGGGTCAATACATTTGAATTGTATTGGCAAGTGATACTATGGTAGTATAGTGGAGTCTATCATCTATATGCATTTGGCTAAGTGGAGCTTAGGCTTGCTTTGCTCAAAATAGATTTTCCTTATCATTTGAAAACTCTAAGTTTTTGCTTGATAAAATCTTTCCCAAGGCATCTCCCAATAGAAATTGGTGATCCTTTCAACCCTTGTTAAACCACAAGTTTTTAACTTAGAAATTTGGATGATGAGATTCTTGATAGCTTCCATGCCTTGATGCTCAAATTGTCCTTTTCCAGGGACATGGCTAAGTACTTAGATTTTACACTCGGTAGAGGTGGTGCACTTTCCCCACAAGACTTGGTTTTACCAAGACAAGATCTTTCAGAAGCCTTCCCTTAGACCAGAATGGACGCGCTCCAACCTATCATTCCCTACCACCAACTGTCCATTTGGCTAAGTTCTTGCAACCTATATGATCCAGGCAGAGCCCATAATGCCAAGTGGCTGCACTTGAAGCTTCTCAACATTTGACATCTCAAATCTCTTTGTTCCTGGGTGGCCATCCACAAGTGTGATACACCAGGGTAGTCCATTGAAATGGTCCCTGAGTAACCACTCAACACAAACCAATCCTTCCATTCCACCCAGGTGATTCATTCACTTAGTTGTTTTATTAAACAAAACACAAGTCCTCAGACTTAGAAATTTTCCATAGCATGAATATATATTCCAACCTTGTTTTCTACTACCTAAGCTAAGCATGATAGTAGTAGGAATCTTAAATTAGAAAATTCTACTAAGGTTTCATCTACTAGGATTTCCCATAGCATAGTTTATACTTAGCAAAATTCCATGCAAGTCCTACTTAGAAATATCACTAATGCATAGTGAAAATAATGGGACAAAAGTATGAAGCATCACTTGCCTTTTTGGTAGAGAGTATAAGTTCACTCCTTGTCCTTGCAACAATCACACTCTTCAAGTCACTACAATTCAATCAAGCAAGGCACAATTTCAATCTACCAATCAAGCAAAACATCACATAAAATAATAAAACAAAACAATGCATGCAAACATGCGAAAGGTTGTTTTATTTGTAAAAGTGGTTTCTAGTAAGTTATGAACATTTGGAAACACCATTTGGTCATTTTGTAAAGTGGCAAAACCATTTGCAAAAGATTCTATCTCTAAACCATTTTTAAACCAAATCATTATTTCATGTGGTTGAAATTGCCTTTAGCAAAGTAATAATTTTTATAGGGTTTACCAAATACATTTTCAAGTCATAAAACTTGGTGTTTGGGGTTAGAGAGTTTATTCCAAAACATTTCCCAAAGATTTTCTACTAAAAGCATTTTTAAATAAATAAACATTACTTTGTTTGACTAGAAATGGTTTAAATCCAAAGTTTATTCTTTTGTTTCACCAAATACATTTTTGAAACCACAATTTTTTTCCTATGGTCAGTAGGTTCAAAAATCACCATTTGCCAAAGATTTTATCAACAAAATCATTTTGGAACAAATTTTATATCCTAAACATGCATACACAAGTTTCTGTAAAAACAAACAATTTAACAGAAGCTTTTTACTAAACAAAGTGCATGGTTGGCTAGGTCTTGTCTTGCTGAATCCAATGATATAAAATTTGCAAAATTTGGACGTGTGGTTTGAAAGTTATGGATTTTTCAAAATTGATCATCTAATAGACATGTTTCTATTTTAAAAATAGATCTCAAGCCACGTGTCTTATTCCTATTCGCCCATACCATTCCGTACGGATCAGCTTCTCTCGCGCGTTGGATCTAAACAGATCGTGTGGCTCAGAATCAAACGTACCCCTTCATTTAAGTTTCTTTCCTATCCACTAGATCGAGATCGGACGGCGCATAGCGTGTTTGCCAGAGAGGAGCGGCGCTGGCGTTGGCAGGTGGTGGCGGGGGATCTGGCGGCGAGGTTGCTGGCGACACAGGGGGCTAGAGGGAGAGAGGGGTAGCTCACCAGGTTCGCTGCGCTTCGCCGATGCTCAACATGTTCTTGTCTGATGAAGGGGCGCTCGAGGTCAACCGAAATTCCTCGCCGTAGTTGTCGTTCGCGTCTGATGCTTGTTGTCATCGTCGATGGCGAACCTACAGGTTATGCGCGAATAAATGGCGAGCATCAGAGAACGCGCTAGATGATGGAGATTAAAATGGCTTGGGCTAGAGTGCAAGGAACGCACGGGTTCAGACGCTAGGGCTCACCGGAGTTATGCTCACTGTCGGGTTCTAGCAGAGGTTGTCAGAGGCGGGTCTACGAGGCACAAGAGGGTAAACGGAAGACGTCAGTGAAAGCGTACGATAACAAGGTTTGCGATGAGGTAAACCAGAGAGCAAGAGAGGGTCGGGGCTCACCGGGATTCATCGACGAACTCGTCGGAGCTGAGGCGGCGTGGGTCCAATTCGGAGCAGCCTGGGGGCTTACTGATTCGTGGAAATAAGGAGAAGTGGGGAGGAGACAGAGGGGGTTAAGACTGCAGGGTCCAGGGGGAGAATTAACCGCGAATTTAAACGAATTCAACCGAATTCAATTGGCCAGAAACGGTGAGGCGAGAGAAGGGGAGGAAACGGTCGCGAGGTTAGGGATGACGAGCTGACAGGTGGGGCATCGTTGTCATCGAGTGAGAGAGAGGAGAGGTGGGGTCCGTTGGTCAGTGACTGAGTTGGTTGGTTCGCGCATGAGAAAAGGGAATATCCAGAGAGAGGGGAGGTGCCGGGTGGGCTGGCTTGCTGGGCTTAGTGGGTTGGGCTGGCCAGATTCATTTTTTTGTACTGTTTTGATTTTCTTTTTCTATTTCCAATTTCTGTTTTGGTTTTGTTTAATTAATTCAAACACTCCTTTGAATTCAAACCTTTGTCAAATTTTGTGTAGCTTCAAACACTGATTAATAAAACATTCTGAAATCATTTAAGAATAATTTATTTATTCTTTTTAAGGTCTTTTAATTATTCAAAATAGGCTCTAGATTTAAATCAAATAAGATTTAATAATATTTTCAAACACCATTTAAATTATTAAACCTTCCAAATCTTTTCAGTAGGTTTTTATTTGATTAATAGGGTGTCAAAATATTCATCTTGGATTATTTGGAAAGTATTTGATATGATTCATAATCATTTGAATTGGGTATTTGTTTTATTTCCAATAATATTAAATATAGTTTTAATTCCCTAAATTTTATTTGGAAGATTTATTTTAGTTAAGTTAATTAAACAACTTTTATTCCACTTGGGTAAATTCCAAATATCTTTTTCTATGAATTAATTAAATATTCTAATAGGGTTTTGTCTTTATTTAAATGGAATTTGGTTTAAGCCATTTTATTTTATTTTGGAAAATTCTTTATCCATTTATTTTATTTGGGTTTTGGATTATATTCATTCCATTTGTTTATGGCTTAGTCCAAGGTTTGATTTGGTCTTTAAATATTCTTTATTTAATATTTCTTTCTTCCTCTTATAAAATCCATATCTTTTTATTTAGAGATCCAAACTTGGTGATTCCAATTTGTGAAATCTTATTTAATTCTTGTTTATCCTTTTAAATTCCATTAGGATCATTTGCTCATAATTTGGTATGGATTTCTAGATAGGTGCTTTAATAGCTTTGGAATTTTAATTTCCTTATCTTATTATATTCATAAGATTTTATCTATGGATCCAAATTAATTGAATCCAATTCATATTGTTTTATAATATTTCTATTTGTATTTCTTGATCGTTTATAAATGTTTGATGATAAATTTTTATATGGATCAAATCCATAGGCTTGGAGATAACTTGGAAATGGTTTTCTTCCATTAGGGTTTAGGGTTTGGATTTATTTTCCAAGTGTTTAAATTTATAGATGCATTTTATGAGGAATGCATTTCTCTTGATTTGGATTTTGTTGTATTCAAACTTTAATTAAAGTTTGTTCAAGATGGGATTTTAAGTTTCCATTTAGAAACAAAAGTTTCTTTTCACCCTGATTTTCAACACTAATTTATTTTGTTTATTTATTTTTCACATTACAAGATTTGGAAAATCTTGGGATGTGACAATAAAATGTTTAGAAAATTGTTTTAGAGTAAATTTTGGTTTGTTTAGATCTTGGAAAGTTTACTTTGTGTTTAGTATTGTTTAGTTTGACTTGTTTACTGTGGAAAAATCATTCCATTCCATTTGCATGCATTCATATGTATTTTTGTTTGAATATTGAATGTGAATTTGGTGTTATGATCTTATGTGTAGATTTTGGTGATTGTGATTGTGAGGATTGTTCCTACTCCCCCAACTATCAAGGCAAGTGATGCTTCATATTTTGTCCTACTATTTTATCTATGCACTAGTGATATTTTGAGTACGATTTGCATGATTATTTTCTAAGTATATGCTATGCTTGGGAAATACTATAGTTATTGTCTTAGTAGCTTTCCCTAAGATGAGAAACTTGTTATACTAGTATGCTTAGCCTAGCTAGTAGAAAACAAGGGTGGAATATACATACAATGTTGTTATGCAAAATCTATGACTTTGTTTTTGAATCATAAAATAACATGGGAATGAATCACCTGGGTGGAATGGAAAGATTGGTTTGTGTTGAGTGGTTACACAAGTCCCATGTCTATGGTTTACCTTATGTATCACACTTGTGGATGGCCACCCAGGAACAAAAGGGATTTGAGATATTT
Organism: Avena sativa; assembly: GCA_916181665.1. Classification (NCBI taxonomy): domain Eukaryota; kingdom Viridiplantae; phylum Streptophyta; class Magnoliopsida; order Poales; family Poaceae; genus Avena; species Avena sativa. The sequence continues at coordinate 115,964,728 of OV702281.1, forward strand.
AGTGTTGATAAGCTTCTAGTGCAACCACATGGCATATGGGCTCTGCCTTGACCAACTAGGTTGCAAGAACTTAGCCAGATGGACAGTTGGTGGTAGGGTTGATAGGATGGAACGCGTCCATTGTGGTCTAAGGGAATGCTTCTGAAAAGTCTCGTCTCGATGCATGTCGAGTCTTGTGTGGAAAGTGCACCACCTCCCGAGAGGGTAAAACCTAAGTACTTAGTCGTGTCCCCGGCAACGGACAATTTGAGCATCAAAGACATTGAAGTGATCAATAATCTCCTCATACCTATTTCTCTAAGTTAAAACTTGTGGTTGAACAAGGGTAAAGGTTCACCAATGTCTATTGGTGGTTCCTTGGGTGTTTTTATCAAACAAAAACTTAGTGTTTTCAACTAATAAGTAAAACCCTATTTTTGAGCAAAGCTAGCCCGAATTACACTTGGCCAAATTCATATAGATGTTAGATTCTACTGTTCTACTATGGTATCACTTGCCAATACAATTCCAAATGTATTTACCCTCTATGGCTGTAACTTATGATGTTGCAGGTTACTCTGATGGAGACTAGGGTTATGAGTCTACACTCAACATGTTTGCCTGTGGCACATGAAGATGAAGACTTCTATTTATTTACTTTATGTTATGAACTCTATGTATTAGCCTTGGGCTAAGGAGTTGTAAAGACTATGTTATTTCTAGAATGACGATGCAATAAGAACCTTTGTATCTGTGTACTTCATCTTAAACTGTGGATGCTAGCAATTCGATCGAGGGACTAGCATTGCAATCACAGGGGCCTTTACCTTAAATGGTGGGGTCTTACATTGCATAAGATTGTTAGGGCATGGTGCCTAGTATCTATTGTTGGTGCTTTTTGACATTGTTGCAACTTGTTCTGCTTAATGCTTGTCACTAGGGCTTGAGTGCCATGATCTAAGATCTGAACATGTTACTGATTTATGATGATATTATTGTTTGTGATATTACCTGCAAGTTGTGTACACATATCGTTGTCCGGAACCTGAGGCCCCAAAGTGACAGCAATTGGGATAGCCGTAGGGGATGGCTATGATGTGAGGATCACGTGTGTTCACGGAGTGTTAATGCTTTGCTCTGTTGCTCTATTAAAACGAGCACCTTAATTGCCAGTAGATTCCCTTGAGGCCCCGCTGCAAATGGGCTGGCAGGACAAAAGATGTTGTGCAAGTTTCTCATTGCAAGCACGCACGACTATATATGGAACACATGCCTATGGTTATTTAGTACTTGGATGCTTTATATTTATTATCTGCAATGCCTTTGTCTTGATTATTACGTGAATTATCTTGTCCATGCAACACCCGTTCATCCATCCCTATGCCTACCGCATTTTAATCCTTCTGTTTATTACAATTGCTACCGTTGTCTTTATTTTATTGTTGTTGTTATTTTGCTACTGCTATTACAAAACTATTGCTACTGATAAACTATTGCGAGCAAGACTATTTGCAGGTGCAACTGAATTGACAACTCATCTGTTAAGGCTTATAAATATTCTTTGGCTCCCCTTGTGTCGAATCAATAAATTTGGGCTTTACTTCCCTCAAAGACTATGCGATCCCTATACTTGTGGGTCATCAACGCCTGGAATTGACTTACCAATTACTTAGTTGTGTAGACTTCCTCAAAATCCTTCATTATGACTACTGATTTCGCATTAAAACTCATGATTTCCTGCACAACATAATTCAAAGCAAGGTTTTGTATATCTTTGAAATTATTAGTCATTAGTGGCAAGGATTGAGAGTTTCTTGTCAATTGCTTGACTAAACCAATGTTTAAACATGGTGGATTATTGCAAAAATTGGATCCATCACTTATCTAAACCCTCTTAAAAGGGATTTTTATCAATTACCAAAATGAGGGATATTTAAAGGTCATATGTGCCCCCATGTGCAGTTTTGGTAATTAATGACAATCTCTATGGACTAATGTGTACATTAGGTTACACTTGTATGAATTTTCCATTGGCATCTCTTGGACCATGTGTTAGCTTCAAGCTGTAAAAATAATAAGAAGCATTATCCAAGGACTTTGGGCCTATTAGAATCATGTAGAAGAAGAATAATAAAGAAAATGAGATCAATATTGTCTTGAAGAAGATGGAATTTCTCATGTGTATATTCAAGACATCATGCAAATGAAGTTAGAAGAATTGTTGTGCAAGATCAAGATGCGCCATCACTAGAAGATCTCATTCGTGAGGCTTTCCATCCTCATGATCATTGTAACACCCTTATATTGGCCCTATGCAAGTTTCAGTGATTCCCGCCAAACCCACATAAAAACGATTCAAAGGTGCCCATCAGGCACTTTCATGCAGGTGGAAAACGAAGTAATATCATTACACAATAGTTCTCAATGGAACCACGGAGCAGATATACAATAATGACTCCATGAGTCATGAATATAGATATACGGTACAAAGATCCAAATCATCTTGAAAACAATACACATCTGAGTACGAGGAAGATGCAAATTTAGCTAAGAGCCCTGAAGAATAACCAATGGAGTCCATAATCCTTCCCAGGCCAAGACGGAAGGGTAACCCTGCTAACGACGTTGATCTCAAACCTGCTAAAACAAAAGGGGTGCCGGAAAAGGGCAAAGGAAAAAAAGAAGAGTGGTCAGTACTGTGGCCAGTACACGTCAAGACTTAGAATTTAGAGGCCCTCGCCTACCAAGGTATGGTGGACTAAAGATGTAGCGCAGCATGCACTAAACATCCTATAGAGACTTGATACAACTGGCGGCTATCCGATAGGGATAAGAGAGACCTATTTGGATCCAACCTAATACTACCACCAAACATACTCATCCTAGTATTCCCCCTCGAGACCAACCGAGGAAGTCAAACTGAGGAACTCACATAGTTGGAAATTTTATTCATTCCATTATAGTTGCAACACTTATAGTCAGATATAGATAGCATGAGTCATACCGATATCATAAGCAGTGGGCAGTTTTAGTTGACCATTCCATTGTAGTTGCAATACTTACTACTCAGATACATATAGCATGAGGCATCCCAAATTTCAGCAGTTTTTGGTACTTTTATTTAGCCATTCCGTTGTAGTGAATCTGATTACTAGTCATTCCAAAGTCAAATTTATTGCACTACTTTAGTTATAGTTGTCTATGATTGAGATACTGTGCTCTAAGTCGTCCATAACCGCAGACACGATTTCAAAAATATTTACCCTGAAGGGGTGCACAAATAGCAACACAAGCACGATCAACCTCGGAAAAACCAAATGAAAACCCAACGAGTAATCACGACAAAGGAATCACAAGATTCATAGAAATATTTTTGGGGCCACGCCACTAAGCTATCCGCTACGAAGTCGGCCGAATCTATGACGGACCGAGCATGTGTGGCGATGACTAGAAACGACCGGGAACCCAAAAGTGTGACTGGGCTTCTCGATACAGCGGAAATGTGGCACCGGGTTCCTAAACAGTACAATAGTAAAAGGTCTCCACGAGCAACAATAGTAAATAAAGCAGTAGCATGGCATAAGTACAGGATAGTAATAAAGCCCCAAACAAGTTATGCCCCAAGAAATAAGTTATGACTCAAGCTCTGGCTAAGAGGATTCATGGTCCCACATACGGATAGTGCGATAGTAAAGAAACATGTATAATGTCCTCGAGGTCCTAAAGGACACAAGTGGGCAGTTAAAAACCAAATAATATCTATTTCCCATAGGTGCCTATGCACTATTTACCTACTTTCAATATTATTTATTAAACTGTAATTAAAGTCATGATCATCTCCACCCTAAAGCATATGGCAGCATTCCAATAACTGTGGTACTTGATGGCATCGACAACACCTGAGCAAGCACTATGACTCCAAGGCCATCTAGCTACCAAGCAACATGCAATAGGAGGTGTCCAAGGCAATTATAGAGGCTGCAACAAATATGACAGGTACAGAAACTAAAGCATCACAACACAGATAACAATAGATCAACAAGAGGAATTAAAGACTAGAAATGTAAAATAGGTAGAAAGGGGGGAGAATGCTCGCCTAAAAAACACTGCCGAAGGTACATTGTACATCGGGTCAACACTCGAATCAACTCATCGGCCTAATCCATGAAGAAGCAAAGCACTAGAATAAACACCGATACACTATTTAATACTACGGCAGAAGATCGGGCATGATGCATGTCATGGCAAAGGTGTGATGTAATTAGGCAATATTAAGCGAAACGGGGACCTGACAATTAATTAGATCGTTCATGTTGTTTAGATACCCCGCAATTTTAAATGTTGGCATAATAAGGCAAAACATGGCGGTTCGCTACACAAATTTAAATGGGGCCAATATTAGACTAGATTCGCCCGCATATGGTCTCCATATTAAATTATGAGGTGAATCAGAGAAAGCCTCCAAACCACATGATATGAGTGAAATCATGTACAATTTGATTGAAGGAAATATGCCCTAGAGGCAATCATAGAGATGATTATATTTCTTATGTATCCATGAGTTATTGTAATGTTCCTTGAATATCCATATCAGGCAACTTGTATTGATTGGCAATTATGTGAATTGTTTGTGAAACTCTTTACTTGTATGGTTATTTAATAGTTGTCCCTAGTCGGAGTTCATGTGAGGACACACATGAATATTAGACTAGCACATTGATTGGTTGATGACTATGTTTCACAAGTCATAGACATGGAGATGGCAAACCAATGATGTGGACACATTTTATGAACATGGGGTTGGACTGACCCAACTTGAGACTGGCAATTAGTTGCAGCTCTCTCTACACATCGTCTATGTTTTGTCCTTAGATCTGAGATTGTCGCATGTACTTGAGATGTGGATCGACCTACTTTGGGGCTATCAGACGCTGCTCCGTAACTGGGTAGTTATAAAGGTAGCTTTCGGGTTTGTCCTAAAGCATGCTGTAAGGCATGGTCAATCAAGATGGGATTTGCCCCTCTCTACTTGAGAGAGATATCTCTGGGCCCCCTCGAGTGATTGGATCCAGAAATGCATGTCCGTGCTACATTAGGTTAAGAGTTAACCTAGTAAAGGGATTCCGAATCATAGTATTCAGAAAGGGAGGTCAGCTTGGAGCTAGACCAAATATGGTGAGGCAAAGGGAAAGACATGTACTAAACCTTGTGATGGTTCATCCGATATGATCTTTGTATGCGTTTAGGAGTTGGAACGTCTTGCTAGAGGCTGCTACCAACTATTGACAGAATAAGTGTATTCGTGTCATGTCTATACGTATATGAACCTATAGGGTCACACACTTAAGAGGCTGGAAGCCAAATGAGGATTAGATCCAAATTAGACCAGACTTAGGCTACTAATGGGCTTCTAATGTAGAAGCCCACTAGGGACGGCTATATAAGAGAGGTTGGGGCGAGCTGATGTAGAGGTCCCAACCTTTAATAAGGTAGAGATCCCTGTGTTTACAATGCTAGTCCCTGGATCAATAGCTAGCATCCACAGTTAAGATGTAATATCAAGAAACAAAGGTCATAATACAACTTTATAACCAGGAGTAACATAATTTTATTACATCTTACATAGCTCATTTGGCTATTACATTACATTGCAGCAGAATATCTATAAGCATGGGGTCCTTCATCTTCAAAGTGACACAGGCAAACATGTTGGTTGTAGACTTGTAATCCTAATCAATCAACTTCACTAATACCAAACCAACCTGCAACATAACAAGTTACAGCCACAAGGGTCAATACATTTGAATTGTATTGGCAAGTTTCACTACTATGTTGAATATAAGTGAATCCTATCATTACATGCATGTTTGGGTAAGTAGGGTTTAAGGCTCATTTGCAGAAAGTAATACTTTATCCTATCTTTTCAAAATAGTTTTGATCTTTTGTCAAATCTTTCTGAACTCCTTGGTAAATCCCCAAGTGCTTCAAGTCTTTGTCAACATCTCTTGAGCTCCTTGGTACACCCCAAGTGCTTCAAGTTTTTATCAAAATCTCTTGAGCTCCTTGGTACACCCCAAGTGCTTCAAGTTTTTATCAAAATCTCTTGAGCTCCTTGGTACACCCCAAGTGCTTCAAGCCTTTTGTTGTCACTTTAAAGTTTTCCTTTTAGAAATTGGAATGTCGAGATTTCCCATAGCTTCAGGCTTTAGTTGCTCAGTATTGTCCATAACCGGGGACACGGCTAAGTACTTATAATTTTATCTTCTGCAGAAGTTGTACACTTTACCCACATGACACACTCTCATCTTGTTGCCACCAGTGGCCGCTGGATAAGTACTCACCAAGATGGAGTACCGGCAGATTGAGAATGTGACGAAGTCTTTCCATAGGGTCCTCCCAATCTAGCTTGTCTACCAGGCACCAATGTAGGGTTCCAAGTTCCCTCATGTAGTTAACCTGAAGAGGCCAAAGCATGGGTCTTCCCAATGTAGTTGACTAAGCCAGTGCCCATTTAGCATGTGGCTGTACAGGGAAGCCACTGTTGGAGAAACATGTTCAATCTCTAAGTCCCTGGGTGGTTTTCATCTGGTGCACAACAAAAAGAGATTTCCATATAAACATGGTTCCTCTTGTTGCCACCTTGTCCAAAACTTGAGTATCCTTGTCCACCCAGGTGGTTCATTGAGTACTTGTTTTATTATGTAAAACACAAGTCTTTTCTCAACTTCATAAAATCTCAACATGTATCTCTTTTCAAAATATGTAGCATGGCTAAGAATTTTACAACTACATTGTTTTCACTAAGGAATGTATAAGGGTATCCTATTAGGATTTAGCATAGCATATAGTATAGAAATCCTTTTCATGCATGTTTCAAAATCCACTAAGTGTTATGAAAATAGTAGGACTTTGGATGATAGTGTCACTTGCCTTTTTGGTAGGGAATGTTGGTTCACTTCTTGATCTTGCTAATCTCACACTCTTCTAACTTCGCTACAATTCAATCAAGCAAACATAGGTTCAACTAGCATTCCAACCAATATTCAAACAATTTAACACACATAAAATAATAGAAACTAAGTCATGCATGCAAGCATGCAAAAGATAGTTTTATTTGCAAAGGTGGTGTCTAATAGGCTCTAAATATTGCAAGGTTCAAAGTGGTCATTTTCTAAAGTGTCAAAACAATTTGCAAAAGGGTTTTATTTATAAGCCATTTTTAAATCAAACCATTATTTCATGTGGTGGAAAATGCTTTTAGCAAAACTACAATTTTATATTGTTCACCAAATAAGTTGTTAATTCACAAAACTTGGTGTTTTAGGGTCAGTAGGTTTGAACCAAATCATTTTCCAAAAGGTCTTACTCAAAAAATCATTTCCATAGCAAAACCAATATTTTTTTTATTTGACTAGAAATGAGCTAATTCAAATATTCAATCCTAATCTTCACTAAATACATTTTTAAATCCATAAGTTGGTTCCTAGGGTCAGTAGGTTCACCACAAACCAATTTGCAAAGATTTCAACCCTAAAAACATTTTGGAACAATTTTTATAACCTAAACTAGCATACAAAAGTTTCTGCAAAAACAACCATTTTACCAGAAGCTTTTTACTAAAAAAATTGCATGGTTGGCTAGGGCTTGTTCCACTGATTCCATTGATATAAAGTTTGCAAAATTTGGACGTGTAGAACTAAAGTTATGGATTTTTCAAATTTGCAAACAAATCAGATTCTAAATCTGTTTTAAATCAAAAGCTGGCCACGCGGCGCAATGCTACTGGTCGGTACTGGTTCGCACGGATCGGCCTCTGTGAGACGTTGGATCTCACTTAATCGCACGGCGCGGGTTGACTCATACCTCTTCGTTCAGTTCTAATCTCAACCGGACGATTCGCATCGCACGGCTCACAGCAGCTCGACCAGTAACTGGCGGCGCTAGCGGCGGCTGGCGGTGGCGCGCGGTCAGACGGTGGCGTCGCGGCGGTTACAGCAAGCAAGGGAGGAGGTGAGGGTGCTTACAGTGATCGCGGTGACGCTCTGATGCTCAAGGTACGGTCAGCTCGTCGAGGGGCGCTCAGACGTGACGGGGATTGCTCGCCGGAGCGGTTGGCGGCGTCAGGCGGCTCTGGAGGTCGTCGAAGGCGACGCTGCAGTTCACTCCGAGGCAAAACAAGGGTACTGTTAGACGCGGGTTGAACTGCTGATGACATGAGCATCAATAGGAGGTGTCGGGGCGGTCTGTCTTACCAGGGGGAGGTCGCCGGAGAAAGAAGCAGACGCGGCGGCGCTCAGAGGTTGTCGAAGTCGACGTGCTGGGGCTCCCGCGAGTGAACGGAAAGCACAGGGAGAAGAGCCAGGGGTGGGGGAGTGTGTGAGCTTGGTCGAGGAGGCAAGGGGCGGTGTCTACTGGCCGGAATTGTTCGCGGAACTCTCCGGAGGCAGTGGCGTTGCGAGGCGAAATTGTCGCAGCCTGGAGGCAGAGGGGAAGCGAGATCTAAGGGGAATCAGAGAGGGGAGGGAGGCGTTTAAGACAGCGTGGTCGCAGGGTGGAGTAACGGCCGCTGTTAACGCGAATTGATCGCCGGAGTAATGGAAGCAACGGTCAGGGCGACGTGATCAGGGGGAAGACGATGAACAGGAGGGGTGGGGCTTTGCTGTCAGTGAGGGAGAGAGATAGGGAGAGGGTCCACCTGTCTGTCGCTCTGCGGGTGCGTGTTTAGGTGGAAAACGCTTCGCAAAGAGGGAGAAATACTGGGCTGCGACTGGGCTGTTTGGGCCAGATGGGTTGGGTTGTTTGTTTCTCTCTCTTTTTTTGTACTGAATCTTTTTCCTTTTTCCAATTCATTTTCTGTTTTGAAATTCAATCAACAATTCAAACAACCAAAACAAATCAAACTTCCACCAAACTTTGTATTATGTTTAGTTCTGTTTTAACCACACAAGTCAAAGTTCAAAACAAAATAATATTTTTATTCTTTTAGGATCTATTTATTAATTAAATAAAATAGTCCTTAGTTATTAATTCAAATAGATTTTGATTTATTAAAATCTCCATTTGAAATCTAAATAAAACCAAAAACACTTCAGTAGGTTTTATTTGAGAATATAAAATACTTGGAAATCTTATCTAAAATAAATTAATAAGTTTTGATGTTTAAATAAAATAGTAAAACCTTTATTTTTAATAAACTTGGATATTAAATCCTTATTATTTTATTTAAATAAACCTTTACTACTTTTATCAAATAGAGATATTTTATTTCAAAGGCTTGGCCAAGTTTTAATTTGGCTTATAAAATAATCCTTATTTATAATTCTATCCTTTTCTTTTGTAAACCAAATCTTTTTATTAAAAGATCCAAAAATAGTAATTTCACAAATTTAATATTTTCTTTATTAATTGTTTATCTTTTCAAATATCTTTAGGATTTGTTTGATCAAATAGGTTTTGAAGGTTTCCAATTGGAATCAAAAAGTTTCTTCTCCCCCTGAAATTCAACAAAGTTCTATTTTATTCATTTTTTTTCCTTTCACATTACAAGATTTGGAAAATCTTGGGATGTGACAGCTGACCCAGGGTTAGACCATTCCACCCAGTCACCATTCCTCACGCCCATGTCGCGCACGCGGACCTAGCAGTCCGGCGTTTGACGCTTCCACCCTGCATGTGTGGATACCTCGGAGGTGCTGCAACTGTGGCACTTGGACAAGCCGCGCAAGGGGAGCTGCTCATGGGACAAGGACAAGGAGGAGATGTAGAACATCTACACTTCCTCGACGCGCTTCATCAAGTTCCGCAACTGCGCGTCTAGTGGTAATCCCGTGATCTATGACAATAGTAATCCTGGTTTACGTGGTAGAAAATTTTGATTTGCGCTAGTGTAGCCTACCCGTATCCCTTCAGTGGTATCAGAGCCGATGTTGTTCAGTTATAGCTTCGGGATGTTTGCATATGGTGATATGCAGATTGATATGAATGATGTGATCGTTTATATGGAGGTGGTTCAAGATTGATCTATGACCTTGCTTTCCGTGATTCTGAGGTTGTCGAACGACTTACCCCTACCGGTCGGTTTCCGCCATCGGGGTAGACAGTGACACATAAATCCTATTGAGCCACGCGAAGATCAATATGATTGATCGAATCGGAACCTAGATCTAAAATCGATGTACCGTGATCAAAGGAGTTTGATCAAATCGGAACAATAATCAGTTTACGGTAAATTTGATTTGCCGATCAAAATCCTTAAAGAAAATTGTGTAGATACCGCGAGGTGCGCTGCCCCTTCGAACCCCGCAGGGGGAGACCCCCTAGACCCCCCTTAATCGTAGATCCTTTTGTATCTCATTAAGGTCACTAGGTGATGCGAGTTCACATGATCTGGTAGAATGAGATTCTATGCATAACTTGTTTTTGCAGTATGTATGTGATCAGTATGGCCCATATATGTATGTGATGCATGTATGAAATTTTTCATGACCTGCGTGTCATGAGTACGGCAACATGGCTGGAGCCAAATGTGTTGTCAATTATTGTAATGGCCTGCGTGCCAACTTGTGATGATCCCAATACTATGTAATTTTGATTACTAGCTATTAGGAGTAATAGATTGTATTATTTCTTGGAGGACTCATTACTTGGAGGATGGCTCACATGGAACATGAAGATGGAGATCACCATGATAAAATGGGCCATACTGTGTCACATTTATGTGAATGCTATTCTTATGCATTTTACTCTATGCATGCTTAGATGATAGTAGTAGAACGATCCCTCACAAAGTTTAAGTTAAACCATGCCCTCTCAACCAAACCTTGCACCATCCTATGCCCTGTACAATCGTTGGTGGGCCTATGAAATTAGGGTGCCGTGGTTTTCCTTGGCTGGATGGGTTTGTATCGGATACCTACACGCATAAGGGTTGGTGAGCTTGACAAGGTCATCTTAACGGTTAAGGACCTTGGGGCATAAAGGTTGGGCGCCTAGTTTTGATATAGAGATGTCACCCAACAAAAAGAGTCATATGTCATATGATTAGTAAGTGTTGCTTACCGATTTACCTTGTCTTCTAGCAGTGATGCTAAAGCTCACTAGTCGACTTGTTAATTGTGGATCTTGAATCACTTAGTATCAATAGAGGGATATTGATTTAAGTGGGAGTATATGCTATTAAATTGTTTAATATGTTATACTCTTTCATGGTTACATGGCTTATTATTTTGCATGTTTGCTGTTGTAGATCAATGGCACCGAACATTGCTTCACCTTTTTCTTTGTGTTTGATTCTTGACAAAGATAAACTTAATGGAACAAACTATTCGGACTGGGTCCGTAACCTGAGAATTGTTCTCAGGTATGATAAAAAGGAAACGGTTCTGGATACCCCAATCCCCGATGAACCTGCTGATAATACATCTGCTGCCCTCAAGAATGCCTACATGAGAGCATGTGATGATTCTCTTGAGGTTAGTTGTCTTATGCTTGCATGCATGGAACCTGAACTTCAAAAGAAGTTTGAGGATCAGGAAGCTAAGGTACCGTGATCAATAGATAGCATCCACAGTTAAGATGTAATATCAAGAAACAAAGGTCATAATACAACTTTATAACCAGGAATAACATATTTTTATTACATCTTACATAGCTCATTTGGCTATTACATTACATTGCAGCAGAATATCTATAAGCATGGGCTCCTTCATCTTCAAAGTGCCACAGGCAAACATGTTGGTTGTAGACTTGTAATCCTAATCAATCAACTTCACTATTATCAATCAAACCTGCAACATTACATGTTACAGCCACAAGGGTCAATACATTTGAATTGTATTGGCAAGTGATACTATGGTAGTATAGTGGAGTCTATCATCTATATGCATTGGGCTAAGTGGAGCTTAGGCTTGCTTTGCTCAAAATAGATTTTCCTTATCATTTGAAATCACTAAGTTTTTTTTTACTTCACAAAAAAAATCTTTCCCAAGGCATCTCCCAATCAAAGATTGAGGATCCTTTAACCCTTGTTCAACCTCAAGTTTTTAACTTAGAAATTTGGATGATGAGATTCTTGAATGCTTCCATTTCTTGATGCTCAAATTGTCCTTTGCCAGGGACATGGCTAAGTACTTAGATTTTACACTCTGAAGAGGTGGTGCACTTTCCCCACAAGACTTGGTTTCACCAAGACAAGATCTTTCAGAAGCCTTCCCTTAGACCAAAATGGACGCGCTCCAACCTATCAAACCCTACCACCAACTGTCCATATGGCTAAGTTCTTGCAACCTATATGATCCAGGCAGAGCCCATAATGCCAAGTGGCTGCACTTGAAGCTTCTCAACATTTGACATCTCAAATCTCTTTGTTCCTAGGTGGCCATCCACAAGTGAGATACACAAGGTAAACCATAAACATGGGCCTTGTGTAACCACTCAACCAAAATCCACCAATCAATTACCATTCCACCCAGGTGATTCATTAACTTGGTTGTTTTATTAAACAAAAACACAAGTCCTCAGACTTAGAATTTTTTCCATAGTATGAATGTATATTCCACCCTTGTTTTCTATTAGCTAAGCTAAGCTTGATAGTAGTAGGAATCTTAACTTAGGAAAATTTCTACTAAGGTTTCATCTACTAGGTTTTCCCATAGCATGGTTTATACTTAGCAAAAATTCCATGCAAGTTTTACTTAGAAAAATCACTAATGCATAGTGAAAGTAATGGGACAAAAGTATGAAGCATCACTTGCCTTTTTGGTAGAGTATAAGTTCACTCCTTGTCCTTGCTACAATCACACTCTTCAAGTCACTACAATTCAATCAAGGAAGGCACAAGTTCAATCTACCATTCAAGCAATGCATCACATAAAATCATATAAACAAGATAATGCATGCAAGCATGCCAAGCTTTGTTTTATTTGAAAAAGTGGTTCCTAATGGGTCATAAACATTTGAAAACACCTAATGGTCATTTCATAAAGTGGCAAAGTCATTTGCAAAAGATTTCACTTCATAAACCATTTTCAAAACAAGGTATCATTTTATGTGGTGTAGAAATGTTTTTACTAAGGCATTAATCTATAGGGTTCACCAAATATGTTTTCAAACCATAAAACTTGGTGTTTGGGGTCAGAGAGTTTAAAACAAAACATTTCCCAAAGGTTTTCTTCCAAAACCATTTTTAATAAATAAACCATATTTTTATTTGACTAGAATTGGTTTTAAATCAAAGAATCATTCTTTTCCTTCACCAAATATATTTTTGAAACCACAAAGTGTTTCCTATGGTCAGTAGGTTTAAAACACACCATTTGCAAAAGATTTCATCCCGAAAAACATTTTAGAATAATTTTTATAACCTCAACAAGCATACATAAGTTTCTGCAAAAACAAACATTTTAACAGAAGCTTTTTGCTAAACAAATTGCATGGTTGGCTAGGGCTTGTCTTTCTGAATCCATTGATATAAAATTTGTAATTTTTGGACGTGTGGATCAAAAGTTACAAGGTTTACAAATTTGCAAAACAATCTGATTTCAAACTCTGTTTTAAATCAACTAGTGCCACGCGTCTTATTCTGATTCGTCCATACCGTTTCGTCCGGATCAGCTACTCTGGCGCATTGGATCTAATTAAATCGCACGGATCAGATTGCTTACCCCTTCGCTTTAAGTGGTTCTATCTTATCCGTATGAAGCATCACTTGCCTACCTTTAATAAGGTAGAGTCCCCTATGTTTACAATCCTAGTCCCTGGATCAATAGCTAGCATCCACAGTTCAGATGTAATATCAAGAAACAAAGGTCATAATACAACTTTATAACCAGGAATAATATAATTTTATTACATATTACATAGCTCATTTGGCTACATTACATTGCAGCAGAATATCTATAAGCATGGGGTCCTTCATCTTCAAAGTGCCACAGGCAGACATGTTGGTTGTAGACTTGTAATCCTAATCAATCAACTTCACTATTATCAATCAAACCTGCAACATTACAAGTTACAGCCACAAGGGTCAATACATTTGAATTGTATTGGCACGTGATACTATGGTAGTATAGTGGAGTCTATCATCTATATGCATTTGGCTAAGTGGAGCTTAGGCTTGCTTTGCTCAAAATAGATTTTCCTTATCATTTGAAATCACTAAGTTTTTTTTTTACTTGACAAAAATATTCTTTCCCAAGGCATCTCCCAATCAAAGATTGAGGATCCTTTAACCCTTGTTCAACCACAAGTTTTTAACTTAGAAATTTGGATGATGAGATTCTTGAATGCTTCCATGTCTTGATGCTCAAATTGTCCTTTGCCAGGGACATGGCTAAGTACTTAGATTTTACACTCTGAAGAGGTGGTGCACTTTCCCCACAAGACTTGGTTTCACCAAGACAAGATCTTTCAGAAGCCTTCCCTTAGACCAAAATGGACGCGCTCCAACCTATCAAACCCTACCACCAACTGTCCATATAGCTAAGTTCTTGCAACCTATATGATCCAGGCAGAGCCCATAATGCCAAGTGGCTGCACTTGAAGCTTCTCAACATTTGACATCTCAAATCTCTTTGTTCCTAGGTGGCCATCCACAAGTGAGATACACAAGGTAAACCATAAACATGGGCCTTGTGTAACCACTCAACCAAAATCCACCAATCAATTACCATTCCACCCAGGTGATTCATTAACTTGGTTGTTTTATTAAACAAAAACACAAGTCCTCAGACTTAGAATTTTTTCCATAGTATGAATGTATATTCCACCCTTGTTTTCTATTAGCTAAGCTAAGCTTGATAGTAGTAGGAATCTTAACTTAGGAAAATTTCTACTAAGGTTTCATCTACTAGGTTTTCCCATAGCATGGTTTATACTTAGCAAAAATTCCATGCAAGTTTTACTTAGAAAAATCACTAATGCATAGTGAAAGTAATGGGACAAAAGTATGAAGCATCACTTGCCTTTTTGGTAGAGTATAAGTTCACTCCTTGTCCTTGCTACAATCACACTCTTCAAGTCACTACAATTCAATCAAGGAAGGCACAAGTTCAATCTACCATTCAAGCAATGCATCACATAAAATCATATAAACAAGATAATGCATGCAAGCATGCCAAGCTTTGTTTTATTTGAAAAAGTGGTTCCTAATGGGTCATAAACATTTGAAAACACCTAATGGTCATTTCATAAAGTGGCAAAGTCATTTGCAAAAGATTTCACTTCATAAACCATTTTCAAAACAAGGTATCATTTTATGTGGTGTAGAAATGTTTTTACTAAGGCATTAATCTATAGGGTTCACCAAATATGTTTTCAAACCATAAAACTTGGTGTTTGGGGTCAGAGAGTTTAAAACAAAACATTTCCCAAAGGTTTTCTTCCAAAACCATTTTTAATAAATAAACCATATTTTTATTTGACTAGAATTGGTTTTAAATCAAAGAATCATTCTTTTCCTTCACCAAATATATTTTTGAAACCACAAAGTGTTTCCTATGGTCAGTAGGTTTAAAACACACCATTTGCAAAAGATTTCATCCCGAAAAACATTTTAGAATAATTTTTATAACCTAAACAAGCATACATAAGTTTCTGCAAAAACAAACGTTTTAACAGAAGCTTTTTGCTAAACAAATTGCATGGTTGGCTAGGGCTTGTCTTGATGAATCCATTGATATAAAATTTGTAATTTTTGGACGTGTGGATCAAAAGTTACAAGGTTTACAAATTTGCAAAACAATCTGATTTCAAACTCTGTTTTAAATCAACTAGTGCCACGCGTCTTATTCTGATTCGTCCATACCGTTTCGTCCGGATCAGCTAATCTGGCGCGTTGAATCTAATTAAATCGCACGGATCAGATTGCTTACCCCTTCGCTTTAAGTGGTTCTATCTTATCCGTATGAAGCATCACTTGCCTACCTTTAATAAGGTAGAGTCCCCTATGTTTACAATCCTAGTCCCTGGATCAATAGCTAGCATCCACAGTTAAGATGTAATATCAAGAAACAAAGGTCATAATACAACTTTATAACCAGGAATAATATAATTTTATTACATATTACATAGCTCATTTGGCTACATTACATTGCAGCAGAATATCTATAAGCATGGGGTCCTTCATCTTCAAAGTGCCACAGGCAGACATGTTGGTTGTAGACTTGTAATCCTAATCAATCAACTTCACTATTATCAATCAAACCTGCAACATTACAAGTTACAGCCACAAGGGTCAATACATTTGAATTGTATTGGCACGTGATACTATGGTAGTATAGTGGAGTCTATCATCTATATGCATTTGGCTAAGTGGAGCTTAGGCTTGCTTTGCTCAAAATAGATTTTCCTTATCATTTGAAATCACTAAGTTTTTTTTTTACTTGACAAAAATATTCTTTCCCAAGGCATCTCCCAATCAAAGATTGAGGATCCTTTAACCCTTGTTCAACCACAAGTTTTTAACTTAGAAATTTGGATGATGAGATTCTTGAATGCTTCCATGTCTTGATGCTCAAATTGTCCTTTGCCAGGGACATGGCTAAGTACTTAGATTTTACACTCTGAAGAGGTGGTGCACTTTCCCCACAAGACTTGGTTTCACCAAGACAAGATCTTTCAGAAGCCTTCCCTTAGACCAAAATGGACGCGCTCCAACCTATCAAACCCTACCACCAACTGTCCATATAGCTAAGTTCTTGCAACCTATATGATCCAGGCAGAGCCCATAATGCCAAGTGGCTGCACTTGAAGCTTCTCAACATTTGACATCTCAAATCTCTTTGTTCCTAGGTGGCCATCCACAAGTGAGATACACAAGGTAAACCATAAACATGGGCCTTGTGTAACCACTCAACCAAAATCCACCAATCAATTACCATTCCACCCAGGTGATTCATTAACTTGGTTGTTTTATTAAACAAAAACACAAGTCCTCAGACTTAGAATTTTTTCCATAGTATGAATGTATATTCCACCCTTGTTTTCTATTAGCTAAGCTAAGCTTGATAGTAGTAGGAATCTTAACTTAGGAAAATTTCTACTAAGGTTTCATCTACTAGGTTTTCCCATAGCATGGTTTATACTTAGCAAAAATTCCATGCAAGTTTTACTTAGAAAAATCACTAATGCATAGTGAAAGTAATGGGACAAAAGTATGAAGCATCACTTGCCTTTTTGGTAGAGTATAAGTTCACTCCTTGTCCTTGCTACAATCACACTCTTCAAGTCACTACAATTCAATCAAGGAAGGCACAAGTTCAATCTACCATTCAAGCAATGCATCACATAAAATCATATAAACAAGATAATGCATGCAAGCATGCCAAGCTTTGTTTTATTTGAAAAAGTGGTTCCTAATGGGTCATAAACATTTGAAAACACCTAATGGTCATTTCATAAAGTGGCAAAGTCATTTGCAAAAGATTTCACTTCATAAACCATTTTCAAAACAAGGTATCATTTTATGTGGTGTAGAAATGTTTTTACTAAGGCATTAATCTATAGGGTTCACCAAATATGTTTTCAAACCATAAAACTTGGTGTTTGGGGTCAGAGAGTTTAAAACAAAACATTTCCCAAAGGTTTTCTTCCAAAACCATTTTTAATAAATAAACCATATTTTTATTTGACTAGAATTGGTTTTAAATCAAAGAATCATTCTTTTCCTTCACCAAATATATTTTTGAAACCACAAAGTGTTTCCTATGGTCAGTAGGTTTAAAACACACCATTTGCAAAAGATTTCATCCCGAAAAACATTTTAGAATAATTTTTATAACCTAAACAAGCATACATAAGTTTCTGCAAAAACAAACGTTTTAACAGAAGCTTTTTGCTAAACAAATTGCATGGTTGGCTAGGGCTTGTCTTGATGAATCCATTGATATAAAATTTGTAATTTTTGGACGTGTGGATCAAAAGTTACAAGGTTTACAAATTTGCAAAACAATCTGATTTCAAACTCTGTTTTAAATCAACTAGTGCCACGCGTCTTATTCTGATTCGTCCATACCGTTTCGTCCGGATCAGCTAATCTGGCGCGTTGAATCTAATTAAATCGCACGGATCAGATTGCTTACCCCTTCGCTTTAAGTGGTTCTATCTTATCCGTATGAAGCATCACTTGCCTACCTTTAATAAGGTAGAGTCCCCTATGTTTACAATCCTAGTCCCTGGATCAATAGCTAGCATCCACAGTTAAGATGTAACATCAAGAAACAAAGGTCATAATACAACTTTATAACCAGGAATAACATAATTTTATTACATATTACATAGCTCATTTGGCTACATTACATTGCAGCAGAATATCTATAAGCATGGGGTCCTTCATCTTCAAAGTGCCACAGGCAGACATGTTGGTTGTAGACTTGTAATCCTAATCAATCAACTTCACTATTATCAATCAAACCTGCAACATTACAAGTTACAGCCACAAGGGTCAATACATTTGAATTGTATTGGCAGGTGATACTATGGTAGTATAGTGGAATCTATCATCTATATGCATTTGGCTAAGTGGAGCTTAGGCTTGCTTTTCTCAAAATAGATTTTCCTTATCATTTGAAATCACTAAGTTTTTTTTTTACTTGACAAAAATATTCGTTCCCAAGGCATCTCCCAATCAAAGATTGAGGATCCTTTAACCCTTATTCAACCACAAGTTTTTAACTTAGAAATTTGGATGATGAGATTCTTGAATGCTTCCATGTCTTGATGCTCAAATTGTCCTTTGCCGGGGACATGGCTAAGTACTTAGATTTTACACTCTGAAGAGGTGGTGCACTTTCCCCACAAGACTTGGTTTCACCAAGACAAGATCTTTCAGAAGCCTTCCCTTAGACCAAAATGGACGTGCTCCAACCTATCAAACCCTACCACCAACTGTCCATATAGCTAAGTTCTTGCAACCTATATGATCCAGGCAGAGCCCATAATGCCAAGTGGCTGCACTTGAAGCTTCTCAACATTTGACATCTCAAATCTCTTTGTTCCTAGGTGGCCATCCACAAGTGAGATACACAAGGTAAACCATAAACATGGGCCTTGTGTAACCACTCAACCAAAATCCACCAATCAATTACCATTCCACCCAGGTGATTCATTAACTTGGTTGTTTTATTAAACAAAAACACAAGTCCTCAGACTTAGAATTTTTTCCATAGTATGAATGTATATTCCACCCTTGTTTTCTATTAGCTAAGCTAAGCTTGGTAGTAGTAGGAATCTTAACTTAGGAAAATTTCTACTAAGGTTTCATCTACTAGGTTTTCCCATAGCATGGTTTATACTTAGCAAAAATTCCATGCAAGTTTTACTTAGAAAAATCACTAATGCATAGTGAAAGTAATGGGACAAAAGTATGAAGCATCACTTGCCTTTTTGGTAGAGTATAAGTTCACTCCTTGTCCTTGCTACAATCACACTCTTCAAGTCACTACAATTCAATCAAGGAAGGCACAAGTTCAATCTACCATTCAAGCAATTCATCACATAAAATCATATAAACAAGATAATGCATGCAAGCATGCCAAGCTTTGTTTTATTTGAAAAAGTGGTTCCTAATGGGTCATAAACATTTGAAAACACCTAATGGTCATTTCATAAAGTGGCAAAGTCATTTGCAAAAGATTTCACTTCATAAAGCATTTTCAAAACAAGGTATCATTTTATGTGGTGTAGAAATGTTTTTACTAAGGCATTAATCTATAGGGTTCACCAAATATGTTTTCAAACCATAAAACTTGGTGTTTGGGGTCAGAGAGTTTAAAACAAAACATTTCCCAAAGGTTTTCTTCCAAAACCATTTTTAATAAATAAACCATATTTTTATTTGACTAGAATTGGTTTTAAATCAAAGAATCATTCTTTTCCTTCACCAAATATATTTTTGAAACCACAAAGTGTTTCCTATGGTCAGTAGGTTTAAAACACACCATTTGCAAAAGATTTCATCCCGAAAAACATTTTAGAATAATTTTTATAACCTAAACAAGCATACATAAGTTTCTGCAAAAACAAACGTTTTAACAGAAGCTTTTTGCTAAACAAATTGCATGGTTGGCTAGGGCTTGTCTTGATGAATCCATTGATATAAAATTTGTAATTTTTGGACGTGTGGATCAAAAGTTACAAGGTTCACAAATTTGCAAAACAATCTGATTTCAAACTCTGTTTTAAATCAACTAGTGCCACGCGTCTTATTCTGATTCGTCCATACCGTTTCGTCCGGATCAGCTAATCTGGCGCGTTGAATCTAATTAAATCGCACGGATCAGATTGCTTACCCCTTCGCTTTAAGTGGTTCTATCTTATCCGTATGAAGCATCACTTGCCTACCTTTAATAAGGTAGAGTCCCCTATGTTTACAATCCTAGTCCCTGGATCAATAGCTAGCATCCACAGTTAAGATGTAACATCAAGAAACAAAGGTCATAATACAACTTTATAACCAGGAATAACATAATTTTATTACATATTACATAGCTCATTTGGCTACATTACATTGCAGCAGAATATCTATAAGCATGGGGTCCTTCATCTTCAAAGTGCCACAGGCAGACATGTTGGTTGTAGACTTGTAATCCTAATCAATCAACTTCACTATTATCAATCAAACCTGCAACATTACAAGTTACAGCCACAAGGGTCAATACATTTGAATTGTATTGGCAGGTGATACTATGGTAGTATAGTGGAATCTATCATCTATATGCATTTGGCTAAGTGGAGCTTAGGCTTGCTTTTCTCAAAATAGATTTTCCTTATCATTTGAAATCACTAAGTTTTTTTTTTACTTGACAAAAATATTCGTTCCCAAGGCATCTCCCAATCAAAGATTGAGGATCCTTTAACCCTTGTTCAACCACAAGTTTTTAACTTAGAAATTTGGATGATGAGATTCTTGAATGCTTCCATGTCTTGATGCTCAAATTGTCCTTTGCCGGGGACATGGCTAAGTACTTAGATTTTACACTCTGAAGAGGTGGTGCACTTTCCCCACAAGACTTGGTTTCACCAAGACAAGATCTTTCAGAAGCCTTCCCTTAGACCAAAATGGACGTGCTCCAACCTATCAAACCCTACCACCAACTGTCCATATAGCTAAGTTCTTGCAACCTATATGATCCAGGCAGAGCCCATAATGCCAAGTGGCTGCACTTGAAGCTTCTCAACATTTGACATCTCAAATCTCTTTGTTCCTAGGTGGCCATCCACAAGTGAGATACACAAGGTAAACCATAAACATGGGCCTTGTGTAACCACTCAACCAAAATCCACCAATCAATTACCATTCCACCCAGGTGATTCATTAACTTGGTTGTTTTATTAAACAAAAACACAAGTCCTCAGACTTAGAATTTTTTCCATAGTATGAATGTATATTCCACCCTTGTTTTCTATTAGCTAAGCTAAGCTTGGTAGTAGTAGGAATCTTAACTTAGGAAAATTTCTACTAAGGTTTCATCTACTAGGTTTTCCCATAGCATGGTTTATACTTAGCAAAAATTCCATGCAAGTTTTACTTAGAAAAATCACTAATGCATAGTGAAAGTAATGGGACAAAAGTATGAAGCATCACTTGCCTTTTTGGTAGAGTATAAGTTCACTCCTTGTCCTTGCTACAATCACACTCTTCAAGTCACTACAATTCAATCAAGGAAGGCACAAGTTCAATCTACCATTCAAGCAATTCATCACATAAAATCATATAAACAAGATAATGCATGCAAGCATGCCAAGCTTTGTTTTATTTGAAAAAGTGGTTCCTAATGGGTCATAAACATTTGAAAACACCTAATGGTCATTTCATAAAGTGGCAAAGTCATTTGCAAAAGATTTCACTTCATAAACCATTTTCAAAACAAGGTATCATTTTATGTGGTGTAGAAATGTTTTTACTAAGGCATTAATCTATAGGGTTCACCAAATATGTTTTCAAACCATAAAACTTGGTGTTTGGGGTCAGAGAGTTTAAAACAAAACATTTCCCAAAGGTTTTCTTCCAAAACCATTTTTAATAAATAAACCATATTTTTATTTGACTAGAATTGGTTTTAAATCAAAGAATCATTCTTTTCCTTCACCAAATATATTTTTGAAACCACAAAGTGTTTCCTATGGTCAGTAGGTTTAAAACACACCATTTGCAAAAGATTTCATCCCGAAAAACATTTTAGAATAATTTTTATAACCTAAACAAGCATACATAAGTTTCTGCAAAAACAAACGTTTTAACAGAAGCTTTTTGCTAAACAAATTGCATGGTTGGCTAGGGCTTGTCTTGATGAATCCATTGATATAAAATTTGTAATTTTTGGACGTGTGGATCAAAAGTTACAAGGTTCACAAATTTGCAAAACAATCTGATTTCAAACTCTGTTTTAAATCAACTAGTGCCACGCGTCTTATTCTGATTCGTCCATACCGTTTCGTCCGGATCAGCTAATCTGGCGCGTTGAATCTAATTAAATCGCACGGATCAGATTGCTTACCCCTTCGCTTTAAGTGGTTCTATCTTATCCGTATGAAGCATCACTTGCCTACCTTTAATAAGGTAGAGTCCCCTATGTTTACAATCCTAGTCCCTGGATCAATAGCTAGCATCCACAGTTAAGATGTAACATCAAGAAACAAAGGTCATAATACAACTTTATAACCAGGAATAACATAATTTTATTACATATTACATAGCTCATTTGGCTACATTACATTGCAGCAGAATATCTATAAGCATGGGGTCCTTCATCTTCAAAGTGCCACAGGCAGACATGTTGGTTGTAGACTTGTAATCCTAATCAATCAACTTCACTATTATCAATCAAACCTGCAACATTACAAGTTACAGCCACAAGGGTCAATACATTTGAATTGTATTGGCAGGTGATACTATGGTAGTATAGTGGAATCTATCATCTATATGCATTTGGCTAAGTGGAGCTTAGGCTTGCTTTTCTCAAAATAGATTTTCCTTATCATTTGAAATCACTAAGTTTTTTTTTTACTTGACAAAAATATTCTTTCCCAAGGCATCTCCCAATCAAAGATTGAGGATCCTTTAACCCTTGTTCAACCACAAGTTTTTAACTTAGAAATTTGGATGATGAGATTCTTGAATGCTTCCATGTCTTGATGCTCAAATTGTCCTTTGCCGGGGACATGGCTAAGTACTTAGATTTTACACTCTGAAGAGGTGGTGCACTTTCCCCACAAGACTTGGTTTCACCAAGACAAGATCTTTCAGAAGCCTTCCCTTAGACCAAAATGGACGTGCTCCAACCTATCAAACCCTACCACCAACTGTCCATATAGCTAAGTTCTTGCAACCTATATGATCCAGGCAGAGCCCATAATGCCAAGTGGCTGCACTTGAAGCTTCTCAACATTTGACATCTCAAATCTCTTTGTTCCTAGGTGGCCATCCACAAGTGAGATACACAAGGTAAACCATAAACATGGGCCTTGTGTAACCACTCAACCAAAATCCACCAATCAATTACCATTCCACCCAGGTGATTCATTAACTTGGTTGTTTTATTAAACAAAAACACAAGTCCTCAGACTTAGAATTTTTTCCATAGTATGAATGTATATTCCACCCTTGTTTTCTATTAGCTAAGCTAAGCTTGGTAGTAGTAGGAATCTTAACTTAGGAAAATTTCTACTAAGGTTTCATCTACTAGGTTTTCCCATAGCATGGTTTATACTTAGCAAAAATTCCATGCAAGTTTTACTTAGAAAAATCACTAATGCATAGTGAAAGTAATGGGACAAAAGTATGAAGCATCACTTGCCTTTTTGGTAGAGTATAAGTTCACTCCTTGTCCTTGCTACAATCACACTCTTCAAGTCACTACAATTCAATCAAGGAAGGCACAAGTTCAATCTACCATTCAAGCAATTCATCACATAAAATCATATAAACAAGATAATGCATGCAAGCATGCCAAGCTTTGTTTTATTTGAAAAAGTGGTTCCTAATGGGTCATAAACATTTGAAAACACCTAATGGTCATTTCATAAAGTGGCAAAGTCATTTGCAAAAGATTTCACTTCATAAAGCATTTTCAAAACAAGGTATCATTTTATGTGGTGTAGAAATGTTTTTACTAAGGCATTAATCTATAGGGTTCACCAAATATGTTTTCAAACCATAAAACTTGGTGTTTGGGGTCAGAGAGTTTAAAACAAAACATTTCCCAAAGGTTTTCTTCCAAAACCATTTTTAATAAATAAACCATATTTTTATTTGACTAGAATTGGTTTTAAATCAAAGAATCATTCTTTTCCTTCACCAAATATATTTTTGAAACCACAAAGTGTTTCCTATGGTCAGTAGGTTTAAAACACACCATTTGCAAAAGATTTCATCCCGAAAAACATTTTAGAATAATTTTTATAACCTAAACAAGCATACATAAGTTTCTGCAAAAACAAACGTTTTAACAGAAGCTTTTTGCTAAACAAATTGCTTGGTTGGCTAGGGCTTGTCTTGATGAATCCATTGATATAAAATTTGTAATTTTTGGACGTGTGGATCAAAAGTTACAAGGTTTACAAATTTGCAAAACAATCTAATTTCAAACTCTGTTTTAAATCAACTAGTGCCACGCGTCTTATTCTGATTCGTCCATACCGTTTCGTCCGGATCAGCTAATCTGGCGCGTTGGATCTAATTAAATCGCACGGATCAGATTGCTTACCCCTTCGCTTTAAGTGGTTCTATCTTATCCGTATGAAGCATCACTTGCCTACCTTTAATAAGGTAGAGTCCCCTATGTTTACAATCCTAGTCCCTGGATCAATAGCTAGCATCCACAGTTAAGATGTAACATCAAGAAACAAAGGTCATAATACAACTTTATAACCAGGAATAACATAATTTTATTACATATTACATAGCTCATTTGGCTACATTACATTGCAGCAGAATATCTATAAGCATGGGGTCCTTCATCTTCAAAGTGCCACAGGCAGACATGTTGGTTGTAGACTTGTAATCCTAATCAATCAACTTCACTATTATCAATCAAACCTGCAACATTACAAGTTACAGCCACAAGGGTCAATACATTTGAATTGTATTGGCAGGTGATACTATGGTAGTATAGTGGAATCTATCATCTATATGCATTTGGCTAAGTGGAGCTTAGGCTTGCTTTTCTCAAAATAGATTTTCCTTATCATTTGAAATCACTAAGTTTTTTTTTACTTGACAAAAATATTCTTTCCCAAGGCATCTCCCAATCAAAGATTGAGGATCCTTTAACCCTTGTTCAACCACAAGTTTTTAACTTAGAAATTTGGATGATGAGATTCTTGAATGCTTCCATGTCTTGATGCTCAAATTGTCCTTTGCCGGGGACATGGCTAAGTACTTAGATTTTACACTCTGAAGAGGTGGTGCACTTTCCCCACAAGACTTGGTTTCACCAAGACAAGATCTTTCAGAAGCCTTCCCTTATACCAAAATGGACGTGCTCCAACCTATCAAACCCTACCACCAACTGTCCATATAGCTAAGTTCTTGCAACCTATATGATCCAGGCAGAGCCCATAATGCCAAGTGGCTGCACTTGAAGCTTCTCAACATTTGACATCTCAAATCTCTTTGTTCCTAGGTGGCCATCCACAAGTGAGATACACAAGGTAAACCATAAACATGGGCCTTGTGTAACCACTCAACCAAAATCCACCAATCAATTACCATTCCACCCAGGTGATTCATTAACTTGGTTGTTTTATTAAACAAAAACACAAGTCCTCAGACTTAGAATTTTTTCCATAGTATGAATGTATATTCCACCCTTGTTTTCTATTAGCTAAGCTAAGCTTGATAGTAGTAGGAATCTTAACTTAGGAAAATTTCTACTAAGGTTTCATCTACTAGGTTTTCCCATAGCATGGTTTATACTTAGCAAAAATTCCATGCAAGTTTTACTTAGAAAAATCACTAATGCATAGTGAAAGTAATGGGAAAAAAGTATGAAGCATCACTTGCCTTTTTGGTAGAGTATAAGTTCACTCCTTGTCCTTGCTACAATCACACTCTTCAAGTCACTACAATTCAATCAAGGAAGGCACAAGTTCAATCTACCATTCAAGCAATTCATCACATAAAATCATATAAACAAGATAATGCATGCAAGCATGCCAAGCTTTGTTTTATTTGAAAAAGTGGTTCCTAATGGGTCATAAACATTTGAAAACACCTAATGGTCATTTCATAAAGTGGCAAAGTCATTTGCAAAAGATTTCACTTCATAAACCATTTTCAAAACAAGGTATCATTTTATGTGGTGTAGAAATGTTTTTACTAAGGCATTAATCTATAGGGTTCACCAAATATGTTTTCAAACCATAAAACTTGGTGTTTGGGGTCAGAGAGTTTAAAACAAAACATTTCCCAAAGGTTTTCTTCCAAAACCATTTTTAATAAATAAACCATATTTTTATTTGACTAGAATTGGTTTTAAATCAAAGAATCATTCTTTTCCTTCACCAAATATATTTTTGAAACCACAAAGTGTTTCCTATGGTCAGTAGGTTTAAAACACACCATTTGCAAAAGATTTCATCCCGAAAAACATTTTAGAATAATTTTTATAACCTAAACAAGCATACATAAGTTTCTGCAAAAACAAACGTTTTAACAGAAGCTTTTTGCTAAACAAATTGCATGGTTGGATAGGGCTTGTCTTGATGAATCCATTGATATAAAATTTGTAATTTTTGGACGCGTGGATCAAAAGTTACAAGGTTTACAAATTTGCAAAACAATCTAATTTCAAACTCTGTTTTAAATCAACTAGTGCCACGCGTCTTATTCTGATTCGTCCATACCGTTTCGTCCGGATCAGCTAATCTGGCGCGTTGGATCTAATTAAATCGCACGGATCAGATTGCTTACCCCTTCGCTTTAAGTGGTTCTATCTTATCCGTATGAAGCATCACTTGCCTACCTTTAATAAGGTAGAGTCCCCTATGTTTACAATCCTAGTCCCTGGATCAATAGCTAGCATCCACAGTTAAGATGTAACATCAAGAAACAAAGGTCATAATACAACTTTATAACCAGGAATAACATAATTTTATTACATATTACATAGCTCATTTGGCTACATTACATTGCAGCAGAATATCTATAAGCATGGGGTCCTTCATCTTCAAAGTGCCACAGGCAGACATGTTGGTTGTAGACTTGTAATCCTAATCAATCAACTTCACTATTATCAATCAAACCTGCAACATTACAAGTTATAGCCACAAGGGTCAATACATTTGAATTGTATTGGCAAGTGATACTATGGTAGTATAGTGGAGTCTATCATCTATATGCATTTGGCTAAGTGGAGCTTAGGCTTGCTTTGCTCAAAATAGATTTTCCTTATCATTTGAAATCACTAAGTTTTTTTTTTACTTGACAAAAATATTCTTTCCTAGGGAATCTCCCAATCAAAGATTGAGGATCCTTTAACCCTTGTTCAACCACAAGTTTTTAACTTAGAAATTTGGATGATGAGATTCTTGAATGCTTCCATGTATTGATTCTCAAATTGTCCTTTTCCAGGGACATGGCTAAGTACTTAGATTTTACACTCTGAAGAGGTGGTGCACTTTCCCCACAAGACTTGGTTTCACCAAGACAAGATCTTTCAGAAGCCTTCCCTTAGACCAAAATGGACGCACTCCAACCTATCAAACCCTACCACCAACTGTCCATATAGCTAAGTTCTTGCAACCTATATGATCCAGGCAGAGCCCATAATGCCAAGTGGCTGCACTTGAAGCTTCTCAACATTTGACATCTCAAATCTCTTTGTTCCTAGGTGGCCATCCACAAGTGAGATACACAAGGTAAACCATAAACATGGGCCTTGTGTAACCACTCAACCAAAATCCACCAATCAATTACCATTCCACCCAGGTGATTCATTAACTTGGTTGTTTTATTAAACAAAAACACAAGTCCTCAGACTTAGAATTTTTTCCATAGTATGAATGTATATTCCACCCTTGTTTTCTATTAGCTAAGCTAAGGTTGATAGTAGTAGGAATCTTAACTTAGGAAAATTTCTACTAAGGTTTCATCTACTAGGTTTTCCCATAGCATGGTTTATACTTAGCAAAAATTCCATGCAAGTTTTACTTAGAAAAATCACTAATGCATAGTGAAAGTAATGGGACAAAAGTATGAAGCATCACTTGCCTTTTTGGTAGAGTATAAGTTCACTCCTTGTCCTTGCTACAATCACACTCTTCAAGTCACTACAATTCAATCAAGGAAGGCACAAGTTCAATCTACCATTCAAGCAATGCATCACATAAAATCATATAAACAAGATAATGCATGCAAGCATGCCAAGCTTTGTTTTATTTGAAAAAGTGGTTCCTAATGGGTCATAAACATTTGAAAACACCTAATGGTCATTTCATAAAGTGGCAAAGTCATTTGCAAAAGATTTCACTTCATAAACCATTTTCAAAACAAGGTATCATTTTATGTGGTGTAGAAATGTTTTTACTAAGGCATTAATCTATAGGGTTCACCAAATATGTTTTCAAACCATAAAACTTGGTGTTTGGGGTCAGAGAGTTTAAAACAAAACATTTCCCAAAGGTTTTCTTCCAAAACCATTTTTAATAAATAAACCATATTTTTATTTGACTAGAATTGGTTTTAAATCAAAGAATCATTCTTTTCCTTCACCAAATATATTTTTGAAACCACAAAGTGTTTCCTATGGTCAGTAGGTTTAAAACACACCATTTGCAAAAGATTTCATCCCGAAAAACATTTTAGAATAATTTTTATAACCTAAACAAGCATACATAAGTTTCTGCAAAAACAAACATTTTAACAGAAGCTTTTTGCTAAACAAATTGCATGGTTGGCTAGGGCTTGTCTTGCTGAATCCATTGATATAAAATTTGTAATTTTTGGACGTGTGGATGAAAAGTTACAAGGTTTACAAATTTGCAAAACAATCTGATTTCAAACTCTGTTTTAAATCAACTAGTGCCACGCGTCTTATTCTGATTCGTCCATACCGTTTCGTCCGGATCAGCTACTCTGGCGCGTTGGATCTAATTAAATCGCACGGATCAGATTGCTTACCCCTTCGCTTTAAGTGGTTCTATATTATCCGTATGAAGCATCACTTGCCTACCTTTAATAAGGTAGAGTCCCCTATGTTTACAATCCTAGTCCCTGGATCAATAGCTAGCATCCACAGTTAAGATGTAATATCAAGAAACAAAGGTCATAATACAACTTTATAACCAGGAATAACATAATTTTATTACATATTACATAGCTCATTTGGCTACATTACATTGCAGCAGAATATCTATAAGCATGGGGTCCTTCATCTTCAAAGTGCCACAGGCAGACATGTTGGTTGTAGACTTGTAATCCTAATCAATCAACTTCACTATTATCAATCAAACCTGCAACATTACAAGTTACAGCCACAAGGGTCAATACATTTGAATTGTATTGGCAAGTGATACTATGGTAGTATAGTGGAGTCTATCATCTATATGCATTTGGCTAAGTGGAGCTTAGGCTTGCTTTGCTCAAAATAGATTTTCCTTATCATTTGAAATCACTAAGTTTTTTTTTTACTTGACAAAAATATTCTTTCCCAAGGCATCTCCCAATCAAAGATTGAGGATCCTTTAACCCTTGTTCAACCACAAGTTTTTAACTTAGAAATTTGGATGATGAGATTCTTGAATGCTTCCATGTCTTGATGCTCAAATTGTCCTTTGCCAGGGACATGGCTAAGTACTTAGATTTTACACTCTGAAGAGGTGGTGCACTTTCCCCACAAGACTTGGTTTCACCAAGACAAGATCTTTCAGAAGCCTTCCCTTAGAACAAAATGGACGCGCTCCAACCTATCAAACCCTACCACCAACTGTCCATATAGCTAAGTTCTTGCAACCTATATGATCCAGGGAGAGCCCATAATGCCAAGTGGCTGCACTTGAAGCTTCTCAACATTTGACATCTCAAATCTCTTTGTTCCTGGGTGGCCATCCACAAGTGAGATACACAAGGTAAACCATAAACATGGGCCTTGTGTAACCACTCAACCAAAATCCACCAATCAATTACCATTCCACCCAGGTGATTCATTAACTTGGTTGTTTTATTAAACAAAAACACAAGTCCTCAGACTTAGAATTTTTTCCATAGTATGAATGTATATTCCACCCTTGTTTTCTATTAGCTAAGCTAAGGTTGATAGTAGTAGGAATCTTAACTTAGGAAAATTTCTACTAAGGTTTCATCTACTAGGTTTTCCCATAGCATGGTTTATACTTAGCAAAAATTCCATGCAAGTTTTACTTAGAAAAATCACTAATGCATAGTGAAAGTAATGGTACAAAAGTATGAAGCATCACTTTCCTTTTTGGTAGAGTATAAGTTCACTCCTTGTCCTTGCTACAATCACACTCTTCAAGTCACTACAATTCAATCAAGGAAGGCACAAGTTCAATCTACCATTCAAGCAATTCATCACATAAAATCATATAAACAAGATAATGCATGCAAGCATGCCAAGCTTTGTTTTATTTGAAAAAAGTGGTTCCTAATGGGTCATAAACATTTGAAAACACCTAATGGTCATTTCATAAAGTGGCAAAGTCATTTGCAAAAGATTTCACTTCATAAACCATTTTCAAAACAAGGTATCATTTTATGTGGTGTAGAAATGTTTTTACTAAGTCATTAATCTATAGGGTTCACCAAATATGTTTTCAAACCATAAAACTTGGTGTTTGGGGTCAGAGAGTCTAAAACAAAACATTTCCCAAAGGTTTTCTTCCAAAACCATTTTTAATAAATAAACCATATTTTTATTTGACTAGAATTGGTTTTAAATCAAAGAATCATTCTTTTCCTTCACCAAATATATTTTTGAAACCACAAAGTGTTTCCTATGGTCAGTAGGTTTAAAACACACCATTTTCAAAAGATTTCATCCCGAAAAACATTTTAGAATAATTTTTATAACCTAAACAAGCATACATAAGTTTCTGCAAAAACAAACATTTTAACAGAAGCTTTTTGCTAAACAAATTGCATGGTTGGCTAGGGCTTGTATTGCTGAATCCATTGATATAAAATTTGTAATTTTTGGACATGTGGATCAAAAGTTACAAGGTTTACAAATTTGCAAAACAATCTGATTTCAAACTTTGTTTTAAATCAACTAGTGCCACGCGTCTTATTCTGATTCGTCCATACCGTTTCGTCCGGATCAGCTACTCTGGCGCGTTGGATCTAATTAAATCGCACGGATCAGATTGCTTACCCCTTCGCTTTAAGTGGTTCTATCTTATCCACGCGATGCAAATCCGACGGCTGATGCGAGCTTGACCTAGAATGAGCGGCGCTGCGGCGGTGGCTGGCGGCGGAGCGGCCAGATGGTGGCGGTGCTGGTGAAACAGGAAGCGAGAGAGGATGGAAAGATGCTCACCGTGTTCGCAATGTCGTGGGGAAGCTCAAGGAGGTTGTCGTTGCTGAAGGGGCGCACGGAGGTGAGGGTAATGGCTCGCCGGAGTTGCTCCTGGCGTCGGGTTCGTCTGCTTGATACGGAGGCGACGACTGAGGGCACGCTAAGACAAATGGAGAGCAGCGTTAGATGCGTGTGAGAGAGGAGAGTGTGAGAGTATCCATTAGAGGGTCCGGGGTGGTCTGGGCTCACCAGGAGATGTCGCCGGAGTCGAGGCAGGAGGCGGCGATGCTCTGATGTTGAGGTTGCCGAGGCTACGGTGCTCGCGCGGGTGTGGGGTTGGTGCTAGGAGATGCAGGAGATGATGGGGATCACACCCGTGTGCTCTGGGGGCAGTGGGGAGGTTCGTGCTCGCCGGAATTTGCACGGTGGCTCGTCGGAGCAGAGGGGTTCAAGGTTGCGATTCGTGCAGCCTGGTGGCTCTGGTGGTGCGGTGTCTGGGGGAAAAGAGAGGGGGCAAGCAGGCGATTAAGAAGGCGTGGTCGAGTGAGGAATTAATGGAGGCAATAACGCGTATTTACACCGGCTTCAACGGCCAGAAACGGCGAGGAGGCGTGGTCACCGCGAGGTAGAAGATGGTGAGCTGGCTGCGTGGGTCCGCTTCATCAGCGAAGGAGATAGAGGGGAAGCGGGGTCCAGTAGTCAGCGACTTAGCGGGTTGGAATTTCGGTGGAAAACGGTTCGCAGAGAGGGAGGGGAAACTGGGCTGTGACCGGGCTGTTGGGCCAAGTGGGTTGGGCTGCGTCCGTTTCTATTTTTTTTCTTCCTGATTGCTTTTTCTTTTTCTATTTCTTTTTCTGTTTTTGAAATTCAATCAACCAATTCAAACATTCAAATCAATCAAATTTCTACCACACTTTGTATTGAGTTTTAGTTCTGTTTAACAACACAAAACTAAAGTCCAAAATAAAATAATAATTTTATTCTTTTTCGGGTCTATTTAATAATTAAATAAAATAGACCTTATTTATTAATTCAAATAGGTTTTGATTTATTTCTTTAAAATCTCCAATTGAAATCTAAATATTAACAAAACCAAATCAGTAGGTTTTATTTGAAAATATAAAATACTTGGAAAACTCATTTAAAAATAAAATAACAAGTTTTAGTGTTTAATTAAAATGGGAAAAGTCCTTACTTTAATAAAAGTGGGTATTAATAAATCCTCATTATTTTATTTTAATAAACCTTTACTCTTTTTATCAAAACAAAATATTTTATTTTCAAAAGCTTGACCAAGGTTTAATTTGGCTTATAAAATAATCCTTATTTATAAATCTACCTTTTCTTTTGAAAACCAAATCTTTTATTAAAAGATCCAAAAATAGTAATTTTAAATATTTTTAAGTTTATTGTTTATTTATCTTTTTAAATCCCTTTGGGATTTTATTTGATCCAAATAGGTTTTGAAAGTTTCCAATTGGATTCAAAAAGTTTCTTCTCACCCTGAAAATCAACAAAGTTTTATTTTATTCATTTATTTTTCACATAACAAGATTTGGAAAATCTTGGGATGTGACACGTACGATATGATCGTCGCGCTTAGGGACATGTTCCAGACTTAGGCCGGGACTGAGAGGTACAATGTCGCCAAGTCCTTTGTGGAATGCAAGCTGGCATAGGGAGCAGGTGTAGGCCCCCATGTGATCAAAATGGTTGGTTACAGTCAGACTTTGGAAAAGCTTGGTTTTCCACTAGGCCAAGAGTTGTCTACTGATTTCATTTTAGCATCTCTTCCATCTAGTAATGGGAAGTTCATTTCGAACTACCATATGCACGGGGTGGAGAAGGGCCTTAATGAGTTATGCGGGATGCTAAAAACAGCAGAAAGTGACATGAAGAAGTGTGCAGGGCATAGACATGTGATGGTTGTGCAGAACAAGCCTAGCTTCAAGAAAAAGGGTATTTCTTGGAAGAAGAAGGGCAAGGATAAGGATATGATCCCTAAGCCTGCACCCAAGCAAAAGGCTGGACCTGTAGAAGACACTGAGTGCTTCTTTTGTCATGAACATGGCCACTGGAAGAGAAACTGCAGCAAGTACCAGGCTTCTTTGAAGAAGAGTGGAAGTAAGAGTACTTCCCACTCAGGTATGCTTGTTGTAAATGTTGTGGACATTCTTCTCGCTGATTCCTATGTTAAATCTTGGGTATTTGATACCGGATTGGTTGCTCATATTTGCAATTTGATGCAGGTGCTAATAAGGACTAGAGAAGTGCAGAAAGGCGAAGTGGATTTTCGCGTCAGAAAAAAAGAAAGGGTTGCTGCATTGTTCGTCGGCGTCATGCAACTTCACCTTCCGTCAGGATTTATTATGGAGTTGAATAATTGTTATTATATTCCAAGTATGGGTCAAAACATTTTATCACCTTCATGTTTGATGAGGGATGGATATTCATTTGTGAGTATGAACAATGGTTGTGTAATCTCTAAGAATGATATGTTTATGGCTAATTCTCCCATTGTGAATGGGTTATTTATTTTAAATCTTGCATTGATGATGCATCTGTTTACAATGTTAGTGCTAAAAGGCTTCGGCCTAATGATTTGAGTGCTACCTATTTATGGCATTGTCGTTTGGGGCATATAAGTGAAAATCGCATGAAGAAGCTCCATGGTGATGGTCTTCTAACTTCGTTGATTTTGAATCATACGAGACATGTCAAGCTTGTTTACTTGGAAAGATGACCAAGTTGCCTTTTTTGGCTTTACCCGAGAGAGCGACGGACTTGTTGCAACTCATACATGCTGATGTATGTGGACCAATGAGCACGACAGCCATAGGAGAATATCACTACTTCATTACTTTCACTGATGATTTCAGTAGATATGGTTATGTCTACTTGATGAGGCATAAGTCCGGAACTTTTGAAAAGTTCAAGGAGTTTCAGAGTGAGGTAGAGAATCAACGTGGCAAGAAAATAAAGGCCTTGCGATATGATCGTGGAGGTGAATATTTGAGTCACGAATTTAGCAATCATCTTAAGGGTTGCGGAATTGTTCCATAGCTCACGCTGCCAGGAACGCCTCAAAGAAACGTGGTCTTTGAACGGCACAATCGAACTTTTTTGGACATGCTTCGATCGATGATGAGCCAGTCAGATTTACCATTATCATTTTGGGGTTACGCTCTAGAAACGGCAGCTTTCACACTTAATAGGGTACCATCTAAATCCGTAGTTAAGACACTGATGGTGCTGACGTGGAGAACTACGTTGGAAACCCCAAGAGCAAGGTGTGAAGCAGCAAGTCTTCCCACAGTAGAGACCGAGGTTATCGAACCAGAAGGAGGAAGGAAATGTCACACAGGTGTTGCAAGCAAAGCGGAGACCTGCACAACACAAACTCAAGACTTTGCCCCAACGAAAAGTGAGGTTGTCAAGCTCACCGGTTTGCTGTAACAAAGGATTAAGTATGGTGTGGAAGGTAATGGTTTGTAGCAAGTAAACAAGTAACAGTGGAAGATGTATCAATGGTAAATATTGGACCGGGGTCCATAGTTCACTAGAGGTGCTCTCCTTAGATAAACAACATGGCATGAAGGGTAAACAAATTACAGCAGGACAATTGACAGGAACTGAGCAAGGCATAACAATGCAATTACTAGTCAGAAAGATCCTATGAGGTTGATCGGGGCAATACAACAAGATACATAGACCGCCATCCAACTGCATCTATGACTAGAATTCCACCTTCAGGTTATCATCCGAACCCCCTCCAGTATTAAGTTGCAAGCAACAGACAACTTCTTTAAGCAAAGTGTGTAAGGTAAACAGTCCACATGTTCCATGAACAAGAGACCGTTGTTTTCTCCCTAGTAGCAACATCACATCTACAACCGAAGAGATTTCTATCACTTCCCTTGGAAACTAGAGGCGTGAACCCACTATCGAGCATAAATACCCCCTCTTGGAGTCACTAGCAACTACTTGGCCAAGATATATACTAACAACGGAGAGCATGCAAGATCACAAACAACACAGACATGATAGAATCATAAAGACAAAAACATTAATCAAACCAACATAATAATCTCAATATCCATCGGATCCCCGCAAACACAGCATGCATGATTACAAATAGATTAGAGCTTGATCATGAACGGAGCTCACAAGATCTATACGTGAAAGCACAAAGGAGGAGATACAACCATCTAGATACTACATGGACCCATAGTCCAAGGTGGAACTAATCACGCATCATACCGGAGAGAAGGCCTCCGGGATGATCTCCCCTCCGGCAGGGTGCCGGGAAGAACTTTAGATCCCCCCGGTCTAGGGACAATGGTGGCAGCGGCTACAGAAGGTTTCTTGGAGATTTGAATGGGTACCCATGATTTCTGCATCGGGGGCTTCTTATAGGCAAAGGGGGAGACCGAGGCGGCGGCCAGGGCGACCAAACCCTAGCCAGGCGCGGGGTGGGGCCCACTCGCGCCTGGGTGGGTCTGCCCCCCCTGGCTGGCCCCTCCGCTCTCCTCTAGACTTCTTGTTCCCCACGGAAAGTAATTGACTTTGTCCTTTGTCCCGTCCAATTCCAAGAATATTTCTTTACTAACTTTTCTGAAACCAAAAACAGCAGAAAATAGGCATCTGGCACTGTTGCAACTTGTTAGTAGGTTAGTACCAGAAAACATGTAAAAATCACCTCAAAGTGTGGACAAGTAAAGCAAAGTAGATACTAAACAAGCATGGAGGATCAAAAATTATAGATACGTTTCCAACGTATCAACATCCCCAAGCTAAACTCCTGCTCGTCCTCGAGTCGTTAAGTGATAAAAAGAATAATTTTTGAGGTGACATGCACCCTCACAATAAAGATCCAACCATTTGCAAGCATTGAAAGCTGGGATCAAAGAACTCTACATGTGCATGAAAGATGGAGTTCTAACAATAGGACATAGTAACTATGCATGCAACATGACAAGCTACAAACAAAGATCATGAATAACATGCATTGAAAAATGTTTGTTTGTTTCACATGCAGAAAACATAGCATAGTGGCATTCAGCTTGTCCCTCATAGAGTAGCAATATAGATGCATAGGACACCTGCAAAGTTCACAAGGGTGACTAGAAACAAGTAGCACAAGAGCAAGTAATAACACAATATGCATAAATTAATAAGCTTTGGAACATTGCACACAAAATGACAACTATGCTCTCTTAATGGTGCCTAAAGGTAGAAGGTGGAGACTCAATAGTGGTGGAAGAAAGGCCTTTTTGTAAAGGAAGCAGGAATTACAAGTTTCAAAAAGAGCTTCCAAAAATTATGGTACTTGTTTAGCTTTCAGCCCTCATTGCCCCTATCATAAGCATCTTAAAGTGGTTAAGGTTAAAGTGGCAAAGCTGGAGTATATGCTTGACGAAGTATAAGCTGGCAATCTCAAGTCCCTTGAATACGAGGGCCACACCTCATGCATACTCAAAGTTGGGTCCAGGTAAGTTCTTGTCACTGTAAGTATTTGCATATCATTGAGAACCGCCAATGGGGTACCCCTTGCACATGGTACAAGAGCTTTCCCATAACCAAAATGACAACGTAAGAAGACAATGAGCATCTCAGCAATCTTTTTATTTACCATATGCATAACTTTTTATTGAGGATGCTTCATAGATATCTCCTTATGGTGATGCTGCAAGTTTCCACCATGATTAGGCATGGCTTAGGCTAGCGGTCCAGGCGTTTCTCTAACACAGGATACAAACTCCATGGACTTACAAGTTTCCTCTTTATTTCACACCGGTGACATCCATAGACAAAAGAGCATGATATCAACTGAGTACAACAAGGTACAAGTGAAATGTTGAAAACGTTCCCTGTGACAGCACGGTTCTGCTAATTCCAATTTATAAGTGCAAACATATACAACAAAGCTGTCACAATGGTTCAAGTTTATTAGGGGCAAAGAATATAAAGTGTGCCATCAAGTTCGTGAGGGATTTAATCACTAAGTTTTGACATAACAAAATGGTTTTTAATTGGAAGATAGTTGAAAACAAGAATATACTTGGAATGGTGTAACACACCATGCATAGGATTTTATAGTGGACACTTTGGAATAACTTAGTTTCTTGGGAGTTGGAGGCATGAATAGAACTTACTCACACAAATGGAGGCTAGCAAAAGACTGGGAGCAACCAACTAAGAGAGCAATAATGGACAAAATCATGTAGTGCAACAAAGCAAACTAATCAAAGCATACAGTGGTACTACAAGTCAAGGACTAAATGATCATAGAGTGTCACATCCCAAAAATTTCCAAATTTTGAAATGTGAAAAATAAATAAACAAAATAAATAATTGATGAAATTTAAGGTGAAAAGAAACTTTTTGATTCCAAATGGAAACATCAAAACCCATCTTGAAAAAAAAACTTTGAATGAAAAGGGAATCAAACATAATTTCAATCAAGTGAAATGCATTCATCAATAATGTATCTTGGGATTTAAACACTTGGAAAGGTTAAACCAAAACCTTAAAACTCTAATGGAAAAATTCATATCCAAGACCTATCTAAGACTATAGATTTGATCCATATAAAAATTTGTCAACAAACATTTATAAATGATCAAGAATGATAAGTAAGAATATTATAAAACCATAGAAATTGGTTTCACTCAATTTGGAGTCATAGATAAAAACTTATGAATTTATTAAGATAAAAGGAATTAATTTCCAAAGCTAATAAAGCCCTATCTAAAATCCATGCCAAATCTTGAGCAAATAAATCCTAAGAGGATTTAAAAAGATAAACAAATATTAAATAAAATTATACAAATTGGAATTACCAATTTTGGATCTTTAAATAAAAAGATATGGATTTTATAAGGCAAAGGAAGAAATAAATAAATAAGGAATATTTAAAAAGTCAAATGAAATCTTGGCCAAACAAATGAGATGAAAGATTATTTATTAATAAAAAGAGTAAAGAATTGTTTAAATAAAATCATAAGGATTTATTAATATCCAATTTTATTTAAATAAAGACAATTCCCAATTTAAATGAACATTAAATCATATTAAAGTATTTTAAATAATAATTCAAAGTGAAATTATTTTGCACTAAGGAATAAATAAAACCTACTGAAAAAGGTTTGGTAAAATTTAGAATTCAAATAGAGTTTGAAAACATTAATAAAATCTTATTTGAATTAAGACAAGGGCCTATTTTAAATAATTAATATACCCTAAAAGAATAAAAGAAATATTCTAAAATGGACTTTAGAATATGTTAGTAAACAGTATTAAAATATTCTCAAAGTTTGGTAGAGGTTTGAATTAAAATGGTTTTTAAATTATTTGAATAAAAATCAAAACAGAAAAGGAAAAAAGAAAAAGATTCTGAATAAAAAAAGAAACAAAGCAAGCCAACCCATCTGGCCCAAAAAGCCCACCTCCCACTCTCTCCCTGAACCGTTTTTTCACTCGCAAGCACACCCGCGCAGTCCCTGACTTGGCGACCCCACGCACATCTCCTCACCTCGCTGACGAACAGGACCCAATGGCCAACACGTCGTCTTCAACCCGGCAACTAGCTCCCCCCATTCATCGCTGCCGTTCTCAGTTGATAAATTCCGGCGATAAATTCGTGTAAATGATAACGTTAAACTAGCCAGTAATCACACGTACATAATCGCCTCGCCCTCCTCCTCATTTCCCCCCAAACGCCAGCTCCTCTCTACCACCAGGCTGCACGAATTTGACTTGCGAACACACTGTCTCCGACGAGCAACTCAGGCCGATTCCGGCGACATAGATCCTCCCCTTGCCTCCCAGTACACACGAGCCTGCTCCCCATCTTCTGGTGCTTCTCCTAGTACCACTCACATGCTCGCGCGCGTTTCAGAGTGTCAGCAACAAACTCGCCCGAGCATCGCTGTCGTCTGCCACTTCTCCGGCGACCCCTCCCCGTAAGTACCGTCCACCCCTATCCCTCTCGATGATGCTCATGTGATTGCCACACTCGCCCGCGTCTAACGCCTCCTCCCTTTTACCTTCTGGTGGCCTGTAACCTCGCCCCCGTCGACGAACAGAGGCACCTGGCGCCGCCTCGAACTCCGGTGAGAAATCACCGCTATCCCCGAGCACCCCTTGTCGAGCAGAGACCACGTTGAGCATCGCTACACTCCTGCGAGTCTAGTGAGCATCTTCACTCTCTCCCGCGTGACCTAGTTCATAGGTAACATCACCTTCTGAGCACGCGCCGCCGCCAGCGCCGCCAGTACATGGTCAGGTTGCTGTGGTCCGTTGGATCTTGATCGAAGGAGTAGGATTAGATTTTAATCGAAAGGGTACGTTTGATCCTGAGCCGTGCGATGCACTTTAAATCCAACAACCCACAGAGCGCGATCCGCGTGAACTGGTATGCGCCAGTAAGATAGAGCCACGTGGCCAGAGTTTGTTTTAAAAACAGAAATTAGATCTATTAGATGTATAGATTTGAAAAACTCATAACTTTTAATCTACACGTCCAAATTTTGCAAATTTTATATCATTGGAATTTGGAAAATAAAACCTTTCCAAATATGCACTTTTTTTTAATGTTTTGCTTCTGGAAAATTGGTTGTTTTTGCAGAAACATGTGTAGGCATATTTTGAGCATAAAATTTATTCTAAAAATATTTTTAGGATAAAATATTTTGTAAATGGATTGTTTTGAACCTACTGACCATAGAAAACAACTTGTAGATTTAAAAGTATATTTGGTGACACTTAGGAATTAAATATTTGAATAAAAGCACTTCTAGCTAAATTAAAATATTGATTATGGTTTAAAAATGCTTTTAAAGTAAAACCTTTTGGAAAATGATGTGATTTATACTCTCTGACCCTAAACACCAAATTTTGGGGATTTGAAAACATATTTGATGAACCTTAGTAAATTATTACTTTGTTGAAGGCATTTCTAGCAAATAAAAATATTGTTTGATTTAAAAATGGAATTTAGGTGAAACCTTTTGCAAATGGATTAATATTAAACCCTTTAACCATAAACACTAACATTTGTGTTTAAAGAATATATTTGGCTAACACTACAAATTATTACTTTGATTTAAATCATTTCTAGCAAAACAATATGATTTAAATGGCCATTTTTCACCAACTTGGATTTAAATGGTTTTACCACATTTGTAAATGACCAATAGGAGCTTTAAAATTTTTAGAGCCTATTAGAAGCCACTTTTCCAAATAAAACAATCTTTTGCATGCTTGCATGCATTGCTTGATTTTATTATTTTATGTGGTGAATTGTTTGAATGTTAGTTTGAATATTGCTTGCTTGATTGAATTGTAGTGAAAATAGAAGAGTGTGATATTTGCAAGATCAAGGAGTGAACCAATACTCTCTACTAAAAAGGCAAGTGACACTATCATCCATGTCCTACTATTTTCACTACACTTAGTGGTATTTTTGTAGTATGCATGATAGGGCTACTATGTTATTATGCTATGCTATGTCCTATTAGGAAATCCATCTTCCTTATTGAAAACATCATAGTTGTTGTATGCTTAGCCCTGCAATAGACTTGGGGTGGAATACCATATCATGATTATACGAAGTGTTGGAAAAATATATGTTTTATATAATAAAACAAGTACTCAATGAACCACCTGGGTGGAATGAGGATACTCAATTTTGGACAAGGTGGCAACAAAGGGAACCATGTTAATATGGCTATCTTTTTGTATGTGCACTAGAAGAAAACCACCCAGGGACTTAGAGATTGAACATGTTTCTCGTACAGTGGCTTCCGTGTACAGCCACATGCTAAATGGGCTCTGGCTTAGTAAACTACATAGTGGAAGACCCTTGCATTGGCATCTTCAGGTTAACTAGAATTGTGTATTGGAAATATATCCTTACATTGGTGCCTGGTAGACAAGCTAGCATTGTGTATTGGGAGGACTTATATGGAAAGACTTTGTCACATTATCGATCTGCCGGTACTCCATTTGGTGTGTACTTATCCAGCGGCCACTGGTGGCATCAAGACGAGATTGTGTCATGTGGGTAAAGTGTACAACTTCTGCAGAAGACCAAATTCTAAGTACTTAGCCGTGTCCCCGGTTATGGACAACTCTGAGAAACTAAGGCCTAAAGCTATGGAAGATCTCGACATTCCAATTTCTCAAAGTAAAACTTGATGGTGACACTATCATCCATGTCCTACTATTTTCACAACACTTAGTGGTATTTTTGTAGTATGCATGATAGGGCTACTATGTTATTATGCTATGCTATGTCCTATTAGGAAATCCATCTTCCTTAGTAAAAACATCATAGTTGTAGTATGCTTAGCCCTGCTATAGACTTGGGGTGGAATACCATATCATCATTATATGAAGTGTTGGAAAAATATGTGTTTTATATAATAAAACAAGTACTCAATGAACCACCTGGGTGGAATGAGGATACTCAATTTTGGACAAGGTGGCAACAAAGGGAATGTCACATCCCAAAATTTTCCAAATCTTGTAACGTTAAAAATAAATAATCAAAATAAATAATTGTTGAAATTTAGAATGAAAATAAACTTTTGTTTCTAAGTGGAAACTTAAAAATCCCATCTTTAACAAACTTTGGTTAATGTTTGAATCCAACTAAATTCAAATCAAGTGAAATGCATTCTACATAAATGCATCTTGGAATTTAAACACTTGGAAAATAAACCAAAACCCTAAAACCCTAATGGAAGAAATCATTTCCAAGATATCTCTAAAACCATGGTTTGATCCATATAAAAACTTGTCAACAAACACTTATAAATGATCAATAAAGACAAATAGAAATATTATAAAACTATAGAAATTGGTTTAACTTAATTTGGAGCCATAAATAAAATCTTATGAATTTAATAAGATAAGGAAATTGAATTTCCAAAGTTAATAAAGCACATATCTAGAAATCCATACGAAATGGTGAGAAATTAATCCTAAAAAAAGATTTAAATGGATAAACAAATATTAAATAAAATTTTACAAATTGGAATCACCAAGTTTGGACTTATAAATAAAATGATATGGATTTTATAAGGGAAATAAAGAAATATTAAATGAGGAATATTTAAAGGCCAAATTAAAACTTGGCCAAGACAATAAGTAAATGGAATAAACATAATTCAAGTTCAAATGAAATAAATGAATAAATAATATGGAAATAAAATAATATGGCCTTAACCAAATTCTATTCCATTGGATTAAGAAAAAATCCCTAATAAGAATGATTAATTAAATCATGAGAAAATAATATTTGGAATTTACTCAAGTGGATTAAAATTTATTTAAATAACTTAAATGGAATCAAGGAAATCACATAAATAAAATTTATGGAATTAAAACTATAATTGATTTCATTGGTATAAAAACAAATACCAAATTTAAATGATTTATAAATCATATTAAAAATATTCCAAATAATTCAAGGGGAATTATTTGACACCCTAATAAATAAATAAAACCTACGGAATAGGTTTGGTAAAAATATGGATTTCAAATAAAGTTTTAGAACACATTAAAACCTATTTGAAATAAA
Organism: Avena sativa; assembly: GCA_916181665.1. Lineage (NCBI taxonomy): Eukaryota > Viridiplantae > Streptophyta > Magnoliopsida > Poales > Poaceae > Avena > Avena sativa. The sequence continues at coordinate 116,007,763 of OV702281.1, forward strand.
GACAAATGTCCATTTATAAAATAAATAAAAGACCCTAAAAAGAATAAAAGAACTATTCTAAATTTGACCTTAGAATGAACTAATAATCAGTATTTGAATATACACAAAGTTTGATAGAGGTTTGATTTCAAATAGTGTTTGAATTTATTAAACAAAATCAAAACAGGTAAATAGAAAAAGAAAAAGGAAGAACAATCTGTAAAAAAAAAACAAAGCAGCCAGCCCAGCAAACCCAGCCCACTGGCCCAGCAAGCCCATATCCCTCTTTCCCCGCAGAAAACGATTCATACTCAGAAACTCACCCGCAGAGTCTATGAAGGTTGGGCCCCACCTCTCCTCTCTCCCTCTCACTGACCAACTAGGCCCACACGTTAGTCGTTGTTCTCACCCCAGCGACCAGTTCTTCCTCTCTCCCTCCAGTTTCTGGCTTGATCTTCGCGGCTTCAATTCGCATTAACGCAGGGACCGTTACTCGCCGTGACCATGCTCCCTTAAACGCATCCCTCTTCTCCCTCTTTTCCCTCAGTCGACACATCCCAGGAGTCCCTAGGCTGGAAGAATTTCTCCTCGTGCCCCCACTGTTCCGACGACCTTCTCCGGTCGATTCCGGCCATCCTCCATCGCACCTTGCTCCCTAGACCACATGAGCCTATTACCCATCAACCGCTGCATCTCCCTGTAGCCTCGTCTTGCACGCGCTTGACCCACAGCATCAGCAACGATGACCACCGAGCATCGCCACCGTCTGCTCCAACTCCGGCGACATCTCCTGGTGATCCCAGACCACCCCGTAACCTCTCGTTGATGCCCTCGCATGCTCCTCTCTCGCGCACATCTAACGTTGCTCTCCGTTTGCCTTAGCGCACCCTGTAGGTTCGTCTTCGACAGCACCAGAGCACGCCCGTCGCCAGAACGAACTCCGGCGAGAGATTGAAGATGACCCTGTGCGCCCCCTGCTCTCCTACGACCACGTTGAGCATCTGCATTCCATGGCGAACACGGTAAGCACATCCTCCCTCTCCCTAGCTTCCTGGAATAGCCAGAGCGCTGCCGCGCGCCACCGTCGAGCGCCGCCAAACTTTGGTCAACCACCTGTGAGCCATTAGATCATCATCCAGTGGCTTAGATAGAACAACTAATCGAAGGGGTATGTAGCCTTATGGGACGTGCGATTCGCATTAGATCCAACGATCCTCAGTGCTTGATCCGAACGAACCGGTACCAGCGAATCAGAACTCACCACGTGGCCCAGACTGTTTTAATAAAAAACAGAAATGATCTATTAGATGTTCAAGTTTTTAAAATTCATAACTTTTGACCAACACGTCCAAATTTTGCAAATTTTATATCAATGGAATCAGCAGAACAAGTACTTTGCAACCATGCACTTTGTTTAGTAAATTGCTTCTGGTAAAATGGTTGTTTTTGCAGAAACTTGTGTAGGCATAATTTTAATATAAAATTCATTCTAAAATTATTTTTGTGATAAAATCTTTGGCAAATGTACTGTTTTGAACCTAGTGACCATATAAACCAACTTGTGGATTCAAAAACATATTTTGTGAGGCAAAACAATAAATCTTTCATTTAGAACATTTCTATTCAAATAAAAATGTTGTTTATTTGTTAAAAATACTTTTTGGAGAAAAACCTTTGGAAAATGATTTGGATTAAGCTCTCTGACCCTAAAAACAAAGATTTATGATTTAAAAATATATTTTGTGATTTGCTAAAGGCATTTTCAACCACATAAAATATTGATTTGGTTTAAAATGATTTATAGGTAAAATCTTTTGCAAATGATTTTGCCACTTATATAAAATGACCAATAGGTGTTTTAGAATGTTTATAACCTATTAGAAACCACTTTTCCAAATAAAACAACCTTAGCATGCTTGCATGCATTGTTTTGTTTTTATTATTTTATGTGATGATTGCTTGAATGGTAGATTGAAATTGTGCCTTGCTTGGTTGAATTGTAGTGGAATTTGAAGAGTGTGAATATTGCAAGGTCAAGGAGTGAACTTATATTCTCTACCAAAAAGGCAAGTAATGCTTCATACTTTTGTCCCATTATTTTCACTATGCATTAGTGATATTTCTAAGTAGGACTTGCATGGAATTTTTGCTAAGTATAAACTATGCCATGGGTGTAGGGGTTCGTAGCATGGAAAACAAAAATTTTCTATCGCATACAAACAAACAAGCCAAGATCTATCTACTAGATTGTAGCAACGAGTTGATAGGGGAACTTACCCTCGAAGATTCCAAAGCGGTTAACGAGAGCAGATTCTCGTGGGTGATGTAGTCGTACTCTTTCCAATCTCAAGATCGCGTAGACGATCCTTCCGGCTCCACGTTCCGGCAGCGCTCCCGTAGTCGGTCACACGTTCGGTACTCGACGAAGCCCTTCCTCTCCCTTGTTCCAGCAGGCAGCGGAGGTTGCAGCACTCTCCTCGCGATTCCGGCAGCACAACGGCGTGGTACCGGAAGTAGAGGGGAGATCTCGCAGGGCTTCGCCTTAAGCCGGAGCGAGTATGGTGGAGTATGAGAGAGGCTTTAGTGGTCTAGGGATTAGACACACCAATTAGAAGGCTCTAAACCGAAGGCTAGGGAAATTAGAAGCTCTAAACCAAAACGGCTCTAAACCGGAGGCTGTGGCTAGGGTTTAGATTTAGAGGATAGGAACTTGTGTGTCTAGAGGAGGAGGCCCTGCCCCTCCTTTTATGGGTGGAGAGGGCCGGCGGCCAAGGGGAGGGAGGGGAGTCCCTCCCCAACTCGGCCTAGGTGGTGCGCCGGCTTGGAGAGGAGGGACTCCTCCCCCAAGTCGGTTTCAACCTCCTCTTGCTTGTTTCCCACAGTTTCCTGTTTTAGCCGTTTGACTTTCAAACTGGCCATTTGACTTTTCAGTTTTAGGATTCAATTTAATCCTTTATTTGGAACAGCGAGAACACTTAGTACATGATGCAATCATTCCAATATGTAATGACACATTCATGTACCCCTTCCCCCCCCGGAGTGCCGGACATTCCGGAACCTTCTATAACATTCCCAATGAAAACACCGGAAACATTTCCGAACTCCGAAACGGGACTTTCCTTATATGAATCTTATTCTCCGGAACATTCCGGATCACCTCGTGATATCCCGGATCCCATTCGAGACTCCGAACAACATTCGGTCTCTTTCTCATAATACCATAACTACTCAAACAACGTCGAATCCTTAAGTGTGTCTCCCTACGGTTCGTGAATTATGCGGACATGATCGAGACACTTCTCCGAACAATAACCAATAGAGGAATCTGGAAATTCATATGGCTCCCACATATTTCTACGATTACTTTGCGATCGAATGAACCACTTACATACGATACCAATTTCCCTTTGTCTCATGATAGTTTACTTATCCGAGGTCATGATCGTCGGTATCTCTGCATACCTAGTTCAACCTCGTTACTGATAAGTACTCTTTTCTCGTTCCCGTGATATGTGATCCCTTGTGAGCCAGTCACATGCTTGCAAGCTAATTGGATGACATTTCACCGAGAGGGCCCAGAGTATATCTATCTGTCATATGGATGGACAAATCCCACTCTTGATCCATGTGTTTCAACCAATACTTTCTGAACACTCAATGCCACCTTTATAGCCACCCTATTACGGTGTGGTGTTTGATGACATCAAAGCATCCATCCGGAAAAGGTGATATGCATGATCTCATGGTCGAAGGAATTAGGTTACTATGTATCAGAAAGCATATAGCAATTGAACTATTGAAATGACTTGATCTTTATGCTACGCTTATCTATAGGAGTATGTCCATCACATCATTCTCCTAATGATATGATCCTGTTGTTAATAACATCTCTATATTCATGATCAGGAAACCATGATCATATATTAACGAACAAGCTAGTTTAACAAGAGGCTTTACTAGGGACTCTTATTTTAGTTTACAAATCACACAAGTATTAATGTTTCCGGTTAATACAATTATAGCATGGTATGTAAACATTTATCATAAGTGTGAAGATATGATAATAACCACTTTATTATTGCCTCTTGGGCATATCTCCAACAGTCTCCCACTTGCACTAGAGTCAATAATCTAGTTTCAAACCTTTGTGTATTCAACACCTATGGCTTTCCGGTGTTGTATGTACACGATTGCTAGTGGTGAACTGATCTCCGGATCTGACACTTTTAGGTCCGTGTGTAATTGCATGTCTTTGCGTCTCTACGCATCACTCATTCTCTAATGAGATGGCTTTGTATAAATTTGGTCTTTCGGTGTGACCTTTAGCTCTTTGGGGTTAAAACATGTTGATAATATTGTCGCACAATATATCTTCATAGTATTATCCCACTATGAACTACACCTAGTTTGATAACAAACTACTTGACACAAATGCCCTCTTTTGCTGCTAAAATAGCAGTCATATACTTAGCCTTTTGTTGTAGTATCTGTCACAATGTCTTAACTTTGGAACTCATCCAAATCCATTATGGAACTCACTTTCCATTATATTGTGCCACCCTTAGTTTAGATTGAGATAAACTTAATTTGCACTTTGTGACAAAACTAGTATCAATGTAGTACTTTTACAATGAACTAACCATCTATTTGTCACTTCTACAAACAATATATTCTTAGTTCTTCCAAAAGATCATAAGAATATCCTTACTATCGTCCAATGATCATCTTATGAATCATTCTGGTATATGCTCATAACCTTTTAAAGCATTGGACATATCTGGATTTGTACATATCACAGTATGATTGATATAATGTCACATCCCAAGATTTTCCAAATCTTGTAATGTGAAAATAAATTAATAAAATAAAACTTTGTTTGATTTTCAGAGCCAGAAGAAACTTTTTGAATTCAATTGGAACTTCAAACCCATTTGAATTAAATAAAACCTAAAGGGATTTAAAAAGATTAACATTTAATAAAAGGAAAATAAAAACATTTGGAAATACTAATTTTGAAACAATTAAATGAAAAGATTTGTTTTCAAATGAATTAGAAGTTTTATAAATAAAAGAACATTTTATAAAACCCAAATTAAACCTTGGCCAAGCTTTGGAATTAAACCATTTTGTTTTGAATAAAAATAGTAAAGGTTTATCTAAATAAAGTAATAAGGATTTAATATCCAAGATTTTATTAATAAAGGTTTTATTATATCTAAACCATCAAAAACTTGTTTATTTGTTTTAAATAAGTTTTCTAAGTATTTTATATTCACAAATAAAACCTACTAAAGTGTTTTGGCTTTATTTTAGATTTCGAAATATATATCTCAACAAAACAAATCCTATTTGATTTAATAATGAAGGTCTATTATATTTAATTAATAATGGACTCTAAAATAAAATGTTATTTTGTTTTAAACAAATTTTCCAAATATTCTTTATTTCCAAATAAACCTACTGATTTAGATTTGAAAGTGTTTGGATTTTAAATGAAGATTATATTAATTAAAATAAACCCTATATTATTAAATAACTAAAATATCCATTTATTTAAATTAAAGAATGGATCTTAAAAAGAATAAAATTATTATTTTGTTTTGAGATTTGGATTATGTTGAAAAACAGAACCAAATTCAAAGTAAAGTTGAGTGTTTGTTTGAATTAATTTGAGTGTTGTTTGAATGTGTGAATAATTGATTGAAATTCAAAACAGAAAAGAATTAGAAAAGGAAAAATAAAGCAGACAGAAAAAAAATAGTGCAAAGGCCCAGCCCACTAAGCCAGTCCAGCCCAGACTTCTCCCCTCCCCCGAAGCGTTTCTTTTCTTACTCAGAAACCTACTCAGACAGAGACTGACCGGTGGCCCCCTCTTCTCCCTCTCTCTCACTCGCTGACAAGACGACCCCACACCACTGTTCTTCTCTCTCACCCGCCGCTGACCGAGCCTTCCCCCTCGCTGCCGTTGCTGCCTTCAAAGCGCGGATTCAATTCACCTGAACGCGACCGCCGTTACTCGAGTTGATCACGCAGACGTAGACGCCCGTGTCTCCTCTATATTTCCCCTCTGACACCTCGCGCTCGCATGCCCCAGACCGCCCCCAATTTCTCCTCGAGCTCCACTGTTCCGACCACCGTCCCCGAGCAATTCAGACGAAGCCTCGCCGCCCCTTGCCTCCTCGACCATCCTCTCGTGATCCCCACCTCCTGGCGATCATCCCCGTAGCACCAGCTTGCCCCCGAGCGATCCAGAGCGTCGACAACCACGACGACCACCGTCGCCACCGTCTGCCTCTTTCTCCGACGAGCCCCACAGGTAGATTCTGGTCGCCCCTCTCCTCCCCGAGAACACGATGATGATCTCCAAGCTCATACGAACCTAACGGCACTTCCCGTTTGTCTTAGGGCGCCCCCAATCCTCGCCATCGTCAAGCACAGAGCGCCGCCGTGTCTGCTTCTTCTCCGGCGACGTCTCCCAGGTGAACCAGACCGCCCCGCGCCTTCTCGTTCACGCACACACCTTCGCCGTGTCCTTGCGCTCCTGACTATGTGTTTTGTTTACCTCCTGGTGATCTGCAGCATCGTCCTCGACAGCAACCCGAGAGCACCGCCGCCTGCAGCTTCTCCGACGAGCAATTAGCAGCAACCCCTTGCGCCCCTCGAGTAGCCAACCCCACCTCGAGCATCAGCAGGTCTCTGTGAGCCTGGTAAGCCCTGCCAGCCTCTCCCTTGCTTCCTGCAACGCCAGCTCCGCCGCTAGCAGAGCGTCGCTGCCGCACGCTGCCGCTAAGCGCCGCCAGAATTAGGTCAGGCCATCCCCAGCCGTTAGATACAGATCGTAGGGGTACGACAGAATCACTTAACGCGAAGGGGTATGTGTTCAGAGTCGCACGATCGAACTTGATCCAATGCGCCAGAATAGTCAATCCGAGCGAAGCGGTACTGGCGAATGAAAATAAGACGCGTGGCACCAGATGAGCTGAATTAGATTTTGAAATCAGAATTTGATGCCATTTTCAAACCCTTATAACTTTTGAAGCACACGTCCAAATTTGGCAAATTTTATATCAATGGATTCAGGAGAACAAGCCCTAACCAACCATGGCCTTAGTTTAGCAAATAGTATCTGTTAGCTTGTTTGAATTTGCAGAAACTTTGGTGAGCTTGTTTAGAGTATAAAAAATTGTTTAAAATTGAATTTAAGGATAAAACTTTTGCAAATTGGATTGTTGTGACCTTACTGACCCTAGGAACCAACCTTTGGTGTTAAAAATGATTTTGGTGAAAATTTAGGTTGGATTATTTGACTTAGCCATTTTCTAGCCAAATAAAATTATTAAATTTTATTATGGAAATGTTTATGAAAAGAAAACTTTAAGGAAATGTTTTGGACCAAACCTACTGACCTAAAAACACCAAGTTTTGCAATAGCAACTCATTTGGTGAACAACTTAAGAGTTTTTGCCTTAGTAAAAACATTTTTCACCACATAAAATGATGAATGGATTTAAGAATAGTTTTTGGACAAAACCCTCTTGCTAATGACTTTGCCACTTTGGTAAATGACCAATTTGGATCTTACAAAGTTTAGAAACCCCATAGAGACCCCTTTGCAAAATAAAACTATCTTGTGCATGCTCCCATGCATGAATGGGTTTCCATTGTTTTGTGTGTGTGAATTTGTTTGAGTGATTATTGGTTGGAATGTAAATTGAATTGGTGTTTGCTTGATTGACTTGTAGTGAAGTGTGGGACTAGAAAGATCAAGGAGAGAACCACCATTCCCTACCAAAAAGGCAAGTGATGCTTCATACTTTTGTCCCATTACTTTCTCTATGCATTAGTGATTTTGCTAAGTAAACTTGCATGGATTTTGCTAAGTATAGATCTTGCTATAGGAAAACCTAGTAGATGAATCCTTAGTAGGATTTCCTAAGTTAAGTTTCCTACTACTACCAAGCTTAGCCTAGCTTATAGAAAACATGGGTGGAATATATATTCACACTATGGAAAAATATTCTAAGTCTGAGGACTTAAGTTTTGTTTAATAAAACAACTAAGTTAATAAATCACCTGGGTGGAATGGGCTTGCTTGGTGGAGAATGGTTGAGTGGTTCACAATGCCATAGGCTTGGATTGTGTATCTCACTTGTGGAATGCCACCCAGGAAACAAAGGGATTTGAGATGTCAAATGTTGAGAAGCTTCAAGTGCAACCACTTGGCAATATGGGCTCTGCCATGATCATATAGGTTGCAAGAACTTAGCCAAATGGACAGTGGGTGGTAGTGTTTGATAGGTTGGAACGCGTCCATTTTGGTCTAAGGGAAGGCTTCTGAAAGATCTTGTCTTGGGAAACCAAGTCTTGTGGGTAAAGTGCACCACCTCTGCAGAGTGTAAAACCTAAGTACTTAGCCATGTCCCTGGTAAAGGACAATTTGAGCATCAAGACATGGAAGCAATCAAGAATCTCATCATTCAAATTTCTAAATTAAAATCTTGTGGTTTGAACAAGGGTTGTTTGAATTCTTCAATCATTGATGGAGAGATGGCTTGGTACAAGGATCTTGAAATCTTTGATTGAGGAAAAATGATTTTGTCAAGCAAAAACTTAGTATTTTCAAATGTTAAGGAAAAATCTATTTTGAGCAATGCAAGCCTCAACTCCACTTAGCCAAATGCATATAGATGATAGACTCCACTATACAAATATAGTATCACTTGCCAATACAATTCAAATGTATTGACCCTTTGTGGCTGTAACTTGTATGTTGCAGGTTTGATTGTTTTAGTGAAGATTGATTGTTTAGGATTACAAAGTCTACAACCAACATCTGCCTGTGGCACTTTGAAGATGAAGGACCCCATGCTTATAGTTATTTCGCTGCAATGTAATGTATTAGCCATATGAGCTATGAAAGATGTAATAAAATTATGTTATTCCTGGTTATAAAGTTATATTATGACCTTTGTTTCTTGATATTACATCTTAACTGTGGATGCTAGCTATTGATCCAGGGACTAGCATGGTAAACACAGGAGGGATCAATCTTATCTATGGTTGGGACCCCTACAGATGGTATCAGAGCAATGTGTTGCCTGTAGGATTTGTAAACCCTAGGATTGGACAAAAACCCTTAGAAAAATAGGAGTTGTTTTGTTCAAAGACTTATTTACAAACAAATCTTGTAAACTCTTTCCTCAACTATTTTGGTTTAACTCTACATCTTTTCTACTTCAACTTGATGGAAAACCTACCCATGACCAAGGACTACACCATGTGCAAAGGATAACTTCAACATCTTCAACTCTAATGACTTCAACATCTTCAGCCTCTTCACCAAGGACTTCCAACTTAGATATCACTAAGGACTACAAGTGAAACAAGGAAATCTTACTCAAGACTTAGAGACTGAAGGAATGCAAAATAAGAAGGAGCCATCAACAACTTTGAAGTATTGTAACCTAGAGTTTTTCTCAAGGAAACCAAGATCTCATGCAAGAAGAATCAACAAAGAAGGAAATAAAGATCACAAGTGAACCATATAGATGGACCACCATATTTTAGTTAAGTCAAAACCACCAACTTATGTGGTGTAACAAAAATATTTTGTTTCCTAGGTATGTGCTTGAACCTTGTTTGAGTTAAATGTTGTTTGTGATTGCATGCACATTGTTTGAGTGAATTGTGATGTGTGTGATTAGAAATAATTCCTTAGAAATATTTTGCCTATTCTAATCCCAATCCAACCCAAACAGATGACTACTCCAAGAAACTCCAACATCAAGGTTGATGACAACCACAACCAAGAGGACAACATGAGAGAACTTATAGTAACCCAAAACCAGTTGAGCCAAGAGACAACTCAGCTTTTAGCCAACAACAATGGACTAGACCCAGCCATACAAAGGATATTGAAACTTCAATCCCAATTGTTGCAAGGAATGGTTACTCAAATGATCAACATGAGAGAAAACTTTTTCCAAAGAGCTAATGACAACAAGGATGACAAAGATGTTATTCTAGAAGGAACCCAAGCCAACAATAGTTTTAGAGACAAGGATCATTCATCCAAGGAACATGAAGATCAATGCTACAAGAAGAGAGAAAGATCTCCCACCTATGAAGAACATGAACTAGAAGAACTCCTAGCCTTGGAGAGACCCAAAAAGAAGAAAAAGGACATAAGCCAAGTGCAATGTTTCAATTGCAAAGAGATGGGACACTATGCCAATGAGTGCCCAGAAAACAAGAAGAACCAAGGAAACAAACAAGAGACAGTAGTACCAAAGAAAAGAAAGATATCAGCCAAGTGATGTGTTTCAAATGCAAGGAACTAGGCCACTATGCAAACAATTGTCCAGAAAGGATGGAGAACAAGTTAAACAAGTCTATGAAGGATCTCAACCTTGACCCATGAGTCAAGAATGGAAACTAGGGACACAAGCAAAAGTTTGCTTAGAGAAAGTTTTCCCAGGATCCCAGGAAGGCCAACATGTAATTTTTGTTTGAAAATTTTTAAGGGTGGTAGAACCCTAGTTGTTTTGAACTTTCTTGTAACCCTAACCTTCCCAAATCTCGGGACGAGATTTATTTTAAGGGTGGTAGCCTGTCACATCCCAAGATTTTCCAAATCTTGTAATGTGAAAATAAATTAATAAAATAAAACTTTGTTTGATTTTCAGAGCCAGAAGAAACTTTTTGAATTCAATTGGAACTTCAAACCCATTTGAATTAAATAAAACCTAAAGGGATTTAAAAAGATTAACATTTAATAAAAGGAAAATAAAAACATTTGGAAATACTAATTTTGAAACAATTAAATGAAAAGATTTGTTTTCAAATGAATTAGAAGTTTTATAAATAAAAGAACATTTTATAAAACCCAAATTAAACCTTGGCCAAGCTTTGGAATTAAACCATTTTGTTTTGAATAAAAATAGTAAAGGTTTATCTAAATAAAGTAATAAGGATTTAATATCCAAGATTTTATTAATAAAGGTTTTATTATATCTAAACCATCAAAAACTTGTTTATTTGTTTTAAATAAGTTTTCTAAGTATTTTATATTCACAAATAAAACCTACTAAAGTGTTTTGGCTTTATTTTAGATTTCGAAATATATATCTCAACAAAACAAATCCTATTTGATTTAATAATGAAGGTCTATTATATTTAATTAATAATGGACTCTAAAATAAAATGTTATTTTGTTTTAAACAAATTTTCCAAATATTCTTTATTTCCAAATAAACCTACTGATTTAGATTTGAAAGTGTTTGGATTTTAAATGAAGATTATATTAATTAAAAAAACCCTATATTATTAAATAACTAAAATATCCATTTATTTAAATTAAAGAATGGATCTTAAAAAGAATAAAATTATTATTTTGTTTTGAGATTTGGATTATGTTGAAAAACAGAACCAAATTCAAAGTAAAGTTGAGTGTTTGTTTGAATTAATTTGAGTGTTGTTTGAATGTGTGAATAATTGATTGAAATTCAAAACAGAAAAGAATGCCACCCAGGAAACAAAGGGATTTGAGATGTCAAATGTTGAGAAGCTTCAAGTGCAACCACTTGGCAATATGGGCTCTGCCATGATCATATAGGTTGCAAGAACTTAGCCAAATGGACAGTGGGTGGTAGTGTTTGATAGGTTGGAACGCGTCCATTTTGGTCTAAGGGAAGGCTTCTGAAAGATCTTGTCTTGGGAAACCAAGTCTTGTGGGTAAAGTGCACCACCTCTGCAGAGTGTAAAACCTAAGTACTTAGCCATGTCCCTGGTAAAGGACAATTTGAGCATCAAGACATGTAAGCAATCAAGAATCTCATCATTCAAATTTCTAAATTAAAATCTTGTGGTTTGAACAAGGGTTGTTTGAATTCTTCAATCATTGATGGAGAGATGGCTTGGTACAAGGATCTTGAAATCTTTGATTGAGGAAAAATGATTTTGTCAAGCAAAAACTTAGTATTTTCAAATGTTAAGGAAAAATCTATTTTGAGCAATGCAAGCCTCAACTCCACTTAGCCAAATGCATATAGATGATAGACTCCACTATACAAATATAGTATCACTTGCCAATACAATTCAAATGTATTGACCCTTTGTGGCTGTAACTTGTATGTTGCAGGTTTGATTGTTTTAGTGAAGATTGATTGTTTAGGATTACAAAGTCTACAACCAACATCTGCCTGTGGCACTTTGAAGATGAAGGACCCCATGCTTATAGTTATTCCGCTGCAATGTAATGTATTAGCCATATGAGCTATGAAAGATGTAATAAAATTATGTTATTCCTGGTTATAAAGTTATATTATGACCTTTGTTTCTTGATATTACATCTTAACTGTGGATGCTAGCTATTGATCCAGGGACTAGCATTGTAAACACAGGAGGGATCAATCTTATCTAAGGTTGGGACCCCTACATATAAATACTCTTTGTGATTTCATACATCAAGTATCAATATATACTTGAATCTTTGTTTCACTTGCCAAGTGTCAATACACTTGAATATATCATCAATATTGAACTCATTCAATCCTTTCTGTGCAACAAGAACCTTTCTTGTAGTTCCTATATTGAACTCATTCAATATATCATCTATGTACTTTTGGCACAACCATATTAGCGTCTATTGATGCCAAATATTTGGGTTTTGCCTAAGTCTTTCATCAGGATGAAATTCTTAATATGTGTTAATAAAAGATACATCATTTCCAATCAACAATATGTCTTCCACATAATGTATTAGAAATATGTCTTAGCGCTCCCACTTAATTTCTTGCAAACGCAAGCATCTTCATTGTCTCTGATGAAATTAAACTCTTTTAACAGTTTCATCATAGTGAAGATTCCAACTCCGCTATGCTTACTTCAACCATTGAAGTTTGCATATGCTTTTAGCATCCTTTGAATTAACAAAACCCTATGGACCATGTTACGTACATGTCCTAGGTAACAATTCTATTAGAAGAACTTGTTTTGTTTATTCAACTACCACATAACAAATTTATATGTAGTGGTTGCTACATTAATCCGTCTAGACTAAATATCGCTATGAAAGATCAGATCTTGTCATAGTCAACCTTTGAACTTTGTTGTGAACTCTTTCCCAACATGTCGACTATTTCATAGATGTAAAACATCCATGTCTATTTCTTTATAGATCCAAACACGACTGTAAGGTCTTACACCTTTCTCGAGGGTCCTTCAAGTTCAAAACTTGATTTCTCGTGTATGGAACTATCACGGATTTTATGGCTTCAAGCCATTTGACGGAGTCAGGGCTCATCATCGCTTCCTTGCATGTAGTCGGATCATTATTGTTAAATAATGATTTAACTCTCAAATCTTGGTATTTGATTTTTCATCCGACCTACTTGTTTCAATAGGAACTTAGATCTCCGTGACCACAACCTTTGAAGTACGCGAGCCATGAGCATTGTTTGCTAACTCCGGAACACTTTTCGGCGCTGCACAACTTTGCACATATAGCTAAGGTTCTTTTAACCTTATCAAAGTTCTATTGTCCTCCCACTTAACTTTTCACGAAAAATTCCTTCTCAAAGAAACTTGACGTTCTAAGCAACAAACACTTTTGTCTCCGGTGTTTATGGAGAATACTTAACAGTTATACAAAGACAGGTTCATCCGACTTTGGTTGCACACATCTTTCTTATGCATAGCATACCAATGTTTTAAGAAAGGACTAATTGGGTTTTATCCCAAACCATAACTTGATATGGTGTCATTTAAATGGATTATGATGGAGCTCTTTTCAGTGGAAAAACGGTAATCTCTAAAGCTTTTAATCTTTAAAATATAATGGCAGTTTTATGAATTATACCTTTGATCTAACCATGTCAAACAAGGTTTAATTACATATCTCGAACGTTCCATACTCTTATGGTGTTTCGGAAATGCAAATCCACGGAACGATTCCTTAAATCTTAGGTATTATGCTAAACTTGTAACTTAAATATCTTCCTTTATGATCTTATCATGAACTATTCATATTCTTGTTACAATGATTTTGCACTTCATCTTGAAAGTCTTTGAACTTTTCAAGTGTTTCATACTTTATCCTTATTAAGTAAATATTCATATATTCACTCAAATTTTCGGAGAAAGCATATGAAGTTGAAATTCATCGCTCTTGACTACACATAATGGACTTTGCACAACAATATGTACAAGTTCAAATAAGCTAGTCATTCGTTCCCTTTTGGCCTATGAACGAAGTTTTAATTATCTCTAGGAAAGTTTCACAAGCGTTATTTGATCAAAATCAAAAGACTCCAAAATTCCATCCACATGGAGTTTCTTCATGTTTTCTTTCCAATATAATTTAAACGGCGATATCACTTCCTAAGTGATATTTCAATCAATTTGTCTTTCGACATTTTTAGCACTATTTTTATGGATGTGATTTCTCCAACGAGATTTGTGAATCATCCATCTTTTATGAATTACGGAAATTATTTGAACAACCCTTTTGTTCTCATAATACCTGATAAAACAAATCTTGAAGGCAAGCTTTGACGTTTAACGAGCAACACAATAACCTTTTATTTGTTCTCGATGAACATCATCACATATTCTTTTGCTAGTTACTTAGGCCATTGTAGTTCATGAATTGTGTTGTTTCGTATGGCGATTCACACCAACAAATTCAGTATCAAATACTTGAGAACCACATTGTTTAATAAGCAAAGAATATAGCCATAACATGTATATCATCTATATACTTAAGCTGAAAAATTCTAGTCTTTTCCTTTCTGCCATATACTTATGAGATTTTCTTTCAATATTTCCTTTTCTGTTTGAAAGAATCTATCAACATCAATAGTGGAGTCATACATATGACACATAGTCCAAAACATGTATAGTTAAATACCAATGTCTTTGGACTTGCACTTTGAAGTAGATCACCATCATCAAATGTTTGGTGTTCTTTCAAATTCCTTTATTTAGTAATCTCTTGGTGTAGTAAACATTTTACCTACATCAAATATTCATCCTTATCATGGAATCGTCCATGATCAAACTACCTTTAGCTTATAACGATGAATTACGAGTATAATGTTGCTATCCAAAACCTTTTGGAGGATTAGGACAACAAGTGTCTACAACCCTTTGCAAATTCTCATCAAAATATGAGAACATGAACTTTTGCCGTATTATACTCTGTCATGTTGCAACCAAAACTTCGTTTCAGATATCACAATATCTTCCACACATCATGGTTTCTGAAACAACTCTTTCAGATCCTAGATAACCTTGATATTAAGACAATCCTTTGAATATCAAGAATCATGGATACAAACATGATCTCATACACTAACTCTTGGAATTGTCACTCTTGTTTTAATACCAATTATTAAACTTTCATGGAGTAACCGGAACTTACTGAAAGTTTGCAATAGGACTTTTAAACTTTAGATTAACACTTCAAAACAATACGATACCAGTTCGTAAAGTAACTAACCAGAATTCTATAGTTCTATCATCTCAATTATAACTAAGCGCAAGGTGGTAAACGGATGCCAATGACTACAACAACTATGCAAATTCACTTTGATTTAGTTTATGATAAATTGGGTTCTAATTAATAATTAAATTAATCTAGGTGAACTCCCACTCAAAACAATATCCCTCACATTGTTTTAGTGATCACACGAACCAAATCCACCACATCAAAACCGATCATCACGAGAGTTGATATAGCTTCAATGGCGAACAATCAACATGTTCATCATATCTACTATATGACTCATGCTCTACCTTTCGGTAATCCGTGTTCCTGAGGCCATGTCTGTACATGCTAGGCTCGTCAAGATCAAACCTTAGCTTCCGCATGAGCAAATCTGGCTTGCCCACGTTGTATACACTTGCGGAATCTAACACACCCGATCATCACGTGGTGCTTCGAAACAACAAGCTTTAGCAACGGTGCTAACTAAGGGTGAACACTTTATGACTTGAAATTCCTGTGCATGAGGGATCATCTTATAATGCTACCGTCGTCTACTAAGCAATACAAGATGCATAAAGGATTAACATCACATGCAATTCATAATATGTGATATGATATGGCCTTTCTTCATTATGCTTCCGATCTCCATCTTCTAGCTAGAACATGATCTCCATCATCACCGACATTGCATCAAGGTCAATGATGCTTCTCCATGGTTGTCGTCCACCGGCTTCAACTATTACAACTACTTTGAATAGACACGCGGGTCTTAACAGAAATTAAAGACAACCATATGGCTCCTGCCGGTTGTCGACTTACAATAAGGAACATTGCATACATCATATATAATCACAATCATGGCCATATCACATCACTGCACACCCCTGCAAAACAAAGTTAGACGCCTCTACTTTCTTTGCATATTTTACGTGGTTTGGGGCTTTCAATAAGTGTCGTTCTAACTTACGAACAAGAACCACAACATTGATACTAGTATTGTTAATCACCCGTTGTAAATTGGATCTTAACTATGCTAGGAGAAACAGGCACCCGCAAAGCCACTTATGCAATACAAGTTGCATGTCAAGCGTGGAGCAAATCTCATGAACGATGTCATGTAAGGTTAGCCCGGGCCGCTTCATCCCAACATACCGCAAGATGCAAAGTACACAAGAAGCAATCGACAATAAAAGCATCAACGCCCACAATGACCATTGTGTTCTACTCGTGCAACAGATCTACATATAGACACGGCTCTGATACCACTGTAGGGGTTCGTAGCATGGAAAACAAAAAATTTCTATCGCATACAAACAAACAAGCCAAGATCTATCTACTAGATTGTAGCAACGAGTTGATAGGGGAACTTACCCTCGAAGATTCCAAAGCGGTTAACGAGAGCAGATTCTCGTGGGTGATGTAGTCGTACTCTTTCCGATCTCAAGATCGCGTAGACGATCCTTCCGGCGCCACGTTCCGGCAGCGCTCCCGCAGTCGGTCACACGTTTGGTACTCGACGAAGACCTTCCTCTCCCTTGTTCCAGCAGGCAGCGGAGGTTGTAGCACTCTCCTCGCGATTCCGGCAGCACAACGGCGTGGTACCGGAAGTAGAGGGGAGATCTCGCAGGGCTTCGCCTTAAGCCGGAGCGAGTATGGTGGAGTATGAGAGAGGCTTTAGTGGTCTAGGGATTAGACACACCAATTAGAAGGCTCTAAACCGAAGGCTAGGGCAATTAGAAGCTCTAAACCAAAACGTCTCTAAACCGGAGGCTGTGGCTAGGGTTTAGATTTAGAGGATAGGAACTTGTGTGTCTAGAGGAGGAGGCCCTGCCCCTCCTTTTATGGGTGGAGAGGGCCGGCGGCCAAGGGGAGGGAGGGGAGTCCCTCCCCAACTCGTCCTAGGTGGTGCGCCGGCTTGGAGAGGAGGGACCTCCCCCAAGTCGGTTTCAACCTCCTCTTGCTTGTTTCCCACAGTTTCCTGTTTTAGCCGTTTGACTTTCAAACTGGCCATTTGACTTTTCAGTTTTAGGATTCAATTTAATCCTTTATTTGGAACAGCGAGAACACTTAGTACATGATGCAATCATTCCAATATGTAATGACACATTCATGTACCCCTTCCCCCCCGGAGTGCCGGACATTCCGGAACCTTCTAGAACATTCCCGATGAAAACACCGGAAACATTTCCGAACTCCGAAACGGGACTTTCCTTATATGAATCTTATTCTCCGGACCATTCCGGATCACCTCGTGATATCCCGTATCCCATCCGAGACTCCGAACAACATTCGGTCTCTTTCTCATAATACCATAACTACTCAAACAACGTCGAATCCTTCAGTGTGTCTCCCTACGGTTCGTGAATTATGCGGACATGATCGAGACACTTCTCCGAACAATAACCAATAGAGGAATCTGGAAATTCATATGGCTCCCACATATTTCTACGATTACTTTGCGATCGAATGAACCACTTACATACGATACCAATTTCACTTTGTCTCATGATAGTTTACTTATCCGAGGTCATGATCGTCGGTATCTCTGCATACCTAGTTCAACCTCGTTACTGATAAGTACTCTTTTCTCGTTCCCGTGATATGTGATCCCTTGTGAGCCAGTCACATGCTTGCAAGCTAATTGGATGACATTTCACCGAGAGGGCCCAGAGTATATCTATCCGTCATATGGATGGACAAATCCCACTCTTGATCCATGTGTTTCAACCAATACTTTCTGAACACTCAATGCCACCTTTATAGCCACCCTGTTACGGTGTGGTGTTTGATGACATCAAAGCATCCATCCGGAAAAGGTGATATGCATGATCTCATGGTCGAAGGAATTAGGTTACTATGTATCAGAAAGCATATAGCAATTGAACTATTGAAATGACTTGATCTTTATGCTACGCTTATCTATAGGAGTATGTCCATCACATCATTCTCCTAATGATATGATCCTGTTGTTAATAACATCTTTATATTCATGATCAGGAAACCATGATCATATATTAACCAACAAGCTAGTTTAACAAGAGGCTTTACTAGGGACTCTTATTTTAGTTTACAAATCACACAAGTATTAATGTTTCCGGTTAATACAATTATAGCATGGTATGTAAACATTTATCGTAAGTGTGAAGATATGATAATAACCACTTTATTATTGCCTCTTGGGCATATCTCCAACAATGGGAAATCCTAGTAGATGAAACCTTAGTAGAAATTTCCTAAGTTAAGATTCCTACTACTATAATGCTTAGCTTAGCTAGTAGAAAACAAGGGTGGATTATATTCATGCTATGGAATATTTCTAAGTCAAGGACTTGTGTTTTGTTTAATAAAACAACTAAGTGAATGAAACACCTGGGTGGAATGGAAGGAATGGTTTGTGTTGAGTGGTTATACAAGGCCCATTTCTACGGTTTACCTTGTGTATCTCACTTGTGGAATGCCACCCAGGAACAAAGAGATTTGAGATTGTAAAATGTTGAGAAGCTTCAAGTGCAGCCACTTGGCATTATGGGCTCTGCCTGGATCATATAGGTTGCAATAACTTAGCCAAATGGACAGTTGGTGGTAGGGGATTGATAGGTTGGAGCGCGTCCATTCTGGTCTAAGGGAAGGCTTCTGAAAGATCTTGTCTTGGTGAAACCAAGTCTTGTGGGGAAAGTGCACCACCTCTGCAGAGTGAAAAATCTAAGTACTTAGACATGTCCCTGGCAAAGGACAATTTGAGCATCAAGACATGGAAGCTATCAAGAATCTCCTCATCCCAGTTTCTAAGTTAAAATTTTGTGGTTGAACAAGGGTTGAAGGATCACCAATTTCTATTGGGAGATGCCTTGGGTGATTTTTGACAAACAAAAACTTAGTGTTTTCAAAAGATAAGGAAAATATATTTTGAGCAAAGCAAGCCTAATCTCCACTTAGCCAAATGCATATAGATGATAGATACCACTATACTACCATAGTATCACTTGCCAATACAATTCAAATGTATTGACCCTTGTGGCTGTAACTTATTATGTTGTAGGTTTGTTTGATGTTAGTGAAGTGTGTTGATTAGGATTGCAAGTCTACAACCAACATGAATGCCTGTGGCACTTTGAAGATGAAGGACCCCATGCTATAGTTATTTCTGCTGCATGGTAATAAGATAGCCAAATGAGCTATGTAAGATGTAATGAATTATTTTATTCCTGGTTATAAAGTTGTAATATGACCTTTGTTTCTTGATATTACATCTTAACTGTGGATGCTAGCTATTGATCCAGGGACTAGAATTGTAAACACAGGGATCTCTACCTTATTAAAGGTTGGGACCTCTACAGGGAACCATGTTAATATGGCTATCTTTTTGTATGTGCACTAGAAGAAAACCACCCAGGGACTTAGATATTGAACATGTTTCTCGTACAGTGGCTTCCATGTACAACCACATGCTAAATGGGCTCTGGGTTAGTCAACTACATAGTGGAAGACCCTTGCATTGGCATCTTCAGGTTAACTAGAATTGTGTATTGGAAATATATCCTTACATTGGTGCTTGGTAGACAAGCTAGCATTCTGTATTGGGAAGACTTCTATGGAAAGACTTTGTCACATTCTCGATCTGCCAGTACTCCATTTGGTGTGTACTTATCCAGCGGCCACTGGTGGCATCAAGACGAGATTGTGTCATGTGGGTAAAGTGTACAACTTCTGCAGAAGATCAAATTCTAAGTACTTAGTCATGTCCCCGGTTATGGATAACTCTGAGCAACTAAGGCCTGAAGCTATGAAAGATCTCGACATTCCAATTTCTCAAAGTAAAACTTGATGGTGTCAATTAGGGATTAGAAGCACTTGGAGTTTTCCAAGGAGTTCAGAAAGATTGTACAAAGATCAAAACTATTTTGAAAATATAGGATAAAACTATATTCCTTTCTACAAATGAGCCTAAACCCTACTTAGCCAAATATGCATGTGTTGATAGGATCCACTTATTTCTACATAGTAGTGAAACTTGCCAATACAATTCAAATGTATTGACCCTTGTGGCTGCAACTTATTATGTTGCAGGTTTGTGTGATGTTAGTGAAGTGTGTTGAATAGGATTACAAGTCTACAACCAACATGATTGCCTGTGGCACTTTGAAGATGAAGGACTCCATGCTATATAGATATTCTGCTGCATTGTAGAGTGATAGCCAAATGAGCTATGTAAGATGTAATGAATTATTTTATTCCTGGTTATAAAGTTGTATTATGACTTCTTGATATTACATCTTAACTGTGGATGCTAGCTATTGATCCAGGGACTAGCATTGTAAACATAGGGATCTCTACCTTATTAAAGGTTGGGACCTCTACATAGAGGCTAATGGTAACTTGTCAAAGTCATAACATGGTGTGAGCACGTGCCAAGTCAACCCAAGCAAAGCATCAAAGGAGAATACCACGATACTATGCTTTTGCATGCTAAAACAACGCTTAATTCTTTCAAGGCACACTAAGAAATCCCAATTGTTTGGAACAAGACATGCTACAGCAATAATCACTAATCATAATGCTAAAACAACACCTAGCATGTCATGCTAAAGTCTAGGTCACAGTCAATGCAAGCTCATGTTGCACTTACAAGCAAGAACTTACTACTCCTTTCCAACACCAAGCAAACTTATTTGCAAAACAACACATCAAGAATGGGGGTACAAACTACTTTATTCAAGCAAACTAAACAACCTAAGAAAAGTAAACGAAAACTAAGACGCTTCAAGAATAACACAACTATGCATGAAACAATAAAAACGAAGTGTCTAGACAGACCTGAGCTTTTTATTGATGAAGAAGGGGATGCCTTGGGCATCCCCAAGCTTTAACGCTTGTACCTCTTGGATATTTCTTGGGGTGATACCATGGTGGCATCCCCAATCTTGAGCTTTTGTACATTCTTCATCCCATGGCATCATTCTCTCTTTACACCTGAATTTTTTCCTTCACACAATCTTCATTAGCAACATTCGTGTATTCAAAAGAAATTAGACCACTGGCAAAGCTTTGGAACAGCAAGGATTTTCACTAAAAACACAAGCTACTGTAGTAAATCCTTCAAAAAGTTCAATTCACCTAAAGAGAACTCAAAAAGGAATCAATAAGAAGCAAATGCAAATAATGGCAGAAATCTGTCAAAACACACCAACAGGTAGAAACCGATTTTTTCGAAGATCTTCTATTGCTCAAATAAAAATGTGCTGAACTAACGAAAGTTATATAACATATTGGGGGATTTATTCTTAAATTTTGAGCTCAATGCGAGTTACAGATCCTCCTCATGATTTTTTTTGGTGGAGGACAGAAATCTGTTTCGGGACATCAACTCAACAAATCTTACTTCACTCTCATTAGAGGTCATTCTTGGCACAAAAAGCAAACAAAAAGGATAAGGTGAGATCATTACAGAAGTAATAACTTCCAAGACTCAAGGAAACTCTTGGGTTATCTCCCAACAAGTACTTTTCTTTAACGCCTTTAAGTTAGGCACAAGAAGCAAGAAGAATCAAGTATTTTCAAATGAAGAAGCATTGCCCCTTTTGTTCCTTATTTTCTTACCTTTCTTTTTCTCCTTAGGGAAGGTATGATTGCTTAGTGGGGGAGCAAAGTGCATGATGCCTTTTCCCACATCTATTACTGCCCAAGGTGTTTCAGTAGAGATCTTCCAAGTGTGATATGTCCTTTGCCTACACATTCAATAACAAGATAATCAGTAGACACCATTTTCCCTAAGATTTTTGTAAACACACCTTCAGATATTCCAATGGGAAATATAGTGTCATTGTTGGTAAGAGAGATTTCCTGTTCTCCTTCAATAAGCCCCCAAAGACTCAAGGAATCAAAAATATCTTTAGGCATGAGACAAAATTCAGACATGATATCACAGCAAGCATCGAAAAGTGTAGTATTTATAGAGACTTTGATTGTGGGAAACAACTTTGAAGGATCGGAATTTATGGGAATATAATCATGGTAAACCCTAAACGTGTGATAGCAACTATTCATAGCAGTAATACTAGTCTCAAGAGTGTTCAACCTAGCAAAAATATTTATGAAAGAGGAATCAGACTTGCCAGGTGTACCATAGATCATGATTAATTTCCTTATGGCATCAAAAGCTTCATCCTCAGTACAAAGCAAAAAAAAATCTCAGCCACAGCATCCAAAAAATATCTACAACGAAGAGCAATACCGCGGTAGAAACTATCAATAACCAAGCTGAGGCTTACCTCAGGCTCAGTTTCCCTTTGGAAAGCAGAGATTCTAGACCAAGACTCCTTAAAACTTTCTTCACTTTTTTTGCTTAAAAGTGGATATTTCTATCATAGGGGAAATAGGGGTTGATCCAAAACCAGACATGGCAGCAACTAGAGTAGGAACTAATTTTTGTGTGTTTTTGAATAAAGCAAGCAAACCAAACTAGACTAATTTTTTGGGTTTTTTTTAAAGAGGCAAAGAAAACCAAGCAAAATAAACAAAGCAAACTAAAAAAAGGAAAGAGAAAGGAAGTGTAGTTCTCCCCTAGTGAAGACGTCCATAGCCTCCCCGGCAATAGCGCTAGAATTTTTTTTTGATGGTGCTGACGTGGAGCACTTCGTTGGGAACCCCAAGAGCAAGGTGTGAAGCAGCAAGCAGCAAGTCTTCCCTTAGTAGAGATCGAGGTTATATAACCAGAAGGAGGAAGGAAACGTCATACAGGTGTTGCAAGCAATGCGGAGACCTGCACAACACAAACTCAAGACTTTCCCCAACGAGCAGTGAGGTTGTCAAGCTCACAGGTTTGATGTAACAAAGGATTAAACATATGGTGTCGAAGGTAATGGTTTGCAGCAAGTAAACAAGTAACAGTGGAAGATCTATCAATGGTAAAGATTGGACCGGGGTCCATAGTTCACTAGAGGTGATCTCCTTAGATAAACAACATGGCATGAAGGGTAAACAAATTACAGCAGGACAATTGACAGGAACTGAGCAAGGCATAACAATGCAATTACTAGTCAGAAAGATCCTATGAGGTTGATTGGGCAATACAACAAGATACATAGACCGCCATCCAACTACATCTATGACTAGAAGTCCACCTTCAGTTATCATCCGAACCCCCTCCAGTATTAAGTTGCAAGAAACAGATAACTGCTTTAAGCAAAGTGTGTAAGGTAAACAGTCCACATGTTCCATGAACAAGAGACCGTTATTTTCTCCCTGGTAGCAACAATGCATCTACAACCGAAGAGATTTCTGTCACTTCCCTTGGAAACTAGAGGCATGAACCCACTATCGAGCATAAATACCCCCTCTTGGAGTCACTAGCAACTACTTGGCCAAGATAGCTACTAACAACGAAGATCATGCAAGATCACAAACAACACATACATGATAGAATCATAAAGATAAAACCATTAATCAAACCAACATAATAATCTCAATATCCATCGGATCCCCGCAAACACAGCATGCATGATTACAAATAGATTAGATCTTGATCATGAACGGAGCTCACAAGATCTATACATGAAAGCACAAATGAGGAGATAAAACCATCTAGCTACTACATGGAACCATAGTCCAAGGTGGAACTACTCACGCATCATACCGGAGAGAAGGCCTCCAGGATGATCTCCCCTCCGGCAGGGTGCCGGGAAGAACTTCAGATCCCCCTGATCTAGGGACGATGGTGGCAGCAGCTATAGAAGGTTTCGTGGAGATTTGATCGGGTACCCGAGGTTTCTGCATTGGGGGCTTCTTATAGGCAAAGGGGGAGACCGAGGCGGCGGCCAGGGCCACCAAACCTGCGGTGACCCAGCATACCACTACATGATGTAGTACACTATAGTCGTTGACATAACACCAATGAAAAATCGTTCACTAGTATTACATCCCTCAGAGTGGTACAACAGAAACACAGCAGGTCCAAGACATGACTATAGGTTACAACTCAACTCTTTACATAAGATCCAGAGAACACCCTAGGTTAAATAGAGAGAAATAAACTTCTTACAAAGAAGAATCAGAAGTAAACAACTCCAAAACAATCATACTAATAAGACTGGTATCTTACTATTGGTTTGGCATTGCTGCTATTGCAATACACTATAGAAATAGGTGCTATGGCTAGAGATGATATTCCTATCTAATCAGTAACTTCGTCTTCACTTGAGTTGATGTATATGTAGACTTTCTTGACTTCATGGAAGAACTTTAGCCATTGATGATGATCCCTGGAGCATGACTTGATGTAGGCATCATCTTAATGGCTTCAGAATCTAGAAAAGGTTAAGAAGATACTTTGAGTACGAGCGTACTCAACAAGTCCACTAGAAAAGGAGTGTTTGATGCACTATATCTATAGCCACAGACCATAGGTCGTAGGCAATGCAAGTTTTCGTAAACATTTCTTCAAAGGTTGCTTTTATTCTGAAAATCTAAGTCCGTCAGCCTTCATGGGTTTACTAGAACTTTCATGGAGTTCCTTTCCCACCATGTTCGTAGCTCCTTCCCGGAACAGGGAGTAAGAAGTTACAGTTCTTACACTCTGCAAGGGTGCGTCACTTTACCCATGAGATATCTTAGCTTTGTTGCACATCCGAGCCACAAACCCGTTCATACTTCCTTGGTATGAGGCCCAGACTAAGATCCAAGCCAATCACTGCCCTCTCGGCGACCTCATATGTCTGCACAATCCTTTGGGCTGGCTCACCTTCGTTAAGCCCCTTTCGGGCAGGCTAAAACCCTGATGAATTCCCGAAGACTCTATGACCTAGTGTTGGCCTGGCAAGTACCAAAATAAATGGTCCATCCACTAAACACCATCCATAGATAATCTAGACACCAAAATTGTGGGGCCTAAGGGTGCCCACCCATATGTTGGATCCGCACAAGGAATCACAACATCACGTTAAGGTCGTCTTGCCTCCATACGAGAGGAAAAGGATACAGCTGACTTCTCTGTCCCATTCCAAATCTCATGGTTAAGGCGTGATATACGGCGCAAGAATCACCGACGACATTGGTTGTTAAGTCCTAGATAATATGTTCCTTTACCACCGGAACTTTCATAGTAGGTTATTACCTCATGGTAAATAACCTATAATCATATTATTATGAAAATAATGTTTTCTGACCCTTTTCAAATGCAGGTGATGAAAAAACTGGATTTGCAAAATACTTTACAGAAAATAATCAAAGGACATGAGCAAGTGTGCACTTGCCTTGTGTGATTGCAAGATTATGCACTCATGGTCTTCGAGACAATATAAAAGATCCAATATCTGAAATCAGCATCACTGGTCCGGTAAGGACTAATGTTTAAAGAAGCAAGATGCTATTATGCATAAATAATGTAATGCATTTTCGTAAACTCGAATCCCGGAGATAACGTTGATCTAGGGTTTGGAAACTGGAAATTGTTTCTTAAGAATGCGTTGTACTTTTAGATAAGCTTCACACTTATGCTTCTTATTAAGGCTTGTGAGTGTGAAACAATATGTAAATATAACAAGTAGCATACCATAATAAAACACATAAGTGTCGAAGGTTCCTAAAGATGATGTATACCAGGTTTGATCATCATTTATAGCCTTTAGAGGAATTCTTATGTCTTGCTTTATAATGTATCTTAAAAGAATAACCTTTGAAGAAAATCTTATTTAGCTAAGAAAAAGTATTTAAACTTTAAGTTAGCCTTATTAGGTGTTTAGGGTTTAGGGTTTAGGGTTTAGGGTTTAGGGTTTAGGGTTTAGGGTTTAAGACTTATAGTTTTTAAGTGAGAAAGAATTACTCTATTTGAATAATGATATCATTAGTATTTTAAGACTTATCTATCTTGGGTTTTAACTTGGTTAGTTTGGTATTAAGATGTTTTATAACTTAATTATAACAGACCAAAGTTAACTATAAAGTATATAATAAAGTTTTTAGTATAATATTAAAAGTATTGCAGACTAAAGTTAACTTTAAATACATAGATGGAATTAAGGTATATTGCTAATGTTATTTGTAGCTTGTTCACTTTATAGTGTTTCCTTAAAGTTACTTAAGAATGGTTATATTTTTATTTGGTGTAGTGATTTCTTGATTTTATAATGGAATAGAATCATTTACCTTTTTATAGATGAGTGTTTATAATTTATAAACAAGGAAATAATATTACTTAACTACTTAAGGATTCACTATAGTGTTTTGATTTGTTTATAAACTTGTATTTGAAGTAATGGAAAAGATTTTATTTAATCACAACTTATTCTTGAAGAGTTTATATTGGACAAGAATCTTTTTAGAAAATAAACTACATATATGGTTTGAATGGTAATTCAATATAATTTTATTTAAAGTGTGTTAAACCATTTGGACTTTATACCATCAATATTTAAGACTAATACTATTTATTAGATTCAATTGGCTAATTTTTAGAATTATTAGCAAATTTTATTTACCTTTATATGAATTATTAATTAAGGAAATTAGTTTTAAATTCAAGTTATTAGGGTATTAAGTTTTTATTTACTTCAAAAGTAGAATATTATATTTTTAACATGTAGGTATTATTTTTGTGATCATTTTGGTATATTACACTTATTTTTGTGATTTAAAAATAATAAGATATGATTTTTATAATATTTACAACCTTATAAATTCTTAATAAACAATAAATATTTAATTAAGTGGAATAATAATACATGATTATAGTTTTAAATTATAGTTCTTATTTATTTAAGATTTTTGGTATATTATTTATATTTTTAACATTTACCATTATTAAAATATGAATTATCAAAGTTTTATTACTTATAAAACTTTTATTAAATAATATTTGTTTAAATAATCATCATAATAATATTTGATAATAGTTTTAAGTTGTAGATCTTATTTTTCTGAAAATTTTCATATATCAAACATATTTTTCTGAATTATAAAACATAAGTTATTAACTAAACAAGATTTGATCATTTTATTACAATATTTATATTTGAATTAATATTGTTTTTATCTAATTCCTAAACAGAAAAGACGTTTTGTACCTAAGCGAAATCTACCCAAAGTCACTGACCAGTGGGGTCGAGTACACCTCATATGCCACATGGGCACAAACCAAGTCAAATGTGTTGACTGGGCTGAGGTGGCGTCGGCATGATGTCATGCTGACATCACCCGAGATGATCCTCACAGATTTGAGGATCAATCGATCGATCCAGAGCATGCGCGGAGCTACGTCTTGGTGTGTTAGAATGAGCATGACACGAGGAACCTAACCATAGCGGTGCCGCCCTGTTTTGACTCCCGCAGATGCGTCAACGGCGACGAGGGACGGTGGCACATGACCAGACCCGATGACAGAGAGAACCAGGGCGAGAGGAAGGCAAAGGGAAGGTGCTGGAGCATCGCAATCTCACTAGGATTGCAGCGAAGCTGTTGTGGAGACGTGAGGAGGTCGAAATCAATGGAGAGCTCGACGACCGGACTTCGGGAACGAGGATACAATTGAAGCTTCCTGGCCTCCTTCGGCCTTCATGAGAGGGGTAAATCGGACTGGAAGAGCAAGAATATCATGGGAGTGGTCTCAGTTGTCCAAGAGGAGCTCCAATTCGACGACATGAACTCATCCCGGAGCTAGGGTTTTGGGTCAGGAAAAAAATAGAGGGGAAATGATGCACGGCGATGTTCTACCGGCAGCGCAGGGTTATTTATAGGCGATGGGAAGCGGTGGCGCGCATCGTGGCGTCGATCAGGCGGTCGTCGGAGCTCCACCGAGCTGCTTCGCCGGCAGTGCTCGCTGTCACGAGGAAGAAGAAAGGGAAAAAGATCGAAGGAGTATGTGGGCTTGTGGTGGGCTGGTGTTGGGCCGTTTGGTTTGTAGGGTGGTGTGTGAGCGACGGATAAGGTAGTGAGGATGTGGGTCGTGGGCCATTCCTGACTGCTACTCCTTTTCCTTATCTTTTCTGTTTTCTGTTTTTTAATAATTTGTTTTCAATTCAAATTTCTTCAAGGTTTTAAATACCATAATTTTTTGTATAATATTCTAAATATTCCAAAGATAACTATACTGATTAATTACTCTAATCATGTTGATATTTTTCAATGCTCACAATTATATCAAAAATTATTTATTGAATGCAGTAAATAAGAATTAGGGTTTTAGGGTTTTTTTTCTAGATTTGTATTTTAATATTTGATTTGAACTTTTCTTTATGGAATTTATTTGCTGAGTACTTGCAGCAACAATAAAGTTATTATGAATAAATTTTTGAAATTTTATTATATATTTTTATATTTTCTTCATTTTCTTTATATATATACTTTTCCTATTATTATTATTGTTTGTGAGGTCTTTTGATATGAATTTAATTGAGCTAATATCCACAAACTTATTATAAAATGCCTTACTATTAAATAATGAGATTTTATTCTCATTAACTCATAATATTAAGGAAATTTTTATATGGTGATCCTTTATTATTATTTGATGCATGATATCCTAAGGATTTAATATGGTTAACATTACTCCCATGAATCTAGGGAATAACAAGGTATATAAATTTTATTATAACTAACAAAAGAGTTAGGGTTTGAATTGTAAATGCTTACCCTAGGGTTTAAGGTTCTTAACTTACTTATATTCTTTTGTTGATGTGAATAAAGATGAATGGCTAAACATATTGTCTTTATGTTTGTGGTCATTATGGATATCACTTTTTTAAAATAACAAGGTTATCTTCCAGAATGACTTATGAGGAAGAATTAATTAAGATAGTTCCTAAGCACATGTGATCATGATAATTGAAAATGACAAAGATGTGCTTAAGTGATTTGCTATAGGAAAATATTCCTATACACCATTGTGGAAGTAAAATGATTTATCCAATAGATGAGATGGATGTTAAGCTTGGTTATAGATAGTGTTTACCAAGAATTCCTATCTTCCATAATTCACAATCCTGGACTTCTAATTAAGAAATTCCTTTCCTAGATATATTACTTCTCTATATCCATC
This sequence comes from Avena sativa, assembly GCA_916181665.1. Lineage (NCBI taxonomy): Eukaryota > Viridiplantae > Streptophyta > Magnoliopsida > Poales > Poaceae > Avena > Avena sativa. The sequence goes on from OV702281.1 coordinate 116,037,255, forward strand.
ATCATGTGCTAACATGATGACCTTTGCTTTATAGAATCTTCTTATCTACCCTTTATTCTTCTAAATCCATTTATAAATGCAATAAGCTTAACACTAAATCTTTCATAATCTTCTCATATCCCTACTTGGTTATAACAACTACTCTACTGCTGATAACCTCCAATCTAACAATTGTTTTGTAGTTAGTTCCATTCATGCTCTTCCTTATCATCCTTCACAAACATCATTTCAATAGATGTATACATTACATCCTACTTTACCTCGAGTGCTTAGTATTTCCAAAGAGGAAAATACTACTTCTTTAATCCAATGTGCTCTAACATCATCTTAATCAAACTATCTTGTCTCTACTTAACTCCAGTATCTAACATTCCAACCTCACATTATATTAATGTGACTTGTAATGGCTAACCTAGGATAATGTATCTAGACTAGGGTTTAATCATGTTTTATCCACCAATGTCACTTATACATGATATAAGCATTCAATTTTTGTGAATAAGGCATGGTAATTATACTCCTTTGTGGTTTAGGTTTCCAGTTGGCTAATCAAGGCTTCATCAATACAACATTGCAGCTGTATTGAAATTATCTTCTTAGTATCTCTATTGGATTAAGGGATGCTATTCATGGACTATGCTTACTTAATCAAATAGGATTACTCCTTGGTATCCATCTTCAGGATTTATCCTTGTAATCTTCTTTGTTACCATATTGATTTGATTTCCTTCAATCACTCCCATCCTATAGATGATATCTAATACTAGCATTACCATCTACCTCTTCTTACTTCATTCTCTAAGGACTTAGAGTGATTGTTATGATAAAGGCAAGAGTTTCTAGGTTAAGGAATGATAGGTTAAGAATTGGTGAATCAATAGTTGATTACTCAACATTGATGAATAACAAATATAAGGATAGGATTACATAACGATGGATATGGAAAGAAAGATATATGGTGAATGATATTGACTTGGTTTCTTTCCTACTCAATCTCACTAAAGGGTTAAGATTAGGTATTACCATGATACTCATGGTATAAGTAGATGAGATTAAGATAGATCATGATTTAGTTGTTCCATTCCTATTACTTAAGTTATGTTTATAACTTGGCATTCAGGGTTGTGTAATGAATACTATGATATGATCACCTAAGGATCAAACATAAATCATTAACTAATGTATTAGGGTTTAATTTTATTACATTTGATCTACCCTTAGATCAAATCATGTTTACCCAAAAATAAGGTTTTAGCAATGTTCATATTGAAACTTATGGCAGAAAACTTGATGATCTACTTCAATTCCATCAAGTTGAGAGAAGATTCAATCACTTTCACAAGTTTCTATTTAAAAGCGCGAAAATTATTCAGATTTTCTATGCATGAATGCAATGCACACATCTATGTTCAGCTTATTTCTAAGCTCTAATGCTGGGATGTTACAAAACCCTAGCCAGGTGCGGGGTGGGGCCCACCCGCGCCTGGGGTGGGTCTACCCCCCCTGGCTGTCCCCTCCGGCTCTCCTCTAGACTTCTTGTTCCCCACGGAAAGTAATTGACTTTGTCCTTTGTCCCGTCCAATTCCGAGAATATTTCTTTACTAACTTTTCTGAAACCAAAAACAGCAGAAAACATGCATCTGGCACTGTTGCAACTTGTTAGTAGTTTACCACCAGAAAACATGTAAAAAGCACCTCAAAGTGTGGACAAGTAAAGAAAAGTAGATACTAAACAAGCATGGAGCATCAAACATTATAGATATGTTTACAACATATCAGACACCATATGAGACGTGGACTGGAAAGAATCCCAGCTTGCCTTTTCTAAAGATTTGGGGTTGTGATGCATTTGTCAAGTGACTATAGTCGGACAAGCTAACACCCAAATTGGATAAGTGAATTTTCGTGGGATATCCGAGGGAAACCTTAGGGTATTACTTCTACAACTGAGAAGAGGGCAAAGTGTTTGTCGCTCGTAGCGGTGTTTTCCTAGAGAAAGAGTTTCTCACAAAGGGAACAAGTGGAAGGTCGGTGCGACTTGAAGAAGTTCAAGATGAGCCAGTCGGGGATGCTTCTAGAAGTGATGCTATTGTAGCAGGACAAGTTGAGGAACCCGTGGCAATAGAAGCACCACAACCACGAAGGTCGGCGAGGCTCGACGAAGCGCGGGAATTATTATTGTTAGACAATGATGAGCCTACGACCTATGCATAAGCGATGGTGGACCCAGACTCTAAGAAATGGCTGATCGCCATGAGTCCAAGATAGAGTCCATGGGAGACAATCAAGTTTGGAACTTGGTTGACCTGCCTGATGGTTTTAAAGCCATCGAGTGCAAATGGATCTATAAGAAGAAGATTGATATGGATGGAAATGTTCACATCCATAAAGCTCGACTTGTTGCAAAACGTTTTCAACAAGTTCAAGGAGCTGACTACGACGAGACTTTCTCGCTCACAGCGATGCTTAAATCTATACGGATTATTATAGCCATTGCTGCACATTTCGACTATGAAATATGGCAGATGGATGTCAAGACAGCTTTCCTAAATGGAATCCTAACTAAGGACGTGTATATGATGCAGCCCGAAGGTTTTTTTGATCCAAACAATGCTGGAAAGGTATGCAAAATTCTACAGTCCATTTATGGGCTGAAGCAAGCATCTTGGAGTTGGAACATTTGATTTGATGAAGTTGTAAAGGAGTTTGGCTTCATCAAAAACAAACAAGAACCTTGTGTTTACAAGAAGGAAAGTGGGAGAGCGTTGGTATTTCTAATCTTATATGTAGATGACATATTGTTGAGTGGACATGACATTCCTATGCTCGAGTCTGTTAAGACCTCATTGAAAAATAGTTTTTCGATGAAGGACTTGGGAGAAGCGGCATATATTCTAGGTATCAAGATCTATAGAGATAAATCAAGGAGGATAATTGGATTAAGCCAGAGTACATACATTGACAAAGTGTTGAAACAGTTCAGCATGGAAGAGGCTAAGAAGGGGTTCTTGCACATGTCTCACGACATAAAACTCAGCAAGACTCAGTGTCCTTCGACTACTGATGAGCGTGAGTGCATGAGCAAGGTTCCATATGCTTCGGCTATTGGATCCATCATGTATGCAATGATATGTACTCGCCAGATGTTTCCTATGCTTTAAGTGTTACGAGCAGATACCAGGCTGATCCAGGTGAAGGTCACTGGACAGCGGTAAAGAACATTCTTAAGTACTTGAAAAGGACTAAGGGGTTACGAAGATGCGAGTTAACTTAACGACTCAAATGACTCCAGATCGCAATCTGGTTATGTGTTTATCATGAATGGTGGTGTTGTGAGTTGGAAAAGTTCCAAGCAAGATACGGTGGCCTCCTCTTCAACAGAAGCTGAATATATTGCCACCTCAGAGGCTACAAAGGAAGCTGTTTGGATTAGGAATTTCCTGATCGCTCTTGGTGTGGTTCAGGGCGCGTCCAATCCAAGGACGTTTATTGTGACAACAATGGTGCTATTGCACAAGCCAAGGAGCCTAGACAGCACCAGAAGAACAAACATATTCGCATGCGTTACCATCAGATTCAAGAGTTTGTTGAGGATGGTAGTGTCATGATATGCAAAATACATACAAACTCAAATGTTGCTGATCCTTTTACAAAGCCACTCCCGCAGCCTGCACATGAGGCGCACGTAAGAGCAATACGTATTAGATACAATCCAGATTGACTCTAGTGTAAGTGAGAGACTAAAGAAAATATGCCCTAGAGGCAATCATAGAGATGATTATATTTCTTATGTATCCATGAGTTATTGTAATGTTCGTTGAATATCCATATCAAGCAACTTGTATTCATTGGCAATTATGTGAATTGTTTGTGAAACTCTTTAGTTGTATGGTTATTTAATATTTGTCCCTAGTAGGAGTACATGTGAGGACACACGTGAATATTAGACTAGCACATCGATTGGTTGATGAATATGTTTCGCAAGTCATAGACATGGAGATGTCAAACCAATGATGTGGACACATGTTATGAACATGGGGTTGGACTGACCCAACTTGAGACTGGCAATTAATTGCAGCTCTCTCTACACATCGTGTTTGTTTTGTCCTTAGACCTGATATTGTCGCATGTACTTAAGATGTGGATCGACCTACTTTGGGGCTATCAGACGCTACTCCGTAACTGGGTAGTTATAAAGGTAGCTTTCGGATTTGTCCAAAAGCATGTTGCAAGGCATGGTCAATCAAGATGGTATTTGCCCCTTTCTACTTGAGAGAGATATATCTGGGCCCCCTCGAGTGATTGGATCTAGAAATGCATGGTCGTGCTACATTAGTTTAAGAGTTAACCTAGTAAAGGAATTCCGAATCACAGTATCGAGAAAGGGAGATCAGCTTGGAGCTAGACCAAATATGGTGAGGCAAAGGGAAATACATGTACTAAACCTTGTGATGGTTCGTCCGATATGATCTTTGTATGCGTTTAGGAGTTGGCACGTCTTACTAGAGGATGCTACCGACTATTGACAGAATAAGTGTATTCGTGTCATGTCTATACGTATATGAACCTATAGGGTCACACACTTAAGGGGCTAGAAGCCTAATGAGGATTAGATCCGAATTAGACCAGGCTTAGGCTACTAATGGGCTGCTAATGTAGAAGCCCACTAGGGACGCCTATATAAGAGAGGTTGGGGCGAGCTGACCAGGGTTAGACCATTCCACCTAGCCGCCATTCCTCATGCCTGTGTCGCGCGCACGGACCTAGCAGTCCGGCGTTTGACGCTTCCACCCCGCACATGTGGATACCTCGAAGGTGCTGCAACTGTGGCACATGGACGAGCCACGCAAGGGGAGCTTCTCGTGGGACGCGGACAAGGAGTAGACGTAGAACATCTACACTGCCTCGACGCGCTTCATCAAGTTCCGCAACTGCGCGTCTAGTGGTACTCCCGTGATCTATGACAATAGTAATCCTGGTTTACGTGGTAGAAATTTTTGATTTGCGCTAGTGTAGCCTACCCGTATCCCTTCATTGATATGCAACAATTCATATAGATGTCAATTTATAAAATAGGTCTCGGATAAAGGGGTCACACATGGTGGATCGACGAGGTTTGGGCTCAGAGGGGTTCGGGTTCGGTCTCCGGAAAGGTCTTCAGGGTTCTCGAGATCGGGGATTCGACCATGTTATTCGTGTTAGACATCTCGTCGCTCGGTGTCCGTGTAGCAGACTTCAAGGTCTTGCGCCTTACGATTGTCGGTGTCGGTTTCGGTCTCAGGCTCTGGAATATCATCGGCAAGCCGCGGTAGTTGAAGCAAAGTACCCGCGAGCAACACCACACATCCATCAACCATAGCATAGAATTTACATATCACCGGGGCATCTCCAACCCAAATGGGTACTCCGAGCAGCAAACGAGAAACTAGGGCAACGAGGCTGACACGTTGGAGGATGACGAATAGGAACATCCACGAGCCCCTGCGGTGCGGCCTCTTGGAGTTCATGTGGTTGAGGAAGAGGGGACCCACTGTGGCGCGGGACATCTGCGGCAGGGGGTTAGGGAGGCGGCGGCAACTTGGACTTTGGGCGGAGAGGAGGGTAGGCGACACAGCGATGACAGAGGGCGACCGCGGCGGCGGAGGGCGACGCTGGTGGAGGCAGGCCGGCCAGTAGTGATGGGCGGGATCAAGGGCGCGAGGAGCTAGGAAGCACGGGAGGCAGCGAGGAATAGGGCAGGGCCACGCGGGGGAGGACGAGGGCGGCCGGGCCTGCACAGGTGGGCGACAGGGAAGACGCAGCTAGAAGCGGGCCCTGCAGCAACAAGGTTGGCGACACGGCGGGCCTCTATGGGGTCTGGGATCCGGCGAGCAGAGCGAGTCGCGGAAGGAAGGCAGAGGGGAGGAGAGAGGGGCGGCGGCTGGCGTTCCACACGGATGGGAAGAGAGGAAGCAACAGGGTTACCGTGAGGGAGGCTGCATCGCATGCGATAGGTAGGAGACGGGAGGGTGGAGAGATGTGCGGGGGAGAGAGGAGGAGCGGGGTGGGGGTCACGGGGTGAGAGGGCGCTGTCATCCTGGTGATGAGTTAGGATCGGGGAAGGTAAAGCGTCGTAGTTAGAGTAGGGCCAAGGCGTGAGGAGCGGGGGGTAGGTGGGCCAGGGTTCACGTCATGCGCAGGGTGAGAGTGCTGGCATACGCGCTCGCGACGCGGTGAGAGGAGCAGGATGAGAGAGGCGTCGGTGGGGAGTGGGTCCAGGGCGGGGCCGGTGGGTTGACCTGGTGTTGGGTTCCAGGTGTGGGTGTGGCTTAGGTGTGAGGTGGTTCGGTGCAGCCGGGTGTGGTGTGGGCTTTTTGTTGCGTGCGGGAGAGTGAGCTTGGTTGTGTCGGGTTAGGGCTAGGGTTTTTCAACCACCGGCGGCAGAGAGGGTGTAGGGGTAGGTGGGGATTAGGGATTAGGGTTTACTCAGGATAGAGGGGTGGTAGGTGGATGCGGACTGGGCTTTCGAGCCTAGCCTACGGCTGCCTCCCCGACAAACATGTTTTAATTTTACTATAGACTCCATTTTATTTTAAAGGCTTTTTGTAAATATTGTTTATACAAAACAAAAATATCTGGGCATACCAGGGTTTTGATTTGAAATAAATACGGGAACATCTGGAAAAAAAATCTAGGCTTTTCGAAAATAGTTCTAGGTTACAAACATGCATGCAGTCATGAGGATTCTTAAATGCAATGTGGCATGATAACATGAGCATGCCGTTAGGATGATGCACAAAGATAAAGACATGCAATTTTCTGGTAGTGGTTCTACCGGGGGTGCTACAATTAGACACTAATAACAATGGATCTCGCCCTCGAGATCCGCCTCATGGTACGAGGAAGAAGTCGATGGTCTAAATCTTCTCGCTTTGTGTAGATCCTCGCGACACTACTAACAAGGATTCTTTCTTCATATTGAAAGTGGCAACACAACCAACAAGAGGTCCTTGTCCATGATTGTCGAGAGAACACTTCGGAAAAAACAAAGACGAAGGTCGAGGTCTCAAAAGGTAAGGCCACCTCTAACTTCTGTGGAAGAAGTATAATTTCTTGATCCACCGATTAAATGTACAAGAGAAAATGATAAGAGTATTCGAATGATGATCAGTCCATCGTGCACCCAAAGCATTACTCTACACATGAATAGAAGGATTACACAACCAACTCTCAGGATTCAGAGTGAAGATGTTAACAAACGATGTTTGGAAACAAAGGAGTGATGTAGGTTCTTCATCCGATCTGATGCAGATGATAACGTCGCATTGAAAGCACAGGAAGATACAAAGAAAAAATTAGTGGACTTTGGTCCACGAAAAGGTACAACACAGGAAGATCCCTTAGATAGCATGAAGACCGGATGTCGAAGCACCATTACAAGAGGATGTAAGAGAAACCCTGAAGGTCCGACAGAAACCCCAAAATGAGAATTCGTGGACTTGAAGAAAAGATAAGAGAGCAGGTTCCAAGCACTCAGAGGTAAGAGGAGAATAGCAGAGGGGTAAGGAATAAAAGAAGACCTAATCAGATCTATCCAACCGATTTTCAAAAATAGTTTTGACACTCTACATCGACCGTTATCTAGGTTATCCTACATGCTGGAACAGTGGGGTATCGAAACTACTAAGCTCTGATACCACTCTGTAACACCCTAAGATCGGCCTATGCAAGGTTCAGTGACTCCCGCCAAAACCAGATAGAAACGATTCAAAGGTGCCCACTAGGCACTTTTGTGCAGGTGGAAAACGAAGTAATATCATTACACAATAGTTCTCGATGGAACCCATAGAGCAGATATACACAACAACGAATCCACGAGTCAAGAATACATATATACAGTACAAAGATCCAAATCATCTTGAAAACAATACACATCTGAGTATGGAGAAGATGAAAATTGAGCTAAGAGCCCTGAAGAATAACCAATGGCGTCCATAACCCTGCCCAGGCCAAGCTGAAAGGGTAACCCTGCTAACGACGTCGATCTCAAACCTGCTAAAACAAAAGGGGTGCCAGGAAAGGGCAAAGGAAAAAATAGAGAGGTCAGTACTGAGGCCAGTACACGGCGAGACATAGAATTCGGCGTCTCTCTCCTACCAAGGTATGGTGGACTAAAGCGACAGCGCATCATGCACTAAAGAACCTATATAGACTCGATACAACTGGCGGCTATCAGATAGGGATAAGAGAGACCTTTTTGGATCCAACCTGACACTACCACCAAACATACTCATACTAGTATTCCCCCTCGAGACAAACCGAGGAAGTCAAACCGAGGAACTCACACAGTTGGCAGTTTTATTCATTCCATTATAGTTGCAGCACTTACTAGTCAGATATAGATAGCATGAGTCATCCTGATATCATAAGCAGTGGGCAGTTTTAGTTGACCATTCCATTGTAGTTGCAATACTTACTAGTCAGATACATATAGCATGAGGCATCCCAAATTTCAGCAGTTGTTGGTACTTTTATTTATCCATTCCGTTGTAGTGCAGCTGATTACTAGTCATTTGAAAGGCAAATTTATAGCGCTAGTTTAGTTATAGTTGTCTATGTTTTAGATACCATGCTCCAAGTTGTCGATAACCGTGGACACGGCTATCAGAAAGATTTGCCCTGCAGGGGTGCATAAATAGCAACACAAGCACGGTCAACCTCGGAAAAAACAAATGAAAACCCAACGAGGTATCACGATAAAGCAATCACAAGATTCATAAAATATTTCAGGGGGCCACCCCACTAAGCTACCCACTACGAAGTTGGCCGGCTCCGCGATGGACCCAGGGTGTGTGGTGACGGTTGTAAATGACTGGGAACCTGAAAGTGTGACTGGGATTTTCAATACAGCGGAAATGTGGCATGAGGTTCCTAAACAGTAGAGTAGTAAACGCTCTCCACGAGCAACAACAGTAAATAAAGTAGTAGCTTGGCATAAGTACATGATAGTAATAAAGCCCCAAACTAGTTTGTGGCCTCAAGAAATAAGTTATGACTCAAGCTCTGGCTAAGGGGATTCATGGGCCCACCTGCGAATAGTGCGATAGTCAAGAAACAGGTATCAGTACTCGGGGTGTAACACCCGCGGTCACTATGGACCGACGGCTGTCACTTTTGGTAGCTCAATAGGATCTCTAGACTAACCCCACAGACCAACACTAGTCTTTCCTGTGCACTTTGTCCTCACTCGTGCGCACCCGGTACCCACTTCCCGGTCGGTCACCCATCCTTGAATTGCTCTAGGCCAAGCACGCTTAACCTTAGAGTTCTTTTCGAATGAGCTTCCGGAAAAGAAGTTGCAACTTGTTGGTATGAGTATCCTATCAATCCTATTAAGTCATGTGCTTGGATCTCACATACACCCACCCTTTAGAAGGTCGATGCCCTCATCGATCAAGCACACCCCAGGAACGTTCCCTCTTGGCACGCGTATGTGCGTCCAGTGCCGGCACATGTGCCTTGTCGTGTTCACTCCGGGCCACACGCACCATGCTCCACTTGTCCCGCCACTGACCCGCACACACCTGGCACACGTATGTGCGTCCAGTGCCGGCACATCTGCCATGTCGTGTCCACTCTGGGCCACACGCGCTATGCTCCACATGTCCCGCCACTGACCCGCACACACCCGTTTAACCGCGAGGATCGGCTCTGATACCACTTTGTAACACCCCCGGTCACTCCGGACCGACGGCTGTCACTTCTGGCAGTCCAATAGGATCTCTATACTAACCCAACATACCAACACTGGTCTTTCCTGTTCATTTTGTCCTCACTTGTGCGCACCCGGTACCCACTTCTCGGTCGGTCACCCATCCTAGAATTTCTCTAGGCCAAGCACGCTTAACCTTAGAGTTCTTTTCAAATGAGCTTCCGGAAAAGAAGTTGCAACTTGTTGGTATGAGTATCCTATCAATCCTATTAAGTCATGTGCTTGGATCTCACACGGGGTCCTACGGGACACAAGTGGGAGGTTAAAAACCAAATAACATCTATTGCCCACCGGTGCCTCTACATTATTTACCTAATTTCAATATTAGTTATTAAACTGTAATTAAAGCCATGACGATCTCCACCATAAAACATATGGCGTCATTCCAACAACTGTGGTACTTGACGACATCGAAAACACCTAAGCAAGCACTACGACTCGCATGGCCATCTAGCTACCAAGAAACATGCAATAGGAGGTGTCCAAGGTAATTATAGAGGTTGTAGGGAATATGATAGGTACGGAAACTAAATCATCACAACATAGATAGAAATAGATCAATAGGAGGAAGTAAAGACTAGAAATGTAAAATAGGTAGAAAGGGGGAGAATACTCACTTGAAAAATACTTCTGAAGATACACACCAGAGATCAGGTCGACACTCGCATCAACTAATTGGCCAAATCCTTGAAGAAGCAAAGCACTAGAAGAAACACCAGATTCACTATTTAATACTCTGACAGAAGATTGGTCATGATGCATGACATGGAAAAGGTGCTATGTAATTAGACAATATTAAGTAGAATCGGGGTCCTGACAATTAATTAGATCGTTCACGTTGTTTAGATACCCCGCAATTTTAAATGTTGGCATAATAAGGAAAAACATGGCGGTTCACTACACAAATTTAAATGCAGCCAATATTAGATTAGATTCGCCCGTATATGGTCTCCATATTTAATTACGAGGTGAATCGGTGAAAGTCCCCAAACCACATGATATGAGTGCAAGCATGTACAATTTGATATGCAAGAATTCATATTGATGTCAATTTATAAAATAGGGCTTGGATAAAGGGGTCACACATGGCGGATCGACGAACTTTGGGCTCGGAGGGGTTCGGGTTCGGTCTCCGAAAAGGTCTTTAGGGTTCTCGGGATCGATGCTTCGACCATATTATTCGTGTCAGAGATCTTGTTTCTTGGTGTCCGTGTAGTAGACTTTGAGGTCTTGTGCCTTACGATTGCCGGTGTTGGTCTCGGGCTCTAGAATATCATTGGTAAGCCGCGACAGTTGAACCAAAGTACCCGAGAGAAACACCACACATCCGTCAACCACAACATAGCATTTACACATCACCAGGACATCTCCAACCCAAACGGTTACTCCGAGCATCAAACGAGAAACCAAGGCAACGAGGCCGATGCATTGGAGGATGACGAATAGGAACATCCACAAGCCCCTGCGGTGCAGCCTCTAGGAGCTCATGTGGTCGAGGCAGAGGGGACCCACGGCGACGCTAGTGGGACATCTGCGGCAGGGGGTTGGTAAGGCGTCGGTGACTTGGACTTGGGGTGGAGAGGAGGGCGAGCTACATGGCAACGACAGAGGGTGCCCACGGCGATGGAGGGCGGCGCTGGGGGAGGCGGGCCCGCCAGCAGCACTAGGCGGGCTCGAGGGAGCAAGCAGGCAAGAAGATCAGGGGCGGCGAGCAACAGGGCAGGGCCGCGCGAGAGAGGACGAGGGCGGCCGAGAAGACACGGCCGGTAGTGAGCCCTGGCGGTGACGAGGTCGGCAGGACGGCGGGCCTCTGTGGGGTCTGGTCTCCGGCGAGTAGAGGGAGTCGCGGGAGGAAGGTGGAGGGGAGGAGAGAGGGGAAGATAGGAAGAGACGGGGTTGCCAGGAGGGAAGCGGTGGCGCATGTGGTAGGTAGGAAACGAGAGGGTGGGGAGACATGCGGGGGAGAGATTAGGAGCGGTGTGAGGGTCGTGGGCTGAGCGGGCGCTATCGTCCTAGCAATGTGTTGGGATCGGGGCAGGGAACGCGTCGTATTTAGAGTGGGGCCAAGGTGTGAGGAGCGGGGGGGTAGGTGGGCTAGAGTTCACATCGCGCGCTACGCGCTCGCGACGCGGGGTGAGGAGCGGGGTGGTAGAGGCGTCGGTGGGGAGTGGGTCTACGGTGGGGCCGGCGGGTTGATCAGGTGTTGGGTTCCAGGCGCGGGTGTGGGTTAGGTGTATTTTAAATTTCAGGGACCTAAACGAAGTCAAATAGACATGGGATTTCTGGAGCATCGATATTTCATCAAGTGAAGGACCTGGAGCACTTGGACCACACGAGGGGATCCCTGAGGCCCAAATTGTCCTGCGTGGCACGCCTAGTCAAGGAGGGCATGCTACCGATGGTCTTTTGCACCTAGGCCATCCAATTCGCTTGATTCTTCCGCTGACTTGTTTTGAAAAAAAGTATATATGAAGATCCCTTGAGGAGTCCTCAGCAAAGAGCGCCATAGAAACATGAAACACTAAAACAGAGCAAGAGCCTGCAAATATTGGAGGAGGAAACTCCGTGGGAGCCGCCGCTGGAGGGATCTCTACCTTCTCCAACATCTCCACCATCATCACCATGTTGAAGAGGGAGTATTACACATCTATGCTATGGGTTTGCGGCAGTAGCTTGACCTATTTATCTCTTGTTCATCATATATCTAGTACCATATGAGATTCCCAACATTATTATGGTCATATATGTAATTCCTATTTGGTGATATTTATTCTATGATTTGATATTTGAGATTGGAACCTATTATGTGTAAGATGTATTGATAGATGCATATCATGTACCCCCATTATTAAGTACTTGTTCTGATCCAACTTGTATGCAAGAGCATGTGTGGGGAGAAGTGTGTATTAGACGGAGTAGCCTGGTGGTAGTGATTGAATAGTGACAACAAATTCAAGATCTACTATGATATTTAACTATATTTTGCTGCCTCACTAGGGATAAAGTGAATTCATCTGCTATAGCTATGTTGTGACATTTTGATAATCTTGTTCGGTCAATGTAGCATATTTGTGATTCAAACATCATGTCAAAATACCTAAGGTTATACTCTATTGATTTTTAATTCAAGATTGCTTGGAGCTTTCCCTTTCTTGAGGAGTATAAGAGAGATGTGTTGCATCATCTCTATGTTAGGACATAATGCTCATATGAATGCTTATCAAACACATGTTAAAGTTCCACCAATATTATGTCTTGGATGAATTGTTTGTGTCCACTCAACCCAAAAAAGAGAGTAGACAAGTGAACCCATGAACCCTAGTCCATTTTAAACCATTAGAAACACCTTTCCATCACAATTATCACACTTTATATTTTTTGCAATTTACTATTTCTAAAATACAAAAATAATTTCTTCAGTTGCAAACACACACAAAACCCCAAAACAACTATCTTTTATTGTATTACTTTGCTTTCCTAGTTTTACTTGTTTTACTTTACTTTAATTTATTTATATTTATATTTCACATTACTAATATGATAACTTGTGGTTCAAAACTACACGGTGGAGTTAGGGACACTAGAAAAAAACTTTGCAGGTTGCTAGAAGAGGAGAAGAAGAATTAACCGCTTAGCCAATTCCTTGAGAGTTCGACATAAACCCTCGAGTCACCCTTGTGGGGAAAACAAGGTTGCTACAACACCTCTGCACCTGGGATCCCAACAAATTGGTACATGGAGTTGTTTCCATTAGATATCGGCTAGCACTAGGCCATTTTTCATTTTGACTTGCTGATGGCTATGAAAATATCCATATATCTCCATCTTTAAATTACATTTTTAGTCAAACAAATGACCAAGAATCTCTCTGGCCTTGCTACTAATGACTAATTGTTGCAAGGATGTGCAATCCTTTGTTTTAAATTGTGTTGTGCAGGAAATCACACTTTTAAGGTGAAATCAGGAGCAATTAATGAAGATTATGAGGCTGCCTATACAGCCAAGCAAACCAGGGTTAAAAACCAACCAATTGGAGGCTTAACGATCTGCGGTACATGTAAGGTCCGCCCGTACGACCTGACCGTACCAGGTGGTGATGGCTCCGTCAAGTCAAACCTTAAAACTTTCGTGAAGGCGCCTATATATTTTGAGGTTCTAGCTACCACGCAGAGAGCCACCATTCTGAGATTGCATCAAACTCCACTGAAGGAGATCCAGCACCATAATTCATCCTCTCCATCCTCCATCCTCTCCATATCCATATTCATTAGCGTGTACTTGAGATCTTGTGATTTGGTGACCATTGTAAGAATATTTGATTTCAATCTAAGTATTTTGCACAATGTTTTCTATCCTTGATCTTATTGATATGAGTGAGTAGTCCTCACGGGCTAGGGGTTAGGGTGAAACATCGCAAAGATTATGTTGATCTAATTCATGGGAGTATTGTGTATTATTGAATAGAGATTTGTAAAATTGTCTCTTATCTCGATCTATGGACTTGTAGGTACCCAATATCCCACAGATTGATAAAGGCGGGAGGTGAGATGAATAGTGAACGATAATCTTGTAGGAAACCCAGTGACAGAAAGGGGAGTATGGTCTTCGTTTAGGGGTCCATTTGGGAGTAACAGAAACATTACTTCTTAAGGCTTTGATCTATATTTCACTTAATAGTTGTTATAGCCCGATGCTTCGTGGTATAACGGTTGGATCAAAAGATTATTGTTGTGCATGTGGCTCACAGGGCTCTAGTATATTAGGATGTGTTGACCACAAATTTTATTTTTGCTAAATCATTACACATGAATATGCGTATTAATATCTTTATCCCATATGATGTGCAGCTGCAGGTGAATCTTCAACCCTTACATATCTGCATCTATTGCAACAACCAATGATTATAAGTAAACTAGAAAGGTCTGGTAAATGAAGGTAAAACAAACAAACAAGTCTTATAGAAACGCCTTGTTTAATTTCCATTTAGCATTGTTTCCCAAGGTTCGATTAAACCTAGGTATACTAGGAAAAAGCTACTATACTGCATCCATAAATCCGTATCGAAGGAATCACTTTCCCATTGGACTACAGGTGCGTGATGGATGCTAGATCTAGCCGGCTCCCTAGAACTGGGCGAAGGCCCCCTTGTCGAACTTTGTGCCATTGTCCGTGATGATGATGTGGTGGTATCCAAACCGGATATTGATGTCCTAGAAGACGGTGATGACCGTGGGACGTCCAACTTCCAGATAGGCTTCGCCTCAATCCACTTCCTAAACTTATGCACCGCCACCAGCAGATGGGTCATACCCACACGATCCCTTTTGAAGGGGCCGGACATTTCTAGTCCCCAAACTGTGAAGGGCCAGTGATGGTAATTGTCTTGAGCACTGTAGCCAACATATTCCTCTGCTGGCTGAACCGCTAGAACTGATTGCACACACAGACCATCTGCTCTCCATCTTCGAGTGTGGTGGGCTAGTAGAAACCATGGAAAAACGCCTTGGAAACTATGGCTCTAGATGAGGCGTGGTGGCCGCACTCCCCTTGGTGGATGTCCTTCAGCAGCCGGTACCTTGTGTTCACATTGATGCACAACGGGTATATACAAGAGACACTATGCTTGTACAACTCATTGTTGATGATGGTGTACATACGTATGCGCTCGCTGTCACCTTGTCTTCTAGGACTTCTCCATAGGCGATGAAGTTCATAAAGGGTTGTGCCCAAGATGGCACTTCCTGAATTGTGAGAATAGTCTCGTGCGCCGGCTGAGAGATGTATGGCGGCCGGCCTAGTGAATGCTCCGAGCTGGTAGCCCCCGAGGTTCTTGGATCATATGGCGAAGCCGAAGTTGACGATCCAGCAGTCCCCGGGCCTCTCGAGTCTAGCCACGTTGGAGCCTTTCATCCGACGGGTGGCTGCAGATATCGGAGCTAACAATCCTCGGGCCTTTCAATCCGGTAGCTCCCGGGTTTGCCGCCCAAACTATAGAGTCGGATTCTGGAGACAGGGTGATGGAGGGCTTGTATAGGTGCTCCAGAGAGACTCCGGGTGGAATCTCTTGCCTGGTGGATCCGACTCGGGCAAGCGAGTCGACCAATTCGTTGATGGATCGGGGGACGTGATGAAATTCACACCCCTCGAAGCAGGCACCAAGCAGATTGAGTGGAACCCGTACAGAGCCATGTTGGCATCCCGGGCGTCCCAATCTCCGGAAACTTGTTGCACCACCAAATCCGAATCAACAAAGTAGAGGATCCCACGAATGCCGATTTCTTTGGCGCGCCAGAGTACATCCACCAATTCTTCATACTCGTCCATGTTATGTGAGTCAGTGAAGTGAATCTGTAGTACATACTCCAACCGTTCTCCTTTGGGTGAGTTGAGCACAATGTCGTCTCCCAAGCCCCCGCGCATCTTCGAGATGTCGAAGTGCATCTTTGAGTGATCTGAGTCGGGAGCCGGTGGCATATACTGGGTCTCAGCCTAGTCGACTAGGAAATCTGCCAGCGCGTGTGACTTGATGGAGATCCTTGGCTCGTACTAGATGGAGTACGCAGCTAGCTCTATAGCCCATTTGTCCACCCAACCGGTGGCATCCTTGTTTTCGATGATCTCCGAAAAGGGGGCAGAACACACCACCATAATCATATGCTCTTGGAAGTAGCTCTTAATCTTCTTGCATTCCAAGTACATGATGTAGCAGATCTTATGGTAGTGCGGGTAGTTCTGCTTG
Source organism: Avena sativa (assembly GCA_916181665.1). Classification (NCBI taxonomy): domain Eukaryota; kingdom Viridiplantae; phylum Streptophyta; class Magnoliopsida; order Poales; family Poaceae; genus Avena; species Avena sativa. The sequence continues at coordinate 116,053,745 of OV702281.1, forward strand.
AAGAGGGAGAGTACTTTGCTTAGGTAGTAAACGGGCCACTGAACCGGCTGGGACTTACCTTCCTCGTGATGCTCCACCACCAGGACTATGCTAACCGCCCAGTTGATGGCTGCATATAGAGCAATTTCGTCTCCTTCTCAGCCAGTGTGGCCATCACTAATGCTATGGATATCATGCGCTTGAGGTCATGGAATGCAGCATCCGCCTGCTCGGTCTAGGTAAGCTTGTTCATCTCCTAGGGGAAGACAACATTGCACATGATCTCCTACTGCTCTGCGATGATGACCAAGGAATCGGGTATCTTTGAGCCTCTGGCGGCGCACTCCATTGACTGCTTGTAGCAGCCGAAAATAGTGATCACAACATTCGCCCCCGTTAGCTTCATCTTGAGGTATGAGTAGTGGGGGACAACCATGAACTTTGAGATGGCGGAGCGCCTGAAGAGAGCATGGTAGGAGCTGGTCAAGTCCACCACTTCGAACCAAATCGGCTCATGGCGAAAGTTCTCCTAGAAGCCAAATATGTCTTCCTGCCGGATCTTCCCATCAGCGAGCATGGGGATCTTGGCACAATACCATGGAACACGGTATGCGTGGGCTGCAGGTCGCACTCCCGGATATCCAACTTCTCCATGGTAGCCCGGTAGAGTAGGTTAAGGCTGCTGCCACCGTAGATGAGAACGCGCGAGAAGCAGCAGGTGCGCTCATTGGAGACAAGGAGGGGGTCGAGCACCACCTCGCAACCTCCCGGATTCGACAAGAGAGCCGGCTGATCCTCGTGACCCCATGTGATCAGATTCTCAGAACAGTTCAAGTACTAGGGGACTGGAGAACAATGGCATTCACCTCCACTATGTTTCGCCGCCGGCTATGCTTGTCATCTGGCTCGGATTCAAAGATATGGTAGTTGGAATGCTTCTGAGAGTAACCACTATTGTTGTTCTCGTTGCCGGCTACCCTAGCCAGTGGTGGAGGAGGTCCACGGGAAGGGGTTGGAAGAGGAGGAGGCCAGCCAACAAGCTCCTTGATTTTCCTGGTCTAGCTGCACTTCCGGGTGGTGTGCATAGCCTGCTTGAAGGGATCAATATGATACTTGCACGGCCCATTAAACATTTTTTCAAAGGTGAACTTGGAATTCTACTGGTCAACGGATTTCTGCCTCCGGCTTCCAACTCTAGTTGGCGCGCCCTCCATAGCATTGACCTGTCTCGAGTGGTATCGAGTATCTTGCTGCTCAGCCAGGCGCTTGCGCTGGTAGCGGTTGTCACTATTCGGCCACCTGGAGGTGCCGACATTTCCATAGTTGTAATTCGGTTAGTATCGAGCCGGCTTGGTACGGGACGCCCATCAGCATTCACCAAGAGGGGTTTCTTCATCCCTGAATCGGCCATGGCGTATTGGTCAGCAACAGTCATGAGCTCTGCCATATTTTTTCGGCTTGCCGCACAGCTGCCGGTGGTGAAGCGTGGTGCCTCCGCGACATCACTCGATGAAGAAGCCAATGGCCTGGATCTCCACCACACCCTTGCAGGAATTGCGCAACTCTGTCCACCTAGAGAGACAAGCGCGGTCCGACCCGCGCTCCCCCTGGACGGACAGGGCCTGGTCGTGAGGTCGACCCGGGCGCTTGTAGGTGCCGATGAAGTTGCAGATGAAGACTTTATCGAAACCCGGACATGCATTGATGTTTTTGGGCGTGAGGTTGTTGATCCAGGTCCTAGCCGAACCCACCAACATGAGAGGAACGTAACGCACAGCCACACACTTGTTGACATGGCCAATACCAACTTTTGTAGCCTATTCGGTTAGCCAATCTTTAGGTTTCATGCTTCTCTCGTACTTCGGTGTGTCCCGAGGCAGGGTGAACTTTTTAGGGAACGGCCCGTTCCAGATGCTCAGCCTGAAACAAAACTGCCTGATAGAATCTTCCTCCTCCATGATGCGAGCTTGCATCAAGAGGTTGATGTGATCCTACGCATCGACCTCAATCGGATTAGGTGCCCCCACTCGGCCTGAGAGGCAGGAGCAGGGAGGTTGCACCTCTCCTACAGCCGGTTTGATGGTCATTGCACCTAAGAGAATTTTAATATGCGGCCCGAAAGTTCAGACGCAAAGGGAACGTGGGGTCCAAGTTGAGTGTAATCTCGCAGAAGGGCTGTAGTAGCTTCGCCAATTGTTGAGAGGGGAAAATGGGGGTAAATACAAATCTAACAGCCAAACGATCATTTGAACCAGTCAAAAAACGGTTGAACCCAAATCCCACCGTTAGGTCAACTCTTCTTGCATTGACCCATCGGTATTTCCCGTTATCCTTTGCAGTCATGGACTGGTTTACCCCTACGAGGTCTAGATCTTCTTCTCTGCTCTGCTCTTCTCCCCTATTATTCCCCTCTCCATTACCTTGCTTAGCTCCGGCTACTGGTCTCCAGATAGGAGCTCGTCGTTGCTCTCCTTGCGTCCCCGCCATGGCCGGTCAACCTCCCACGCCCTTAATCTAAGCTCTCCGCTGTCGCCCTCTCCTCGGTTTTCCTAGTCGGCTTGTCGGAGCTTTGTGTCACAAGCCTAGCCTCTCGCCGCTGCCTAGACCTTCTCGCACGGCGGAGAGCCTCCGGCCGGGCAATCCGAACCGGCGACCGCCCTCGGGCGGTTGCGTGGTGTCGCGCACCCCAGGCATGGTATCCTTGGTAGAGGAGTTCAACGACAACGCTCTCATGGCCACTATGCTAGGCACACGTCCCGTCATGTCGTTGGCAGACTTGTTGTCAGCTTTCAAGTCTCATGTTGGGATCAGACAAAAAGTGGTCAATATGAGGTATGCACGCCGCGATTCAATTTCTTCGTCTGGTTTGCCCACAACTCAAAAAGCAAGCATGTTATGCATTCTTCCCGCTCTTTCGAGTGCTGTGGGGAGAAAATGAGCTTCTTGCGTTGGCATCACGCTTATGGGTTAGACGATCCCTTGGGACAGCTTTGTTTCTTCTCTAAATTCATCTTTGACGGCCTCCCTTTGCATGCTTGGGAACCGGAGGCCCTCAAGCAGTTTGTTAGTAGCCCTGGCGGCGAGCTGGTGGAGATTGTGCCACCGAGCGACAGATGGATCATCGAGGTAAAGGCGTGGCTGAAAGATCCAGACACCGTTCCTAAGATGTAAAATGTCGAGATTCCAAGCAGGGAAAGAGGACAGCTTTGCTGGAAGCACCCGATGATCATCCACCTGCAGGAGGTTCTCGATCCGGTACATGGCATTCAGAACCCCGATGAGGCGGCCAGAAAGCATCCTCGTCGCCTGCAGTGTTGGCCTAGAAGGATCGATGGCATAGGACCACCACCGTTCCGCGACGGAGCGCATGGTTTCGGTGGGGGGGCATGGACAGGCTAGTGGTTCTGATTTACCTCGAGTGAAGATAGAGGTTTAGTGAATCTGAAAGATTGTTGACTTGAGAGTCGAGCACGTAGTACGCCTTATGTAATAGTTTGAACTGTTGTAGTATGTGTGACTACTGAAATTGTAATGTGTGGCTACTGAATTCATAGTATGTGTGGCTAATTATTTGTAGTTTGTGTGGCTAATGATTTTGTAGTACGTGTGGATAATGATTTGTAGTTTGTGTGGCTAATGAATTTGTAGTATGTGTGGCTAATGAATTTGTGTGAATAACCATGGTTAGCCTCCTGAAAATAGGGTGGGCTAGTAATGATCAATGTCACCATTGGCAGGAAAATGGTGCTGGTGAGCGATCCGAAAGGCACGAAATGCTGCTGGTTTGTATGCCTCGAACAATTTTTACATATATTTTTTCGAGCTAGTGCGTGATTCTGTATGGAACTTGCATGAATAAACCACCCAAGATCAGTTAATAAAATGTTGTCTGAATCTTGTCTGCCTCGGATAAGTATGACAGTAAAGTGAATTCAACCATCGGTAGTAATTGAATAAATAGATACATGTTGATAGTATTGGTTACTTATGAACTAGTTCCATACTACAGTATGGGCTAGCTGCGCAAAAGGGGGATATTTCCTCTACAAAAGGCATTCTACAGAGTTAGTCTCTCAACTTAACTGTTCTACATTAAAGAAACTGCAGATCTCCACCATAAAAGTTGGCTAGCCAATTGCCTAGAGAGGACGTAAGTTCAGCGATCGTTCAACCATAACTGATCTTTTTCCTTCCCGTCAAACTTCAAGAGATCTGCAATGTTCATGCACTAGTTGACACGCTTGAACCAGTCCCGGTTTAGTACGAACAGCCGCGCCACCGCAACGATTTCTTCGAAGCTGAACTCCAGCTTCTCATGGCAGGGATCATAGGTCCCTGTGAATCTGAACCTGAATTCTAGCGCTCAGCTGTTTCTCATCATCGGCTCCAGCTGTCAAACACTTCAACAAGCTGAGTGTAGATGCATGCATGCCGCCATGTTGTGGCCACCGACGGTGCGTAGGATGGATCGTCTTTGCTGCTAACGGCGTGCGTCCAGATTGCCCCACGGTAAGGTTTCCTGCACCAAGGCATGGAGGTGAGAGTTTGTTGACCTTGGAGCCACCTTGTTCGAGGGTTTGTTTCCTCGGCGGCAAGCTCGCAGGAACGCTTTGGAACTTACCTTATTTCTTATGCATAGAGCACACGAAAATGTTGCCACTCAAATTCTCCATGATGCTCGGTTTCCCTTCTCGATGCCGCGGCAGCCTTCGTCGTTGCCACCGCCGCCGCTGCAGATGCAGCACATTCTGTGAAATTAACCGTCTCGGATGGCAATGGAAGACCGGCCTTGTAGTACATCTGCATGGCCTGCCTCAGAGGGGCCAAATATCCAAGCTTCGGCGGCGGCGTCCACCGGGCGGCGGATTCTGCTTAGGCGGGGCCATATCTAAGATTCCTAAGAGTGTATCTTATTTGTTTGAAACTAGTTCGACTAACTGTTGAATCTTTATTTCCCTTCTCAGCATAAGAGTGCTAAGATATTAAAAATACAGGTCATGGATAACAACTGGATCGGGCAATGTACCAGGTCAGGGTTCCATTTTAAGTATATTTACGAGTGTGTTCTCAGTTGTGTCTAGAAATTTTGCATGTGCCACTATGATCATAGAATTGTAGCAACACCATCACAAACAGGGGAAGAGGATGTGGCTTTTTACTGACTGGTGGGACCCGCAACCTCGACCTTCGACGGCGCGCATCCTAGGTTCGAGGATTAGTGCTCCCCATTATTCTGTGATTTTCCATATTCTGCCGGTCGCTCGCATCTCCGCTCCGCTCCACTACTCTGGTCTTGCACGCCGCCACTCTGTCCCCTCCGGTAACACTCTCCTCCTCCCCCTAGACTATCATCCTCCCGTCATCCCCTACTCACCCTACCTTTCCCCCTTGCACTGTCTCCTTGCCTCCATCGCCGACCATGCGTGTCTGGGAACGAAAATCATTTGGTGGGCGCTAGGTTCTCGCGCAACAACGGTGGCTTTGATCTGGATCCCGCACGAAAATGGATCCTGCATGGCCGGAGAACACGGAGATGGGTCCTTCCCGGACGGAGAGCGAGGATATGGACGATTCAACGCTAGAGAACATGGATGAGCACGAAACGGGGGAAGAGGATGCGGGGTGAAAAGCTTTGGTGCTCTGGAGCCCATTAAACATGTCGTACATCCCCCCTAAAGGGTAAGAACTGCAATTCCATCTCTGCATCCCCCAATTAGCGTTTCTAGTCTCGTGTTGACGGAGAGGATCTGTGTTGGTGACTGTAGGGCGTCTGCTTCATCCATATTTCTTTTGAAGATTCAGCATGGGTGTCGGACTGAAACCTTGTCCGATAGTAGAATCGCAGTTACCAGTGGATTTGATTATCGGCTGACAGTAGACGCAGAGGACATAACTCTAAGTGACTTCCACATGCAATTTGGCAAGTTTCCCATTGGCCAACATGATGAATTCGTAATCAGGTACTACGACACAAATTCGCAGACTTTCTGCAACATTAGAACTAAGGATGCTCTAGCCATGATGTGGAGTAAACACCTCGACACGGGACTATGCTGATGTTTTGCACATTGTTAAAAAATATACCAGGGAAGATACTTTCCTGAGTGATATCGGGTTGTGTGGATCGCGAATAGAGCAAGCTCTGTTTTCAATACCGAGCGCGACCTACCAGACTTTCGTTGAGCATGAAGACATCAAAATGTGTGGCGGTCAGGGTGATTTTGTGCTCGAAGAAGATGATGATGATGATGATGATGATGAGAAAGCATATCCAGATGTGGCTGCTGACCCTGATAGGATGGAGAGTAGGGAATATTTGGTTGATTCAAAGTATGAGCCTGACTATGGGACTGATGAGGAAGAGAAATGTGAGGATGGGGAAATGGGATGCAGATACAATGACAAAGACGAGGACATGCCAGTGATACACCTTTATAGCGACAACCCTACAATTGATGAGGGGACTGTATTTGATACTATGGAGGAATGCAGATATGCCATTGCTACCTATGCAATAAGATTTGGGTTCAAATTTATCGTTGAAAAGAGTGACCAAAAGAGATTTAGGGTGCATTGTAGGAAAGTAAATTGTGTAAATGGAGATTGCATGCATCTCCAATGCGGGGTGGGCACCCATTTCAGGTTGCAATAGCTACATTTAGTTTCGGTCTTTATCATATTTGTTCTGTTGATGAGTCCTCTAATTTATTTTTATTCCCATTGAATGCAGATCAAGGTAAACACGAAGAAACACAACTGCCCTAATATCTTTAAGTGATAAAGTTAGACCGGCGACAACCGAGTGGATTGATGCTAAGGTACTTGACTGGGTGAGGCAGGATCGTTGCATTGAACCTGCTGAACTCAGAACTAAGATTAGATAAAATTTTAACGTTCTGATTCCTTTAGAGTCTTTGACAGGAAGGAGATGGCTCTATGACTTCATTCAGGGCAAGTGGACAGAAAATTTTCACATGTTGTATAGTTTCAAAGCTGAGGTAGAGAAGACATCACCTGGTAGTGTTGTTGACATTGATTACGAGGTTGTGAAAGGAAGAGAAAAGGGTCTCAAGGGGGGTCAAGTATAAGCTGGCAGATAAGAAATGCTTCAGGAGATGTTTTGTCTGCCTGAAGGTATGCTGGAAGGGGTTCCTAGACGGCTGTAGGCCATACTTGGCAACAGATGCAACTTCTTTAACAAGGAAGTTCATGGGACATATTGCTACTGCTTGTGTTGTGGACACGCATAATTGGCTTTTTCCCGTAGCCTATGCTGTTCTTGAGGGTGAATCGACTGAAAGCTGGACATGGTTCATGCAGAGACTACGTGCAGTAATTGGTCACCCTGAAGGCTTGCTACATGCAGGGGGATTTAGAATGCTGTTGATGCTGTGTTTCCCGGGGTTGAGCATAGGGAATGCATGCGACACCTCACTACTAGCTTCCCGAAGAAGTTCAAAGGAAAGACCTGGCGATTAGCATACACGTACACCCCAAGCACGCATGCTACTTACATGCAGAACTTGTATACCATGCCAAAGCTGAAAGAATACCTCGAAGAACATCATAAAAAGTTATGGGCCATAAGCAAGTTTGGTGAGTTAAGCAAAATGGATTTTGTTTGGAATAATCTGATAGAAAGGTTCAATGCTAAGATTAGGAGCATGAAGTCACTTGCAATTTTTATTTTTTTAGATGCAATAAGACACTGTATAATGGTGAAGATATATTTTTGGCAGAGAATTTGTGCGAGAAAATTTGTAAGCCATAAAATAATTCCAAAGGTAGTTTTATTACTAAATGCAAGAACCAGGGAAATGAGAACGATAAAGACGAGGATGGTCAGAAGTTCCAATACATTGGCTGAGGTTTATGCACAAGACAAGCATTGAACTGAACGGAGGTTTACTATAGACATTGGTAACAAGACTTGTTCATGCAGGAAGTGGCAGGTTACTGGTCTGCCATGCCACCATGCACTGCACTTCATCTTAAAGCTGAGAGGTAGAGGTGCTGAAATAGAGAATTATGTTCATAACTATTTCTCCGTGGACAAGTTTGCTGCAACTTATGCAGAAAACGTACCACCTATTGCTGATGAAAATGATTGGGAGATAGTAGATCCAAGGTTCAAACTCAAACCACCAGTTCTTAGGAGGCCACCTGGGAGGCCTAGAAAGGAAAGGACCGAAGCCTTCACCACAAAAGGTTCGAGACTAGGAGCAAGGAAGCAGAAGTGCAAATGGTGTGGAGGGTTGGGCCATATCAAGAGGCTATGCAAAAACCCAGTTCCACGTGATTTTGGAGATGCTGACCTTGTCCCCGTTCACATCACGGAGGCACAAGATGAGGCTTCTCAGGTAGAACTGGAGGAAGCGCAGCGAGATGACGTGGAGGAAGTGCTGCATGTGAAGGAAAATGGTGATGCGCATGTGGAGGGAAATGTTGGTAAGAAGCAATTGGTTGAGGACGTGGATGTGCCGGCGGGAATAGGGGCGAAAAGAAATAAAAGGGTAAGCGGGAGCAGAAGGGAAACGATAATAATGGAGTTGAGTTTGAATACGAAGAAGTTGCTAGGGTGATTGAGGATGTTCATGAGGATCTTTCGGCTAACTGTAGGAGAAACAATAAATCCCTATCAATTTCATATCTATACGATTCTCCGGACGAAAGGTAAGCTTGAAACTAGTTTTACTTGGCATTTTGATCATTTTTGTTTGAGTCCTCATCAACTGTTGTTTAGTGCAGTGTGGGATTGAACAGTAATAAAAGGAGCAGAGAGAAGGTGGCATAGTAACATTATTTATTGAATTTTCATTGAAATTTATTTATATCTGGTACTTGTAACGGGTATGTGATGTGTGGTGTCGACCTAATTCGAGGTCGTTAGATAGTACATTAAATTTTAAACTAATTATCCATAAACAATAATCATGGATTTGTAATAGTTCAACGCCCAAAATTATGGCCATGCCATGGAGTTGGTGAGGCTCTTGCTGGACCTACATGTCATCCTATATTTAGAAGAAACGTGTGTATGGTGAATTTCAAAGTGAGCGATTTAGCAATACAGATACTGAAACACAATAGCAGTACAGAGAGAACCAGTTCTTGTTTCAGCTCTTAAAACCTTGGTCGACTAGAATCAATATCAATACCTAATCCCAAATTTGAACAGCAGATCATCAGAATCTAGACGGTCATATCTGTCATCTACCACCTTGTGGATGCAGAATGAGTAATCCAGGATGGACCTATCATGTTTATTAAATAGAAAATTCCGTAAATCTTTAGTCATCCTGACGGCAGCCGGTGACGCACTGCTCTTCGGCTTGAAAAACATGCTATATTCGGCGAACTCTTCCAGGTCCCCTCCCATAATTAAAGGTTTATATAAGTGCAACTCCACCATGTACCGTGGAAACTTGCATGCCGCCGACCTGACGCACTGGACGGATATGGCGAGGCCAGAGTGGAGCATGTCAAATCGCATGGCGAACACTGTATCATCGTCCCCGGATATGACGGTCTCTACTCTCCATGAGGCAGGTGCCAGCAAAGGCTGAGAGATGTATCCGTGTTCCACACCATAGTGGAAACTGTGCACTTCCATCGAGTGGGATTTTTCGAGGTGGGCGAGGAGCATTGTGGGCAGTGTGGCGAACTTGCAGCCCGGCTCAAGGCAGTAGCACGGGTCGTGCGGGCACGCCATCTTGTGGTTGGGGAAGTCGTGGAAGGCGACAATGTCCCGCATCCATCTTTGGGACATCGGCTACCTTTTCCGCCAGAGACTTGGCGGAGCAACTCCTTGGAGCATGCGGCCAGCCTGATGGTGCTGGTAGTGTCCATACGCATAGCGATTTCTCCGAATGCGTCGTCCTCGAACTTGCTCTAGCCACCGTACCGAATCTTGTGCATCGAATCTGCCATTGAGTCTGGATGAACTGGGGGCGAGGGCGGATTCAAATATTATCGTTGGGGTTTCATAGAGAAGAGTGATGGCGTCCTGCAAGAACCGATTCTCCAGGCGAGAACGAAATGCGCACTAGATAGAGAAGATGGGAGGCTCTTTGATCGAGGGGTGTTTGCGTGTTGTCTCGTCGGTCTTCTGCAGTGCACAAATGTATCGAGGACGCCGAATGGACTAGCAAGCGGGCACGTCCTGGCTTAGTATTGTATTGTCTCATCACATGGGATAGATATAAATAATATCATAAATAAGTTTTATTATGTTTCAGGAAAGGATGTGAACCCACATTTCTTGATTAAATTACATTTATTAGTACCACAATTGGGGCCAGGATAACAGGTTAGTGCCCTACGATTTTTTGCAGATACGCGCGTCTCCTCCTCATCTGACGCACTCCAAAATTATGACTGTGCCATCAAGTGCTAGGAGCAGAGATAGCTTACCGTCCCATCAGCCTCACCTTGTCTTTGTCAGCGACGTCACATCGGCTACGTCAGGGGCATTGATGCTCTAAGAAGAAAAAAGCTTTAGCAAGAAAAAAAGGATAAGAAAAGAGTCTTCATAAATAGGTTTTTTATTCCAGTAGATGGGCCTACCGGTATGTCTAAACACTGGAGCATACTTGGTTTTGCTAGACCCGTGTCTAAGATTTCTTTAGACTCAACCAACGCTATACAAGAAAAGAGCTTTAACAAGAAGAAAAGATTAGGAAAAGAGCCCTTTTAAATAGGTATTTTATTTTAACAGTGGGGCCAATCAGTGTGTCTAAACGCTGTAGCATATTTCCCTCTGTTAGACTCATGTCTAAGATTTTTGCTAGACTCAAACAACGTTGTACACGCTCTTGCAACTTGGCCATTCTATCGGAAGAGGTCACTAAAGCTACCGTACATAGATTAAATTTAGGATCAGGTGGCCCTAATTGACTATGCCACTCCCGTTGTCTTCGTCGTGCACGACGTCCTCCGCGTCGCCGTCCGCCTCTTCCGAATCTGAATCGATGAGGACGAGCCTAGTGGCGTTCCTCTTCACGAGTTCTGCATGGCACGCAACATCGATAACGGTGGAGGGCGTACCCCCAGGCACTACCCAGAAGCGCTGCCTCCCTTCGGGGTTGCGCAGATTCAGGTGGACCTCCGGACGGTGATCTCTACAAAGCCAAAGCAATGCCTCCCGATCCTTCTTGAAGCACCTTGGCCAGTATGTGATGGTGCGCGCGTATCGGTCCATTGTCCTCTTCCTCTTTGGCAGCTGGCGGCGAAGCTCCTCGATCTTCCTCGACAGCGCAATGCCGCGCAGGAGCGGCGCCATGGGCACCCCAGCGTAGCTGAGCTTGTAGCCGGCCAGTAGCCTCGCTAGCGGCGGCGTGAGTATGTCATATTGGCGAACAACTCATCCCTTGTGCAAGCTGAGACGGGCCTCTCCATGGGGAGGCGCCGTTTCTTCAGGTAGGATTCGACGCTTGTGCTGACGCGAGTTGCAGGGAACAAACGGGGTTTGAGCTTCGGCCACACGGTCGCGTTTATAAAGTCAAAGAGGTACGCCCACTGGTGGTTGCCAAGGCCAATATGGATGCAGAAATGCCTACTCGCGGATCGCTATTGCAAAGGACGATCCTTATCTTCCATTCTCCCCAAACCAATGGTGCCTAACAATTGGGACGCAGAATCAACCTGGTCCCGTGGGGGGCTTCTAGAAGGCCCTAATCTAGCACCTCCTTTGGGAAACGCTGGTTTTTCGAGTTCAGAAAATGGAAAGTCGAGATTTCTCCAAAGCACCACGAAATCTCTAGTTGGAGAAGTCGCTTGCGATGCCGAGAGGGAGCTAGGTGCTGGGTTTGGGCTCAATCCATGGAGTGGTTCCATGTTCTAGGCAGCGAGGGGGGAAATCTAGGGTTGGAAGCCATGTTAACTCACACTGGATAGACATCCTGGTGGTGCCTTGGGTGCCAAAGGACCTGGTATGCCCTGCCTATGATTTTATGAGGGTAGTGGGTCACATGCAAGGGCTCCAGGAGCCGTTTTCACGTTTTTTAAGATTTTGTTTGGTGTTGCCCAAAAAAACGGCGAAACCCACCGGCGGCCGTGGCAACGCGACGGTCGGTGCAATCTTGTACCCAGGCATGAATCCAGCCTAGGTACCCCATGGGGCACCACAAACATTTTTTCTTGAAAATTGAGAGTGTCTTATAGGCTACATATAGTTAGAAACCGCATTTACCATGCCGTAACTCAAAAAAATATAGTATATGCTTGCACCACGAGATAAATACCCACCTCCCGGGAATGTCCATGCACCATGGTGTAGCATGTGTGGAAATTGCCTCGGTCCCATGGGCGCGCCCTAATCTTGCACCTCCTTTGGGAAAACGTCGGTTTTTCGGGTTCAGAAAATGGAAAGTCGAGATTTCTCCAAAGCACCACAAAATATCTAGTTGGAGAAGTCGCTTGTGACGCCGAGAGGGAGCTAGGTGCTGGGTTTGGGCTCAATCCATGGAGTGGTTCCATGTTCTGGGAAGTGAGGGGGGAATCTAAGGTTGGAAGCCATGTTAACTCACACTCGATAGACATCCTGGTGGTGCCTTGGGTGCCAAAGGACCTGGTATGCCCTGCCTATGATTTTATGAGGGCAGTGGGAAACATGCAAAGGCTCCATAAGCCATATTCAAGTTTTTTAGATTTTGTTTGGTGCTACCCAAAAAACGGTGAAACCCGTCGGCGGCCATGGCAACACGACGGTCGGTGCAATCTTGGACCCAGGCATGCATCCAGCCTAGGTACCCCATGGGGCACACCAAACCATTTTCCCTGAAAATTGAGAGTGTCTTATAGGGTACATATAGTTAGAAACCCCATTTACTGGGCCGTAGCTCATAAAATACAGTATATGTTTGCACCATGAGATAAATACCCACCTCCCCGGATGACCATGCACTATGGTTTAGCATGCATGGAAATTGCTTCGGGCCCATGGGCGCGCCCTAATCTTACACCTCCTTTAGGAAAACACCGGATTTTTGGGTTCAGAAAATGGAAAGTCGAGATTTCTCCAAAGCACCATGAAATCTCTAGTTGGAGAAGACGCTTGTGATGCCGAGAGGGAGCTAGGTGTCGGGTTTGGGCTCAATCCATGGAGCAGTTCCATGTTCTAGGAAGCGAGGGGGGAATCTAGGGTTGGAAGCCATGTTAACTCACACTCGATAGATATCCTGGTGGTGCCTTGGGTGCCAAAGGACCTGGTATGCCATGCCTATGATTTTATGAGGGCAGTGGGTCACATGCAAGGGCTCCAGGAGCCGTTTTCATGTTTTTTTAGATTTTGTTTGGTGATGCCCAAAAAACGGCGAAACCCACCGACGGCCGCGGCAACGCGACAGTCGGTGCAATCTTGGACCCAGGCATGTCCAGCCTAGGTACCCCATGGGGCACCTGAACTATTTTTCCCTGAAAATTGAGAGTGTCTTATAGGGTACATATAGTTAGAAACCGCATTTACTGGGCCGTAACTCAAAAAAATACAGTATATGCTTGCACCACGAGATAAATACCCACCTCCCGGGAATGGACATGCACAATGGTGTAGCATGCGTGGAAATTGCCTTGGGCCCATGGGCGCGTCCTAATCTTGCACCTCCTTTGGTAAAACGCCGGTTTTTCGGGTTCAGAAAATGGAAAGTCGAGATTTCTCCAAAGCACCACGGAATCTCTAGTTGAAGAAGTCGCTTGCGATGCCGATAGAGATCTAGGTGTCGGGTTTGGGCTCAATGCATGGAGTGGTTCCATGTTCTGGGCAACGAGGTGGCAAATCTAGGGTTGGAAGCCATGTTAACTCACACTCGATAGACATCCTGGTGGTGCCTTGGGTGCCGAAGGACCTAGTATGTCCTGCCTATGATTTTATGAGGGCAGTGGGTCACATGCAAGGGCTCCAAGAGCGATTTTTATGTTTTTTTATTTTTTTTAAATTTGTTTGGTGCTGCCCAAAAACGGTGAAAACCGTCGACAGCCGCAGCAACATGACGGTCGGTGCAATCTTGGACCCAGGCATGCATCCAATCTTGGACCCAGTCATGCATCCAGCCTAGGTACCCCATGGGGCACCCCAAACCATTTTTCCTTGAAAATTGAGAGTGTCTTATAGGGTACATACAGTTAGAAACCGCTTTATTGGGCCGTAGTTTAAAAAAATACAGTATATGCTTGCACCACGAGATAAATACCCACCTCCCGGGAATGGCCATGCACCATGGTGTAGCATCCGTGGAAATTGCCTTGGGCCCATGGGCGCGCCCTAATCTTGCACCTCCTTTGGGAAAACGCTGGTGTTTCGGGTTTAGAAAATGGAAAGTTGACATTTCTCCAAAGCACCACGAAATATCTTGTTGGAGAAGTCGCTTGTGATGCCGAGACGGAGCTAGGTGCCGGGTTTGGGCTCAATCCATGGAGTGGTTCCATGTTCTGGGCAGCAAGGGGGGATCTAGGGTTGGAAGCCATGTTAATTCACATTCGATAGACATCCTGGTGGTGCATTAGGTTCCAAAGAACCTTGTATGCCCTGCCTATGATTTTAAGAGGGCAGTGGGTTACATGCACGAGCTCTAGGAGCCATTTTTTTAGATTTTGTTTGGTGCTTCCCAAAAAAAGGCGAAACCCGCCGGCGGCCGCGGCAACGCGACGGTCGGTGCAATCTTGGACCTAGGCATGCATCCAGCCTAGGTACGCCATGGGGCACCCCAAACATTTTTCTTTGAAAAATGAGAGTGTCTTATAGGATACATACAATTAGAAATTGCATTTACCAGGCCGTAACTCAAAAAAAATACAGTATCTGCTTGCACTATGAGATAAATACCCATCTCCCGGGAATGGCCATGGACCATGATGTAACATGCGTGGAATTTTCCTCGGGCCCATGGGCGCGCCCTAATCTTGCACCTCCTTTGGTAAAACGCCGGTTTTTCGGGTTTAGAAAATGGAAAGTCGAGATTTCTCCAAAGCACCACGAAATCTCTAGTTGGAGAAGTCGCTTGCGATACCGAGAGGGAGCTAGGTGCCGGGTTTGGGCTCAATCCATGGAGTGGTTCCATGTTCTAGGCAACGAGCCGGGGAATCTAGGGTTAGAAGCCATGTTAACACACTTGATAGACATCCTGGTGGTGCCTTGGGTGCCAAAGGACCTGGTATTCCCTTCCTATGATTTTATGAGGGAAGTGGGTCAAATGCAAGGGCTCCAGGAACCGTTTTCATGTTTTTTTTAAGATTTTGTTTGGTGTTGCCCAAAAAAATGGCGAAACCCGCCGGCGGCTGCGGCAACGCGACAGTCTGTGCAATCTTGAATCCAGGCATGCATCCATCCTATGTACCCCATGGGGCACCCCAAACCATTTTTCCTTGAAAATCGAGAGTGTCTTATAGAGTGCATAAAGTTAGACACCGCTTTACCGGGTCGTAGCTCAAAAAAATACAGTATATGCTTGCACCACGAGATAAATACCCACCTCCCAGGAATGGCCATGCACCATGGTGTAGTATCTGTGGAAATTGCCTCGGGCCCATGGGCGTGCCCAAATCTTGCACCTCCTTTGGGAAAATGCTGGTTTTTCGGGTTTAGAAAATGGAAAGTCGAGATTTCTCCAAAGCACCACGAAATCTCTAGTTGGAGAAGTCGCTTGCGATGCCGAGAGGGAGCTAGGTGCCGGGTTTGGGCTCAATCCATAGAGTGGTTCCATCTTCTGGGAAGCGAGGGAGGGGGAATCTAGGGTTGGAAGCCATATTAACTCACACTCGATAGATATCCTGGTGGTGCCTTAGGTGCCAAAGGACCTGGTATGCCCTACCTATGATTTTATAAGGGCAGTGGGTCACATGCACGAGCTCCAGGAGCCATTTTTATGTTTTATGATTTTTTTGATTTTGTTTGGTGCTGCCCAAAAAAAGGCGAAACCCGCCGGTGGCCGCGGCAACACGACGGACGGTACAATGTTGGACCCAGGCATGCATCCAGCCTAGGTACCCCATGGGGCACCCCAAACCATTTTTCCCTGAAATTTGAGAGTGTCTTATAGGGTACATACAGTTAGAAACCGCATTTACCGGGCCGTAACTAAAAAATACAGTATATGCTTGCACCACGAGATAAATACCCACATCCCGGGAATGGCCATGCACCATGGTGCAGCATCCGTGGAAATTGCCTTGGGCCCATGGGCGCGCCCTAATCTTGCACATCCTTTGGGAAAACGCTGGTGTTTCGGGTTTAGAAAATGGAAAGTTGGCATTTCTCCAAAGCACCACAAAATATCTAGTTGGAGAAGTCGCTTGCGATGCCGAGACGGAGCTAGGTGCCGGGTTTGGGCTCAATCCATGGAGTGGTTCCTTGTTCTGGGCAGCAAGGGGGGGAATCTAGGGTTGGAAGCCATGTTAACTCACACTCGATAGACATCCTGGTGGTGCCTTAGGTTCCAAAGGACCTTGTATTCCCTGCCTATGATTTTAAGAGGGCAGTGGGTCACATGCACGAGCTCCAGGAGCCATTTTTTTTAGATTTTGTTTGGTGCTGCCCAAAAAAAGGCGAAACCCGCCGGCGGCCGCGGCAACGCGACGGTCGGTGCAATCTTGGACCTAGGCATGCATCCAGCCTAGGTACGCCATGGGGCACCCCAAACATTTTTCCCTGAAAAATGAGTGTCTTATAGGGTACATACAATTAGAAATTGCATTTACCGGGCCGTAACTCAAAAAAAATACAGTATCTGCTTGCACTACGAGATAAATACCCACCTCCCGGGAATGGCCATGCACCATGGTGTAACATGCGTGGAATTTTCCTCGGGCCCATGGGCGCGCCCTAATCTTGCACCTCCTTTGGTAAAACGCCGGTTTTTCGGGTTTAGAAAATGGAAAGTCGAGATTTCTCCAAAGCACCACGAAATCTCTAGTTGGAGAAGTCGCTTGCGATACCGAGAGGGAGCTAGGTGCCGGGTTTGGGCTCAATCCATGGAGTGGTTCCATGTTCTAGGCAGCGAGTCGGGGAATCTAGGGTTAGAAGCCATGTTAACACACTTGATAGACATCCTGGTGGTGCCTTGGGTGCCAAAGGACCTGGTATTCCCTTCCTATGATTTTATGAGGGAAGTGGGTCAAATGCAAGGGCTCCAGGAACCGTTTTCATGTTTTTTTTGTTTTTTTAAGATTTTGTTTGGTGTTGCCCAAAAAAATGGCGAAACCCGCCGGCGGCTGCGGCAACGCGACAGTCGGTGCAATCTTGAATCCAGGCATGCATATAGCCTATGTACCCCTTGGGGCACCCCAAACCATTTTTCCTTGAAAATCGAGAGTGTCTTATAGGGTACATAAAGTTAGGCACCGCTTTACCGGGCCGTAGCTCAAAAAAATACAGTATATGCTTGCACCACGAGATAAATACCCACCTCCCGGGAATGGCCATGCACCATGGTGTAGCATATGTGGAAATTGCCTCGGGCCCATGGGCGTGCCCTAATCTTGCACCTCCTTTGGGAAAACGCTGGTTTTTCGAGTTTAGAAAATGGAAAGTCGAGATTTCTCCAAAGCACCACGAAATCTCTAGTTGGAGAAGTCGCTTGCGATGCCGAGAGGGAGCTAGGTGCCGGGTTTGGGCTCAATCCATGGAGTGGTTCCATCTTCTGGGCAACGAGGGGGGGGGGGGATCTAGGGTTGGAAGCCATATTAACTCACACTCGATAGACATCCTGGTGGTGCCTTAGGTGCCAAAGGACCTGGTATGCCCTACCTATGATTTTATAAGGGCAGTGGGTCACATGCACGAGCTCCAGGAGCCATTTTTATGTTTTTTGATTTTTTTTGATTTTGTTTGGTGCTGCACAAAAAAAGGCGAAACCCGCCGGTGGCCGCGGCAACACGACGGACGGTACAATCTTGGACCCAGGCATGCATCAAGCCTAGGTTCCCCATGGGGCACCCCAAACCATTTTTCCCTGAAATTTGAGAGTGTCTTATACGGTACATACAATTAGAAACCGCATTTACCGGGGCGTAACTAAAAAAATACAGTATATGCTTGCACCACGAGATAAATACCCACCTCTCTGGAATGGCCATGAACCATGATGTAGCATCCGTGGAAATTGCCTTGGGCCCATGGGCGCGCCCTAATCTTGCACCTCCTTTGGGAAAACACTGGTGTTTCGGGTTTAGAAAATGGAAAGTTGACATTTCTCCAAAGCACCACGAAATATCTAGTTGGAGAAGTCGCTTGCGATGCCGAGACAGAGCTAGGTGCCGGGTTTGGGCTCAATCCATGGAGTGGTTCCATGTTCTGGGCAGCAAGGGGGGGGAATCTAGGGTTGGAAGCCATGTTAACTCACACTCGATAGACATCCTGGTGGTGCCTTAGGTTCCAAAGGACCTTGTATTCCCTGCCTATGATTTTAAGAGGGCAGTGGGTCACATGCACGAGCTCCAGGAGCCATTTTTTTTAGATTTTTTGTTTGGTGCTGCCCAAAAAAAGGCGAAACCCGCCGGCGGCCGCGGCAACGCGACGGTCGGTGCAATCTTGGACCTAGGTATGCATCCAGCCTAGGTACGCCATGGGGCACCCCAAACATTTTTCCCTGAAAAATGAGAGTGTCTTATAGGGTACATACAATTAGAAATTGCATTTACCCGGCCGTAACTCAAAAAAAATACAGTATCTGCTTGCACTACGAGATAAATACCCACCTCCCAGGAATGGCCATGCACCATGGTGTAACATGCGTGGAATTTTCCTCGGGCCCATGGGCGCGCCCTAATCTTGCACCTCCTTTGGTAAAACGCCGGTTTTTCGGGTTCAGAAAATGGAAAGTCGAGATTTCTCCAAAGCACCACGAAATCTCTAGTTGGAGAAGTCGCTTGCGATACCGAGAGGGAGCTAGGTGCCGGGTTTGGGCTCAATCCATGGAGTGGTTCCATGTTCTAGGAAACGAGCCGGGGAATCTAGGGTTAGAAGCAATGTTAACACACTTGATAGACATGCTGGTGGTGCCTTGGGTGCCAAAGGACCTGGTATTCCCTTCCTATGATTTTATGAGGGAAGTGGGTCAAATGCAAGGGCTCCAGGAACCGTTTTCATGTTTTTTTAAGATTTTGTTTGGTGTTGCCCAAAAAAATGGCGAAACCCGTCGGCGGCTGTGGCAACGCGACAGTCGGTGCAATCTTGAATCCAGGCATGCATCCAGCCTATGTACCCCATGGGGCACCCCAAACCATTTTTCCTTGAAAATCGAGAGTGTCTTATAGGGTACATAAAGTTAGACACCGCTTTACCGGGCCGTAGCTCAAAAAAATACAGTATATGCTTGCACCACGAGATAAATACCCACCTCCCGGGAATGGCCATGCACCATGGTGTAGCATCTGTGGAAATTGCCTCGGGCCCATGGGCGTGCCCTAATCTTGCACCTCCTTTGGGAAAACGCTGGTTTTTCGGGTTTAGAAAATGGAAAGTCGAGATTTCTCCAAAGCACCACGAAATCTCTAGTTGGAGAAGTCGCTTGCGATGCCGAGAGGGAGCTAGTTGCCGAGTTTGGGCTCAATCCATGGAGTGGTTCCATCTTCTGGGCAGCGAGGGGGGGGGGGAATCTAGGGTTGGAAGCCATATTAACTCACACTCGATAGACATCCTGGTGGTGCCTTAGGTGCCAAAGGACCTGGTATGCCCTACCTATGATTTTATAAGGGCAGTGGGTCACATGCACGAGCTCCAGGAGCCATTTTTATGTTTTTTGATTTTTTTGATTTTGTTTGGTGCTGCCCAAAAAAAGGCGAAACCCGCCGGTGGCCGCGGCAACACGACGGACGGTACAATCTTGGACCCAGGCATGCATCAAGCCTAGGTTCACCATGGGGCACCCCAAACCATTTTTCCCTGAAATTTGAGAGTGTCTTATAGGGTACATACAGTTAGAAACCGCATTTACCGGGCCGTAACTAAAAAAACACATTATATGCTTGAACCACAAGATAAATACCCACCTTCTGGGAATGGCCATGCACCATGGTGTAGCATTCATGGAAATTGCCTCGGGCCCATGGGACCGCCATAATCTTGCAACTCTTTTGGGAAAACGCCAGTTTTTCGTGTTCAGAAAATGGAAAGTCGAGATTTATCCAAAGCACCACGAAATCTCTAGTTGGAGAAGTCGCTTGCGATTCCGAGAGGGAGCTAGGTGCCTGGTTTGGGCTCAATCCATGGAGTGGCTCAATTTTCTGGGGAGCGAGGGGGGGGAAGCTAGGGTTGGAAGCCATGTTAACTCACACTCGATAGACATCCTGGTGGTTCTTGGGTGCCAAAGGACCTGGTATGCCCTTCCAATGATTTTATGAGGGCAGTGGGTCACATGCAAGGGCTCCAGGAGCCGTTTTCACATTTTTTTTATTTTTTTAGATTTTGTTTGGTGCTGCCCGAAAAAATGGTGAAAACCACCGGCGGCCGCGGCAACGCGACGGTCGGTGCAATCTTGGACCCAGGCATGCATCCAGCCTAGGTACCCCATGGGGCACCCCAAACCATTTTTCCCTGAAAATTGAGAGTGTCTTATAGGGTACACACAATTAGAAACCGCATTTACCGGGCAGTAACTCAAAAAAATATAGTATATGCTTGCACCACGAGATAAATACCCACCTCCCGAGAATGGCCATGCACCATGGTGTAGCATCCGTGGAAATTTCCTCGGGCCCATGGGCGCGCCCTAATATTGAACCTCCTTTGGGAAAAGGCCGGTTTTTTGGGTTAAAAAAATAGAAAGTCGAAATTTCCCCAAAGCACCATAAAATCTCTAGTTGAAGAAGTCGCTTTCGATGCCGAGAGGGAGCTAGGTGCCGAGTTTGGGCTAAATCCATGGAGTGGTTCCATGTTCTAGGCAGCAAGGGGGGAATCTAGGGTTGAAAGCCCTTACTATAGCTCACATAAAAACCAGCACGCTCTGATTGGTCAGACATTTGTCACGCGGATCGTGCTAGTAAACCGTTGATCCTCTTTGATATAATGGCCACACGAAATTGTTATAGTAGTAACATCCCAATATTATTACACACGACATGTTAGTTACAACAATTACAATGGAGGACGTGGCAGCTAAATATGTAATAACAATACTAACAACAGAACATTACTCATCGTCGTCCTCGTCTTTGACATCGTCGGTGGCGGCGGCGGTGTCCTCCGATGACTCATCGGCAACTCCCTCCTCGTATATATGCGCCCTCTCCTCGTCAGAGTCCTCCTCCTCCTCGTAGTCCCACGGGTTGACGTCACTCTCCTCCGCTTCTACCTCCAACTGCTCCATGAACGCCTCCTCATTTCTCGAGTCGGAGTCGTCCTCGTCGCCGGCTCCTCTATTCCTCCTGCCCTTCTTCATGGTGGTCTCGCATTCTTTCCTCTGGCGCTCCTCCATCTTGGCTGCTGCTTGGCGCTCCTCCGTCTCTACCGGTGCAACACGCTTCTCGGGTTCGGAGGGTACGACAAGCTTCGACGTCGCGGTGTCCTTGAGCGCCGATGTCGATGGATCCAGGCGCGGTTGGACATGTCATGGTGCCTCAGATGGCTGCTTGCGGGCACGAACGATGCTGCGACGGTTAGCCACCGGCAAGGATCTGCCACTGCCACGGCACGGTTCCATGCTGCGCGAGGAAGTTGTTCGGAAATGCATGATGGCGGGTACGCAGAGTTGGGTGCCGATCTTATTAGGGGCACCAAGAGCATCTCATAGTCTAGTCACGTAAAAATTGTGATACATCGTAAAATATCTACGTACTGGGAGTGTTGTCACGTAACAAACCATAAAATACGCCATGTGGCAGCGTCGAGAAGTGTCCAGTGCGTGCCTGTCGACATGGAGTTGAATGTTCCAACATGTTCTGTCTGTGCAGCAGTTGCATGCGTCATGACAACCCCTTGAGCACGCACGCACGCTGGACGTGCAGACCGTAATTACTTCCTCCCTCGTAGTACCACCCCTATCCACGGTATACTAGGCGGCACGCGCCGAAGCCCCCGCTGAACCGTCCATCTAATTAAAGCCATTCCAATCGAGTCCCATCGTGTGGACTTTGGGGTTTTATTTCCTGGTTCTGCCAGTCATGCTTCTTTAAGAAGGAAGCGACATAGGCCATCGATTAACAAATAAACGGTGGATATAGGTTAAGATAGCACTGGAGTAAACGGTGGTCTTGTATAAGACTGTCCCACGGACTGGACTCTTTGACCATTCTCCCCTGCCCATCACTTTCTTCTTCCTCCTGCCCCCACCTTTCTCCATCTGCATTAGCCATGGCTCTCCGGGGGAGAGGCAGATCGACCGTGCGCGCGGAGAGAATGGAGAGAACTCGCCGCCTTAGACTTTCTGCTCAACCAACTGCTCATTCCCCCCTCGCACAGAGACCTAATCTCTCCTAGAAATGACGCTGAATGTTCCAGCAGGTTGGTGCTCCTTCCGCTTCCGGTACCGTCTACTTCTTCTTCTCTGATTTCTTATTCTTCTATGTCTACTTCTTCTTCTTCTTATTATTATTATTATTATTATTATTATTATTATTATTATTATTATTATTATTATTGTTATTACTACATATATGAAAGCTAAACATTTCAGTGATCTATTAGACATGCCAAATCAGTGTTGGTACGGTAGATGTCTACAGTAGTGCACATCTACGGTAACGTCTATCTTCCCTGAGCTCTCGTGCGCACCGCTTTCATCGTATACGTATTTTTTCCCTCCCGTTGGGGCCTGTACTTGTGTTGCGCCGCCTTCCGCTCTTTCCAAGTCAAAGCGGTGGGAGACCCCACTATGGAACAATCGAGACCTTCTTCCTCCCGGTCTCCAATCCTCACGATTTCTCTCTCACTCCCAATCCCCATCGATCAGTTCCAAGAGGAAATTCACACCGCTAAGGAAAAAATGTGGCATTCACATGCCATAGAAGCCCCCCACTTCCTCCCTGGCTGTCGTGTGCGTACCAAGCCATCCATCAGGGCATCAGGCAGCGCGTCCCCGGTGGCTGCTGGCCGTCGTGTGGCTTGGTGGATGTAGGTCCTCGCGACCTCGCTGGATGGTCCGCTGTGTGGCTGCTCGACCGTCGGTAGTGCCTCCGCGGCTCCGCCTGGGAGTGCGGACTCACCTGGATTCGCTCTGCTCCAACCGTACAACACGGGACCACGGGGATCATGTCGGCGACCGGTGGGGGAAGTGGAAGTCCGCAACAGGAGTGCAGGCTCTTCTCTTCCTCCCCAATCCCCATCGTTGAGGTCCAAAAAATCTGGCATCCCTAGTGGGGATTTCGCGCTATCCGCCGGTGTGCTCTGCCAAACTGGATTCTCCAGCGCCGGATTGATTGGGGTGACCAGATGTGCTCCCAGTCGTTGTCTTCACCCTTTCTATGTTTTACCTGGAGAGAGGCTCCACCTCCGGATAGATCGACCTGACGGCCGGTATGCTCTTCGTTCGTCCATCTCAACCCCTTCTTCCACCCTGCTTCGTCTCACCTCCTCTCTCTGACAGCAACGGCAGATGCGTCGGCACGGATATGGCTGCGTTGTTCACAGGACCGGTGGCCGTGGCGACACTAGTGGTTGCGTGCATCGGTGCATAGGTACGTCTGCATCTTCTCCCATGAGAGCCGACAACCAACCACGCTACATGTAAGCTTGGATGTTGCGGCTGCATGACATAGCTGTGCCTCCGCCTTACAGCATGCGCGGAGCACATGTGAGCGGCATGAGTTAGAGCCAAACTAACTTCTTCCACGGTAATTTTTCTGTCTTGGTCGTGAATCCTCAACCCCTTCTCCTCATCAATCCCCAACTTAGCCACATGCACTCTCTTCTATAATTTTAATGGTGACTGCATAGCTCTGCCTCTGGTAATTCATTTCTGCCTAGTTGATTCTCCTCTGATTTTGCGTCTATATTGTCTGAAGCAACAGAATAAATGGACATGACACATATGGAAAACCAACCATGCTATAGCCCTGCTGGTGTAGCTACCGTGAACACTTTCATGGAGTGCCCTACGGGCAAAGGTTCAATTTTTTTGGTTGCTCCTTTCCTCTATTATTGTTATAACTAAATTAATCATTTCTTTCGTTAAATTTTTCACGTACGAGTGTGGCCTGCAGCTGGCGGGATGGACTGTGTCCTTGACACAATAAGAGTGGTATTATTATCACCGAAGAAGAAGTAGGCGTTCTCTGAATTTTACCACCTCGTGTGTATTTCAAAATGGGAATCATTGGTCCACTGTCTAGGTATAGAAGGTGAGTCATCAGAGTCCATTGATACTATGAATTTACAGTCTTTTAATTACCTATGAGATTTCTGAAAAAGATGCTCTCTGAATTTTACTTGATGCCTATTTAAAAATGGGGATCCTTGGTCATCTGTCCATATACAAAATCCGAGTCATCAGACTACAAGGGATACTAAAGACGAAGAAATAGGCCTTCTCTGAATTTTACTTCGGGTCTATTTCAAAATGGAAATTCTTGGTCCATTGTCCATGTACAGAAGGTGAGTTGTCACATTGATACTATGAATTTATCAGAGTCCATTAATACTATGAATTTACAGTCTTTTAATTACCCATGAGATTCCTGAAATAGACGCTCTCTGAATTTTACTTGATGTCTATTTTAAAATGGGGATCCTTGGTCATTTGTCCATGTACAAAAGCCGAGTCATCGGACTACAAGATATACTAAAGGCGAAGAAATAGGCGTTCTATGAATTTTACTTCGGGTCTATTTCAAAATGGAAATTCTTGGTCCACTGTCCATGTACAGAAAGTGAATCATCAGAGTCCATTCATATTATGAATTTACAGACTTTTAGTTACATATGAGATTCCTGAAATATACTCTCTCTAAATTTTACTTGATGTCTATTTTAAAATGAGGATCCTTGGTCATCTGTCCACGTACAAAAGCCGAGTTATCAGACTATAAGGGATACTATGAATTTACAGTATTTTAGTTACTTACGAGGTTTATAAATTTCACCTTCGGGCATGATATTTGTATACTACCGATTACTCGGAATGCATGCTTTGGTTGTACCATTCCATCTTCTGTTCATATTTATTTGATCGCAGGTGTGGAATTTTACTTTCAAAACCATGAACAAAGCAATTTGCAATGTCACAAACAAAGCAAAACACCTTCTCTTTATCGATCCTAGACTTGCATTTGTGTTGTGTTGGTGTAAGGTGAGATTGAGACATTGAGTTATCTTTCTGATCAATTAATATTGAAGGTTTGCGTTAAGTTTGTGTAGAATCATCGAACATCTATCTGAACCATTTTCTGAGTACTCATGTGTTCTAAGTTCTATCTCATTATGATACATGCATCCCAAAAAACAATTATGATACATGATTATAATTGATGCTTACAAGTAGGACCTACTCCTTACTCAATTACTTGTTACATAGAAACCATGTCAAAAACTGTGTCCTACCAGTTTGATAATTTTTACCATGCAGACTTTAACATTAAGGTGAATTATTATCATCTTATGGTACAGAAGACGTGCCATGTTCCAGGTGTTGCTTATGTACCTCCCAAATTATATTTACCCTTTCCTATTTCTGTCATGCTTTTAGTAATGATCTTGTGAGACCTCATAGTTTCTACCTACGTGTTTTTACTATGAGGTATGATCTTATGGTGCTGCATATTTTCAATGCAGTATCTGCACTTCGATTACGTAAATCTATACCATTCAGTAGTGAGAATTCCTACAGCGGGCCATTGCGTGGGATCATATGAGTGTTGAGCATGGGCATGGCAGAGCGTTCTGCGACCACCTTCTTGGGAACTCTGGCGGACAGGTATTTTTAGTTTAGTCAAGTGAGGAGGACACCATTTCACCACAACGATTTTCCCTTGATTGTGTACAAGATGGCTTCTAATTTAATTTCAAAATGGTGTCCATCACGTGCTAATTTTCGGTGTCTCTCCTGGTGTTCTTAAGTTTTTTTGGTTCTTCACTACAACACCTAACGGGAGGTAAAATTTCAGATTACTGTGTTTAGTGACAAACACTCTGGTCTAAAATTTGAAGTACACATTAGCACCATAGCAAACATTTGTCATCTTTTGCATTTCTACCATCCTTTATCGGGGACTATATGACACAATACCTTATTAGACACATCATTATAGCTAAAATCATGTAAATATAACTCCTGCAACAGACATATTTGGCATCCTCCATACTTCTATCACCATTTAACTGAGATTACATAACTAACTATCATAATGCATATTATAGCCAGAGTTAAATCACATAAAAAACTCCTGATAACTTTTAACTGGCCATCAATAGAATGGTAAAAGTACAAGTTCATGTGGAGGCGGGACTAACTCCTACTAGTGGCAGATTAAAAGTTTAAACACACTAGCATTTTAGGACATCTTAGCAAAACTCTCTTTAAATGAAGTTTGATTTTGTCACCTTTTCTTATCAAGACAAAGGCCAAAACTCACTTCTCGGTAATCCAACACAGAAGTTATTTCTAAGGTCTTATGATTATATTAATTATTAGATTAGTGTGCATTACTAAACTGTATCCCCACACGACCACATCAGAAGTAGGTTATGACTAGATGAGATTTGCCTCATTCTAAACACTTCATTACTTTCCATGTTCAATAACTTCTTTGAGAAATTTCACCTTTACTACATGGAGATCCTATTTTTTTCACTCTTACTAAGTGCTTGATTTTTTTTGTTCCATAGAGGTCCACACATAAAAAACTAATGAGGATTTAGGATACACCAAAAGGACTTTTTGGTTACTCCATCTAAAATCCATCTACAGTCCATTTCTCGGTTGCTCAGCAAGCTGGATGAGGATGGTATGATTTTTTTATTTCAGCTAGGCTTACTGAATGTATTTGTTCTTTTTGTAAGTAATATTGGTGGTCAGGTGTTGATTACCTTCGGCTGTGCCAGCCCCCTCTGTTTTTAGAATATTTCTCAAGTCCAGATAATATATCACAGGATTTGAGTTGGCATGTGCTTTATTTTCGGAGTTTGGTGGCTTCCCATTTCTTTTCGTCACATACATACAAACTTCTTTATTCGTATTTTGTAGATGCAACCTATGATGGATATCAACTCTCCAACTATGCGTTCTCAGTTTCTAAGTTTGTTTCATGTATTCGTCCAGTTCTCCAGATAAGAGGAGTTTGGTGGTGTCTTTTCTTAGTATTGTCTTTATTTGTATATTGCCCACCTAAATAGCATTTTTATAGTAATATATTTGGGTTGCACTTTTGTGAGGTCGTGACTTCCTGCACGCAAATGCAAACAAATATCTCCAGCTCTACTAGAGTTCTTTTTTGCTGAGTCAAATCATGTAGGTTGAGGATTGATTTACATTGTGAAATGTGCCATCAAGATCCATCGAAAGGGTTAGAATCCGATCACAGGATGAAGAGGTATCATTGTGAGAGCACTATGAAATATTGCATACATATGATTCCTCATTATGTTGTTTTTCCTTACCCGTGTATGTATTCATGTATACATTGAAAATAATCTGGATGTATGAAATGTATGGACAACTCCGTTATGCTCACTAGATGTCCATTAGATTTCACTAAATTTGTATTATCATTTTGTATAGATTGGCTATCATTTTCTTTTCTGTCAAACAATCAAACAATCAGTCTACCTAATAAGATACGGATAACAAAATAATTTATCGTCTCATGATCACCGTACGGGCGCGGCGTGTCGCCGCGCCAAAGTTCCCTAGTTATTATTACTATGTGGACCCTGAAAGCAACATGATGGCGGCGGCGGCGCTGAATGTTGCAGCAGGCCAGGGCTCCTCCTGGTACGGTCTTATCCTTCTTCTTTTTCTTCTATGTTCACTTCTTATTCTTTTTCTTATTAGTATGCTATATATTCCAGGGCGGCCGTGGACCCTGAAAGCAGCAC
Source organism: Avena sativa (assembly GCA_916181665.1). Classification (NCBI taxonomy): domain Eukaryota; kingdom Viridiplantae; phylum Streptophyta; class Magnoliopsida; order Poales; family Poaceae; genus Avena; species Avena sativa. Next base: position 116,081,682 of record OV702281.1, read on the forward strand.
GATGGCGGCGACATCACTGAATGTATGTTGTAGCAGGACAGGGCTCCTCCCGGTATACTCTTTTTCTTCTCTTTTTTCTTCTTCTTCTATGTCTACTTCTTATTATTCTTCCTGTTACTCTGCTACTTATTCCAGGATGGCTGTGGACCCTGAAAGTAGCATGATGGCGGTGGCAGCGCTGAGTTTTCTAGCAGGACAAGGCTTCTCCTGATACAGTCTTCTTCTTCTACTTCTTCTACTTCTTCTTCTTCTTCTTCTTCTTCTTCTTCTTCTTCTTACTCTGCCACATATTCTAGGGCGGTCGTGGATCCTGAAACCAGCACGATGGCGACGGCGTCGCAGGACCCGTTCGGCCCTGTTCCCCGGCTCAGCGAGGTAGGAAATCCTGACATGCATTTGGTTTTATTTTTGAGATTCTAAATGTGGAAATATTATCGTGTCTGCCCGCAAGTATCCTCCAAGTAGGGACCACACTCAATATTCGTAGACACATTTGGTGTTTTTGTGACTTGAATATTGTGCTTCCCTAGAACATGCAGTACAATTATAGGGTATCTATTTTAAATAATATGAACGATGCACCAAGCGAAGGCCAATTGCCGTGACAAGGTGGCCGCGATCAATGCCAAGATAGATAATCAACTGTAGGGTGCACGCTCCCTAACCCAGGCTAATGATCGCGATCAAAGCAGAGCGTGACGAGCTGTAGAGGGTGATCGACGATCTGCAGAAGTTGATCGCACACAGCTTGTTCAAACAAGACCTGGTCATCAAATTAATTACGAAGCTCTTGTGTGACAAGAAGAATCTCGAGAATAGATGCATCCTTCTGCTAGACGAAGCCATCGAGTCACGTAGAGAAGGCATCATCGAATCAAAGGCTGCCATCGAAGCCTACAATGACAGGGACCATTGCCTTGATGCATTGAGACGGATGAAGGAGGACATGGACTGAGGTCTTACCATGCCCAAGAGTCCAAAAAGAACAGGGAGCTAACGGCAATGCCCAATTCAGATTTAGAGTAGAGGGGGGTAGGAATCTCAGCTCATGCTCCGCTGCTTTTGTAATTTATACATGTCGTGCAGTTAAAGAATCTTGGAGCAACTCCTTATTTCTCTGTTTATCTTACTTGCCTGTGCACTAAATTATGGGTTTGTGTTCTCATGAATGGTCATCATCCTTTCTTTACATTATGTATCTGAGCTTGGAATTAGATTATGACTATGCCACTACTATTTGGTTACATTGGAAAAACCCACAGCACTCTTAGTTGGATATAGTATCACGTTGCTTTGAAATTTAAATTACGACTATGTCACTACTTTATCCTGTTGAATTGGAAAAAAGGGCTTTATTGCTTTGAAATTGAAATTAGGACTGTGCCACTACTTTATCCTGTTGAATTGAGAAAAAGGCTATATTGCTCTGAAATTGAAATTAGGACTATGTCACTACTTTATCCTGTTGAATTGGAAAAAAGGCTATATTGCTCTGTTATATAAATTAGAAGTATGCCACTAGTTTATCTAGTTGAATTGGGAAAAATCCTATATTGCTCTGACATTATATTTGGAATTAGGACTGTGTCACTAGTTGATTCTGTTAATTTTTGAACAATTCTTGATTGCTCTGTCCTTCAAATTATGACTTTGACACTAGTTAATTATTTAAATTATGGAAACTAACCACATATTTTTGTTGCAGCAGAAGAGGAGAAAGCTCAACCCAGAACTGCCGACCTGGCTAAAGGACAAGATGGCTATCCAAATGGAGAAGCAGAATTTCCAGAAAGTGTCAAATGACCTCCTGAGAAAAGAAGTCGCCATCCTTTATGACAAGTCCCGCAATCTGAAGGTGGACATTGCTGGATGGAAGGAACTTCACGAGAAAAGTATCACCTCGGTGCAAACTATAAGTTCCTCTGAATTTAGTTTGCAAACTATGTGTTCCGACGGACCAGATCGTGTTTTATCCATGTAGTAGTGATTTTGTAAACGTGGACCTCTCTCTATGCAAACTATGCTTTCTTCTGAAAGGTTATTTTGCTCAAGGATTGAGTTTGGATTAGTCAAGATATCACAAATGCAAGTCTTACAGTTAACTAGTTTTAGATATTGCCACAGCACAAATTATTCATCTAAAATTTCCTTGATCGTCTGTAGCTTGTCCTTGTTCACCTCACGCTCCTTCTTCAGATCCTTTAACAGCTCCGCAATGCAGTACTCTAGCTTCTTATTCTCTTCCATGAGCTGATCCCTCTCCTTTTCTGCCTTCTAAATCTTCCGTGCAGTTCCCACCACCAAGCTCCCATTGATTGTTTCATTTAGTTCTGACCGCAAATGCTTGATTTCCTGTTCCAGCTCCTTATTTCCTACTAAGAGCTTGTAATTTTCTGCAGCTGCATCACGGGCATCTGTAAATCTCCTCGACCTTGCAAGCTCATACATATCCTACAACTAGGCCAAACATTTTTTAAGTGCGTCTGGTCACTCAAGATCCACCTACTCTACTGTTTACACATTGGGCCAACCTAAAAAAACGGGACCTAATTATCAACATAACACTACACAATTTTCTTCATGTCGCCATTATACATAACGAAAGCAAACCTGATTTGTACAGCCCCAAAACGTTCTTCCAGTGTTACTGCCTTCAAATCAACATATTTCCTTAGTTTTAGCCCATGGTCACATGGTACTTGCCAATTGAGATCTAGGCCCTCCCAATCGGGGTCATAGATCATGAGTGGTACCTATAATGGAACGAAAAGCTAGAAATAAACACGATTGCATGCACATTTCAAGTCTTGGGTCGAGGTAATTACCAATGCCTAACCATTGCCGAGAAACAGAGGAAATCACATCGTGGAGGGAAGACTCGATGTCGGAGAGAAAGTTGTCCCTGCTCGACTGGTCGTCCTCGTCGTTCCAAGGCAGCATGGAGAGAGGAGGGTAGTGAGTGGAGAGAGAAGGATTGGGGAAAGTGAAGTGCGCCAATGTTGCAACATTGACTAAATTGGCATGCTACAATGGTTTAATTGATACAATGTACCGTGGCTGGATTACTATCTCATATCTAATAGTTTTTCTCTTCCTTCATTTTAATTTGTAATATTAATCATGTACTTCCTCCTTCCCAATTTGTTTGACTTATAGCAACATACAAAATCTTATGTACAAAATAATATAGGATTATGGTTCATGGTTTAGGGTATAATGAACTATTTATTGTACTAACCCCTTAACCCTTATTCCTAAACCCTAGACCTGTGCATCCATGATAGTACTTCCTTCTAAGTAACAGATAATTATCTAGCGATTAGTCAAATTACTAATCCCACAGAGCATTATATTACATCATAATCATGTCAAATACAAGGTACTTATATATCACCTTGTTTAGTGATGGTTTCAATGAATGATATGTCCCAAAATCCCAACAGCTCACAACACGTTATACTACAATATCTCCATAATCATAATCCCACAAACAAATTTATCACATCATCTCAGCAAACACAATCATGTCAACTACAATGTACTTGTGTCTTATTACAACAACGATGCTTTCATCGAGTGATATGTCCGAAAATCTCAACATCTCACAGAATATCGGATTGCAATCTCTGAACAAACACGAACACATCAACACAGTTTCAAAGCAACAACAATCTTTGTTACAAATACAGGCAGGGGAGCCCTACGGTCTATCTGACAAGCCCTAGGTAGCAAATCTCATCAGATCTGATCAACATCTATCGCCTCGTTCTGTTCAGCCACAACAGGGGCCTCTGCATCCACTACAACCTGTCTAACAACATCAGAAATGGCATCCAGGAAGAACACCTTCCTGGTTTGCTTCTTTCGTCGCATAATCTGCATCAGATCATCGGTATCCAAAACCTCTATGAACTCCTACTTCTTATGATGCCACCACCGGAGTCGTGCCATCTACTTGGGGCCAATAATGATTTCCTTACCAATCATCTCTCTCATTTCAACAAGAGTTATGTTTTTGGAATCGACGGCTATCTCCAGAGTACATGATGAAATTGGCTTACTAACTCCGCCATCAAGTTTTGCTGTGTATCAATACACCTCCAGGTGTATATTGAACTTAGCTTGATCAACATCTGGTGGTCCGTAAAATCGATCAACAGAAGCTCTGGTAGCAATATCTCCAGTATATGCATGCATATCATCAATCATCGGTTCAACTTTCACTTGACGATCAGCTACACAACACTCCCAAAGCATCTGAAGCTCATGGGAGTCCTCAATTTGCACATAGGTATCACTCATGTTACGCCACACCAATTTTGCCCTCTGTCTGGATCCCCGAGGAATTCTAGAATGAAGCATATCTATCAGCTGCAAAACAGACACAACCTCTTTGTAGTTGACAAGCAGACGCACATCCTGCTCAAACACAACCCTCTCGCAACCAAAATCTAGTTTTGCAGTGTACTGGCGGACATGAACCGTGAACTCATATAGGTCCACTGCATCGAAGCTATTCCTAATTTGATTAAAAAGGGGACCTTTCAGTTCATCTGACACTACTTTGCAGTAACTAATCTACTTGCTAGACAAGGCACATATAAGAAAAATTCACCTCTCGCTCTTCTCCCGGGTGGTTTTCTTTGAGATCTGGGTTGCACGAACCAGCACTACAGCCGAACACTCCGCCGCTGGCCTAGCTTTTTCTTCAATCCGCTGCTTGTAGGTACCCTGCTGCAGACTTCTGGCTGACCTCCTCGCTAACCTGGGCTGCAGAACCCGCCGCTGATTTGCTTGTCTGGCGTTGTGCCTGAGACGCTGGCTCCGACGAAGCCGAATCAGTCACCGAAGTAGCTACCACCTTGGCCTCGCTTGACATGCCGCCGCCAGATTCAGTGTGTGTGTGTGTGGGGGGGGGGGGGGGGTGGATGGGTGGGTGGGGAGGGGACAGGGAGAAAAACGACCGTCGCCGCCGCCGAACCGGATTCAGTGTAGGGAGAGGGAAACCGCCGCCGCTGCTGCTGGATTCAGTGTCGGGGGTTAGGAAAGTACATAAATGGATTTGCCCGTGCGACACGTGGACGGTGACTTAGACGGGGCATAGCAGGGGCACGACAGGTACTAATGTAACAGAATATCTTGACATAACAGCTAAGATTTGAAAATATTTGGTTTGGCCACCATTCACTCGAAATGCCCCTCTCGATAATTACCCCTCGAACTTTTCGAATCGCGGTGATTACACGCAACTCGGACCCTGTGTTGCCTTTGCCTGCGAACTTTCTGGCCGCAAAGTAGTATCCCCCGGACCTAGATCATGACGCTTCTAGATCTTGTGGCCGAAATCATGGCGCTTACAGCGGGGCTTGCCTCTGTGTGGGGAGGAGGACTGTTGGGTCTAATGAGGTTCGTTCCAGCTGCCTCTAGGCGTCCGGTTCCCCTTGGTTTCACTGCCAGCTTCCTGCATATCTATGATAGCCTCAACTTTCTCCGACAATCTTGCTAGGCCCTGGCCTTGCCCTCCAACCTGGGTAGCTCTTCCACGATGGCTCACGCCGCGTGCAGATTCTTGATCGGCATATTGTAGGTAGGCTGGATGAGGGGGAGGTGGGGCTTTCTCGCCATACTTCTCCAGATGGGCTCCTAGCTCTCCTCCATGATGATGAACTTGCCCCGACGGCTAGGCTTTCTCCTTCATGCTCTCGAGCGCCGAGAAACGCTGGTATCCAGCCGACCCGACCATCATGATCTCCATGCCAGGAGGAGCGATGAGTGCGCTGATGGCTATGGGCGGAGGCTCGGCGAAAGAGATGATCTCCCAGGGAACTACTCCGGGATGGTGGCGACGTAGACTGGCAAGTTGCCGAATACAAGATGGTGCCATCTGCCGGGAAGCTGGAAACGATGAAGCACGACACGTTGTTGATGATGCATTCTAACTTTCCCAACATGAGCACTAAGTTGGAACCACACACTCACCGACAGAGGTGCAGGGTCCCGTGCATAAAGAAACCCCGGTCGCATCCATATTGCCCCACGGTGGGCACCAACTATCGTCATATGTGGAACGACAATAACTAAGGAGGTAAGATAGAGTTGTGGGAGCAAGCAGGAATGCTAGCGACGGTGTTCACATACGAGATTGGATATAAGAAAGCATAGCGAGACACTAGAAGTACCCAGGTTCAGAGTGTTGGGGTTCCGGTGCAGAAAAAATATTTTCCTATGTCGGATTGCCCTAATGACCAAGATCTATCTATTAGTAATGTAGTAACGGCCAAAGGTTTCAGATACATACCCTTGTAGTCCGAAAGCGGTTAACATTCCGAGGGGAACGTGGTTGAAGTAGTCGTGCTCGTAGCCGACCTCAAGGCTGCGAAGCTCCTCGCAAGTTACCCATTGATCCATCATCATGAAGTCGTCCGGCTCATGACATTCAAGGTTCCCCAAGTGTGTACCCTCATGGTTTCGTACACATACGGTCTATGATGAATACCTCCGGCTCCCTGATCCCGCCGGGAGTGCGGAAGTAGATCTCCGGCTTTGAATCCACGCAGCGCAATCGCATGCTGCAGGTGTGTCATCTATTGCGTGAATAGTCTTTCCATAAGACCATACTAGCACAAGGAGACAACTAGAGAGAGAGGAGATGGATGGAGGAGGCTCATAGAGGAGGGAGGACATCTCCCAACTCGTTCCCTTGGTGTGTGTTCCTCCTCCAAGGGTGGCTCTTTATATAGGGGTGGAGGGGGCAGCCTTGCCCCTCCCCAAAGCCTTCCAGGAGGCAGCCAAGGAAGCAAGGCTGCCTTAGGGCTCCCCAAACCCTAACCATAGCCGTTGTCCAAGGGGCGCAGCCCTAGGCGTCCCCAAAACCCTAGGCGCATAGGCTTTGCCCTTCCCTCTTGATTTTTTCCCTCATGGTCCCTTTTTCCCTAGGAAGTTTGGCCCATTAGTGGAATACCCTTTCAAATTATATTTTAATATTATATTTACTATTAATTACATTAAGTAATATGTAAATACATACTACAAAATCTGATTTGACCCGAAACACCTTTCGGTTCCCCTTCGTTTTCCTCTGAACATCTTAGGAACTCCCTAGAACAATTCCGGTCCTCTCACGGAACTTTTCTAGTTTACCTTGTTTCTCCGAACAGCTTTGGATCTCTCTTAGTGGAACAATTCCGGATTTCTCTTTCTCTACTGTGATTCCAACTTACAGATGATCTCTAGCGCATCGTACCCTTAAGTGTATCCCCTCACGGCTCGGGAATGGCACAAACATGATCTCTATCAATGAGGAACAGCGGGACCGGGATGCCCATATTGACCCCAGTACATTCCACGATGACAATGGCATTTGAACCGTAAATGTCGAGTCTAGTTCCCTTTGTTTCTTCGATACGACTTGTCCGAGATCCGATCGTTTGGTATCAAATACCTTGTTCAATCTCGTTACCGACAAGTACTGTTTCATTTGTTACCGCGATATTACATCCCCATGACCTAGTCACATGTTTCAACATTATATATGTAATCTTACCAAGTCGACCTTATGTATGTTACCCGTCACTAGGTGAACAAATCCTGGTCTTGATTCATAGGCCTCAACCTATTCCTATGGAATAGCCAACATACACCTTTATAATCACCATTTCACTGAGTGACGTTCTATGTAGTCCAAACAGCCTCGGGAAACAATGATTAATATGATATCACGGTCTAAGGAGAAGGAGACTACATTTCTGACTATTGCAACGATGAACCTCGTGATTTGATCGGGTCGCAATCTTTGGGTAATGTCCATCTATCATTCACCAATGTTATGACCTTGTTCTCAACTGGCACTATCACCCATGATTAGGAATTCTCGATCATCTGTTGCCCAACGAGCTAGTATTAATAGAGGCTAGTAGGGACTTTTGTTTCATATCACACATGTAGCAATGTTTCCACTTTATACAATTATAGCACAACATGAAACTATTACGAACTTATTGGAATATGACAATAATAGCCATTTATTATTTTCCTCTAGGGCATATTCCCTTCAGTCTCCCACTTGCACTAGAGTACATATAATCTAGCTCACATTTACTAATCATAAACCATATCTCATATGTGTTTATTTATCATACATGCTCATGGGAAATGTCTTGTCCCTGGTTTGTTTTAACAGATCAATGTCTTTTGCAAATCGTTAATGTCTTCCTAATTTTGACATTCACTCCATTATCTCATAATGGGTTGAAGTATTCGTTTGCACAGAGTGAGACTAAGTTTCTATTGTTTACAATGATGGTCGATAAGTCAATTTAACTTTCACTGTTGTCACGTAAACCTTTAAAACACACTTAGCAGAAGTCGAACTTCTTTAAACAAAACTATACTTATATATCTATATGTAGATCCTAGTGCATAAAATGTAACTATGTGCCTAACTTTGGTTCTTGCCATTTAAGAACAAACTTAACTCTGATTCAGCCAACCAGAACCTTGGGTCATATTACGTCGAGTATACAATATGGTTGTATGGAAGAACCTATGACTGAGGCATAGGAGATACAACACATCTCTTTATTTCTTTTAACCATGGTTGTAATACTGAGACTAACTCAATGCTTCATACAAGTAAGAACTTCTTTCTTAAATTGTTCCATTCTAAACTACTTCAGAATCTTGTCTAGGATATTATGAATACTCTTAGAATCAAGTCCAAAAAGCATCCGATAATAATTTATATTAAACTTACCAATCTATCTCGATAGATTCAATTGTATAATAACTGATTTAACTTTATCCACATTTACTAACTTAAATATTATTAATACAAATCACATCATTCATATATGTCGTCCACATATTTAAGAATGATGACACACTCCCACTCAAATATGGCATCCATATATGAGATACAGGGATTTCACTTGTCTCCCACTCAAATATGGCATCCATATATGAGATCCAGGGATTTCACTTGGCTCCCATTCAATAATATTGGACTTTCCAAAATTCTTTGATCATCATCAAGTTGAGAATTCTAGATAGGAGATTCCAATATAGATATCTTGCTGGTGTAAATCCAATAGATTCAAGCATCGCTACATTTGTAGTCAACTCTTTGAATATGTCCAAACATACTGTGTGACAAATCAAGCTTTATGTCTATCATTAAGTTTCATTTATTTCTTATGACTATTGCAGTCATTTATAAATATCAAGTAAACATCTTTACTTAATAAGATTAAGTAACATGTTACTTTTCAATCTTAAATGTAACTTAATACAGGATTTTATGACTCCTAGTCATTTCTCGCACTTAGGTCCATGACACTTCTTTATAATTCGTAGGTATGTCTCGTTCCAACAACATGAGATGTGAATCAATAAATATAATTCCGCAAACTTGCAGAATATGTATTGTTGAATCCTACTTTCTTTTGTAAAAGTATTTGATGAAACTTTATGATTGTTGTAATTAGTTTCTCCTCTATTTTAGAGTTTGGTTTCCTAAAACAAATTTCACTGCGCCACTCAACAATCATGAGGTAAGGTCAAATACCTTGTTTGATATTTTACTTTCTTCCACATGTATCTTCATCAAGACACATAAACTTAGGACAACAACAGGTGTTCCCTTTGTGTAACATGTATTCATAGTTTCCTAGGAATACACTACAAAGACTTTTTTATTTGCCACAATTTTCAATAATCGAAATCTCTAGAAACTCGAACATTCCATAACTCTTATGGTGTTGTTTCCACGAATCTTTAGATGTTCCTTTATATTACACATGAGTGTTCACTTATTTCGATATTTAACTCTAAACGAAACTATAACCCTGATAAGAGATAATATAAGACAATATGTATCCAATACAGAATAATTATGATGCTTAGACATATTAACACCTTGAATTTGTCGAATTATCATAATTTGTGAAACATCTTTTGCAAGTCCTTTTATCTAATACTTTAACTTAAATACTTTTGTCATATCAATCAAATCAAAAAAGGCTTTCTATTCCTGTTAATTCAATATCCCACTTTGTTTTAAACTCAATTGAAGAATTCAAATAATTTCAAACTTCTGTTTCATTAAGTAAATACACCTATTCACTTAAGTCCACAATGAAATAATGATTTACACTATTTTTTGAAAATATGATACATCACTATGTATAAAATTCAACATTTCTTCGCATATCACCGTTTTACCAGAATGTGGAGTTTTAGTCATCTTTCCAAACGAGGCATGGTTTTGCAAAATCTCTAGATCAAATATCTAAGACCCCTTTTTTCATCTAGAATGAAAAAAGCAATAACCACCTTGACTTAAACAATAGTGTCGCGTCATTATTAAACTTTGGGTATCTTTTAGCATTCCAATCTTTTATAAATGCTTCAACTATTATCATTAACATAGTGATGATAATAACTCATTTATAATCGTAATTCGACCATAAAGTTATTATTCATAAGAATAATACAACTGGCTTATAACTTATTCATATGAATGATCGTCTCGCTAAAAGCAAGACATAGAAACAAGGATTACAAAATTTTATTCAAGACCACTAATCCAAATGATAAACTTTGAGGAAAGAATTGATGTCGTCCATCAACTAGTTTTCTTACCATCATCAAGCCACATTCCCATAATTCTAGCAATTCTCAAGCAGACCATCCTGTTTTCAAAAACGGAAAAAGTATCCAATACTTTGTACGAGTTTTGCAAGAATTACATTTGTAACTTTGTATATCTGATATATACCCATTTCATCCATGACCTCTATTGCAATCAAGCCCTTCCGAGAGTTCTCAACTCTAATGCAAGATTGCTAAGTGATTCTCGAATTATTCTGTTTTCATCCATCATGGAAGAAAACTCATCTAACGGCTCATACTTTATGTGCCTGATTTTGCAGAATACAAAATTGTAGTCCAACTCTCCATCGAATGGAGAATGATTCATTAGAGGATAATGGAGAAAAGACAAATGTTGTGGAGTCATCGGATGATCTCCTATTGGTTATTGTATCGGGAAGAGAAGATCATATTATTACAATGATATCCCCCTGGCGTGGGTATTAATCTATGAAATTTGACCCTTCTGCTAAGTTCCATATCAAGCAAGATATTTCTCATGTTCGCAAAGGACCTCAATGAGATAGGACATGATCTACTAAGATATTTTCAGATAGACATCTCTACTAAGTTCATAATTGAGCTCCCACTGAAATTGTCATCCCTTGGACAATTTTAGCGATCACATGATCCCAATTCGCTATGCAAACCCCGATCGTCACTACTAGAAACATAGCTTTAAATGTAGAGATTTTCCAATGTCAGTCACATCATCTATGTGACTCATGCTCGATCTTTCGATCTATTGTGTTCCGAGGCCACATCTGTACATTCTAGGCTCACCAATTCTAACTTATGTGTATTGCAGTGCAACATGGCTTACACCCTCAGTATGGGAACACATTTATGTCTGACACCCGATCGTCATGGCGTGCCTCATAACAGAGAACTTTCTTAGTGGTGCACACAGAAGGGGAACACTACAATTGGAATTAGGGGAGAACACAATATTCTGAGGCCATGTCTATACATGCTAGGCTCGCCAATTAAACCTTAGTGTATTGTGTGACACATACATGTCTTGTAACCCACATGGTATATGAACATAGTTATGCCTAGCCCCAGATCATCACGGTCAGCTTCAAAACGACGAACTATGTTGGCGTTTGCACACTAGGGAGAATACAATATTGGAATTATTAGCGATCATCCTATTTAGTATGCTACCATTGAGTATCTAATACTAGCACACAATAAGATGTAAAATAGGTATCACCGTCACATGTATATTGTAATATGATATGGTCCTTATCGTTCCTTGATCTCCATCGAGCCCTCTGGCATGATCTCCATATTGCCACAGGTTTGACGCCAAGTCCATGGCACCATCAGTAGGTCGTCCATCAGAACGATAACTATTACTACACAAGATTAGTAACATAAAAGTAAACTATTTTACCTTCATATCTACCAAGACCATATCAAATCACATGCCCTCCTGCAAAATAAAGTTAGATGCCTCTACTTTAACTTTTGCAAGTTTTACGTGGTTATTAGGACTTTCGCAATAGAACCGTTTATAATCTACGAACTTTCCAACCACAACATGGATCCATAAAGTTGTCTCTGCTACACCCCTTTCGGGGCCCTCCGTTGTAAATGCTATATCAACTATTGAAAGAGAGATAGACACCTGTTAGCCACTTATACGAACAAGCTGTATGTCGAGCGTGGAACCAGTATCGCGTAAGAATACGCGTAAGGTCAGTCCAGGCCACTTCATCAAACAATACCATGATATAAACAAGTACACATGGGAGGGTAACAACTATAGGATCAATTCTCGCACAAACCATGTGCATACTGGCCGTACAACATCACTACGGAAAGATCGTATCTGATACCACTGTTGGGGTTCCAGGGTAGAAAACAAAAAAAATCCTACGTCGGATTGCTCTAATGCCCAAGGTATATCTATTAGTAATGTAGTAAAGGCCAAAGGTTTCCGATACATACCCTTGTAATCCGAAAGCGGTTAACATTCCAAGAGGAACGTGGTTGAAGTAGTCGTGCTCATAGCCGACCTCAAGGTCGCGAATCTCCTCGCAGGTCACCCCTTGATGTATCATCATGCGACCGTCCAGATCACGACATCCAAGGTGCCCCAAGTGTGTCCCCACGTGGTTTCATACACATACGATGTACGATGACGACCTCCGGCTCCCCGATCCCGCCGGGAGTGCAGAAGTAGATCTCCGGTTTGGAATCCCCATAGCACAACGACGTGCTACATGTGTGTCATCTTTTGCACGAATAGTCCTTCCATAGGACCATACTAGCGCAAGGAGATAACTATAGAGAGAGAGGAGGTGTAACATCCCAAAAATACTAAACTTGGATCATCAAACTCTAATCATCAAAATTAGGGTTAAAAAAACTTTTGTAAATAAAATTATGAAAGCATGCATATGAGTATGCATTGAATTTGAAATTCTTTTGAACCACCTTGTTTGTATGTTTCCTTGCTTGTAAAATGTTTCTTAGGTGAAATAAACATCATCTAAAACATTTCCCACACTTCTCCCAAAGACAAATAAAGCAAAACAAATAAAATAAAGGAATGGTCATTTTGACCAATTTAACTCCCATGCCTACTTTGGCTGTCTCAAACTTTCAGAACCTAACAGAAAATTTTCTGGACCTTTGCACCCCTTGAATGTACTCATAACAAAGTATCAAGGCCCACTTTGTGATCATCCAGAAACTTTCAAATGCATAGTTTAAATAACAATTCAAAATTGAATCTTTATCATATGGGAAGATCCCACTTTTTCAAAAACCACTCAAACAAGCTCAACTTTCAAAACCCAAGCATCTGCAGACTCACCAGCACCAATCTAGAACACCCACCAAAAATCTTTTTAAAATTCAAAACTTGAATTCATGCGGCCATTTCATCAAACAGGTTGCAGACACAAATCATACAAAATCTAAACACTATAGTGAGCAGTGATTGAAGCCTAACTTGTTTCCTCTCTAGCTCACAACCATCTCAGTAGATCATCTAGCAAGTTAAACCAAGCACTAGCCCCACTGTAAGCTTGGCATTGCCATCAATGGTGAACAGACGAGCACACCCATGTCACCCCCATGTCGACAGCAAGCTAGGAGGAGAAGCAAGCCTAGCCAGCATGTCTGGGAGGCAGCCCACCGTCCACCGCCACTTGCTGTCCACCGCTCGAACCTTGCCAACCCCTAGACCACACGCACGGACCGCGCCCAGACCGCCAGCGACCATGCTGAGCGTGCGCCAGAGCGCCACCCTCGACCGAAGCCCATAGACCGCGCTCCGCCCTCGTCGCGTGCATACATGATCACCACCGACCCAGGAGACCGCCAGACATCCCCGTTCGCCGCCCCGTGACGCACAACCACCGCTCGCCGTCGAAGACACCGCCTCTGCCGCGCAGAGCGTCACGTGTTCCAGACCAAACCTCACCGCCCCTACACGCGCATTTAAGCTGTAGAGCATCACCATGAGACCACCAAGCGATCGCCACCACCGGCCATGCCTCTAGCCGCCCGTAGCCATGTCGCCACCGTCGCCTGCCCATCCCGTTCGGTCCCCACGCTCGACTATAAATAGAGGCCACCCCCGCTCGAATTCTTCACACCATTCTACTCCCCTCTCATCACTGATCGTGCCACACCGTTCCCGGAGCAAGGCGAGCAGCACTTCTCTGGAATTTCACCGGAGCCCGCCGCCTCTGGAGAAGAAGGGCGCCATCGATTTCATCCACCCCAGGAGCTTCCGCGACCACCCCTGAGTTCGCCGTCGTCGACTTCGTCGTTCGCCCGCCTCGCCGACCCTCGCCTGCACCCCGGTGAGCCCCCAGCAACCCCCACTGTCCGCGATAGGTTTCTATCTCGCCGGTGTTGCTCAACGTCGACGATGACTCTCAGCCGTTGGATTAGAATCAGATCGAACGCACCACGTTGTCCCGTACCGCTTCGCACCCCCCTGTGTCACTGACGAGTGGGGACACCCACTTAAACAGCCCGCGGAAGCGCTGCTCTTAGCAGGCCGGCCCAGTATCGTTTCCCGCGCAGCCCAGTTATTTGAATTAAACCTTTTTCATTTTATTTCAAACACACTTCTGTACCCAGTTTCAAAAGTCAACCCAGATCGATTCAGTGAACCAAATTGAATGAAACTAATTTTGTTAGAAAGGTCTTGAAATGCTGAATCCAAGCCCGTTGGATTCAAGTCATTTGGATCTATAGATCACCCATGGTAAAAATAACAAGGCAGAAGCTTTTCTACATTCAAACATTTTTCAAATTTAAACCGTAATAGATTTTGAGTTGATTCCAACTCTCAAAAATCACATTTAACCATAGCTTTCAGAATATATAAAAATATATAGGTTTACTTGCAGAAATAATGTTCAAGTAATAAAAGAATGCCCCATAGGCATTTCTAGTCACTTTATTTAATTAAAATAAAAGGGTAAAACCTTATTAAATTGTGACACCACTTTAAATCACATTCCCATGAACTAAAATATGTGGTGATGACATGTGTTAACATGATCCCATGTTTGGTTTGGAGAATATTAAATCTTAAGTAGTTTTTCAATGAGTAGAAATTACTTTTCTAAAAATAAAAGGAATTAAACCAAGCCTTAATCTTGTAATGATTAGAGATGATGTTAGATCATCTATAGGACCCTTGTGTGTGATGATTGCAAGTAGTTAAGTATTGTTTGGTGATTGTGTACATCGTATTTATTTATAGACGCTAGTACCGACCAAGGATACGAGGAGGAAGGAGGATTCTACGAGGAAGAAGCCGAGGAGAACTTCAACCACTGCTCTGCACAAGGCAATCTTTACTAATCAAGTTGACCAATGCAAGCCAATACTTGCTTGTTACCATGCCAAATATATGCCTTAAGCATATATGATCATAACCACTTGATAAACCATTCCTAGTTTTACCTACAAGCTTTCTATTTTATTTATTTATCAAAGATCTTACTTAGATTTTACTAAAATGAATGGTAGATACTAGAAAGATATGTGAAGGTTGCATAAATAGCATAAAATTTGGCCTAAGCTAGATAGTCTTGATGTCATCTTAAGGCATGAGATTAAACTTAGTCAAAACCCCACTAGTGTACCACCCCTCATTAGTACTCACCCCCACTTGTAGAGGCTAGTGCTAAGCATAAAACTTGATCAACTTTAGATGGGAATACTTGGTGGAAAAATGGTTATGAAAACCTTGGAATGATGGATCATTTTATTGAAATGTTTTGGACATGTGTTTTCCGAACACCTGATGATTTGGTGATGAAAATGTTGAGGCATGAGCCTTAGCCCTTTTTAAAGCTGATGGTTGTCTGGATGCGATACCATTCCAATTTTATCGTACAACCACAATATCCGAAGATTGGGTAGGGATTGACTGGAAACTTATATACCTTAGTATTAGTTCCCTCACGGCCAAGGTCTGAGCTGAGGCTACCTTGTGAAGATTGTCCACCTGTGCAGTACCCAAGATGACAGTCGGTCATGGTTGGGAGGCCAAACTCACAGGAGAGGTGCTTATACTAGGGCGTGTAATTGAAAGGTTAGGATTGATTATCCGCATACTGAGTATGGTGAATTCAGGATTTGTTCCTGACGGATGTATCGAATGTTGTGGTGAAAGGGTACAATCTCTGCAGAGTGTCAAACTATTCGAATTGCCGCATCCGCGGTTATGGACAGTTGGAGTGGCCATACTGTTCCCCCGTCAGACTTTTAAAAATGACTCGTGAAATGAATTGAGACTTTGACTTGACCACAACAGAGTTGTGACATGAGTACAAGATCCCCCTTAGGAGTTATAAAATTGTGACTAGCTATGGAACTTAGTAGAGATAAATCTGGCTTTTGCAAAATAACCCTAGAGCCTAGTGTCCTATTATCAAAACCCCCTTTCACTTGTTAGTATTAGTTTGCGAGTACTTAAAGAGTACTCATGGCTTTGTCCCTGGCTATTCCCAAGGCCAGACTATGAAGAGGAGTACCTGGAGGATGGACCCCAGGAAGGTTACGACAACTAGGATCATCTCCCATCGTCAGCATTGCCTGTGACCCCGAAGATGGAGCTTCGCCTACGCTACCGTTATTATTACGTATTCCGCTGCTTGATGTTGTATTAAGAACTGGATCATGAGATCCCTATTTGTGTAAGAACTTATGTACGGTTTGTAATGGATGATGTACTATGGTATCCAATTCTGTTATATCTCGCAAAAATGGTAATCCTGGGATTGCGATGTATGGCATAACAGGCATCTAGGATTAAAAATCCGGGTGTTGTCAGGAGGCGCATAGAGGAGGGAGGAGAGCTCCCGACTCGTGCCCTTGGTGTGTGTTCCTCCTCCAAAGGGGGGTCTTTATATATGGGTGGAGGGGGAAGGCTTGCCCCTCCCCCAAGCCTTCTAGGAGGCGACCAAGGGAGGGAGACTTCCCTAGGGCACCCCAAACCCTAACCCTAGACGCCGTCCAAGGAAGGGCAGCCCTATGCGCCGCCAAAACCCTAGGCATATGGGCTTGGCCCTTCCCTCTTGAGTTTTTCCCTCATGGTCCCTTTTTGCCTAGGAAGTGTGGCCCATTAGTGGAATACCCTTTCAAATTAGATTCTAATATTATATTTAATATTAATTACATTAATTAATATGTAAATACATATTAAAAATCCGATCTGACCCGAAACATCTTTCGGTTACCCTTTGTTTTCCTCCGAACATCTTCCGAACTACCCGAAACAATTCCGGTCCTCTCACGGAACTTTTCTGGTTTCCCTTCTTTCTCTAAACAGCTTTAGATCTCTCTTCGTGGAACAATTCCGGCTTTCTCTTTATCTACTGTGATTCCAACTTAAAGAAGATCTCTAGATCATCGTACCCTTAAGTGTATCCCCTCACGTCTCGGGAAAGCCAAGACATTATCTCTATCAATAATCAACAGCGGGGCCGGGATGCCCATATTGACCCATGTACATTCCAGGATGATGATGTCATTTGAACCATAAACGTCGATTCCAATTCCCTTTGTTTTTCGATATGACTTGTCCGAGATCCGATTGTTTGGTATCACATACCTTGTTCGATCTCGTTACCGACAAGTGTTGTTTTACTTGTTACCGCGATATTACATCCCAGTGACCTAGTCACATGTTGCAACATTATAGATATAATCTCACCAAGTCGGCCTTATGTATCTTACTCGTCACTGGATGAACAAATCCTGGTCTTGATTCATAGGCCTCAACATGTTCCTCTGGAATACCCTACATACACCTTTATAATCACCATTTCACTGAGTGACACTTGATGCAGTCCAACCAGCCTCGGGAGACAGTGATTAATATGATCTCACTGTCTAAGGATATGGAGACTATGTTTTTCTGACTTTTGCAACGATGAACCTCATTACTTGATCATGTCGCAGTCATTGGGTAATGGCCATCATATCATTCACCAATGATATGACCTTATTGTCAACTTGAACTATCACCCATGGCCGAGAAACCTTGGTCATCCTTTGCCCAATGAGCTAGTATTAATAGAGGCTACTAGGGACTTCTATTTCATAGCACACCTGAATCAATGTTTCTACTCGATACAGTTATAGCACAACATGAAACTATTACGAACTTATTGGAATATGACTATAATAGCCATTTATTATTTTTCTCTAGGGCATATTCCCTTCACGGGGCCCTATTTGAGAGGTAAAACTCCTACACCCTTATGATCTAACTATCTGGATGAACAAGGGCTACAAGGGCTCCTCAAGCTGTATGAGTTCTATCGATCTAATAGAGTCCAACCCTTTCTATGGAGGCCTCACTGCCCCTTATATAGGACCGGGGTAACAGTTACATGGTATGACCGGCTGGCGGGCCCCATCTGGCTGGTAATCTACAGTGTCATGAAGTGGGGTTCGTATCTACAGTGAACGTTGTGCGATACATCATGTGCACAATGTCAGCTGTATAACTGTTCTCGCGTCAGCAACAAAGTCTTCAGTATGGGATTCACGACCTAGTCGCCTTTATGTCCCGTCGGTAGGCTAGGGCATACCACGTATTATGTAGCACGTCATGCCTAGCTACCTCTCCTCTAGGCTCGCTAGTCAGATTGGATGATCCCAGCCGGATCGACATCTTGTAGTCTAGATCGCTTGCTAGTGGCCTTCTTGCGTCTGGCTGGACCACTCCAGCCGACTTCTCACCTCTTGATCCTCCTGGCGTCTGGTCCATAATCTTGCTTCCGGCTGGATATCTCCAGCCAATTTTCGGCAATACCTTGCTTTATCTCATTCGCCAGTCCTACCCAGAGGCAATCCCCCGACAGCACGGCAAACAAGCCGATTCTTAAAGTAAGTGATGTATAATAGGCTCATCGTGCAGGTTGATGGATTAGCAGTCTCATCCCGTAGGATGCTTCAAATGCGTCGCCAAATGATCGTAGTTACTTGTCGAAGAACCCATTGAATAGCCTCATTCGATTTTTATGCAAAGAGGACCATGACATTAAAAAAACATCAAACGGTATAAAACCCCTCAACAAAAACGAAAATGAAAATAACCTTATCTCGCCTTGGATCACCTACAATTCGCGATGACTCCTCTTTACTCTATATATCAGTACATTATGTATACGTAATTACAAAACATTATGAATGGCCATTTTAATTTGATGAAGATGTATATACATATTATATTTTTCAACATTTTTTGAGAAAGAATCATTTTCATTTACATATAGAGGCTGGCGAGGTTTGGACTCATCAATTCCCATTGTTATGGACTTGGGTTTTGGAGAAAGAGGGGACGCTGGAGATCGCGGAACGGCTAATAGATTCGCAACACGGGGACACGAGGTTTACCCAGGTTCATGCCCCTAGAGGGAAAACCCTACTCCTGCTTGTCTATTCTTTGTTGATGGCGATGTCGAAGGTTACAGGGGTGCGCAGATGAGATCTGGTGAGGTGTATGCTAGTGTTATGGACGTCCTCGTCGCCATACCCTCCTGACCTTTATATGGGCAGGCCAGGTCTCGGGGTTAGTTCAAGTCGGTTATAGATTAGGGTTTTCCCCTTTAAGTTTCTATCTAAAGCTAGCCATGTTCCTTAAGGATTCGAGTCTTCATCGGTCTTGGGCCACCCGAAATCTCCCTAGGCTTCACAATTATGGTACATCCTCCTCATGGGCTTCTACTGGGCCAGACTGGGTAGGCTAACATCGAGTACCCATAGAGAATACCCATGTCAGTATCCCCCGAGTGTTTAGTCGAATCGTATATTTGACTGGAGACACTTTAGTCTTTTGAGTTCTTCTCATCCGAACATGTTTCGGGTTAATATGTTGGTTCATAGGGATAGTTGATACGCGTGCCTGAATCTCCTGACGGATCATGGCCAGTTAACTGTCTTTGGACAAAACAACGCTATCTACTCAGACTCGAGTCCCCGGACTCGAATCTAGAAAATTGCTGGCGTAATTCGTCTCAGGCCGCGGAGGTCTTATAGGATTCGAATTCTAGTGTTTTCAGTTAGGTACCCAACGCGCCCGTCGTGACTTTTCATCATGCCTGCTGACACAGAATATTACTGGCTGAGCACACTCGGGTGCGTTACCAGGACATCAGATTGCATCTGTAGGTCTTACCTTGACATCATAGACGTAGCATCCAAACGTTTATCGCCGCGGAGGCATTTCGGGTGACTAAGCAGACGTATTCTCTCTTAGTGTTGTTTTGGGCGGAGTCGCTAGTTGTTTTGTAATTTATGCTTGTCATAATTGTGAAGGATCCGAAGGATCTTAAACAATTGATTCATAGGGTGCACGACGAGCGCTCCCTATGGAAGTATCCCCCGAGTGTCTGTTTGATTCGTAGACTCGAGCTAAGACTTATAACTATGAGTCACGCAATTCAATGATCCGGAAATCTTTAGGATGACCGGCACTCCCTATGGGAGTAGCCCCCGAGTCCATAAGGGAGTCGTAGACTTGAACGAGGACTTGAAGCTTGTGATTTTATTTGTTTGACCCGAGGACCCTGCCAAAATATCAGGTGCACGACTAGTGCTCCTGACAGGAGTAGCCCCCGAGTATTCGGTTGAGTCACAGACTCGACTGAGTAATTTTTCCTTGAATCAAAAAAGTATGGTCATTGCTGGTTTTTCTTTTTGTGAGTTGTTGATGTAAATTGCTGATGCTTGGTGAGGTCAACCGTCTCGAGCAGTAGAGGTTACAAGACTAGACGATCTTAGGTCCCACTTTATGATAGATATTTGACTAGTCACGTGTAGTTTACGCAAAAGCTACTGTGTCGCCTTGATTTCCATGCGGAGTAGACGGTGTGCTTACAACGGGTCGGGCGGTACTTGCCACGTGTAAAATGCAATGAAGGACACATGTTAGATTTAATGAATTAACGGTTTCGCACCTTTGTCGTCGTCCCTTTTATACTGCTAGGGGCTATGGTACTTTTTCCCTTCGCCCTTTGCCATCCTCTTCCTTTGTCGTTTTGCCTCCTTCATTTTTAGAGCTTGTGCACCCTTTTGCGCTGGACGTTCTTCGCATCTTCCCATATTCTCTCCTCGTGCTCATCGCATAGCGAGATGCGCCACCAAGATGGGAAAACTAAAGAAAACTTCTTCTGCCGTCGGGTCAAGCGCCGCTGGCGCCGCCAAGAAGACCACCAATGCCGGCCGTGTCACCAACAGTAGCTGACGGCGGTCAACCATGAGGGAGGCAGTCCTGTGCCGCCTGCGCGAGTAGCGCTTGATCCCGCAGGAGAAGGGCGACACCATTCTCCTGACCTCGAAGGTAATCCCTGATCCTCTCGAGGGTTTTGTTGTAATGTTTTACGCCTTCGTCATCCGGGCTTCTCTCTTCCTACCCATGAATTTCTTCGTGGGATCCTTTTTATTTTTGGGCTGCAACTCCACCAGTTATCGCCAAATTCTCTTTTGCACATCGCGTGCTTCATCACGCTGTGTGAGTGCTGGCTCAGAATCGAGGTGCACTTTGGCCTCTTTAGGAAGCTATATTCCTTGAAGAGTCAATCTGGTACTGGAGGAGTGTATGAGTTGGGCGGGTGCGGAATACCCATCCGCCCCAACCTTTAGTACTTCTCCTTACACCTCTATGAATTCGTCCAAGGATGGAGGAACAAGTGGTTCTACCTCCACGACTCCAAACTGGACGGCCAGTACTACGGATTGGCCCCCTTCGATGCCAGCAAAGTAATCTCCCACAAGCGCTCATGTTTGAACGACGTTCTTGCGGGTGAAACCAAAGTGGTCGAGAAGCTGTACTAGCAAGTGGAAGCTCTCCATCTGGTGCGGGGCATGGTCTCTAGTGTCGACACCATCCGAACATTTCTCAAGCGTCGGGTGTAGCCCCTCTAGGCGAGGGTGCACCCGATGTTTCTATATTCTGGTGCCACTAACTCTACGAGGGTTTCGAGTGAGGAGCTATCCTCGACAGACCTCGGCAGGGATCTCATGCCACTGCTCAAGTTCAAGGCTGATGAGGCGTTGCCAGTGGAGTCGTCGACTGCTCCCTTCAGCGTGCGGAACAAGGTCCCTCATGTATGTGTTATGTGTGCGTGTTGTATTGTACCTCTTTCTAGCCTTTACTTGATCCTCTATCTGATGCGAAGTCCTTTTTGGGTGTGTAGAATCTCAAGGACGAGGACCTGTTGCCTCCTCTTCCTGAGGCATACTTAGAGGCACCAGATGGTGGGGATGCGGAGTCTGAGTCCACCATTCTCATGGCCCAATTGCCTGCAAATGACGAAGCCCCTGAGCCCAGTGACGAGCATTCTCTGAAGAGAACCCAAAGCGAAGGCTCGGATGCTTCAACACCGCTGACCCCGCAGGGGCCTACTCACTTGGAGAAGAATGTTGTAGATGAGGGTGCTACCTCCCCGTTTCCTGTTGTGCCCATCTGGGCAGTTGCTCCTCAGCTGCTAGACAACAAGAATAGGAAGACGACGCTGCTCGTGAACCTCTCTGATATCCCCTCATAAGTATCGGATGCTTCTATGCTTTGACTGTGATAATATTTGACCTTTTGATGCTTTGAATGACTTGTCTGCTATGTTGTATCAGGAGGTCCTTCTTAGGTGAATCCATGAAGGATGAAACTAAGAGGTAGTTGTGGAGTTGAAGATGGTTGGCGCAGAGCCTGTGGCGTCCTCCGCGAAGATAGCGACCAACTCTGGTGATGGCTCATTGATTTCCTTGAAGCCGAGGACTCATGCAGTTGTTACCCGGAAGGCACAAGCTGCACCCTCGGAGTCTTTGGGTGGTCATGTAATTATTACTCGGTTGATGTGGGCGAGCCCTCAAGCGTTTTTTATTCCTCTGACTGTCATTTTTTTTCTTATTGTAGCTCTTCGTTCACGACTTGAACGGCCTCGGGCAGCAGTATCTTTCCTTGGAAGAAAACTTCCAGCAGCTCCAAGGTGCGTTGAGTGATGTCCGTGTTCTTTGGGTGAGTATGGTAGAGTTTGTTTTTGACACTTCTATTATGGTTTTTGCATATGAGAACAACAAGGCTCTCTACAAGATAGACTCACTCAGAAAGAGTAAAGTCCAAGCGGAGACCAGTGCAAAAGATGCTATGGAGGCCCTTGAGCGCTTCAAGCAGGAGGCCAAGGAGCGCGATGAACAATTTGTGGCTATCGCTGCATCTCGGGAGAAGGCGATGATGGAGCAGCAATTTGTGGCTATCGCTGCATCTAGTAAGTCATTCGAGTTTCCCATACTTTTCTTCTTATAAGTTTTTGGTGCGTTTCTTTTGTGTGATCCAAACCTTTTTGACACATCTGCAAATGCCATTGGAATTGCGTTTGACCGGAATGTCTTGGATCACGGGGACCCCTTTGTGGACGCTATAGTCGAAGACCATTGCAGATCCACCGTCGAGATGTTGGGTAAGTCCAAGGAGTTCCTCGGCCGCTTCTGCTGGGAGATCTTTCCAAAGGGCGTAGCCCTCGACGGCATCAACTCCTTGGCGAAGGCTCTGGAAGGGGATGCGCATGCGGAGTATAAGAATACCCAGAAGGGCGTGGGCGCTACCCTTGGCCTGGCAATGGCGTTGACTGTTGGGGATATGCTATATGGGTATCCTCATAGCATGTCTCCTATCCGGATAACCCGGGTGGCCCACAGTTGGTAGCATGGCCCATGGCCTGCTGGGCGGCCTAGTTAGATGGATCCAGAAGGGAGACCCATGCCGGATAAAGGAAGGCTACGGTTGGAGTCACCGACATACCCGGAGCCTTGGAGTGCAAGATACACAAGACTAGTAATAAACGATGTAGGACTTATAACCTGTCCGGCTAGGACTTTTCCCTGTAACCCTAGGATCTGGCGACTATATAAGTCGGGCCTATGGGAGCCTTTAGGGCACAATCTTAGACGTTCATAGACAACTTCAGACAATCTCGCACAGCGAACCAATCCCTGTAACTCGGCGTATTGCCCTTATAGTGATTTATAGCTGGAGTAGGATTCCGCCACCGTCGTGGGATCTGAACCTGGGTAAGCTATGTTACCTCGTACCCGTCAATTGTGCACCTTCCCCCACGTCTCTAAACACGCACTGTGAGGACCCCTCCATGGCGTACTCGTCGTCAATACCACGACAGTTGGCGCCCATCGTGGGGCAAGAGGCGCTTCAGGCTCTTCAGCGGGCGAGGACCAAGCTCTTCGCGGGAATCATGGAAACCGTAGCCATCGGTCGTGTTCTCTTCTTCGGGAACGTTCCGATCGTCCCTCCCGACGAGTTCTGGATCCCGGCGAATACGAACCCTATGCGGTGTTCGATCGTTCCTATCGGACACATCCACCTCTTCATTGGCGAAACCGACTCAGGCACTAGTTCCCTGGGAGTCGGAGGAGCATCAAGGCCCACACGGACCGCCTACGGGCAGGATACGTTCGCAGAAGGATCGATGTCGGATCTCTCTTCGGAGTTTGCCGGCAAATATCGGAAAAATTCAAGGCCCGCACGGTCCGCCTACGGGCAGGATACGTTCGCGGAAGGATCGATGTCGAATCTCTCTTCGGAATTTGCCGGCAAAGATCAGAAAAATTCAAGGCCCACCCAAACCGCCGCTGTGCAGGATATAAAGGTGGAAGATCGCTGCAAATCCGCCGGCTTCTCCCGTGCGTCTGGACAACAGAGATCCAAGTTCGTCGGAGTGGTTACCATCTTCGATCTGGCGCGTTGCGTTCAGAGAGAGGGCAAAACCCCCCGCGATTACCTGGCCAGGTGGCTCCGTATACGAGCCGATCTAGCCCACTACCCCGATGATAATGCTTTGTATCACTTCGTGGAAGGACTGGACTGTGGCACGCTTCTCCGGCATTCTCTAAGACGGAAGCAGGCGTCAGGACGCCTTACCCTTGAGGAGATGGTGAGCACTGTCAACAACTACGCGGAGGCTGACGCAGCAGCCCAGAAAGCGCTTGCGCTCATTGACGGAGATCCTCCGATTCAGCCACACCACCACCATCGCCTCCGGCCGCCATCGTCGCAGCTGCGCCGCCACTTCCAGTCATCGTGCTGCTATTGCACCTCCACCGCCCGTCATCGAGGAGGTCCTGGCACCCTCTGACTCTGTTATTGACGCGCTTTATGCTGACTTCAGTGCAGATTCAGAGGAGATAGATTTCAGTCCAGAAGAGCTAGACTCCGCCATGCAGGAGATGGAGGAGGAATATACGCGCGACGAGCAAGCCAACAATTCCGTCACGTCTCGAGGGGTGTTCGTCAGTATTGGGACGGCGATGGATGAAGATCAACCCGGACGAGCCCCGCCTACAGCGCTGGAGAAGGGGAAGGGGCCACTTATTGCTGCTAACGATGATCGCGCAAAGGTCATGCCTCCTCCGCCTAACCCAGTGCAGCAGCCGCAGGAACTCGGCACCGGCCCGAGAAACAACAACACCGCAAACTTTCCGCCTCTGGCATCTACGTCTACAGCAGCCCAAGTTACTCCAGCGGATAGAGTGATGTACGACAATCTCCTCGTCGAGCCACTGACTGTCGCTCATATCCGGAACGTGACCCAGCTTGACGAGAAGCGCCAGCAGCTGCTGGAGGAAGCGCAGGCCATCGCGGAGCAAGGCGCTAAACAAGATCGAGATCTGGTCAACGCGCAGAAGTCCATAGAGAAAGCTAGAGAAATGGAGGCCGAGTACAAGACTTTGCTGCAGCAGCAGAAGGCCAAGAAAGCTCCGGCTCGCGTCATCAACGATCCTGGTGTACGGCGCAACCTAGGATGGGCTCCCTCGAAGCCGTCACAAGCCAAACCATACATTGACAGTGAAGGCAAGCAGGTGATGCCCACCCCACTCCTTAACCTCGCCGTCGCCAAGACCCTTCTGGAGCAGGATAGATCGCCCGAGGCAGTGGAACAGGTCTATGACCTAGTGGCCAAGGCGGCGAGGCAGCAGGAAAAGGCCACCTCTCAGAGGCTTGAGTCCGAACCAGCGCTTTGCCAGTCTAGCCAGTATAAGCCGCCAAGGGACAGATCTCCTCTTGATGTCGGGTCCCAGACGGGTTCATCAGAACAAAGACGGAGAGAGGCGCGCAACAGGAAGGATGCTATCCCCATATCCTCCGACCACGGAGAAAAGGCCCGACCACGTCACCCATCGCCACCGCCCCGATCCCCCCAACATCGCGAAGATCACAAGGCTCACCATCATACGGATATGCCCCCACCAAAGCAGTGCGGCATCGTCATCCGCGACAACACGGAGCAGACCCGTCATGACGGAGAGCGCAACCAAGGACACAGGAGCAGATCACGCCATGACCCTCCGCGTCCGACAAGCAACTGTGACAGGCGTGAGGCATCGCAGGAGGGTAACAACAAGAAGGCTAACCCACCACCACCTCCGCCTCCGTCACCACCAAGCAGTCACCATGGCGGAGGAGGCCCGCATCGTTCACACAGCTCATCCCCTGTTGACAAGAAGAAGAAGAACCCGGAGCCGTACGATGAACGTTCGCGGATCGATAAGATCCACGAGGCCCGGGAAGGACCATATCTGGGACCACGTTGCTTTGGACCTGCAATACGGTCCGCAACTTACCCCAAAGGTTTCCGGATTGACAAGACCATCAATCCCTATGACGGCACCGCCAAGCCAGCCACATGGTTGCAGGACTACGGCAACGCAGTGGAGATTTTCGGAGGCAACCCCAACGTCGCCGTCAAGTACCTCCCGTTAATGTTGGCAGGCATGTCCCGTCAATGGATCGATGACTTGCCGAAGAAATCTATCTACAACTGGTTGGACATGCAAGAAGCATTCACTAAGAACTTTGAGGGTACATACAAGCGTCCCTACACTGTGGGCGATCTACAGCGGTGCGTGCAAGTGAAAGACGAGACATCTCGCGCCTACCTCTCCCGCTGGCTGGACATGAAGAATTCCTACGCAGGACTGCACGCTCAGACCGCCATGGCCGCCTTCATCGATGGGTTGGAAAGGGGCACGTTGCTCCGACATAAGATGAAGCGCTTGCAGGACAATCACTAGCTTGACTTGAACCAGATGATTCAGTTGGCTAGTGAGTTCGCAGCTGCCGAGGACGATGCTCGCGGCTCCTTGCCGATAACGGCCGTTCCAACTCAAGCTCGGAGGAACAGCAATACAAAGCGGAAAACCGCTCCAAAAGAAAAGCAATCTACCGACATGGTCGCTATGACTTTTGCAGGACGAGGTGATGGCGGACAAAATGGCCGAGGAAGGGGAGCTGGTCGTGGGCAGCAACGAGGAAGTGAAACTACCTCGGCGCCGCTCTGCGTTCCCCAAACCTACAAGGAGTACCGCGATATGCCGTGCCTCGTACACGTCGATGTCAACGGCAAGGCCACCCATACCAATCGACACTTCAAGTTCGTCAACTACCTCAAGGAAGACCCGGAGTCCGGCTACAAGCAAAGTCGGAAGAACAGACCGCGAGGCAAGGGAAAGGGGAAGAAGAAGGAGGAGGAGTCCAAGGATTCAAGTGACATGGACGAGGACGTTGACCCCAAGCACGCTGCCAAGAGCGACGACAAGGGGAAGAACCCCTTCGCGAAGAAGGCTCCAGTCTACCACACTTTCCTTGGCACCCCCACTGTCCGACAACAGAAGACCTCTCTGAGGATCCTGATGGCTACTTCCCCCAGTTCCCCAGTACCTACGCTGGTCGGAGGTTTCAATTACTTGGGACAGGAGAGACCTCCCAGACCTTATACCTACGGAGAACCAGTACGCCATGGTCATCAACCCCTTGATTGACAGCTTGGAGTTCACCAAGTGTATGGTGGATAGTGGAAGCAGTATCAACATCATGTACCTGGATACACTGCAGAAGATGAACTTGACGGAGGCAAACCTAAGGCGAATCAACACCATCTTCCACGGCGTAGTTCCTGGCCGGGAGGCTTAGTCCCTTGGGTGCATTACACTTCAGGTTGCCTTTGGCGATGTTAACAATTACCGCCAAGAGCGCATGACCTTCGAGGTGGTCCCCTTCAAGAGCGTGTACCACGTCATATTGGGCCGCGACATATTCCACACATTCATGGCCAAGCCATGCTTCGTCTACAACAAACTCAAGATACCCGGACCAAACGGTATCATCACCGTATCCGGAAGCTTTACCAAGGCAAGGGACTGCAAGATCAATGAAGCAGCCGTTGCAGAAGCTGTCCTCTACAGCGAAGAATTCAAAGAGATCTAGAGCAAGGTCGATGACTCAGAGATGCCCGCGTCGAAGAAGCAGATATCTGACTCCGCTCCTGCGTTCAAGGCCGCAATCGAGACCAAGCCGGTGGAACTTGTGGTAGGCGATGCCTCCAAGGTCACCGCCATTGGGACGAACCTGGATCCCAAATAGGAAAGCGCGCTCGTGGAGTTCCTTCGTGAGAATATTTTTGCGTGGCAACCTGCCGACATGAAAGGTGTACCTAGGGAACTTGCCGAGAACAGCCTAAACATTGATCCAAAATCCAAACCAGTGAAACAACCTCTACGACACTTTGAAGATGAGAAGAGACGCGTCATTGGCAAAGAGATAGCTTGGTTAATTAAGGCTAGATTTATCCAAGAAGTCCTTCACACCCAATGGGTGGACAATCCTGTACTTGTCCCCAAAAAGGGAACCAATGAATTAAGAATGTGCGTTGATTACACCGGCTTGAACAAAGCATGTCCCAAAGATCCGTTTTCCTTGCCTCGCATTGACCAAGTCATTGACTCGACGGTTGGCTCGAAACTTTTGTGTTTTCTCGATGCATACTCAGGATACCACTAGATCAATATGAGGAAGTTGGACCAATTGGCCACTTCATTCACTACCCCATACGACACATTTTGCTATGTCACGATGCCCTTTGGGCTGAAAACACAGGTGCTACGTACCAGCGGACAATGCAACGTTGCCTTCACGACCAAATTGGTCGGAACGTTCACGCCTATGTGGACGATATCGCGGTGATGTCTAAAGAGTCAAATGACTTAATCTCCGCCTTAAAAGAAACCTTTGATAATCTCCGGAAATACAACATGATGCTTAACCCTAAGAAGTGCCTCTTCAGGTACCAGCCGACAAATTGTTGGGCTTCATCGTTTCCCATTGCGGAATCGAGGTCAACCTGGAGAAAATCAAGGTCATATTAAACATAAACCGTTCGACATGCCTAAAGGACATTCAACGACTAACAGGTTGTGTTCCAGTAGTTAGTCGGTTCGTCAGCCGAATTGGAGAGAAGGCTCTGCCGCTGTACAAGTTGCTGAAGAAGGCGGACAAATTCACATGGACGGACGAAGCAGATGCAGCATTGAAGCAGCTCAAGGAGATTCTTTCCTCAGCGCCTATCCGTGCAGCGCCCGAGCCTGGTGAGCCCCTGTTAATATACATGGCAGCAACCAACCGGGTAATCAGCATCGTCATCGTGGTAGAGCGAAAGGAACCAGGCTATGAGCACGGAGTTCAACGACTAGTTTACTATGTGAGCGAGGTCTTGACGGAGTCCAAGCAACGTTACCGCACTACCAGAAGATAGCTCATGGAGTATTCCTTGCTTCTCGGAAGCTGATGCATTACTTTCAGGAGCACCCAATCACAGTGGTGAGCAAGACTCCACTGTCCGACATTATCAACGACGGCGACGCTACAGGAAGGATCGTGAAGTGGGGAATTGAACTTGCCGCCTTCGAGATCACTTACAAGAGATGCGACGCTATCAAGTCACAAGCCTTGGCGGATTTTTTTGTAGATTGGACGGAGATGCCAGATGCTACTCCGTTGCCAGAACCAGAGTACTGGGTGATGCACTTTGACGGATCAAAGCTGCTCAACGACTCGGGGGCTGGTGTATTGCTACAGTCACCAACAGGAGACAAGCTACACTATGTTCTGCAGATCCACTTCGAGGCTACAAACAACATGGCGGAGTATGAAGCACTCATTCACGGATTACGTGTAGCCAAGGATATTGGCATCAAGCGCATAGTTTGCTGTGGAGATTCCGACTTGGTTGCCCAGCAGGTGGCTGGCACCTGGAATGCACGGAATCCTATGATGGCGGCATATCGAGATGAAGTGGACGAGATAGCCAAGAGCTTCTTGGGCTACGAAGTCAAGTATGTGCCTAGGGAGCAAAATGAGGCGGCTGATCTATTGTCTAAGCTTGGATCAGGGCGCAAGAAAATTCCGCTAGGAGTTTTCCTAGAGCACCTGCGCACACCATCTGTGAAGGGAGCCGACATTGACATCCCGGATAGAGCTGACTCTTTCGTCAACATGGTGACCAAGGTCCCTCCGGCTTGGACAAAACCGTTCATGGAATATCTCGAACACGGAAGTTTGCCCGACGACGAGGTCGAAAGACGACAAATAGTACGACGAGCAAAGGGTTATACCATAATCAATGGGCAACTCTACAAAAGGAGCACTACTGGTGTATACCTAAAGTGTGTTTCCCAGCTAGAAGGTATGGAAATCCTACGCGAAATCCATCTCGGAGATTGCGGGCATCACGCCGCTCCTCGATCGTTGGTAGCGAAAGCCTTCCGGGAAGGATTCTACTGGCTGACCGCGAAGGCGGATGCCAACATGCTGGTTGAGACGTGCATGGGATGCCAGTATTATGCCCGACAACCACATGTTCCCGCTGAAGAATTGCGAACAATACCAATAACTTGGCCTTTTGCAGTCTGGGGGCTATACATGGTGGGACCGTTACAGACGACACCTTGTGGGTTTACGCATCTGCTTGTAGCAGTTGATAAATTCACTAAATGGATAGAAGCTAAACCCATTAGAAAGCTTGATGGGGCAACTGCCTTCAGGTTTGTCCGGGATCTAGTGGTGAGATTTGGTCTCCCACATAGAATTATCACCGACAACGGCATAAATTTGTCACTCGGAGAAGTGGATGCTTATTGTTGAGAGAAAGGCATCCGACTGGACCTTGCATCTGTGGCACACCCACAATCCAATGGTCAGGTTGAGCGAGCTAATGGATTAATTCTGCAGGGAATCAAGCCACGTCTTGAGGCACCGCTACATAGAGCAGCTGGAGCCTGGGCGGAAGAATTGCCATCTGTGCTGTGGAGTTTACGAAATACACCCAACAGATCCACCGACTACACCCCTTACTTCATGGTATATGGAGCAAAAGCCATCCTACCTTCCGACATCCTTCACGATGCACCAAGAGTTGCCGCCTACGACGAATATGACGCTGAAGAATCCAGACGCCTAGATGTGGACCTTCTCGAGGAGGAGCGCGTTTTGGCATGCCAAAGATCCGCCATCTACCAGCAGAAGCTACGCAGCTACCATAGTCGCCGCGTTCGGCATTGCTCGTTTAAAGAGGGGGATTTGGTGCTCCAACTTAAGCAGAAGAAGTCACACAAATTATCCCCGCCATGGGAAGGACCGTTCATCATAAGCAAGGGGCTACTCAATGGGTCTTACTACCTTGTTGACAATCGTGAACTGAAGGATAGACCCAACGAGGATCATAAGAGTAAGCGACGTGACCCGGATGATGAATACCCGGAGCTTGATCGGCCATGGAACATAGCACAGCTACATCCTTTTTACACTTAGCATTTTTTATCAAATTGTGTACCTCTTATATGATCAATAAAATAAAGCTCTCTCGTTCACTCATATTTCTGAGTCTTTTACCTCCTTTAGTGTTCATTTTTGGATCATGTAAAACCTTTTATGCACAAGCTTTGCGATTGCACTTGTGAAAATTCCGCCTACGGGCGTTAGCTTAAGTTTTTTGGTCTACACGTTCTTTGTTGTTTTTATGTGGATTCTGGAGTAGTGACTTTTGGCACTTATTGTCGGCGATTTTGTGGTTAGGTTATTGACGGTGCCATTGGGCATCATCACCTGAGTGCATGGTTCCGACAACGAGTCTTCCGACTCACGAAAATTCAAGCATAAGAACCAAAGTAATGGATAAGACAACACTTGCTTAAAACAATATATACATGCTGGAAACTAGTTCTTGAGTAGCAGGAAGTAACAACCATTGTTTTCCGCCTTAAGTTACATAAACAAGTTTTTTCCACATATGCACCAAAGGTGAAAAAAATATTACAAAGTTGTTCTTCATTCCTTTGGCGCAAGTGACTTGGAAGCAACGTCATCACCAGCCGGAGAACCACCCTCGAAGTTGGCGCTATGGAGGGACTCAGAGGAACCTTGGTTGCCGCTGTCGATGGTGTTCATTAGCACAAAGACGTTGACATCTACCAACTTGGCAACTCTGGTGTCATAGCCCGCGAGCGACGACAAGATGGATTCATGGTTAATCTCTTTGCCATCGTCGTCTATGTCGGGAATGCCAGAGGTCACCGTGTCGATGTCAGCATCTTCGTAGTGTGCCTTCACCATTGACAGCGCCATCCTTGCGCCATCCCGTGCACATGAAGCTTTCCAGTTTGTGATACGCTCGGGGGCTCGGCGCAGAATCTCCGAGTGCTTCGCCACGGAGTCCGATGCTTTGATATTTATCTAGAGGGGCTTGGCGATCTCCTTGGCTTGCGTGATGGCAGTGTTGATAAAGTTGCCGGCAAGAACCATGCATTCCTTGGCTGGAGGAGGCGATCGGGTTAAACCCATAGGAGCTGCAAATTCCGACAAGGAGCGCATGAGCTCAACAATTCAGTGTACCCAGACTACAGAAATCCAAGACGGAGAAAACTTACTGAAAATGCTGGCCTTAGCTTTCCAGAGGGTGTCCGCCAAGGATTCTTTCTCTTGTTGAAGGAGCTTATACGCCTCGCTATGGCGTTGATTCTGCTCATCGGAAGCTTGCTTCTGATCTTTTAAGATCGCAATCTCCTCCTTCAAGCGATTTATTTCCTCAGTGGCGGAGTCCTGCAGGGCCTTCATCGACTCCTCATGCATTTTCAGCATGCCCTTCCTCTCCTGCTTAAGAATTTTGTTCTCGCTATCCAGCTCTTGAATGTGCTTGGATTGCTCGACAATATTCTTGGCCTTGGAGATGGTTTCTGCAAGTCGGAGAAAGCAAAGAACACAATGAGTATTATGAGAATATGGGCACAAAACCAAGTCGGAATGCGAAAAAGAAATAGACGCTTGCTCTTGGTGATCTGTTCCTTCAAGAAGGCAGTTTTACCCTTTTTAGCTTCCAGGTCTGCGCGCATCTTCTGGTACTTGTCATTGGCCATGACCCTCCGAGCACTCTCGTTCTATGGAAAAAAGGTCAAAGTTAAAGCATTGTTTGGTCTGCTTGGAGCATCTAGCCGGAAATTTTCCACCTAGACGCTCGGGGGATACAACGAGAGTTTTTGACTTAGCATTATGCTTAGCTTTTCTTTAAGCATCTAGTCGAAACTAATTCAGTTTTCGATTAGAGGCTTGGGGCCTACGGTATAAAGTTTTTAACTCAGATATATGCTTAGCTTTTCTTTAAGCATCTAGTCGGAACTAATTCAGTTACAACTAGAGGCTTGGGGGCTACAGTATGGAAATTTATAAACACTGCGTATGCTACTCTTAAAGCATCTAGTCGGAATATTTCATTCCACCTATATGCTTGGGGGCTACAGTGAGAGGTTTTCTAACTTAGTCACTCTTAGAGCATATAGATGCAAAAACCTATGGTTTTTCCGTCTACATCCTTGGGGGCTATAGTGGGATACTCATATGAAATGCAAAAGGCAAATAAAACTTACAAGTGCAATGATCTTGAGGTTTGTCGTACTCTCGGCCAGCAGCTTGCCAAAGGATTCACTGTTTCCTTGCAAGATTTCTGCTTGCCGGCAGAGCTCCTCTAGACCACACGTGCATGAGCTTTTTGCGGTGCTGCAGAGGTTGGATTTGCCTGATGAACCAGCACATGGCTAGGTCCAAGCCAGTCAAACCCATCTCTATGAACCATTCTATCCGCCTTATGGCGTGGGAAGCATCGATGTCGGAGGGAAGGGATCTCCATGATGAGGATTCAGCGGCGGCTCCATCAACGAAGTCCGGGTACATTACTTGTCGGCCAGCCAGAGGAATGTCTGGGCCGTAGAAGTACGTTCATTGCCAATTTTTGCAGGACTCGTGGCGGACGATGTCGGGGAACCACCGGCCAGGTCAGATCTTGAAGCTTATGGTGCCGCAATTCCTAAGTTCTTCCTTACTAGCTCCGGCTTCACGTTTGATGGTGAAGAAGTACACGAAGAGGTCTAGCCTAGGCTTTATCCCTAAGTAACCCTCGTAGAGCGCCGCGTAGTTGCTAAGCGCTGAGATACTGTTGGGAGAAAGATTCTGGGGCTGGAATCTGTAGTGGTTTAAGATGGAGATGAAGAAGTTGGAGATGGGCAGGGAGACGCCGTGTACCAGTTGGGCTTTGAGGTAAACTTTTTCTCCGGCTTGGGGAGAAGGTGTCACCTCGCCGGCCGGCGCCGCCCGCCAGGCGAGCCCCTCCGTCGCAGGGAGGTAGCCCTTGGCGATCAGCTCCTAGATATCACGGTCCATGATATCTGAGCCGCGCCAGTCGCCCTTGTGCGAGTCTAGTTCCTCCTCCAACGGCTCCAGCGTCGCTAGATTGTGGTCGCCGTCGGTGGACTCGATCATCGCCAATGCGGGGATGGCCAGGCCCTCTGGGGGCACGACGATGGAGCTCGCTGGCTTCGCCGCGGCTTCGCTCGACGCCGCCATGGAAGGAGAGGTGCTGCTTCTAGCCATGGGGAGAGGTTGGAGGTGACTGGTGTGGATTGAGGCTAGGGTTTTTCGCGAGTTTTGCGCGGAGAGCTCGATGAGGCACGCGCTGGAGGAAGAAGACGACGCGAGGAGAGAATGAGCTAAAAGGTAGAAATTCCACCACGGTTACTATTTATCATCTCCAGCGTCAAGATTCGTGTAGATTGATAGGACGGTTGCCGCATAGACGACGTGTTCGCGAACGTGCGCGGAAATTTCGCCACGTCTCCAACCGTCGCTGCCAACGGTTCATATCGCTCGCGCGGGAAAATCGGACATGATTGCGTTCTCTGCATGTGTGAGTTACGAGGCGTCGCTGACCTAAGCCTATGTTGTCCTAGCTGACATAGGCAGATGAGCCGTTACATCAGAAGATTCCGGCATGGACGGATCCCGTCCGGCTACGGAAAAGTACGATGGAAGATTCAGCGTTTCTCCGACTTACATATTGAAGACGAAGAAAACCTTGCAGGGTTCTTTGGGAGGACTACAAGATATTGCTTGACGATTTGCCGACATTCATCTAGACAGAGCATTCCACACGAAGAGGCAAGACAGCACAAGATCTCGGAGTTCTCCGAGGGCTACTGTTGGGTATATGCTATATGGGTATCCTCATAGCATGTCTCCTATCCGGATAACCCGGGTGGCCCACAGTTGGTAGCATGGCCCATGGCCTGCTGGGAGGACCAGTTAGATGGATCTAGAAGGGAGGCCCATGCCGGATAAAGGAAGGCTACGGTTGGAGTCACCGACGTACTTGGAGCCTTGGAGTGCAAGATACACAAGACTAGTAATAGACGGTGTAGGACTCTGTAACCTGTTCGGCTAGGACTTTTCCCTGTAACCCTAGGATCTGGCGACTATATAAGTCGGGCCTATGGGAGCCTTTAGGGCACAATATCAGACGTTCATAGACAACTTCAGACAATCTCGCACAGCGAACCAATCCATGTAACTCGGCGTATTGCCCTTATAGTGATTTATAGCAGGAGTAGGATTCCGCCACCGTCGTGGGATCTGAACCTGGGTAATCTGTGTTACCTCGTACCCATCAACTGTCCGCCTTCCCCCACGTCTCTAAACAGGCACTGTGAGGACCCCTCCATGGCGTACTCGTCGGCAATACCACAACATTGACGGCTGGTGCACAGCTGAACCTAAGCTAGGCCACCTACAAGATGGTAGTGGCGGCGGATGGCACCAAGGTATCCTTCACCCCCTTCGCCTCATGCTGGAACCATTATGGCCCTCGCCTATTTGAGCTTCTAGCAACCTATGCGTTAGAGCAACAATGGGTGGCCGTGGCGCGATCCTTGGAGTCTGAAGCTGCTTCGGATGCGGCTACTCCCTAGGGTCCTTCTACTTCGTAGTTACCTTTGTAGTTTCACTTTTGCTTTTGCTGCAGAACATGTAATGTCTTGTACCGTATGACTTTTGAGGCTACCACACAGTGGTTCTTTGATGTGAATATATGCCTCTCCTTCTACTCTTATCAGTTCTTTTGTCTTTATACTTTTGTCACTTGTGCGCCTCTTAGGGATCTTCGAATGCTGATCCAGTGACTCCGCTAGCTACTATTGTTGTTGCCCATCCATCTGTGGGTGAAGCGTCACAATTACCCTTTTTATGTGACCGCATACGGAGTTTGGAGAGGGACGTTCTTGTCATCCGTGGTCACGCTGATGTTTGGAAGTCCAAAACAGAGGGGGCTGTTGCCAGGGAGGAGTACTTACTCTAAGAGTTTTGGCAGATTAGCAAACAACTTCAGTGTAAGTGTCCACAGAGTGCCTCTTATTGCTTTCAAGGTTGCGTCTTCTTTATGTGTTTCCTGAGTTGTTGCACTTTGTAGTTGTCAATCTTCTTCCACGGGAAGAAAAAGATTGCGTTTCTATCTGGCTCAAGTGCCTCACCCAACAGGAGTTGGAGGCTGGGGGTTCTTTTGGATGGACCGTGGTCGAAAAACTGTGGTTGCGACGGTACATGATCGTGTCCATCAGTAGGTGCTCAAGCATGCGATATCATCATTCACGTCTATTTGGGTTGCCATGTTCCCTTTGGATGCGGCTCCGTCCAGTTTCCTAGGGTTGCTAGGGAAGTTTCTGAGCGCAGATGCCGTGAAGGGGCTTGTGCACGAGCAACTTGTTGTGGGTGCCAAGGCGGCGCTAGCCCTTGTTTGGCTATGTCGCCTGGATGTGGACTTGGCGGAGATAGCTACGGGGCCGCATGCTCCACCGGAAGGTATGGTGTGGGATATGCGCCCTCACTATGTGGCGCTGGCTCGTCATGCCAAAGACATTGTGCACCTTTTCGATGATCGTACCAATGTTCTTCTTCGGCATGGATGAATGCGTATCCTGCAAAATTTGTACAAGGAAATGTAAAATTTGTATAGTTTTGATTGGGCTGTTTTCTGCCCTTGTAAAATTTGTAAGGTGTGTTTTGCATGTAATGATTTGTTGTTGTAAGGTTTACATTTCCTTTTCATTAGCCTGATGTGGTCAGATACTTAGGTGAATGAATTAAGTTAAGGAACCGACGAAGTGGTTGGGTGAGGCGCAGCCCCCGAGCATGTTGTACGAATGTAAATTTGCATGAGAAATAGTTGTATTGGCCAAGGAACTTAGCTTTTATTCATCACATAGTAGGGGATACAAGGTTCGGCTGAGTAGCCTGGCTGAAGAGCCTTATTGTAAGTAAAAAAATATAAGGGTAGAAGTGTCGTAGTTGTGTGACGTTCCAAGGGTTGCAGTATGCTACTCCGGACTCGACGTCCTTGAGGCGGTACACACCACCTGGAATGACTTCGGTGACCACGTAGGGGCCTTCCCATGCTGACTCGAGTTTCAGGTCCCATTTTTCTTGAGCTGCAGGACGAGGTCTCTTTCAACGAAGAATCGTGGACGCGGCCATCAGCTATTGTAGTTGCAGAGACTTTGCTGATACACTGTCGAACGAGCAGCGGAGATATCCCGTTCTTCATCCAATAGGTCGACAACGTATTCGAGTGTGTCTGTTGATTCGGCCTCGATGTAAGCGATGACCCGTGGGGCCTTGTAGCATACTCAGCAGGTAGTATAGCTTCGGCTCCGTGAACCATGAATAAGGGGGTTGTCAACACCCGAATTTTTAATCCCAGATGCCTGTTATGCCATACCTCGCAATCCCAGGATTATCATTTTTGCGAGACATAAAAGAATTGGTACCACAGTACATCATCCATTACAAACCATAATAAAGGTCTTACAAATATAGGATCTCATGATCCAGTCTTAATACAATCAACGCAACAGAAATTAAACATAGCGGGGCTTCATCTTCAGGGTCACAGGAAATGCTGACGATGGGAGATGATCCTATTTGTCAGAGACTTCCTGTTGTCCATCATCCTGGTAGTCCTCTTCATAATCTAGCCACGGTAATAGCCAGGGACAAAGCCATGAGTACTCTTTAAGTACTCATAAACTATCACTAACAAGTAAAGTAGTTCGAGTAGGAATCCTAAGCTCTAGGTTTATGTGCAAAAAGCCAGGTTTATTTCATACTGAGTTTAGAAGTAAAGAAAACTAGTTTAATGTTCTATAACACCTAAGTGGGAACTTAGTTTTCATGTTCACAACCCCTGTTGTGGTCAAGTCGAAGTCATAGTTTATTTCACAAGTCATTTTGAAAACATCTGACAACGGAACAGTATGGCCACTCCAACTTTCCATGACCGCGGACGCAACTATTCGAATAGTTTGACACTCTGCAGAGGTGGTACACTTTCACCACAACATTCAATACATCCGTCAGGGACAACCCTGAATCATCATACTTAGTATGCGGATAATCAATCCTAACCTTTCAATTACACACCCTAGTATAGGCACCTCCCCTATGAGTTTGGCCTCCCAACCATGACCATCTGTCATCTTGGGAACTGCATAGGTGGACATTCACATTCACGAGGTAGCCTCAGCTCAACCTCTTTCCGCAAGGGAACCCATACTAAGACATATAAACTTCCAGTCAAGCCCTACCCAATTCGGGTATTATGGTTGTACGGTAAAATTGGAATTGTATCGTATCGTATCCAAACCCAACCATCAGTTTTTATAAAGGGTCAAGGCTCATGCCTCAACATTTTCATCATCAAATCATCTTGTGTTCATAACACATGTCAAAACATTTCAATAGAATGAATCTTCATTCCAAGGTTTTCATAATCATTTTCACCAAGTATTCCCATCTAAAGTGATCAAATTTTATGCTTAGAACTAGCCACTAAAGTTGAGGGTATTCACTAATGAGGGGTGCTAATCAAGTGTAACTATCCAAATCTAGTCTTATGCCTTTTGATGACATCTATTTCTAACTACTTAGGCCTAGTTTTATGCTCTTTATGCTATCTATACTATTTTTCCAAAACTCACAAAGAACTAAATAAATGTAAAGAACTTTGGTAAAATATAAAAGAATAAAGCTTGCAAGTAAAACTGGGAATTGGTATAATCAAGGTTGCATAACCAAAGCATGCCTAATGCATCTTGCATAGGTGGCATGCAAAGTTCTAGCTTGCATAGTTAAGAAATTTGCAAGTGTTAGCTTGCATAGTTAACTTGTAGTGTTAGGCTTGCATAGTTAACTTATAGTGTTAGGCTTGCATAGTTAACTTGTAGTGTTAGGCTTGCCTTGATTGGTGTTGTGGTTGAAGTTTTCTTCTTCTTCCTCTTCGTAGTACTCCTCCTCCTCGTAGCCTTGGTCGGTACTAGCGTCTACAAATGAATACGAGGTACACAATCACCAAACAATACTTAACTACCTCTATTTGGCACACAAAGGTTTACACTAGATGATCCAGCATCATCACAATCATCACATGAAATAAAGACCTAGTCCTTTTTATTTTATTTTGGCAAAGTAATTTCTACTCATTGAAAACTACATAAGATTTAATATTATCCAATTAAAATATGGGATCATGTTGACACATGTCATCACCACATATTCTAATACTTGGGAATGTGATTTAAAGTGGTGGTCATATTTTATAAAATTTAAAATTACTATTTTATACAATTAAAGTGACTAGAAATTCCTATAGAGCATTCTTTTAGTACTAGTCCAAGATCACTGCATGTAAACCTAAATATTTTTACATATTCATATATATCTTGTCAAATTTTATTTTTGAGAGTTGGAATCAACTCAAAAGCATTTATGGTTGATTTTTGAAAAATGTTTGAATGTGAAAAAGTCTCTGTCTTATTATTTTTACTATAGGTGATCTATAATTTCAAATGGTTTGAATCCAACGGTATTGGATATATAATTTGAATACCTTTCTAGAAAAATTGGAATCATGCAATTTGGTTCAGTAAATCTCCTTGAATTGATTTTTGAATCTACTGACAGAACTAGGGTTTAGATAAAATGGAAAAAGGTTATTTGAATCACTGGGCTACACGAGGGAATGATACTGGGCTGGCCGAACTGCACAACACGCACGCAGCAGGCTGCTGACAGGGGGTACCATGCATCAGCAGCTCTATCTAACCGAAGCGGTACGTTTCAATCTAAGCCGTGCGATTAGACTAAGATCTACGGCTGACGTTCTTCTACTCCGTCGCATAGCTCCGGTGAGACTGAACCCTAACAGCGACGGTGGGGGCACGCGGTGGCTCACCTGGGCTCCAGCTAGGGTCGGCGATGGGGGCAAACGACATTGTCGATGATGGCGGTTCAAACAGTGGTCGTGGCGGCTCCTAGGGTGGCTCCAATCGACGACTCCTCTTCTCCTCTGCGGCGGCAGACTCCGGCCAAATTCCGGCGATGCGATGCTCGCCTTGCTCCGGGGAGAGGTGTGGGAGGTTCTGAGATGAGTGGGGAGTGAGATGGTGTGGTGAATTGAGGCAGAGGGGGCCTCTATTTATACACCGGCGAGAGGGGCATTGCGGCATGGTCGGGCTCCTCCAGCCACGTCGTTACAGTGAGATACGGGCATGGCTTAGGGTAGGGGGCGACGCGGTGTTTCCTGGCAGTCGTTTCACGCTTAATGGCTCAGCACGGGGCGGTCGAGGATGGTCGGGAGCGGTCTGTGCTCTGCGCGGAAACGGCGGTGTTCGAGACGGTTTACAGGGGCTACTGGTCACGCGTCAGCTAATGGTCGTGTCTGGGAGGTAGGTAGGGTCATGGCGAGTGCAGGCACACCCGTTGAGAGCGAGGCGCGGTGTGTGCGCGCGTGTAGGCTGTGGCGCTCTGGCACACTCTCGGCACGGCGACAGAGAAATGGACGCGGCAGTTTTCTGCTGGTCCGCGGCTGGGCTGCACTCAAGGGGTGGACAAAGAGTGGCGGTGGACGGTGGCATGTCTCCTAGACATCGTGGACGGGCGCGGCGCTGGCTCCTGCGAGCTGTCCATGCTCGACCGGCAAGGATGGCTCGGGCGGCACGTCACTAGCGCAAACGATAGAGGGGGTCCTGCTTCAATGCAGTGCTGGGCACTAGGGGAGACCAGGGGAGTGGAATGGGGACAATGGGTTGATCAATCACTGCTCACCATAGTAGAAGCTAGGCAAGGTTTTTCTGTGTCCACCAGGTGTTTGATGAAATGGCCGCATTAATTCAAAGTTTGAATTTTTGGCTAAATTTTGGTGAGTGTAATTTTCCCAGGCTTGAGTGTCTAAGGTTTCTTGGGTTTTCCAAGGTGAAGTGGTTTGGTTGGTTTTTGAGAAATGGCCATCTTAGTACCTATTAAGAATTCAATTTTTGAATGCCTCCCAAATGGATTTGAAATTAGTTTCTGTAAGTTTGATTGGGTTCATTGTTACTTGGCATAGCAAGGGTGAAAAGAATTGGATTTGTTTCTGTTAGAAATCTTTGATTAGGAACACCCAAAGTGGTCTAGTGAACAAGTTTGTCCAAAATGACCATTTTCTAATATTTCCTATATTTGATTTTCTCTTCATTTTGTTCTTCTTGGAAATGATCTAGATGATATTGTTTTCATCTTTAATCCAATCATTATCATTCATAGAAATCAAACATGGCAAATGAAATCATTCATGCATTAATCACACACACACATGCATTCATATTAATTTTAATAATAAAAGTTTTTGTTAACCCTAAACTTGGGTGATTAAAACTTGATAATCTTGTTTAACATTTTTGGGGTGTTACAGGCGTGCAGCCAGTGGCGCTGTTTGGCATTGTGCGTAGACTCCAAAGGATGGAAGGTAGTTCATCTGCCCAGGATCTAGCTAGTCGTTCGAGAGGGTGCAGGAGTCCCTTCTTTATACCGTTGCAGACGAGGTCGTTGTACTTTTCGACCTGACCATTGGCCTGCGGGTTATCCACTGAGGCGTATGTGACGTTGATGCCGAGTCCTTCGCAGAAGTCTTGGGACTCCTTCGAGGTGAAGCTTGTGCCATTGTCGGTGATGATGCTGTGGGGCACTCCGAACCTGTAGACAATGGACTGTAAGAACTTGACATCGGTGGAACCAGTTTGGTTGGTGACGGGCATAGCCTCAATCCACATGGTGAACTTCTCGATTGCCACCAGGAGGTAGACATATCCTCCGGGTGAGGATTTTTGCATCTTGTCTACTATTGGGGATATGCTAAGTGGGTACCACCATTGCATGTCTCTAATCCGGATAACCCGGGTGGCCCACAGTTGGCAGCAGGGCCTATGGCCTGCTGGGTGGCCCAGTTCGATGGATCCAGAAGGAAGGCCCATGCCGGATGAAGGAAGGCTACGGTGGAGTCATCAACGTACCCGGAGCCTTGGAGATCAAGACACGTTAGACTAGTTGTATACCATGTAGGAATATGTAACCTGTCCGGCTAGGACTTTCCCT
Source organism: Avena sativa (assembly GCA_916181665.1). NCBI lineage: Eukaryota > Viridiplantae > Streptophyta > Magnoliopsida > Poales > Poaceae > Avena > Avena sativa. The sequence goes on from OV702281.1 coordinate 116,124,442, forward strand.
GTAACCCTAGGATCTAGTGTCTTTATAAGCCGGACCTAGAGGAGCCTTTAGGGTAGAACATAACAACTCATATCGTGCATAGCGAACCAATCCCTGTAACCCGGCATATTTCCATTATTGTGATTTATAGTAGGAGTAGGATTCTACCACCATCGTGGGATCTGAACCTAGGTAAGCTATGTTACCTCGTACCCGCCAACCTATCTCCTTACCCCATGTCTCTAAATACGCACTGTGAGGACCCCTCCATGGCGTACTCGTCGGCAATACCATGACAGTTGGCGCACACCGTGGGGCAAGAAGAGATTCAGGCTCTACAATGGGCGAGGTCAAAGCTCTTCACGAGAATCGGCGAAACTGTATCCATCGGTCGCGTTCTCTTATCCGGCAACGTTCTGATCGTCCCTCTCGACGAGTTCTGGATCCCGGCGAAGACGAACCCCACCCGCTGCTCGATCGTCCCAATCGGGGACATCCATCTCTTCATCGGCGAAACTGACTGGGGCACTAGTTCCCTGGAAGCTGGAAGATCGTCAAGACCCACACGGACAACCTACGGGCAGGATACGTTCACGTAAGGATTGAAGTCGGATCTCTCTCCGGAGTTTCCTGACTTAGATCGGAAAAATTCAAGGCCCACCCAAATCTCCCCTATGCATGAAATAATGGTGGAAGATCGCTGCAAATACGCCAGCTTCGCCCGTGCGTCTGGAAAGCGGAGATCGCACTTCATTGGCATGGTAACTATCTTCGATCTGTCGCGACGCATTTAGAGAGAAGGTGAAAACCCCTGTGATTACCTCGCCAGATGGATCCGAATACGGGCTGATCTAGAGAACTACCCCAGTGATGATGCTATCTATCACTTCGTGGAAGGGCTGGACCACGGTACGCTTCTCCGGCATACGCTAAGGCGGCAACAGGCCGCAGGCCTCGTCACCTTTAGCATGATCAACACTATCAATAATTACGCGGCCGCTGATGCAGTTGCTCAGGACGAGATCGCTGCCATACCCGGGCCACCACAGCCACCGCCGCCACTGCCTCTAGTCAACATCACTATAGCCTCGGCGTCATTTTCCGTCTTCGAGGAAGCCCCCGCATCCTCCGGCTCCGTTCTGGACGCGCTCTACGCTGACATCAGCGTAGAATTGGGGGAGATGGATATCAACCCGGAGGAGCTCGACTCTGCTATGCAGGAGATGGAGGAGTACATCAAGCATGAGGAGCAGGCCGACAAGGCCAACACATCCCGAGAGGTGTTCGTCGCTATTGGGAGCGTGATGGAAGAAGACAAACCCGGACAAGCTCCGCCTAAGCCGTTGGACAAGGGAAAGGGACCAGCTAATGCTACCGATAATGATCGTGCAAAGGCCATGCCCCCTCTGCCTAACCCAACACAATAGCCACAGGAGCTCAACATCGGTCCGAGTAACCCAAACACCGCAAATCCGCCGCGTCTAGCATCTACGTCTACGGCTGCCCAAGTCACTCTAGCTGATAGAGTGATGTACGACAATTTGCTCGTCGAGCCAATGACTGTGGCCCATATATGGAACACAGTCCAACTCGACGAGAAGCGCCAGCAGTTACTGGAGGAAGCGCAGGCCATCGCGAAACAGGGCGCAAAGTTAGATCAAGATCTGGCCAAGGCGCAAAAATCAATTGAGGCAGCTAGGGCCATGGAAGCCAAGTACAAGACTTTGCTGTGAGATCCAAGCATATGGCTTAATAGGATTGATAGGATACTCATACCAACAAGTTGCAACTTCTTTTCCTGAAGTTCATTCGAAAAGAACTCTAAGGTTAAGCGTGCTTGGCCTAGAGAAATTCTAGGATGGGTGACCGACCAGGAAGTGGGTAGCCGGCTGCGCATGAGTGAGGACAAAGTACGCAAAAAAGACTAGTGTTGGTCTATCGGGCCAGTCTGGATATCCTATTAAGCTGCCAAGAGTGACACCCCCGGGCCTAGTGGACGGGGTGTTACAAAGTGGTATCAGAGCTGATCCTTGCGGTTAAACGGGTGTGTGCGCGTCAGTGGCGGGACATGTGGATCATGGCGCGTGTGGCCCAGAGTGGACATGGCATGGCACATGTGCCGGCACTGGACGCACAGACGCGTGCCAAGAGGGAACGTTCCTGGGGTGTGCTTGATCGATGAGGGAATCGATTTTCTAAAGGGTGGGTGTATGTGAGATCCAAGCATATGGCTTAATAGGATTGATAGGATACTCATACCAACAAGTTGCAACTTCTTTTCCGGAAGCTCATTGAAAAAGAACTCTAAGGTTAAGTGTGCTTGGCCTAGAGCAATTCTAGGATGGGTCACCGACTGGGAAGTGGGTAACCGGGTGCGCATGAGTGAGGACAAAATGCGCAGAAAAGACTAGTGTTGGTCTATGGGGCTAGTCTGGATATCATATTAAGCTGCCAGAAGTGACACCCCCGGGCCCAGTGGACGGGGTGTTACATTTACTCAAGCAGCAACAGGTTATGAAAGCTCCGGCTCACATTGTCAATGATCCCAGTATATACGACGCAACCTAGGATGGGGTCCCTCGAAGACTCCACAAGCCAAGCCACACATTGACAGCAAAGGCAGACAGGTCATGCCCACTCCTATCCTCAACTTGCCCATCGCCAAGACCCTAATGGAGTAGGATAGATCACCCGCGGCTGTGGAACAGATTTATGACCTTGTGGCAAAGGTAGTCAAACAGCAGGAAAAGGCCACCTCTCAGAGGCTTGAGTGTAGCATCCCGGGTAAACCCTAATTATAATATCGCCTGTTATTTTTATTTTGTACATCAACATAGCATCATGCATTTTTGCCTCAAAAACTATTTTAACTAAAGCTATTTTTATTTCCCACAATACCTCCCCTCTTATTTCAAAACAAAATATTTAATTTATTTGCTAAACTATTTTTCAAAAACTATTTGCTAAAAATATTTCAAACAAAACAAATAAAATATTTTATACATAAAAAAGAGTTAAAACTAAACCAGCCAGGACCAAAAGGCCTAGCTGGCGAAACCCTAGACCATCTACCCCCAAACCCTAGCACCCATTCCCCTCAGCAGCCGCTGCCACCCATTTTTTACCTCCCTTGCGGACACACACATGTTGCCCATCCCCCCATGCTCCCTCTCTCCCTGATCCCGGCCCCACCTCTCTCTCACGCATGCCCCTGATCCCACCACACCCTGCCGATGCGCTACCGCACCCTGCCCACCTCGCGATTCCCCGATCGACTCCTTCCTCGTTTTCCGCCGCCAAGGTAGCCTCCTCCCGCGCGAGGCGCCTCTCGCCAGCAAAGTTCGATCGATCCCCAAGTCCCTGCACCCTCCCCCGCTGGCCTCTCCTCCCCGGCACAAGTGCCACCTCCTCTGCACCTCCTCATCCCGCTCGCTTGCTCGCAGAGCACAAACACCGCGGGCGCCCTCCGTTGCCGCCACATCCTTGTCGAGCTTGTCGCCCCTGCAAGGTCGCCAGCGCCCTGGCCATCCCCCTCGTCCATGGCTCTCCCCCAGCCATCGTCTACCTCCACCTCCCTGCACGAGTTCATCCCCGAGCTCCTGCCCCTGGACCCGCAACGTCCACGAGGACCCCCTCCTCTGGCTGCAGCCTCGCCGGACCTGAGCTCCTGTGCTGCCTCTGTCCTCTAGCGCCTGCAAACGCCATGTATCCGGCCACCATGATCCCTGCAGCCCCTCTTGAGCTTTTCGCCTCCGACCCATATTCGGGCAAACTGATGCCATGTGCGTTGAAGGTATTCAACACTATGCCTGTGTGTTTGGCTCAGCGAGATATACTATGAAGTTTTGTGATGGGAGTCATCGGTGACTTTGTATGTGCATGTGTAGATGGTGCGGAGATAATGCCTCGTTCACAGCAAGATGGAACCATGTCCTCGAGTACCAATCTTCGGGAAGAAGAAAAGGATAAGTTGGATTGGGCCATCGATGCCATCAACAAGATCTTTAGAAGGCTAACGGTGTCGAACCAGTATTCCGACAACCGGAGCCAGAACTCCAAGACCTACATCACGGAAACCAAGATCTTCTCGTCAACCCGAAGGCGCCAAGACCCGTTCCCGGATCCGAAGGACGTACCCTCGGCACGACGAGACCCCGAGGTACAATGGCATAGATCCAAAGACCGATCCAGATCTGAAGATCGATATCGCCAAATCCCGTCGAACCCGAAGCCCCTAGATCTGAACCCCGGGAGCCCAAGATTGTCGAACGGCCAACTGTGACCCCTTTTCGAGACCCATATTTTAATAATATATAATATATATCTGTTGCATATAAAATGTTCATGTCGCATGCATATAGTGTGGTTTAGGGGCATTATGCCGACTCACCTTATAATTAAATATGGAGAACATATGAGGGCGAATCTAGCCTAATATTGGCTCCATTTAAATTAGTGTAGTGAACCGGTGACATATTTTTTCCTAATAAGACAACATTTAAATTGCGGGGTATTTAAACAACATAAACCACCTAATTAATTGTCGGGACCCCGGTTCCGCTTAATATTGCCTAATTGCATCGCACCTTTGCCATGTCATGCATCATATATGCATCATGCCCGATCTTCTGCCGTAGTATTAAATATTGCATCCGGTGTTTCTTCTAGTGCTTTGCTTCCTCACGGATTAGGCCAATGATTTGATGCGAGTGTCGACCCGATCTTCGGACGAAACTTCGGCAGTGTTTCCAGGCGAGCAATCTCCCCCTTTCTACCTATTTTACATTTATAGTCTTTTATTCCTCCAGTTGATCTATTGCTTTTCGTGTTGCAATGCTTTAGTTTACTACCCCTGTTATATTACTTGTAGACCCTATATTGCCTTGGACACCTCCTATTGCATGTTGTTTGGGTAGACAGTAGGCCTTGCAAGTAGTAGTTGCTTGCTCAGGTGTTGTTTTGCGTCGACAATGTTCCACCAATGTTGGGGGTTGGCATATTCATAATGGTGGAGATGATCGTGGCTTTAATTATAGTTTAATAACTAATATTGAAAGTAGGTATAATAAATGCAGAGGCATAGAGGGGTAATAGTTGAGATCTGGTTGTTATCCCGCCCCCTGTGTCCATCTAGGGCCCAAGTTCTTGACACCTGCTTTGAGACGAGCGTGCTAACCACATGTGGGGTATCTGGGAACCCCTATCGGATTAGTACCTGATTTCAAAGTACTGTTCTGGGGGACACAACACTAGTTCGGGCTCTATGTGTTACTACTGTACTTATGCCATGTATGCCATGTATGAGATGTTTATTACCTGTTGCTCGATGAGCATTTATTACTGTTGCGTAGGTGCGACACTCCGTCACGGGAATATTTTGTCTATAACCTCTGCTCCCGTGCAAGTCCATGCAACCTCAGGGTCCATACGAGGAGGATTAGCTATACCTCGTATGGTATCTCTTTCGGGTGGCCCCCATGTACCTGATTTGGGTCAGGCAAAGCGTCGTGTCCTAAGCCCCACAGACATACCTATGGAAGTATGTTAATTGATCTGGCAACAAGGGTAGAAGTGCGCGTGGAAACTTTTGTGCACCCCTGCAGGGTTAAATCTTTTCAAAAAGTCGTGTCTGCGGTTATGGACGACTTGGAGCACAGTATCTCGATCATAGACAACTATAACTAAAGTTTATTGTTATAAATTTGACTTGTATCTGATATGACTAGTAAATTGGATAACCACCATGGAAATAATGAATAAAATTGTCAACCATGTGAGTTTCCTCGGCATGACTTCCTCGTCTGGTCTCGAGGGGGAAATACCAGGATGGGTATGATTGGTGGTAGTATCAGGTTGGATCCGAATAGGTATTTCTTATCTTACTCTGATAGCCGACAGATGTATTGAGTCTCTATAGGTTTTTTAGTGCATGATGAGCTGCTTCTTTAGTCCACCATACCTATGTAGGAGAGGACCGGCGAACTCTAAGACTCGCCATGTAGTGGCCTCAGTACTGACCGCTCTCTTTTTCTTTTGCCCTTTGCCTGTACCCTTTTGTTTAGCAGGTTTGAGATCGACGTCGTTAGTTGGGTTACCCTTCCAGCTTAGACTGGGCAAGGTTATGGACGCCATTGGTTATTCTTCAAGGCTCTTATCCCCATTTGCATCTTGTCCGTACTCAGACGATTGTATCGTTTTCAAGGTGATTTGGATCTTTGTATTGTATATCTGTATTCTTGACTCGTCGAGTTGCTTGTATATATATATATATATGTTCTATGGGTTCCATCATGGACTATTGTGTAATGATATTACTTCGTTTTCCACCCGCACGAAAGTGCCTGGTGGGCACCTTTGAATCGTTTCTATGCGGGTTTGGCGGGAATCGCTAAAAATTGCATAGGGACAATCTGAGGGTGTTACAGAGTGGTATCAGAGCTCAGCGGTTACGATACCCCACTGGTCCAACATGTAGGATCACCTAGCTAACAGACGATGTAGAGTGTTAAAACTATTTTGTAAAATCAGTTGGATAGATCTGATTAGTTCTGCTTCTACTCCTTACCTCTATGCTCTGATCATCTTATCTTTGCGTGTTTTGAATCTGCTATCTTACCTTTTCTTCGAGTCCAGGAATTCTCGTGGATGGGTTTCCATCGTACCTGCAGGGTTTCGCTTCCATCCTCTTGTAACGGTGCTTCGACATCCTGTCGCCATGCTGTCTAATGAATCTTTCATCTGCTGTACCTTTCAGTGGACCAAAAATCCGCTAAATTTTTTATTTGTATCCTCCGGTGTTTTCCAACGCGACGATATCATCTACGTCAGAACCGATGAAGAGCCTACATCATTCTTTTGTTTCCGAAACTCAATTGTCGAGATCTTCAGTCTGATTCCGAGAGTTGGTTGCTTAGTTTTCTTCTTCGTGTACAGAGTAATTCTTTGAGTGCGGGATGGAGTCGCGACCATACCGCTACTCTTATCATTCACTTTTGTACATTGAATGGTGGGTTAATGCAATTTTACTCCTTCCACGGAAGTTAGAGGTTGTCTTACGTTTTGAGACCTATGCCTTCGTCCTTTATTTATCCTGAATGTTCCCTCAATGGACGTGAACAATGACCCTTGTTGGTGGTGTCGCCTATTTTAACATGTAGAAACAATCCTTGTTAGTGGTGTCGCAAGGGTTTACACGAAGCGAGAAGATTCATATCGTCGGCCCTTTCCCCCATATCAGGAGGCGGATCTCGAGGGCGAGATCCATTGTTAGTGGTGTAGAATTGTAGCATCCCGGGTAAACCCTAATTATAATATCGCCTGTTATCTTTTATTTTGTACATCAACATAGCATCATACATTTTTGCCTCTAAAACTATTTTAACTAAAGCTATTTTTATTTGCCACAATACCTCCCCTCTTATTTTAAAACCAAATCTTATATTTATTTGCTAAACTATTTGTCAAAAAGATTTAAAACAAAACAAATAAAATATTTTATACATAAAAAAGATAAAACTAAACCGGCCAGGCCCAAAAGGCCCAGCCGGTGAAACCCTAGACCATCTACCCCCAAATCCTAGCACCCAGTCCCCTCAGCAGCCGCTGCCACCCATTTTTTCCCTCCCTCGTGCACACGCACACATCGCCCACCCCCCATGCTCCCTCTCTCCCTGATCCCGGACCCACCTCTCTCTCACGCACGCCCCTGGTCCCACCACACCCTGTCGATGTGCTCCCGCATCCTACCCACCTCGCGATTCCCTGATCGACTCCTTCTTCCTCGTTTTTCGCCGCCAAGGTAGCCTCCTCCCGCGCGAGGAGCCTCTCGCCAGAAACCTTCGATCGATCCCCACGTCCATGCACCCTCCCCCGCTGGCCTCTCCTCCCCGGCGTGAGCGCCACCTCCTCTGCGCCTCCTCACCCGGCTCGCTCGCTCATAGAGCACCACCGCCGCGGGCGCCCTCCGTTGTCGCCACCTCCCTGTCGAGCTTGTCGCCCCTGCAAGGTCGCCATCACCCTGGCCGTCCCCCTCATCCTAGGCTCTCCCCTTCCGTCGTCTACCTCCACCTTCCTACGTGAGTTCATCCCTGAGCTCCTGCCCCTAGATGCGCAACGTCCATGAGGACTCCCCCCTCTAGCTGCAGCCTCGTCGGACCTGAGATTGTGTGCTGCCTCTGTCCTCCGGCGCCTGAAAACACCCTGTATCCGGCCACCATGATCCCTGCAGTGCCTCTTGAGCTTGCCATCTCCGACCCATATTTGGGAAAACCGATGCCATGTGCGTTGAAGGTGTTCAACACTATGCCTGCGTGTTTGGCTCAGCAAGATATACCGTGAAGTTTTGTGATGGGAGTCATCAGTGACTTTGTATGTGGATGTGGAGATGGTGCGGAGATGATGCCTCGTTGACAGCAAGATGGAACCATGTCCTCGAGTACCAATCTTCGGGCGAAAGAAAAGGAGAAGTTGGATTGGGGCATCGATGCCATCAACAATATCTTCAGAAGGCTAACGGTGCTGAACCAGTATTCCGACCACCAGAGACGGAACTCCAAGACCTACATCACGAAAACCAAGATCTTCTCGCCAACCCGAAGGCGCCAAGACCCGTTCCCGTATCCGAAGGTCGTACCCTCGGCATGTCGATACCCCGGGGTACAACGACATAGATTCGAAGGCCGATCCGGATCTGAAGAACGATATCGCCGAACCCCGTCGAACTCCAATCCCATGGATTCAAACCCCCGGAGCCCAAGATCATCGAACCACCAAGTGTGACCCCTTTCCTAAACCCATATTTTTATAATATAAAATATATATCTGTTGCATATAAATTGTTCATGTCGCATGCATATTGTGTGGTTTGGGGGCATTATGCCGATTCGCCTCATAATTAAATATGGAGAATGTATGCGGGCGAATTTAGCCTAATATTGGCTCCATTTAAATTTGTGTAATGAACTGGTGACATATTTTGCCCTGATAAGACAACATTTAAATTGCGGGGTATCTAAACAACATAAACCACCTAATTAATTGTCGGGACCCCGTTTTCGCTTAATATTGCCTAATTGCATCGCACCTTTTCCATGTCATGCATCATATATGCATCATGCCCGATCTTTTGTCGTAGTATTAAATATTGCATTTGGTGTTTCTTCTAGTGCTTTGCTTCTTCATGGATTAGGCCGATGAGTTGATGCGATTGTTGACCCGATCTTCGTATGAACATTCGGCAGTGTTTCTAGGCGAGAAATCTCCCCCTTTCTACCTATTTTACATTTATAGTCTTTTATTCCTCCCATTGATCTATTGCTATCCGTGTTGCGATGCTTTAGTTTCCTATTCCTGTTATATTACTTGCAGCCCCTATATTTCCTTGGACACCTATTGCCTGTTGTTTGGGTAGACAGTAGGCCTTGCGAGTCGTAGTTGCTTGCTCGGGTGCTGTTTTGGGTCGTCATGTTCCACCAATGTTGGGGGTTGGCATATTCGTAATGGTGGAGATGATCATGGCTTCAATTACAGTTTAATAACTTATATTGAAAGTAGGTATAATAAATGCAGAGGCACAGAGGAGTAATAGTTGACACCTGGTAGTTATCCCGCCCCCTGTGTCCATCTAGGGAAATACCAGGATGGGTATGATTGGTGGTAGTATCAGGTTGGATCCGAATAGGTCTTTCTTATCTTACTCTGATAGCCGACATATGTATTAAGTCTCTATAGGTTGTTTAGTGCATATTGCGCTGCCGCTTCAGTCCACCATACCTATGTAGGCGAGGACCGCCGAACTCTAAGACTCGTCGTGTACTAGCCTCAGTACTGACCGCTCTCTTTTTATTTTGCCCTTTACCCGTACCCCTTTTGTTTAGCAGGTTTGAGATCGATGTCGTTAGCAGGGTTACCCTTCTGTCTTGGCCTAGGAAGGGTTATGGACGCCATTGGTTATTCTTCAGGGCTCTTAGCCCCATTTGCATCTTGTCCGTACTCGGACGATTGTATCATTTTCATGGTGATTTGGATCTTTGTATTGTATATCTGTATTCTTGACTCGTCGAGTCGCTTTTGTATATATCTATTATATGGGTTCCATTGAGGACTATTGTGTAATGATATTACTTCGTTTTCCACTCGCACGAAATTGCCTGGTGGGCACCTTTGAATTGTTTCTATGCGGGTTTGGCGGGAATCTCCAAAACTTGCATAGGGCCGATCTAAGGGTGTTACATTGAGTCTGACCGAGCATATTGCCAGTCTAGCAATCCTAAGCCGCCAAGGGAGATATATCCTCACGATGTCGGGTCCCAGATGGGTTCATCAGAACAAACACGGAGAGACGCGCGGAACAGGAAGGATGCTATCCCCATATCCTCCGAACATGGGGGCAAGGCTCATCCTCGTCGCCCATCTCCACCGCCCTGGTCCTCCCGACATCATGAAGACCCAAAAGCTCACAACCGTACGAGAATGCCTCCGTCAAGACACACTCAGGGTGGCATCATCATTTGAGACAACATGGAGCAGCCCCGTCACGGTGGGGAGCACAACGGCAACCAAGGACACAAGAGTAGGTCACGCCATGACCCTCTGCGTCTGGCAAGCAACCACGACAGATGCGAGAATTCGCTGGAGGGTAACAGCAAGAAGCCTAACCCACCACCAACTCCTCCTTCATCGCCACCTAGCAGCCACCATGGCGGAGGAGGGCTGCGACGCTCACGCATCCCATCCCCTGATGGCAAGAAGAAAAAATCAAGCCCTGAGCCATACGATGCATGTTCACTCTTGGACAAGATTCACGAGGCTCGGGAAGTACAATACCTGGGACCACGTTGATTTGGACTTGTGATAAGGACCGCAACTTACCCCAAGGGTTTTCGGATTGACAAGATGATCAATCCCTATGACGGCACCGCCAAACCAGCTACATGGTTGCAGGATTACGACAACGCGGTGGAGATCGCAGGGGGAAACCCCAACGTTGTCGTCAAGTACCTCCCACTGATGTTGACGAGCACGGCCCGCCAATGGATCGACGACTTGCCGGAGAAGTCCATATGCAACTGGTTGGACATGCAATAAGCGTTCACCAAAAAAAATTGAGGGTACGTACAAACGTCCCTGTACTATTGGCGATATACAGCGGTGCGTGCAAGAGAAAGACGAGACATCTCGGGCCTACCTCTCCCGCTGGCTGGATTTGAAAAATTCCTACGCAGGAATGCATGATCAGACCGCTATGGCTGCCTACATTGACTACTTGGAAAAGGGTACATTGCTTTGACATAAGTTGAATTACCTGTAGGACAATCACAGACTAGATCTCAATCATATGATCTCATTAGCTAGTGAGTTCGAGGCTGCCGAAGATGATGCTCGCGGCTCCTTGCCAGCAATTTCCAACCCAACCCAAGCCAAGAGGAACAACAACACTAAGAGGAAGAATCTGCCAGAAGAAAAGCCAACCTCCGACATGGTCACAATGACATTTGCAGGAAGAGGTGATGGTGGACAGCGCGATCGAGGACAGGGGGCTGGTCATGGGTAGCAGCGAGGTAGTGAAACTACCCTGGCAGCGCCCCGTGTTCCCCAAACATACGAGGAATACCATGAAGGTTCGTTCCTTGTACACCTTGATGCCAACGGTAAAGCCACACACACCAATCGCCATTGAAAGCTCGTCAACGATCTCAAAGAAGACCCGGAGTCCAGCTACAAACGAAGCCAGAAGAACCGACCATGAGGCAAGGGCAAAGGGAAGAATAAGGAAGAGGAGTCCAAGGATTCAAGTGACATGGACGAGGAGGTTGACCCCAAGCACTCCAACAAGGGCGATAGCAAAGGCAAGAAACCCTTCGAGAAGAAAGCCCCCGTTTACCACACGTTCCTTGGCACCCCAACTGTCCGGGCATAAAAATCCTCACCGAGGATACTGATGGCCACACTACCCTCAGTTTCCCAATACCTGCGCTGGTCGGAAGTTCCAATTACTTGGAATAGGAAGGATCACCCATATCGCGTTCCAACGGAGAACCAATATGCCATGGTCATCAACCCTTTGATTGACGGCAATGAGTTCACCAAATGCATGGTGGACAGTGGAAGCAGCATCAATATCTTGTACCTGGATACACTGCACAGATGAACTTGACGGAGACCAACTAAGGCGGACCAGCACCATGTTACATGGCCTAGTTCCTGGTCGGGAGGCTCGGTCCCTTGGGTGCATCACGCTTCCCACCGCTTTTGGTGATGTCAACAATTACCGCCAAGAATGAATGACCTTTGAAGTGGTCCCCTTCAAGAGTGTGTACCACGTCATATTGGACGCGACATCTTCCACTCCTTCATGGCCAAGACATTCTTCGTATACAACAAGCTCAAGATACCCGGACCAAACGGTGTCATCACTGTATCCCAACGATTTTCAAAGGCAAGGGACTGCGAGATTGGAGAAACAACCTTTGTAGAAGCTATCCTCTACAGCGAAGAATTCAAGGAGATCCAGAGCAAGGTCGATGCCTCGGATATGCCGGCAACAAAGAAGCAGATTTCCGACTCCGATTCCGCATTCAAGGCCTCCATAGAGACCAAGTCGGTGGACTTGTGGTAGGAGATGCCTCCAAGGTCACCGCCATTGGGACGAACCTGGACCCTAAATAGGAAAGCGCGCTTGTTGAGTTCCTCCGTGAGAATAGGGATATCTTTGCCTGGCAACCTGCCGACATGAAAGGTGTACCTATGGAACTTGCCGAGCACAGCTTGACTATTGATCCAAAATTCCAACCAGTGAAACAACCTCTACGACGCTTCGGAGACGAGAAGAGACGTGACATAGGCAAAGAGATAGCTAGGTTACTTAAGGCTAGTTTTAGCAGAGAAGTCTTTAACACCCGATGGGTGGCCAATCCTGTACTTGTCCCCAAAAAGGGAACCAAAGAATTAAGAATGTGCGTTGATTACAACGGCTTGAACAAATCGTGTCCGAAGGATCCATTTGCTTTGCGTTGCATTGACCAAGTCATTGACTCGACGGCTGGCTCGGAACTGCTGTGTTTTCTAGATGCATACTCAGGATACCACCAGATAAATATGAGGAAGTCGGTCCAATTGGCCACTTCGTTCACCACACCTTACGACATGTTTTGTTTTGTCACGATGCCCTTTGGGCTAAAAAACGCAGGTGCTACGTACCAGCGTACTATGCAGCATTGCCTACACGACCAAATTGGTCGGAACATTCACGCCTATGTGGAAGATATCACGGTGATGTCTAAAAAGTCAAATGACTTAATATCTGACCTAAAGGAAACCTTTGATAATCTCCAGAAATACAACATGATGCTTGACCCAAAGAAGTGCGTCTTCGGGGTTCTAGCCGACAAATTGTTGGGCTTCATCATTTCCCAGCATGGAATCGAGGTCAACCCGGAGAAGATCAAGGCCATCCTAAACATTAACCTTCTGACATGCCTGAAGGACATCCAATGACTCATAGGTTGTGTCGCAGCAGTAAGCCGGTTCGTCATCCAACTTGGAGATAAGGCTCTGCCGCTATACAAGTTGTTGAATAAGGCGGACAAATTTGTATGGACGGACGAGTCAGATGTTGCGCTTAAGGAGCTAAAGGGGATACTCTCCTCGGCACCTGTACTCGCAGCACCCGAGCCTATGGAGCCTATGTTGATTTACATGGCGGACACCAACCGGGTTATCAGCATCGTCGTTGTGGTGGAGCGAAAAGAACCTACGCATGAGTACAGAGTACAACTGCCAGTTTATTATGTAAGCGAGGTCTTGACGGAGTCCAAGCAGCGTTACCCGCACTACCAGAAGGTAGATTATGGAGTGTTCCTTGCTTCTCAGAAGCTAAGGCACTACTTCCAGGATAACCCTATCACAGTTGTGAGCAAGGCTCCACTGTCTGACATCATCAACAACATCGACGCTATGGGATGGGTCACGAAGTGGGGCATTGAACTTGCCGCCTTCGAGATCACCTACAAGAGACGCGACGCTATCAAATCACAAGTCTTGGCGGATTTCATTGTAGATTGGACAGAGATGTCAGATGCTACCCCTATACCAGAACCAGAATATTGGGTGATGCACTTTGACGGATCAAAGATACTCAATGGCTTGGGGGCTGGTGTACTGCTACAGTCACCAACAGGGGAAAAACTTCACTACATTTTGTAGATCGACTTTGAGGCTACAAATAACATGGCGGAATATGAAGCACTCATTCACGGACTTCGTGTAGCCAAGGATATTGGCATCAAGCGCATAGTTTGCTGTGGAGATTTCGACTTGGTTGCCTAGCAGGTGGCTGGAACCTAGAACGCGCGGAACCCTATGATGGTGGCATATCGATACAGAGTGGACGAGATAGCCAAGTTCTTTGAAGGCTATGAAGTCAAGTATGTCAAAAGGGAGGAGAATGAGGCGGCTGATCTGCTGTCAAAGCTTGGATCAGGGCGCAAACCAATTCCACCTTGCATTTTTCTGGAGCATCTATGTACCCCATCCATGGCGGACCCCGAGAACCCGGATAGAGTTGACTCATTTGTTCATAGAGTGACAAAGGTCCCTCCGGCTTGGACAAAACCGTTCATGGAATATCTCGTACACGAAACTTTGCCCATCGATGAAGTCGGTAGTCGGCAAATAGTACGTCAAGCAAAGGGCTATACCATAATCAATGGACAACTCTATAAAAGAAGTACCACTGTTGTATACCTGAAGTGTGTCTCCCAGCAAGAAGGTATTGAAATCCTTCATGAGATCCATCTCGGAGATTGCGGGCATCACGCCGCTCCTCGATCGTTGGTCTCCAAATCCTTCCGGCAAGGATTCTACTAGCTGACCGCAAAGGCGGACGCCGACAAGCTGGTTGAGACATGCATAGGATGCCAGTACTATGCCCGACAACCACATGTACCAGCTCAAGAGTTGCGAACAATAACAATAAATTGACTGTTTGCAGTCTAGGGGCTGGACATGGTTGGTCCATTACAGACAACACCTTGTGGGTTTATGCATCTGCTAGTAGCAGTTGATAAATTCACAAAATGGATAGAAGCTAAACCCACTAAAAAGCTTGATGGGGCAACTTCCCTTAGGTTTGTCCGGGATCTAGTGGTGACATTTGGTCTCCCACATAGCATTATCACCCACAGTGGTAGCAACTTGTCACTCGGAGAAGTAGAAGCTTATCATTGGGAGAAGGGCATCCGACTTGATTTGGCATCTGTGGCACATCCACAATCCAATGGGAAAGTCGATCGAGCCAATGGATTAGTTCTGCAGGGAATAAAGCCATGTCTAGAAGCACCGCTACATAGAGCAGTTGGAGCCTGTGCGGAGGAATTACCATCTGTTTTGTGGAGTTTACGAACTACTCCCAACAGATCCACCGGCTACACCCCTTATTTCATGGTATATGGAGCAGAAGCCATTCTACCTTCTGACATCCTCCACGATTCACCAAGAGTTGCCTCCTACGACGAGGATGAAACTGAAGAGTCCAGGCGCCTATATGTAGACCTTCTCAAGGAAGAGAGCGTACTGGCACGCCAAAGATCTGCCATCTACCAGTAGAAGCTACACAACTACCATATTCTCCGCGTTCGGCATCGCTCGTTTACAGAGGGGGATCTGGTGCTCCGACTTAAGTAGAAGAAGTCACACAAATTATTCCTGCCATGGGAAGGACCGTTCATCATAAGCAAGGCGCTACTCAATGGTTCCTATTACCTCGTCGACAATCGTGAGCTAGAGGATAGGCCAAACGAGGATCATAAGCGTAAGTGACGTGACCCGGATGATGCCTACCCGGAGCTTGATCGGCCATGGAACATAGCATAGCTACATCCTTTTTACACTTAGCATATTTTACTATCTACTATGTATCTCTTATATGATCAATGAAATAAAGCTCTTTTGTTCACTCATGTGCTTGAGTCTTTTACCTCCTTTAGTGTTCATTTTTGGATCGTATAAAACCTTTATGCGCAAGTTTTGCAGTTGCACTTGTGAAAATTCTGCCTACGGGCGTTAGCTTAAGTTTTCTGGTCTACATGTTCTTTGTTGTTTTTACATGGATTCTAGAGTAATGACTTTCGGCACTCAAAGTCGGCGATTGTTGTTCTTAGGTTTTTGACGGTTCCATTGGGTATCATCGCCTGAGAGCATAGTTCCGACTAAGGGTCTTCCCACTCACGAAAAGTCAAGCATAAAAACTACAGTAATGGATAAGACAGCACTTGCTTAAAAAATATATACATGCTGGAATTAGTTCTTAAGTAGAAGGAAGCTTATAACCATAGTTTTCTGCCTTAAGATAAGCCAATTGTTTTCTGCATACATACAACACATCCAGAGGTGACAAATATTACATAAGTGTTTTCATTCCTCTAGTGCATGAGACTTTGAGGTAGCGTCGTCGGCCACAGGAGAGCCATCTTGACCATCAGTAAAGTCGGAAGTCTTGAGGGACTCAAAGGAGCTGGCTTGGTCAGTGTCAATTATCTCAAGGGGCACAAAGGTGTTTGCATCCACCAACTGGGCGACCCTGGTGTTGTAGCCGGCGAGCGATGACCAGATAGCTCCATGATCGATCTTTTGTCCGTTAGCGTCCATGTCCGGCAAGCCAGAGGTCACCGTGTCGATGTTGGTATCCTCGTAGTGAGCCTTGACCATAGCCATCGCCATCCTTGCACCATCCTAGGTACATGAATCTTTCCAGCTTACGATATGCTCGGGGGCTTGGCGCAGGATCTCCGAGTACTTCATGACAGAGTCCACTGCCTTAATATTGATGACAAAGGTCTTGGCAAATTCCTTTGCTTGGGTGATGGCGGTGCTGATGAAGTTGTCGGCAAGAACCATGCATTCCTTTGGCGGAGGAGGATTATTGGTCAAACCAATAGGAGCTGCAATTTCCGGCCAAATGTTTGAGTACATGAGTTCAACATAAAAAGTTTAGAGTACCTGGTTTATAGAAGTACAAGACGGAGAATGCTTACCAAAGATACTATCCTTAGCTTGCTAGAGAATCTGCACCATAGAATCCCGTTCCGTCCGGAGGGTTTTGTTAGCCTCAAGGTTGCAAGTATTTTGCTTGGCGGAAGCTTTGTTTTGCTCCTTGAGGATTGCAATCTCCTCCTTAAGGCGGTTGATTTCTATGTTCACGGATTATTGCACGGCAGCCATAGACCTTTCATGCATCTTCAGCTTGTCCACTCTCTCCTGCTTAAGGGTCTTGTTTTCGCTATCCAGCTCTTGAATGTGCTTGGACTGCTCGACAATGTCCTTGGCCTTGGTGATGCCTTCTGCAAGTCAGAGAAATGACAAAGCACAATGAGTAGTCAGAATTAATAGAACAAGAAAAAGGTGGGTGTTGAAATTGAACAGAAAAATAGACTCTTGCTCTTGGTGATTTGATCCTTCAAGAAAGCAGTTTTACCCTTTTTAGCTTCAAGGTCTGCACTCATCTTGTGGAACTTGTCATTGGCAGCGTTCCTTCGAGTATTCTCATTCTGCAAAAATATCAAAGTTACTTAGTCTACTTAGAGCATCTAGCCGGATAAGTATCCGCCTAGAGGCTTGGGGGCTATAGTACGAGTTTTCAACTCAGCACTATGCTTAGTCTTTCTTTAAGCATCTAGTCGGACCTAATTCTGTTTCAACTAGAGGCTTGGGGGCGACAGTATTGAAGTTTACAAACATTGCGTATGCTACTCTAAAAGTATCTAGTCGGAATAGTTCATTCAAACTAAATACTTGGGGGCTACAGTGCAAAGTTTCTAGCTTAGTCACTCTTAGAGCATTCAGACCCAAAGACCTATGGTTTTCTGTCTAAATGCTTGGGGGCTATAGTGGGATACTACATATGAAATACAAAAACTATATAAAACTTACAAGTGTGATGATCTTGAGGTTGCTGGCGCTCTCAGAAAATATTTTGCTAAAGGCAAGCGTGTTTACACGGACGATCTCCGCTTGTTTGAGCAGTTCCTCAAGGCCGCACGTGGGAGAAGTCGGCGCTGCACCAGGAGCCAAAGTTGAGCTACTCGGTGTGAGAACAAGGTAGACAATTTTGGGAAGCTCTGTTGGCGTCCTGGATGCAACAGCTCCGCCTACGACAGAAGTTCCACTTTCCACCACCGTCTTACAGTTACCAGTGGCATCCTTAGCCAGAGCTTCATCCACTTTAGAGGACGTGCTTTCCTGCGTCGCCAACGTGGGTCTCCACGGCAACGTTGGGACCTCCTAAGAAGGACTTGGGTCCACTTCCATGGCGGAAGGTTCAGAAGCTACCTTTGTCGGAGAACTTGTTGGTGCGGCAGAAGGTTGGACGCTCGGAGTCGGAGGGGCGATGGAGGGAGACGCTTGGACAAACATTTCTTTGATGTTTTTATAAGCCCTCAATGTTTTGGAGGTCTTCTTCAAACTCACACTAGCCTTCTTCCTGAAACATGCAAAAGTATAGGTACAGGAATAAGATGAGCAATAGACGATGTCGGATGATAAGAAGCTTACACAATGGTTGGTGCCTTGGTTAACAGGATACCAGTCATTCTTCTTTTCTCTGCCACTAGGGAGGCAGTGGATCTCTTGGAGGATCCACCCTCCGTCTTCTTCTTCTTGCCTGCGTCGGCAGCGTCAGAGGTGGAGCTCTACCGGTTTTGCGCCAATGGGACCTTGTCGTCGGACACGATGGTGACTTCCTTCATCTTGGGATCGTAGACTTGGGAAGCCATGCTACCTTCGTCTAGATTCTTCAGATGTTAAGTGAGTCCTAAAGTATTAGATGCAAAGGCATACGCAAGACTGAAGAACTAGAGTATATGTCATACACGGAAAATAAACGAGTACCTCTGGGCACGTGCCGCCGTCGAACATGTCATAGGTGATGGTGAAGCCACGCTTCCGATCCTTCACCTTGACTATGTCTTTGAGGCGAAGCTTGACGGAGTCACTGGAAAAGTTGTCCCCGGAGATACGAAGGCTATCCTTCCTATCCTTGGTATACTGGTGCATGAGCTTCGCGCGGTGCTGCAGAGGCTGGATCCGCCTGATGAACCAGCACATGGCTAGGTCCAACCCGGTCAAACGTGTATCTACGAACCAATTGATATGCCTTACAGTGCGAGAGGCTTCATCGTCAGAGGGGAGGAGGGCTTGGGATCTCCATGTCGGGGCTTCAGCGGCGGCCCCGTCGACAAAGTCCAGGTATGTTGTTTCTCGGCCGTCCAGAGGGATATATGGGCCATAGAAATACGTCCTCTGCCAATTCTTGCAGGATTTGTGACCTACAATGTCGGGGAACCGCCGGCCAGGCCCGATATTGAAGCTAATAGTCCTGTAGTTCCTAAGCTCATCCTTCCTCACTCCGGCTTCCCTCTTCATGGTGAAGAAGTAAATAAACAGATCTAACTTAGGCCTAATTCATAGGTAACCCTCGCACAACGCCGCGTAGTTGCTAAGCGCGAGGATGCTATTAGGAGAGAGGTTCTGAGGTTGAACCCGGAAGTGTTGGAGGACTTGGATGAAGAAGTTGGAGATCGGGAGGGAGACGCCGCACACAAATTGAGCCTTGAGGTATACCTTTTCTTCGGCTAGGGGAGAAGGGACAACCTTGCCGGCCGGCGCCGCCCGCCAGATTAGGCCCTCCGTCGTAGGGAGGTACCCCTCAGCGAGAATTTCCTTGATGTCATTCTTGGTGATGTCCGAGCAGCGCCATTCCCCTTTGTGGGAATCATCCTCCTCCTCTAGTGGTTTCAGCCCCGCTGGAATATGGTCGCCGCCGGTGGATTCAACCACCATGGAATGTGGCACCACCATGCCCTCCGGTGGGACATGGATAGAGCCCGTCGACTTGGCCGTGGCCTCGTCTGACGCCACCATGGACGGGGCGTTGTTGCTAGCTATTGGGTCAGATGGGAGATGACTGTGGATTGGATAAAAAGCTACGGTTTTTTCTCTATGCGCGTGAGAAGCTCGAGGAGACGTTGGCTAGAGGAAGAATATGACACAAGGAAGAATGAGGTGAAAAGATAAAAGTCACCACGGTCATAATATATAGTACTCGGCGTCAATATTCGTGCAAGTTGATCAAACAGTTGCTACATGGACAGTGCATGCACAAGCGTGCGCGAAAATTTCGCCACATTCCCACAGCCGTCGCTAACGTTTCGTATCCTTCACATAGTAAAAAGGGCTATGATTATGTTCTCTGCATGTGTGAGTTATGAGGCATTGCTAACCTATGGTCTACGTCACTCTACTGGCATAGGAAGGTGAACGGTCCCATCTGAAGATTCCGGCATGGACGGATCACGACCGACTACGATAAGAGTACGATGGAAGGCTTAGTAATTCTCCGACTTATGTATAGAAGATGGAGAATATCATAGGGTTCTTGGGAGGACTACAAGATATTGCTTGACGGTTTGCCGACATCCATCTAGACGGAGCATTCGACTTGAAGAGGCAAGACGACACAAGATCTCGGAGTTCTCCGGGGGCTACTGTTGGGAATATGCTAAATGGGTACCACCATTGCATGTCTCTAATCCAGATAACCCGGGTGGCCCATAGTTGGTAGCAGGGCCTATGGCCTGCTGGGCGGCCCAGTTAGATGGATCCAGAAGGTAGGCCCATGTCGGATGAAGGAAGGCTACGGTGGAGTCATCAATGTACCCAGAGCCTTGGAGTGCAAGACACGTTAGACTAGTTGTATACCGTGTAGGACTTTGTAACCTGTCCGGCTAGGACTTTCCCTGTAACCCTAGGATCTGGTGTCTTTATAAGCCAGACCTAGAGGAGCCTTTAGGGCAGAACATAAAAACTCATATCGCGCACAGCGAACCAATCCCTGTAACCCGGCGTATTGCTGTTATAGTGATTTATAGCAGGAGTAGGATTCCGCCACCGTTGTGGGATCTAAACCTAGGTAAGCTGTGTTACCTCGTACCCGCCAACCTTCTGCCTTACCCCACGTCTCTAAACACGCACTATGAGGACCCGTCCATGGCGTACTCGTCGGCAATACCACGACACCGACCATGTCGAGTCCCCATTGAGCAAAGGGCCAGGCCAATGGTATGGGACATAGCTCTAAGCCGGGTGCATGTGGTTTGTTGACAAACCACTTATAGGCGTTGCACTTTTCGACGATGTCCTTGGCATTGCGCATCGTTGTTGGCCAGTAGAAGCCAGCTCGTAGAGCCTTGGCGACTAGGGCGCGGCTGCCAACATGGTGGCCGCAGATGCCTTCATTGATGTTGAGGAGGATGTCCTTCCCATCATTGTTGGTGACGCATCGCTGGAGCACCCTGGTGATGCTTCGCTTGTATAGCTCGTCGTTGATGATGGTGAAGGCTTTTGAGCGGCGGGCGATGTGTCTAGTGTCCGTCGGGTCGTCCAGCAGTTGCTTGCTCAATAGATACTTGACATATGGTTGAGTCCATGTTTGCTCGATTTCCAGGACTTGCATGACGCTCACCAGCTCGACGTCCGTCTCCAGTTCTTTGGGTGCGTCCGTTTTCTCAGGTGGTATAGCCCCCGAGTGTCCCGCGACGTCGACTGTGCCCTTAGGAGTTTTCCTCTTAATGGAGCGCTCGCAGATTTGTTCAAGGAACACACCTGGTGGCACTGGGGCACATGTGGAGCAAATGTTAGCAATCTTGTCAGCCTCCTGATTGCTCTCCCGGCCGGCGTGCCAGAGTTCGTAACCATCAAAGTCTCCTTCGAGTGAGTTGTAGAGGTCACGGTAAGCGACCATGTTTTCACTCATGGTGTCGCACTGGTTCATTGTCTGGTGGATAATGAGGTTGGACTAGCCGTAGATGACTAGTAGAATGGTGCCGCAGACTTTAGCCACCCGCATGCCATGGATCAGTGTCTCGTATTCATCCTTGTTGTTGGATGCGCGGAATCTTAGCCACAACACATATCTCATCTTGTCCCCTTGGGGGATGTTAAGATTACTCTGGCTCCAGCTCTAGCGTCGCGTTTAGATCCGTTAAAGTGCATTGTCTAGATCTGGGACATGTCCGAGGTGTCTTGCAGCTGCAGCTCCATCCAGTGTACGAGGAAGTCAGGGAGCACCTGCG
Source organism: Avena sativa (assembly GCA_916181665.1). Taxonomy (NCBI): domain Eukaryota; kingdom Viridiplantae; phylum Streptophyta; class Magnoliopsida; order Poales; family Poaceae; genus Avena; species Avena sativa. The sequence continues at coordinate 116,146,545 of OV702281.1, forward strand.
ATTTGATGGTGGTGCGCCTCTCGTAGATGATGTCCCGTGGGGATAGCTCGATGCCCCCACAGGGCTACTCGCCCCGTGTCTTTAGGGTTGTTTAGGATATGTGATAGTGGTGCGTCATTGACAACCACGATCTGATGCTCTTGCAAGTAGTGGCGCAGTCGACGTGCTGTCATGAATATGTCGTAGGCGAGCTTCTGGTAGTGGGGATACCTTGGCTTTGTAGGTGTCAAGACCTTGCTGAGGTAATACACTGGGCATTGTACCCCGTGGGGTTTACCTTCTTCGGGTCGTTCGACCATGATTGGCGTGCTGACCACATGGTGCGTTGCAACAATGTAGAGTAGCATGGGCTCTCTCTCCGCTGGCGTCACCAGTACGGGAGATGTAGAAAGAAGGTGTTTGAGGTCTTCGAATGCCTTGTCCACTTCAGCCGTCCACTCGAATTTTTCGGCCTTGCGGAGCAGTTGGTAGAAAGGGAGAGCCTTTTCACCCATGCGACCGATGAACCTGCTGAGCGCTGCGATTCGCCTAGATAGCTGCTGGACTCCTTTAACATTCTTTGGCTTATCCATGGCTACTATAACCTTGATTTTATTCGGGTTGGCCTCAATGCCCCTTTCGGAGATGAAGTACCCGAGTAGTTGTCCGGATGGGACGCCGAAGGAGCATTTTTCTGGGTTCAACTTGATCTTGAACCGATCGAGGTTATCGAACGCCTCGCGGAGATCATCTATCATTGCACTGCTTTCCTTGGTATTTACCACTATGACGTCGACATAGACTTGGATGTTTTGACCGATTTGATTCTTCAGGCAGGCTTGCATGCACCTTTGATAGGTTGCACCTGCGTTCTTGAACCCAAAAGGCATTATATTGTAACAGAAGACCCCAAACAGCGTAATGAATGTCGTGTTCTCTTGATCTTATGCTTTCAGTTAGATATGGCGGTAGCCTGAGTAGGCGTCAAGGAACGAGAGTCGTTCGCACCCCGCGGTGGAGTAGATGATTTGATCGATCCGTGGTAAGGGGAAGTGGTCTTTTGGATAGTACTTGTTGAGGGCCGTAAAATCCACGCACATCCGCGGGATGTCCGTGCTTGGTAACTAGCACGGGGTTATCTACCCAGGTGCTTTAATTGATATCCCTTATGTAATTAGCATCGAGGAGTCTATTGACTTTGATGCCAATCACTTCAGCTCTTCCCTCGGATAGTCGACGCATCGTCTGCTTGACCAGTCATGCATACCGATAAACTTTGAGTGCGTTCTGGGCGAATTCCCTGGGAACCCCTAGCATGTTCGCAGGACACCAAGCGAAGATTTCCTAGCACTCACGGAGGAATTTGACAAGCGCGAGTTCCTATGCGGAACTTAGCTTGTTGGCGATGAGGGCGGTCTTGGCGGGGTCCGTCGGATGGACCTGCACCGCCTTGGTGTTGACTGCAGAGTTGAAGGCTAAATCAGGTGCATTCTTGACGAGGGTTCGACTCGTCAATGCCCATTGTTATGGACTTGGGTTTGGAGAAGATGGGGAAGCTGGAGATCATGGAACGGCTAGCAGGAAAGCAACACGGGGACACGATGTTTACCCAGGTTCAGGCCCCCGGGGGGAAAACCCTACTAATGCTTGTTTGTTCTTGATTGATGGCAAAACCGAAGGTTACAAGGGTGCATATATTGGATTTGGCGTGAGGTGTGTGTATGAGAGTTGAGAGATCCTCCTCGACATGCCCTCCTGGACTTTATATGGGGAGGCCAGGTGTCGGGGTAGGCTGACTCAGTTACAAATTAGGGTTTCACCCATTCAAATTCTACCTTTATCTATCCTTGCTTCCCAAGATGTAACATCCCAACATTTAAGACTAAACGAAGGGTAGATTTAGGATTTTGTGCATCTGCATGCATGCATCTGAAAATCCGGGTAAATTTTTCGCAAACTAAAACCCTGGAGTGATCAGAATCTCTCTTGCTTTGATGAATTAGAAATTAGTCATCTCAGTGAGTGTGATAGATTTTGACATGACCTTTAAGTATTATTTTGTGATTGTGGAGGGGTAGGATTTGAAATCTACTTTGAATTTACAAATTCAATTCAAAATTGAATTTAGAAGTTCAAGAATAATAATACTATAATTAAGTAAAAAGAAATAATTTAAATAATGATATAAAATACTACCTCCGATCCTAAATAAGTGTCGCCATTTTGAACTAGAGTTAGTTCAAAACCGTGACACTTATTTAGGATCAGAGGGAGTAATTCTTTATTAATAAGAATACATGAAATATTACATTGTTCTTTTACAATTAAAGAATAAAAGTAAATTACAATTAAGTAAATGAAATAAAGAAATCACATACATTAATGTAATTCAAAGAAAAACAAATAAGAAGAAATATTTACTTAATACTACAAAGAATGAAAGAATACAAGTAATTAGAAGTCATTACACAGATTATAATTAAAAGTAAAGAAAAAGAAATACTTTAATCAAAAATATAAGTATTACATGGTTATTACAAAAGAATAAGAAAATTATAATAACTTAAAAACTAAACTACAATTACTATATCTAGTCTTGATATTCTTGGACATTCTTTTGATTCCCGCAAAACAAATAAATAAAAGATAAAAACAAAAAAGGGTTAGTGTTAGTAATTTTGCTCTCAGTCTAACAGTGAGGTGCACTGTTCATTGCATCACTGAGCAGTGTTGATGAGGGGCAAGTTTCACCAAAAATAGTATTTGTTCTTATTTCAAATCTGGCCTTAGTTCAACATCATAGGCAGTCAGGGGCAAGTTTCACCATTTAGAGATCCAACTACCAAGAGAGAGTCATAGTAACAGAAGTAGGAACTTCACTTCTCAGCTTGAGCTCATCCATAACAGATATTTCCACAACCTTGAAAATTGAACCTATAGGACCCACAAGTAAGTAGCTTACACAACACATGCAGACATGTGTGTTGTCAACACACCAGGAGCACTGGAAAGTAGATAAGAATAGGGAGCAGCCATAGCAGAGCACCTGCTTGCTTCTTTCTTTCTCTATTCCAGGAACCATCAGATTATATTCACAATCCATTGAACCAACATTAGCTCTATCTCAAGAGCACTGTTTGAGATTGCAGTCATCAGTAAACCACCATAAATCTCAACCATTATGGTTAACTAATCATGAACAGATCAAGAGCTAGATCAAGAGGGAGAAGGCCATGAGTGCAACGAGGACCAGGATAAGCACTAGATCTGGCAATAAAGTAGAATCATCTACACCACAAGCATTCTGGTTGCTTGGGAAAGCCATCCAGGTGCTTAGGGAGGAGTTCTAGTAGCTGATCAAGGGCAAGTAGAAGATCTACAACAGGCCATAAGCCACTCACCAACATCAGGTAAAAATCATCTGAACCAACCAATGGATCATGTAGAAACCATTCTTGTATCCTACACACAGAACTGGAAATACTAGGGGAATTCTACAAATCAACAAATTCCATCTATCCTTCAACTAGATCTTTATCTAGGAGGATAGAATATAGGGGCCCCCTCAAAATTGCATGGAGATACCAGGCAAGATTCATCACAGAGGTTTAGGGCCAACACAAACATATGTTCTTATCTTAAAAATATTTGGCCTCAACTTTTGCATCACAGGCCAAGTAAAGAAATCCAGCAGACCACATCTGAGATGTCACCACTGTGCACACTACTAGGGGAGGCACCACAGTGGTACACTTAATCATTTTAACCAACCAATTTAGCTTCAGCCTTTTGCATCATGAGCTAAATCTCTAATATATATATATATATATATATATCAACACCAACTACATCATTGTTGTGATTCCCAACAGCAAATCATGCTACCTGGGCTACCACTGTGCACACTCCAAGATTGGAGGCACCATAGAAGCAGCCTAGGGAAGCAGAAGCCACAAGGGTGAGATTCGATATTAGCTAGTCATCAAGGTTGTTCAAACGAGACAATTTCTATCATTTTCTGTAACATCCCAACATTAGAGATTAGAAATAAGCTGAACACAGGTGTGTGCATTGCATTCATGCATAGAAAATCTGAATAATTTTCGTTCTTTTAAATAAAAACTCATCGAAGTGATTGAAGCTTCTCTTAACCTGATGGAATTGATGTAGATCATCAAGTTGACTGCGATAAGTTTCAATATGACCTTTGCTAAAACCTTATTTTGGGTAAACATGATTTGATCTAAGGGTAGATCAAATGGAATAAAATTAAATCCTAATACATGACTTAATGATTTATAGTTGATCCTTAGGTGATCATATCATAGTATTCATTCTAATCACTCATGAATACCAAATTATAAATATAACACAAATAATAAGAATGTAATAACTATATCTTAATCTCATCTACTTATACCATGAGTATCATGGAAATACCTAACTTTAACTCTCTAGTGAGATTGAGTAGGAAAGGAATCAAGTCAAGATTATTTACCATATATCTTGCTTTCCATATCAATCTTTATCATCTCTATTGAATCCTATCCTTATATTTGTTGTTCATCAATATTGATAAATCAACTATTGATTCACCAATTCTTAACCTATGAATTCTTGACCTAACAACTCTTGTACTCATTATAGCATTCACTTAAGGCTTATAAAGAAATAAGTAAGAAGAGGTAAATAGTGATGCTAGTTTTAGATGTCATCTATAGGATGAGAGTGAGTGGAGGAAATCAAATCAATATGGTAACAAAGAAGATTACAAAGATGAAGTCTGAAGATAGTTACAAGGAGTAGTCCTATTGGATCAAGTAGGTATAATCAATGAATTATATCTCTTAATCCAATAGAGCTAAACAAAAGATAATTATAATACAACTATAATGATTGTATGGATGGAAGTCTTGTTTAGCCAACTGGAAACCTAAGCCATAAATGATCAAAGGATTATAATGATCATGTTTAAGTCACCAAGATTGAATGCTTATATCATGTATAAGTGGCATTGGTGGACAGAACATGATTGAACCCTAGTAAAAGATAATGGAGTATTATTAAGGTGGATGACTAAGGAAAGGTATGAGTGGAGTTAGAAGTAACCACTTGTTGGATTGGGGATTATCAGCAATAGAGTAGTCGGTATAGCCAAGTATAGATATAAATGATTATGAAAGGCTTTAAGGACAAGCTCATTGTATTTATCAATGGGTTTAGAAGAATAAAAGGTGTATAAGAATATTATTGTGAGGTAAAGCTCATCATGTTAACACATGATGATGTAGAGAAGTAATATATTTAGGAAAGGAATTCCTTAATTAGAAGTCCAGAATTATGAAGTATGGAATATAGGAATCCTTGTTAAACACTAAACCCTAAATCTAAGACCAAACCTATTATCCATTTCATCTAATTGATCTACCATCTTATTTACACAAAGCTTCATAGAAATATTTACTATATCAAATCACCTGAGCACATCTTTGTCATTTTCAATTATCATTATCATATGTGCGTAAGAATTAACTTTATCAATTATTTCTCGTAAGTTATCCTAGAAAACAAATCCACTATTTTACTTTGAATGGTGATATTATTAAATTCACCAACATAAAGACAATAGGTTTAGCCATTAATCTTTATTCACAATTTTAAAAGGATATAAATATATTAAAACTCCCATAATTCATGGTAAACATTTTACAAACTTCATCACTCCAAATAAAAGTGAAAACCATGTTATAGAAAGATTTTAAGGTTTTAAACAAAAATCTAAAAGCATAGTTCTTAATTATTTTACTTAATATATAATTTTGAATAAAATTATGGGCATTGAAAAATACCAAGATAAGTAGAGCAATCAATTAGTATAATTACCTCTAGAATATTTTAAATACTGTATAGAAATTATGGTATTTAAACATGTGGAAATTCAAATTAAAAAGAAAATCTTAAAACAGAAAATAGAAAGAATAAAGAAAAGAAAACGAACTCAGTCCAGAAAATGGCCCAAAGCCCATTACCTCACCTTCTAACTAATGCTCACGTGCAGCAGCAGAAAGGTTTCGCTTGGTTTGCAGCAGCCCATCATCAGCCCACCTCGGCCCGAGCCCACATACCGTTTCGTTCTCTCACTGGCAAGCGGGTCCCTCGCGGGAGAGAACCATCGTCTTCATCCTCCTCTGACCGACCGACACGCCGCCGACGAGCCACGTCGCCGCTGTCATTGTGGACCATCTCGGACGCGAGGACTACCCCTTAGCTTCGCCCTATTCGCCTGGAGTCCGTATCCACCTGTCCCCTCAAGATTTGTGCTCGAATCAAGCACCAAACCACCGCCAGGCCTCGACCGTCATCGCCGTCGTGCCGACGTGTCCAAGCCTGCCGAGCCGTATAAAGCTGCCGCCTGAGACAGCCTCGAGCATCTACTCAATCCTTATCTTCAAATCATCCTCCCTCTCGCTCTCTAGTTTCCTTTTCAACCCGACACCATCGCCGGCGAGCTTCGACTGGTCGTCGAGGAAGTGCTTCCCGAAGCCTGTTGTATGGATGGGGAGGAACGCCGTGCTCCGTAGATCGTAGGGGATCTCTGTGGAGGGAGAATTTCATCGTTCCCTTTCCTATGAGTTCGCCGTAATTCTTGACCGTGCGCTCACCTCCGACCTCGCTGGCTCTCGTCGACCACCGCACAAGCCTCAGGGTGAGCTAACGCATCTCTAGGACCCCTTATTTTGCGCTATCATTCATCGTAGCTTCACTTCCGTAGGGCTCTGCCCTGCGCTGCCGTCGATCGCCGTCGTGGTCACTGTTCCAGTGACCATACGCTAGCGGCGCCACCTCTATTAGTTTCCCCAGGTTGCACTCGTTCGAACTATAGCCATCACCTTCCCTCGAAACCGCCAGATGGTTGCCGTCGTTCGCCGTTCCTGTGTCACCGGCGAGGTGACGTCACTGGGACGTCAGCCTCATGCCGAGTCAAACGGTCAGCTGTTTTGACCCGGTCCTTGCCCGTGTGGCATCTTACATGGCATTGGCCCCATCTGTCATTAGCTGCGGGTAGAAATAAGGCCAGTAACAAATGTTTTCACTAACCTAAAGGATAATGTGGCATGCGGCCCACTGGTCAGTGGCTTGGGTAGGTTTAGGCTAGGTATAAAAAGTTCTGTATATGTTTAGTAAATTGGTAAAACAATATTATTTCAAATATAAATATTTCCTAAAATGTAATAAAGGAATTAAAACTTGTTTAATTAATAACTTTATAAATCAGAAAATATATATAATATATGAAAATGTTTAGAAAAATAAAGTCTACAACTTAAAACTATTATAAAATATTATTATGATGAATATTTAAATAAAATTATTTAATAAAGGTTTTATAATTAATAAAACTTTGATAATTAATATTTTAATAATGGTAAATGCTAAAATTCTAAATAAAATACTAAAAATATTAGAAAAATAAGAATTATACTTTAAAATTATAATTATACATTAATATTTCCCTTAATTAAATAATTGTTAATTATTAAGTATTTATATAGTAATAAACCTTATTAAAATCATATCTTATTTTTTATAAATCACAAAAATAAATGTAATATACCAAAATGATCACAAAAATAATACCTTTATGTTAAAAATGTGATATTCCACTTTTGAGTTAAATAAAAAGTGAAACACTTTCATAACTTGAATTTCAACCTATTTCTTTAGTTAATAATTCATATATAGGTAAATAAAATTTGTTAATAATTCTAAAATTAACTAATTAAAGTCTAATAAATAGTATTAGTCTTGAATATTTACAATATAAGGTCGACTTGGTCCAACACATCTTAAGTACAATCTTATTAAATGATCCTTCATTTATATGTGTAATTTATATTCTAAAAGAACCTTTAAAAAATTATAAAATCTCCAAGAATAATTTGTAGTAAAACAAAACCTATTCTTTTATATTAACCACAAGTTTATGAACAAATCAAAACACTATAAGTGAATCCATAAGTAGTAAATAATATTGTTTACTTATTCATAAACCTTAACCACATCTTTATAGGAAGGTAAATGCCTTTATACCATTATAATGTAAGGAAATCACTACTCCAATAGAAGTAATTCCATTCTTAATTAACTCTAAGGAGACAATGTAAAGTGAACAGGATACAAGTATCATAAGTAATACACCCTAAGTCTATCTACATCCTTAAAGTTACCTTTAGTTTGCAAAGCTTTAAGTATAATGCTAAAGACTTTATTATATGCTTTATAGTTAACTTTGTTCTGTTGTAATTAAGTTATAAAGCATCTTAATACCAAATAAACCCAGTTAAAAACCAAGATAGATAAGTCTCAAATACTACTAATTTCAGTATTCCAATAAAGGCAATTCTTTCTAACTTAAAGACTATAACTAGAAAGAACACCTCATAAGGTTAACTTAAAATCTTAAATGCTTCTGCTTAGTTGAGTAAAATTTTCTTTAAAAGTTATTCGTTTTGCCACTTCAATCAACATATGACAATTAATAGTAAACACCTTACTTTATTCTTTACTTGTATAATAAGATTGTTAATACTTAAATTCTTTATGAGTGACATTACTTGTAAAGTAAAACTTGAAGATAAACAATTAACATGTAAGCAACCTTGAGTAGCATTCCATACTGTGTATTTTGTTGTTGTATAAATACCTGTTGTTTTCCACACACTCACAAGCCTTAATAAGAATCACATGTATGAAACTTAATCTAAAAGGGCAACACATTCCAAGGAAACCCTTTCCAGTATCCAAACCCTAGAACTACGTTATTCTCGGGATTCGCGTTTATCAACTTGCATTACATTACTTATGCATAAAATCATCTTGCTTCTTTAAACATTAGTCCTTACCGGACCAATGATGCAGATTTCAACTATTGGATCTTATATTGTCTTGAAGACCGTGAGTGCATAATCTTGCAATCACAAAAGGCAAGTTCACACTTGCTCATGTCCTTTGATTATTTTACAAATCCAGTGTTGTCATCACCTACATTTGAAAAAGGACAGAAAACACTATTTTCATAATAAAGTGATTATAGGTTATTTACCATGAGGTAATAACCTACTATAAGAGTTCCGGTGGTAAAGGAACATATTATCTAGGACTTAACAACCAATGTCGCCAGTGATTCTTGCGCCGTATATTACGCGTTGACCATGAGATTTGGAATGGGATGGAGAAGTCAGCTATATCTTTTCCCTCTCGCATGGAGCTGGATGTGCGGGTCGTGGCTGTTATCACTCGTAGCATGCATATTATTTATGGCAATTCGTAGAGGATATGCAACATATGGGTGGGAGCCCTCAACGTCCCGCGATAGTTCCGGCATCTGAACGGTCTATACTGCCATTGTCGTAATTCAATAGGTGAGCTGGCGTACACCAAAGAGACATGCGGGGTCATGGAGAAGGCAGTGATTGGCTTGGATCTTAGTCTGGGCCTCACACCAAGGAAGTGTGAACGAACCTGCAATTCGGATATGCAACAAAGCTAAGATCTCTCATGGGTAAAGTTATACACCTCTACAGAGTGTAAGAACTGTAACTTGTTACTCCCTGTTCTGGGAAGGAGCTGCGAACACGGCGGGAAAGGAACCCCATGAAGGTTCTGGTAAACCCGTGAAGGCTAACGGACATAGCTTTTCAGAATAAAAGCAACCTTTAAAGAAATGTTTATGAAAACTTGCATTGCCTACGACCTATGGTCTATGGCTATAGATATAGTGCATCAAACACTCCTTTCTAGAGAACTTGCTGAGTACGCTTGTACTCAAAGTATCCTCTTAACCCTTGCTAGGTTCTAAAGCCAGTACAGACAACGTCTACATCAAATCATGCTCCAGGAATCATCATCAAAAGCTATCGCTCTTCAATGAAGTCAAGAAAGTCAACATATACATCAACACAAGTGAAGACAAAGTTTCTGATTAGATAAGAATAGAATTTCTAACCATAGAACCTACTTCTATAGAATATTGCAATAGCAGCAATGCAAGCCTAGTAGTTCAGCTATTAGTTTTATAAGTATGGTAGCTGTGAGTTATTTATTCCTGATTCTTCGTTGTAGAAGTTTCTTTATCTCTCTTTAACCTAGAGTGTTCTCTGGATCTTGTGTAAAGAGTTGGGTTGTAACCTATAGTCATGTCTTGGACCTGCTATGTTTCTGTTGTACTACTCTGAGGGATGTAATACTAGTGAAGGGTGTTTCATTGGTGTTATGTCAACGACTATAGTGTACTACATCATGTAGTGGTATGCTGGGTCACCGCATTTTCCTAGTAGAAGAATCTAGGAATCAAATGTGTACAATCTTTTACTGTTAATAAGGACATGAAGTCAGATCCTTTCCTAGATTCCAAATAAATTGCAAAGTCACAACCATCATTCTAGTGAATCAGCAGCCATTGTCCCTAAGAATCAAGAGCATATAACTCCACGACCATCTTTAACAATTATAAAGTTTTAGAAACTCAATTGGTCCTGGAAGGCAGTACCATACCAAGCCAAGTATGAGTCTCACAAGGTTCTAATGGATGCTCACATCATATCATAGTTGGTGAGATAAACATACAACACAAAATCATATTATCCATTCGATCATATCATTAAAGGGTGGATACGAGTAATATCACTATTATTCCTAGATAATTCAACAAGAATTTATAGCATCAATTCTAGTAGAACATAAGTTGTGATTGTGTAAACCACACCAGTAGTGCAACAGCAAAGGTTAGCTAGCATGGAGCCAATAACAAAAAATTCAACAAGCCAACTAGATCAAAACCAATTAATATTGGATCATCTCAACAACCAGCCAAACCTCATATAAGAATAAATTCATTATCCTATAGTCACAAACCAGTACCATCCACTATCCAATACAAATAGATAAATTTACAAGCCAAATTCAGTGAGCAAGTTATGTAGCAAAGCTACTGTAATGTATCATGAACCGAAGTGAGGAACCCGAATTAGGGTTCATACGGAAAGAGAGTGGGATAGAGAAAAGCTTACCCGATTGGCCTCGCACAGCAAGAAGAGGAAGTAGAGGGAGGTAACACAGAGGTGATGGGAGCCAGGGCGGCGGCACGGGGAGAACCTAGAGGCGCTGCAACCCGCGCCTAGGCCGCAATCAAGACAGCCGAGGAGAAACACGGCGGTGCTGGACATCACCACACCGCCAAAACACCAGCTCGTCACCGTAAGCGGCTGTGGCCAACGGCCATGAAAACACCACCACCAGACCCTCTCCGCATCACCAGATCACCACCACAAAATAACAAGTTTGCCATCAACCTCTAGAGCCATGGGCAGTGAGAACCCTAGAACCAGATAATCAATGGGGGCAAGATCAATAGGGCACCATTTGCAAATCGAATTGGATATATGAGTAGGTCTGAGGCCAGTGGAGCTATGGTGGCTGGCGGTGGTGGGCGCAGCAACCGGTGTTCGTCGGGATTTGGCGAGCGGCGGCAGTGGGCGTCGCAAGGGGAAAGCTCAGGATTGTCCCAGGAGAGAGATGTGAGAAGAGTGAAGGGGCCAGGGTCGGGTTGACCTCGAGCTAGACCTGGCTGGGTCGGGCCAATCATGTTACTAACCAAAGAGACCAGAATAAAAAAAGCATAAAAAGGCTAGAATAAAGTAATGACCAAAATACCCCTATAAATGTTTAAGTCCTAGAAAAATGTAGAAAGATCCTAAAAATATAGTTAATACATCAAAATGTATATTAAAATAATGACCACCTAAGAAAAATATAATCATATTTATTTAAGTTTAATAAAATGTAGATAAACATTAACACCCTTAAATAACTAAATGAAATTTAATAAATTCAGAAAATTCCTAAAAATAAATAGAAATCACTTTCATGCATACAAATAAATATCTTATCTAATAAAATACTAACTTAAAATTTTACAAATAAAACTTAAAACAAATATTTAAAGAATTTCAATAATTGAGAAATTTTATAAAAAATCATGATAATAACTAAAAATAAATACAATTCAATTTTTATATTTTAAGTAAGAATACTTACTAGGATAATACTAAATATATTATTCCAGAAACATTTTAAAATTCTTAGATCATATATCTTCAATTATTTAAGTTATTAAAATGAGATAGTTGTTTTATTAATTATTTAACGTTATTTCCTAAGTAAGAAATAATCATGTTCAAAACATAATCTTTTAACTCTAAAATAGTCTAAACCATAATTATAATTTAGGATACTATAAGTATAATCTTATAGATATAAGTATCTCCAAATATATACAATAAATTTTATAATATTCCTATAAAATCTTTAACCAACTATAAGTACAAGATTTACAAAGTTAGTTTTGCAAATCATTAATTTAAATTAGAATTAAGTGATCTCAATTCATATATAATCATATTTAACAAACTTGGTATTCACTAAATATAACATAAATGATATTCACCTATTTTCTTTATATAGGAAAATCTTATAGTATAATCTATAAATATTAAAAATGCTATCTTTAAGTCTTTAAGACTAAGTTTCATTATGCTCAAGAAAACCCCTAATTGTTGTTAATGTCATAAATGTTATATCCCTAGTCCAATTATATCTTTATAGTTAACTTTGGTCTGATATATCATAAGCTAGATATATAATGGCTCAAGATCATTTAAACCTTATCAAAAACCATAACTTTAATCTTATTAATCTTTAGAGATGAATAACTTAACATAAAGAATATTTTCTTCAAATGTTATTCTTTTTGCCATTTCAAAAGAAAGACTATACCATTCTTTTTAAGTCATAACAAAATTAAAACATAAACCTTGTAATGACTACATGATATCACCCAATCTTAGAATTGTATTACGATTGTACATTACTTTCATGTCTTATATGATATCCAAAAACCCTTACAACTACACTCCTTTATGAAGTAAACTTAAAGATAAATCACATCCTAAACAAATCATCTAAATCCAACTCACATGTAATGTTGGGGAATTACTTGAGGTTTTACAACATGCATCTCATTACTTATGCATAACAGCATATTGCTTCTTTAAACATTGTCCTTACCGGGAAATGATGGTATTTTTGTAGAACCCGAGGTCCAGGGTCAAGTCGAGACCTTCGACTACAATACTCCGCTATATCAAGGCAAGTTCACACTTGCTCATGTCCTTTGATTATTTTTCTGTAAAGTATTTTGCAAATCTAGTGTTGTCATCACCTGCATTTGAAAAAGGTCAGAAATCACTATTTTCATAATAATATTATTATAGGTTATTTACCAAGAGGTAATAACCTACTATGAAAGTTGCAGTGGTAAAAGAACATATAATCCAGGATTTAACAACCCATGACATCAGTGATTCTAGCGCCGTATATAACGCGTTAGCCATGAGATTTGGAATGGGATGGAGAAGTCAGCTGTATCTTCTTCCTCTCGTATGGAGGAAAGACGACCTTAACGTGACGTTGTGATTCCTTGTGTGGATCCAACATATGGGTGGGCACCCTTATGCCCCACACTTTTGGTGTCTAGATTATCTATGAGTGGTTTTTAGTTGTATAGTCCATTTGATATGGAACTTGCCAGGGCATCACTAGTTCATAGAGTCTTTGGGAACTCATCAGGGTTTTAGCCTGCCCGAAAGGGGTCTTAATGGAGGTCAGCCATCCCCAAAGGATCGTGCAGACCTATGGGGTCGCGGAGAGGGCAGTGATTGGCTTGGACCAACTACTAGGCCCCACATCATGGAATTGTGGACGGGAAAGTACGCCCGGTTGTGCAACAAGGAGTTAATCTCTCATGGGTAAAGTAACGCACCTCTGCAGAGTGTAAGAATTGTAACTTGTTACTCCCTGTTCTATGAAGGAGCTACGAACGCGGTAGGAAAGGAACTCCATGAAAGTTCTGGTCAACCTGTGAAGACTGACGGACATAGTTTTTCCGAATAAAGGCAACCTTTGAAGAAATGTTTACGAAAACTTGCATTGCCTACGACCTACGGTCTGTGGCTGTAGATATAGTGCATCAAACACTCCTTTCTAGTGAACTTGCTGAGTACGCTCGTACACAACGTATCTTCTTAACCCTTGCTAGATTCTTAAGACATTAAAGATCAGGAAGAGGAAATACTATATCCAATTGACGACCAAGAAGAATTCTGCTATGAGGAACCAGAAGTATCCGGAAGCGTCGAAGGGGACAATTATGAAAACATCTATGGAATGGAGATCGAAGTATCAGAATCGTAGATGTGTCATCTATAGAGATCAAGTCCAGTAGCATCTATCTCTATCCTCTGTCGTGGGAATGGTCACGGCAAATGCTGCAATCTGCAGCGAGTAGTAGAACGAGGGGCAAGGGCGGCCAGCCATCTGCGGTGCGAGATGAGGGCGGAGACGCAGAGTTTTACCCAGGTTCGGCCCCCCGGAGGGTAAAGACCTACTCCTGCTAGATTGTATTATGTAGGTGGTACAATGGGCGAGCTCGGTGGCTAGGCGGCGAGTCGCTTGGGTGTATGATGGAACGTATCTCTACACGCCCTGCAGGGAGGTTTATATAGGCTCACCTCCCCTAGGGTTTACATATCTCAACCGAATCAGTTAAGGCTTCGTCACTCGTTTAACCTAATCCGACTGGGCCTCTCTACTCGCCTGGGCCTTCAGCTTCCAGTCGCTTGGATCCTTGCTGGGCTTCGATCCAGCCGCCGTCTTGCAGGCCCACTCGCCAGTTCTTGGGCCAGTCGGAAACGTCCTGCTGGGTATACCCCGGTAGGCACATCCCCATCAGTAGTCCCCGAGGCCGTCGTCGATTAGGCGTAGGTGGCTGCTGGCAGTCGGAGTATACGGCTTCAGAGTAGACAACCAGTCGAATCGTCGGCGGGCTCCTATATAAAGGAGAAAACTAGTCATCCAGGTCGCAGCTTTGGCGAGTCGAGTCGGCAAAACACTGCCATAGCGATCGGGTCGGCGAGCCGAATGGTTGAAGTTGGACCGTTAAACGTGCTCAAACTAGCCGTTGGGGTAATCCAACGGTAACTTTTGGCGTAATCATCGCCCGATAACGGTTCCCTGATTTGGCGGGTAACAACCGCTATATAAGGGGAACGGCAGGCGATCAGAAAACCACCTTCTTGCCATTCCCTCCGATTGCGCGCACTTTCGACTCCCTTCGCATCGCGATCCAGCCGACCGGAAATCCTCTGACCCCCCACAAATCCTTCCGCCTAGGCCCTCTCCACCGAACCTTGGGGTAGATCCAAGTGTATGAGGGTGCAACTGGCTTCCTTTGAGGACGCCGGGATCCTGCGAGCCGGCTGCTGGCGCATCCCCGCGGCCGGAGAGGTGACCCCGAGCCCGCGCGAGAGGGAATTCATCTGCTTCACCAGTCATCTAGAACGGGGGCTAGGATTCCCCACGTCCCTGTTCTTTCGGCGCTTCTGCGCCTACTACGGGATCCAACCATCGGATCTGGGTCCTCACAGCATCGAGCAGCTCGCCATCTTCGTGGCGTTCTGCGAATGCTACTTGGGCTGCCGGCCCTACTTCCCTCTCTGGCAAGATCTGTTCCACGGACGGATCAGCCGCGAGGAAGCGGGCGGCCCAATGCTTGCCGCGGGAGGCCTAACTTTCCAGCTGAAGTCGAAGGCTTCGTTCTTTGACTTGATGCTGCCCGCCAAGGCGGCGAGCGACTGGAAAAAGTCTTGGTTCTATGTTGCCGAGGCGACCCCGGAGGGCGAGACGGCGATCCCACGGTACTCCGCCAACCGGTCCGAACCGCGCCGTCTCCAAGCCGGCAAGCTTCCCAGCGATCAGCGGATGGTCGTGGAGGAAATGCTCCAAACCATCCGCGGTCTGAAGAAGAAGGGCCTGCAGACGATCAACTTGTACAACTGCTGGCTCGGGCGGCGGCTCGTCCCGCTGGCTCGGCGCGAGCACTACATGTACCAGTACGCCGGCCGGGAGGACTCGACGAAATCCAGCCTCGCCGAGTGGAAGCTCGAGGACTACACCGCAACGCTGAAGAAGATCACCCAGGCGGTGTACCTGGACGAACAAGCTGGGGTCGCCCCCTACACCGCAAAGCGTCAAGCCCCAACGGTAATCGCCTCGCTTCATTCGCAGTCGCAGTTTTTGCGGTCGCGGTCATTCTAATTTCATCTTGCATTCATTGCAGCTATTCCAAGTGGTGTAAGGATGGCTCCCGCCTTCGGACGACGAGAATTCGAGCTCGTCCGTCCATGACATGGGCGAGTCGCCTCCCGCGAAGGGCGACGCCGGGAGCGACGAGAGTGACGGCGACGATGAGTCCGAGGAGGAAGTCGCCCCGCTGGTCCGCAAGACCTGCGGGCAGCGTCAACGTGAGCTTGAGGCGAGCAAAAGCCTCGAGCGTCATGATGACGATGAAGAACTTCTGGAGACAACCTCGCGCCGCCAGGCCACTCCGTCGAAGAAGAAGAAGAACAAGGAAAAAGAGGCGAAGGCCCCTCCAAAGACGAAAACGAAGCCGATGAGGCCGGCCTCACCACCGCACTCGGCGAGCAGCTCCGACGCCCCCAGCCCGGCCAAGGACGAGGCGCCACCGAAGGCAGCCGCGCTGGACACGGCCACTGTCGAGATGCCACTGGCTTCGATGCCTCCACCTTTCGCCCCGGTTTCTGGACTGGGGGATGCTCCGGCTGCGGCGGCTTCGCCTCGCAGGGAAGCTCCTGCCGAAGATGTCCCAGTGGCTCCCGTTGCGGCCTCGACGACGAAGAAGCCGTCCGTGTCTTGGGCACGCGACGTCCTGGAAATGGGGCTCAGCCGCTGACTGGGCCCTGAATTGGAGAAGCCAGCCGGCATCCGCACGGGGCTACGCTTCATTTCAGTCGCCAAGTGGGTTCGCTCACCTACCTTTGTCTTCCATAGAAGCTTGAATTATCTTGCTTACATGATTGATTTATAGGACCAGAGTGAAGAAGATGGGCCACCCGACCGTGGCTAAGGTGCCACCCGTCGTCGGCGAGGAGGATCCTTCCCGTAAGAGGAAGGCGGACAAGGTCGTCGTCCCTACGGATGGCAGCAAGAAGGCCAAGGGCGATGATGTCGTCACGATCTCTGATGACAGGGCGGTCGCGCCATCTGAACCCGCAATAGAGGCGGCCGCATCCACGAAAGAGGGCGCTCCTTTGCCTGGAACAGCCGAGCCGACCTCCTTTGGTGCGGGTGCCTCCATCGCAACATTCCCGCGCTTCATGGCCAAAGCGGACACAGCGAGTGGAACTTCGCCCTCGAGCCGTGCACCTGGGGTTGCTGATGCAGAAGTCGAGCAGCGTCGTGGGCACACACCAGCTCTCCTCGCGTCCATGGATGCGATACAACTTCACGGCATGCTTGGCGCAGCCATCCAGGTATGTCCAGTCCCCGAGGATCAGGTCGGTGTATTGCAGCGGTCTGATTCTTTTGGTGTATAGTTGTTATTTTTCGCGTCCAGTCCCCGAGTGCGCACTCGCTGAATTTCAGCGGGTGGCCACTTAGGAGTTTTTTGATTGCCAGTCCCCGAGTGCGCACTCGCTGAATTTCGGCGGGTGGGCACATAGGTTTTTTTTTTTTTGATTGCCAGTCCCCGAGTGCGCACTCGCTGAATTTCAGCGGGTGGGCACTTAGGAATTTTTTGATTGCCAGTCCCCGAGTGCGCACTCGCTGAATTTCAGCGGGTGGGCACTTAGGAAGTTGCTTTGATTAACTTTTTGAACGATGTGCAGGGTCTGCAACGTGAATCAGCTGACCGATTGGCAGCGAAGCACCGCGCGGAGAAGGAACTGGCCACCGTCCAAGAGGCGAATAGGGGGCTTCAGGCGGTTGCCGCAAAGGCGGAGGAAGATCGCCAGGGGCTTGTCTCAGCGGGTGAGTTGGTGGTGGCTCAATCGGCACTAAGCTCGGCTGAGGAGCGGATCGCTGAACTCGAGCGCGAGCTGAGGGAGGCGAAGGAGGAAGCGAACTCGGCGGATGGGCGAGCCAAGGCCGCTATTACCGCCGCCGCAGAGGATCGTAAAGTGTCCGACGCCCTTGTTGCTGGGCTTCAGGACGACTATACTTCGCTTCAATGCTTCATCACGGATCTCTCCCGCCCATTGATTGGTAAGTGTATCTGCCTCTGCCAATAACATGTGTTCTGTTGTGATACCCGACGTACTCATTGTTGTCTTCTATTCGCAGGTCGCATCCTGGATAGTGCGGAAGAGGCGAGCTCGTTCGACGCGCGGCAGTGTGTTGCCACGCTCGTCGACTCGGCGACGTTGTCGGCGACGTGCATCCGAGCCTACCTCCAGGAGATATCACCCACGAAGGTAATTCCCAGCGACCTTGTCGAGGTGTGGAAGTACTTGGAGAAGGCGCCCTCGGTCGTTGAATTCATGACGCGATCGGCGTTTCGGCGCGGAGCAGCGACAGCGCTTAGCCTTGGACTTGCTCACTTCCCGGAGGACTTCGACCTCGACGACCTGACGAGTGGCTACCCATCGTCGACTTGCGCAGTGGAGCTTTCCGAGGTGCTCAAGTTGACGGACCGCGCCGTGATGTACTCTGAGCGTGTCTGGGCAATGGGCGACCTCCTCCCGTACGAGGAGACGGTCGCCGCGCCCAACGACCCCGAGCCGCAGCACCGGGATTTCAAGGTTGAGCAGCCCTTCCGCGCGGCGATGGCGGGTGAGCTGACGACGTACCCGTCAAACCCGTACACGCCGTTCATCCGCAATCGCCGGGGTGCTGGCGAGTCGTCGTCGAAGCCTGCAGAATAGGGTAGTTTGCCCTGAGGCGTTAGTAGTAGGTCTGCCGTATGGGCATATTTTGTAATTTGAGACAATGCGACATGCTATTGAATGAGACATCGTGTCTGTTTTGGGATTTGTTATGTGTTTTGTGATTGTGGTTTGAACGAGTCCCCGAGCGCGTCCGCCCTTTTGTGGGGTTTACCTCGTGTGTGATATGTTTGTTGTTTTTGAATGTTTTGTTGTTGTGGTCAACTCGCCCAGACTCGAAGAGTCAGTCGCTAGGCGACTCCCTTGAGCGCTCTGTACTTCGCCGTTTTCCCTTGCGCGAACGAGGTCGGGTGGCCGAGTCCCCGAGCGTGGTACTTGGTTGTTCTAGGCGCGACTCGAGGGTGGGTAAGGACTTGGCGCGTTAGTTTGAGCGCATCACTCCTGCCTGGCCCGTGGGGTCAGTCGCGTGGCGAGTCCTGGGCATGCTCTCATACTTGGCGTTTTCCCGAGCCGCTCGCGCTGAACTGGTCATCAGTCCCCGAGCATGGTACATGGCCGTTCGAGTCGCTATATCGAGGATGCGGAGGATCGTGGTTGCTGTGAGAAGCGAAGGCAGTTGTCTTGGATCGTAGAGCCAGTCGGGCTAGGCGACTCCGATGGGGCTCCGGGTAGGCGTTTTTCGTGGACGATGTAAAACCTGAGGTGACCCAGTGCTTTTGCATCGCACTACTTAGCCGTGCTGATCGCTTGACCAAAGGTTGACTTCTGCGGTTAGCTTGACGCTGTTAGTACGAGTGCGAGTGGCACAAGACACGGAGAGTAGACGCAATTTGCGGTAACCGATTCTTTTTATTTCATAGCGACTGGAGAGTACATATGTGGGGTTCTAGGGGTAGAACTTCCGTAGGAGGTTTACATTCCATGGTCGCTTGACGTCGAGTTCGCCATCCCCGTGGACGTCGATGAGGTAGTAGGCGTCATTGCCGAGTACTCGCCCGATGGCGAATGGTCCCTCCCACGGAGGGGAGAGCTTTTGCATGCCCTTCTTGTCCTGGATGAGGCGCAACACCAGGTCGCCTTCTTGGAAGGTGCGAGTTTTCACCCGCCGGCTGTGGTAGCGACGGAGTCCCTGCTGGTAGATGGCGGTGCATGACCGAGCGAGGTCACGTGCCTCATAGAGTTGATCGACTCCGTCTTGGCGGGCGAGTTCGTTTGCAGCCTCCGTGTAGTGGACGACCCGTGGCGAGTCGTGCTCGAGGTCGGTGGGCATGACTGCCTTGGCGCCGTATAACATGAAGAAGGGGGTGAATCCTGTCGACCTGTTGACCGAGGTGCGGATCCCCCAGATGACAGAGGGTAGCTCCTCGACCCAGCACCCGGCGGTGCGCTCGAGTGGTACTTGGAGTCGCGGCTTCAGGCCGTGGAGGATGCTTTGATTGGCCCGTTCCGCCTAGCCGTTGGACTCCGGGTGGGCGATCGACGCGAGGTGTAGCCGGATGTGGTGCTCTTCGCAGAATTCGGCCATGGCTCCTTTGGCGAAGTTGGTGCCGTTGTCCGTGATTATGCTGTTTGGGAACCCGTAGCGATATATGAGCTCGCGTAGGAATTTAGTGGCGGTCTTCCCATCGCATTTCCGAACTGGCTTGGCCTCCACCCACTTTGTGAATTTGTCGACCGCCACCAGGAGGTGGGTGTAGCCGGAAGGAGCCTTTTTGAAGGGGCCTACCATGTCCATGCCCCACACGGCGAATGGCCAGGTGATGGGGATTGTTTTGAGCGCTGAGCTCGGCACGTGCGTCTGGTTGGCGTACTTCTGGCACCCGGCGCACCGCTGGACAATGTCGACAGCATCGGCATGTGCGGTGGGCCAGTAAAAGCCATACCGCATAGCCTTGGCGACCAGAGAGCGGGCGCCGGCGTGGTGGCCGCAGTCACCGGAGTGGATGTCGTGGAGGATCTTGCGTCCTTCGGCTGGTTGGACGCAGCGTTGGAACATGCCGGTGACGCTGCGCTTGTGGAGCTCGCCGTCGATGATGGTGTAGGACTTTCATCAGCGTGCGATCATCCGAGCGTCCGTCTCGTTTGCCGGCAAGGTGCCGGCCTCCGGGTAGGCGATGTAGGGCTTGGTCCAGTCGTCTGGCTCCGTGACGAGTGCGACCAGGGCTGCCTCCAGCTGTAACGGGACTCCGATGTCGATCTCCCTCGGGGGAGAGACTAATGGCTTGGTTATTGTGTCGAGGAAGACGCCGGCAGGTGGTGCGAGTCGAGCCGACCCAATGCGAGAGAGTGCGTCGGCCTCCTCGTTCTTCCGCCTGTCGATCCACTCGACGGAGTAGCCTGTGAAGTGTCCGCCCATCTTGTCCACTGCTTGGCGGTACGCCGCCATGGTGGGGGAGACG
Source organism: Avena sativa (assembly GCA_916181665.1). NCBI lineage: Eukaryota > Viridiplantae > Streptophyta > Magnoliopsida > Poales > Poaceae > Avena > Avena sativa. Next base: position 116,167,720 of record OV702281.1, read on the forward strand.
GCGTCGCAGGTGCCAGCGACTTGCCCCGCGACGAGGTCGGAGTCTCCGTAGCAGCGTAGGCGGTTGACATTCATCTCCTTGGCAGCTCGCATGCCGTGGAGTAGGGCCTCGTACTCGGACATGTTGTTGGTGCAGGGTGTGAAGTCGAGGCAGAGGATGTAGCGGAGCTTGTCGCCCTTCGGTGAAGTTAGCACGATCCCTGCGCCTGTGCCGTCCGCGTTCTTGGAGCCGTCGAAGTGCAGGCTCCAGTAATGGAGGTACGGCAGCTTCTCTGGCTGCTGGGACTCTTCCCAGTCGGCGATGAAGTCCGCTAGGGCCTGCGATGTTGGGAATATGCCCTAGAGGCAATCATGTATGATGATATTTCCCATTGTATTCATAAAGTTATTAAGTAGTCCTTGTATAAACATCTGATGTGTATCATTGAATATGTGATTCAGTTGTGGAACTATGCATTCATGTTGTTTGTACTAAATATCCTTGGTCATTGAGGTTGTGCTGGACACACAACTTAGACCAATGTGAAAGTTGGCTTGATGACTCGGTTCCACTTGTCATGGGCATGGAGATGCTATTCCAACTTACACAGATTCGGCTAAAGAGTTTAGCGAGTCGGATTGACCCATATTGAGGTACAACGAACTAGTTGTCATTTGTATATCTCAATCAATGTAATCCTTAGACCTGAGGTTGTTGCATAGTCCGAGTTGAGGATCACCGACTTAGGTTCTGTCAAACGCTGATCCGTGACTGGGCAGTTATAAAGACAGGGTTCGGGTCGACTGAGAATCAAGCTGCGTGATGTGGATAACCAAGATGGGATTTTGCCCCTCCACTCGGAGAGATATTCTCTGGGCCCTCTCGTGAGATATGATTCGGAAAGCATGGCCATGCACGACTCGGTTAAGTGTTAACCGAGGCGATCGACTAAGAGTTAGTCGGGTGAATCACTTATCTCGGATCGAGAAGAGAGTCGGACTATTTAAGGGATGACATATATTCGCCTATAGTCTGACAAGGTATATCGTGAGGCAAAAGGGACTCAGACGTAAGTCGCATTGGAAAGGCAAGTCGTCATGACTCTTTGGTACTTGGGAATCGGTATGTTCTGCTAGGAGCCGATGCCGATTGATCGATTGTGAGTCAGACTCTAATCGTGTCCAAGTAACCATGAGCCTGCGGGGTCACACACTTAAGAGCGGGAGCAAGTTCGGATTGGATCCGAATCTGTAATCTGGTTGGGTTGGACCTAAACCAGATTAGGACTGAGTTAGTGAGTTGGACTCACGGTGACTAGTGTTATATGGGCTTTAGTGAATGGGTCGCGTAAGCAGAGCCCACGTTCACTCCCTATATATTGTGGAGCACCGTAACCCAGAAAGGTTAATCGTTGTTCGGTTAGGTCATTCCATGTGTTGGAAACCCTAGCTCCACAGCAGTCCAGCCGCCGTAACGAACCTAGCAGTTCGCCGCCGGCGCTCCTCCTTGTACGTGTGGATACCGGCAGAGGTGCTGTACGATCAGCACCAGGACGATCGGATCGTGAGGACTGCACTGCATCAACTGACGTGCTTCATCAGTAATCCGCAACTGCGCGTCTAGTGGTAAACCTCGTGGCCTTCTACCTCAGCTAGATCTTGGGATCACCAGGATTAGAGGAAAAAGTTTTGTTTTATCTCTGCGTGGCCCAACATGCGACTTGATCGCTTTTCATGGCTCGTATTTGATGTTGTGGACGCCGATCTCGACGGCCCACTTGGCGACCCGCCCGGTCGCCTCGCGGTTGCGGATGATGTCTTGCAGTGGTGCTGAGGAGACGACCGTGATCGGGTGCTCCTGGAAGTAGTGCGGCAGGCGCCGCTGAGCTCTGAAGACCGCGTATACCAGCTTTTGGTACTGCGGGTACCGCTGGCGCGACTCGGTGAGGACCTCGCTGATGTAGTACACCGGTCACTGCACTGGGCGCTCCTTTCCTTCCTCCGGTCGTTCGACGACCATGACGGCGCTGACGACGCGCTCGGAAGCCGCGACGTAAACCAGCATGGGTTCTTTGTCGGCGGGGGCGGCGAGTAGCGGTGCGGCGAGTAGCACCTTCTTAAGGTCGCGAAGCGCGTCATCCGTCTCCTTGTCCCACTGGAAGGTGGGGTTCTTGCGCATCAGGCGGTATAGGGGCATCGCCTTTTCGCCCAGGTGGGGGATGAAGCGACTGAGAGCCGCTACTCGTCCGGCCAGTTTCTGGACGTCGCGCAGGCACTCGGGTTTGCCGAGCCGGGCGATCGTGTCGATCTTCGTGGGGTTCGCCTCGATCCCTCGCTTGGAGACGACGTACCCCAGTAGTTGTCCTGCTGGTACACCGAAGGTGCATTTGCCTGGGTTAAGCTTTATTTTGTATTTTCGCAAGTTGGCGAATGTTTCCGCCAGGTCCGCGAGTAGGTCACCCTGGCGAGCGGACTTTACGACCACGTCGTCGATGTAGACGTGGATGTTACGGCCAATTTGGCTCGCGAGGCACTCTTGCATGCACCGCTGGTAGGTCGCCCCGGAGTTCTTGAGGCCGAAGGTCATGGCGGTGTAGCAGAAGGCTCCGAATGGCGTGATGAACGCCGTCTTCTCCTCGTCCTCGACGGCCATTTTGATCTGGTTGTACCTGGAGTAGGAGTCGAGGAAACATAGCGACTCCGAGCCCGCGGTGGAATCGATTATTTGGTCGATCCGCGGGAGGACGAACTGCTCCTTTGAGCAGGCGCTGTTCAAGTTTGTGTAGTCGATACACATCCTCCAGGTCCCGTTATTCTTCTCGACCAGGACTGGGTTTGCCAGCCACTTGGAGTATTTGATTGGCTGGATGAAGCCTGCAGCGAGTAGACGCTGCACCTCCTCGGCGATTGCCCGGCGGCGCTCTTCATTGAAGGGCCGCAGCGACTGTTTGACGGGTCGCACTTTGGGGTCGGCGTTTAGCTTGTGCTCAGCGAGCTCCCTAGGGACACCAGGCATGTGAGAGGTCTTCCATGCGAAGATGTCCCTGTTCTCACGGAGGAACTCGATGAGCGCGCCTTCCTATGCTGGGCTCATGACCGTCCCGATCATCACCGTCTGGCTGGAGTCGCCTGGGACCAGCTCGACGGTGCGGGTGTGCGTCGTCGCCTCGAAGGTTGAGGTGTTTGCGCCCTCCGAGTTGGGCTTCTTGAGTATGGTGGGGTCGTTGTTGTTGACCCCGCTCGCGTACTTGGCAAGCTCATCGGCGTGGTTGGTCTCCGCCGCGATGACGGCGTCAGCGAGTTCGACTCCTTTGGCCTCGCACTCGGCGGCCATGTCGGGGTCGCCGTTGATGGTGATGACGCCGCACGGCCCGGGGAGCTTCATCGCGTTGTACGCGTAGTGGGGCGCTGCCATGAACTTGGCGAACGCCTGGCGCCCTAGGACGCAGTGGTAGGGGCTGTCGAAGGGCACCAGCTCGAAGACGATCCGCTCGGTGCGGAAGTTTGCTGGTGTGCCGAAGGTGACTGGCAGCGTGACCTTGCCGATCGGGTACGCCTTCCGACCGGGGATGATGCCATGGAACATGGTGTGGGTCGTCTCGATCATCGACTGCGGGAGCCGCAGCCGCCTGAAGGTGTCCAGGTACAGGATGTTGATGGAGCTGCCGCCGTCCATCAATGTCTTGGGGAGCCAGTAGTCGCCGACCTTAGGCTTGACCACCAGGGCGACTCGGCCTGGGTACTCGATGCGTGGCGAGTGGTCTTGGCGGCTCCAGGTGATGGGCTACTCCGACCAGTTGAGGAACTGGGGAACGTCCACCTGAGCCACCGCGTTGACGGCGATGGCGCGGGCGATGACCTTCTTCTCGTGCTTCGTGTTGAAGCCTGTGAAGGTATGGAGCGAGCCGGCCACTTTGCCGAATTTTCTGCCGTTTGGCGGGTCGTTGTCGGGGTCCTCCCATGCTCGCCGTGCCTTCTCGATCTCCCTGAGGGTGTGGCAGTCGGCGGTTGTGTGCGTTGCGGGCTTCCCTTCCCTGCTATGAAACGCACACGGTTGGTTAAGGAGGGCCGCGGGGTCGAACCTTGGCTTGGCCTTGTAGTTGCCGCCGTCGCGGCGTTGTCCTCCGTCGCGGCGGAAGCTCTTGGGCTCGCATTGTGCGTGCCCGGCGTTGGCGAAGAAGTCGACTCGCCCGTCACTGCGGCGCTTGCCGGTGAGGCGAGTGTTGCTGTAGCGTAGGTCGGACCGTCGTCCGCTATCGTTGCCGCTCGTGCGGCGTTGACCTCCCGACTCGTCGTCGGTTTCCTGGTTTGGATCTTCCTCCGCGTACCGTTTGGCGATCTCGAGGAGGTCTGGTATGTTGTCGAGTGTGCGGGAGTGTCGCTTGAGCTTGGCGACCAGAGGCTCGTAGCGGCACGAGGTCTTGAAGCAATGGATCGCGGTGTCCGGGTGGATGCCGACCGCGTTGTACCAGAGTTCTTGACACCGTTGGACCCAGTAGCGGGTCGAATCACAGGGTCCCTGGACGCATCGCTCCAGGTCCTCGATGGTGGTGGCGCGGGTGTAGGAGCACTCGAAGTGCCTGACGAAGGCGTCGCGCATCTCCTCCCAGGAGTCGATACTGTCCTGGGGGAGGGTGTTGATCCAATGCCTACACGTCCCCTCCATCATCAGGGGGAGGTAACGGGCGGCTAGAAGGTCGGTGTGGCCTGCGATCCCCATCGCCATGAGGTATGTATCGAGCCAAACGGCGGGGTCGTACGAGGGGTCGTACTTTTCTATCTCCTTCGGGGCCTTGAAGTTTGGCGGGTACTTCTCGCCTCGGATCATTGGTCCGAAGCACTTGGGGCCGAGTCGACTGAGCGACCCCATGGTCTCGCCGTCGCGGCGGTTGGTTAGGGTGTGTCGCAGGTCGTCGGGCTGGCGTGCGCGCCAGCTTTGGTTGTTGATGATGTGGGTGCGGGCGTCGATGGGTTGACCGTTGGCGGCGACGAAGTTGGTCGCTGGCCTGGGGTCGTTGGTGGAGAGTGCCGCCTTCGCGGGTCGGTGTTGGAGCTGCAGTGGCTCCGGTGGCGGGCAGCTCAAGGGTGTTTGCCGCCATTGGGCGGCCGCTTGAGGCCGCTCTGCTTCCCGAAGAACGCGAGTATACTCGACCCTGCGAGTCGGCGCCCGCATTTTGCTGCTCGACGGCCTTTGCGAGCAGGGCCCGGACGTACTGGATCTGTAGGGCTCCATCGCTCGTGGCCGTGATGTTGTCGGCTGCTGCTCGGCCTGCCACGAGTTTGTCCATCGGGGTGGAGAACAGTGGGAGGCCGTTTGCGTCTCGCTCCCGTGAGGAGACTACTATCCGCGGCTGGTCCCTGGGAGGTGTGCGGTTGGGTGGAGGTGGGGCGCCCATCGCCGTCGATCCTGGCGGGGGCCGGGCGCTTCCTCCTGGTGGCGCGTTCTCGCAGATCGCGCGCTCGGCCACGCGGGCCGGGTCGTTTTCGTCGTCGAAGTTCAGGGCGCGCCCCTGGACGGTGGGGTTCAGGCGCGACCTGATCCGCTGCTGATGGTAGCGCGATAGTTCCTGCGCCGTCACCTGCTCGAGGCGAAATTTTTCGCGCTCGGCTTGCTCCTTGCGCACCGCCTCCGCCAGTTTCAGGCGGAGTTCCTCGACCTCCGTTGCCGTGGCGTTAGGAGGGATTGGGGTGGAGAAGGGGTCCTCCGGCGGCTCGGTGCTGGTCGCCATGTAGGTCGCGGCGTGGCGACCGGTTCCGTCGCGGAGGTCGGTGGAATTTTCCGACCCGGAGTCGAATTCGAAGATCCCGGGGATGGAGGGGTCCTCGAAGTCTCCCATGTTGGAGACCTGGGTGATGGAGCCCGCGGGTGAAGCCGCGGTGATGGACCCGGCGAGTGACGCCGGGGTCGGCGTCGTCGTTGAGGGCCGCGTCTTCTGCGGCCGCTGAGGTTTCGGCCACGTCGCTGTGGGCCGAGTTGTACTCGGAGGCGAGGCGATGGATCGTGCAGATCTGGCTCTCGGAGAGCCGATCGCGTGGCGGCGATTTGCGGATGCGAGCGGAGTCCTCCGAGACGATGACGTCGGTGAGGCCGACGAAGAGGCTTATCGTGCCGACCGGCAGGATCACGCTGTGCGTGACGGGTCGCGCCGCCGGGACGTAGCTGCTCGGCAAGATTTGGAGCATCTCGCCGATCGCTATCATGCGGCCGGAGGCGACCGTCTCGTTGATGGGCAGATTGGATCTCGCCGCAGAACACCGGCCAGACCGGCCAGGCCCCACGGTGGGCGCCACTGTCGTGGGAATGGTCACAGCAGATGCTGCAATCGGCAGCGAGTAGTAGAATGAGGGGCAAGGGCGGCCAGCCATCTGCGGTGCGAGATGAGGGCGGAGACATAGGGTTTTACCCAGGTTCGGCCCCCCGGAGGGTAAAGACCTACTCCTGCTAGATTGTATTATGGAGGTGGTACAATGGGCGAGCTCGGCGGCTAGGCGGCGAGTCGCTTGGCTGTATGATGGAACGTATCTCTACACGCCCTACAGGGAGGTTTATATAGGCTCACCTCCCCTAGGGTTTACATATCTCAACCGAATCAGTTAAGGCTTCGTCACTCGTTTAGCCTAATCCGATTGGGCCTATCTACTCGCCTGGGCCTTCAGCTTCCAGTCGCTTGGATCCTCGCTGGGCTTCGATCCAGTCGCCGTCTTGCAGGCCCACTCGCCAGTTCTTGGGCCAGTCGGAAACGTCCTGCTGGGTATACCTCGGTAGGCACATCCCCATCATCCTCTATATATATTCACTCTCGTATAAACCATAAAGTTTAGTTGTTGTCAACACCGGGATTTTTAATCCCAGATGCCATACATCGCAATCCTAGGATTACCATTTTTGCGAGACATAACATAATTTGATACCACAGTACATCATCCATTACAAACCATACATAAGGTCTTACACAAATAAGGATCTCATGATCCAGTTCTTAATACAACTCAAGCAGCGGAATAACTTAATAATAAAGGTAGCGTAGGCGAAGCTCCATCTTCGTGGTCACAGGCAATGCTGACGATGGGAGATGATCCTTGTTGTCGTAACCTTCCTGGGGTCCTTCGTCCTGGTACTCCTCTTCATAGTCTGGCCACGTGAATAGCCAGGGACAAAGCCATGAGTACTCTTCAAGTACTCGCAAACTAATACTAACAAGTGAAGGGTTTTTTTAGTAGGACACTAAGCTCTAGGGTTGTTTTGCAAAAAGACAGATTTACCTCTACTAAGTTCAGAAGCAAGAAAAGCTATTTTAAATTTTATAACACCTAAGTAGGAACTTGTATTTCATATCACAACTCTGTTGTGGTCAAGTCAAATTCTCAATCCATTTCACAAGTCATTTTGAAAACATCTGACAGGGGAACAATATGGCCACTCCAACTGTCCATAACCACGGACGCGGCTATTTGAATAGTTTGACACTCTGCAGAGATTGTACACTTTCACCACAACATTCGATACATCCGTCAGGAACAAATCCCGAATTCACCATACTCAGTATGAGGATAATAAATCCTAACCTTTCAATTACACGCCCTAGTATAAGCACCTCTCCTGTGAGTTTGGCCTCCCAACCATGACCAACTGTCATCTTGGGTACTACACAGGTGGACAATCTTCACAAGGTAGCCTCAGCTCAGACCTTGGCCATGAGGGAACCCATACTAAGGTATATAAGTTTCAAGTCAAGCCCTACCCAATCTTCGGGTATTGTGGTTGTACGGTAAAATTGGAATGGTATCGCATCCAGACAACCATCAGTTTTATAAAGGGCTAAGGCTCAGGCCTCAACATTTTCATCATCAAAATCATCTAGTGTTCGGAAACACATGTCAAAACATCTCAGTAGAATGATCCATCATTCCAAGGTTTTCATAACCATTTTTCCACCAAGTATTCCCATCTAAAGTGGACCAAGTTTTATGCTTAGCACTAGCATCTACAAGTGGGGGTGAGTACTAATGAGGGGTGGTAAACAAGTGGAGTTTAACTAAGTTCAATCTCCTGCATTAGGATGACATCAAGATTATCTAGCTTAGGACAAATTTAATGCTCTTTATGCAACCTTCAATTATCCTCCTAGAATCTACAAATCACTTAAGTAGACTCTAAGTAATAGCTTTGATAAAGAAATAAAGTAGAAGCTTGCAAGTAAAACTAGGATTGGGTATCATCAAAGGTGTCCAACCAAGCATGCTTAGTGCATGGCATAGGTTATCTAACTTTCATAATTGCAAGTGCTAGCTTGAAAGTTTAATAGCTTGCAAGTATTGGCTTGCTAGGTTAATATATTGCATAAGTAGAGTATCTTGCAAGTGTTAGCTTGCACATTCAACTAGTATTATTAGGCTTGCCTTGTGAAGAGCAGTGGTTGAAGTTCTCCTCGGCTTCTTCTTCGTAGTATCCTCCTTCCTCCTCGTATCCTTTGTCGGTACTAGCGTCTATGAATAAATACGAGGTACACAATCACCAAACAATACTTAACTAATTTAAATCATCACACAAAAGGGTTCTATAGATGATCTAGCATCATCACTAATATTACAAGATTAACGCATTTGTCTTATTGATTTTATTTTTAGAAAAGTAATTTCTACTCATTGAAAAACTACTTAAGATTTAATATTCTCCAAACCAAACATGGGATCATGTTGACACATGTCATCACCACATATTTCAGTACATGGGAATGTGATTTAAAGTGGTGTCACAATTTAATAAGATTTAACCTTTTATTTTAAATAATAATAAATGACTAGAAATGCCTATGTGGCATTCTTTTATTACTTGAACATTATTTCTGTAAGTAAACCCATATGTTTTTATATATTCTTAAAGGTATGATCAAATGTGATTTTTGAGAGTTGGAATCAACTCAAAAGCTATTATGGTTGAAATTTGAAAAATGTTTGAATGCAGAAAAGCTTCTGACTTGTTATTTTTACCAAGGTTTATCTATAGATCGAAATGATTTGAATCCAACGGGCTTGGATTAAGCATTTCAATATTTTTCTAACAAAATTGGTTTCATTCAATTTGGTTCAATGAATCGAGCTGGGTTGATTTTTGAAACTAGGTACAGAACTGAGTTTGAATATAAATAGAAAAAGATAAATTCAAATGATTGGGCTGCGCGGGAAGGGGTAATGGGCCGGCCCAGTGTCACTCCGCAGCGCGGGGCGCAACTGACAGGGGGGTCTACTGGTCAGTGGCTCTTTAAACACGAAGCGGTACGGGGCAATGTGGTGCATTGGATTATAATGAAGATCGACGGCTGAGGGTCGTCGTCGACGATGAACAAGTCACCGGCGAGCTCGAACCCTAGCGGCTCAATGGGGGTGCATAGGGGGCATACCGGGGATCCAGTGACGACGGCGATGCATGCAAACGACGAAGTCGACGACGGCGAACTCAGGGGTGGTCGCGGCAGCTCCGGGGGTGGTCGAAATCAACGGCTCCTCTTCTCCTCTGCAGCGGTGAGCTCCAACCAAATTCCGGCGATGCGCTGCTCGCCTTGCTCCGGCTAAGGGGTGGAACGATCAGTGAGGTGAGGGGAGTGAAATGGTGGGCTTCAATCGGCTAGGGGTCGCCTCCTTTTATAGGCTCGACGGCGAGACCGAGAGGGATGGGCAGGCGACGATGGCGACACGGCTACGGGCGGCTAGAGGCATGGCCAAGGGTGGCGATCGATCGGTGGTCTCCTGGTGATGCGCTATGGTTTAAATGTGCGTGTAGGGGCGGTGGCAAACGGTCGGGAATGCGCGGTTCTCTGCGAGGCAGAGGCGGTGAACTCTGCGGCGAGCGGTGGCTATGGGATACGGGCGATGAAATGGGCATGTTTTGTGGTCTCCTGGGACGGTGGGGTGCATGCTGGAGGGCGGCGAGGGCTCGAGGTGGTCGGGTTGCGTGGGAATGGAGCGTGCTCTGCGGTGCGCGTAGGCATGGTCGACAGCGGCGCGGGCACGGCGTTCCTGGCAGTTCTGGTCGTGGTCTTCGAGCTAGGGCTGGTCTAGAGGGGGCGGTGAGGCATGGGCTACCTCTCAAACAAGGTTGGCGAGGCTAGTGTTGCTCGTAGCTTGCTGTCGACCATGGGGTGGCAATGGTGCTCTTGGCCTGCTCACCATTGATGGCTAGGCTTGCTTACAGTGCTTCTAAGGTTAGTTAAGGTTGTTAAATGATCTACTAAGGCTAGTGGTGTCCAGAGAGGGAACAAGTTAGGCCCAAAACACTGCTCAACATAGTGTTTTGATTTTTTTTTGATTTGCATCTGCAACCTGTTTGATGAAATGGCCGCATGAACTTAAGTTTTGAATTTTGAAAATATTTTTGGTGGGTGTGCTAGGAAGGTGTTGAGGATTCTGTGGATGCTTGGGTTTTTAAAATTGAGCTTGTTTGAGTGGTTTTTGAAATAGTGGGATCTTTCCATATGAAATAGATTCAATTTTAAACTGTCATTTAAACCATGCATTCTAATGTTTTTGGATGATCACAAAGTGGGCCTTGGTACCTTGTTATGAGTACTATCAAGGGGTGCAAAGATCCATACATGTTTCTGTTAAGTTCTGAAAGTTAGAGATAGCCAAAGTGGGCATGGGAGTTAAATTGGCCAAAGTGACCATTCACTTAATTTGTTTGTTTTGATTTGTTTGTCTTTGGGAAAAGTTTGGGGATTGTTTAGATAATGTTTATTTCACCTAAGAATCATTTTACAAGCAAGGAAACATAGAATTATGGCAATTCAAAAGAATCCAGATTTTAATACATACACATATGAATGCTTTCATATTTTAATTGGAAAAGTTTTTGTTAACCCTAATTTTGATGATTAGAGTTTGATGATCCAAGTTTAGTATTTTTGGGATGTTACAAAACTTCCTCCCTTAAACAAAATCTCGTCCCGAGATTTGAGAAAGGACACAAAAGATTACCTAGGATTTGAAGAGATCGGGAAACTCCGTCCTGATGTGATCTTCACACCCCCAGGTAGCTTCCTCTTCTGTGTGGTTGCTCCACTGAATCTTGAGAAACTTGATGCTTCGGGTTCTGGTGGTTCTGAAAGCTTCTTCCAAAATACGGATGGGTACTTCGGGATAGGTCAGGTCATCGTTGATTTCTATGGTTCGGTGATCGATATTCATGAACACTTCAGTCTTCTCTGGAACTTCGAGGCACCTGCGAAGTAATGAGATATGGAACACATTGTGCACGGCTGACATCTCTTTGGATAGTTCCAATTGATACGACACTTCTCCTCGACGGTTCAGAATCTTGAAGGGTCTGATATATCTGGGGGATAATTTCCCTTTCAGTTGGAAGCGCTGCATTCCTTTCAATGGTGACACTTTCAGATACACAAAATCTCCTATGTTGAAGGCGAGGTCTCGACGTCTCTTGTCGGTGTAACTCTTTTGTTTGGACTGGGCTGTCTTGAGGTGCTCACGAATCTTGTGAACCTTCTCTTCTGCTTCTCATAGGATATCGGGTCCAAAAATTTGACTCACTCCTACTTCCGACCAATTCAAAGGGGTGCGACACTTCCTTCCATACATAAATTAAAATGGGGCCATTTGCAAACTAGCTTGATAACTATTGTTGTATGAAAATTCTACGAACGGCAGACAGTCTTCCCACTTAGATACATATTCTAACACACAGGCTCTCAGCATATCTTCGAGTGTTTGATTTACTGGCTCCGTTTGTCCGTCGGTCTGAGGGTTATACGTGATGCTGAAATCTAGGCGGGTTCCTAAACCTTCTTGGACTTTCTTCCAGAATCTCGAGGTAAACCGAGTTCCTCGATCCGATACGATGTTCTTGGGGACTCCATGCAAACTGACGATTCTAGCGATGTATAACTCCGCTAGCTTCAAACTCTGATATGTGGTCTTGACGGGTAAGAAATGGGCGACTTTGGACAATCTGTCCACTATGACCCAGATAGAGTCATTTCCCCTACTAGAAGTAGGCAATCCGGTGATAAAGTCCATTCCAACGGAATCCCATTTCCATTCCGGAATCTGCAATGGTTGCAACAATCTAGCGGGTCTTTGATGTCCCGCCTTGACTCTCTGACATATATCACACTTGGCGATATAGCTTCCGGTTTATCTCTTCATCTTATGCCACCAAAATTGCTCTTTCAAATCTTGATACATCTTAGTTCCTCCGGGGTGGATAGAATAAAGAGTATCATGAGCTTCCTTCAGAATCACTTCTTTCAACTCAGAATCTGATGGTACACAAAGGCGTCCTTTGTACCACAGAACTCCTTCTTCGTCTTCGGTGAATCCGGGTACTTTGCATGTACCAATGCGACGCTTGATTCCGTCGATACTAGCATTTCCTTTCTGCGCCTCTTTGATCTGGCTGATCAAAGTGGGTTGAAGTTCTATGCTAGCCAAGAATACTTCACTCACTAATTCCACTCGAAAATCTTCCATCTCTTTATGCAAGCTTGGTTGCTCCTTCAAAGTCATGGAGTTCAAGCGGCACGGCAATCTACTAAGGGCATCCGCTACCACTATGGCTTTACCAGGGTGATAGTGAATGTCCAGGTCGTAATCCTTGATTAGCTCAATCCATCTTCTCTGTCTCATATTCAGCTCCTTCTGTTTGAATATATACTTCAGACACTTGTGATCCGAATAAATCTCACAACGATTTCCCATCAGGTAATGCCTCCATGTCTTCAGGGCTAGAACTACGGCTGCAGGTTCGAGGTCATCGGTTGGGTAATTCTGCTCATGTTGTTTCAGTTGTCGAGATAGATAAGATATGACTTTGCCTTCTTGCATTAGCACACATCCGAGACCGATCTTGGATGCGTCACAATACACGTCAAAGGGCTTTGTGATATCCGGCATGATTAAGATTGGGGCTGAAATCAATCTCCTCTTGAGTTCTTGAAAACTCGCTTCACATTTGGCGGTCCATTCAAACTTCTTGTCCTTCTTCAGCAATTGGGTCATGGGTTTGGCGATACTCGAGAATCCTTCTACGAACTTGAGGTAGTATCCTGCCAATCCGAGAAATGCACAAACTTGGGTTTGAGTGGTTGGCGCTTGCCAATCTTCGACATATTTCACCTTTGCAGGTTCAACGGCAATTCCTCCGGCTGATACAATGTGGCCGAGGAATCCTACCTCATGTAACCAGAATTCACATTTGCTAAACTTGGCATACAAATGATGCTCTCTAAGGGTTCCAAGAATGGTCCTTAGGTGTAGCTCATGTTCTTCTTCTGATTTGGAATAAATCAGTATGTCATCGATGAAAACAACGACAAACTTCTCCAGGAAGTCCATACAAATCTTATTCATGAGATTCATGAAATAAGCGGGGGCATTGGTTAATCCAAAAGACATGACAGTATACTCGTATAATCCATATCTGGTGGTAAAGGCACTCTTGGGAATATCCTCTGCGCGAATCTTGAGTTGATGATATCCTGTTCTAAGATCAATCTTAGAAAACACTTTGGCACCGGTCAACTGATCAAACAAATCTTCTATCTTGGGCAATGGGTACTTGTTCTTGATAGTGACATCATTCAACTTCCAAAAATCCGTACACAAACGGTTACCTCCATCCTTCTTGTCCACAAACAAGACAGGGGATCTCCATGGTGACGCACTTGGTTGAATTAATCCAATTTCCAACATGGCATCTAGTTGCTTCTTCAGTTCAGCTAGTTCAGACGGGTTCATACTATATGGTCTCTGGGCTATGGATCCGGTTCCGGGTATTAGTTCAATGATAAACTCGATATCCCGATCTGGGGGCATACCGGGCAAAACATCTGGAAATACATCGGGGTATTCACAGACTATCCGGGCTTGGTCAATGTTAGGTTGGGCTATACTCTTGTTGCACTTGAATTGACGAGGTAAGGTTTTAGATATATGCTCGACTGATATTCCGGCTGTACTGGTCATTGTTATGGATTTCTTGGCGCAGTCAATTAATCCTTTATGGTTGGACATCCAATCCATTCCTAGTACTACTTCCAAAACTTTAGTTTCGAGTACTATAAGATTAGCATAAAAATCTATGCCATGGATTCGGATAGAGACGCCTTTGCAAATTTGCCTAGCTTTTGTGGTTGAACCGGGGATTTGAAGAATCATAACATGATTCATTTTTGTTGGTTGAATCTTACTAGTGCATGCAAATTCTTCGGTGACAAATGAGTGCGATGCACCAGAATCAAACAACACTCTAGCGAGTACTGAATTAACAGAAAACATACCCAGCACGACGTCTGGCGCTTCCTGAGCTTCTTCAGCATGCATGAGAAAAAGACGGCCATTGCGGTTGAGCAAATTCCCTGGGGCAAACCTTCTTCCAGACTGAACACGACGCTGCTGCTGAGCTGGGGCATTTGCATTGGGGGCTTGGACATTCTTCTTGGGGCACTCATTGGAGTAGTGACCCTTATTTCCACAGTCATAACAAGTCACTTGTGACTTGTCCTTTGCTGCAACAGGTACAACATTGCTTCCAGTCCTCGGGGCAGTGTTGGTGTTGGCGGTAGCATTGTTGTTGTTGAACTTGGGTGGTGCACAGTTGAAATTGTTAGAGTTGCCGGGGTTGTTGTGATTTCCTCCGGGCCTTGGGTTTCCATGGTTGGGATAGGTCGGACGGTTCATCGGGGGTCTGTTGGTTCTTGGGGCAAATCCTGGAGATGGGTTAGGGCGATACTTTGGGGTCTGATGGGTTCCTGGCTGATGCATCATGCGACGCTTGCGGTTCTCATTGGCTTGGTTGATATTTCCTTCCATCTGGATGGCAGAGTCGACAAGGGCTTCAATATCAGCAAAGGGGATATTGACCAACACAGTCTGCATCTCATCATGCAAATCATTCAAGAATCTCTCCTTCTTCTTGGCTTCGGTGTCGATCTCATCCGGGGCATACCTAGCTAATGACAAGAATTTGTCACGGTATTCCACTACGGTCATCCGTCCTTGCTTTAGTTCTCTGAACTCATTTCTCATTCTCTTGATCAAACCCAGTGGCACATGGGTTCTGCTGAACTTGACCTTGAATTCCTCTCAGGTCATCATCTGTCCTCCGGTCATTGCACGAACGCTATTCCACCATGCCCTTGCATCTCCGGCTACATAGTGGGTGGCGAATAGAACTTTCTCATTGGCTTCCACTCCGGCGACTTCCAGGTTGTTTTCCATGGTTTGCAGCCAATCATCGGCGTCTAGGGGCTCTTCTGACTTAGTGAAAACAGGTGGGTTGATGTTCTGGAAATTCTTGAGCTTAGATCCATGGTTGTCCTGATTTCCTTGGCCTTGATTGTTGTGGGCCAGCTGAGCTATCTGCTGAAGGGTGGCTAGGTTGGCTTGACGTTCGGCTCTTTCAGCTTCGCGGTCAGAAACCAACATTTGCAGGATCTGCAACATCGGGTCCGGGGATGAACCACTTCCTCCGCGTGGCATCTGAAGATTGAGATAGATCATGAGAAAAGAGGGAAATTTCTAAGGTTTAGGGACTTTGAAAAGTTTTTAAAGTTTGACTCATATTTTCTAGCAACTTGCTTTTCATTCATTCATAGCACACGATACAACACACACCACAACAAAGGAAAGAAGATGGTGTTAAGAACCATTCTGGAAACTAAGATACAGTGGGATCGAATACAACTCACTACGCTAGTGCTCAAGTGCTATTACTCCTCGGAGTCGATGTAGTCGTCATCCTCATCATCATCGTCGTCATTGATGAAGGCAAAATCCTCCTCATCGGTGAAGAAGTCCATGGTCTGATCCTCCAGAAAATCATCATCATCGCTGAGATAGGAGTAGGGGTCTCCACGAAGATCTTCTCCGGCATTCTCCCTTTCCTCCAACTGCATGTCTCTCTCGTGGATGGTCTCCTCCAAATCTGAGATACGGTGGCAAAGACGGGCAATGATGCGCTCCTTATTATCGAGATGCCGGCGGCAAGACTTACGATCCTTCAGTAGCTTGGCGATAGTCTGATCCTTCATCTTGATGATGGCGGACTTGTGGTTGGAGTAGTCACGGCAATTATCAAATTCCTGCTAACGATCGTACATCATGAAGCTAAGGTGGTCCAACTGAGTCTTTAGCTCGTGGTGGTATGGGGCTTCCAGTGGCTGTCCCATAGCATCACGCCTTGGACAAAACTCAAAGCGGGCACCCTTGATCTGATTGATACTCTCCCCACACAGACAGGCAAGAGCTTCCTGCATGGCCCTGGCAAGTCCATCAAGCCAGTTGTTTTCTCTTAAGGTGAACTAAATTCCCTCGGCAGTGGGAGGTTCAATCTTTCCTCGGAGACATGCAACAATTAGCCACTGCAGATCTTCTCCTCCTTGATCATTGAGCTGAGCTGTGAAGAACTCGGGGTGCGGACGCTCCAGAAGTTCCGAAAGCTGGTCCAAATCCCACTCAAAGATAAGGTCTCCTCCATTCCCCAACTGATAAAACTTGATGTACTTCACGTCCATCTATAAGAATATAGGATGATTAAGTTAGTAGAGTGATCAAGTGTGTCAATTTTTATGTATTTTGCAAGATTTTTTTGAGGAACATGAATTTTTATGAAAGAATCAAGGTGCTAAGAATGGGAATAAGTTTTTGTAAATATTTGCTTACTTTGGTTTTGAAACTAAGTTTTTGATTCAAACGGCCAGTCTAACTAGGGTCTCCTATGCTCAGGATGGCTCTGATACCAACTTGTCAACACCCGGATTTTTAATCCCAGATGCCTGTTATGCCATACATCGCAATCCCAGGATTACCATTTTTGCGAGACATAACAGAATTGGATAGCACAGTAAATCATCCATTACAAACCATACATAAGGTCTTACACAAATAAGGATCTTATGATCCAGTTCTTAATAAAACTCAAGCAGCGGAATAACGTAATAATAAAGGTAGCGTAGGCGAAGCTCCATCTTCGGGGTCACAGGCAATGCTGACGATGGGAGATGATCCTAGTTGTCGTAACCTTCCTGGGGTCCTTCGTCCTAGTACTCCTCTTCATAGTCTGGCCACATGAATAGCCAGGGACAAAGCCATGAGTACTCTTGTGGCATCCCGCAATAACCACTACTAGAAAATCGCGTTGATTTTGTGCATTGCATCATCATGACCGCATGCTCATGTCATCATGCCACATTGCATTTGAGCATCGTCATCATCATGCATATTATTTTACTTGAAACTATGTCGCGAAAGTCTACTATTTTCTGAAACTAGCCCTCCTTCTATTTCAAATTAAACCCCGGATGCTTCCGGATATTTTGTTTGTCTAAAATCTATTTATAAAAGCTTATTGCAAAAATTAAATAAAAGTTATATTATTTTAGTGGGGCAGTCGAACGGGCCGATTCGACCCGAACGACCACCCCCAGAATAAACGGTCCACCCCAAACCCTTTTCTACCAACCTATCTACCCACACCCTCCGGCCACCTCACCCGGACTAGTCCCACGCTGCCACCTCACCCTCTCCCCCCCTCTACCCAACCCCATGCCGCCACTTGGCCACCTCCTCCTCCACCCCCTCTCTCTCCTCTCTCTCCCTCCACCCTGGACCGCTCCCATCCCCACCCCACTCACCACGCGCCAACCCCCCATCCGACCCGGTCAACACCGCTCCCCACCCTGCCACCTGGGCCCCACCCCTGGCGCCTTGGCCCACCGCCCCACCTCCCCTGGCACCCTCCCCAGGTCCGCCTCCCCCGAGCGAACCGCCCCCGACCCCACCCATCGCGCCCGCTCCTCTCTCTCTCCCTGGCTCTCCCCGACGCACCCCTTCCCTAACCTCCCGCTCCCTCCTCCTTCCCCCCCGGCGGACGGCGCCATCGCCCTCCCTCGGCCCCGCTCACGCCACCGCCTCCGTTCCCCTCGCCTCCACCTCCCCGGCCGCCCGTCGCTCCGCCTACCCCGCACCAGCCGTCGCCGGCAGGCCTTCCTGCTGCGCCGCCCAACGCCACCCGACGCCGCCCCGCCTCCCGCATCCTCCCGCCGCGGCCCCTCGTCTACCTCTGCCTCCGGCCGCGCCGCCCCAGAACTTGCCTCGCCTCCACCTTCCTTCCCCCAGCATCCACCGCCCCACCGTCCTTCCCAGACCTCCTCGTCCCCGCCTCAGAGCGCCGCCGCCCTCGGCTTCCCGGTCGCCGTCGACCCCGGCCGCCTCTTCCGCCGCGTGTGCTCGCCCTCCCCGAGACCGCGCGCGTCGCCGTCGCCCCTCCCCGTCCGCCCTCAATGTCCCTGGCCCTTCCCAAGTGCGGCTCCGGTCGTCACCCCGCCTCTTCTTCTCGCCGGAGCCTCCTCTGCAGCGGTCGACCCCGCCGAGCCGTCGACCCCGCGAGCCCTGGCCGGTCTTGCTGCTCGCCGCTCGCCCGTCCCCGAGCCCTGGCACCCCGCGACCGCACCCCTCCTTCCTGGCGCCCTCGCCTGCTCCCCGTCGAAGTCCCGACCTCGCCGTGGCCGCTCGTGGGCCCGTGTGTGCGCACGACGGAGAGCCATCTGCGCCTTGGGTGGATGTCCCTGTGGTTAAGTTCGTGTCCTATGATCTTTTTGGTGTAGTCTGTGTTGTGATGGTTGGCTCCTGTGCATGTGACCAAGAAGGTACGAAGTGAGACCGTGACGATGCATGTAATACGATATTCTCATCGACCGATGCCGTTTACGCAATGCCAAGATCTACTATCGACATGAACTTCCCCACGGAACGCCAGGTTCTCCCTCTCGGATCCGAAGACGCCGAGACCCGGGACACCAAGATCTCCTTCACGGAACCCCGAAGCTTTCGACACGGATGCCATGATCTTCGTCACGGACGCCGAGACCCCCGGACCCCCTGAAGACCGATCCGAACCGCCAGGACCCGAACCTGAAGAACGCCAAGATTGCCGACGCAGAACGCCAAGTTCTTCACCCCGAACGCCAAGACCGGCCGAACCGTGGGCCCGACAAGATCGACCGCTTGGAACCAAGATCTCCGGCCCGTCACGACAAGTTCTCCGCCTTGTATCCGCTCCCGCCGACCCCGTCGAACCCTGAACCCTGAGACCGACCCCGAACCCCGGAACCCCAAGACCGTCGAGACCCCTAATGTGTGAACCCCTTCCCGAAACCCTATTTTATCATATATAACAACTTGTTGCATATTAATTGCCATACTTGCATTCATACTTGTCTGTGGTTTGGGGGCCTTATGCCGATTCACCATATAATTAAATATGGGGCCCATATGCGGGCAACTCTAGTCTTATATTGGCCTCATTTAAATTTGAGTAGCGAACCGGTGATATATTCTGCCTTGATAAACAACATTTAAATTGCGGGGTAGTTAAATAACTTGAACCAATTAATTAATTGTCGGGACCCCGGTTCCGCTTAATATGACCTAATTGCATCACACCTTTGCCATGCCATACATCATACATGCATCATGCCCGATCTTTTGTGTAGTATTAAATATTGCATCCGGTGTTTCTTCTAGTGTTTTGCTTCTTCGCGGATAAGGCCGTTGAGTTGATGCGAGTGTCGACCCGATCTTCGGTTGAACCTTCGACAATGTTTTCAGGCGAGCATCTCCCCCTTTCTACCTATCTTACTTTTATAGTATTTATTTCCCTCCTGTTGATCTATTGCTATCTGTGTTGCGATGCTCTAGCTTTCATACCCGTGATATCCCTTGCAGCCTTATATTGCCTTGGACACCTCCTATTACCTGTTGTGTGGTAGTTAGTTGGACCTGCGCGTCGTAGTCGCTTGCTCAAGTGCTGTTGCGTGT
The DNA here is from genome assembly GCA_916181665.1 of Avena sativa. NCBI lineage: Eukaryota > Viridiplantae > Streptophyta > Magnoliopsida > Poales > Poaceae > Avena > Avena sativa. The sequence continues at coordinate 116,187,531 of OV702281.1, forward strand.
TGTCAAGTGCCACAGTTGTTGGAGTAATGTCGCATGTTTGATGTTGGAGATGATCATGGCTTTAATTATCGTTCACTTTAATTCCTGTTTAACAACTAAAATTGAAGTAAGCAGAGGCATCGGTGGGTGATAGATAATATTTGGTTTCCGACCGCCCACTTGTGTCCCGTAGGACCCCGAGTACTTGATACCTGTTCCTTGATTTATCGCGCTATCCACATCCGGGAGGATTGTGGGACCCCCCTGAGCCAGAGCATGATTCATTCTTATTTCTTGGGGCCACAAACTAGTTTGAGGTTTTATTTACTATCCTGTACCTATGCCATGCTACTGCTTTATTTATGATTGTGCGTGGAGCACACTGTACTGTTTAGGTAAGCGGAATGTTTTCGCGGTATCGACAAGCCCAGTTTTGGGTTCCCAGTCGTTTACAGCCATTGTCGGAAACCTTGAGTCCGTCTCGGAGTCAGCTGGCTTCGTTGCGGGTCTACTCAATGGGGTGCCCCCCTGAAATACTTCTGAATCCTGTGATTGCTTTGTCGTGAAAGCCTCGTTGGGTTTTGATTTGGTTTTTCTGAGGTTGATCGAGTGTGTGTTGCTATTGGTGCACCCCGGCCGGGTAAAACTTTCTGAAAGCCGTGTCCGCGGTTATGGACGACTTGGAGCACAGTATCTCGATCATAGACAACTATAACTAAAGTAGTGCTATAAATTTGACTTTATAATGACTAGTAATCAGCTTTACTATAATGGAATGGCTAAATAACACTGCCAACAATTGCTTGTTTGGTTTGTCGCTTGCGACCATTGTACCTGACTAGTAAGTATTGCAACTACAACGGAATGGCTAAATAAAAGTACCAACAACTGCTGGGTTTTGGGTTATCTCATGCTAATTGCATAATGGCTAGTAAGTGTTGCAACTATAACGGAATGGTTAATTAAAACTGCCCACTGCTTATTTTATCAGGATGATTATCTACACCTGACTAGTAATTGCTACAACGATAACTGAATAAATAAAACTGCCAACGGTGTGAGTTCCTCGATTGACTTCCTCGTTTGGTCTCGAGGGGGAAACACCAGGACGGGTTTGTTTGATGGTAGAATCAGGTTGGTTCCGAATAGGTCTATCTTACCCCTCTCTGATAGTCGCCAGTTGTACCGAGTCTCTATAGGTTGTTTAGTGCATGCTGCCGCTGCCGCTTCAGTCCACCATACCTTTGTAGGCGAGGACCGCCGAATTCTAGCCTCGCCGTGTACTGGCCTCAGTACTGATGCTCCTCTTTTTCCTTTGCCCTTTGTCGGCACCCCTTTTGTTTAAGCAGGTTTTGAGATCGACGTCGTTAGCAAGGTTACCCTTCCGGCTTGGCCTGGGCAGGGTTATGGACGCCATTGGTTATTCTTCAGGGCTCTTAGCCTCATTTGCATCTTGTCCGTAGTCGGACGCTCCGTCGTTTTCGAGGTGATTTGGATCTTTGTACCGTATATTTGTATTCTTGACTCATGGAGTCGTGTTTTATAAATATCTGTTCTGTGGGTCCCATCGAGGACTGTTGTGTAATGTTATTACTTCGTTTTCCACCCGCACGAAAGTGCCTGGTGGGCACCTTTGAATCGTTTCTATGCGGGTTTAGCGGGTTTCGCTAAAACTTGCATAGGTCCGATTCTGAGGGTGTTACAGAGTGGTATCAGAGCTCAGCAGTTGCGATACCCCACAAGTCCAGCCTGTAGGATGACCTAGCTAACGGCCGCAGTAGAGTGTCAAAACTATTTTTGCAAAATTGGTTGGATAGTTCTGATTAGGTCTGATTTTACTCCTTACCCCTCTGCTACTCTCCTCTCACCTCTGCGTGTTTTGAATCCGCTCTCTTCTCTCTCATCGAGTCCAGGATTTCTCGTGTTTGGTTCCGTCGTACCTTCAGGGTTTCGCTTCCTCCTTGGATAACGGTGTTCTACTAGCCGGTGTTCATGCTATCTGAGTGATCCTTTATCTGTGGTACCATTCTTTTTTCTTTGTTTATGCCTTCCGGTGTTTTCCGACGCGACGACATCCTCTACGCCAGATCCGATGCAGAGTCTGCATCACTCCTTTGTTCCTGAACCTTGTTTGTCGAGATCTTCAGTCTAAATTCTAAGGGTTGGTTGCATAATCCATCTGTTCGTGTACAGAGTAATGCTTGGAGTGCGGGATGGAGTCGCGACCATACCACTACTCTTATCATTCGCTTGTGTATATTGAATGGTGGATCGATGCAATTCTTACTCCTTCCATAGAAGTTAGAGGTGTCCTTACCTTTAACTTCGTCTGTTGTTATCCGGAGTGTTCTCTTGACGAACAGGATCAACGACATCTTGTTGGTGGCGTCGCCGATTTCAAGACGAAGAAAGCATCATTGTTAGTGGTGTCGCGAGGATCTACATGATGTGAGGAGATTCAGATCGCCGACCTTCCTTCCGGTACCATGAGGCGGATCTCGAGGGCGAGATCCATTGTTAGTGGTGTCGAATTGTGGCATCCCGCAATAACCACTACTAGAAAATCGCGTTGATTTTGTGCATTGCATCATCATGACCGCATGCTCATGTCATCATGCCACATTGCATTTGAGCATCGTCATCATCATGCATATTATTTTACTTGAAACTATGTCGCGAAAGTCTACTATTTTCTGAAACTAGCCCTCCTTCTATTTCAAATTAAACCCCGGATGCTTCCGGATATTTTGTTTGTCTAAAATCTATTTATAAAAGCTTATTGCAAAAATTAAATAAAAGTTATATTATTTTAGTGGGGCAGTCGAACGGGCCGATTCGACCCGAACGACCACCCCCAGAATAAACGGTCCACCCCAAACCCTTTTCTACCAACCTATCTACCCACACCCTCCGGCCACCTCACCCGGACTAGTCCCACGCTGCCACCTCACCCTCTCCCCCCCTCTACCCAACCCCATGCCGCCACTTGGCCACCTCCTCCTCCACCCCCTCTCTCTCCTCTCTCTCCCTCCACCCTGGACCGCTCCCATCCCCACCCCCACTCACCACGCGCCAACCCCCCAACCGACCCGGTCAACACCGCTCCCCACCCTGCCACCAGGGCCCCACCCCTGGCGCCTTGGCCCACCGCCCCACCTCCCCTGGCACCCTCCCCAGGTCCGCCTCCCCCGAGCGAACCGCCCCCCGACCCCACCCATCGCGCCCGCTCCTCTCTCTCTCCCTGGCTCTCCCCGACGCACCCCTTCCCCAACCTCCCGCTCCCTCCTCCTCCCCCCCGGCGGACGGCGCCGTCGCCCTCCCTCGGCCCCGCTCACGCCACCGCCTCCGTTCCCCTCGCCTCCACCTCCCCGGCCGCCCGCCGCTCCGCCTACCCCGCACCAGCCGTCGCCGGCAGGCCTTTCTGCTGCGCCGCCCAACGCCACCCGACGCCGCCCCGCCTCCCGCATCCTCCCGCCGCGGCCCCTCGTCTACCTCTGCCTCCGGCCGCGCCGCCCCAGAACTCGCCTCGCCTCCACCTTCCTTCCCCCAGCATCCACCGCCCCACCGTCCTTCCCCGACCTCCTTGTCCTTGCCTCAGAGCGCCGCCGCCCTCGGCTCCCCGGTCGCCGTCGACCCCGGCCGCCTCTTCCGCCGCGCGGGCTCGCCATCCCCGAGACCGCGCGCGTCGCTGTCGCCCCTCCCCGTCCGCCCTCAACGTCCCTGGCCCTTCCCAAGTGTGGCTCCGGTCGTCACCCCGCCTCCTCTCCTCGCCGGAGCCTCCTCTGCAGCGGTCGACCCCGCCGAGCCGTCGACCCCGCGAGCCCTGGCCGGTCCTGCTGCTCGCCGCTCGCCCGTCCCCGAGCCCTGGCACCCCGCGACCGCACCCCTCCTTCCTGGCGCCCTCGCCTGCTCCCCGTCGAAGTCCCGACCTCGTCGTGGCCGCTCGTGGGCCCGTGTGTGCGCACGACGGAGATCCATCTGCGCCTTGGGTGGATGTCCCTGTGGTTAAGTTCGTGTCCTATGATCTTTTTGGTGTAGTCTGTGTTGTGATGGTTGGCTCCTGTGCATGTGACCAAGAAGGTACGAAGTGAGACCATGGCGATGCATGTAATACGATATTCTCGTCGACCGATGCCGTTTACGCAATGCCAAGATCTACTATCGACATGAACTTCCCCACGGAACGCCAGGTTCTCCCTCTCGGATCCAAAGACGCCGAGACCCGGGACACCAAGATCTCCTTCACGGAACCCCGAAGCTTTCGACACGGATGCCATGATCTTCGTCACGGACGCCGAGACCCCCGAACCCCCTGAAGACCGATCCGAACCGCCAGGACCCGAACCTGAAGAACGCCAAGATCGCCGACGCAGAACGCCAAGTTCTTCACCCCGAACGCCAAGACCGGCCGAACCGTGGGCCCGACAAGATCGACCGCTTGGAACCAAGATCTCCGGCCCGTCACGACAAGTTCTCCGCCTTGTCTCCGCTCCCGCCGACCCCGTCGAACCCTGAACCCTGAGACCGACCCCGAACCCCGGAACCCCAAGACCGTCGAGACCCCTAATGTGTGAACCCCTTCCCGAAACCCTATTTTATCATATATAACAACTTGTTGCATATTAATTGCCATACTTGCATGCATACTTGTCTGTGGTTTGGGGGCCTTATGCCGATTCACCATATAATTAAATATGGGGCCCATATGCGGGCAACTCTAGTCTTATATTGGCCTCATTTAAATTTGAGTAGCGAACCGGTGATATATTCTGCCTTGATAAACAACATTTAAATTGCGGGGTAGTTAAATAACTTGAACCAATTAATTAATTGTCGGGACCCCGGTTCCGCTTAATATGACCTAATTGCATCACACCTTTGCCATGCCATACATCATACATGCATCATGCCCGATCTTTTGCGTAGTATTAAATATTGCATCCGGTGTTTCTTCTAGTGTTTTGCTTCTTCGCGGATAAGGCCGTTGAGTTGATGCGAGTGTCGACCCGATCTTCGGTTGAACCTTCGACAATGTTTTCAGGCGAGCATCTCCCCCTTTCTACCTATCTTACTTTTATAGTATTTATTTCCCTCCTGTTGATCTATTGCTATCTGTGTTGCGATGCTCTAGCTTTCGTACCCGTGATATCCCTTGCAGCCTTATATTTCCTTGGACACCTCCTATTACCTGTTGTGTGGTAGTTAGTTGGACCTGCGCGTCGTAGTCGCTTGCTCAAGTGCTATTGCGTGTTGTCAAGTGCCACAGTTGTTGGAGTAATGCCGCATGTTTGATGTTGGAGATGATCATGGCTTTACTTATCGTTCACTTTAATTCCTGTTTAACAACTAAAATTGAAGTAAGCAGAGGCATCGGTGGGTGATAGATAATATTTGGTTTCCGACCGCCCACTTGTGTCCCGTAGGACCCCGAGTACTTGATACCTGTTCCTTGATTTATCGCGCTATCCACATCCGGGAGGATTATGGGACCCCCCTGAGCCAGAGCATGATTCATTCTTATTTCTTGGGGCCACAAACTAGTTTGAGGTTTTATTTACTATCATGTACCTATGCCATGCTACTGCTTTATTTACGATTGTGCGAGGAGCACACTGTACTGTTTAGGTAAGAGGAATGTTTTCGCGGTATCGACAAGCCCAGTTTTGGGTTCCCAGTCGTTTACAACCATTGTCGCAAATCTTGAGTCCGTCTCGGAGTCAGCTGGCTTCGTTGCGGGTCTACTCAATGGGGTGGCCCCCTGAAATACTTCTGAATCCTGTGATTGCTTTGTCGTGAAAGCCTCGTTGGGTTTTGATTTGGTTTTTCCGAGGTTGATCGAGTGTGTGTTGCTATTGGTGCACCCCGGCCGGGTAAAACTTTCTGAAAGCCGTGTCCGCGGTTATGGACGACTTGGAGCACAGTATCTCGATCATAGACAACTATAACTAAAGTAGTGCTATAAATTTGACTTTATAATGACTAGTAATCAGCTTTACTATAATGGAATGGCTAAATAACACTGCCAACAATTGCTTGTTTGGTTTGTCGCTTGCGACCATTGTACCTGACTAGTAAGTATTGCAACTACAACGGAATGGCTAAATAAAAGTACCAACAACTGCTGGGTTTTGGGTTATCTCATGCTAATTGCATAATGGCTAGTAAGTGTTGCAACTATAACGGAATGGTTAATTGAAACTTCCCACTGCTTATTTTATCAGGATGATTATCTACACCTGACTAGTAATTGCTACAACGATAACTGAATAAATAAAACTGCCAACGGTGTGAGTTCCTCGGTTGACTTCCTTGTTTGGTCTCGAGGGGGAAACACCAGGACGGGTTTGTTTGATGTTAGAATCAGGTTGGTTCCGAATAGGTCTATCTTACCCCTCTCTGATAGTCGCCAGTTGTACCGAGTCTCTATAGGTTGTTTAGTGCATGTTGCCGCTGCCGCTTCAGTCCACCATACCTTTGTAGGCGAGGACCGCCGAATTCTAGCCTCGCCGTGTACTGGCCTCAGTACTGATGCTCCTCTTTTTCCTTTGCCCTTTGTCGGCACCCCTTTTGTTTAAGCAGGTTTTGAGATCGACGTCGTTAGCAAGGTTACCCTTCCGGCTTGGCCTGGGCAGGGTTATGGACGCGATTGGTTATTCTTCAGGGCTCTTAGCCCCATTTGCATCTTGTCCGTAGTCGGACGCTCCATCGTTTTCGAGGTGATTTGGATCTTTGTACCGTATATTTGTATTCTTGACTCATGGAGTCGTGTTTTATAAATATCTGTTCTGTGGGTCCCATCGAGGACTGTTGTGTAATGTTATTACTTCGTTTTCCACCCGCACGAAAGTGCCTGGTGGGCACCTTTGAATCGTTTCTATGCGGGTTTGGCGGGTTTCGCTAAAACTTGCATAGGTCCGATTCTGAGGGTGTTACAACTCTTCAAGTACTCGCAAACTAATACTAACAAGTGAAGGGGGTTTTTGTAGTAGGATACTAAGCGCTAGGGTTGTTTTGCAAAAAGCCAGATTTACCTCTACTAAGTTCAGAAGCAAGAAAATCTATTTGAAATTTTATAACACCTAAGTGGGAACTTCAAGTACTCTGTTGTGGTCAAGTCAAATTCTCAATCCATTTCACAAGTCATTTTGAAAACATCTGACGGGGGAACAGTATGGCCACTCCAACTGTCCATAACCGCGGACGCGGCTATTCGAATAGTTTGACACTCTGCAGAGATTATACACTTTCACCACAACACTCGATACATCCGTCAGGAACAAATCGTGAATTCACCATACTCAGTATGCGGATAATCAATCCTAACCTTTCAATTACACGCCCTAGTATAAGCACCTCTCCTGTGAGTTTGGCCTCCCAAACATGACCAACTGTCATCTTGGGTACTGCATAGGTGGACAATCTTCACAAGGTAGCCTCAGCTCAGACCTTGGCCGTGAGGGAACCCATACTAAGGTATATAAGTTTCCAGTCAAGCGCTACCCAATCTTCGGGTATTGTGGTTGTATGGTAAAATTGGAATGGTATCGCATCTAGACAACCATCAGTTTTATAAAGGTCTAAGGCTCAGGCCTCAACATTTTCATCATCAAAATCATCTGGTGTTCAGAAACACATGTCAAAACATCTCAGTAGAATGATCCATCATTCCAAGGTTTTCATAACCATTTTCCACCAAGTATTCCCATCTAAAGTGGATCAAGTTTTATGCTTAGCACTAGCATCTACAAGTGGGGGTGAGTACTAATGAGGTGTGGTAAACAAGTGGAGTTTAACTAAGTTCAATCTCATGCCTTAGGATGACATCAAGATTATGTAGCTTAGGCCAAATTTAATGCTCTTTATGCAACCTTCAATTATCCTCCTAGAATCTACAAATCACTTAAGTAGACTCTAAGTAATAGCTTTGATAAAGAAATAAAGTAGAAGCTTGCAAGTAAAACTAGGATTGGGTATCATCAAAGGTGTACAACCAAGCATGCTTAGTGCATGGCATAGGTTATCTAACTTTCATAATTGCAAGTGCTAGCTTGCATGTTTAATAGCTTGCAAGTATTGGCTAGATAGGTTAATAGCTTGCATAAGTAGAGTATCTTGCAAGTGTTATCTTGCACATTCAACTAGTAGTATTAGGCTTGCCTTGTGCAGAGCAGTGGTTGAAGTTCTCCTTGACTTCTTCTTCGTAGTATCCTCCTTCCTCCTCGTATCCTTGGTAGGTACTAGCGTCTATGAATAAATACGAGGTACACAATCACCAAACAATACTTAACTAATTTCAATCATCACACAAAAGGGTTCTATAGAGGATCTAGCATCATCACTAATATTACAAGATTAAAGCATTTGTCTAATTGATTTTATTTTTAGATAAGTAATTTCTACTCATTGAAAAACTACTTAAGATTTAATATTATCCAAACCAAACATGGGATCATGTTGACACATGTCATCACCACATATTTCAGTACATGGGAATGTGATTTAAAGTGGTGTCACAATTTAATAAGATTTAACCTTTTATTTTAAATAAAAATAAATGACTAGAAATGCCTATGTGGAATTCTTTTATTACTTGAACATTATTTCTATAAGTAAACCAATATGTTTTTATATATTCTGAAAGGTATGATCAAATGTGATTTTTGAGAGTTGGAATCAACTCAATAGCTATTATGTTTGAAATTTGAAAAATGTTTGAATGCAGAAAAGCTTCTGACTTGTTATTTTTACCAAGGTTGATCTATAGATCCAAATGATTTGAATCCAACGGTATTGGATTAATCATTTCAATATCTTTCTAAAAAAATTGGTTTCATTCAATTTGGTTCACTGAATCGAGCTGGGTTGATTTTTGAAACTAGGTATAGAACTGAGTTTGAATATAAATAGAAAAAGCTAAATTCAAACGATTGGGCTGCGCGGGAAGGGGTAATGGGCCGGCCCAGTGTCACTCCGCAGCGCGGGGCGCAATAGACAGGGGGGTCTACTGGTCAGTGGCTCTTTAAATGCGAAGCAGTACAGGGCGATGTGGTGCGTTGGATTAGAATGAAGATCGACGGCTGCGGGTCGTCATCGACGATGAAAAAGTCACCGGCGAGCTCGAACCCTAGCGGCTCAGTGGGGGTGCATAGGGAGCATACCGGGGCTCCAGTGAAATCAGGGGTGAAACGACGAAATCGACGACGGTGAAATCAGGGGTGGTCGCGGCAGCTCCGGGGGTGGTCGAAATCAACGGCTCCTCTTCTCCTCTGTAGCGGCGAGCTCCGGCCAAATTCTGGCGATGCGCTGCTCGCCTTTCTCCGGCTAAGGGGTGGAACGATCAGTGAGGTGAGGGGAGTGAAATGGTGGGCTTCAATCGGTTGGGGGTCGCCTCCTTTTATAGGCTCGACGGCGAGACCGAGAGGTATGGGCAGGCGACGGTGGCGACACGGCTACGGGCGGCTAGAGTCATGGGCGAGGGTGGCGATCGATCGGTGGTCTCCTGGCGATGCACTATGGTTTAAATGCGCATGTAGGGGCGGTGGCAAACAGTCGGGAATGCGTAGTGCTCTGCGAGGCAGAGGCGGCGAACTCTGCGGTGAGCGGTGGCTACGGGGTACGGGCGGTGAAATGGGCATGTCTGGTGGTCTCCTAGGAAGGTGGGGTGCATGCTGGCGGGCGGCAAGGGCTCGAGGTGGTCGGGTTGCGTGGGAACGGAGCATGCTCTACGGTGCGCGTCGGCATGGTCAACAGCAGTGCGGGCGCGGCGTTCCTGGCAGTTCTGGTCATGGTCCTCGAGCTAGGGCTGGTCGATAGGGGGCGGTGAGGCATGGGCTACCTCCCAGACAAGGTTGGCGAGGCTAATGTTGCTCGTAGCTTGCTGTCGACCATGGGGTGGCAATGGTTCTCTCGGCCTGCTCACCATTGATGGCTAGGCTTGCTTACAGTGCTGCTAAGGTTAGTTAAGGTTGTTAGATGATCTACTAAGGCTAGTGGTGTCCAGAGAGGGAACAAGTTAGGCCCAAAACACTGCTCAACATAGTGTTTTGATTTTTTTGATTTGCATCTGCAACCTGTTTGATGAAATGGCTACATGAACTTAAGTTTTGAATTTTGAAAATATTTTTGGTGGGTGTGCTAGGCAGGTGTTGAGGATTCTGTGGATGCTTAGGTTTTGAAAATTGAGCTTGTTTGAGTGGTTTTTGAAATAGTGGGATCTTCCCATATGAAATAGATTCAATTTTAAACTATCATTTAAACCATGCATTCTAATGTTTTTGGAAGATCACAAAGTGGGCCTTGGTACCTTGTTATGAGTACTATCAAGGGTTGCAAAGATCCATACATGTTTCTGTTAAGTTCTGAAAGTTAGAGATAACCAAAGTAGGCATGGGAGTTAAATTGGCCAAAGTGACCATTCACTTAATTTGTTTGTTTTGATTTGTTTGTCTTTGGGAAAAGTTTGGGGATTGTTTAGATGATGTTTATTCCACCTAAGAATCATTTTACAAGCAAGGAAACATAGAATTATGTTAATTCAAAAGAATTCAAATTTTAATACATACACATATGAATGCTTTCATATTTTAATTGGAAAAGTTTTTGTAAACCCTAATTTTGATGATTAGAGTTTGATGATCCAAGTTTATTATTTTTGGGATGTTACAGTTGTTGTTTTATCTTGTTCTCCGAGTTATTATAATTTATCCCTGAGTCATCGGGATACCTCTATGGACCTAGGAGGATCTCGAAGTCGTCATGTAATTTCTGGTTGTAATAATGATAATGTATGTTGTGGACCCGCTTTGTTTCTATTGTACCACTCTGAGGATGTAATATTTGCGGAATGATACTCCGTGAGTGTTATGTCCACGACTATAGTATACTACAACATGCAATGGTATGCTCGGTCACCACAGCTGGTAATAGAGCAAAATCTTTGACCTTAGGTTGGAAACCTATTAAATGGGTAGAACTTGTAGGAGGTATGTTAGCAACGGTAAAAAGTTCTCTAGAAATATGATGAGAATTCACTTGAGAATTACATTGTCACGTTTCTAGTGCGATAATTATTTCTTATGATGCAATTTGGTTAAGAATACTAAGTTAGAACCTAGTAGGACTAATTATAATCTGTTACCTACAGTAGGGAATGGCATCTCGGTACTCAAACCGGAATGTTTAAGTGATGTATAGGACTTTAAATTACTATGTAGGTGATTGGATAAAACTTTTGAGACAACTTTTATGGAATATGGAATTGCAAATCTCGACTTTCTGTCAAGGTTTATAGTTTCCATTACAGGAAAGTGTTAGTCAAGTACCGTGTAGTGCTTATCTTACTAAAAAGGTGGGGATAAGTGAAGAAATGACATCAGGGAAGATGAGATGTATGGCGGCGCCGTATCAAATTGCAGTTTTTGAAGAAATAATCAGGCTTGAAAAACAGGAATCCAAGGAAATTTGTAGGTAAGACTTATGCTATTATACCTCAAGATTACATAAATTCGTAACTTAAGTTAGATCATGCTGCATTTGTGCAGACTAAATCTACCTTAGCTTCCGAATACATAGATCATAATAGGACATTATTCAATACCTATCATGACACACATTAGGTTCTAGTCTAGAAGTTGGATACAACCTTTAGGATTATGTTGATCCTACTAAAGCAATAGAATGCAACAAAAGGAGTCAGATAGAGAAGCTAGGCATCTTAGAACAGTCTTCTCAAATATATGAAGAGAATGAGTTTAAGGGACCATAATCCGAAACCTATGCCTAATTATTAGAATGGGCCTTATAAACATGTAGACCATGGACGAGTATCAGACAAAACAGGAAACTTAGGACACATCCAATCCAAGTATTCCTGTTTGGAATTACGATGGATGGGGAATAGAGTCTTAGACTGGAACTAGGGAGAATCCTATACCCTATGATCCTAATAAAGGAGTAGAAACCAGTAAGATTAGCATGGAACCTATGATCCATATGGGGGTATTACCAATCCTATTGACCTGGAGGAAGGCACTGACGGTTATTACATTCATATGTATAACTGAATCATGGAAAAAAGAGAATACATTTTACTTTGAAAGTGCGTTTGAAGGTGGACCTGAGAATTCCACGTGAGATCATGCATTTTCTAGTCATCTCACAATGGCTAATCTCAATCTTAGTACTTCTAATGAATAGTGCGCATCCTCTGGATGTTTATATACTCCAGAAGGTAGTCGTCGGACTTCATGTCATCATGGATGGAATTCCAGGAAGTACTAAGAAGAGGTAGAAAAGTAAGAAGAGACAGTCCACGGAAGTAGAGGAATTAAATAATGAACATATCCAGTAATGTGTATTGTAGTGTTTGAGAGGCATGACGTAAGAAATGAGAGCATGCTCATACGAGAAAGCAAGTCCTTGTATCATACAAGTAATGTACTATGTGATAGTCGCACTGTAGATGTGAGGATTGTTTGTAATAGCTTATAAAAAACCATGTATAATACATGGTATAGGTTTGGTTGTTATTTGGATTTGGTTCTTGATTTCCTTGTGTTACTAGCACTGTGCATAGAGTTGGGCTCAGAAAACATATGCATGATGTAAGTACGAGCATTCGCTTTATGTAACAGGACTAGAGAGGGTATGGATACGGGATTAGAAGATAGGTTTGAAGGACAGCAGTTGGAGCAAGAAGCTAATCAGAGGGAAAGAAATAAGGATGTAACCGATGGGACCATCAACTCGTCCGTTGATGGAGGCAAATTTCATGCAATACATGCAAATGATGCAAGAGTACCAGAATAATTTCATGCAAGAGATACTCAAACGAATTGGACCCGAAGAGGAAAACAAAGATATCAGAGTAAGTCTTTCTGATTCTCAAAATTCCAAACCAATTTCTTTTGCATCTGCACCAGAACCTATGGATGCGGAGGATTGGCTGATAGATACAGAAAGGAAGCTTAAGTGGATGCAATGATGAGGAGAAGTTACGATATGCAACATTTCTTCTATCCGGACCTGCCGCAAATTGGTGGGAAAATCAATTAGCCATGCTCACACCAAAAGAAATATTCACTTGGGAAGAATTCAAGCGGAAGTTTCGTGAGTATCATGTTCCAGAGAGCATTATGGAATTTAGGAGGAGAGAATTCAAGGACTTAAGACAAAATGGCGAAACGGTGATGAAATATATTAGCAAGTTTAGTCAATTATCTCGTTATGCAGTTGATGAGGTAAATACGGAGGAGAAGCGCAAGAGAAGGTTCTTGGAAGGACTAAACCCTTATAATAATATGAAAATAAGAGGGGCTTCAACACGACGTTTCCAAGAGCTGGTTGATGTAGTAATTAATTTCGAGGATGATTACAAGATGCTAGTGGAAGAGATGAAGAAATTAGCCAAGAAAAGAGCTATAAGGGAACCAAAGAAGATTCAATCTCCAGAGCCAACATCAAACTTAAGTTTTATGCCCAGATTCAAATCCACAAGTGGTACATCAAAGCATGAGGCATCAAAATGAAAGAAACAAATTATATGCAATAAGTGTGGAGCATCGGGTCATATAAGGAGGGATTGTTGGAAGACCGGAAAGGTGTGCTATAGGTGTGGTCTGGACGGACATAGGAGGTCTAAATGTCCCAACAAGTTGGTTACTCAAGGAGTAGAATCACCATCAAGAGATGGAAACTTCGGATGGAACCACATCGAAGAGACTACGATAGGTATGTTTAGCATCAGTAGTTCTTCATTAATAATGTTGTTCAAGGTCAGAAGCAATTTCATGAAGCTTCGAGAGGAAGTATAAAGTAGCATCAGGCATTAACCATAACCGAAGCAAGGTTGACAGTAAACTCAAGGAGTGCCGAGTTTATTAAAAACATCACTTTAGGAAGACAAGAAACTAGAAGGAAAGAAGAAAACTCAAAACAAGCCTATCAACAACCTTCATGAACAAGAAACCACAAACTTCGGGACGAAGTTTAATTTAAGGGGGGAAGTCTGTAACATCCCAGCATTCAAGACTAAATGAAGGGTAGATTTAGGATTTTGTGCATCTGCATGCATGCATCTGAAAATCCGGGTAAATTTTTCGCAAACTAAAACCCTGGAGTGATCAGAATCTCTCTTGCTTTGATGAATTAGAAATTAGTCATCTCAGTGAGTGCGATAGATTTTTGCATGACCTTTAGGTATTATTTGTGTTTGTGGAGGGGTAGGATTTGAAATCTACTTTGAATTTACAAATTCAATTCAAAACTGAATTTAGAAGTTCAAGAATAATAATACTATAATTAAGTACAAAGAAATAATTTAAATAATGATATAAAATAATTCTTTATTAATAATAATTCATGAAATATTACATTGTTCTTTTACAATAAAAGAATAAAAGTAAATCACAATTAAGTAAATGAAAAAAAGAAATCACATACATTAATGTAATTCAAAGAAAAACAAATAAGAAGAAATCTTTACTTAATACTACAAAGAATGAAAGAATACAAGTAATTAGAAGTCATTACACAGATTATAATTACAAGTAAAGAAAAAGATATACTTTAATCAAAAATATAAGTACTACATGGTTATTAAAAAAGAATAAGAAAATTATAATAACTTAAAAACTAAACTGCAATTCCTATATCTAGTCTTGATATTCCTGGACATTCTTTTGATTCCTGCAAAACAAATAAATAAAAGATAAAAACAAAAAAGGGTTAGTGTTGATGAGGGGCAAGTTTCACCAAAAATAGTATCTGTTCTTATTTCAAATCTAGCCTCCGTTCAACATCATAGGCAGTTAGGGGCAAGTTTCACCATTCAGAGATCCAACTACAAAGAGAGAGGCATAGTAAAATAAGTAGGAAATTCACTTCTCAGATTGAGCTCATCCATAACAGATATTTCCACAACCTTGAAACTTGAACCTATAGGACCCACAAGTAAGTACCTTACTCAACACATGCAAACATGTGTGTTGTCAACACACTAGGAGCACTGGAAAGTAGATAAGAATAGGGAGCAGCCGTAGCAGAGCACCTGCTTACTTCTTTCTTTCTCTATTCCAGGAACCATCAGATTATATTAACAATCCATTGAACCAACATCAGCTCTATCTCAAGAGCACATAAGAACACCACTATAGTATCCATTTCCTACAAATATACAAGAGAACTATTTGAGATTGCAGTCATCAGTAAGCCACCATAAATCTCAACCATTATGGTTATCTAATCAAGAACAGATCAAAAGCTGGATCAAGAGGGAGAACGCCAAGAGTGCAAGGAGGAGCAGGATAAGCACTAGATCTGGCAATAAAGCAGAATCATCTACACCACAAGCATTCTGGTTTCTTGGGAAAGCCATCCAGGTGCTTAGGGAGGAGTTCCAGCAGCTGATCAAGGACAAGTAAGAGATCTACAACAGGCCATAAGCCACTCACCAAAATCAGGTAAAAATCATCAGAACCGACCACTGGATCATGTAGAAACCATTCTTGTATGTCACACACAGATCTGGAAATACCAAGGGAATTCTACAAATCAACAAATTACATCAATCCTTCAACTAGATATTTATCTAGGAGGATAGAATAGAGGGGCCCTCTCAAAATTGCATGGAAATGCCAGGCAAGATACATCACAAAGGTTTAGGGCCAACACAAACATATGTTCTTATCTTAAAAAGATTTGGCCTCAGCTTTTGCATCACAGACCAAGTAAAGAAATCTAGCAGACCACATCTGATATCTTACCACTGTGCACACTCCTAGGGGAGGCACCACAGTGGTACACTTAATCATTTTAACCAACCAATTTAGCTTCAGCCTTTTGTATCATGAGCTAAATCTTTATTTTTTTATATATATCAACACCAACTACATCATTGTAGTGATTCCCAACAACAATTCATGTTACCTGGGCTACCACTATGCACACTCTAAGATTGGAGGCACCAGAGCAGCAGCCCAGGGCAGCAGAAGCCACAATGGTGAGATTCCATATTAGCTAGTCATCAAGGTTGTTCAAAAGAGACAGTTTCTATCATTTTCCTAGTAGAAGAATCTAGGAATCAAATGTATACAATCTTTTACTGTCAATAAGGATATGAAGTCAGATCCTTTCCCAGATGCCAAATCAATAGCAAAGTCACAACCATCATTCTAGTGAAGCATCAGGCATTGTCCCTAAGAATCAAGTGCATATAACTCCACGACCAACTTTAACAATTATGAAGTTTCAGAAACTCAATTGGTCCTCAAGGCAGTACCAGACCAAGCCAAGTATGAGTCTCACAAGGTTCTAATGGATGCTCACAGCAGATCACAGTATGTGAGATAAACATACAACCCAAAATCATATTATCCATTGGATCATATCATTAACGGGGTGGATAGGAGTAATATCACTATTATTCCTAGATAATTCATAAACAAGTTATAGCATCAATTCCATCAAAACATAACTTGTCATTGTGTAAACCACACCGGTAGTGCAATAGCACAGGTTAGCTAGCATGGAGCCAATACCAAACAATTCAACAAGCCAACTAGATCAAAACCAATTAATATTGGATCATCTCAACAACCATCCAAACCTCATATAAGAATAAATTCATTATCCTGTAGTCACAAACCAGTACCATCCACTATCCAATACAAATAGATAAATTTACAATCTAAATTCAGTGAGCAAGTTATGTAGTAAAGCTACTGTAATGTATCATGAACCGAAGTGAGGAACCCTAATTAGGGTTCATACCGAGAGAGAGAGAGTGGGATAGAGAAAATCTTACCCAATTGGCCTCTCATAGCAAGAAGAGGAAGTAGACGGCGGTAACACAGAGGTGATGGGAGCCAGGGCGGTGGCACGGGGAGCACCTAGAGGCGCTGCAACCCGCGCCTAGGCCGCAATCAAGACAGCTGAGGAGAAACACGGCGGTGCTAAACATCACCACACTGCCAAATCACCAGCTCGTCACCATAAGCGGCTGTGGCCAACGACCACGAAAACACCACCACCAGACCCTCTCCACATCACCAAACCACCACCACAAAACAACAAGGTCGCCATCAACCTCTAGAGCCATGGGCAGTGAGAACCCTAGAACCAGATAATCAAAGGGGGCAAGATCAATAGGGCACCATTTGCAAATCGAATTGGATGGCTGAGTAGGTCTGAGGCCGGCGGAGATATGGTGGTTATCGGTGGTGGCCGCAACAACCGGTGTTCGTCGGGATTTGGCGAGCGGCGACAGTGGGCGTCGCAAGGGGAAAGCTCGGGATTGTCCCAGGAGAGAGATGTTAGAAGGGTGAAGGGGCCGGGTCGGGTTGACCTCGAGCTAGACCTGGCTAGGTCGGGCTAGTCATGTTATTAACCAAACAGACCAGAATAAAAAAAACATAAAAAAGGCCAGAATAAAGTAATGACCAAAATACCCCTATAAATGTTTAAGTCCTAGAAAAATGTAGAAGAATCCTAAAAATATATTTAATACATCAAAATGTTTATTAAAATAATCTCCACATAACAAAAATATAATCATATTTATTTAAGTTTAATAAAATGTAGATAAACATTAACACCCTTAAATAAATAAATGAAATTTAATAAATTCATCAAAATTCCTAAAAATAAATAAAAATCACTTTCATGCATACAAATAAACCTCTTATCTAATAAAAATACTAACTTAAAATTTTAAAAATAAAACTTCAAACAAATACTTAAAGACATTCAATAATTGAGAAATTTTATAAAAAAATAAAGATAATATCTAAAAATAAATAAATTCAGTTTTAGATTTTAAGTAAGAATACTTACTAGGATAATACTAAATATATTATTCCAAAAAAACTAAAATTCTGAGATCATATATCTTCAATTATTTAAGTTATTAAAATGAGATAGTTGTTTTATTAATTATTTAACATTATTTCCTAAGTAAGAAATAATCATGTTCAAAACACAATCTTTTAACTCTAAAATAGTCTAAACCATAATTATAATTTAGGATACTATCCAAATATAAACAATCAATTTTATAATATTCCTTTAAAATCTTTAACCAACTATAAGTCCAAGATTTACAAAGTTAGTTTTGCAAATCATTAATTTAAATTAGAAGTAAGTGATCTCAATTCACATATAATCATATTTAACAAACTTGGTATTCACTAAAAATATCATAAAAGAAATTCACCTGTTTTCTTTATATAGGAAAATCTTATAATATAATCTATAAATATTAAATATGCTATCTTTAAGTCTTTAAGACTAAGTTTCATTATGCTTAGGAAAAACCCTAATTGTTGTTAATTTGATAAATATTATATCCCAAGTCCAATTATATCTTTATAGTTAACTTTGGTCTGATATATCATAAGCTAGATATATAATGGCTCAAGATCATTTAAACCTTATAAAAAACCATAACTTTAATCTTATTAATCTTTAGAGTTGAATAACTTAACATAAAGAATATTTTCTTCAAATGTTATTCTTTTTGCCATTTGAAAAGAAACACTATACCATTATTTTTAATTCATAACAAATTAAAACGTAAACCTTGTAATGATTACATGAGATCACCCAATCTTAGAATTGTATTACGATTGTACAATACTTTCATGTCTTATATGATATCCAAAAACCCTTACAACTACACTCCTTTATGAAGTAAACTTAAAGATAAATCACATCCTAAACAAATCATCTAAATCCAACTCACATGTAATGTTGGGGAATTACTTGAGGTTTTACAACATGCATCTCATTACTTATGCATAACATCATATTGCTTCTTTAGACATTGTCCTTACCGGGCAATGATGGTATTTTTTGTAGAACCCGAGGTCCAGGGTCAAGTCGAGACCTTCGACTACAATACTCCGCTATATCAAGGCAAGTTGACACTTTCTCATGTACTTTGATTATTTTCTGTAAAGTATTTTGCAAATCTAGTGTTGTCATCACCTTCATTTGAAAAAGGTCAGAAAACACTATTTTCATAATAATATTATTATAGGTTATTTACCATGTGGTAATAACCTACTATGAAAGTTCCAGTGGTAAAGGAACATATAATCCAGGACGTAACAACCCATGACATCAGTGATTCTAGCACCGTATATAACGCGTTAGCCATGAGATTTGGAATGGGATAGAGAAGTCAGTTGTATCCTTTTCCTCTCGTATGGAGGCAAGACGACCTTAACATGACGTTGTGATTCCTTGTGTGGATCCAACATATGGGTGGGCACCATTATGCCCCATACTTTTGGTGTCTAGATTATCTATGTGTGGTTTTTAGTGGTATAGTCCATTTGATATGGCACTTGCCAGGGCATCACCAGTTCAGAGAGTCTTTGGGAACTCATTAGGGTTTTAGCCTGCTCGGAAGGGGGCTTAACGGACATGAGCCAGCCCCAAATGATCGTGCAGACATATGGGGTCGCGGAGAGGGCAGTGATTGGCTTGGACCAACTACTGGGCCCCACATCATGGAATTGTGGACGGGAAAGTACGCCCGGTTATGCAACAAGGAGTTGATCTCTCATGGGTAAAGTAACGAACCTCTGTAGAGTGTAAGAATTGTAACTTGTTACTCCCTTTTACGGGAAGGAGCTACGAACACGGCAGGAAAAGGACTCCATGAAAGTTCTGGTCAACCTGTGAAGACTGACGGACATAGTTTTTCAGAATAAAGGCAACCTTCGAAGAAATGTTTACGAAAACTTTCATTGCCTACAACCTACGGTCTGTGGCTATAGATATAGTGCATCAAACACTCCTTTCTAGTGAACTTGCTGAGTACTCAACGTATCTTCTTAACCCTTGCTAGATTCTGAAGACATTAAAGATCAAGAATAGGAAATACTATATCCAATTGACGACCAAGAAGAATTCCTCTATGAGGAACCAGAAGTATCCAGAAGCATGGAAGGGGACAATTACTAAAACATCTATGGAATGGAGACCAAAGTATTGGAAGCATAGATGTTTCATCTATAGAGATCAAGTCTAGTAGCATATATCTCTATCCTATATATATTCACTCTCATATAAGCCATAAAGTTTAGTTGTTGTTATATCTTGTTCTCCGAGTTATTATAATTTAGCCCTGAGTCATCGGGATACCTCTATGGACCTAGGAGGATCTCGAAGTCGTCATGTAATTTCTGGTTGTAATAATGATAATGTATGTTGTGGACCTGCTTTGTTTCTGTTGTACCACTCTGATGATGTAATATTTGCAAAATGGTACTCCGTGAGTGTTATGTCCACGACTATAGTATACTACAACATGCAGTGGTATGCTGGGTCACCACAGCTGGTATCAGAGCAAAAGCTTTGACCTTAGGTTGGAAACCTATTAAATGGGTAGAACTTGTAGGAAGTATGTTAGCAATGGTAAAGATTTCTCTAGAAATATGATGAGAATTCACTTGATAATTACATTGTGATGTTTCTAGTGCGATAATTCTGTATTATGATGCAATTTGGTTAAGAATACTAAGTTAGAACCTAGTAGGACTAATTATAATCTCTTACCTACAGTAGGGAATGGCATCTCGGTACTCAAAGCGGAATGTTCAAGTGATGTATAGGACTTTAGATTACTATGTAGGTGATTGGACAAAACTTTTGAGACAACTTTTATGGAATATGGAATTGCAAATCTCGACTTTCTGTCAAGGTTTATAGTTTCCATTACAGGAAAGTGTTAGTCAAGTACCGTGTAGTGCTTATCTTACTAAAAAGGTGGGGATAAGTGAAGAAATGCCATCAAGGAAGATGAGATGTATGGCGGCGGCGTATCAAATTGCAGTTTTTGAAGCAATAATCAGGCTTCAAAAACAGGAATCCAAGGAAATTGGTAGGTAGTACTTATGCTATTATACCTCAAGATTCCATAAATTCGGAACTTAAGTTAGATCATGCTGCATTTGTGCAGACTAAATCTACCTTAGCTTCTGAATACATAGATCATAATAGGACATTATTTAATACCTATGATGACACATATTAGGTTCTAGTCCAGAAGTTGGATACAACCTTGAGGATTATGTTGATCCTACTAAAGCAATAAAATGCAAAAAAAGGAGTCAGATAGAGAAGCTAGGCATCTTAGAATAGTCTTCTCAGAAGAGGTGTATGAAGAGAATGAGTTTGAGGGACCATAGTCCAAAACCTATGCCTAATTATCAGAATGGGCCTTATAAACATGTAGACCATGGACGAGTATAAGACAAAATAGGAAACTTAGGAAACATCCAATCCAAGTATTCCAGTTTGGAATTACGATGGATGGGGAATAGAATCTTAGACTGGAACCAGGGAGGATCCTATACCCTATGATCCTAATAAAGGAGTAGAAACCAGTAAGATTAGCATGGAACCTATGATCCATATGGGGGTAGTACCAATCCTATTGACCTGGAAGAAGGCATGGACGGTTATTACATTTATGTGTATAACTAAATCATGGAAAAGGAGAGAATACATCTTACTTTGAAAGTGCGTTTGAAGGTGGACCTGAGAATTCCACGTGAGATCACGCATTTTCTAGTCATATCTCAATGGCTAATCTCAATCTTAGTACTTCTAACCAAGAGTGCGCATCCTCTAGATGTTTATATACTCCAGAAGGTAGTCGTCGGACTTCACGTCATCATGGATGGAATTCCAGGAAGTACTAAGAAGAGGGAGAAAAGTAAGAAGATACAATCCACAGAAGTAGAGGGCTTAAATAATGAACATATCCAGTAATGTGTATTGTAGTGTTTGAGAGGCATGACCTAAGAAATGAGAGCATGCTCATACGACCAAGCAAGTCCTTGTATCATACAAGTAATGTACTAGGTGATAGTCACACTATAGATGTGAGGATTGTTTGTAATAGTGTAGAGGTTCCAATATTTAATAAGATAGAGCCCCCTGTGTTTACAATGCTAGTCCCTGGATCAATAGCTAGCATCCACCGTTAAGATGTAATATCAAGAAACAAAGGTCATAATATAACTTTATAACCAGGAATAACATAATTTTATTACATCTATCATAGCTCATTTGGCTATTACATTACATTGCAGCGAAATAATTATAGTCATGGGGTCCTTCATCTTCAAAGTGCCACAGGCAGATGTTGGTTGTAGACTTTGTAATCCTAATCAAACAATCTTCACTAAAATCAATCAAACCTGCAACATTACAAGTTACAGCCACAAGGGTCAATACATTTGAATTGTATTGGCAAGTGATACTATGGTAGTATAGTGGAGTCTATCATCTATATGCATTTGGCTAAGTGGAGTTGAGGCTTGCATTGCTCAAAATAGATTTTTCCTTAACATTTGAAAATATTAAGTTTTTGCTTGGCAAAATCATTTTTCTCAATCAAAGATTTGAAGATCCTTTAACCAAGGCATCTCTCAATCAAAGATTGAAGTTTTCAAACAACCCTTGTTCAAACCAAAAGTTTTAACTTAGAAATTTGAATGATGAGATTCTTGATTGCTTCCATGTCTTGATGCTCAAATTGTACTTTACCAGGGACATGGCTAAGTACTTAGATTTTACACTCTGCAGAGGTGGTGCACTTTCCCCACAAGACTTGGTTTCCCAAGACAAGATCTTTCAGAAGCCTTCCCTTAGACCAAAATGGACGCGCTCCAACCTATCAAACACTACCACCCACTGTCCATATGGCTAAGTTCTTGCAACCTATATGATCATGGCAGAGCCCATATTGCCAAGTGGTTGCACTTGAAGCTTCTCAACATTTGACATCTCAAATCTCTTTGTTCCTGGGTGGCCATCCACAAGTGAGATACACAAGGTAAACCATAAACATGGGCCTTGTGAACCACTCAACCAAAAACCACCAAGCAAGTCCCATTCCACCCAGGTGATTCATTAACTTAGTTGTTTTATTAAACAAAATCACAAGTACTCGGACTTAGAAATTCTTTTCCATAGTGTGAATATATTTCCACCCTTGTTTTCTATTAGCTAGGCTAAGCTTGATAGTAATAGGAATCTTAACTTAGGAAGATTTCCACTAAGTATCATCTACTAGGTTTTCCTATAGCTAGGTCTATACTTAGCAAAATCCATGCAAGTTTTACTTAGGGAAAATCACTAATGCATAGTGAAAGTAGTGGGACAAAAAGTATGAAGCATCACTTGCCTTTTTGGTAGAGTATGGGTTCACTCCTTGTCCTTGCAACAATCACACTCTTCAAGTCACTACAAATCAATCAAGCAAGGCACAAACTCAACCTACCAAGCAAAACAACACATAAAATGACAAAGTCAAAGTAATGCATGCAAGCATGCCAAGCTTTGTTTTGTTTAAAAAAGTGGTTCCTAATGGGTCATAAACATTTGATAACACCTATTGGTCATTTTGTAAAGTGGCAAAGTCATTTGCAAAAGGTTTCACTACAAAAACCATTTTCAAAACAAAGTATCGTTTTATGTGGTGTAGAAATATTTTTACCAAGGCATTAATCTCCAAGGTTCACCAAATATGTTTTCAACCATAAAACTTGTTGTTTAGGGTCAAAGAGTTTAAAACAAAACATTTCTCAAAAAGTTTTCCTTCAAAATCATTTTTAATAAATAAACCACGTTTCTATTTGACTAGAAATGGTTTTAAATCAAAGAATCTTTATTTTGTTTCACCAAATACATTTTTGGGTCCACAAAGTGTTTCCTAATGTTAGTAGGTTCAAATCAATCCAATTGCAAACGATTTTAACCCCAAATTCATTTTTAAACACCTTTTACATCCTTAACAAGCATACAAAAGTTTCTGCAAAAACCAACAAGCAAACAGATACTATTTGCTAAACTAAAGGCATGGTTGGATAGGGTTTGTTCTACTGATTCCAACGATATAAACTTTGTAATTTTTGGACGTGTGGATCCAAAGTTACAGAGGTTTGAAAATTGAATCTATAACAGATTCAAATCTGTTTTTAAAACTAAACCTGGCCACGCGTCGCACTCTGGTTGGACGGTACCGGTTCGGTCGGATCGGTTCTGTGGTGCGTTGGATCTAACCAAATCGTGTGGCACAGGATCACCACTTACCCCTTCTCTAACGTTCTATCGTATCCGTCAGATCCAGATCCTACGGTTACTAACATGCTTGCCAAAGTTTGGCGGCACTGGCGGTGGCTAGCGGCGGCGCACGGCCAGGCGAGATGCTAGCGGTGGTTCTAGGAATCAAGGAAGGCGGAGGGGGTGCTTACCGCGTTCGCGAGGATGAGGTGGTGCTCGACGTGTGATCGACGTGGCAAGGGGCGCACGGGGTCAGGTGGAATTGCTCACCGGAGTTTGCAACGGCGTCAGACGGCTCTGTCCACGATCGAAGGCGACGTTGTAGATCGCCCTAGGACAAGACAAGGGCATGGTTAAGTGCGGGAGGTCACGGAGAAGACACGTGCATGAACGAGAAGGCGCGGGGCGGTCGGAATCTACCTGGGTGCTTGCCGGAGTTGAAGACAGACGCGGCGGCGTTCGGAAGCTTGTCGTAGCCGGTGTTCTGGGACGCATGCGGTCGAATGGGTGGTACGGGGAGGAGTGTCTGGGAGTGGGGAGTCTGCTAGCGTGCTCAGGGAGGCAAGGGGTGGTGGAAATCGGCCGGAATTGGTCGGAGAGGGTGGTCGGAACTGGGAGTGTGTCGAGCCAAATTGAGGCAGCCTCGGGGCAGAGAGAAAGTGGCGACAGAGGGGAAAGGAGGAGAAGACGCAGACGCTTAATAGCGTGCAGTCACGGTGAGGTTTAAGGCGCGGCATCAATGCGTATTCAAGCCGCGACATCAACGGTAGAAACGGCCGGCGCGGTCGTCGCAAGGAAGAAGGAGGAGTGGGAAAGTGGGGTCTGCTGGTCAGTGGGAAAAGAGTGAGGGAAGGGTCCACCGGTCAGTCTCTTTGCGGGTCTGTTAATAGGTGTGAACCGTTTTCTTTCGGGAAGGAGAGCTGGGCTGGTTCTGGGCCTTAGTGGGCCGATCGGTTGGGTCGACCTAAACTTTATATTTTTCCTGTTTCTGAATCCTTTTCTTTTTCTATTTCCATTTTCCTATTTTGAAATTCAAACAACCAAACACATTCAAATTGATTCAAACAATCATCAAGCTTTGCAACTATGAATTTGGTTCTGTTTATCAACATAAACCAAATTCCAAAATAAAATAATTTTTATTCTTTTAGGATCCATTCTTTAATTAAATAACATGGACCTTTAGTTATTTAATAAAATAGGGTTTGATTTAATTAATAAAATCTCCATTTGAAATCCAAATATTTTCAAAACCAAATCAGTAGGTTTTATTTGGAAATAGTGAATACTTGGAAACTTGTTTAAAACGAAAAACCTTTTATTTTTGGTCCATTAACAA
Organism: Avena sativa; assembly: GCA_916181665.1. NCBI lineage: Eukaryota > Viridiplantae > Streptophyta > Magnoliopsida > Poales > Poaceae > Avena > Avena sativa. Next base: position 116,212,924 of record OV702281.1, read on the forward strand.
TTAAATAAAATATACCTTCATCATTAAATCAAATAGGATTTGTTTTATTAAAATATTTATTTTGAAATCTAAAATAAACCAAAACACTTCAGTAGGTTTTATTTGAGAATATCAAATATTTGGAAAACTTATTTTAAATAATTTAATAAGTTTTGATGTTTCAATTAAAATGGTAAAACCTTTTATTTAAATAAATTTGGATATTAAATCCTTATTAATTTATTTAAATCAACCTTTGCTATTTTTTTTATTCAAAACAAAATGTTTTAATTACAAAGCTTGGCCAAGGTTTAATTTGGCTTTATAAAATAATCTTTATTTATGAATCCACCTTTTCTTTTGAAAACCAAAAACCTTTTATTAGAATATTCAAAATAGTAATTTTTAAATATTTTGAAGTTTATTGTTTATTTAACTTTTTAAATCCCTTTAGGATTTTATTTGATCCAATTTGGTTTGAAGGTTTCCAATTGGATTCAAAAAGTTTCTTTTCACTCTGAAAATCAACAAAGTTTTATTTTATTCATTTATTTTTCACATTACAAGATTTGGAAAATCTTGGGATGTGACAGGCTACCACCCTTAAAATAAATCTCGTCCCGAGATTTGGGAAGGCTGGGGTTACAAGCAGGTTCAAAACAACTAGGGTACTACCACCCTTAAAAATTCTCAAACAAAAATTACATATTGGCCTTCTTGGGATCCTGTGGAAACTTCTCTAAGTAAACTTTTGCATTGCGTCCTTTGTTTCCACACTTGATTCATGGGCCAAGGTTGAGTTTCTCCAAAGGCTTGTTCAACTTGTTCTTCATCTTTTCTGGACAGTTGCTTGCATAATGTCCTGGATTCTTGCAGTTGAAACAGTGGATGTCCTTGAGTTCTTTACGTGGCTCTTGTGGACAAGTTGCTACATAGTGGCCTAGCTCTCTGCAGTTGTTGCACACTACTTGGCCAATCTCTTTATTCTTCGGGTTCTTTGGGCATTCACCAGAATAGTGTCCCATTTCCTTACACTGATGACATTGCACATGGCTTTTGTCTATCTTTTGCTTCTTGGGTTTCTTTGATCCTTTGAATTGGGTTGTCTTGTTTGGAGGTATAAGTGGTCCTTTTCCTTTGCCTTCAACATTCTTGGCATACTTGGATCCTTCTTGTTGCCTCTGTTCAACAATGGCATAGATGGGGCATTGGATAGGACATGGTCGTTTCCTTCACAAAGGTAACAAGTAGCTTGAGAGGTGGGACATTGTCCAACAGGATGATTTTCTTCACAGTTAGGGCATTGATCTTCATGCTCCTTGGAAGTATGATCCTTGTCTCCACAAATAATGCAAGATGGTGCTCCATCTAGAACAATATTTCTGTCATCCTTGTTGTCATATACTCTTTTGGGATAGTTTTCTTCCATGTTGATCATTTGATTAGTCACCTTAAGCATCAGTTGGGTTTATTCCTCCAAAAACTTTTGCAGTGCTGGATCCTTATCACTATTGTTGGCTATGAACTGAGCTGTCAGTTGGTTTAACTGGTTCTGAGTTGCTATGAGCTCTTTCATGCTGTCCTCTTGGTTGTGGTTGTCATCAATCTTGGAGTCTTTTGGAGTAGTCATCTGTTTGGGTTGAAGGGAGATTTAGAATAGGCAAGATATTTCTAAGGACTCAATTCTAATCACACACATCACAATTCACACAAGCAATGTGCATGCAATCACAAACCAAACATCTCACTCCAACAAGGTTCAAGCACATACTTAGTCAACAAAATATTTTTGTTACACCACATAAATTGGTGGTTTTGACTTAACTAAAATATGGTGGTCCATCTATATGGTTCACTTGTGATCTTTCCATCATTCTTGGTTGCTTCTTGGGATCATGGTCTCCTTGAGAAAACTCTTGGTCACCAAACTTCAAATGATGTAGGTTCCTTCTTATTTTGCATTTCCTCAGTCTCTAAATGTTGAGTAAGACCTCCTTGTTTTACTTGTAGTCCTTAGTGGTTTCCAAGTTGGATGTCCTTGGGGAATATGCTGAAGATTTTGAAGTCATTAGAGTTGAAGAAGTTGAAGTCATTAGAGTTGAAGAAGTCCTTTGCACATGGTGTAGTCTTTGGCCATGGGTAGGTTTCTCCATCAAGTTGAAGTAGAAGAGGTGTAGAGTTAAACCAAAATGGTTGAGGAAAGAGTTTACAAGTATTTTTGTAATAAGTTTTGGATAGAAATATAACTCCTATTCTTCTAAGGGTTTTTGTCCAATCCTAGGTTTACAAATCCTACAGGCAACACAATGCTCTGATACCATCTGTAGAGGTTCCAATCTTTATTAAGATAGAGCCCCCTGTGTTTACAATGCTAGTCCCTGGATCAATAGCTAGCATCCACAGTTAAGATGTAATATCAAGAAACAAAGGTCATAATATAACTTTATAACCAGGAATAACATAATTTTATTACATCTTTCATAGCTCATTTGGCTATTACATTACATTGCAGCGGAATAATTATAGTCATGGGGTCCTTCATCTTCAAAGTGCCACAGGAAGATGTTGGTTGTAGACTTTGTAATCCTAATCAAACAATCTTCACTAAAATCAATCAAACCTGCAACATTACAAGTTACAGCCACAAGGGTCAATACATTTGAATTGTATTGGCAAGTGATACTATGGTAGTATAGTGGAGTCTATCATCTATATGCATTTGGCTAAGTGGAGTTGAGGCTTGCATTGCTCAAAATAGATTTTTCCTTAACATTTGAAAATATTAAGTTTTTGCTTGGCAAAATCATTTTTCTCAATCAAAGATTTGAAGATCCTTTAACCAAGGCATCTCTCAATCAAAGATTGAAGTTTTCAAACAACCCTTGTTCAAACCACAAGTTTTAACTTAGAAATTTGAATGATGAGATTCTTGATTGCTTCCATGTCATGATGCTCAAATTGTCCTTTACCAGGGACATGGCTAAGTACTTAGATTTTACACTCTGCAGAGGTGGTGCACTTTCCCCACAAGACTTGGTTTCCCAAGACAAGATCTTTCAGAAGCCTTCCCTTAGACCAAAATGGACGCGCTCCAACCTATCAAACACTACCACCCACTTTCCATATGGCTAAGTTCTTGCAACCTATATGATCATGGCAGAGCCCATATTGCCAAGTGGTTGCACTTGAAGCTTCACAACATTTGACATCTCAAATCTCTTTGTTCCTGGGTGACCATCCACAAGTGAGATACACAAGGTAAACCATAAACATGGGCCTTGTGAACCACTCAACCAAAAACCACCAAGCAAGTCCCATTCCACCCAGGTGATTCATTAACTTAGTTGTTTTATTAAACAAAATCACAAGTCCTCAGACTTAGAAATTCTTTTCCATAGTGTGAATATATTTCCACCCTTGTTTTCTATTAGCTAGGCTAAGCTTGATAGTAATAGGAATCTTAACTTAGGAAGATTTCCACTAAGTATCATCTACTAGGTTTTCCTATAGCAAGGTCTATACTTAGCAAAATCCATGCAAGTTTTACTTAGAGAAAATCACTAATGCATAGTGAAAGTAGTGGGACAAAAAGTATGAAGCATCACTTGCCTTTTTGGTAGAGTATGTGTTCACTCCTTGTCCTTGCAACAATCACACTCTTCAAGTCACTACAAATCAATCAAGCAAGGCACAAACTCAATCTACCAAGCAAAACAACACATAAAATGACAAAGTCAAAGTAATGCATGCAGGCATGCCAAGCTTTGTTTTGTTTGAAAAAGTGGTTCCTAATGGGTCATAAACATTTGATAACACCTATTTCATTTTGTAAAGTGGCAAAGTCATTTGCAAAAGGTTTCACTACAAAAACCATTTTCAAAACAAAGTATCATTTTATGTGGTGTAGAAATATTTTTACCAAGGCATTAATCTCCAAGGTTCACCAAATATGTTTTCAACCATAAAACTTGTTGTTTAGGGTCAGAGAGTTTAAAACAAAACATTTCTCAAAAAGTTTTCCTTCAAAATCATTTTTAATAAATAAACCACATTTCTATTTGACTAGAAATGGTTTTAAATCAAAGAATCTTTATTTTGTTTCACCAAATACATTTTTGGGTCCACAAAGTGTTTCCTAATGTTAGTAGGTTCAAATCAATCCAATTGCAAAAGATTTTAACCCCAAATTCATTTTTAAACACCTTTTACATCCTTAACAAGCATACAAAAGTTTCTGCACAAACCAACAAGCAAACAGATACTATTTGCTAAACTAAAGGCATGGTTGGATAGGGTTTGTTCTACTGATTCCAATGATATAAAGTTTGTAATTTTTGGACGTGTGGATCCAAAGTTACAAAGGTTTGAAAATTGAATCTATAACTGTGGCATCCCGCAAAAACCACTACTAGAAAATCGCTTTGTTTTTGTGCATTGCATCATCATGACCGCATGCTCATGTCATCATGCCACATTGCATTTGAGCATCGTCATCATCATGCATATTATTTTACTTGAAACTATGTTGCGAAAGTCTACTGTTTTCTGAAACTAGCCCTCCTTCTATTTCAAATTAAACCCCGGATGCTTCCGGATATTTTGTTTGTCTAAAAACTATTTACAAAAGTTTATTGCAAATTAAATAAAAGTTATATTATTTTAGGGGGCAGCCGAACCGGGCCGATCCGACCCAGTCGACCACCCCCAGAATAAAATCGGTCCACCCCAAACCCCTTTTACACCCAGACCTAGTCTACCCACCCAACCAGCCACATCACCCCCTCCTACCGTGAGACGCCACGTCACCTCTCCCCTCCCTCTACCCTATCCCACACAGCCACCTCACCCGCTGCCACACATGCACCCCCCCACTCCCTCACACACACAGCCACCTGCCCACCCCCCTGGCCCACCAGCCCTCTCTCTCCCCACCCCACACGCCCCACACCCCACCTGGCCACACGCACTCACGCCCACACACACGCACGCCCGACAACCTCCCCTGGACCCGATCCCCGTGCCCCGGTCCCACCCCCCACCTTCCGCTCCTCTCTCTCCCTCGCGTTCCCCTCCCTTCTTCCCCGACCGGCTCCTGTCCCCGCCTCCCCTCTCTGCAGCCACCGCCAGGGCGCTGCCCCGTCGCCCGCCCTCTCCGTCGACCGTGTCCTCTTCCTCTCCGGCGCCTCCCCTCGCCCCATCTCTCCTCGTCGGCTCGCCCCGCCGCCGCCTCTCAGCATCCCCGAGCGCCGCCACCCGCCGCACTTCTCCCGGCCCCGCCGCCGCCCGCTCCACCGCTGCGACCGGCCTCGTCGACCTCCCCCGCCGTCAACAGCGCCTCGCCGACCCGCGTCCCCGAGCTCTTCCCCCGTCGGCCGCCTCTCCGGTCTGCGCCGGCGCCGCCGGGCCCCATCCCCGACGCGGCCGTCTCCCCGCCACCCGGGCAGTCCCGCGCCGGCAACCCCTCCTCCCGCGCCGCCCCTCTCGCCAGCGTCCTGCCCCGCCACCGCCTAGCATGCCCACCGAGCCGCCTTCCAGCATCTCCCTGCGTCCTCCCTGTCGCTTCCCTGTGTCCCTGTCGCTCGTGCACACATGCAAGCTCAGCTTCGTGTTTCTGTTGTTTGTGGAGTTTCCCAATTAAACAGGATGCTCACCACATGTTTAACGGAAATCCCTCAAGATCTCGACAAGATCGTCCAAGGACCCAAGTACCCCGAAAACCGATGCCAAGAGCAGCTGAACAGGGAGTACCTGGACAAAGCGGCAAGATCTTCTCGTCAACAAGACCGCACCGATGCGGAACCAACTCTGACGTGCTAGAACCCGAGATCTCATGGATCATCAAGCACTTCTACACGGACCCTCGGGATGACAAGTTCTTCCCCCAAGGGCGACAAGGCTTTCTTCACGGATTTCAAGACCCCGACATCGAAATGACAAGATCATCGTCATGGAACCCAAAGACCACATGTGCGACAAGTACTCCCTCGAGAACGCCGAGTACTTCACCCCGGACACCGAGACCCTGGACGACAAGTTCTCCTTCCCGGAAGCATTGACGCTCGTGCGACAAGATCTACTCCCCGATCCGAAGACCCTAAATCCCGGAGTCCGAGATAGATCCACGTCGAACCCTGAGACCGAACCCCGAACCCCGGAACCAAGATCGTCGAACCCTAATGTGTGACCCTGATCCGAGCCCCTATTTTTATAAATGCCATCTATATAATTTGTTGCATATTAAATTGCTCATCTCGCATGCATATCAAGTGGGTTGGGGCATTAGGCCGATTCACTGCATAATTAAATATGGGGCCCATATGCGGGCAAATCTAGTCGTATATTGGTCCCATTTAAAATTGTGTAGCGAACCGGTGCTATCTTTTGCCATGTTAAAATAACATTTAAATTTGCGGGGTAGCTAAACAACTTGAACAATCTAAGTAATTGTCGGGACCCCGGTTCCGCTTAATATGGCCTAATTGCATCGCACCTTTTCCATGTCATACACCATACATGCATCATGCTCGATCTTTTGCCGTAGTATTAAATATTGCATCCGATGTTTATTCTAGTGTTTTGCTTCTTCGCGGATAAGGCCGTTGAGTTGATGCGAGTGTCGACCCGATCTTCGGTTGAACCTCCGACAATGTTTTTCAGGCGAGCATCTCCCCCTTTCTACCTATCTTACTTTTATAGTATTTATTCCCTCCTGTTGATCTATTGCTATCTGTGTTGCGATGCTCTAGTTTTCGTACCCGTGATATCCCTTGCAGCCTTATATTGCCTTGGACACATCCTATTACCTGTTGTTCCCACTGCTTATTAAATCAGGATGACTCATGCTATCTATACCTGACTAGTAATTGCTGCAACGATAACTGAATAAATAAAATTGCCAACTGTGTGAGTTCCTCGGTTGACTTCCTCGGTAGGTATCGAGGGGGAATATCAGGATGGGTTTGTTTGGTGTTAGAATCAGGTTGGTTCCGAATAGGTCTTTTCTTACCCCTCTCTGGTAGCCGACAGTTATGTCGAGTCTCTATAGGGTGTTTAGTGCGTGCTGCCGCTGCCGCTTCAGTCCACCATACCTGTGTAGGCGAGGACCGCCAAATTCTAGTCTCGCCGTGTACTGGCCTCAGTACTGACGCTCCTCTTTTTCCTTTGCCCTTTGTCGGCACCCCTTTTGTTTAAGCAGGTTTTGAGATCGACGTCGTTAGCAGGGTTACCCTTCCGGCTTGGCCTGGGTAGGGTTATGGACGTCATTGGTTATTCTTCAGGGCTCTTAGCCCCATTTGCATCTTGTCCGTAGTCGGACGCTCCATCTTTTCAAGGTGATTTGGATCTCTGTACCGTATATCTGTATTCTTGACTCATGGAGTCGTGTTTTATATATATCTGTTCTGTGGGTCCCATCGAGGACTGTTGTTTAATGTTATTACTTCGTTTTCCACCCGCACGAAAGTGCCTGGTGGGCACCTTTGAATCGTTTCTATGCGGGTTTGGCGGGTTTCGCTAAAACTTGCATAGGGCCGATTCTGAGGGTGTTACAGAGTGGTATCAGAGCTCAGCAGTTGCGATACCCCACAAGTCCAGCCTGTAGGATAACCTAGCTAACGGCCGAAGTAGAGTGTCAAAACTATTTTTGCAAAATCGGTTGGCTAGTTCTGATTAGGTCTGATTTTACTCCTTACCCCTCTGCTGCTCTCCTCTCACCTCTGCGTGTTTTGAATCCGCTCTCGTCTCTCTCTTCGAGTCCAGGATTTCTCGTGGTTGGGTTCCGTCGTACCTTCAGGGTTTCGCTTCCTCCTCTGGTAACGGTGTTGCTACATCTGGTCTTCATGCTATCCGAGGAATCCTTCGTCTGGTGAACTTCCCTTTGTTCCTTCTCGTGCCTTCCGGTGTTTTCCGACGCAACGACATCATCTACGCCAGATCCGATGCAGAGTCTGCATCACTCCTTTGTTCCGAACCTTGTTTGTCGAGATCTTCAGTCTGCTTCCGAGAGTTGGTTGCATAACCCGCCTATTCGTGTGCAGAGTAATGGTTTGGGTGCGCGATGGACTGATCACCATCCGACTACTCTTATCATTCGCTCTTGTACATCGAATCAGTGGATCCAGCAATTTTATTCTTTCCATCGAAGCTAGAGGTGGCTTTATTTGTTGATACCTCTACCTTCGACCTTTTGTCCCGGAGTGTTCCCTCGACGATCATGGACAACGACCTCTTGTTAGTGGTGTCGCGAGGATCTACACGAAGCGAGAAGATGCAGATCACCGACCTCCCTTCCGGTACCATGAGGCGGATCTCGAGGGCGAGATCCATTGTTAGTGGTGTCGAATTGTGGCATCCCGCAAAAACCACTACTAGAAAATCGCGTTGTTTTTGTGCATTGCATCATCATGACCGCATGCTCATGTCATCACGCCACATTGCATTTGAGCATCGTCATCATCATGCATATTATTTTACTTGAAACTATGTTGCGAAAGTCTACTGTTTTCTGAAACTAGCCCTCCTTCTATTTCAAATTAAACCCCGGATGCTTCCGGATATTTTGTTTGTCTAAAAACTATTTACAAAAGTTTATTGCAAATTAAATAAAAGTTATATTATTTTAGGGGGCAGCCGAACCGGGCCGATCCGACCCAGTCGACCACCCCCAGAATAAAATCGGTCCACCGTAAACCCCTTTTACACCCAGACCTAGTCTACCCACCCAACCAGCCACATCACCCCCTCCTATCGCGAGACGCCACGTCACCTCTCCCCTCCCTCTACCCTATCCCACACAGCCACCTCACCCGCTGCCACACACGCACCCCCACTCCCTCACACACGCAGCCACCTGCCCACCCCCGCCCTCTCTCTCCCCACCCCACACGCCCCACACCCCACCTGGCCACACGCACTCACGCCCACACACATGCACGCCCGACAACCTCCCCTGGACCCGATCCCCGTGCCCCGGTCCCACCCCCCCACCTTCCGCCCCTCTCTCTCCCTCGCGTTCCCCTCCCTTCTTCCCCGACCGGCTCCTGTCCCCGCCTCCCCTCTCTGCAGCCACCGCCAGGGCGCTGCCCCGTCGCCCGCCCTCTCCGTCGACCGTGTCCTCTTCCTCACCGGCGCCTTCCCCTCGCCCCCTCTCTCCTCGTCGGCTCGCCCCGCCGCCGCCTCTCAGCATCCCCGAGCGCCGCCACCCGCCGCCCTTCTCCCGGCTCCGCCGCCCGCCAGCGACCAACCTCCCCGCCGCCGCCCGCTCCATCGCTGCGACCGGCCTCGTCGACCTCCCCGCCGTCAACAGCGCCTCGCCGACCCGCGTCCCCAAGCTCTTCCCCCGTCGGCGGCCTCTCCGGTCTGCGCCGGCGCCGCCGGGCCCCATCCCCGACGCGGCCGTCTCCCCGCCGCCGGGCAGTCCCGCGCCGCCCCTCTCGCCAGCGTCCTGCCCCGCCACCGCCCAGCATGCCCACCGAGCCGCCTTCCAGCAGCTCCCTGCGTCCTCCCTGTCGCTTCCCTGTGTCCCTGTCGCTCGTGCACACATGCAAGCTCAGCTTCGTGTTTCTGTTGTTTGTGGAGTTTCCCAATTAAACAGGATGCTCACCACATGTTTAACGGAAATCCCGCAAGATCTCGACAAGATCGTCCAAGGACCCAAGTACCCCGAAAACCGATGCCAAGAGCAGCTGAACAGGGAGTACCTGGACAAAGCGGCAAGATCTTCTCGTCAACAAGACCGCACCGATGCGGAACCAACTCTGACGTGCTAGCACCCGAGATCTCATGGATCATCAAGCACTTCTACACGGACCCTCGGGATGACAAGTTCTTCCCCCAAGGGCGACAAGGCTTTCTTCACGGATTTCAAGACCCCGAAATCGAAACGACAAGATCATCGTCATGGAACCCAAAGACCACATGTGCGACAAGTACTCCCTCGAGAACGCCGAGTACTTCACCCCGGACACCGAGACCCTGGACGACAAGTTCTCCTTCCCGGAAGCATTGACGCTCGTGCGACAAGATCTACTCCCCGATCCAAAGACCCTAAATCCCGGAGTCCGAGATAGATCCACGTCGAACCCTAAGACCGAACCCCAAACCCCGGAACCAAGATCGTCGAACCCTAATGTGTGACCCTGATCCGAGCCCCTATTTTTATAAATGCCATCAATATAATTTGTTGCATATTAAATTGCTCATCTCGCATGCATATCAAGTGGGTTGGGGCATTAGGCCGATTCACTGCATAATTAAATATGGGGCCCATATGCGGGCAAATCTAGTCGTATATTGGTCCCATTTAAAATTGTGTAGCGAACCGGTGCTATCTTTTGCCATGTTAAAATAACATTTAAATTTGCGGGGTAGCTAAACAACTTGAACCATCTAACTAATTGTCGGGACCCCGGTTCCGCTTAATATGGCCTAATTGCATCGCACCTTTGCCATGTCATACACCATACATGCATCATGCCTGATCTTTTGCCGTAGTATTAAATATTGCATCCGATGTTTATTCTAGTGTTTTGCTTCTTCGCGGATAAGGCCGTTGAGTTGATGCGAGTGTCGACCCGATCTTCGGTTGAACCTCCGACAATGTTTTTCAGGCGAGCATCTCCCTCTTTCTACCTATCTTACTTTTATAGTATTTATTCCCTCCTGTTGATCTATTGCTATCTGTGTTGCGATGCTCTAGTTTTCGTACCCGTGATATCCCTTGCAGCCTTATATTGCCTTGGACACCTCCTATTACCTGTTGTTTGGTAGATAGTTGGACCTGCGCGTCGTAGTCGCTTGCTCAAGTGCTGTTGCGTGTTGTCAAGTACCACAGTTGTTGGAGTGTGGCCGTGTGATTATTGTTGGAGATGACCATAACTTTAATTATTGTTTAATAACTAAAATTGAAGTAGGTAAGCAGAGGCACAGGTGGGCAATAGATGTTATTTGGTTGTTAACCGTCCACTTGTGTCCCGTAGGACCCTGAGTTCTTGACACCTGTTCCGAGATCGAGTGCGCTAACCACAGGTGGGGAGATATGGGCCCCCCATCGATTAGTACCTGATTTCAAAGTATTGTACTGGGGGCCACAAAGTAGTTTGGGGCTTTATTACTATTCTGTACTTATGCCATGCTTTACTGCTTTATTTAAATTGTGCGATGGATAGCACACTGTACTGTTTAGGATCGGGACACGTTTTCGCGGTGTCGACAAGCCCAGTTTTGGGTCCCCAGTCGTTCACAGCCGTCTACCCAAACCCTGAGTCCGTCTCGGAGACCGGCCGACTTCGTTGCGGGTGAACTTAGTGGGGTGGCCCCCCGTGCTTGCTTTGGGTCTGTAAACGTCATGACTTAGGCCCCGCCGACATACCGATGGGTGTATGTTAACTGATCTGGCAAAAAGGGTCGAAGTGCTTGTAGATACTTTGGTGCACCCCTGCAGGGTTAAATCTTTTCGAGAAGCCGTGTCCGCGGTTATGGACGACTTGGAGCACAGTGCTTGATCATAGACAACTATAACTAAAGTTTACTGCTATAATTTGACTTGAACCCGATATGACTAGTAATCAGCTTCACTACAACGGAATGGCTAAATAAAAGTACCAACAACTGCTGGGTTTTGGGGTTATCTCATGCTATTTGTATCTGACTAGTAAGTGTTGCAACTACAACGAAATGGTTAACTAAAACTGCCCACTGTTTTTTTTTAAATCAGGATGACTCATGCTATCTATAGTTGACTAGTAATTGCTGCAACGATAACTGAATAAATAAAATTGCCAACTGTGTGAGTTCCTCGGTTGACTTCCTCGGTTGGTATCGAGGGGGAATATCAGGATGGGTTTGTTTGGTGTTAGAATCAGGTTGGTTCCGAATAGGTCTTTTCTTACCCCTCTCTGGTAGCCGACAGTTATGTCGAGTCTCTATAGGGTGTTTAGTGCGTGCTGCCGCTGCCGCTTCAGTCCACCATACCTGTGTAGGCGAGGACCGCCGAATTCTAGTCTCGCCGTGTACTGGCCTCAGTACTGACGCTCCTCTTTTTCCTTTGCCCTTTGTCGGCACCCCTTTTGTTTAAGCAGGTTTTGAGATCGACGTCGTTAGCAGGGTTACCCTTCCGGCTTGGCCTGGGCAGGGTTATGGACGCCATTGGTTATTCTTCAGGGCTCTTAGCCCCATTTGCATCTTGTCCGTAGTCGGACGCTCCATCTTTTCAAGGTGATTTGGATCTCTGTACCGTATATCTGTATTCTTGACTCATGGAGTCGTGTTTTATATATATCTGTTCTGTGGGTCCCATCGAGGACTGTTGTGTAATGTTATTACTTCGTTTTCCACCCGCACGAAAGTGCCTGGTGGGCACCTTTGAATCGTTTCTATGCGGGTTTGGCGGGTTTCGCTAAAACTTGCATAGGGCCGATTCTGAGGGTGTTACAATAACAGATTCAAATCTGTTTTTAAAACTAAACCTGGCCACGCGTCGCACTCTGGTTGGACGGTACCGGTTCGGCCGGATCGGTGCTGTGGTGCATTGGATCTAACCAAATCGTGCGGCACAGGATCACCACTTACCCCTTCGCTAACGTTCTATCGTATCCGTCAGATCCAGATCCTACGGTTACTAACATGCTTGCCAAAGTTTGGCGGCGCTGGCGGTGGCTAGCGGCGGCGCACGGCCAGGCGAGATGCTAGCGGTGCTTACCGCGTTCGCGAGGATGAGGTGGTGCTCGACGTGTGATTACGTGGCAAGGGGCGCACGGGGTCAGGTGGAATTGCTCACCGGAGTTTGCAACGGCGTCAGACGACTCTGTCCACGGTCGAAGGCGACGTTGTAGATCGCCCTAGGACAAGACATGGGCATGGTTAAGTGCGGGAGGTCACGGAGAAGACACGTGCATGAACGAGAAGGTGCGGGGCGGTCGGAATCTACCTGGGTGCTTGCCGGAGTTGAAGACAGACGCGGCGGCGTTCGGAAGCTTGTCGTAGCCGGTGTTCTGGGACGCCCGCGGTCGAATGGGTGGTACGGGGAGGAGTGTCTGGGAGTGGGGAGTCTGCTAGCGTGCTCAGGGAGGCAAGGGGTGGTGGAAATCGGCCGGAATTGGTCGGAGAGGGTGGTCGGAACTGGGAGTGTGTCGAGCCAAATTGAGGCAGCCTCGGGGCAGAGAGAAAGTGGCGACAGAGGGGAAAGGAGGAGAAGACGCAGGCGCTTAATAGCGTGCAGTCACGGCGAGGTTTAAGGCGCGGCATCAATGCGTATTCAAGCCGCGACATCAACGGCAGAAACGGCCGGCGCGGTCGTCGCGAGGAAGAAGGAGGAATGGGAAAGTGGGGTCTGCTGGTCAGTGGGAAAAGAGTGAGGGAAGGGTCCACCAGTCAGTCTCTTTGCTGGTCTATTAATAGGTGTGAATCGTTTTATTTCAGGAAGGAGAGCTGGGCTGGTTCTGGGCCTTAGTGGGCCGATGGGTTGGGTCGACCTAAACTTTATATTTTTCCTGTTTCTGAATCCTTTTCTTTTTCTATTTCCATTTTCCTGTTTTGAAATTCAAACAACCAAACACATTCAAATTGATTCAAACAATCATCAAGCTTTGCAACTATGAATTTGGTTCTGTTTATCAACATAAACCAAATTTCAAAATAAAATAATTTTTATTCTTTTTAGGATCCATTCTTTAATTAAATAACATGGACCTTTAGTTATTTAATAAAATAGGGTTTGATTTAATTAATAAAATCTCCATTTGAAATCCAAATATTTTCAAAACCAAATCAGTAGGTTTTATTTGGAAATAGTGAATACTTGGAAACTTGTTTAAAACAAAAAACCTTTTATTTTTGGTCCATTAACAATTAAATAAAATATACCTTCATCATTAAATCAAATAGGATTTGTTTTATTAAAATATTTATTTTGAAATCTAAAATAAACCAAAACACTTCAGTAGGTTTTATTTGAGAATATCAAATATTTGGAAAACTTATTTTAAATAATTTAATAAGTTTTGATGTTTCAATTAAAATGGTAAAACCTTTTATTTGAATAAATTTGGATATTAAATCCTTATTAATTTATTTAAATCAACCTTTGTTATTTTTTTTATTCAAAACAAAATGTTTTAATTCCAAAGCTTGGCCAAGGTTTAATTTGGCTTTATAAAATAATCTTTATTTATGAATCCACCTTTTCTTTTGAAAACCAAAAACCTTTTATTAGAATATTCAAAATAGTAATTTTTATATATTTTGAAGTTTATTGTTTATTTAACTTTTTAAATCCCTTTAGGATTTTATTTGATCCAATTTGGTTTGAAGGTTTCCAATTGGATTCAAAAAGTTTCTTTTCACTCTGAAAATCAACAAAGTTTTATTTTATTCATTTATTTTTCACATTACAAGATTTGGAAAATCTTGGGATGTGACAAATAGCTTATAAAAAAACCATGTATAATACATGGTATAGGTTTGGTTGTTATTTGGATTTGCTTCTTGATTTCCTTGTGTGACTAGCACTGTGCATAGAGTTGAGCTCAGAAAACATATGCATGATGTAAGTATGAGTATTCTCTTTATGTAACAGGACTCGAGAGGGTATAGATATGGGAGTAGAAGCTAGGTTTGAAGGACACCAGTTGGAGCAAGAAGCTAATCAACGGGAAAGTAATAAGGATGTAACCGCAACGGGATCATCAACTCATCCGTTGATGGAGGCGAATTTCATGCAATACATGCAAATGATGCAAGAGTACCAGAATAAGTTCATGCAAGAGATACTCAAACGAATTGGACCCGAAGAGGAAAACAAAGATATCACAGTAAGTCTTTCTGATTTTCAAAATGCCAAACCAATTTCTTTTGCATCTGCACCAGGACCTATGGATGCAGAGGATTGGATGATAGATACAAAAAGGAAGCTTAAGACAGTTGGATGCAATGATGAGGAGAAGTTATGATATGCAACATTTCTTCTATCCGGACCTGCAGCAAATTGGTGGGAAAATCAATTAGCCATGCTCACACCAGAAGAAATATTCACTTGGGAAGAGTTCAAGTGGAAGTTTCGTGAGTATCATGTTCCAAAGAGCATTATGGAATTTAAGAGGAGATAATTCAAGGACTTAAGGCAAAATGACGAAACGGTGATGAAATATATTAGCAAGTTTAGTCAATTATCATGTTATGCAGTTGATGAGGTAAATACGGAGGAGAAGCGCAAGAGAAGGTTCTTGGAAGGACTAAACCCTTATATGAAGATGAAAATACGAGGGTCTTCAACAGGACGTTTCCAAGAGCTGGTTGATGTAGCAATTAATTTCGAGGATGATTACAAGATGCTAGTGGAAGAGATGAAGAAATTAGCCAAGAAAAGAGATATAAAGGAACCAAAGAAGATTCAATCTCCAGAGTCAACATCAAACTTAAGTTTTATGCCCAGAATATCCACAGGTGGTAGATCAAAGCATGAGGCATCAAAACGAAAGAAATAAATTATATGCAATAAGTGTGGAGCATCAGGTCATATAAGGAGGGATTGTTGGAAGACCGGAAAGGTGTGCTATAGGTGTGGTATTGACGGACATAGGAGGTCTAAATGTCCCAACAAGTTGGTTACTCGAGGACTAGAATCACCATCAGGAGATGGAAACTTTGGATGGAACCACATCTAAGAGACTACGATAGGTATGTTTAGCATCAGTAGTTCTTCATTAATAATGTTGTTCAAGGTCAGAAGAAATTTCATGAAGCTTCGAGAGGAAGTATAAAGTAGCATCAGGCATTAACCATAACCGAAGCAAGGTTGACAGTAAACTCAAGGAGTGCCGCGTTTATTGAAAACATCACTTTGGGAAGACAAGAAACTGGAAGGAAAGAAGAAAACTCAAAACAAGCCTATCAACAACCTTCATGAACAAGAAACCACAAACTTCGGGACGAAGTTTAGTTTAAGGGGGGAAGTCTGTAACATCCCAGCATTCAATACTAAATGAAGGGTAGATTTAGGATTTTGTGCATCTGCATGCATGCATCTGAAAATCCGGGTAAATTTTTCGCAAACTAAAACCCTGGAGTGATCAGAATCTCTCTTGCTTTGATGAATTAGAAATTAGTCATCTCAGTGAGTCTAATAGATTTTGACATGACCTTTAGGTATTATTTGTGTTTGTGGAGGGGTAGGATTTGAAATCTACTTTGAATTTACAAATTCAATTCAAAATTGAATTTAGAAGTTCAGGAATAATAATACTATAATTAAGTAAAAAGAAAAAATTTAAATAATGATAGAAAATAATTCTATTTTAATAAGAATACATGAAATATTACATTGTTCTTTTACAATAAAAGAATAAAAGTAAATTACAATTAAGTAAATGAAATAAAGAAATCACATACATTAATGTAATTCAAAGAAAAACAAATAAGAAGAAATCTTTACTTAATACTACAAAGATTGAAAGAATACAAGTAACTACAAGTCATTACACATATTATAATTACAAGTAAAGAAAAAGAAATACTTTAATCAAAAAATATAAGTATTACATGGTTATTACGAAAGAATAAGAATATTATAATAACTTAAA
Source organism: Avena sativa (assembly GCA_916181665.1). NCBI lineage: Eukaryota > Viridiplantae > Streptophyta > Magnoliopsida > Poales > Poaceae > Avena > Avena sativa. The sequence goes on from OV702281.1 coordinate 116,229,477, forward strand.
AACTAAACTAGAATTCCTATATCTAGTCTTGATATTCCTGGACATTCTTTTGATTCCTACAAAACAAATAAATCAAAGATAAAAACAAAAAAGGGTTAGTGTTAGTAATTTTGCATCAATGAGCAGTGTTGATGAGGGGCAAGTTTCACCAAAAATAGTATATGTTCTTATTTCAAATCTGGCCTCAGTTCAACATCATAGGCAGTCAGGGGCAAGTTTCACCATTTATAGATCCAACTACAAAGAGAGAGGCATAGTAAAATAAGCAGGAAATTTACTTCTCAGCTTGAGCTCATCCATAACAGATATTTCCACAACCTTGAAACTTGAACCTATAGGACACACAAGTAAGTAGCTTACTCAACACATGCTGTCAACACACCAGGAGCACTGGAAAGTAGATAAGAATAGGGAGCAGCCGTAGCAGAGCACCTGCTTGCTTCTTTCTTTCTCTATTCCAGGAACCATCAGATTATATTCACAATCCATTGAACCAACATCAGCTCTATCTCAAGAGCACATAAGAACACCACTATAGTATCCATTTTCCACAAATAACTAGAGCACTGTTTGAGATTGCAGTCATTAGTAAACCACCATAAATCTCAACCATTGTGGTTATCTAATCAAGAACAGATCAAGAGCTGGATCAAGAGGAAGAAGGCAGGAGTGCAAGGAGGAGCATGATAAGCACTAGATCTGGCAATAAAGCAGGATCATATACACCACAAGCATTCTGGTTGCTTGGGAAAGCCATCCAGGTGCTTAGGGGGGAGTTCTAGCAGCTGATCATGGGCAACTAGAAGATCTACAACAGGTCATAAGACACTCACCAACATCAGGTAAAAATCAGCAGGACCAACCACTAGATAATGTATAAACCATTCTTGTATCTCACACACAGATCTGGAAATACCAGGGGAATTCTACAGATCAACAAATTCCATCAATCCTTCAACTAGATCTTTATCTAGGGGGATAGAATAGAGGGGCCCTCTCAAAATTGCATGGTGATGCCAGGCAAGATTCATCACAGAGGTTTAGGGCCAACACAAACATATGTTCTTATGTTAAAAAGATTTGGCGTCAGCTTTTGCATCACATGCCAAGTAAAGAAATCCAGCATACCACATCTGAGATGTTACCACTGTGCAGACTCCTAGGGGAGGCACCAAAGTGGTACACTTAATCATTTTAACCAACCAATTTAGCTTCAGCCTTTTGCATCATGAGCTAAATCTCTATTTTTTATATATATCAACACCAACTACACCATTGTAGTGATTCCCAACAGTAAATCATGCTACCTGGGCTACCACTGTGCACACTCCAAGATTGGAGGCACCACAGCAGCAGCCCAGGGAAGAAGAAGCCACAAGGGTGAGAGTCCATATTAGCTAGTCATCAAGGTTGTTCAAACGAGACAGTTTCTATCATTTTCCTAGTAGAAGAATCTAGGAATCAAATGTATACAATATTTTACTGTCAATAAGGACATGAAGTCAGATCCTTTCCCAGATTCCAAATCAATAGCAAAGTCACAACCATCATTCTAGTGAATCATCAGGCATTGTCCCTAAGAATCAAGTGTATATAACTCCACGAACATCTTTAACAATTATAAAGTTTCAGAAACTCAATTGGTCCTGCAAGGCAGTACCAGACCAAGCCAACTATGAGTCTCACAAGGGTCTAATGGATGCTCAGATCAGATCACAGTAGGTGAGATAAACATACAACCCAAAATCATATTATCCATTGGATCATATAATTAACAGGGTGGATAGGAGTAATATCACTATTATTCCTAGATAATTCAACAACAAGTTATAGCATCAATTCCAGCAGAACATAACTTGTGATTGTGTAAACCACACCAGTAGTGCAACAACACAGGTTAGCTAGCATGGAGCTAATACCAAACAAATCAACAAGCCAACTAGATCAAAACCAATTAATATTGGATCATCTCAACAACCAGCCAAACCTCATATAAGAATAAATTCATTATCCTATAGTCACAAACCAGTACCATCCACTAACCAATACAAATAGATAAATTTACAAGCCAAATTCAGTGAGCAAGTTAGTAGAAAATCTACTGTAATGTATCATGAACCGAAGTGAGGAACCCGAATTAGGGTTCATACCGAGAGAGAGTGGGATAGATAAAAGATTACCCGATTGGCCTCGCACAGCAAGAAGAGGAAGTAGACGGCGGTAACACAGTGGTGATGGGAGACAGGAAGGCGGCAGGGGGAGCACCTAGAGGCACTGCAACCCGCACCTAGGCCGCAATCAAGACAGCCGACGAGAAACACGGCGGTGCTGGACCTCACCACACCGCCAAAACACCAGGTCGTCATCACAAGAGGCTGTGGCCAACGACCATGGAAACTCCACCACCAGACCCTCTCCACATCACCAGACCACCACCACAAAACAACAAGGTCTCCATCAACATCTAGAGACATGGGCAGTGAGAACCCTAGAACCAGATAATCAAAGGGGGCAAGATCAAAAGGGCACCATTTGCAAATCGAATTGGACGGATGAGTAGGTTTGAGGCCGAAGGAGCTATGGTGACGGGCGGCGGTGGCGAGTGTTCTTTGGGATTTGGCGAGCGGTAGCAGTGGGCATCGCAAGGGGAAAGCTCGGGATTATCCCAGGAGAGAGATGTGAGAATGGTGAAGGGGACGGGGTCGGGTTGACCTCGAGCCAGACCAGGCTGGGTCGGGCCAGTCATGTAACTAACCAAACAGACCAAAATAAAAAAAGCATAAAAAAGGCCTGAATAAAGTAATGACCAAAATCCCCCTATAAATGTTTAAGTCCTAGAAAAATGTAGAAAAACCCTAAAAATATATTTAATACATCAAAATGTTTATTAAAATAATGACCACCTAAGAAAAATATGATCATATTTATTTAAGTTTAATAAAATACAGATAAACATTAACACCCTTAAATAACTAAATGAAATTTAATAAATTCAAAAAATGCTAAAAATAAATAAATATCACTTTCATGCATACAAATAAATCTCTTATCTAATAAAAGTACTAACTTAAAATTTTACAAATAAAACTTAAAACAAATATTTAAAGACATTCAATAATTGAGAAATTTTTAACAAACTTGCTATTCACTAAATATATCATAAAATAAATTCACCTATTTTCTTTATATAGGAAAATCTTATAGTATAATCTATAAATATTAAATATGCTATCTTTAAGTCTTTAAGTCTAAGTTTCATTATGCTTAGAAAAAACCCTAATTGTCGTTAATGCCATAAATTTTATATCCCAAGTACAATTATATCTTTATAGTTAACTTTGGTCTGATATATCATAAGCTAGATATATAATGGCTCAAGATCATTTAACCCTTATCAAAAACGATAACTTTAATCTTATTAATCTTCAGAGTTGAATGACTTAACATAAAGAATATGTTATTCAAATGTTATTCTTTTTTCCATTTCAAAAGAAATACTATACCATTCTTTTTAAGTCATAACAAAATTAAAACATGAACCTTGTAATGATTACATGATATCACCTAATCTTAGAATTGTATTACTATACCATTATAGGTTATTTACCATGAGGTAATAACCTACTATGAAAGTTCTAGTGGTAAAGGAACATATAATACAGGACTTAACAACCCATGACATCAGTGATTCTAGCTCCGTATATAACGTGTTAGACATGAGATTTGGAATGGGACAGAGAAGTCAGCTATATCGTTTTCCTCTCGTATGGAGGCAAGACGACCTTAACGTGACGTTGTGATTCCTTGTGTGGATCCATCATATGGGTGGGCACCCTTATGCCCCACACTTTTGGTGTATGGATTATCTATGAGTGGTTTTTAGTTGTATAGTCCATTTGATATGGCACTTGCCAGGGCATCACCAGTTCATAGAGTCTTTGGGAACTCATCAGGGTTTTAGCCTGCCTGGAAGGAGGCTTAACGGAGGTGAGCCAACCCCAAAGGATCGTGCAGACATATGGGGTCGTGGAGTGGGTAGTGATTGGCTTGGACCAACTACTGGGCCGCACATCATGGAATTGTGGACAGGAAAGTACGCCTGGTTGTGCAACAAGGAGTTGATCTCTCATGGGTAAAGTAACGCACCTCTACAGAGTGTAAGAATTGTAACTTGTTACACCCTGTTCTGGGAAGGAGCTACGAACGCGGTAGGAAAGGAACTCCATGAATGTTCTGGTCAACTTGTGAAGACCGACGGTCATAGTTTTTCAGAATAAAGGCAACCTTTGAAGAAATGTTTGCGAAAACTAGCATTGCCTATGACCTACGGTCTGTGGCTGTAGATATAGTGCATCAAACACTCCCTTGTAGTGAACTTACAGAGTACTCAACGTATCTTCTTAACCCTTGCTAGATTATGAAGACATTAAAGATCAGGAAGAGGAAATACTATATCCAATTGACGACCAAGAAGAATTCCGCTATGAGGAACCAGAAGTATCCGAAAGCATTGAAGGGGACAATTACGAAAACATCTATGGAATGGAGACCGAAGTATCGGAAGCGTAGATATGTCATCTATAGAGATCAAGTCCAGTAGCATATATCTCTATCCTCTAAATATATTCACTCTCGTATAACCCATAAATTTTAGTTGCTGTTTTATCTTGTTCTCCGAGTTATTATAATTTAGCCCTGAGTCATCGGGATACCTCTATGGACCTAGGAGGATCTCAAAGTCATCATGTAATTTCTGGTTGTAATAATGATAATGTATGTTGTGGACCCGCTTTGTTTCTGTTGTACCACACTGACGATGTAATATTTGCGGAATGGTACTCCGGGAGTGTTATGTCCATGACTATAGTATACTACAACATGCAGTGGTATTCTGGGTCACGACATCGCATCCGTATGGGCTTCTGTCACCCGAATCCTTCTTGGGCTTCGCCATCCATAGTGGGTGATTATGTGGGCCTCTGCTATGTTGATACCAGGTAGGCTAACATTAGGCACCCATAGGGCATACCCACGTTAGTTCTGTTTTGCACCAGGGGTAGAATGTTGTCTATTGACTCTGTCAGCCTTGTGAGCGCTTCTTACATGGCGAAGGACTAGGAGATTCTATTGAAATCTTGATACGTTAGAAACGTATGTATAATTTTTGATGCTCCATGCTTGTTTTGTATCTACTTTGCTTTGCTTTGTCTATACTTTGAGGTGTTTTTATATATTTTCTGAAACTAACCTATTAACAAGTTGCCACGGTGCCAGTTGCATGTTTTCTTCTGTTTTTGGTTCCAGAAAGGCAGAAAATCAATATTCTCGAAATTGGACGGGACAAAATCCAAAGTTATTATTTTTCCCGGAGCAACACGAAACCACGAAGTAGATCCGGAGGGGGGCCACAGGGTGGCCGCACCCCCTAGGTGCAGGCAAGCCCTGGATGCGCCTGAAGGAGTTGTGGGCCCCATGGACCCCCACCGACCTTGATTCATGCGCCTATAAGAATCCTCTAACCCAAAAACCCTAGGGAATCCAGAAGAAATCCACAAAAACCTCTGTAGCACCACCGCCACCGAAGGAGAGATTCGGGGGACAGAAAGTCTCTATTCTGGCACCCTGCCGAGACGGGGAAGTGCCCCCGGAGCCATCTCCATCGATCTCCATCGTCATCTCCATCACAGTTGCTGACTCCCATGATGAGGAGGGAGTAGTTCTTCCTCGAGGCTAAGGGCTCTACCGATATCTATGTGTTCATCTCTCTCTCTCTCTATGCATGGTCATATTGTGATCATGAGCTTTGTAATCAAATAGATTTACCTTGCTACTCAAGTGCCTCAATAGATCTCTGCTCTCCCCATGTGTGTGAAAGTGACAGCGTGCACGCCATGGTGGCACTTAGATTTGAGTCTACATAAATACTCTTTGTGCTTTAATAGATCTATTATCTTTCCCACGTGTGTGAAAGTGACAGCATGCATACCGTGTGTGGAACTTTGGCTAGATTGAATATTTGTTATGAGTTATATTTGGAGTTGGATGTCTCTATGAAATTGTGGTGTTTGTTGGAACCATCTAGCGCTCAAGGTGACGGTGTGGGGTTATCTAGATTGGGGAAAGCCCTACCGTGGATTAGAGTGTCCAATCAGAGAGTAGTTAAGAGTAGTATCATGAAGAGAGGATATTTGTATGAGAGAGTGTTCACTAGTGAAAGTATGATCCCTAGGCCTTGTTTCTAAACATTGAAACACCATTTGCTACTAGATCTGTTGCATGTTTGCTTGCTTTAGTCTTTAGCTCACCGTCAAGCTCTTTTCTGGCACCCACACACGTTACCCCATGTCAACAACAAGTCAGAAGCTATTTTCTGGCACCGTTACCATTATCCTCTATGATCATTTAGTCCTTGACTTGTAGTACCACTCTTTGCTTTGATTAGTATGCTTTGTTGCACTGCATGATTATGGCCATTATTGCTCTCTTAGTTGGTTGCTCCCAGTCTTTTGCTAGCCTCCACTTGTATGAGTAAGTTCTACTCATGCCTCCAACTCCCAAGAAACCAAGTTATTCCAAAGTGTCCACTATAAAGTCCTATGCATGGTGTGTTACACCATTCCAAGTATATTCTTGTTTTCAACTATCTTCCAATTAAAAACTATTTTGTTATGTGAAAACTTAGTGATTAAAGACCTCACGAACTTGATGGCACACTTTATTCTTCTCCCCTAATAAACTTGAACCATTGTGACAACTTTATTGTATATGCTTTCACTTATAAGTTGGAATTAGCAGAACTGTGCTGTCATGGGGAACGATTTCAATATTGCACTTGTACTTTGTACCTAGTTGATATCATTCTCTTATTCTATGGATGTCACCGGTGTGAAATAAAAAGGGAACTTATAAGTCCATGGAGTTTATAATCGTGTGTTAGAGAAACGCCTGGGCCGCTATCCTAAGGCATGCCTAATCATGGTGGAAACTTGCAGCATCACCATAGTGACATCTATGAAACATTATTCTTATAAAAAAGAGACACATTGAGAGAAAAAGCACCATATTCCCATGGTAAATAAGAATATTGCTGAGATGCTCATTGTCTGCTTGCCTTGTCATTTTGGTTATGGGAAAGCTCATGTACCATGTGCAAGGGGTGCCCCATTGGCGGTTCTCAATGATATGCAAATACTTACAGTGAAAAGAACTTACCTGGACCCAAAGTTGAGTATGCATGAGGTGTGGCCCTTGTATTCAAGGGACATGAGAGTGCCAACTTATACTTCATCAAGCATACACTCCAACTTTGCCACTTTAACCTTAACCACTTCAAGATGCTTATGATAGGGGCAATGAGGGCTGAAAGCTAACAAGTACCATAATTTTTGGAAGCTCTTTTTGAAACTTGAAATCCCTGCTTCCTTTATAAAAGGCTTTTCTTCCACTACTATTGAGTCTCCACCTTCTACCTTTAGGAACCATTAAGAGAGCATAGTTTTCATTCTGTGTGCAGTGTTTCCAAGCTTATTGATTGATGCATATTGTGATATTACTTCTTCTTGTGCTATTTGTTTCTAGTCACCCTTGTGAACTTTGAAGGTGTCCTCTGCATCTATTTTCTACTCTATGAGGGACAAGCTGATTGCCACTATGTTATGTTTTCTCTATGTGAAACAAACAAATGTTTTTCAATGCATGTTATTCATGATCTTTGTTTATAGCCTTTCATGTTGCATGCATAGTTACTATGTCTTATTGTTAGAACTCCATCTTTCATGCACATGTTTAGAGTTCTTTGATCCCAGCTTTTAATGCTTGCAAATGGTTTGATCTTGGTTTTGATGGTGCATGTCACCTCAAAAATTATTCTTTTTATCACTTACGTACTCGAGGACGAGCAGGAGTTAAGCTTGGGGATGCTTGATACGTCGGAAACGTATCTATAATTTGTGATGCTCCATGCTTGTTTTGTATCTACTTTCCTTTGCTTTGTCTATACTTTGAGGTGTTCTTATATCTTTTCTGGAACTAACCTATTAACAAGTTGCCATAGTGCCAGTTGCATGTTTTCTTCTCTTTTTGGTTCCAGAAAGGCAGAAAATCAATATTCTCAGAATTGGACGGGACAAAAGCCAAAGTTATTATTTTTCCCGGAGCAACACGGAACGACGAAGCAGAGCCGGAGGGGGGCCACAGGGTGGCCGCACCCCCTAGGCGCGGGAAAGCCCTGGAGGCGCCTCGAGGGGGTGTGGGCCCCCTGGACCCCCACCGACCTTAATTCATGTGCCTATAAGAATCCGCCGACCCAAAAACCCTAGGGAATCCAGAAGAAATCCACGAAAACCTCTGTAGCGCCGCCGCCACCGAAGGGGAGATTCGGGGGGACAGAAAGTCTCTGTTCCGGCACCCTTCCGGGACGGGGAAGTGCCCCCGGAGCCATCTCCATCGTCATCTCCATCACCGTTGCTGATCCATGATGAGGAGGGAGTAGTTCTTCCTCGAGGCTAAGGGCTCTACCGGTAGCTATGTGTTCATCTCTCTATATCTCTCTATGCATGGTCATATTGTAATCATGAGCTTTGTAATCAAATAGATTTACCTTGCTACTCAAGTGCCTCAACAGATCTCTGCTCTCCCCATGTGTGTGAAAGTGACAGCATGCACGCCATGGTGGCACTACGGTTTGGGTCTACATAAATACTCTTTGTGCTTTAATAGATCTATGATCTTCCCCACGTGTGTGAAAGTGACAGCGTGCATACCGTGTGTGGCACTTTGGCTAGATTGAATATTTGTTATGAGTTATATTTGGAGTTGGATGTCTCTATGAAATTGTGGTGTTTTTTGGAACCATCTAGCGCTCAAGGTGATAATGTGGGGTTATCTAGATTGGGGAAAGCCCTACCGTGGATTAGAGTGTCCAACCGGAGAGTAGTTAAGAGTAGTATCATGAAGAGAGGATATTTGTATGAGAGAGTGTTCACTAGTGAAAGTATGATCCCTAGGCCTTGTTTCTAAACATTGAAACACAATTTTCTACTAGATCTGTTGCATGTTTGCTTGCTTTAGTCTTTACCTCACCGTCAAGCTCTTTTCTGGCACCCACACACGTTACCCCACGTCAATAACAAGTCAGGAGCTATTTTCTGGCACCGTTAACACTTGTATTTCACTATCTCTTCGCCGAACTAGTGCACCTATACACCTGACAAGTGTATTAGGTGTGTTGGGGACACAAGAGACTTCTTGTATCTTGATTGCAGGGTTGCTTGAGAGGGAATACCTTTGACCACTTCCTCCCTAGGTTCGATAAACCTTGGGTAATCCACTTAAGGGAAACTTGCTGATGTTCTACAAACCTCCGCACTTGGAGTCCCAACAACTGTCTACAAGAATAGAAGTGCGTAGACATCAAATCTCTATCATAGTTGTCGGACTTGGTGAAGCTCCCTGGGACGGTGATGACGCCATTGGGTACTGGTATTTTTAGCAGGAGGTATGCATAGTGTGGCACTGCAAAGAATCTTTCGAATGCCACGCGAACGAGGATCGCGTGGTGTTGTGAGGGTCAATCGACCACCTCAAACTGAAGTTGCTCGCGCCTAAAGTTGTTGGGGATGCCGAACATGACATCGAGCCATATTTTGCCTAGGGGGTACACTCCTTTACATGGGACAATGTCATGGAAGGTTGTAACTGATGCCTCCAGGATGCATAGTGGGATCTGCATAGCTGCAAGTGTGCTGGCGAACATGAGGTTGATGCCGCTGCCGCCGTCCATGAACACACGACTCATCTCAAATCCACCAATTTGAGCCTCGAGCACCAGGGCGGAGTGGCCGAGGCGAGGAATTTGGCAAGTGTGGTCAGACCTTTCGAAGGTGATGCAAGACTCCAAGCCACTAAGGTACTCATGTATAGCTAGCAGAGAAGTGACAACCATGTTTATCTAGCGAGTGATCGTCTTCTAGATCCTGTTGGATGGATGACCTTTTTGTATCATCATGGTGCCCAACGGCCATGGGTATTGTTCTCCTCCATTATTCTGGACCGGCGTAGCCGCAGGCTACTCGAGTGCTCCGGGCGGTGGAGGTGGGGCGCCGTATGCAATGACACCTAGGGCAGGGCCGAACCCCTGATTCACTGTGTTGCATCGTAGCTGAGCGTAACTCCCGTGGAGCTTCTGGAACTCCCTGCAATCCTTGAGCATGTGGTTGGATTTCTTCTTGCCATCATGCTTGTCGATGTAGAAGTGGATGGTGCTGGGACCTAACAATTTGTCGAATGCATATGGCTCATCCTCGCGGGTGCGTCATTGCCAAGTTTGCACGGGTAGTTGAATGTAGTTGCCATTGCGATAGCCACTGCTGCAAGTTTCCATTGTGATAGCCATTGCTGCGATTTCCATCTTCGCAACGGTCGGCATAGCCAGTCGCGACCATATCGACCTCCTTGCGATCGTCATAGAGTGTGCTCTTCTCTTTCCTCGGCGGTCACGTCTATGGCCATGGTCGTCTTTGTCATTTGAACGTGTTCGGTTGACAGCATCTTCGCCATTAGCCCAACGATTGGCGATATCCATCAGATGGTCGATGGTTTTGGGCTTGATGTGGCCCAGCTCTTCTCTGAGTTCATGGCGCCTCATGCCACCGTTAAAGGCGTTGATTGCTCTTTCCTCCGAGATTTTCTCGGCTTAGTTCTTGGTGATGGACCAACACTGGACGTAAGAGCGGATGGACTCATTGGACCGCTGGCAGCAGGTGCGAAACTCCTCGATTCAGGACGGTCTCTTGCAGGTGCCCTTGAAGTTTTAGATGAAGCAGTATACTAGCTCTTCCCAGCTGTGGATGGATCCGGAGGGGAGATTATTGATCCAAGCTCTGGCCGCGGCCGTCAGCTGCAGCTGAAGGTGTTGCATGGCTGTGTTCTTGCTCCCGCTGTGGAGATTGACTGACGAGTGCTGGAGATATCCCCAAGAGACAATAATAAAGTGGTTATTATAATATATTCATGCTTATGATAAATGTTTATGAAAGGACATTTACTATCATAATCACTTTTGGTGTTTGTTAACAACAAGTAGATCATTTTACAGTATGCGAATGTCTACAGGTTGATATAATGCAAAGTGAAAAGGACCCTTGGCCTACGGAACTTTCCCTGCAATATTTGCAACTTCCTGGGAATTCTAGACTGGAGTCTCCGGTCAGGCTGGACCGGAGTCTCCGGTGTGGTCCGGAGTTTCCCTAGGAGTCCGCGGAGGGGGCTCCAGAATTCAGCCTGGGACAGTCTGATGGGTGGTCTGGAGACTGACCGGAGTCTCCAGTCCAAGCCTCAGACCAGAGTCTCCGGTGTGGCTGGACCAAAGTCTCTGGTCCACTTGGTTCACAGAGGCGCTGGGACAATCTGATAGGTGGTCCGGAGGCTGGTCCAAAGATTGGCCGGAGTCTCCGATGTAGACCGGACTCGTCTCGGTCTGACTTTTCCCCAACGGTCAGAAAACGGTTCATTGGAGTGAAGGGCTATAAATAGAGGACCTTATCCCCTTCCTCCAGCTGCTCGACCTACTCAAGAACACCATCCCCATTTGAGCCACCAAATCAACAAGATCTCTTCATCCAACCATCCAAAGTCATTGATCTTTGGAGAATCGAAGGAGGAGGCCTTGATCTACAGCTTCACCAAGAGAGATTTTCATTTCCCCCTCATTCACTTGAGGGCCCCCATGTTCTAGTGTTTCTTTGGAAACCCTAGCTTTTGATTTGGTTCTTACAAGATTGTCTTTGATTGTTTGACAGCATGCTTGTATTTGGGAGCCTCCAATTAAGTTGTGGATGTGTGCCCCGAACATGTTGTAAAGGTGCCGGCTTCCACCTCGAAGGTTTCCAATATAGTGGAAGAGGTGAATCAAACCCTTCGGGGTGTGGTTCATAGGAGAACAAGGTAGGACTCTCGTGGCGTTGCTGGTTTGAAACCAACCCCTCTCCAAACGTAGACGTACTTGCCCTCAAAAGGAAGGAACTACGGGAAACAAACCCTTGTGTCTCCGTGCTCCACTTTGGTTACTTCTATCCTTTACAGCACTTTAATTTACTTGTTCTTGCTTAGTGTTTGTGCTAGTTGGTGCTAGTTTGACATATAGGTAAATTCACCTTAGTTGAATAATCTAGATAATTTACCTTTCTTGTCAAACCCTAATTTGACAAAGAAGAAAAAATGAAGTAGCACCTATTTACCCCCCCTTCTAGGTGCCCATACGATCCTTTCAATTGGTATCAAAGCCTCAGCTCTTTATTCGGGCGTTACAGCCTCAGAGTATACGGGTAGCAACTTAGGGGAAGGTGATGGTGAGCCTACCAACACGGTGACCATGGAGGATCTCAATAACTTGGAAACAAGATTGAGCTCCACCTTGGGCAACGAGATCAAACAATTGCACAAGTTACTTGAGCAACTTGTTAAAGATAAAGGTGACTCATAATCCCATTCTCCTTAAGATATAACTCCATCATTATCAAAGGTGAATGCCCTGGCATCACCCGTGGTTGTGGAGGTGTGGGATAATCCAAACAACATTAATTCATCCACAAAAAGGGATAGTGCGAAGGGAGAGCACCATGAGTCTCAAGGATGGTACTCTACCGACCTTCCAATTCCTCACCCTCATATAAACAATAGAGGTTACCAACCAAAGCTAGCTGCATCTACTTTTGCTCAATGGCATTCACTTATGAAATCTCATGTGCGCAGCTCTTGTATTGAGTTATGGAAAATCATTGAAGAAGGAATCCATATTGGGGATCCAACCAACTTGACTAGAAGAGAAGTTGTGAATAGTCAACTCAATGCCACCGCCTTGCACATGATACAACAAGGATTGGGTACAAAAGATTACCCTCACATTGATCACCTCAACACCGCCAAGGAAGCTTGGGATGCTCTCACGGAGTTGTATGTTGGAAATGAGAGCATCAGAAGGAACCGGTATGATGCACTAACCAATGAAGCCAAAGTCTTCTATATGAAGGATGGCGAAGATCATGAAGACATGTATCGTAGGCTCAAGTCCACCGCCACCGCCTTTAGGAATGTGGGTGCCTCACATGAGGATGATTCTTGGATAAAAAGGAAATATGTGAGTGCACTCATGAATTTTGAGCCTACCGACTTGAAGAGCCTACAAGGAAGACACAACTACCACCTCATGACCTCCATTGAAGTTATGCAAGATATGGCCTCTTTCAAGGTTGCTGCCAAGAATGCCAAAGATGCCCATTCTCGAGCCCTTGGAATGAGCAATGGTGTCAACCTTGCATTAAAGGCCAAAGTTGTGGAGCATGTGGATGAAGATGATAGTGACGAAAGCTTGTCTATGAGCCATCCCGATGATGTGAAGATTGCTCATGGTGAATATATGGCCTTCTATGCAAAGAAATTTTGGAAAGATCCCGCCAAGGCCAAGATGGAAATGCAATGAACAAGCAACCCCAATGGACGAAGAGACAATGTCACTAAATTGAGAACTTTCTTCAATTGTGGTGACCGCTATCACTCTGTGGCGGGTTGTCCCTATGAGAAAAGAGAAGATCATGGGGGTAAACTTGTGTTGAAGAAAATTTCCAAATCTCCTTACAATAAACCTTTCATCAAGAAGAATCCCATCAACAAGAAGTCGTGTGAAATTGTATTTATCACTCATGAAGAATTCTCCTCCGACAATGAAGATGATGAAGAGGAAACATCAAGTCGTGTGGCTGCTCTTGCCACTACTTCTACTCCCACATTCTCCCTCTTGGACTCTCCAAATGAGAATATATCCAACAAGAACATCACTTGCCTTATGGCTAGAGGAACAAAGGTATCTTCATCATCACACCCCTCCCTCTTGATTAATGATGAAATTGATGATGAGATGTCTCTTGAGGTCAAAAAGGAAATAATTTCTTTTGATGAGTTCATGAATAACTTGCAAGGGGAACACAAGAGACATTTTGTGGACCTCTTAGATCAACTTTCTCACACACAAGAGCTTCTTGATGAGAGATGTAAACTAGGGAGATAACACATGATTGAGGTAGAAGCCCTAAATAATGCTCTAGAAGAAGAACAAGAGACTAGGATGTACCTTGAACTAAAACTTGAAGGGCTTGATGGGGCTAATGACATAATTGTTAAAAGACTCGTTAAGGAACGAGACCATGCTATTGCTAAATATAAAAGGGCTAAAAAGGACAATATTGAGTTTGGTGTTGCTCATGAAAAACTTGTCGATGACTTTAGGTTGCTTGACAAGGCTCACCAGGATTTGGATAGTGAACTCTTGTCACTCACAAAGTCCCATGAAAAGCTTCAGAATCAATTGACCAATATTCCTTCACCTAGTAATTTCATTCCTTCTAGTAATACAAATATTCTTGAAGAAAATGCTAGGTTGAAGGGGCAGCTATCTAAGGCCACCTTTCCAAAAGGAAACAAGTCCATTGATGACCTCTTGAGTAAGCAAAGGTCAAGGTGAGAAAGGGGGCATTGCCTTTGTCTCCAAAGCCAAGAAGAAGAACAACAACAAGAAGAAGGCCAAGCCCGCACAAGAAAAAGACAAGGCCATTGTGGGAGTAAGACCACATGTGGCAAAACTATATCTCATGATGATTTTGCGGGGAGTGCTAACCCTCACTATGTTTTAATGCATGATTACTATGGTGATATGTATGCAAAATATGTTGGCCCATTTGATGGATATATTGCTTGGTCTATTTGGATTCCCAAGACCCTTGTTGCTAACAAAAGAGGACCCATTGAAAAATGGGTACCTAAAAACTAGTTGATCTTTTGTAGACTTATGCTTCTGGAGGGTCAAAGTGGGTGCTTGATACTGGATGCACAAGTCATATGACCGGAAGCACATCTATTGTCAAGGATTTGAGACCAAATGATGATGAAATATCCATGACTATGCCAACAAGTCTAAGTCTAAGGTAATGGGTCTTGGCAAGGTTATGGTTTCCCACGACATTACACTTGTGGACGTCATGCTTGTTGAGACCCTTGGTTATAATTTACTTTTAGTCTTTTCTCTTGGAAAGATGGGCTTTGCCATATTTATTGATGATGATATTGTTGTCCTCATGTGGAGCAAGTCTCTCAAGGTCGCTTTTGTTGGATACGTCAAAAATGACTTGTACGTGGTGGACTTTTCGGGGAAAACCACTACAAGTGTGATGTGCTTATTCGGAAAGGCCGATATGGGTTGGTTATGGCATCGTCGCCTAGCCCATGTCAATATGAGAACTTTGCAAAGTCTCCACAAGGAGGGCCATATTGTTGGACTAAAAGAAAATGTTTCCTTTGCCAAAGATCGTGTTTGCAGGGCTTGTGTTGAAGGAAAGATGCATGATTCTCCCCACAAGCCAAAGAACTACATCAAGTTCAAGAGGATCTTGGATCTCCTTCATGTGGATCTCTTTGGTCCTCCGTCTTATGCAAGTATTGGTGGGAAGAAATATTGTTTGGTGATTGTTGATGACTATTCAAGATACACATGGGTATACTTCTTCAAGTTGAAAAGTTGACCCAAGAAAACTTCATCGACTTCATCAACATGGTTCAACGTCAACACAATGTCTCTGTGTTGATAATAAGAAGCGACAATGACACCGAGTTCAAGAACTATAGATTGAATGGATTTCTTAGTGATGAGGGGATAAAACACAAATATTTCGCTGCATATACCCCTCAACAAAATGGTGTAGCCGAGAGGAAGAACCGGACTCTTATTGACATGGCAAGGACCATGTTGGTGGATTTTAAATCTCCAAATAATTTTTGGGCCGAAGCAATCTCAACCGCCTGCCATGCATCAAATTGGCTCTGCCTCCACAAAGAATTGATCAAGACTCCATATGAAATAATTACCAGCAACAAGCCCAAAGTATCTTACTTCCGGGTATTCGGTTGTAAGTGTTTCTATCTCAAAAAGGGGGCTAATTTGTCCAAATTCGATTCCAAAGCATTAGAGGGTATTTTTGTTGGCTATGGTCTCGAATCCCACACTTATAGAATCTATGATAAGCTCTCCGGAGCTGTCATAGAATCTTGTAGTGTGGTGTTCAAAGAATATGATGGTCCCCAAGGGGGGCGTGTTGATGCTTGTGATGCGGATGATGAAATGCCTCAGGATGCCATAGGAAGAATGGGTGTGGGATTTATCCGCCCAGTTGAGGAACCCCTTATGGCGGATCGAGAAGAACTATGCTCTACTCAAGTGGATCCCTCATCTTCACAGCAACAACAAGCTCCCTCTATTGAGGAGGACAATGACCCAAGCCAAAGACAAGCTGTGGACCCTCAACATGTTGATCAGGGAGATACCTCTAGTGAGGAGGATCTTGAGTCACCATTCTCCAGAATGTCAAGTGATGCTCGGTCAATTACACAAGGAAGATCTATACAATATACCGTGAGAGCAGCTCAACTCCAGTCGACTAGTGTGCCTGATCAAGACCAAGGTCAATCCTTGCCTCCTAATGAAGAGAATGTTTCCAATAATGATCAAGGTAAAGTTGATGGTCAAGACGAGGACCAAAATGTTGAAGATATCCCCCAAGAAACAACAAGAATGGATAGAATGTTGGAATTAAGAGACTACTCTCTAGACAATGTAGCTGGATACCTAAGGAGAGGAATGTCCACAAGAGCACAATTGAAGAGGTTTAGTGAACACCAAGCACACATCTCCATGATTGAACCAAAGAAAGTATGGGAAGCTCTTGAAGATTCGAATTGGTTGGAAGCAATGCACAAAGAGCTCAACAACTTTGAGAGAAATAAAGTATGGAAGTTAGTTGAGAAGCCAAAGGATTGCCGCAATGTCATAGGCACCAAGTGGATATTCAAGAACAAGCAAGATGAGCATGGAATTGTTGTAAGGAACAAGGCAAGATTGGTTGCACAAGGGTTCTCTCAAATATAAGGCATTGATTATGGAGAGACATATGCACTTGTGGCTCGCCTTGTATCCATCTGTATCCTTCTTTCTTATGCAGCACATCATAACTTTAAATTACAATAAATGGATGTAGAAAGTGCATTTATTAATGGTCCATTACATGAGTTGGTATATGTAAAGCAACCCTCAGGGTTTGAGGATCCCAACTTCCCAAACCATGTCTACAAACTTGATAAGGAGCTCTATTGGCTCAAACAAGCCCCACACACGTCGTATGAGCACCTTAGAGAGTTGTTGTTTGACCGTGGGATTGAGGTTGGTAAAATCGACCCCACTCTTTGTACTAAGAAGGTCAATGGGTAGCTTTTTGTAAGCCAAATATATGTTGATGATATTATCTTTGGCTCATCTAACAAAGCTTTTAATGATGAATTCTCAAAGCTTATGACTAGTAGGTTCCGGATGTCTATGATGGGGGAATTAAGGGTATTTCTTGGTTTTTAGATCAAGCAAGTAAGAGGAGGAACATTCTTCAACCAAGCCAAGTATACTCAAGATATGCTCAAAATATTCAACATGAAAGATTTAAATGTTGCTCCTACCCCCATGGCAACAAAGACTCGTCTTGAACTAAATCCAAATGGTAAAGATGTGGATCAAAAGGTATACTAGTCTATGATTGGTTCTTTGCTTTACCTTTGTGCATCTAGACCCGATATTGTGTTGAGTGTAGGAGTGTGTGCAAGATATCAAGCAGCTCCGAAAGATAGCCATTTGATGGCAGTCAAGAGAATCTTTCAATATTTGGTTCATACCCCACACTATGGTATTTGGTATCCTTGTGGCTCAACATTTTCTCTTTATGGATACACGGACTCAGATTGGGATGGTGAAGGATGATAGAAAATCAACATCCAGGGCTTTCCAATTTCTTGGTAGGTCCTTGGTGTGTTGGTCTTCTAAGAAGCAAAATTGTATATCTCTCTCCACCGCCGAAGCCAAGTATGTGGCAGCTGCTAGTGCTTGCACTCAATTGCTATGGATGAGGAAAAATTTAAAGGAATACGGTGTCCATTGTCACAAAGTGCCTCTTCTGTGTGACAATGAAAGTGCTATCAAGATTGTCTACAACCCGGTGGATCACACAAGGACAAAGCATATTGAGATTCGTCATAACTTCATTAGAGATCATGTTGCTCGAGGTGATATTGAGCTATCTTATGTTTAAACCAAAGACCAACTTGCCGACATCTTAACGAAGCCACTTGATGAAGTAAGGTTTTGTTATTTGAGGAATGAACTAAATATCATAGATTCAAGGATCTTGACTTGATCACCTTGCATACTCATCTATGTCTTGACCCTTATTTGGTTTAGGCGCAGGCATGGAAATAGGGGGAGTGCGATTCTAATACATTGGGCCATCCCTTCCCCCATAATGCCAAAATTAATAAACTGCGGTGACCCAGCATACCACTGCATGATGTAGTACACTATAGTCGTTGACATAACACCAATGAAACACCGTTCACTAGTATTACATTCCTTAGAGTAGTACAACAGAAACATAGCAGGTCCAAGACATGACTATAGGTTACAACTCAACTCTTTACACAAGATCCAGAAAACACTCTAGGTTAAAGAGAGAGAAAGAAACTTCTTACAAAGAAGAATCAGGAATAAATAACTCATAGCTACCATACTTATAAAACTAGTAACTGAACTACTGGCTTGCATTGCTGCTATTGCAATACTCTACAGAAGTAGGTTCTATGGTTAGAAATTCTATTCTTATCTAATCAGCAACTTCGTCTTCACTTGAGTTGATGTATATGTTGACTTTCTTGACTTCATTGAAGAGCGTTAGCTTTTGATGATGATTCCTGGAGCATAACTTGATGTAGACGTCGTCTATACCAGCTTTCAAACCTAGCAAGGGATAAGAAGATACTTTGAGTACGAGCGTACTCAGAAAGTTCACTAGAAAAGGAGTGTTTGATGCACTATATCTACAGCCACAGACCATAGGTCGTAGGCAATGCAGGTTTTCGTAAACATTTCTTCAAAGGTTGTTTTTATTCTGAAAAACTATGTCCGTCAGCCTTCACGGGTTTACCAGAACTTTCATCGAGTTCCTTTCACGACGCGTTCGCAGTTCCTTCTCGCAACAGGGAGTAACAAGTTACAGTTTTTACACTCTACAGAGGTGCGTCACTTTACCCATGAGAGATCTTAGCTTTGTTGCACATCCGAATTGCAGGTTCGTTCACACTTCCTTGGTGTGAGGCCCAGACTGAGATCCAAGCCAATCACTGCCTTCTCCGCGACCCCGCATGTCTCCTTGGTGTACGCTAGCCCACCTATTGAATTACGGCAATGGCAGTACAGACCGTTCAGATGTCGGAACTATCGTTGGACGTTGAGGGCTCCCACCCATATGCTGCATATCCTCTACGAATTACCATAAATAATATGCACGCTACGAGTGATAACAACCACGACCCGCACATCCAGCTCCATGCGAGAGGGAAAAGATACAACTGACTTCTCCGTCCCATTCCAAATCTCATGGCCAACGCGTAATATACGACGCGAGAATCACTGGAGACATTGGTTGTTAAGTCCTAGGTAATATGTTCCTTTACCACCGGAACTCTTATAGTAGGTTATTACCTCATGGTAAATAACCTATAATCAAATTATTATGAAAATAGTGTTTTCTGTCCTTTTTCAAATGTAGGTGATGACAACACTGGATTTGCAAAATACTTTACAGAAAATAATCAAAGGACATGATCAAGTGTGAACTTGCCTTTTGTGATTGCAAGATTATGCACTCACGGTCTTCAAGACAAAATAAAAGATCCAATATCTAAAATGAGCATCATTGGTCCGGTAAGGACTAATGTTTAAAGAAGCAAGATGATTTTATGCATAAGTAATGTAATGCCGGTTGATAAACACGAATCCCGAGGATAACGTTGATCTAGGGTTTCCTTGGAATGTGTTACCCTTTTAGATTAAGTTTCATACATGTGCTTCTTATTAAGGCTTGTGAGTTTGTGGAGAACAACATGTATTTATACAACACCAAAATACACAGTATGGAATGCTACTCAAGGTTGTTTACATCTTAATTGTTTATCTTCAAGTTTTACTTTACAAGTAATATCACTTATAAAGAATTTAATTATTAACAATCTTATTATACAAGTAAAGTATAAAGTACGGTGTTTACTATTAATTGTCATATGTTGATTGAAGTGGCAAAACGAATAACTTTTGAAGAAAAGATTCCTTTATTAAGGTTTAAACAATCTGTGTGGTTAATCAGATTTGGTTGATGTTGTTTGTGCTTGCTTGAATAGTTTGGGCTTGAGATGCTTTACAATTTAATTATAACAGACCAAAGTTAACTATAAAGTATATAATAAAGTTTTTAGCATTATACTTAAAGCTTTGTAACTATGAGTAACTTTAAGAATGTAGATAGACTTAGGGTGTATTACTTATGATACTTGTATCTTCTTCACTTTATATTGTTTCCTTAGAGTTACTTAAGAATGGCATTACTTATATTGGAGTAGTGATTTCTTTACATTATAATGGTATAAAGGGATTTACCTTCCTATAAGGGTGTGGTTAAGGTTTGTGAATAAGTAAACAACATTATTTACTACTTATGAACTCACTTATAGTGTTTTGATTTGTTTATAAACTTGTGGTTAATATAAAGAATGGGTTTTATCTTATTACAAATTATCTTTGGAGATTTTATAATTTTTTAAAGGTTCTTTTAGAATATAAATTACACATATAATTGAAGGATCATTCAATAAGATTGTATTTAAATGGTGTTAAATCATTTTGACCTCATAATGTTAGTATTTAAGATTAATACTATTTATTACATTTAATTGGTTAATTTAAGAAATATTAACAAATTTTATTTGTCATTTTATGAATTATTAACTAAAGAAATAGGTTCAAATTCCAGTATGAAAGTGTTTAACTTTTTATTTAACTCAAAAGTGGAATATCACATTTTTAACATGAAGTTATTATTTTTGTGATTATTTTGGTATATTACATTTATTTTTGTGATTTATAAATAATAAAATATTTTTTTAATAAGGTTTATTACTTTATAAATACTTAATAATTAACAAATATTTAATTAAGAGGAATAATAATACATGATTATAGTTTTAAATTATAATTCTTATTTTTCTAAGATTTTTGGTATTTTATTTATATTTTTTAACAATTAAAATTATTAAAATATGAATTACTAAAGTTTTATTACTTATAAAACTTTTATTAAATAATATTTATTTAAATAATCATCATAATAATATTTGATAATGCTTTTAAGTTGTAGATTTTATTTTTCTGAAATATTTCATATATTAAACATATTTTTCTGAATTATAAAACAAAAGTTATTGATTTTATAAGATTGGATATGAATTTTTTTTAATTAAATAACTAAATGTGTTTATTAGGTAATGCTGATGTCAGCATGCAATGAAGGGTTTTTCTCACCAGAGCCTATCTTACCCCCAGTCACTGACTGGTGGGACCTTTTGCCATGTCATTTTTATAGTTTTTATTTATTACTGAATTATTACTAACAAGAAATAAATAAAATTTAAATATGACATCACCATGACATCATGGTGACATCATCAATGGGGATCCTCACAGCAGCTTTCGATTCTATTGATTTGATGTTTGCGCGAGTTGGTGCTGGGGCTTATCGGGAAGAGGACGTCGTCGTGAACCTTATAGTGGCGGCGCCACTCTGTTTTAGTCATCGAAGGTTGTTCGGCGACGAGCTCGCACGGCGGCGTGGCACTGCCTCACGCGGGTAGGTAATTACGACGAGCGAGCGACGAATTGAAAGATGCTAGCATACTCAGAAGCTTACTAGGAACGCGAAGAAGGGCTTGGCGAAGCGAATCATGACCGGAACTAATAGGAATCGCGGTGGCCGGACATCGGGCAAGAGATGTCGATTGGGGGTCTTACGGCCTCTTCGGCTTGTGTTCTTTCTCCGAGAGCTCGAGGAAGACACAGCGGATCTCGCAGCCTGGCCAGAGAGCAAAGGGGAAACCCTGAATGGCATCGCCGGAGTTCTCTGGCCGATCTAGGGTTTCGTTCAGAAAAGGGTTTCGAGGAAAAGAGGAAGCTAGGGTTCGCCGGTGCGGTGGAGGGATTCTTATAGGCATCACACAACGGCGGCGTGGATCTTGGCGCGGTGCGACGCTGGTGTGAATGCCAGTGAGCTGCTTGCTCGATCGGGAGGCCGACAATGGCGGGAGGAAGACGACGGAGAATATAGACCGAAGGGGTACGGGCTTCTGGAAGGCTGATGCTAGGCCAGGGTGACGAGTAAGCAAGAGAGGATATGGGCCATGTGTCAACACCCAGATTTTTCAATCCTAGATGCCTGTTATGCCATACATCGCAATCCCAGGATTACCATTTTTGCGAGACATAACAGAATTGGATACCATAGTACATCATCCATTACAAATGATACATAAGTTCTTACACAAATAGGGATCTCATGATCCAGTTCTTAATACAACATCAAGCAGCGGCATACGAAATAATACGGTAGCGTAGGCGAAGCTCCATCTTCGGGGTCACAGGCAATGCTTACGATGGGAGATGATCCTAGTTGTCGTAACCTTCCTGGGGTCCATCTTCTAGGTACTCCTCTTCATAGTCTGGCCATGGGAATAGCCAGGGACAAAGCCATGAGTACTCTTTAAGTACTCGCAAACTAATACCAACAGGTAAAAGGGGTTTTTGGATAATAGGACACTATGCTCTAGGGTTGTTTTGCAAAAGCTAGATTTATCTCTACTAAGTTCTAAAGCTAGTCACAATTTTATAACTCCTAACTGGGATCTTGTATTTCATATCACAACTCTGTTGTTGTCAAGTCAAAGTCTTAATCCATTTCACAAGTAATTTTGAAAAGTCTGACGGGGGAACAGTATGGCCACTCCAACTGTCCATAACCGCGGATGCGGCTATTCGAATAGTTTGACACTCTGCAGAGATTGTACACTTTCACCACAACATTTGATACATCCGTCAGGAACAAATCCTGAATTCACCATACTCAGTATGCGGATAATCAATACTAACCTTTCAATTACACGCCCTAGTATAAGCACCTCTCCTGTGAGTTTGGCCTCCCAACCATGACCAACTGTCATCTTGTGTACTGCATAGGTGGACAATCTTCACAAGGTAGCCTCAGCTCAGACCTTGGCCGTGAGGGAACTAATACTAAGGAATATAAGTTTCCAGTTAAGCCCTACCCAATCTTCGGGTATTGTGGTTGTACGATAAAATTTGAATGGTATCGCATCCAGACAACCATCAGTTTTATAAAGGGCTAAGGCTCATGCCTCCACATTTTCATCACCAAAATCATCTGGTGTTCAGAAACACATGTCAAAACATCTCAGTAGAATGATCCATCATTCTAAGGTTTTCATAACCATTTTCACCAAGTATTCCCATCTAAAGTTGATCAAGTTTTATGCTTAGCACTAGCATCTATAAGTGGGGGTAGGCACTAATGAGGGGTGGTAACTAGTGGAGTTTCAACTAAGTACAACCTTATATCTTAGGATGATATCAAGGTTTTCTAGATTAGGCCAAATTTTATGCTCTTTATGGAACCTTCAGCATCTTTCCAGTATCTATAAGTCACTTAAGTCAACTCTAAGTTGAAGCTTTGATAAAGAAATAAAGTAAGAAGCTTGCAAATAAAACTAGGATTGGTTTATCAAGTGGATATGATCACATATGCTTAGGGCATATAGTAGGCATAGTAACAAGTAGGGGTTTGTTGCATCAGTAGGGTATCTTGCAAGGGTTATCTTGCACATTCACTAGTAGTATTAGGCTTGCTAAAGTAGAATGTCTTGCAAGTTTTAGCTTGCATTGGTATAGTATCAGCTTGCCTTGTGCAGAGCAGTGGTTGAAGTTCTCCTCGGCTTCTTCTTCGTAGTATCCTCCTTACTCCTCGTATCCTTGGTCGGTACTAGCGTCAATGAATAAATACGAGGTACATAATCACCAAACAATACTTAACTACTTGCAATCATCACACACAAGGGTCCTATAGATTATCTAGCATCATCTCTAACATTACAAGGTTAAGGCTTGATTTAATCCCTTTTATTTTTAGAAAAGTAATTTCTACTCATTGAAAAACTACTTAAGATTTAATATTCTCCAAACCAAACATGGGATCATGTTGACACATGTCATCACCACATATTGTAGTCCATGGGAATGTGATTTAAAGTGGTGTCACAATTTAATAAGGTTTTACCCTTTTATTTTAATTAATTAATGTGGCTAGAAATGCTTATGTAGCATTATTTTATTACTTGAACATTATTTCTGCAAGTAAACCTATATATTTTTATATATTCTGAAAGGTATGGTTAAATGTGATTTTTAAGAGTTGGAATCAACTCAAAAGCTATTATGGTTTAAATTTGAAAAATGTTTGAATGCAGAAAAGCTTTTGCCTTGTTATTTTTACCATGGGTGATCTATAGATCCAAATGACTTGAATCCAACGGGCTTGGATTCAGCATTCTCAGACCTTTCCAAAAAAAATGGTTTCATTCAATTTGGTGCACTGAATCGATCTGGGTTGATTTTTGAAGTTGGTTATAGAAGTGTGTTTGAATTGAAATAGA
Source organism: Avena sativa (assembly GCA_916181665.1). Lineage (NCBI taxonomy): Eukaryota > Viridiplantae > Streptophyta > Magnoliopsida > Poales > Poaceae > Avena > Avena sativa. Next base: position 116,254,161 of record OV702281.1, read on the forward strand.
ACAAGTTTAATTTGAAAAACTGGGCTGCGTGGGAAAAGTTAACGGGCCGACCTGCTAAGCGCAGTGCTCCCGCGGGCTGCTTAAGTGGGTGTCCCCACTCGTCAGTGACACGGGGCTGGGCGAAGCGGTATGGGGCAATGTGGATCGTTCGATCTAGTTCTAATCCAACGGCTGGGAGTCATCGTCGATGCGAGACAACGCCGACGAGAACGAAACCTAGCGCGGCCAGTGAGGGTTGCTGGGGGCTCACCGGGGTATTGGCGCGGGTCGGCGAGGCGGGCGAACGACGAAGTCGACGACGGCGAAACTCCTGGTACCGGTGGCTTCTCCTGGGGCGGCTCCAATCGCTGGCTCCCTTCTTCTCCAGAGGCGGCGGGCTCCGGTGAAATTCCGGCGGGGTGGTGCTCGCCTTGCTCTAAGAACGGTGTGGCACGATCACTGAGGAGAGGGGAGTGAGATGGTGTGAAGAAATCATGCGGGGGTGGCCTCTATTTATATTCGAGCGAGGGGACCGTCGGGGCGCACGGTGAGCTCGTCGGGGGCGAGGTTACAGGCGGCTAATGGCATGGGCAAGGGTAGGGGACGGTGCGGTGTCTCCTGGTGATGCTCAACGACATAGTCTCGAGGCATGGGGCGGTGTGGTTTGGTCTGGAACGGGCGGTGCTCTGCGCGGCAGAGGCGGCGTCTTTGACGGCGGGCGGTGGCTGTGCGGCACGGGGCGGCAAACGGGGATGTCTGGTGGTCTCCTGGGTTGATGGTGATCCTGTGTGCACGCGGTGAGGGCGGCGCGCGGTCTGTGCGCGCTTGTCGAGGGTCGTGCTCTGGCGCATGCTCGGCATGGTCTCTGGCGGTCTGGGCGCAGCTTGTGCGCGTGGTCCAGGGCTTGGCAACGCTCGCGGCTGGGACAATGAGTGGCGGTGGACGGTGGGCTGCCGCCCAGACATGCTGGCTAGGCTTGTTGCTGCTCCTAGCTTGCTGTCGACTATGGGGTGGCAAGGGTGTGCTCGGCTGTTCACCATTGATGGCAATGGCAAGATCACAGTGGTGCTAGTGCTTGGCTAATCTTCCTAGATGATCTACTGAGCTGGTTGTGAGCTAACTAGGGAACAAGTTAGGAAAGAATCACTGCTCTGTTTTATGTTTGTTTGATTTGTGTCTGCAACCTGTTTGATGAAATGGCCACATGAAATCAAGTTTTGAATTTTGAAAAGATTTTTGGTGGGTTTGCTAGATTGGTGCTGGTGAATCTGCAGATGCTGGGGTTTTGCAAGTTGAGCTTGTTTGAGTGGTTTTTGAATAAGTGGGATATTCCCATATGATAAATATTCAATTTTGAATTGTCATTTAAACTATGCATTTGAAAGTTTCTGGATGATTAAAAGTGGGCCTTGATAGCTTGTTATGAGTACATTCAAGGGGTGCAAAGATCCAGAAAATTTTCTGTTAGGTTCTGAAAGTTTGAGACAGCCAAAGTAGGCATGAGAGTTAAATTGGTCAAAGTGACCATTCCTTATGTGTTTTGATTTACTTGTCTTTAGGAAAAGTGTGGGAAATGTTTTAGATGATGTTTATTTCACCTAAGAAACATTTTACAAGCAATGAAACAAACAAAGAAGGTGGTTTAAAAGAATTTCAAAATCAATGCATACACATATGCATGCATTCCAAGTTTTAATTAGAAAAGTTTTTGTTAACCCTAATTTTGATGATTAGAATTTGATGATCCAAGCTTAGTATTTTTGGGATGTTACAAACCTTCCCCCCTTAAACAAAATCTCGTCCCGAGATTGAAAAAGGACGAAAAGATTACCTAGGATTTGAAGAGATCTGGAAAATCCGTCCTGATGTGATCTTCGCGCTCCCAGGTAGCTTCCTCTTCTGTGTGGTTGCTCCACTGAATCTTGAGAAACTTGATGCTTTGGGTTCGGGTAGTTCGGAAAGCTTCTTCCAAAATGCGGATGGGTACTTCGGGATAGGTCAGGTCATCGTTGATCTCTATGGTTCGATGATCGATATTCTTGAACACTTCGGTCTTCTCGGGGACTTCGAGACACTTGCGAAGTAACGAGATATGGAACACATTGTGCACAGCTGACATCTCTTCAGGTAGTTCCAATTGATACGATACCTCTCCTCGACGGTTCAGAATTTTGAAAGGTCCGATATATCTGGGGGCTAACTTTCCTTTGAGTTGGAAACGCTGCATTCCCTTCAATGGCGACACTTTCAGATAAACAAAATCTCCTATATTGAAGGCGAGGTCTCGACATCTCTTGTCGGCATAACTCTTTTGTCGGGATTGGGCGGTCTTGAGGTGCTCATGAATCTTGTGTACCTTCTCTTCTGCTTCTCGTAGGATGTCGGGTCCGAAAATCTGACTCTCTCCTACTTCCGACCAGTTCAAAGGGGTGCGACACTTTCTTCCGTACATGAATTCAAAGGGGGCCATTTGCAAACTGGCTTGGTAACTGTTGTTGTATGAAAATTCTGCAAACGGTAGACAGTCTTCCCACTTGGATCCATATTCTAACACGCATGCTCTCAGCATATCTTCGAGTATTTGATTTACTCGCTCCGTTTGTCCATCGGTCTGAGGGTGATATGTGGTACTGAAATCTAGGCGGGTTCCTAAACCTTCTTGGACTTTCTTCCAAAACCTCGAGGTAAACTGAGTTCCTCGATCCGGTACTATGTTCTTGGGGACTCCGTGCAAACTAACGATTCTAGCGATGTATAACTCCGCTAGTTTCGAACTCTGATATGTGGTTTTGACGGGCAAGAAGTGGGCAACTTTGGAAAATCTTTCCACTATGACCCAGATAGAGTCATTTCCCCTACTAGAAGTAGGTAGTCCAGTGATAAAGTCCATTCCTACAGAATCCCATTTCCATTCCGGAATTTGCAAATGTTGCGACAATCCAGCGGGTCTTTGATGTCCTGCCTTGACTCACTGACATATATCACACTTGGCGATATAGCTTCCGATTTCTCTCTTCATCTTATGCCACCAAAATTGCTCTTTTAAATCTTGATACATCTTAGTTCCTCTGGGATGGATAGAATGAAGAGTATCATGAACCTCCTTCAAGATAACTTCTTCAACTCAGAATCTGATGGTACACAAAGGCGTCCTTTGTACCACAGAACTCCTTCTTCGTCCTCGGTGAATCCGGGTACTTTGCCTGTACCGATACGACGATTGATTCCGTCGATACTGGCATTTCCCTTTTGCGCCTCTTTAATCTGACTGATCAAAGTTGGATGAAGTTATATGCTAGCCAAAAATCCTTCACTTACTAATTCTATTCAAAAATCTTCCATCTCCTTGTGCAAACTTGGTTGCTCCTTCAAAATCATGGAGTTCAAGCGGCACGGCAATCTGCTAAGGGCATCGGCTACCACGTTGGCTTTACCAGGGTGATAGTGAATGTCCAGGTCATAATCCTTGATTAGCTCAATCCATCTTCTCTACCTCATATTCAACTCCTTCTGAGTGAATATATACTTTAGGCTCTTATGATCCGAATAAATCTCACAACGGTTTCCCATCAGGTAATGTCTCCATGTCTTCAGGGCTAGAACTACGGCTGCGAGTTCGAGGTCATGGGTTGGGTAGTTTTGCTCATGTTGCTTCAATTGTCGGGATAGATAAGATATAACTTTGCCTTCTTGCATTAGCACACATCCGACACCGATCTTGGATGCGTCACAATACACATCGAAGGGCTTCGTGATATCTGGCATGATCAAGATTGGGGCTGAAATCAATCTCCTTTTGAGTTCTTGAAAACTCGCTTCACATTTGTCGGTCCATTCAAACTTCTTGTCCTTCTTCAGCAATTGGGTCATGGGTCTGGCGATACTCGAGAATCCTTCTACGAATTTGCGGTAATATCCCGCCAATCCGAGAAATGCACGAACTTGGGTTTGAGTGGTTGGGGCTTGCCAATCTTCTACATCTTTCACTTTGGCAGGGTCAATGGCAATTCCTCTGGCTAATACAATGTGACCGAGGAATCCTACCTCCTGTAACCAGAATCCACATTTGCTAAACTTTGCATACAGCTGATGCTCTCTAAGGGTTCCAAGAATGGTCCTTAGGTGTAGCTCATGTTCTTCTTCTGATTTGGAATAAATCAGAATGTCATCGATGAAAACAACGACAAACTTATCCAGGAAGTCCATAAAAATCTTATTCATGAGGTTCATGAAATAAGCGGGGGCATTGGTTAATCCAAAAGACATGACTATATACTCGTATAATCCGTATCTGGTGGTAAAGGCAGTCTTTGGAATATCCTGTGCACGAATTTTGAGTTGATGATAGCCAGTTCTAAGATCAATCTTAGAAAACACCTGGGCACCGGTCAACTGATCAAACAAATCTTCTATCTTGGGCAAGGGGAACTTGTTCTTGATGGTGACATCATTTAACTTCCGATAATCCGTACACAAATGGTTACCTCCATCCTTCTTGTCCACAAATAAGACAGGCGATCTCCATGGTGACGCACTTGGTTGAATCAATCCAATTTCTAACATGGAATCCAGTTGCTTCTTCAGTTCTGCGAGCTCTGACGGGTTCATACTATAGGGTCTCTGGGCTATGGGTCCAGTTCCGGGGATTAGTTCGATGATAAACTCGATATCCCGATCTGGGGGCATACCGGGCAAAACATTTGGAAATACATCGGGGTATTCACAGACTATCCGGACTTGGTCAATGGTAGGTTGGGCTATACTCTTGTTACACTTGAATTGGCGAGGTAAGGTTTCAGATATATGCTCGACTGATATTCCGGCGGTACTGGTCATGGTGATGGCTTTCTTGGCACAGTCGATCAATCCCTTATGTTTGGACATCCAATCCATTCCTAGTACTACTTCCAAACCTTTAGTTCCGAGTACTATTAGATTAGCATAAAAATCTATGCCATGGATTCGGATAGGGACGGCTTTGCAAATTTGCCTAGCCTTGGTGGTTGATCCGGGAATTTGCACAATCATAACATGCTTCAGTTTGGTTGGTTGAATTTTACTAGAGCAGGCAAATTCTTCGGTGACAAATGAATGCGATGCACCAGAGTCAAACAACACTCTTGCAAGTACTGAATTAACAGAAAACATACCCAGCATGATGTCTGGCGCTTCCTGAGCTTCTTCAGTATGCATGAGAAAAAGACGGCCATTGCGGTTGAGTGAATTCCCTGGGGCAAATCTTCTTCCTGGCTGGACACGACGCTGCTGCTGAGCTGGGGCATTGGCATTAGGGGCTGTAGCATTCTTCTTGTTGGGGCACTCGTTGGAATAGTGGCCTTTATTTCCACAGTCATAACAGGTCACTTGTGACTTGTCCTTGGCTGCGACAGGCACATCATTGCTTCCTGTCCTCGGGGCAGTGTTGGTGTTGGCGGTAGCATGGTTGGTGTTGAACTTGGGTGGGGCACGGGTGAAATTGCTAGAGTTGTCGGGGTTGTTGTGATTTCCTCCGGGTCTAGGGTTTCCACGGTTGGGGTAGGTCGGACGGGTCATAGGGGGTCTGTTGGTTCCTGGGGCAAATCCTGGAGATGTGTTGGGGCAATACTTTGGGGTTTGATGGGTTCCTGGTTGATGCATCATGCGACGCTTGCGGTTCTCATTGGCTTGGTTGATCTTTCCTTCCATCTGGATAGCAGAGTCGACAAGGGCTTCAATATCAGCAAAGGGGATATTGACTAACACTGTCTGCATCTCGTCATGCAGACCATTCAGGAATTTTTCTTTCTTCTTGGCTTCTGTGTCTATCTCGTCCGGGGCATACCTAGCTAATGACAAAAATTTGTCACGGTATTCCACTACAGTCATCCTTCCTTGCTTCAGCTCTCTGAACTCGTCTCTCATTCTCTTGATCAAACCTGGTGGCACATGGGTTCTACTAAACTTGACCTTGAATTCCTCCTAGGTCATCATCTGGCCTCCGGTCATTGCGCGAACACTGTTCCACCATGCCCTGGCATCTCCGGCTAGATAATGGGTGGCGAACAGGACTTTCTCGTTGGCTTCCACTCCGGCGACTTCTAAATTATTTTCCATGGTTTGCAGCCAATCATCGGCATCTAGGGGTTCTTCTAACTTGGTGAAAACGGGTGGGTTGGTATTCTGGAAATTTTTGAGCTTAGATCCATGGTTGTTCTGATTTCCGTGGCCTTGGTTGTTGTGGGCTAGCTGGGATATCTGTTGCAGAGTGGCTAGGTTGGCTTGACTTTCCGCTCTTTCAGCTTCGCGGTCAGAAGTCAACATTTGCAGGATCTGCAACATCGGGTCCGGGGCTGAACCACTTCCTCCACGTGGCATCTGAAGATTGAGATAGATCATGAGAAAAGAGGGAAATTTCTAAGGTTTTGGGTCTTTGAAAGTTTTAAAGGTTTGACTAAGATTTTTTTTCTAGCCACTTGCTTTTTCATTCATTCATGCACACGATACAACGCACACCACAGACGGGAAAAACAGATGGTTTTAAGAACCATTCTGGAATCTACGATACAGTGGGACCGAATACTACTCACTACGCTAGTGCTCAGTGCTACTACTCCTCGGAGTTTGTGGCTTCATCATCTTCGTCATCATCGCTGAGATAGGAGTAAGGGTCTCCACGAAGATCCTCTCCGGCATTCTCCCTTTCCTCCAACTGCATGTCTCTCTCGTGGATGGTCTCCTCCAAAGATGAGATGCGGTGGCGAAGACGGGCAATAATGCGCTCTTTCTTGTCAAGCTGACGGAGGCGAGACTTGCGATCCTTTGCTATCATGGCTATGGTCTGATCCTTCGTCTTGATGATGGCAGACTTGTGGTTGCAATAGTCACGGCAGTTGTCCAACTCCTGCTGACGATCATACATCATGAAGCTAAGGTGGTCCAATTGAGTCTTCATCTCGGGGTGGTATGGGGCTTCCAGTGGTTGTCCATTTGCATCACGCCTTGGGAAAAACTCAAAGCGAGTACCCTTGATATGATTGATGCTCTGCCCACATAGACGGGAAAGAGCTTCCAGTATTGCGCTGGCAAGTCCATCGAACCAGTTGTTTTCCCTCAAGGTAAACTGAATTCCCTCCGCAGTGGGAGGTTCAATCTTTCCTCGGAGACTTGCACAATTAGCCACTGCAGATCTTCTCCTCCTTGATCATTGAGCTGATCTCCGAAGAACACGGGGTGCGGACGCTCCAGAAGTTCCGAAAGCTGATCTAGATCCCTCTCAAAGATAAGGTCTCCTCCATTCCCAAGTTGGTAAAACTTGCTGTACTACACGTCCATCTATAAAAATAGAGGATGAGTAGATTAGCAGAGTGATCAAGTGTGTCAAAATTTTATGTATTTTGCAAGAGTTTTTTAGGAACATGAATTTTTATGAAAGAATCAAAGAGGTAAGAATGAGAATAAGTTTTTGTAAATAGTGGTTTTCTTTGGTTTTGAAACTAAGTTTTTGGTTCAAACTTCCAGTCTAACTAGGGTCTCCTATGGTCGGGATGGCTCTGATACCAACTTGTCAACACCCGGATTTTTCAATCCTAGATGCCTGTTATGCCATACATCGCAATCCCAGGATTACCATTTTTGCGAGACATAACAGAATTGGATACCATAGTACATCATCCATTACAAACGATACATAAGTTCTTGCACAAACAAGGATCTCATGATCCAGTTCTTAATACAACATCAAGCAGCGGAATACGAAATAATAACGGTAGCGTAGGCGAAGCTCCATCTTCGGGGTCACAGGCAATGCTGACGATGGGAGATGATCCTAGTTGTCGTAACCTTCCTGGGGTCCATGTTCCAGGTACTCCTCTTCATAGTCTGGCCATGGGAATAGCCAGGGACAAAGCCATGAGTACTCTTAAAATACTCGCAAACTAATACCAACAGGTAAAAGGGGTTTTTGGATAATAGGACACCAGGCTCTAGGGTTGTTTTGCAAAAGCCAGATTTATCTCTACTAAGTTCTAAAGCTAGTCACAATTTTATAACTCCTAACTAGGATCTTGTATTTCATATCACAACTCTGTTGTGGTCAAGTCAAAGTCTTAATCCATTTCAGAAGTCATTTTGAAAAGTCTGACGGGGGAATAGTATGGCCACTCCAACTGTCCATAACCGCGGACGCGGCTATTCGAATAGTTTGACACTCTGCAAAGATTGTACACTTTCACCACAACATTCGATACATCCGTCAGGAACAAATCCTGAATTCACCATACTCAGAATGCGGATAATTAATCCTAACCTTTCAATTACACGCCCTAGTATAAGCACCTCTCCTGTGAGTTTGGCCTCCCAACCATGACCAACTGTCATCTTGGGTACTGCACAGGTGTAAAATCTTCACAAGGTAGCCGCAGCTCAGACCTTGGCCGTGAGGGAACTAATACTAAGGAATATAAGTTTCCAGTCAAGCCCTACCCAATCTTCGGGTATTGTGGTTGTACGATAAAATTGGAATGGTATCGCATCCAGACAACCATCAGTTTTATAAAGGGCTAAGGCTCATGCCTCCACATTTTCATCACCAAAATCATCTGGTGTTCAGAAACACATGTCAAAACTTCTCTGTAGAATGATCCATCATTCTAAGGTTTTCATAACCATTTTCACCAAGTATTCCCATCTAAAGTTGATCAAGTTTTATGCTTAGCACTAGCATCTATAAGTGGGGGTAGGCACTAATGAGGGGTGGTAACTAGTGGAGTTTCAACTAAGTACAACCTTATATCTTAGGATGATATCAAGGTTTTCTAGCTTAGGCCAAATTGTATGCTCTTTATGCAACCTTCAGCATCTTTCTAGTATCTATAAGTCACTTAAGTCAACTCTAAGTTGAAGCTTTGATAAAGAAATAAAGTAAGAAGCTTGGAAATAAAACTAGGATTGGTTTATCAAGTGGGTATGATCACATATGCTTAGGGCATATAGTAGGCATAGTAATAAGTAGGGGTTTGTTGCATCAGTAGGGTATCTTGCAAGGGTTATCTTGCACATTCACTAGTAGTATTAGGCTTGCTAAAGTACAATGTATTGCAAGTTTTAGCTTGCATTGGTATAGTATCAGCTTGCCTTGTGCAGAGCAGTGGTTGAAATTCTCCTCGGCTTCTTCTTCGTAGTATCCTCCTTCCTCCTCGTATCCTTGGTCGGTACTAGCGTCTATGAATAAATACGAGGTACACAATCACCAAACAATACTTAACTACTTGCAATCATCACACACAAGGGTCCTATAGATGATCTAGCATCATCTCTAACATTACAAGGTTAAGGCTTGATTTAATCCCTTTTATTTTTAGAAAAGTAATTTCTACTCATTGAAAAACTACTTAAGATTTAATATTCTCCAAACCAAACATGGGATCATGTTGACACATGTCATCACCACATATTGTAGTCCATGGGAATGTGATTTAAAGTGGTGTCACAATTTAATAAGGTTTTACCCTTTTATTTTAATTAATTAATGTGGCTAGAAATGCTTATGTAGCATTCTTTTATTACTTGAACATTATTTCTGCAAGTAAACCTATATATTTTTATATATTCTGAAAGGTATGGTTAAATGTGATTTTTAAGAGTTGGAATCAACTCAAAATCTATTATGGTTTAAATTTGAAAAATGTTTGAATGCAGAAAAGCTTCTGCCTTGTTATTTTTACCATGGGTGATCTATAGATCCAAATGACTTGAATCCAACGGGCTTGGATTCAGCATTCTCAGACCTTTCCAACAAAATTGGTTTCATTTAATTTGGTGCACTGAATCGATCTGGGTTGATTTTTGAAGTTGGTTATAGAAGTGTGTTTGAATTGAAATAGAACAAGTTTAATTTGAAAAACTGGGCTGCGTGGGAAAAGTTAACGGGCCGACCTGCTAAGCGCAGTGATCCCGCGGGCTGCTTAAGTGGGTGTCCCCACTCGTCAGTGACACGGGGCTGGGCGAAGCGGTATGGGGCAATGTGGATCGTTCGATCTAGTTCTAATCCAACGGCTGGGAGTCATCGTCGATGCGAGACAACGCCGACGAGAACGAAGCCTAGCGCGGCCAGTGAGGGTTGCTGGGGGCTGACCGGGGTACTGGCGAGGGTCGGCGAGGCGGGCGAACGACGAAGTCGACGACGGCGAAACTCCTGGTACCGGTGGCTTCTCCTGGGGCGGCTCCAATCGCTAGCTCCCTTCTTATCCAGAGGCGGCGGGCTCCGGTGAAATTCCGGCGGGGTGGTGCTCGCCTTGCTCTAAGAACGGTGTGGCACGATCAGTGAGGAGAGGGGAGTGAGATGGTGTGAAGAAATCATGCGGGGGTGGCCTCTATTTATAGTTGAGCGAGGGGACCGTCGGGGCGCACGGTGAGCTCGTCGTGGGCGAGGTTACAGGCGGCTAATGGCATGGGCAAGGGTAGGGGACGGTGCGGTGTCTCCTAGTGATGCTCAACAACATGGTCTTGAGGCATGGGGCGGTGTGGTTTGGTCTGGAACGGGCGGTGCTCTGCGCGGCAGAGGCGGCGTCTTTGACGGCGGGCGGTGGCTGTGCGGCACGGGGCGGCAAACGGGGATGTCTGGTGGTCTCCTGGGTTGATGGTGATCCTGTGTGCACGCGGTGAGGGCGGTGCGCGGTCTGTGGGCGCTGGTCGAGGGTCGTGCTCTGGCGCATGCTCGGCATGGTCTCTGGCGGTCTGGGCGCGACTTGTGCGCGTGGTCCAGGGCTTGGCAACACTCGCGACTGGGACAGTGAGTGGCGGTGGACGGTGGGCCGCCTCCCAGACATGCTGGCTAGGCTTGCTGCTGCTCCTAGCTTGCTGTCGACTATGGGGTGGCAAGGGTGTGCTCGGCTATTCACCATTGATGGCAATGGCAAGCTCACAGTGGTGCTAGTGCTTGGCTAATCTTCCTAGATGATCTACTCAGCTGGTTGTGAGCTAAGTAGGGAACAAGTTAGGCAAGAATCACTGCTCACAATAGTGTTTGATGTTTGTTTGATTTGTGTCTGCAACCTGTTTGATGAAATGTCTGCATGAAATCAAGTTTTGAATTTTGGAAAGATTTTTGGTGGGTTTGCTAGATTGGTGCTGGTGAATCTGCAGATGCTGGGGTTCTGTAAGTTGAGCTTGTTTGAGTGGTTTTTGAATAAGTGGGATCTTCCCATATGATAAAGATTCAATTTTGAATTGTCATTTAAACTATGCATTTGAAAGTTTCTGGATGATTACAAAGTGGGCCTTGATACCTTGATATGAGTAAATTCAAGGGGTGCATAGATCCAGAAAAGTTTCTGTTAGGTTCTGAAAGTTTGAGACAGCCAAAGTAGGCATGAGAGTTAAATTGGTCAAAGTGACCATTCCTTTAATATATGTGTTTTGATTTACTTGTCTTTAGGAAACATGTGGGAAATGTTTTAGATGATGTTTATTTCACCTAAGAAACATTTTACAAGCAATGAAACAAACAAACAAGGTGGTTTAAAAGAATTTCAAAATCAATGCATGCATTCCAAATTTTAATTAGAAAAGTTTTTGTTAACCCTAATTTTGATGATTAGAATTTGATGATCCAAGCTTAGTATTTTTGGGATGTTACACCATGGGCCAGATTTGGTGTGTCCTCTGTTTTTTCCTGGTTTTATTCTTTTTTTTATTTTCTGTTTTGTTTTTAGCTTTGAATTTAAGCAATAACTTTGACTTATCTTTATGGAATTTTATTTGCTGAACATTTGCAGCAACAATGAAATTATTAAGAATCAATTGGTGAACTTTTGTTATATATTGTCTAGGGTTTCTTTATTCTCTTTATATAGATACCTTTTCTATTATGATTTGTGAGGGCCCTTAATATGAATTTAATTTGACAAAAATTCATAAGCTTATTATAGAATATATTACTACTAACTAATGAGATTTTATTTCCATTAATATATAATATTAGGGCAACTTTTATATTTATTGGTACTTCATTATTATTTGATACATAAAGTTTTGAGTACTTAATATGGTTAATATTATTCTCATAATTTAGGAAATAGTAATGTATATTTTTTTTTATTATTACTAACAAAAGAGTTAAAGTTTAAATTGAAAATGCTTATCATAAGTTCTTAGAAGATTTAATATTCTCATATTTATTTTATTGATGTGAATAAAGATTAATCGCTAAACACATTGTCTTTATGTTTGAGATCATAATGATATTATCTGGAATGTCTCATGAAAAGGATTTGATAAAGATAACTCCTAAGAACATATGGTTATGATAATTAGAAATGATAAAGATGTGCTTAATTGATTTGTTATAGGAAAATATTCCTATGAAGCATTGTGGTAACAAGATGATAGATCAAGCATAGTAAGTGGGCACTAGGTTTGGTCTTAGATTTAGGGTTTAGTGTTTAACAAGGATTCCTATATTCCATACTTCATAATTCTAAATTTCTGATTAAGGAATTCCTTTCCTAGATATACTACTCCTTCATATCCATCATCATATGTTCACATGATGAGCTTTACTTCACAAGAACATTCTTTTCGACCTTTTATTCTTCTAAATTCATTTGTAAATCCAATGATCTTGACACAAAAGCATTTCATAATATTTTCGTATCCATACTTGGTTATATCCACTACTCTACTATTGATAATCCCCAATCCAACAAGTGGTTACTTCTAACTCCAATCATACTCTTCCTTAATCATCCTTCACTAATATCACTTCAATAGATGTATACATCAAATCCTACTTCACCTCAAGTGCTTAGTATTTCCAAAGAGGAAAATACTACTTGTTTAATCCAATGTTGCTCTAACATCATTTTAATCATACTATCTTGTCTCTACTTGACTCCAATATCTAACATTCAAACCTCACATTATATTAATGTGACTTGTAATAACTAATCTAGGATAATATATCTATACTATGGTTCAATCATGTTTTATCCACCAATGTCACTTATACAGGGTATAAGCATTCAATGTTGGTGAATAAGGCATGGTGATTATAATCCTTTGATCCTTTATGATTCAGGTTTCCAGTTGGCTAAACAAGGCTTCCATCCATACAACATTACATTTGTATTCTAATTATCTTTTGTTTAACTCTATTGGATTAAGGGATATATTTCATTGACTATACCTACTTGATCCAATAGGACTACTCCTGGTAACTATCTTCAGACTTCATTCTTGTAATCTTCTTTGTTACCATATTGATTTGATTTCCTCCAATCACTCCCCTCCTATAGATGACATCTTAAACTAGCATCACTATTTACCTCTTCTGACTTCTTTATAAGCCTTAAGTGAATGCTATAATAAGTACAAGAGTTGATAGGTCAAGAATTAGTGAATCAATAGTTAATTTCTCAATATTGATGAACAAAAAATATAAGGATAGGATTCAATAAAGATGAGAAAGATTGATATGGAAAGAAATATATATGGTGAATGATCTTAACTTTGGTTTCTTTCCTACTCAATCTCACTAGAGAGTTAAAGTTAGGTATTTCCATGATACTCATGGTTTAAGTAAATGAGATTAAGATATAGTTGTTACATTCTTGTTATTTGTGTTATATTTATAATTTGGTATTCATGAGTGATTATAATGAATACTATGATATGATCACCTAAGGATCAAATATAAATCATTAAGTAATGTATTAGGGTTTAATTTTGTTCCATTTGATCTACCCTTAGATCAAATCATGTTTACCCCAAAATAAGGTTTTAGCAAAGGTCATATTGAAACTTATCACAGTCAACTTGATGATCTACTTCAATTCCATCAGATTAAGAGAAACTTCAATCACTTTGACAAGTTTTTATTCAAAAGCGCGAAAATTATTCAGATTTTCTATGCATGAATGCAATGCACACATATGTGTTCAGCTTATTTCTAAGCTCTAATGCTGGGATGTTACAGACTCTTCCCCTTAAAATTAACTTCGTCCTCGAAGTTCGCACTCTCTGTAAGGTTCCCAACCTTTAATAAGGTAGAGATCCCTGTGTTTACAATGCTAGTCCCTGGATCAATAGCTAGCATCCATAGTTAAGATGTAATATCAAGAAACAAAGGTCATAATACAACTTTATAACCAGGAATAAAATAATTTATTACATCTTACATAGCTCACTTGGCTATCTCATTACAATGCAGCAGAATATAACAATAGCATGGGGTCCTTCATCTTCAAAGTGCCACAGGCAGTCATGTTGGTTGTAGACTTGTAATCCTAATCAATAAACTTCACTAACATCAAACAAACCTGCAACATAATGAGTTGCAGCCACAAGGGTCAATACATTTTAATTGTATTGGCAAGTTTCACTACTATGTAGAAATGAGTGGATCCTATCATTACATGCATATTTGTCTAAGTAGGGTTTAGGCTCTTTTGCAGAAAGCAATATAGTTTTATCCTATCTTTTCAAAATAGTTTTGATCTTTTGTCAAATCTTTCTGAACTTCTTGGAAAACTCCAAGTGCTTCTAATCCCTTGTTGTCACCATCAAGTTTTACTTTGAGAAATTGGAATGTCGAGATCTTCCATAGCTTCAGGCCTTAGTTGCTCAGAGTTGTCCATAACCGGGGACACGGCTAAGTACTTAGAATTTGATCTTCTGCAGAAGTTGTACACTTTACCCACATGACACAATCTCGTCTTGTTGCCACCAGTGGCCGCTGGATAAGTACTCACCAAAATGGAGTACTGGCAGATCGAGAATGTGACAAAGTCTTTCCATAGAAGTCCTCCCAATACACAATGCTAGCTTGTCAACCAGGCACCAATGTAAGGATATATTTCCAATACATAATTCTAGTTAACCTGAAGATGCCAATGCAAGGGTCTTCCACTATGTAGTTGACTAAGGCAGAGCCCATTTAGCATGTGGCTGTACACGGAAGCCACTGTACGAGAAACCTATTCAATCTCTAAGTCCCTGGGTGGTTTTCTTCTAGTGCACATACAAAAAGATAGCCATATAAACATGGTTCCATTTGTTGCCACCTTGTCCAAAATTGAGTATCCTCATTCCACCCAGGTGGTTCATTGAGTACTTGTTTTATTATATAAAACATATATTTTTCCAACACTTCATATATTCATAACATGGTATTCCACCCCAAGTATATAGCAGGGCTAAGCATACTACAACTATGATGTTTTCACTAAGGAAGATATAAAGGGTTTCCTAATAGGACATAGCAATGCATAGTAATATAGTAGCCCTATCATGCATACTACAAAAATACCACTAAGTGTAATGAAAATAGTAGGGATGATAGTGTCACTTGACTTTTAGTAGAGAATGTTGGTTCAGTTCTTGATCTTCCAAATATCACACTCTTCTAACTTCACTGCAATACAATCAAGCAAAACACATTTTCAAACCAACATTCAAACAATTTATCACACATAAAATAATAAAACCAAGGCAATGCATGCAAGCATGCAAAAGATATTTTTATTTAGAAAAGTGGTTCCTATTAGTATCTAATCATTTTAAAGTTCAAAGTGGTCATTTACTAAAGTAGTAGAACCATTTGCCAAAGGTTTCATCTCATAAACCAAATATTATGCTAAGGTGATATTTATGTTGTTGAAAATATCTTTTAGCAAAGCAATGACTTTATATACTTCATCAAATATGTTCTTAAATCTCAAAACTTGGTGTTTATGGTCAGACGGTTTGAATCAAATCATTTCCCAAAGGTTTTACTCAAAATTCATTTCTAAACCATAAACAATATTTTTATTTGACTAGAAATGTGCTAATTCTAATATTTATACCTTAACTTCACAAAATACATTTTTAAATCCATAAGTTGGTTCCTAAGGTCAGTAGGTTCAAAAAATCCAATTTGCAAAGATTTCACCTTAAAAATATATCTAGAACATTTTTTATATTCAAATTATGCCTACACATGTTTCTGCAAATTCAACCAATTTCCAGAAGCAAAACATTAAACAAAGTGCATGGTTGGGTAGGATTTGTCTTGCTGATTCCATTGATATAAAATTTGCAAAATTTGGACGTGTAGAATTAAATTTACGAATTTTACAAGTTTGCAATTCTAATAGATCAAATTTCTATTTTAAATCCTGAGTCTGTCCATGTGGCTCATTCCTATTGGTCGGTACCGCTTCGTGCGGATCAGCCTCTGTGAGTCGTTGGATCTAAATAAGATCGTGCGGCACTGATCAACTCGTACCCCTTCGTCTAGATCTGATCTCAGCCAGACGATCGAGATCCAACGGGCACAATGCGTTGGACCAAGGACTGGCGGCGCTAGCCGCGGCTGGCGGCAGCGCATGCTCGGGCGGTGGCGTCACGGTGACTACAGGAAGCAAGGGAAGGAGGGGAGGGGTTTACCAGAATCGCCGTGCTTCACTGATGCTCGACGTGTTCAAGAGGAGGCAGGGGGGCGCACGGGGACGATCACAATTGCTCGCCGGAGTTGCTCTCTGCGTCGGGTTCCTCTGGTCGTTGACGCGGGCGAGCATGGGGAGTACAGGAGCATCATCGGGAGGGTTCGGGGTGGTCTGCGCTTACCAGGGAAGTTCGCCGGAGCAAAGGCAGACGCGGCGGTGCTCAGATGTTCGAGGTTGCCGATGTTCTAGAACGAGCGCGGCCGAGTTGGAGGTACTGGTGGATGCGCCTGGTGCTGGCGAGTAAGCTTGCGTGCAATGGGAGGCGAGGGGCGGCTGGTCGGCGCCGGAATTGGTTGGGGAAGCTCGTCGGAGTAGTGGCGTTGCCGACAGAAATCCAGGCAGCCTGGGGGCGGAGAAGGTGGGGTGAGCGAGGGGAATGAGAGAGGAGAGGCAAGCTCTTAAGTACGCGTGGTCGGGGGCGAGATTAACGCAGGCAATAACTCGAATTCATCGCCGCAATCAAGGGAAGCAACGGCGAGGGGGACGCAGTCGCGAGGTTGATGATGCTGCGCTGGCGGTGGGGCCGTGCTGTCTGTGAGGGAGAGAGAGGGGAGATGGGGTTCAGTCGTTAGTGACTTCGCGGGTGCAAGGTTGAGTGGAAAACGTTTCACCGCGGGGAGTTTAGTTGGGCTGCGAGTTGGGCTTGCTGGGCCTGTTGGGTTGGGTCTGCTTCGTTTCTTTTTTTTTAAACTAATTGCTTTTTATTTTCTATTTGGAATTTCTGTTTTGATTTTATTTCAACAAATTCAAACTCCAATTTAATTCAAACCACCACCAAACTTTGTGTTGATTTTAATTCTGTTTAACAACACATTCCAAAGTCCAAAATAAAATAATTCTTTTATTCTTTTAGGATCTATTAATAATTAAATAAATAGACCTTAGTCCTTATTTCAAATAGGATTTAATTTATTTTAAAACTTTATTTGAAATCTAAATAATACCCAAAACCTTTTCAGTAGGTTTTATTTGAAAATATAAAACACTTGGAATTCTTATTTAAAATACTTTAACAAGTTTCAATGTTTATTTAAAATGGAAAAGCCTTTACTTAAACAAAATTGGATATTAATAAATCCTTATTATTTTATTTAAAATAATCCTTTACTCTTTTTATCAAACAAAATATTTTATTTTAAAAGCTTGGCCAAGATTAATTTTAACTCTTTAAAATATTCCTTATTTATAACTCTACCTATGCTTTATAAAAACCATATCTTTTTATTAAAAGATCCAAAAATAGTGATTCCAACTATTAAAACTTTCTTTATTAATTTTTTATCTTTTTAAATCCCTTTAGGATTTTATTTGACCAAAATAGGTTTTTGATGTTTACAATTGGAATCAAAAAGTTTCTTCTCACCCTAAATTTCAACAATTATTTATTTTGTTTATTTATTTTTCACATTTCAAAATTTGGAAAATTTTGGGATATGACACTCTCTTTCGTTTCGGAATGAGGAATTGTCTTGCAAGGATTATATTATGTCTCAACTCCATGTTAACCTCAATTGGAAATAATTGTAGTATTTCACATCCAGATCCCTTTCCTTGAATTCTGAACGTACTTGGCAATCTCCAACAGGTTGTCTCCAATATTCCAAAGTGCCTTTTACTTTACTCCCTTAGGGATGTGTCCTTATTATGAACTTCTTAAATTGGGATCTCTTCTTTAGTTTATTATTATTATTAGATATTCTAATCCAACTCCTTAACTTGATCATCAATCTTCCTTATTATACTATGTAAGGTCTAGTAAGTCTCACTAAAACATGGTTTTTCAATTCTATCATACAATATTTGTGGCCAAAAGACTAATCTTTGATTTTTCATTGTATGTCTCAAGCTGGTAATCCTTCCAAGATTGGATGTGAAATCATTTAGTCCATACCCATTGGAATTTATTGTTCCTCTTTACTTATCCAATTGGATGTGCTTTATTCCCTCTCAAGGATTACTTAAGAGTTTTTTCCTTTAGAATTGGTCTGTTAAGACTATTCTGTTTTATTACTTCAAGCTGTTACCTTATCAAGATTTAGAATTTATTTTGTTATTTCCATAAGTACTTCTTCAACTTCCACTTATTAGTTACTTCAAGGTCTGAGTACTACTACCTTGAAATAAACTTCTATCTTTCATCCAGACATACTTCCGAAAGTACTTTTAATAATGATGACTTCCTTTAACCTTATGAAAATAAAACTTGCTATTGTTGTAGGTTAGTCCTTTTTCTCCTACCTTTATTTAGAAAGTCAGACAACAATACTTCCACTTATTGTTTACTCTCCCCCTTAGGGTTTACTAATGGTCTCTAAACTGCCTATGGAGTAACCCTTGGATTTATAACTAGAATGTAGGGCTTTGACTAGCTTATTCTGTACCTAGTTAGAGTTTTATGAAAGATTGTACGGTGTATCCACACAATTGTGGATCTCCGAAGTGAATCTTTCAGCATTATTTGTCTTACTTACTATTAGGACATTTTCTCTTTGATGCACCTAACTTCGCGAAGCGTTTTAGAAATCTATCGCTTAATATTTTATACTCCTTTAGGTCTTACTCAGCTTAATCCAAATTTTATGCTCTTTATGCAACTTCTAAGATGATCTGGTTCACTATGTCAACCAACACCGGCTGCGGACAAGATACCAACTGTGGATTAATTACCAAAATGGATCAAATACCAGCTGCGAACCATCCTAGGGTGGATGTATTATCCTATGGTTTCCAACATACTTATAGCATTATCTCTGAATTTTCAGAGCTTGAATACCATTTTGGATTCCAAAACATCTTCTTTGTACTTATTCATGATACTACCATGAACTTGGTACAACTTACTTTATTAACTTCTTAGCAACTTACCAACTTTAAATGAACTTTAAGTTCATTACTTCTTGTTGCTCCATACATCTTCTACACTAATCTTTCTTCTTAATGTTATTCAGTAATTATCTAAACTTGATCCATCCTTCAATTGGGATTGATACTCCTCATACTTGGCTTTACCCTTCAGGTAGGTCTTCATCTTGGTCTTCGGAACTCGTCACTCCCTTACACGAATTCCCATTCCTATCTAGGTCTATAACATCAAGTATTAACTGGATGTTGCAACATGCATTTTCACACCAAGTCAAACTTCATGTACAGATCTAGTCAATCAAGAAGATCCAGAAAAACAAATAAATCCAAATGTGTTACATATAACAAACAATATTCTAAGCCTAGAATATAGTAGTTGTGTATAATATCTCTAGAATTCCGGCTTAGTTGTGTATTATGTGACACCTCTTCGTATAGGTTTACATCGTGATACTTAGCACATAGGGTCAAACTATTCTTTATCTCAATATTTACCCAAATTGCTCAAGTGCAACAGGATAATCTTAAACAAAGTGGTCTCAAATTTGGTTTTGACTAACCTTTGGTCTCACCTTTGGAATGATTAACTATATTCAATATTTCTTTATTAGCCAACTAACCTCACATGATCTCTCCAAATGACTAATAAGATTCTATTTGTTAACTTAAACCAAAGATTATTAGAAATGGTACTTTCTTACTTCTACCTCATGATAATTTACTAAGTACTTGTCATACTTACACTCTCATCATGGTTTTGGAGCTAATCTCACCATGATCTTATTATGTTTTACCTGTACATTATGACTTAAGAGTTAATCTAGCCATGATGACTTTATTTCTCATGACTCTATCATTCAGTCTTATCATAATTTCACTTCATCACGTGAAATTCTCAAGTGAATCCCACATGATTACTACTCATTACATCAACATTGATCCTAATGATATTCATCATTATCAACACCCGGATTTTTAATCCTAGATGCCTGTTATGCCATACATCGCAATCCCAGGATTACCATTTTTGCGAGACATAACAGAATTGGATACCATAGTACATCATCCATTACAAACCGTACATAAGTTCTTACACAAATAGGGATCTCATGATCCAGTTCTTAATACAACATCAAGCAGCGGAATACGTAATAATAACGGTAGCGTAGGCGAAGCTCCATCTTCGGGGTCACAGGCAATGCTGACGATGGGAGATGATCCTAGTTGTCGTAACCTTCCTAGGGTCCATCCTCCAGGTACTCCTCTTCATAGTCTGGCCATGGGAATAGCTAGGGACAAAGCCATGAGTACTCTTTAAGTACTCGCAAACTAATACTAACAAGTGAAAGGGGGTTTTGATAATAGGACACTAGGCTCTAGGGTTATTTTCCAAAAGCCAGATTTATCTCTACTAAGTTCCAAAGCTAGTCATAATTTTATAACTCCTAAGGGCGAACTTGTACTCATGTCACAACTCTGTTGTGGTCAAGTCAAAGTCTCACTTCATTTCACAAGTCATTTTGAAAAGTCTGACGGGGGAACAGTATGGCCACTCCAACTGTCCATAACCGCGGACGCGGCTATTCGAATAGTTTGACACTTTGTAGAGATTGTACAGTTTCACCACAACATTCGATACATCCGTCAGGAACAAATCCTGAATTCCCCATACTTAGTTTGCGGATAATCAATCCTAACCTTTCAATTATACGCCCTAGTATAAGCATCTCTCCTGTGAGTTTGGCCTCCCAACCATGACCAACTGTCATCTTGGGTACTACACAGGTGGACAATCTTCACAAGGTAGCCTCATCTCAGACCTTGGCCGTGAGGTAACTAATACTAAGGTATATAAGTTTCCAGTCAAGCCCTACCCAATCTTCGGGTATTGTGGTTGTACGATAAAATTGGAATGGTATCGCATCCAGACAACCATCAGTTTTATAAAGGGCTAAGGCTCATGCCTCAACATTTTGATCACCAAAATCATCAGGTGTTCGGAAACACATGTCCAAAACATTTCAATAGAATGATCCATCATTCCAAGGTTTTCATAACCATTTTTCCATCAAGTATTCCCATCTAAAGTTGATCAAGTTTTAGGCTTAGCACTAGCATCTATAAGTGGGGGTAGGCACTAATGAGGGGTGGTAAACTAGTGGAGTTCTAACTAAGTTCAATCTCATGCCTTAAGATGACATCAAGATTATCTAGCTTAGGCCAAATTTTATGCTCTTTATGCAACCTTCAAATATCTTTCTAGTATCTACCATTCACTTAGGAAAAATCTAGGTAAGAGCTTTGATAAAGAAATAAAGTAAGATGCTTGCAAGTAAAACTAGGATTGGTTTATCAAGTGGTTATGATCACATATGCTTAAGGCATATAGTTGGCATGGTAACAAATAGTGGTTTGTTGCATCAGTAGGGTATCTTGCAAGGGTTAGCTTGCATTGGTCCACTTAGTTAATAAAGCTTGCTAAAGTAGAGTGCCTTGCAAGTTTTAGCTTGCCTTGTGCAGAGGAGTGGTTGAAGTTCTCCTCGGCTTCTTCTTCGTAGAATCCTCCTTCCTCCTTGTATCCTTGGTCGGTACTAGCGTCTATGAATAAATACGAGGTACACAATCACCAAACAATACTTAACTACTTGCAATCATCACACACAAGGGTCCTATAGATGATCTAGCATCATCACTAACATTACAAGATTAAAGCTTGGTTTAATTACTTTTATTTTTAGAAAAGTAATTTCTACTCATTGAAAAACTACTTGAGATTTAATATTCTCCAAACCAAACATGGGATCATGTTGACACATGTCATCACCACATATTTTAGTTCATGGGAATGTGATTTAAAGTGGTGTCACAATTTAATAAGGTTTTACCCTTTTATTTTAATTAATTAAAGTGACTATAAATGCCTATGGGGCATTCTTTTATTACTTGAACATTATTTCTGCAAGTAAACCTATATATTTTTATATATTCTGAAAGGTATGGTTAAATGTGATTTTTGAGAGTTGGAATCAACTCAAAAGCTATTATGGTTTAAATTTGAAAATGTTTGAATGCAGAAAAGCTTCTGCCTTGTTATTTTTACCATGGGTGATCTATAGATCCAAATGACTTGAATCCAACGGGCTTGGATTCAGCATTCACAGACCTTTCTAACAAAATTGGTTTCATTAAATTTGGTGCATTGAATCGATCTGTGTTGATTTTTGAAATTGGGTACAGAAGTGAGTTTGAAATAAAATGGAAAAGGTTTAATTCAAATAACTGGGCTGCGCGCGAAAAGTTAACGGGCCGGCCTGCTAAGCGCAGTGCTCCCGCGGGCTGCTTAAGTGGGTTTCCCCACTCGTTAGTGAGACAGGGGGTGCGAAGCAGTACGGGGCAACGTGGATCGTTTGATCTGATTCTAATCCAACGGCTGAGAGTCATCGTCGACGTTGAGCAACTCCGGCGAGAAAGAAACCTAGCGCGGCCAGTGGGGGTTGCTGGGGGCTCACCGGGGTGTAGGCGAGGGTCGGCGAGGAGGGCGAACGACGAAGTCGACGATGGCGAACTCAGGGGTGGTCGCGGCAGCTCCTAGGGTGGACGAAATCGATGGCGCCCTTCTTCTCCAAAGGCGGCGGGCTCCGGTGAAATTCCGGCGATGCGATGCTCGCCTTGCTCTGGGAACGGTGTGGCACGATCAGTGATGAGAGGGGAGTAGAATGGTGTGAAGAATTCGAGCGGGGGAGTCCTCTATTTATAGTCGAGTGAGGGGACTGTCGGGGTGCACGGTGAGCTCGTCGGGGGCGATGGTACAGACGGCTATTGGCATGGGCGAAGGTAGGGGACGGTGCGGTGTTCCCTAGCGATGCTCAACGACACGGTTTCGAGGCGTGGGGCGGTGTGGCTTGGTCTGGAACATGCGACGCTCGGCGCGGCAAAGGCGGCGTCTTCGACGGCGAGCAGTGGCTGTGCATCACGGGGCAGCGAACAGGGATGTCTAGCGGTCTCCTGGGTCGGTGGTGATCATATATGCATGCGGCGAGGGCGGCGCGCGGTCTGTGGGCTTCGGTCGAGGGTGGCGCTCTGGCGCACGCTCGGCATGGTCGCTGGCGGTCTGTGCGCGGTCCGTGCGTATGGTCCAGGGGTTGGCAAGGTTCGAGCGGTGCACAGGGAGTGGCGGTGGACGGTGGGCTGCCTCCCAGACATGCTGGCTAGGCTTGCTTCTCCTCCTAGCGTGCTGTCGACATGGGGGTGACATGGGTGTGCTCGGTTGTTCACCATTGATGGCAATGCCAAGCTTATAGTGGGGCTAGTGCTTGGTTTAACTTGCTAGATGATCTACTGAGATGGTTGTGAGCTAGAGAGGGAACAAGTTAGGCTTCAATCACTGCTCACTATAGTGTTTAGATTTTGTATGATTTGTGTCTACAACCTGTTTGATGAAATGGCCGCATGAATTCAAGTTTTGAATTTTGAAAAGATTTTTGGTGGGTGTGCTAGATTGGTGCTGGTGAGTCTGCAGATGCTTGGGTTTTGAAAGTTGAGATTGTTTGAGTGGTTTTTGAAAAAGTGGGATCTTCCCATATGATAAAGATTCAATTTTGAAATGTCATTTAAACTATGCATTTGAAAGTTTCTGGATGATCACAAAGTGGGCCTTGATACTTTGTTATGAGTACATTCAAGGGGTGCAAAGATCCAGAAAAGTTTCTGTTAGGTTCTGAAAGTTTGAGACAACCAAAGTAGGCATGGGAGTTAAATTGGTCAAAATGACCATTCCTTTATTTTATTTGTTTTGATTTATTTGTCTTTAGGAAAAGTGTGGGAAATTTTTTAGATGATGTTTATTTCACCTAAGAAACATTTTACAAGCATGGAAACAAACAAACAAGGTGGTTCAAAAGAATTTCAAATGAAATGCATACTCACATGCATGCATTCATATTTTTATTTAGAAAAGTTTTTGTTAACCCTAATTTTGATGATTAGAGTTTGATGATTTAAGTTTAGTATTTTTGGGATGTTACAAACCTTCCCCCCTTAAACAAAATATCGTCCCGAGATTTGAAAAAGGACGAAAAGATTACCTAGGATTTGAAGAGATCGGGAAACTCCGTCCTGATGTGATCTTCACGCTCCCAGGTAGCTTCCTCTTATGTGTGGTTGCTCCACTGAATCTTGAAAACTTGATGCTTCGGGTTCGGGTAGTTTGAAAAGCTTCTTCCAAAATACGGATGGGTACTTCGGGATAGGTCAGGTCATCGTTGATCTCTATGGTCCGGTGATCGATATATTTGAACACTTCGGTCTTCTCGGGGACTTCGAGACACTTGCGAAGTAACGAGATATGGAACACATTGTGCACGGTTGACATCTCTTCGGGTAGTTCCAATTGATATGATACTTCTCCTCGACGGTTCAGAATCTTGAAAGGTCCGATATATCTGGGGCTAACTTTCCTTTGAGTTGGAAACGTTGCATTCCCTTCAATGGCGACACTTTCAGATTACAAAATCTCCTATGTTGAAGGCGAGGTCTCGACATCTCTTATCGGCGTAACTCTTCTGTCTGGATTGGGCGGTCTTGAGGTGCTCACGAATCTTGTGAACCTTCTCTTCTGCTTCTCGTAGGATGTCGGGTCCGAAGATCTGACTCTCTCCTACTTCTGACCAATTCAAAGGGGTACGGCACTTCCTTCCGTACATGTATTCAAATGGGGACATTTGCAAACTGGCTTGATTACTGTTGTTGTATGAAAATTCTGCAAACGGCAGACAGTCTTCCCACTTGGATCCATATTCTAACACACATGCTCTCAGCATATCTTCGAGTATTTGGTTTACTCGCTCCGTTTGTCCATCGGTCTGAGGGTGATACGCGGTACTGAAATCTAGACGGGTTCCTAAACCTTCTTGGACTTTCTTCCAGAATCTCGAGGTAAACTGAGTTCCTCGATCCGATACGATGTTCTTGGGGACTCCATGCAAACTAACGATTCTAGCGATGTACAACTCCGCTAGCTTCGAACTCTGATATGTGGTCTTGACGGGCAAGAAATGGGCGACTTTGGACAATCTGTCCACTATGATCCAGATAGAGTCATTTCCCCTACTAGAAGTAGGCAGTCCAGTGATAAAGTCCATTCCTACAGAATCCCATTTCCATTTCGGAATCTGCAAGGGTTGCAACAATCCAGCGGGTCTTTGATGTCCTGCCTTGACTCGCTGACAAATATCACACTTGGCGATATAGCTTCCGATTTCTCTCTTCATCTTATGCCACCAAAATTGCTCTTTCAAATCTTGATACATCTTAGTTCCTCCGGGATGGATAGAATAAAGAGTATCATGAGCCTCCTTCAAGATAACTTCTTTCAACTCAGAATCTCCTGGTACACAAAGGCGTCCTTTGTACCACAGAACTCCTTCTTTGTCTTCGGTGAATCCGGGTACTTTGCCTGTACCGATACGACGCTTGATTCCGTCGATACTAGCATTTCCCTTCTGTGCCTCTTTAATCTGACTGATCAAAGTGGGCCGGAGTTCTATGCTAGCCAAAAATCCTTCACTTACTAATTCCATTCGAAAATCTTCCATATCTTTGTGCAAACTTGGTTGCTCCTTCAAAATCATGGAGTTCAAGCGGCACGGCAATCTGCTAAGGGCATTGGCTACTACGTTGGCTTTACCAGGGTGATAGTGAATGTCCAGATAGTAATCCTTGATTAGCTCTATCCATCTTCTCTGTCTCATATTCAGCTCCTTCTGAGTGAATACATACTTCAGGCTCTTGTGATCCGAATAGATCTCACAATGGTTTCCCATCAGGTAATGTCTCCATGTTTTCAGGGCTAGAACTACGGCTGCGAGTTCGAGGTCATGGGTTGGGTAGTTTTGCTCATGTTGCTTCAGTTGTCGAGATAGATAAGATATAACTTTGCCTTCTTGCATTAGCACACATCCGAGACCAGTCTTGGATGCATCACAATACACATCGAAGAGCTTCGTGATATCCGGCATGATCAAGATTGGGGCTGCAATCAATCTCCTCTTGAGTTCTTGAAAACTTGCTTCACATTTGTCGGTCCATTCAAACTTCTTGTCCTTCTTCAGCAATTGGGTCATGGGTCTGGCGATACTAGAGAATCCTTCTACGAATTTGCGGTAATATCCCGCCAATCCGAGAAATGCACGAACTTGGTTTTGAGTGGTTGGGGCTTGCCAATCTTCTACATCTTTCACTTTGGCAGGGTCAACGGCAATTCCTCCGGCTGATACAATGTGACCGAGGAATCCTACCTCCTGTAACCAGAATTCAAATTTGCTAAACTTTGCATACAGCTGATGCTCTCTAAGGGTTCCAAGAATGGTCCTTAGGTGTAGCTCATGTTCTTCTTCTGATTTGGAATAAATCAGAATGTCATCGATGAAAACAACGACAAACTTATCCAGGAATTCCATAAAAATCTTATTCATGAGATTCATGAAATAAGCGGGGGCATTGGTTAGTCCGAAAGACATGACTGTATACTCATACAATCCATATCTGGTGGTAAAGGCAGTCTTTGGGATATCCTCTGCATTAATTTTGAGTTAATGATAGCCAGTTCTAAGATCAATCTTAGAAAACACTTTGGCACCGGTCAACTGATCAAACAAATCTTCTATCTTGGGCTAGGGGTACTTGTTCTTGATGGTGACATCATTCAATTTCCGGTAATCCGTACACAAACGGTTACCTCCATCATTCTTGTGCACAAACAAGACAGGTGATCTCCATGGGGACGCACTTGGTTGAATCAATCCAATGTCCAGCATGGAATCCAGCTGCTGCTTCAATTCTGCTAGCTCTGACGGGTTCATACTATATGGTCTCTAGGCTATGGGTCCGGTACCAGGAATTAGTTCAATGATAAACTCGATATCCCGATCTGGGGGCATACCGGGCAAAACATTTGGAAATACATCGGGGTATTCACAGACTATCCGGACTTGGTCAATGGTAGGTTAGACTATACTCTTGTTGCAATTGAATTGGCGAGGTAAGGTTTCGGATATATGCTCGACTGATATTCCGGCGGTACTGGTCATGGTTATGGCTTTCTTGGCACAGTCAATCAATCCTTTATGTTTGGACATCCAATCCATTCCTAGTACTACTTCCAAACCTTTAGTTCCGAGTACTATCAGATTTGCATAAAAATCTATGCCATGGATTCGGATAGGGACGGCTTTGCAAATTTTCCTAGCCTTGGTGGTTGATCCGGGAATTTGAACAATCATAACATGCTTCAGTTTGGTTGGTTGAATTTTACTAGTGCATGAAAATTCTTCGGTGACAAATGAATCCAATGCACCAGAATCAAACAACACTCTTGCAAGTACTGAATTAATAGAAAACATACCCAGCACGACGTCTGGCGCTTCCTGAGCTTCTTCAGCATGCATGAGAAAAAGACGGCTGTTGCGGTTGAGTGAATTCCCTGGGGCAAATCTTCTTCCTGGCTGAACACGACGCTGCTGCTGAGATGGGGCATTGGCATTGGGGGCTGTAGCATTCTTCTTGTTGGGGCACTCATTGGAATAGTGGCCTTTATTTCCACAGTCATAACAGGTCACTTGCGACTTGTCCTTGGCTTCTACAGGCACAACATTGCTTCCAGTCCTCGGGGCAGTGTTGGTGTTGGTGGTAGCATTGTTGTTGTTGAACTTGGGTGGGGCACAGTTGAAATTGCTAGCGTTACCGGGGTTGTTGTGATTTCCTCCGGGTCTAGGGTTTCCATGGTTGGGATAGGTCAGATGGTTCATCCCGGGTTTGTTGGTTCTTGGAGCAAATCCTGGAGATGGGTTGGGACGATACTTTGGGGTCTGATGGGTTCCTGGCTGATGCATCATGCGACGCTTGCGGTTCTCATTGGCTTGGTTGATCTTTCCTTCCATCTGGATGGCCGAGTCGACAAGGGCTTCAATATCCGCAAAGGGGATATTGACTAACACTGTCTGCATCTCGTCATGCAGACCATTCAAGAATCTTTCTTTCTTCTTGGCTTCGGTGTCAATCTCATCCGGGGCATACCTAGCTAATGACAAAAATTTGTCACGGTATTCCACTACAGTCATCCTTCCTTGCTTTAGTTCTCTGAACTCGTCTCTCATTCTCTTGATCAAACCTGGTGGCACATGGGTTCTGCTAAACTTGACCTTGAATTCCTCCCAGGTCATCATCTGGCCTCCGGTCATTGCGCGAACACTGTTCCACCATGCCCTGGCATCTCCGGCTAGATAGTGGGTGGCGAACAGAACTTTCTCGTTGGCTTCCACTCCGGCTACTTCTAGGTTATTTTCCATGGTTTGCATCCAATCATCGGCATCTAGGGGTTCTTCTGACTTAGTGAAAACAGGTGGGTTGGTATTCTGGAAGTTCTTGAGCTTAGATCCGTGGTTGTCCTGATTTCCGTGGCCTTGGTTGTTGTGGGCAAGTTGGGCTATCTGCTGAAGTGTGGCTAGGTTGGCTTGACATTCTGCTCTTTCAGCTTCGCGGTCAGAAGTCAACATTTGCAGAATCTGCAACATCGGGTCCGAGGATGAACCACTTTCTCCACGTGGCATCTGAAGATTGAGATAGATCATGAGAAAAGAGGGATATTTCTAAAGTTTTGGGTCTTTGAAAAAATTTTAAAGTTTGAATCAGATTTTCTAGCAACTTGCTTTTTCATTCATTCATTCATAGCACCCAGTACAACACACACCACAACAAAGAAAAACAGATGGTTTTAAGAACCATTCTGAGAACTACGATAAAGTGGGACCGAATAGTACTCACTACGCTAGTGCTCAAGTGCTACTACTCCTTGGAATTTGTGGCCTCATCATCCTCATCATCATCGATGAAGGCGAAATCGTCCTCATCGATGAAGAAATCCATAGCCTGATCCTCCAGAAAATCATCGTCATCACTGAGATAGGAGTAAGGGTCTCCACGAAGATCCTCTCCGGCATTCTCCCTTTCCTCTAAGTGCATGTCTCTTTCGTGGATGGTCTCCTCCAAAGATGAGATGCGGTGGCGAAGACGGGAAATAATGCGCTCCTTCTTGTCGAGCTGACGGCGGCGAGACTTGCGATCCTTTGCTAGCATGGCAATGGTTTGATCCTTCGTCTTGATGATGGCAGATTTGTGGTTGCAGTAGTCACGGCAGTTGTCCAACTCCTGCTGACGATCGTACATCATGAAGCTAAGGTGGTCCAATTAGGTCTTCAGCTCGTGGTGGTATAGAGCTTCCATTGGTTGTCCGTTAGCATCACGCCTTGGGAAAAACTCAAAGCGAGTACCCTTGATCTGATTGATGCTCTGCCCACACAGACGGGAAAGAGCTTCTTGCATGGCCCTGGAAAGTCCATCGAGCCAGTTGTTTTCCCTCAAGGTAAACTGAATTCCTTCCGCAGTGGGAGGTTCAATCTTTCCTCGGAGACTTGCAAAAATTAGCCACTGCAGATCTTCTCCTCCTTGATCATTGAGCTGAGCTCCGAAGAACTCGGGGTGTGGATGCTCTAGAAGTTCCGAAAGCTGGTCCAAATCCCTCTCAAATATAAGGTCTCCTCCATTCCCCAATTGGTAAAACTTGCTGTACTTCACGTCCATCTATAAGAATATAGGATGAGTAAGTTAGTAGAGTGATAAAGTGTGTCAAAATTTTATGTATTTTGCAAGAGTTTTTGAGGAACATGAATTTTCATGAAAGAATCAAAGGGATAAGAATGAGAGTAAGTTTTTGTAAATATTTGTTTTCTTTGGTTTTGGAAACTAAGTTTTTGATTCAAACGTCCAATCTAACTAGGGTCTCCTATGGTCAGGATGGCTCTGATACCAACTTGTCAACACCCGGATTTTTAATCCCAGATGCCTGTTATGCCATACATCGCAATCCCAGGATTACCATTTTTGCGAGACATAACAGAATTGGATACCATAGTACATCATCCATTACAAACCGTACATAAGTTCTTACACAAATAGGGATCACATGATCCAGTTCTTAATACAACATCAAGAAACGGAATACGTAATAATAACGGTAGCGTAGGTGAAGCTCCATCTTTGGGGTCACAGGCAATGATGACGATGGGAGATGATCCTAGTTGTCGTAACCTTCCTGGGGTCCATCCTCCAGGTACTCCTCTTCATAGTCTGGCCATGGGAATAGCCAGGGACAAAGCCATGAGTACTCTTTAAGTACCCGCAAACTAATACTAACAAGTGAAAGGGGGTTTTGATAATAGGACACTAGGCTCTAGGGTTATTTTGCAAAAGCCAAATTTATCTCTACTAAGTTCCAAAGCTAGTCACAATTTTATAACTCCTAAGTGGGAACTTGTACTCATGTCACAACTCTGTTGTGGTCAAGTCAAAGTCTCACTTCATTTCACAAGTCATTTTGAAAAGTCTGACGGGGAACAGTATGGCCACTCCAACTGTCCATAACCGCGGATGCGGCTATTCGAATAGTTTGACACTCTGTAGAGATTGTACACTTTCACCACAACATTCGATACATCCGTCAGGAACAAATCCTGAATTCACCATACTCAGTATGCGGATAATCA
Source organism: Avena sativa (assembly GCA_916181665.1). NCBI lineage: Eukaryota > Viridiplantae > Streptophyta > Magnoliopsida > Poales > Poaceae > Avena > Avena sativa. The sequence goes on from OV702281.1 coordinate 116,285,062, forward strand.
ATCCTAACCTTTCAATTACATGCCCTAGTATAAGCACCTCTCCTGTGAGTTTGGTCTCCCAACCATGACCAACTGTCATCTTGGGTACTGCAGAGGTGGACAATCTTCACAAGGTAGCCTCAGCTCAGACCTTGGCCGTCAGGGAACTAATACTAAGGTATATAAGTTTCCAGTCAAGCCCTACCCAATCTTCGGGTATTGTGGTTGTACGATAAAATTGGAATGGTATCGCATCCAGACAACCATCAGTTTTATAAAGGGCTAAGGGTCATGCCTCAAAATTTTCATCACCAAAATAATCAGGTGTTCGGAAACACTTGTCCAAAACATTTCAATAGAATGATCCATCATTCCAAGGTTTTCATAACCATTTTTCCATCAAGTAATCCCATCTAAAGTTGATCAAGTTTTAGGCTTAGCACTAGCATCTATAAGTGGGGGTAGGCACTAATGAGGGGTGGTAAACTAGTGGAGTTCTAACTAAGTTCAATCTCATGCCTTAAGATGACATCAAGATTATCTAGCTTAGGCCAAATTTTATACTCTTTATGCAACCTTCAAATATCTTTCTAGTATCTACCATTCACTTAGGAAAAATCTAGGTAAGAGATTTGATAAAGAAATAAAGTAAGATGCTTGCAAGTAAAACTAGGATTGGTTTATCAAGTGGATATGATCACATATGCTTAAGGCATATAGTTGGCATGGTAACAAATAGTGGTTTGTTGCATCAGTAGGGTATCTTGCAAGGGTTAGCTTGCATTGGTCCACTTAGTTAATAAAGCTTGCTAAAGTAGAGTGTCTTGCAGGTTTTAGCTTGCCTTGTGCAGAGCAGTGGTTGAAGTTCTCCTCGGCTTCTTCTTCGTAGAATCCTCCTTCCTCCTTGTATCCTTGGTCGGTACTAGCGTCTATGAATAAATACGAGGTACACAATCACCAAACAATACTTAACTACTTGCAATCATCACACACAAGGGTCCTATAGATGATCTAGCATCATCACTAACATTACAAGATTAAAGCTTGGTTTAATTCCTTTTATTTTTAGAAAAGTAATTTCTACTCATTGAAAAACTACTTAAGATTTAATATTCTCCAAACCAAACATGGGATCATGTTGACACATGTCATCACCACATATTTTAGTTCATGGGAATGTGATTTAAAGTGGTGTCACAATTTAATAAGGTTTGACCCTTTTATTTTAATTAATTAAAGTGACTAGAAATGCCTGTGGGGAATTCTTTTATTACTTGAACATTATTTCTGCAAGTAAACCTATATATTTTTATATATTCTGAAAGGTATGGTTAAATGTGATTTTCGAGAGTTGGAATCAACTCAAAAGCTATTATGGTTTAAATTTGAAAAATGTTTGAATGCAGAAAAGCTTCTGCCTTGTTATTTTTACCATGGGTGATCTATAGATTCAAATGACTTGAATCCAACAGGCTTGGATTCAGCATTCCTAGACCTTTCTAACAAAATTGGTTTCATTCAATTTGGTGCACTGAATCGATTTGGGTTGATTTTTGAAGTTGGGTACAGAAGTGAGTTTGAAATAAAATGGAAAAGGTTTAATTCAAATAACTGGGCTGCGCGGGAAAAGTTAACGGGCCGGCCTGCTAAGTGCAGTGCTCCCGCGGGCTGCTTAAGTGGGTGTCCCCACTCGTCAGTGAGACAGGGGGTGCGAAGCGGTACGGGGCAACATGGGTCGTTTGATCTGATTCTAATCCAATGGCTGAGAGTCATCGTCGACTTTGAGCAATGCCGACGAGAAAGAAACCTAGCGCGGCCAATGGGGGTTGCTGGGGGCTCACCGGGGTGTAGGCGAGGGTCGGCGAGGCGGGCGAACGACGAAGTCGACGACGGCGAACTCAGGGGTGGTCGCAGCAGCTCCTGGGCTGGACAAAATCGATGGCGCCCTTCTTCTCCAAAGGCGGCGGGCTCCGGTGAAATTCCGGCGATGCGCTGCTCGCCTTGCTCCGGGAACGGTGTGGCACGATCAGTGATGAGAGGGGAGTAGAATGGTGTGAAGAATTCGAGCGGTGGAGTCCTCTATTTATAGTCGAGCGAGGGGACCGTCGGGGCGCACGGTGAGCTCGCTGGGGGCGATGGTACAGACGGCTATTGGCATGGGCGAAGGTAGGGGACGGTGCGGTGTTCCCTAGCAATGCTCAACGACATGTTTTCGAGGCATGGGGCGGTGTGGCTTGGTTTGGAACATGCGACGCTCTGCGCGGCAAAGGCGGCGTCTTCGACGGAGAGCGGTGGCTGTGCGTCACGGCGCGGCGAACGGGGATGTCTGGCGGTCTCCTGGGTCGGTGGTGATCGTATATGCATGCGGCGAGGGCGGCGCGCGGTCTGTGGGCTTCGGTCGAGGGTGGCGCTCTGGCGCACGCTCGGCATGGTCGCTGGCGGTCTGGGCGCGGTCCGTGCGTGTGGTCCAGGGGTTGGCAAGGTTCGAGCGGTGGACAAGGAGTGGCGATGGACGGTGGGCTGCCTCCCAGACATGCTGGCTAGGCTTGCTTCTCCTCCTAGCGTGCTGTCGACATGGGGGTGACATGGGTGTGCTCGGCTGTTCACCATTGATGGCAATGCCAAGCTTACAGTGGGGCTAGTGCTTGGTTTAACTTGCTAGATGATCTACTGAGATGGTTGTGAGCTAGAGAGGGAACAAGTTAGGCTTCAATCACTGCTCACTATAGTGTTTAGATTTTGTATGATTTGTGTCTGCAACTTGTTTGATGAAATGGCCGCATGAATTCAAGTTTTGAATTTTGAAAAGATTTTTGGTGGGTGTGCTAGATTGGTGCTGGTGAGTCTGGAGATGCTTGGGTTTTGAAAGTTGAGCTTGTTTGAGTGGTTTTTGAAAAAGTGGGATCTTCCCATATGATAAAGATTCAATTTTGAAATGTCATTTAAACTATGCATTTGAAAGTTTCTAGATGATCCCAAAGTGGGCCTTGATACTTTGTTATGAGTACATTCAAGGGGTGCAAAGATCCAGAAAAGTTTCTGTTAGGTTTTGAAAGTTTGAGACAACCAAAGTAGGCATGGGAGTTAAATTGGTCAAAATGACCATTCCTTTATTTTATTTGTTTTTATTTATTTGTCTTTAGGAAAAGTGTGGGAAATGTTTTAGATGATGTTTATTTCACCTAAGAAACATTTTACAAGCAAGGAAACAAACAAACAAGGTGGTTCAAAAGAATTTCAAATGAAATGCATACTCACATGCATGCATTCATATTTTTATTTAGAAAAGTTTTTGTTAACCCTAATTTTGATGATTAGAGTTTGATGATTTAAGTTTAGTATTTTTGGGATGTTACAATCATGTTGCCTTCGGTTATCAACTGATACTAAGATTTTACATTTCTTACTTAAATTCTAGTGTTAAGCTATACTATTAGAACTGCATCAATTGATGTCTTAAACTTGATCCTAATATACTGTGACCAATTAGCTTTCCTAAAGCATTTGGTGAGTTTATGTCTCCCTCGGAAGACACTAAATAGCACTATACTTGAGAAAAGATAAAATAATTACTCTTAAGAAATAATGACTTAAACATATGACTTAGGTGTGACAAGGTTATCCTCAAGTGGATACTCATCACAAGTCATAAGAATATTTGGTTTAGATAAGATGGCTCCTATAGTCACTATCCAACCTACAGATCTTCCTAAAAGGGTTTTAATCCTAAGGTCAAAGCATATGCTCTAATACCAACTGCGGTGACCCAGCATACCACTGCATGATGTAGTACACTATAGTCGTTGACATAACACCAATGAAACATCGTTCACTAGTATTACATCCCTCAGAGTAGTACAACATAAACATAAAAGGTCCAAGACATGACTATAGGTTACAACTCAACTCTTTACACAAGATCCAGAGAACACTCTAGGTTAAAGAGAGAGAAAGAAACTTCTTACAAAGAAGAATCAGGAATAAATAACTCATAGTTACCATACTTATAAAACTAGTAACTGAACTACTAGCTTGCATTGCTGCTATTGCAATACTCTACAGAAGTAGGTTCTATGGTTAGAAATTCTATTCTTATCTAATCAGCAACTTCGTCTTCACTTGAGTTGATGTATATGTTGACTTTCTTGACTTCATTGAAGAGCGTTAGCTTTTGATGATGATTCCTGGAGCATAACTTGATGTAGACATCGTCTATACCGGCTTTAGAACCTAGCAAGGGTTAAGAAGATACTTTGAGTACGAGCGTACTCAGCAAGTTCACTAGAAAAGGAGTGTTTGATGCACTATATCTACAGCCAAAGACCATAGGTCGTAGGCAATGCAGGTTTTCGTAAACATTTCTTCAAAGGTTGTTTTTATTCTGAAAAACTATGTGCATCAGCCTTCACGGGTTTACCAGAACTTTCATTGAGTTCCTTTCCCGCCGCGTTCGCAGCTCCTTCCCGGAACAGGGAGTAACAAGTTACAGTTTTTACACTATGCAGAGGTGCGTCACTTTACCCATGAGAGATCTTAGCTTTGTTGCACATTCGAATTGCAGGTTCGTTCACACTTCCTTGGTGTGAGGCCCAGACTGAGATCCAAGCCAGTCACTGCCTTCTCCGCGACCCCGCATGTCTCCTTGGTGTACGCCAGCCCACCTATTGAAATACGGCAATGGCAGTACAGACCATTCAGATGCCGGAACTATCGTTCGACGTTGAGGGCTCCCACCCATATGCTGCATATCCTCTACGAATTACCATAAATAATATGCATGCTACGAGTGATAACAGCCACGACCCGCACATCCAGCTCCATGCGAGAGGGAAAAGATACAGCTGACTTCTCCGTCCCATTCCAAATCTCATGGTAAACGCGTAATATACGACGCAAGAATCACTGGAGACATTGGTTGTTAAGTCCTAGGTAATATGTTCCTTTACCACCGAAACTCTTATAGTAGGTTATTACCTCATGGTAAATAACCTATAATCAAATTATTATGAAAATAGTGTTTTCTGTCCTTTTTCAAATGCAGGTGATGATAAGACTGGATTTGCAAAATACTTTACAGAAAATAATCAAAGGACATGAGCAAGTGTGAACTTGCCTTTTGTGATTGCAAGATTATGCACTCACGGTCTTTAAGACAATATAAAAGATCCAATATCTGAAATCAACATCATTGGTCCGGTAAGGACTAATGTTTAAAGAAGCAAGATGCTTTTATGCATAAGTAATGTAATGCAATTTGATAAACGAGAATCCCGAGGATAGAGTTGATCTAGGATTTGGATACTGGAAAGGGTTTCCTTGGAATGTGTTGCCCTTTTAGATTAAGTTTCATACATGTGCTTCTTATTAAGGCTTGTGAGTGTGTGGATAACAACATGTATTTATACAACAATAAAATACACAATATGGAATGCTACTCAAGGTTGTTTACATCTTAATTGTTTATCTTCAAGAATTTAAGTATTAACAATATTATTATACAAGTAAAGTATAAAGTAAGGTGTTTACTATTAATTGTCATATGTTGATTGAAGTGGCAAAACGAATAACTTTTGAAGAAAAGATTCCTTTATTAAGGTTTAAACAATCTTTGTGGTTAATCAGATGTGGTTGATGTTGTTTGTGCTTGTTTGAATAGTTTGGGCTTGAGATGCTTTACAATTTAATTATAACAGACCAAAGTTAACTATAAATTTTTTAGCATTATACTTAAAGCTTTATAACTATGAGTAACTTTAAGAATGTAGATAGACTTAGGGTGTATTACTTGTGATACTTGTATCTTGTTCACTTTATATTGTTTCCTTTGAGTTACTTAAGAATGACATTACTTCTATTGGAGTAGTGATTTCTTTACATTATAATGGTATAAAGGGATTTACCTTCCTATAAGGGTGTGGTTAAGGTTTGTGAATAAGTAAACAACATTATTTACTACTTATGAACTCACTTATAGTGTTTTGATTTGTTTATAAACTTGTGGTTAATATAAAGAATGGGTTTTATCTTATTACAAATTATCTTTGGAGATTTTATATTTTTTTAAAGGTTCTTTTAGAATATAAATTACACATATAATTGAAGGATCATTCAATAAGATTGTATTTAAATGGTGTTAAATCATTTTGACCTCATAATGTTAGTATTTAAGATTAATACTATTTATTACATTTAATTGGTTAATTTAAGAAATATTAACAAATTTTATTTGTAATTTTATGAATTATTAACTAAAGAAATAGGTTTAAATTCTAGTTATGAAAGTTTTTAACTTTTTATTTAACTCAAAAGTGGAATATCACATTTTTAACATGTAGGTATTATTTTTGTGATTATGTTGGTATATTACATTTATTTTTGTGATTTATAAATAATAATATATGATTTTAATAAGGTTTATTACTTTATCAATAATTAATAATTAACAAATATTTAATTAAGAGGAATAATAATACATGATTATAGTTTTAAATTATAATTCTTTTTTTTCTAAGATTTTTGGTATTTTATTTATATTTTTTAACATTTACAATTATTAAAATATGAATTATTAAAGTTTTATTACTTATAAAACTTTTATTAAATAATATTTATTTAAATAATCATCATAATAATATTTGATAATGCTTTTAAGTTATGGATTTTTTTTTTCTAAATTTTTTCATATATTAAACATATTTTTCTGAAATATAAAACATAAGTTATTGATTTTATAAGATTGGATCATTTTATAAAACTAAATGTGTTTATTAGGTAATGCTGATGTCAGCATGCAATGAAGGGTTTTTCTCACCAGAGCCTATCCTACCCCCAGTCACTGACTGGTGGGACCTTTTGCCATGTCATTTTTATTGTTTTTATTTATTACAGAATTATTACTGAAAAGAAATAAAGGAAATTTAAATATGACATCACCATGACATCATGGTGACATCATCAATGGGGACCCTCACAGCAGCTTTCGATTCTATGGATTTGCTATTTGCGCGAGTTGGTGTTGGGGCTTATCGGGAGGAGGACGTCGCCGTGAACCTTATAGTGGCGGCGCCGCTCTGTTTTAGTCATCGGAGGTTGGTCGGCGACGAGCTCGCGCGACGGCGTGGCACTGCCTCACACGGGTAGGTAATTACGACGAGCGAGCGACGAATTGAAAGATGCTAGCATACTCAGAAGCTTACCAAGAATGCGAAGAAGGGCTCAGCGAAGCGAATCATGACCGGAATTAATAGGAATCGCGGCGGCCGGACTTCAGGAAGGAGATGTCGATTGAGGGTCTTAGGGCCTCTTCGGCTTGCGTTCTTTGTCCGAGAGCTTGAGAAATACACAGCGGAGCTCACAGCCTGGCCAGAGAGCAAAGGGGAAACCCCGAATGGCGTCGCCGGAGTTCTCTGGCCGATCTAGGGTTTCGTTCAGAAAAGGGTTTGGAGGAAAAGAGGAAGCTAGGGTTCGCCGGTGCGGTGGAGGGCTTCTTATAGGCATCACACAGCGGCAGCGGCAATCTTGGTGCGGTGCGACGGTGGTGTGAACGCCAGCGAGCTGCTTGCTCGATCGGGAGGCCGACGATGGCGCGAGGAAGACGACGGAGAATAGAGGATGAAGGGTTATGGCATTTTGGCAGGATGATGCTGGGCCAGGTGGGCTGCAGTGTGGCGCGTGTGGCCGACGAGTAAGAAGAGAGGAGATGGGCCATGGGCCAGATTTGGTGTGTCCTCTGTTTTTTTCTGGTTTTATTCTTTTTTTATTTTCTGTTTTGTTTTTAGCTTTGAATTTAAGCAATAACTTTGACTTAACTTTATGGAATTTTATTTGCTGAACATTTGCAGCAACAATGAAATTATTAAGAATCAACTGGTGAACTTTTGTTATATATTGTTTAGGGTTTCTTTATTCTCTTTATATAGATACCTTTTCTATTATGATTTGTGAGGGCCCTTAATATGAATTTAATTTGACAAAAAATCATAAACTTATTATATGTATTACTACTAACTAATGAGATTTTATTTCCATTAATATATAATATTAGGGCAACTTTTATATTTATTGGTACTTCATGATTATTTGATACATAAAGTTTTGAGTACTTAATAGGGTTAATATTATTCTCATAATTTAGGAATAGTAATGTATATATATTTTTATTATTAATAACAAAAGAGTTAAAGTTTAAATTGAAAATGCTTACCATAAGTTCTTAGAAGATTTAATATTCTCATATTTATTTTATTGATGTGAATAAAGATTAATGGCTAAACACATTGTCTTTATGTTTGAGATCATAATGATATTATCTGGAATGTCTCATGAAAAGGATTTGATAAAGATAACTCCTAAGCACATATGGTTATGATAATTAGAAATGATAAAGATGTGCTTAATTGATTTGTTATAGGAAAATATTCCTATGAAGCATTGTGGAAACAAGATGATAGATCAACCATAGTAAGTGGGTACTAGGTTTGGTCTTAGATTTCGGGTTTAGTGTTTAACAAGGATTCCTATATTCCATACTTCATAACTCTGAATTTCTGATTAAGGAATTCCTTTCCTAGATATACTACTCCTTCATATCCATCATCATATGTTAACATGATGATCTTTACTTCACAAGAACATTCTTATCCACCTTTTATTCTTCTAAATTCATTTGTAAATCCAATGAGCTTGACACAAAAGCTTTTCATAATATTTTCGTATCCATACTTGGTTATATCCACTACTCTACTGTTGATAATCCCCAATCCAACAAGTGGTTACTTCTAACTCCAATCATACTCTTCCTTAATCATCCTTCACTAATATCACTTCAATAGATGTATACATAAAATCCTACTTCACCTCAAGTGCTTAGTATTTCCAAAGAGGAAAATACTACTTATTTAATCCAATGTTGCTCTAACATCATTTTAATCATACTATATTATCTCTACTTGACTCCAATATCTAACATTCCAACATCACATTATATTAATGTGACTTGTAATGACTAATCTAGGATAATATATCTATACTATGGTTCAATCATGTTTTATCTACCAATGTCACTTATACAGGGTATAAGCATTCAATGTTGGTGAATAAGGCATGGTCATTATAATCCTTTGATCCTTTATGATTCAGGTATCCAGTTGGCTAAACAAGGCTTCCATCCATACAACATTATAGTTGTATTCTTATTATCTTTTGTTTAACTCTATTGGATTAAGAGATATATTTCATTGACTATACCTACTTGATCCAATAGTACTACTCCTGGTAACTATCTTCAGACTTCATTCTTGTAATCTTGTTTGTTACCATATTGATTTGATTTCCTCCAATCACTCCCCTCCTATAGATGACATCTTAAACTAGCATCACTATTTACCTCTTCTGACTTCTTTATAAGCCTTAAGTGAATGCTATAATAAGTACAAGAGTTGATAGGTCAAGAATTGGTGAATCAATAGTTAATTTCTCAATATTGATGAACAACAAATATAAGGATAGGATTCAATAAAGATGATAAAGATTTATATTGAAAGAAATATATATGGTGAATGATATTAACTTTGGTTTCTTTCCTACTCAATCTCACTAGAGAGTTAAAGTTAGGTATTTCCATGATACTCATGGTATAAGTAAATGAGAATAAGATATAGTTGTTACATTATTATTATTTGTGTTATATTTATAATATGGTATTCATGAGTGATTATAATGAATACTATGATATGATCAGCTAAGGATCAAATATAAATCATTAAGTAATGTATTAGGGTTTAATTTTTTTCCATTTGATCTACCCTTAGATCAAATCATGTTTACCCAAAGTAAGGTTTTAGAAAAGGTCATATTGAAACTTATCGCAGTCAACTTGATGATCTACTTCAATTCCATTAGATTAAGAGAAGCTTCAATCACTTTGACAAGTTTTTATTCAAAAGCGCGAAAATTATTCAGATTTTCTATGCATGAATGCAATGCACACATCTGTGTTCAGCTTATTTCTAAGCTCTAATGCTAGGATGTTACATCAATTCTCTTAATATCATTTTGTGTATGTGAGCTTCATTGATGAGTAGTGGCTATGAACCCAAGGATAATTCTCCGCGGTGTCATGCCACAAACTCTTACATCTCCCCAAACACAAAACCTGGTGTTTTTGGTCGAGGAGGACCGGAGTCTCCAGTGTGCTCACACCAGAGTCTCCGGTGTAGACCGGAGTCTCCGGTCGAGGAGGACCGGAGTCTCCAGTGTGCTCACACCAGAGTCTCCGGTGTAGACCGGAGTCTCCGGTCCAGACGGTTTTCAGGCCACTTAAGGGAGGTTGGGGTGAACTAAAACAGGTAGTTTCATTCATCTACCCCGACCTCCCCTCTCAACCCTACCGCCTCCTCTTCCAAAACTCCTCCCCGGAGGTCAAGAAGCCCCTGGGATCCACCGTGCCACCGGCCAGCCTCCTCCCCTCCACCATTGGGTCATTCCCACTGGTGGAATCGATCCCATGGACAGATCTAGTACCTCTCCTCCTCTTTTTCACCTAGGGTTCATCCCTTGATTTGATTTTGAGGATTGGTGCTGATTTTTCCCACGGGAATCACTTGTATGCATGCACACTATCGCATTAGCCTTGTTTTCTTGCCCGATCTGTTCGAATCACCCCCTCAAGCAGCCTCCCAGTTCATGCCCGAGCCTCCCGACCGGAGATTCCGGACCCCAGGGCCGGAGACTCTGTTCTAGGCCAGAGACTCCGGTCTGAGCCGGAAACTCCGGTGTGAACTACGGAGACTCCGGTGTGGGATGACTCAAACAGATCCAGTAATGTCTCTAGGCTCTTGTGTTGCACTTCTGGGACATATATGCTTACCTCCATGCTATCTCCCTCATTGTTGTTCACAGGTTCTGGTTCTCGTCGTCCTCCTCACACCAAGGCCAAGGCAAAGAGGGCCGATCCATGATATGATCAGCCGGAAACTCCGGTGTGAACTGCGGAGACTCTGGTGTGGGGTGACTCAAATAGATCCAGCAATGTCTCTAGGCTCTTGTGTTGCACTTCTGGGACATATATGCTTACCTCCATTCTATCTCCCCCATTGTTGTTCACAGGTTCTGGTTCTCGTCATTCTCCTCACACCAAGGCCAAGTCAAAGAGGGCTGATCCACGATATGATGAGACCGAGGGTCATTATGTTGTGCGCCCGTCCAACCAGAGACAGCTTTCCCGTGATGCATCATACATGAGGAGGGAGAGGGATAGGGTTGAGGAAGAGAACCGTGACAAGAGGGCAAAGTATGACAATCTTCAATCTTCGGCCCACATGTCAAAGAAAGAGTACCGTGAGCTGCGGAAGACTGATTTCTATGCCTTGCCACGTACCAGCGAGGACCCATGCTATTTGAGGAAGGAGCAAGCTTTCTTCATGAAAGACATTTACAACGTGCTCAAGAAGTCACCTGTGTGCCCGCAGAAGTATATGAGTGTAGAGCAGATGAGGAACATCTCCTACTTCTCTGATGCACTATGAATTTGTGAGAAGCTATGAATTTGTTGCACTCTGATGAGCAACATCTCCTACTACGGTTGTGTTTGGGTTTGACCAAGCAAGGACTATGACCTGGATGACTGGAAACCATCGGTGCTCTGCAACTTTCTACAACTTTGTTGATGCCATCTTTGAGACCTTTCAGCGCGTGTCCACTCATGTTGGGGTGCGTATGCACTCGGCAGCTCTTGGGGAGAACAAGAACAAGCTTGCCCCTTTGTATGGCAACGAGGGTGTTGTGGGCGGGTCCAAGGGACTCAAGCCCCTCTACAATCTGATGTTGAGGATCTTCCGCCATACCATTTCCCCTAGTACTGGAAATGATGATTCCATCAGATGTGGTTTGGTCAACTTGCTCTATCATACCCACAGGATTCACATGGCTGGCCCCGAGGCAGATGCGGATCCTATTGATACTATGGATTTCATATTTGAGGAGATGTACCATGCCCTATTGTACAAGAAGGATCCTCCATGTGCACCACTTTTCATGAGGCTCATCAACTCCTAGGAGCATGATTCACCTCTCTCTTTGGCTCCCAACCTTACGGAGCACACTCTTGTATCACTGTAGTAGAAGGGACGCATGGGGCCTCCTCCTAGACGCTCATATGCCAATGAGGAGGAGGAGATCACTGAGACCGAGAGGGCTCCCTCTCCTACTAGGGCTTGGAGGAAGAGTGTTTCCAATACACCCATGCCTCCCATGACATTAGAATATGTTCATGAGAGGGTCAAGAAGGCCTCATTCTGGGAGAGGACTCTTTGTTGCATGAATGTGGACATCCGCAAGCAATAGCACGCCTCCTACAAGAGCAACCGTCGCATAGAGAAACTCCTCAAGGAGATTAAGGCTCAGGGAGAATAGGATGATGAGGAAGGAGAGGATGAGTACACTTATGAGCATGACGCTCAAAAATCCACTGAGTCAGACTACACTCTTTCTTTTGGGGCATGGAATGCCCAACAGGATAGTTTGGTAGATTGGAAGACCTTCTCTGATGTCACCTCTGGATATCGATACCAGGGTACCTCCTCTTCTCGCCCTCACGGCAAAGGGCTTGCAGCTCCAGATGGTGATGATGACTATGAGGATGATGATGAGGATCATGATATGGATGAGGAGGACAAGGATGATGATGACGAGGACTACTGATCCGTTGGGGCGCTAGCTTAGGTCTTTTCCCTATCCGGCGTTTCGATGCCAAAGGGGGATAAGACATTATCATCGGGATTTGCATGGGCTTGGACTTTCTTTTTATTGCTTTCTATTTTCCATCTCGAACTATTTGCTATTTGTGTGAGGACATGATTCCCCCTACATTATTTTAAATCGTGTGATGACTATGTTTTACTATCCATCTACTACCAATCGTGCATGCTTTACATTGTTTATCTTAGTGCACATAGTCAGGGGGAGCATTGCTATACACTGTCATATCTTATTATATCTTATTTCAAATATTTCCATGCAAAATCACTTGTTTTCATCAAACACCAAAAAGGGGGAGAATTAAAGGACATTTACTGTCGTAATCACTTTTGGTGTTTGTTAAAAACAAGTAGATCATTTTATAGTATGCTAATGTCTACAGGTTGATATAATGCAAAGTGAAAAGGACCCTTGGCCTACGGAACTTTCCCTGCAATATTTGCAAGTTCTTGGGAATTCTAGACCGGAGTCTCCAGTCATGCTGGACCGAAGTCTCCGGTGTGGTCCGAAGTTTCCCTAGGAGTCTCCAGATGGGGCTCCAGAATTTAGCCTGGGATAGTCTGATGGGTGGTCCATAGGAAGGTCCGGAGACTGACCAGAGTCTTCGGTCCAAGCCTCGGACCGGAGTCTCCGGTGTGGCTGGACCAGAGTCTCTAGTCTGCTTGGTTCACAGAGGCGCTAGGACAATCTGATAGGTGGTCCGGAGGCTGGTCCGAAGATTGGCCGGAGTATTTGGTGTAGACCGGAGTCTCCGGTCTGCACACTGGAGTCTCTAGTCTGACTTTTCCCCAACGGCCAGAAAACGGTTCAGTGGAGTGAAGGGCTATAAATAGAGGACCTTAACCCCTTCCTCCAGCTGCTCGACCCACTCAAGAACACCATCCCCATTTGAGCCACCAAATCAAAAAATCTCTTCATCCAACCATCCAAAGTCATTGATCTTTGGAGGATCGAATGAGGAGACCTTGATCTAAAGCTTCACCAACAGAGATCTTCATTTCCCCCTCATTCACTTGAGGGCCCCCATGCTCTAGTGTTTCTTTGCAAACCCTAGATTTTGATTTGGTTCTTGCAAGCTTGTCTTTGATTGTTTGATAGCTTGCTTTTATTTGGGATGCTCCAATTAAGTTGTGGATGTGTACCCCAAACTTGTTTTAAAGGTGTCGGCTTCCACCTCAAAGGTTACCGATATAGTGGAAGAGGTGAATCGAACCCTTTGGGGTGAGGTTCATCAAAGAACAAGGGAGGCATGTCGTGGCGTTGGTGGTTTGAAACCACCCCTCTCCACACATAGACATACTTCCCCTCAAAAGGAAGGAACTACGGGAAACAAACCCTTGTGTCTCCGCACTCCACTTTGGTTACTTCTATCCTTTACCGCACTTTACTTGTTCTTGCTTAGTGTTTGTGCTAGTTGGTGCTAGTTTGACATATAGGTAAATTCACCTTAGTTGCATAATCTAGAGAATTTACATTTCTTGTCAAACCCTAATTTACAAAATAAGAAAATTTGAAGTAGCACCTATTCACCCCCCTCTCTAGGTGCTCATACGATCCTTTCAGTTTACATACCATGCTATAATTGTATTAACCGGAAACATTAATACTTGTGTGATTTGTAAACATGTAAAATTCCCTAGTAAAGCCTCTAGTTAAACTAGCTTGTTGTTTAATATATGATCATGGTTTCGTGATCATGAACATTGAGATGTTATTAACAACAAGGTCATATCATTAGGAGAATGATGTGATGGACATACTCCTATAGATAAGCGTAGCATAAAGATCAAGTCATTTATATAGTTTGTTTGCTATAAGCTTTCAGATAGATACTAACCTAAATCCTTTGACCATGAGATCATGCTTATCACCATCATCGGAAGCATGCTTTGATGACATCAAACACAGCTTCGTAACTGGGTGGTTATAAAGGTGGCATTGAGTGTTCGGAAAGTATGCGTTGAGGCACATGGATCAAGAGTGGGATTTCTCCATCCATATGACGAATAGATATACTCTGGGCCCTCTCGGTGAAATATCATCCAATTATCTTGCAACCATGTGACTGGCTCACAAGGGATCACATATCACAAGAATGATTAAAGAGTACTTATCAGTAACGAGGTTGAACTTGGTATGCAGAGATACCGACAATCAGACCTCGGATAAGTGAAGTATCGCGATACAAAGGGAAATTGGTATCGTATGTAAATGATTCTTTCAATCATGAAGTAATGGTAGAAATATGTGGGAGCCAAATGAATTCATAGATTCCTATATTGGTTATTGATCGGAGAAGAGTCTCGATCATGTCTACATAATTCACGAACCGTAGGGAGATACACTTAAGGATTCAATGTTGTTTAGTAGATATGGAATGTGAGTAAAGAGATCGAATGTTATTCAGAGTCTCAGATGGGATCCGGGATATCACGAGGATATCCGAAATGGTCAGGAGAATAAGTTTCATATAAGGAAAGTCCAATTCCGGAGTTCAGGAATAGTCTCGGTGTTTTCACTGAAATGTTCTAGAAGGGTCTAGAAGGTCCACCGATCCGGAAGGGAAGGGTACATGGATGTTTCATGACAAAGTGGAATGGTTGCATCATGTCCTACGTCACTTGGCTAAACACTTGGAAGAGATAAATCAAACTCTAGTTTGAAAGTCAAAATAAGGCAGTTTGAAAAGGTCAAAGTGGGACTTTGGTTCCAAGTGGAGGGAGGGAAGGAATCCTCCCTATCCCTTGCACATGCCACATGAGGTGGAGTTGGGGAAGGAACCGCCCCTCCCTCTCATAAATAGATTGGAGGGGCGCCCCCTGGCAACACAGAAGAAACCCTAGGTCAGCTGCCGCCCCCCTCTAGATGCGGCTGCCCTAGATCTCCTCTAAACCATCGTCTAGCTAATCCCTAGCCACCGGATACCTCTAAACACCTTGGCCCTCTAAACCCTAGATCATCGAGGCCCTCTCTCTACTCCACCATACCTGCTCCGGCTTAGGAGAAGCCCTGTGGGATCTCCCCTCTACTTCTGACACCATGCCATCATGCTGCCGGAATCGCGAGGAGAGAGCTACAACCTCTGCTGCCTGCTGGAACAAGGGAGACGAAGGTCTTCATCGAGTAACGTACGTGTGACCAACTGCGGGAGCGCTGCCGGAACGTGGCGCCGAAAGGATCGTCTACGCGATCTTGAGATCGGCAAGTGAACGACTACATCACCCACGAGAATCCGATCTCGTTAACCACTTTGGATCTTCAAGGGTTAGTACTCTATCGACTTGTTGCTACAATCCATTAGATAGATCTTGGCTTGTGTGAGTTCATGCGATAGAATTTTTTTGTTTTCCATGCTACGAACCCCTACAGTGGTATTGAAACTTGTATTGCATAAGTTGACTTGCGGGTGTCTGTCTCTCCCAACATAGTGAAGATTAAATTTACAACGGGTGATTGACAATACTAGTATCAATGTTGTGGTTCTTGTTCATTAGTTAAAACGGATCTTGTTCGAAGCCCCAAACCACGTAAAACATGCAAAGAAAATTAGAGGCGTCTAACTTTGTTTTGCAGGGGTGTGCTATGATGTGATATGGCCATGACTGTGATTATATATGTTGTATGCAATGATCCTTATTGTAAGTCAGCAACCGGCAGGAGTCTTATGTTTGTCGTTTAATTTTGTTAAGACATGCGTGTCTAATATTCAAAGTAATTTTAATAGTTGATGCTGGTGGATGACAACCATGGAGCGGTGCCATTGACCTTGACACCTCGCCGGTGATGTGATGATGGAGATCATGTTCGTGCTTCAAGATGGAGATCGGAAGCACAAGAGGAAATGCCATATCATATCACATATTATGAATTGCACGTGATGCTAAACCTTTTATGCATCTTGTATTGCTTAGATCGCGACGGTAGCATTATAAGATGATCGCTCTCACAAAATATCAAGTAATAAAGTGTTCGTCCTTAGTTAGCGCCGTTACCAAGACTCGTTGTTTCGAAGCACCATGTGATGATCGTGTCGTGGGAATGGCCACGGCAGATTCTGCAATCGGCAACGAGTAGTAGAACGAGGGGCAAGGTCGGCCAGCCATCTGGGGTGCGAGATGAGGGCGGTGACACAGGGGTTTACCCAGGTTCGGCCCCCCGGAGGGTAAAGACCTACTCCTTCTAGATTGTATTGATGAGAGAGTACAAAGGGCGAGCTCGACGACTAGGCGGCGAGTCGTAGGGGGTGTATGATGGAATGTGTCCTCTACACCTACCCTAGGGAGGTTTATATAGTCTCACATTTCTAGGGTTTACAGATCTAAAACCGAATTAGTGAAGGATTCAGAGGATACTTGACCTAATCCGACTTGGCCTAGCTGCGCCTCTGGGCCTCCAGCTTCCAGTCGCCTGTTTCCTTGTTAAGCCTTGATCTAGTCGCCGTCCTCCAGGCCCACTCGCTTGCAGCTTGGACCAGTAGGAAACGTCTTGCTGGGTATACCCCACTCATCATATCCCCATCAGTAGTCCCCGAGGCCATTGTTTATTCGTCGCAGTTGTCCATTGGCAGTCGGAGTAAGCGGGTCCAATTTGGACGCCCAGTCGAATCGGCGGTGGACTCCCTGAATGAGAGAGGGAACTTGTTATCTTAGTCGCAATAACGGCGACCAGTCGAATCGCAGCACAGCGAATGGGTCGGCGGATAATCGAATCACTGCTATGGTGATCAGGTCGGCGGACAGTTGAATCGTAGCTAGGGCGATCTGGTCGGCGAATCATCAAGTCGCTGAAGCCAGCGAGTCGAATAGGCGAAGTTGGACCGTCAGCATTGGTCAAACTAGCCATTGGGTATCAAACGGTAATATCGGCATAATCACCGCACGGTAATGGCTTCCCGAAGATGGCGGGTAACAACCTCTATATAAGGAGAGTGACAGGTGAAGGGCGATCATTTCCTACACTTCCTCCGATCTCGCGCATTCCAGTCTTCCGTTCCTTCGTAGCGACCAAAGCGACCCAGAGCGAGCCACAGTCCTAGATCCTCCAACTGATGGCGCCTTCGACAGAGCCATGGGGTAGATCCAAGTGCACGAAAGTGCTGCTAAAATCATTCGAGGAGGCGGGGATCCTCCACGCCGGGAGATGGTGCATCCCCGCGGCCGGCAAAGTGGTACTAGATCCACGCGAGGGAGAATTCATTCGCTTCACGAGCCACCTGGAGAGGGGGCTCGGGTTCCCCACCTCCCTCTTCTTTCGCCGCTTTTGCGCCTACTACGGCATCCAGCCATCAGACCTAGGACCGCACAGCATCGAGCAGCTCGCCATCTTTGTGGTGTTTTGTGAGTGCTACCTAGGCTGCCGGCCGTATTTCCCCCTATGGCAAGATCTATAGGGGTTCGTAGCATGGAAAACAAAAAATTTCTACCGCATACAAACAAACAAGCCAAGATCTATCTATTATATTGTAGCAACGAGTCGATAGATTAACTCACCCTCGAAGATTCCAAAGTGTTTAACGAGAGCAGATTCTCGTGGGTGATGTAGTCGTACTCTTTCCGATCTCAAGATCGTGTAGACGATCCTTCCGGCGCTGCGTTCCGGCAGCGCTTCCGCAGTCGGTCACACGTTCGGTACTCGATGAAGACCTTCCTCTCCCTTGTTCCAGCAGGCAGCGGAGGTTGTAGCACTCTCCTCGCGATTTCGGCAGCACGACGGCGTGGTAGCGGAAGTAGAGGGGAGATCTCGTAGGACTTCGCCTTAAGCTGGAGCGAGTATGGTGTACTATGAGAGAGGCCTTGGTGATCTAGGGTTTAGAGGAACCAAGGAGAGAGGGTGTCACATCCCAAAATTTTACAAATTTTGAAATGTGAAAAATAAATAAACAAAATAAATTTTTGTTGAAATTTAGGGTTAGAAGAAACTTTTTGAATCCAATTGGAAATATCAAAACCTATTTTGATTAAATAAAATCCTAAAGGGATTTAAACAGATAAACAAATAATAAATAAAGTTATGATAGTTGGAATTACTATTTTTAGATCTTTTAATAAAAAGATTTGGTTTTCAAAAGAAAAGGTAGAATTATAAATAAGGATTATTTTATAGAGCCAAATTAAATCTTGGCCAAGCTTTTGAAATAAAATATTTCTATTTGATAAAAAGAGTAAAGGTTTATTTAAATAAAATAATGAGGATTTATTAATATCCAATTTTATTTAAGTAAAGGCTTTTCCATTTTAAATAAACACTAAAACTTGTTAATTTATTTTAAATAAGTTTTCCAAGTGTTTTATTTATTCAAATAAAACCTACTGAAATGGTTTTGATATTATTTTAGACTTCAAATAGAGTTTTTAAATAAATTAAATCCTATTTGAATTAAAGACTAAGGTCTATTTTATTTAATTATTAATGGATCCTAAAAAGAATAAAAATTATTTTGTTTTGGACTTTGATTTGTGTTGATAAACAGAATTAAAATCTACACAAAGTTTGGCAAATGTTTGAATTCATTTGGGTGTTTGAATAAAATCAAAACAGAAGTTCCAAATGGAAAAAGAAAAAGCTTTCTGTATAAAAAAAGTGAATCAACCCCAGCCCATCAAACAAGCCCAGCAAGCCCAACTAACTCACCCCCACGCGTGAAACGTTTTTCACTAAGTGATCAACCCGCTGAGTCACTGAGTAGTCGACCCCGTGCCCCCTCTCTCTCCCTCACTGACAGCACGGCCCCACTGCCACGCAATCATCGTCTCCACTCGACCGTTCACCCTTGCCGTTTCTGCCTTTAACTCCGGCGTTGAATTCGCGTTGATGGCGGCCTTAAATCCTCCGGTGACCACGCGTAGATAAACGCCCACGCCTCCTCTCTCTTTCCCCCCAAACAGTGCCTCCCCACTACCCCTAGGCTGCTCCGATTTTGAGCTCAACCACCTCTGCCTCCGACGGAGTTCCCAGCCAATTCCGGCGAACCACAGCCGCCCCTCTCCTCCCAGAGCACGCTACCTTGCTCGCCAGCACCAGGCGCACCTTCCCATGTGCTCCACTCGCTCGCGTGCGCCCCAAACCGTCGGCAACGACCACACCAGCAGCGCCACCGTCTGCAAGCAAATCCGGCGACCTCCCCCTGGTAAGCCAGACCGCCCCGAGCCCTCTCGATCATGCTCACGCGAACGCCACAATTGCCCGCGTCTGACCATGTCTTTGTTTTGCCTCGACGTGACTTGCAACCTCGCCCCCGACGACATCCAGAGGCACCTGACGCCGCCACCGACTCCGGCGAGGAATTGCCAGCAGCTCCGAGCGCCCCTCGCCAAGCCAACGCCACCTTGAGCTTCGCCAACCCTCTGCGAGCACGGTGAGCTTTTTCCCTTCTTCCCTTGCTTCCTGTAATCGCTGCAACGCCACCGTCTGACCGCGCGCCGCCAGTCGCCGCCGCCAGCTCCGCCCACTCTTGGTCAAGTGTATAGCACCCGTTAGATCGTGATCTTACGGCTAGGATTAGAATCAGACGAAGGGGTATGAGTTGATCAGCACCGTGCGATTTAAATGAAGTCCTACGGTCCAGAGAGCTCGATCCACCCGAAGCGGTACCGTCCAGTTATATTGCGCCACGTGGACATGGTTTAGTTTAAAACAGAAAATAGAATCTGTTTGAATTGCAAACTTGTAAAATTCATAACTTCAATTCTACACGTCCAAATTTTGCAAATTTTATATCAATGGAATCAGCAGAACAAGTAATTTGCAACCATGCACTTTGTTTAATGATTTGCTTCTGGAAAATTGGTTGAATTTGCAGAAACATGTGTAGGCCTATTTTGAATATAAAAATTGTTCTAGGTATGTTTTTGAGATGAAATCTTTGCAAAATGATTTGTTGTGAACCTACTGACCATAGGAACCAACTTATGGATTTAAAAAATGTATTTTGTGAAGTTTAGGAATAAATAATTGAATTAGCTCATTTCTAGTCAAATAAAAATATTGTTTTTGTTTTAGAAATGATTTTTGAGTAAAACCTTTGGGAAATGATTTGATTCAAACCTTCTGACCCTAAACACCAAGTTTTGAGAATTAAAATGTATTTGGTGAACCCTTTAAAGAATATTTCTTTGCTAAAAGCATTTTCAACCACATAAAATATTGATTTGGTTTAAAAATGGTTTATAGATAAAACCTTTTGCAAATGGTTTTACCACTTTAGCAAATGACCACTTTTGAACCTTATAATGTTTAGAGCCTAGTAGAAACCACTTTTGCAAGTAAAACTATCTTTTGCATGCTTGCATGAATGACCTTGTTTCTATTATTTTATGTGTGATAAATTGGTTGGAATGCTAGTTGAATTTGTGTTTGCTTGATTGTATTGTAGTGGAATTAGAAGAGTGTGATATTTGCAAGATCAAGAAGTGAACCAACATTCTCTACTAAAAAGTCAAGTGACACTATCATCCATGTCCTACTATTTTCATTACACTTAGTGGATTTTTGTAACATGCATGATAAGGACTACTATATTTTATGCTATGCTAAATCCTAATAGGATACCCTTATATCTCCCATAGTGGAAACATTTTAGTTGTAGTATAATTAGCCCTGCTACATATTTGGGATGGGATACATGATATGACTATATGAAGTATTGAAAAGATATATGTTTTATATAATAAAACAAGTATTCAATGAACCACCTGGGTGGACAAGGATACTCAAGTTTTGGACAAGGTGGCAACAAAAGGAACCATGTTTATATGGCCATCTCTTTTTGTATGTGCACTAGAAGAAAACCACCCAGGGACTTAGAGATTGAACATGTTTCTCATAAGTGGCTTCCGTGTACAGCCACATGCTAAATGGGCTCTGGCTTAGTCAACTACATAGTGGAAGACCCATGCATTGGCATCTTCAGGTTAACTAGAATTGTGTAAGGGAACTTGAAACCCTACATTGGTGCCTGGATGACAAGCTAGCATTGTGTATTGGGAGGACTTCTATGGAAAGACTTTGTCACATTCTCAATCTGCCAGTACTCCATCTTGGTGAGTACTTATCCAGCGGCCACTGGTGGCATCAAGATGAGATTGTGTCATGTGGGTAAAGTGTACAACTTTTGCAGAAGATCAAATTCTAAATACTTAGCCGTGTCCCCGGTTATGGACAATACTGAGCAACTAAGGCCTGAAGCTATGGAAGATCTCGACATTCCAATTTCTCAAAGTTAAAACTTGATGGTGACAACAAGGGATTTAAAGCACTTGGAGTTTTCCAAGAAGTTCAGAAAGATTTGACAAAAGATCAAAACTATTTTGAAAAGATAGGATAAAACTATATTGCTTTCTGCAAAAGAGCCTAAACCCTACTTAGCCAAATATGCATGTATTGATAGGATCCACTTACTTCTACATAATAGTGAAACTTGCCAATACAATTCAAATGTATTGACCCTTGTGGCTGCAACTTATTATGTTGCAGATTTGTTTGATGTTAGTGAAGTTTGTTGAATAGGATTACAAGTCTACAACCAACATGATTGCCTGTGGCACTTTGAAGATGAAGGACCCCTTGCTATTGTTATATTCTGCTACAATGTAATGTGATAGCCAAATGAGCTATGTAAGATGTAATGAATTATTTTATTCCTGGTTATAAAGTGTTATTATGACCTTTGTTTCTGGATATTACATCTTAATTGTGGATGCTAGCTATTGATCCAGGGACTAGCATTGTAAACACAGGGATCTCTACCTTATTAAAGGTTCGGAACCTTACAGAGGGCTAGGTCGGTGGCTAGGGCAAGGGGAGGGCCCCAACTCGGCAGCTAGGAGGAAACCCTAGGGCGGAGGCGGCGACTTGGTGGCCGGCGGCTAGGGTTAGGGTTTGGTGGAGAGAGGTGTAGGTCTAGAGGGGCACCCCTGCCCCTCCTTTTATAGGTGGGAGGGCGCCGGCCAAGGGGAGGGAGTCCTCCCCCAAGTCGGCCTCCTTGGTCGGCGGGTGGAGGGAGAGGAACTCCTCCCCAAGTAGGTTTCCTACTCTCCCTCCACCAAGCAAAACTATCGTTTGACTTTTCAAATTGGCGTTTGACTTTTTCAAAGTAGGATTTTATTTATCCCTTTATTTTGCCCATCCATGATACCTAGTACATGATGCAATCATTCCAACTTGTTATGACACATTCATGTACCCTTCCCCTCCGGAGTGCCGGACCTTCCGGACCCTTCTAGAACATTCCCGATGAAAACAGCGGAATCATTCCCCAACTCCAAAACAGGACTTTCCTTATATGAATCTTATTCTCCAGACCATTCCGGATCTCCTCGTGATATCCCGGATCCCATCTGAGACTCTGAACAACATTCGGTCTCTTACTCATCATTCCATAACTACTCAACAACATCGGATCCTTAAGTGTGTCTCCCTACGGATCGTGAATTATGCGGACATGATCGAGACACTTCTCCGAACAATAACCAATAGAGGAATCTGTAAATTCATATGGCTCCCACATATTTCTACGATTACTTTGCGATTGAATTAACCACTTACATACGATACCAATTTCCCTTTGTCTCACGATAGTTTACTTATCCGAGGTTTTGATCGTAGGTATCTCTGCATACCTAGTTTAACCTCGTTACTGATAAGTACACTTTTCTCGTTCCCGTGATATGTGATCCCTTGTGAGCTAGTCACATGCTTGCAAGCTAATTGGATGACATTCCACCGAGAGGGCCCAGAGTATATCTATTCGTCATATGGATGGACAAATCCCACTCTTGATCCATGTGTCTCAACCCATACTTTCCAAACACTCAATTCCACCTTTATAGCCACCCAGTTATGGTGTGGTGTTTGATGTCATCAAAGCATCCTTCCGGTGATGGTGATAAGAATGATCTCATAATCGAAGGAATTAGGTTACTATGTATCAGAAAGCTTATAGAAATTGAACTATTAAAATGACTTGATCTTTATGCTACGCTTATCTATAGGAGTATGTCCATCATACCATTCTCCTAACGATATGATCTTGTTGTTAATAACATCTCAATGTTCATGATGGGGAAGCCACAATCATTTATTAACCAACAAGCTAGTATTATGAAGAGGCTTTACTAGGGACTCTTATTTAGTTTACAAATCACACAAGTATTAATGTTTCCTTGTTAATACTGTTTATAGCATGAATGTAAACATTTATCATAAACACAAAGATATAACAATAACTACATTTATTATTGCCTCTAGGGCATATCTCCAACAGTCTCCCACTTGCACTAGAGTCAACTAATCTAGATTACATCGTAATATACCAAACACCCATGGCAGTTTGGTGTTGGTCATGTTTTGCCCTCGGGAGAGGTTTAGTCAACGGATCCGCCACATTCAGATCTGTGTGTACTTTGCAATTCTTTATGTCACCATCTTGGACATGTTCTTGAATAGCATGAAAACGTAGCTTGATGTGCTTCAGCTTCTTGTGTGACCTTGGTTCTTGCGCATTGGCTATGGCACCCATGTTATCACAGTAGATAGACATTGGGTCCAGCGCACTTGGAACCACACCGAGCTCTATAATGAACTCCTTCATCCATATCGCTTCTTGTGAAGCCTCCGAAGCAGCTATGTATTCCGATTCAGTTGAAGATCTCGCCACAACACTTTGCTTTGCACTCCTCCAGCTAACTGCTGCACCATTCAAAGTAAATACGTATCCAGATTGAGATTTAGAATCATCCGGATCGGTGTTCCAACTAGCATCGGTGTAACCATTAACAACGAGTTGTTCATCACCTCCATAATAAAGAACCATATCCTTAGTTCTTCTCAAGTACTTAAGGATGTTTTTGACCGCTGTCCAATGATCCACTCCTGGATCACTTTGATATCTGCTAGTCAAACTAACAACATATGCAATGTCGGGTCTAGTACATATCATGGCATACATTAGAGATCCTATGGCTGAGGCATATGGAGTCTTACTCATCCTTTCTCTATCTTCTGCCGTTGCTGGACTTTGAGTTTTACTCAAGGTCGTATTGGGCAACATGGGCAAGAACCCTTTCTTGCTATCTTCTATTCCAAATCTCTTTAGAACTTTGTCCAAATATGTACTTTGTGACAATGATATTAGGCGTCTCGATCTATCTCTATAAATCTTTATGCCTAATATGTAAGCTGCTTCGCCAAGATCTTTCATTGAAAAACTATTATTCAAATATTCCTTGACACTATTAAGAAGGTCTACATCATTCCCAATCAACAATATGTCATCTACATATAGTATTAAGAATGCTACAGAGCTCCCACTCACTTTCTTGTAAATACAAGCTTCTCCATAAGTTTGTATAAAACCAAAACTTTTGATTACCTTATCAAAACGTTGATTCCAACTTCGGGATGCTTGCTTCAATCCATATATGGACCGTTGAAGTTTGCATACCTTGTTAGCATCTTTAGGATCGACAAAACCTTTGGGTTGCATCATATACAACTCTTCATCAATGTCTCCATTGAGGAACGCTGTTTTGACATCCATCTGCCATATCTCATAATCGTAATATGCAGCGATTGCTAACAAAATCCTCATAGACTTTAGCTTCGCTACTGGTGAGAAAGTCTCATCGTAGTCAACTCCTTGAATTTGTCGAAACCCTTTTGCGACAAGTCGAGCTTTATAGACAGTAACATTACCATCAGCATCTGTTTAATTCTTGAAAATCCATTTGTTCTCGACAGCCTTTCGGCCATCCGGTAAGTCCACCAAAGTCCATACTTGGTTTTCGTACATGGATCCAATCTCGGATTTCATTGCTTCTTGCCATTTATTGGAATCTGGGCTCATCATCGCTTCCTCATATGTCGCAGGGTCATCGGTGTTGTCCACCAACATGACACTCATAACGGGATCATACCAATCAGGAGTGGTACGAGTTCTCGTTGACCTGCGAGGCTCTGTAGCAACTTCAACCGAAGTTTCATGATCATCATCATTAGCTTCCTCTCTTATTGGTGCAGGCACCACAGGAATTTCTTCCGGTGCTGTGCTACTCGCAAGTTCGAGAGAAGGTTCGACAACCTCGTCGAGTTCTACTTTCCTTCCAGTCACTTCTTTCGAGAGAAATTCCTTCTCTAGAAAGGATCCATTCTTGGCAACGAAGATTTTGCCTTCGGATCTATGATAGAAGGTATACCCAATAGTTTCCTTCAGGTATCATATGAAGACGCATTTTTCCGCTTTGGGTTCAAGCTTGTCTGACTGTAACTTCTTTACATAGGCTTCGCAACCCCAAACTTTAAGGAACGACAATTTAAGTTTCTTCCCAAACCAGAATTCATAAGGTGTCGTTTCAATGGATTTAAATGGTGCCCTATTTAAAGTGAATGCGGTTGTTTCTAATGCATAACCCCAAAATGATAGCAGTAAATCTGTAAGTGGCATCATAGAACGAACCATATCTAAGAGAGTTCGATTACGATGTTCGGACACACCATTACGCTGTGGTGTTCCCGGCGGTGTCAATTGTGAAAGTATTCCGCATTTCTTCAAATGCTCGCCAAACTCGTAACTTAGATATTCAACTCCACGATCAGAACGTAGAAATTTAATCTTCTTGTTACGTTGATTCTCCACCTTACTTTGAAATTCCTTAAACTTCTCGAAAGTTTCAGACTTATGTTTCATGAAATAGATATACCCATATCTACTCAAGTCATCCGTGAAGGTAAGAACATAACGATAACCACCACGCGATGCTACACTCATTGGTCCACACACATCGGTATGTATGATTTCCAACAAGTCCCTAGCTCGCTCCATCATACCAGAAAATGGAGTCTTAGTCATTTTACCCATCAGACATGCTTCGCATCTTTCAAGTGATTCAAGAAGTCCATCGGAATGGAGTTTCTTCATACGCTTCACTCCAATGTGACCAAGACGACAGTGCCACATATAGGTCGGATTATTGCTCAATTTCAAATGTTTAGCTTCAATGTTATTAATATGTGTATTTCCACTATCGAGATTCAATAAGAATAGACCATCTATCAAAGGTGCATGTGCATAAAACATATTACTCATATAAATCGAACAACCATTATTCTCGGACTTAAACAAGTAACCGTCTCGCAATAAACAAGATCCCGATATAATGTTCATGCTTAACGCAGGCACCAAATAACAATTATTTAAGTATAAAACTAATACCGATGGTAGATGAAGAGGTAGCGTGCTGACCGCGATCACATTAAACTTTGATCCATTTCCAACGTGCATCGTCACCTTGTTCTTCGCTAGCTTTCGTTTATTCTGCAGTACCTGTTTCGAGTTACAAATATGAGCAACCGAACCAATATCAAATACCCAGGCACTACTACGAGTACTAGTGAGATACACATCAATAACATGTATATCGGATATACCTTTCTTCTTGATGTTGCCATTCTTTAAATCCGCCAAGTACTTTGGGCAATTCCGCTTCCAGTGACCCTATCCCTTGCAGTAAAAGCACTCAGTATCAGGCTTAGGTCCAGCCCTGGTCTTCTTCGTCGGTGCGGCAACTTTCTTACCACCCTTCTTGAAGTTTCCCTTTTGCTTAGACTTGCCTTTCTTGAATTTGGTGGTCTTATTGACCATCAACACTTGTTGCTCTTTCTTGATCTCCACTTCTACAGATTTCAACATGGAGAAGAGTTCTGGCAACTGCTTGTTCATGCTTTGCATATTGTAGTTCATCACAAAGTTCTTGTAACTTGGTGGCAGTGATTGGAGGACACGGTAAATCCCCAAAGCATTACGAATCACTATACCCAAACTTTGGAGTTTGTTTGCATGCCCAGACATCTTAAGCACATGCTCACTGACGGAGCTGCCCTCTTCCATCTTGCAGTTAAAGAACTTTTCAAAAGCCTCATAACTCTCAACTGCCGCGTGAGTCTCAAATATCAATTTGAGTTCACGGACAATATCATGTGGGTCTGAGTTCTCAAACCTTTTCTGAAGCTCCAATTCCAAACCATACAAGATAGCACACTGAACTGTGGAGTACTGATTCTTCCGAGCAAGGTAAACATTCTTTACTTCATCGGTAGCATCAGCTGCAGGCGGGTCACCCATCGGTGCATCCAGCACATAGGTCAAATTACCAGCATTGAGGACAATCCTCAAATTGCGGAACCAATCCGTGAAGTTGCTTCCATTGTTTTTCAACTTTTCTTTCTCTAGGAACGCATTAAAATTGATGGTAGGGGCCGCCATTGATCTACAACATATTTGTAATAGTTTAGACTAAGTTTATGACAAATTGAGTTCTAATTAATAGTTAAATTAATCTAGGTGAACTCCCACTCAAAACAATATCCCTCACATTGTTTTAGTGATCACACGAACCAAATCCACCACATAAAAACCGATCATCACGAGAGTTGATGCAGCTTCAATGGCGAACAATCGACATGTTCATCATATCTACTATATGATTCATGCTTTACCTTCGGTGATCCGTGTTCCGAGACCATGTCTGTACATACTAGGCTCGTCAAGATCAAACCTTAGCTTCCGCATGAGCAAATCTGGCTTGCTCACGTTGTATACACTTGCAGAATCTAACACACCCGATCATCACGTGGTGCTTCGAAACAACAAGCTTTAGCAACAATGCTTACTAAGGATGAACACTTTAGAACTTGAAATTTATGTGCATGAGGGATCATCTTATAATGCTACCGTCGTTAACTAAGCAATGCAGATGCATAAAGGATTAACATCACATGCAATTCATAATATGTGATATGATATGGCCTTTCTTCTTTGTGCTTCTGATCTCCATCTTCAAGAACGAACATGATCTCCATCATCATCGGCATTGCATCAAGGTCAATGACGCTGCTTCATGGTTGTCGTCCACCAGCTTCAACTATTACAACTACTTTGAATAGACACGCGGGTCTTAACAGAAATTAAAGACAACCATATGGCTCCTGCAAAGTACACAAGAAGAAATTTATAATAAAAGCTCCACCGCCCACAATGACCATTGTGTTCTACTCGTGCAACAGATCTACATATAGACACGGCTCTGATACCACTATAGGGGTTCGTAGCATGGAAAACAAAAAATTTCTACCACATACAAACAAACAAGCCAAGATCTATCTACTAGATTGTAGCAACGAGTCGATAGAATAACTCACCCTCGAAGATTCCAAAGTGTTTAACGAGAGCAGATTCTCGTGGGTGATGTAGTCGTACTCTTGCCGATCTCAAGATCGTGTAGACGATCCTTCCGGCGCTGCGTTCCGGCAGCGCTTCCGCAGTCGGTCACACGTTCGGTACTCGATGAAGACCTTCCTCTCCCTTGTTCCAGCAGGCAGTGGAGGTTGTAGCACTCTCCTCGCGATTCCGGCAGCATGACGGCGTGGTACCGGAAGTAGAGGGGAGATCTCGCAGGGCTTCACCTTAAGCCGGAGCAAGTATGGTGGACTATGAGAGAGGCCTTGGTGATCTAGGGTTTAGAGGCACCAAGGAGAGAGGGCTAGGTCGGCGGATAGGGCAAGGGGAGGGCCCAACTCGGCGGCTAGGAGGAAACCCTGGGGCAGCGGTGGCGACTTGGTGGCCGGCGGCTAGGGTTAGGGTTTGGTTGAGAGAGGTGTAGGTCTAGAGGGGCACCCATGCCCCTCCTTCTATAGGTGGGAGGGCGCCGGACAAGGGGAGGGAGTCCTCCCCCAAGTTGGACTCCTTGGACGGTGGGTGGAGGGAGAGGAACTCCTCCCCAAGTAGGTTTCCTACTCTCCCTCCACCAAGCAAAACTGCCGTTTGACTTTTCAAATTGGCGTTTGACTTTTTCAAACTAGGATTTGATTTATCCCTTTATTTTGCCCAGCCATGATACCTAGTACATGATGCAATCATTCCAACTTGTTATGACACATTCATGTACCCTTCCCCTCCGGAGTGCCGGACCTTCCGTACCCTTCTAGAACATTACCGATGAAAACACCGGAATCATTCCCCAACTCCGAAACAGGACTTTCCTTATATGAATCTTATTCTCCGGACCATTCCGGATCTCCTCGTGATATCCCGGATCCCATCCGAGACTCCGAACAACATTCGGTCTCTTACTCATCATTCCATAACTACTCAACAACATCGAATCCTTAAGTGTGTCTCCCTACGGTTCGTGAATTATGCGGACATGATCGAGACACTTCTCCGAACAATAACCAATAGAGGAATCTGGAAATTCATATGGCTCCCACATATTTCTATGATTACTTTGTGATCGAATGAACCACTTACATACGATACCAATTTCCCTTTGTCTCATGATAGTTTACTTCTCCGAGGTTTTGATTGCCAGTATCTCTGAATACCTAGTTCAACCTTGTTACTAATAAGTACTCTTTTATCGTTCTCGTGATATGTGATCCCTTGTGAGCCAGTCACATGATTGCAAGATAATTGGATGACATTCCACCAAGAGGGCCTAGAGTATATCTATCCGTCATATGGATGGACAAATCCCACTCTTGATCCATGTGTCTCAACCCATACTTTCCGAACACTCAATGCCACCTTTATAGCCACCCAGTTACGGTGTGGTGTTTGATGTCATCAAAGCATCCTTACGGTGATGGTGATAAGCATGATCTCATGGTCGAAGGAATTAGGTTACTATGTATCAGAAAGCTTATAGCAATTGAACTATTAAAATGACTTGATCGTTATGCTACGCTTATCTATAGGAGTATGTCCATCATACCATTCTCCTAACGATATGATCTTGTTGTTAATAACATCTCAATGTTCATGATGGGGAAACCACAATCATTTATTAACCAAGAAGCTAGTATTATGAAGAGGCTTTACTAGGGACTCTTATTTAGTTTAAAAATCACACAAGTATTAATGTTTCCTTGTTAATACTGTTTATAGCATGAATGTAAACATTTATCATAAACACAAAGATATAATAATAACTACATTTATTATTGCCTCTAGGGCATATCTCCAACAATATCTATTCCACGGGAGGATCGGACGCGAAGAGGCAGGCAGCCCGATGCTCGCCGCGGGCGGCCTCACTGTCAACACCCGGATTTTTAATCCCAGATGCCTGTTATGCCATACATCGCAATCCCAGGATTACCATTTTTGCGATACATAACAGATTTGGATATCACAGTACATCATCCATTACAAACCATACATAAGGTCTTACACAAATAAGGATCTCATGATCTAGTTCTTAATACAACTCAAGCAGCGGAATAACGTAATAATAAAGGTAGCATAGGCGAATCTCCATCTTCGGGGTCAGAGGAAATGCTGACGATGGGAGATGATCCTAGTTGTCGTAACCTTCCTGGGGTCCATCATCCTGGTACTCCTCTTCATAGTATGGCCACGGGAATAGCCAGGGACAAATACATGAGTACTCTTTAAGTACTGGCAAACTATTACTAACAAGTGAAGGGGGTTTTGTATTAGGACACTAAGCTCTAGGGTTGTTTTGCAAAAAGCCAGATTTACCTCTACTAAGTTCATAAGCAAGAAACTAGTTGAAATTTATAACACCTAAGTGGGAACTTGAATTTCATATCACAACTCTATTGTGGTCAAGTCAAAATCTCAATTCATTTCATAAGTCATTTTGAAAACATCTGACGGGGGAACAGTATGGCCACTCCAATTGTCCATAACCACGGACGCGGCTATTCGAATAGTTTGACACTCTGAAGAGATTGTACACTTTCACCACAATATTTGATACATCCGTCAAGAACAAATCCTGAATTCACCATACTCAGTATGCGGATAATCAATCCTAACCTTTCGATTACACGCCCTAGTATAGGCACCTCTCCTGTGAGTTTGGCCTCCCAACCATGACCAGGTGTCATCTTGGGTACTGCACAGGTGGACAATCTTCACAAGGTAGCCTCAGCTCAGACCTTGGCCGTGAGGGAACCCATACTAAGGTATATAAGTTTCCAGCCAAGCCCTACCCAATTTTTGGGTATTATGGTTGTACGGTAAAATTGGAATGGCATCGCATCCAGACAACCATCAGTTTTATAAAGGGATAAGGCTCATGCCTCAACATTTTCATCATCAAAATCATCTGGTGTTCAGAAACACATGTCAAAACATTTCAGTAGAATGACTCATCATTCCAAGGTTTTCATAACCATTTTCACCAAGTATTCCCATCTAAAGTTGATCAAGTTTTATTCTTAGCACTAGCATCTACAAGTGTGGTAAGTACTAATGAGGTGTAGTAAATAAGTGGTGATTGATTAAGTTCAATCTCATACCTTAGGATGACATCAAGATTATCTAGCTTAGGCCAAATTTAATGCTCTTTATGCAACCTTCAATTATCTTCCTAGAATCTACAAGTCACTTAAGTAAAATCTAAGAGAAAGCTTTGATAAAGAAATAAAGTATAAGGCTTACAAGTAAAACTAGGATTGGGTATCATAAAATGTGTCTAACCAAGCATGCTTAGTGCATTGCATAGGTTATCTAACTTTCATAATTGCAAGTGTTAGCTTGCAAGGTTTCAAGTATTGGATTGCATAAGTATCAGTATAAGCTTGCCTTGAGCAGAGCAGTGGTTGAAGTTCTCCTCAGCTTCTTCCTCGTAGTATCCTCCTTCCTCCTCGTATCCGTGGTCGGTACTAGTGTCTATAAATAAATACGAGGTACACAATCACCAAAGAATACTTAAATATTTTCAATCATCACACAAAGGTG
The DNA here is from genome assembly GCA_916181665.1 of Avena sativa. Classification (NCBI taxonomy): domain Eukaryota; kingdom Viridiplantae; phylum Streptophyta; class Magnoliopsida; order Poales; family Poaceae; genus Avena; species Avena sativa. Next base: position 116,317,556 of record OV702281.1, read on the forward strand.
CAGTATAGATGATCTAGCATCATCACCTATATTACAAGATTAAAGCATTTGCCTTATTTATTTTAATTTGAGAAAAGTAATTTCTACTCATTGAAAAACTACTTAAGATTTAATATTCTCCAACTCAAACATGGGATCATGTTCACACATGTCATCACCACATATTTCAGTACATGGGAATGTGATTTAAAGTGGTCTCACAATTTAATAAGGTTTAACCTTTTTATTTTAAATAATTAAAGTGACTAGAAATGTCTATGTGGCATTCTTTTATTACTTGAACATTATTTCTATAAGTAAACCCATATGTTTTTATATATTCTGAAAGGTATGATCAAATGTGATTTTTGAGAGTTGGAATCAACTCAAAATCTATTACGGTTGAAATTTGAAAAATGTTTGAATGCAGAAAAGCTTCTGACTTGTTATTTTTACAAAGGTTGATCTACAGATCGAAATGATTTGAATCCAATGGGCTTAGATTAAGCATTTCAGTACCTTTCTAAAAAAATTGGTTTCATGCAATTTGGTTCATTAATCGAGCTGGGTTGAATTTTGAAACTAGGTACAGAACTGAGTTTGAATTAAAATAGAAAAATCTAAATTCAAATGGCTGGGCTGTGCGTGAAAGATTAATGGGCCGACCTAGTGTCACTCCGCAGCGCGGGGCTTAGCTGACAGGGGGGTTCCACCCGCAGAGAGAAAGAAACTTCTTACAAAGAAGAATCAGGAATAAATAACTCATAGCTACCATACTTATAAAACTAGTAACTGAACTACTGGCTTGCATTGCTGCTATTGCAATACTCTACAGAAGTAGGTTCTATGGTTAGAAATTATATTCTTATCTAATCAGCAACTTCGTCTTCACTTGAGTTGATGTATATGTTGACTTTCTTGACTTCATTGAAGAGCGTTAGCTTTTGATGATGATTCCTGGAGCATTACTTGATGTAGACATCGTCTATACCGGCTTTAGAACCTAGCAAGGGTTAAGAAGATACTTCGAGTACGAGCGTACTCAGGAAGTTCACTAGAAAAGGAGTGTTTGATGCACTATATCTACAGCCACAGACCATAGGTCGTAGGCAATGCAGGTTTTCGTAAACATTTCTTCAAAGGTTGTTTTTATTCTGAAAAACTATGTCCGTCAGCCTTCACGGGTTTACCAGAACTTTCATCGAGTTCCTTTCCCGCCGCGTTCGCAGCTCCTTCCCGGAACAGGGAGTAACAAGTTACAGTTTTTACACTATGCAGAGGTGCGTCACTTTACCCATGAGAGATCTTAGCTTTGTTGCACATTCGAATTGCAGGTTCGTTCACACTTCCTTGTTGTGAGGACCAGACTGAGATCCAAGCCAATCACTGCCTTCTCCGCGACCTCGCATGTCTCCTTGGTGTACGCCAGCCCACCTATTGAATTACGGCAATGGCAGTACAAACCGTTCAGATGCCGGAACTATCGTTGGACGTTGAGGGCTCCCACCCATATGCTGCATATCCTCTACCAATTACCATAAATAATATGCACTCTACGAGTGATAACAGCCACGACCCGCACATCCAGCTCCATGCGAGAGGGAAAAGATACAGCTGACTTCTCCATCCCATTCCAAATCTCATGGTCAACGCGTAATATACGACGCAAGAATCACTGGAGACATTGGTTGTTAAGTCCTAGGTAATATGTTCCTTTACCACCGGAACTCTTATAGTAGGTTATTACCTGATGGTAAATAACCTATAATCAAATTATTATGAAAATAGTGTTTTCTGTCCTTTTTCAAATGCAGGTGATGACAACACTGGATTTGCAAAATACTTTACAGAAAATATTCAAAGGACATGAGCAAGTGTGAACTTGCCTTTTGTGATTTCAAGATTATGCACTCACAGTCTTCAAGACAATATAAAAGATCCAATATCTGAAATCAGCATCATTGGTCCGGTAAGGACTAATGTTTAAAGAAGCAAGACGCTTTTATGCATAAGTAATGTAATGCAATTTGATAAACGCGAATCCCGAGGATAATGTTGATCTAGGGTTTAGATATTGGAAAGGGTTTCCTTGGAATGTGTTGCCCTCTTAGATTAAGTTTCATACATGTGCTTCTTATTAAGGCTTGTGAGTGTGTGGAGAACAACATGTATTTATACAACAACAAAATACACAGTATGGAATGCTACTCAAGGTTGTTTACATCTTAATTGTTTATCTTCAAGTTTTACTTTACAAGTAATATCACTTATAAAGAATTTAAGTATTAACAATCTTATTATACAAGTAAAGTATAACGTAAGGTGTTTACTATTAATTGTCATATGTTGATTGAAGTGGCAAAACGAATAACTTTTGAAGAAAAGATTCCTTTATTAAGGTTTAAACAATCTTTGTGGTTAATCAGATGTGGTTGATGTTGTTTGTGCTTGCTTGAATAGTTTGGGATTGAGATGCTTTACAATTTAATTATAACAGACCAAAGTTATCTATAAAGTATATAATAAATTTTTTATCATTATACTTAAAGCTTTGTAACTATGATTAACTTTAAGAATGTAGATAGACTTAGGGTGTATTACTTATGATACTTGTATCTTGTTCACTTTATATTGTTTCCTTAGAGTTACTTAAGAATGACATTACTTCTATTGGAGTAGTGATTTCTTTACATTATAATGGTATAAAGGGATTTACCTTCCTATAAGGGTGTGGTTAAGGTTTGTGAATAAGTAAACAACATTATTTAATACTTATGAACTCACTTATAGTGTTTTGATTTGTTTATAAACTTGTGGTTAATATAAAGAATGGGTTTTTTCTTATTACAAATTATATTTGGAGATTTTATAATTTTTTAAAGGTTCTTTTAGAATATAAATTACACATATAATTGAAGGATCATTCAATAAGATTGTATTTAAATGGTGTTAAATCATTTTTACCTCATAATGTTAGTATTTAATATTAATATTATTTATTACATTTAATTGGTTAATTTAAGAAATATTAACAAATTTTATTTGTCATTTTATGAATTATTAACTAAAGAAATAGGTTTAAATTCTAGTTATGAAAGTTTTTAACTTTTTATTTAACTCAAAAGTGGAATATCACATTTTTAACATGTAGGTATTATTTTTGTGATTATTTTGGTATATTACATTTATTTTTGTGATTTATAAATAATAAGATATGATTTTAATAAGGTTTATTACTTTATCAATAATTAATAATTAACAAATATTTAATTAAGAGGAATAATAATACATGATTATAGTTTTAAATTATAATTATTTTTTTCTGAATTATAAAACAAAAGTTATTGATTTTATAAGACTTGATCATTTGATGAATTTTTTTAATTAAATAACTAAATGTGTTTATTAGGTAATGCTGATGTCAGCATACAATGAAGGGTTTTTCTCACCAGAGCCTATCCTACCCCCAGTCACTGACTGGTGGGACCTTTTGCCATGTCATTTTTATTGTTTTTATTTATTACAGAATTATTACTGAAAAGAAATAAAGGAAATTTAAATATGACATCATGGTGACATCATCAATGGGGATCCTCATAGCAGCTTTCGATTCTATGGATTTGCTGTTTGCGCGAGTTGGTGCTGGGGCTTATCGGGAAGAGGACGTCGCCGTGAACCTTATAGTGTCGGCGCCGCTCTGCTTTAGTCATCGGAGGTTGGTCGGCGACGAGCTCGCGCGGCGGCGCGGCACTGCCTCACACGGGTAGGTAATTACGACGAGCGAGCGACGAATTGAAACATGCTAGCATACTCAGAAGCTTACCAGGAACGCGAAGAAGGGCTCGGCGAAGAAAATCATGACCTGAATTAATAGGAATCGTGGCGGCCGGACTTCAGGCAGGAGATGTCGATTGAGGGTCTTAGGGCCTCTTCGGCTTGTGTTCTTTGTCCGAGAGCTCGAGAAAGACATAGCGGAGCTCACAGCCTGGCCAGAGAGCAAAGGGGAAACCCCGAATGGCATCGCCGGAGTTCTCTGGCTGATCTAGGGTTTCGTTCAGAAAAGGGTTTCGAGGAAAAGAGGAAGCTAGGGTTCGCCGGTGCGGCGGAGGGCTTCTTATAGGCATCACACAGCGGCGGCGTGGATCTTGGCGCGGTGCGATGGTGGTGTGAATGCCAGCGAGCTGCTTGCTCGATCGGGAGGCCAACGATGGCGCGAAGAAGACGACGGAGAATAGAGGATGAAGGGGTACGGTCTTTTGGCAGGCTGATGCTGGGCCAGGTGGGCTGCAGTGTGGCGCGTGTGAGCGACGAGTAAGAAGAGAGGAGATGGGCCATGGGCCAGATTTGGTGTGTCCTCTGTTTTTTCCTGGTTTTATTCTTTTTTTTTATTTTCTGTTTTGTTTTTAGCTTTCAATTTAAGCAATAACTTTGACTTAACTTTATGGAATTTTATTTGCTGAACATTTGCAGCAACAATGAAATTATTAAGAATCAATTGGTGAATTTTTGTTATATATTGTTTAGGGTTTCTTTATTCTCTTTATATAGATACCTTTTCTATTATGATTTGTGAGGGCCCTTAATATTAATTTAATTTTACAAAAATTCATAAACTTATTATAGAATGTATTACTACTAACTCATGAGATTTTATTTCCATTAATATATAATATTAGGGCAACTTTTATATTTATTGGTACTTCATTATTATTTGATACATAAAGTTTTGAGTACTTAATAGGGTTAATATTATTCTCATAATTTAGGAAATAGTAATGTATATATTTTTTTATTATTACTAACAAAAGAGTTAAAGTTTAAATTGAAAATGCTTACCATAAGTTCTTAGAAGATTTAATATTCTCATATTTATTTTATTGATGTGAATAAAGATTAATGGCTAAACACATTGTCTTTATGTTTGAGATCATAATGATATTATCTGGAATGTCTCATGAAAAGTATTTGATAAAGATAACTCCTAAGCACATATGGTTATGATAATTAGAAATGATAAAGATGTGCTTAATTGATTTGTTATAGGAAAATATTCCTATGAAGCATTGTGGAAACAAGATGATAGATCAACCATAGTAAGTGGGTACTAGGTTTGGTCTTAGATTTAGGGTTTAGTGTTTAACAAGGATTCCTATATTCCATACTTCATAATTCTGAATTTCTGATTAAGGAATTCCTTTCCTAGATATACTACTCCTTCATATCCATCATCATATGTTAACATGATGATCTTTACTTCACAAGAACATTCTTATCCACCTTTTATTCTTCTAAATTCATTTGTAAATCCAATGAGCTTGACACAAAAGCTTTTCATAATATTTTCGTATCCATACTTGGTTATATCCACTACTCTACTGTTGATAATCCCCAATCCAACAAGTGGTTACTTCTAACTCCAATCATACTCTTCCTTAATCATCCTTCACTAATATCACTTCAATAGATGTATACATCAAATCCTACTTCACCTCAAGTGCTTAGTATTTCCAAAGAGGAAAATACTACTTATTTAATCCAATGTTGCTCTAACATCATTTTAATCATACTATATTATCTCTACTTGACTCCAATATCTAACATTCCAACCTCACATTATATTAATGTGACTTGTAATGACTAATCTAGGATAATATATCTATACTATGGTTCAATCATGTTTTATCTACCAATGTCACTTATACAGGGTATAAGCATTCAATGTTGGTGAATAAGGCATGGTCATTATAATCCTTTGATCCTTTATGATTCAGGTATCCAGTTGGCTAAACAAGGCTTCCATCCATACAACATTATAGTTGTATTCTTATTATCTTTTGTTTAACTCTATTGGATTAAGAGATATATTTCATTGACTATACCTACTTGATCCAATAGGACTACTCCTGGTAACTATCTTCAGACTTCATTCTTGTAATCTTCTTTGTTACCATATTGATTTGATTTCCTCCAATCACTCCCCTCCTATAGATGACATCTTAAACTAGCATCACTATTTACCTCTTCTGACTTCTTTATAAGCCTTAAGTGAATGCTATAATAAGTACAAGAGTTGATAGGTCAAGAGTTGGTGAATTGATAGTTAATTTCTCAATATTGATGAACAAAAAATATAAGGATAGGATTCAATAAAGATGATAAAGATTGATATGGAAAGAAATATATATGGTGAATGATCTTAACTTTGGTTTCTTTCCTACTCAATCTCACTAGAGAGTTAAAGTTAGGTATTTCCATGATACTCATGGTATAAGTAAATGAGAATAAGATATAGTTGTTACATTCTTATTATTTGTGTTATATTTATAATTTGGTATTCATGAGTGATTATAATGAATACTATGATATGATCACCTAAGGATCAAATATAAATCATTAAGTAATGTATTAGGGTTTAATTTTATTCCATTTGATCTACCCTTAGATCAAATCATGTTTACCCAAAATAAGGTTTTAGAAAAGGTCATATTGAAACTTATCGCAGTCAACTTGATGATCTACTTCAATTCCATCAGATTAAGAGAAGCTTCAATCACTTTGACAAGTTTTTATTCAAAAGCGCGAAAATTATTCAGATTTTCTATGCATGAATGCAATGCACACATCTGTGTTCAGCTTATTTCTAAGCTCTAATGCTGGGATGTTACATCAATTCTCTTAATATCATTTTGTGTATGTGAGCTTCATTGATGAGTAGTGGCTATGAACCCAAGGATAATTCTTCGTGGTGTCATGCCACAAACTCCTACATGGTAGCCTCGGCCACCGCCCTCTTCTTAGTGAAGAGTTGGTTCTTGGTTCGTGTCTATTTGGAGCTTTCTTGAATATTTTAGTGGATTTCTATGGTTCTTATTGATTCTTCACAGTGTTTCATCCTAATCCAAGCCTATATCTAGTCTTAAAACACACTCTCTCACTCATATATTTTCCCAAACACAAAACCTGGTGTTTTTGGTCGAGGAGGACCGGAGTCTCCGGTGTGCTCACACCGGAGTCTCCGGTGTAGACCGGAGTCTCCGGTACAGACGGTTTTCAGGCCACTTAAGGGAGGTTGGGGTGAACTAAAACAGGTAGTTTCATTCATCCACCCTACCTCCCCTCTCAACCCTACCGCATCCTCTTCCAAAACTCCTCCCCGGAGGTCAAGAAGCCCCCGGGATCCGCCGTGCCGCCGGCCAGCCTCCTCCCCTCCACCATTGTGTCATTCCCACTGGTGGAATCGATCCCATGGACAGATCTGGTACCTCTCCTCCTCTTTTTCACCTAGGGTTCATCCCTTGATTTGTTTTTGAGGATTGGTGTTGATTTTTCCCATGGGAATCACTTGTATGCATGCACACTATCGCATTAACCTTGTTTCCTTGCCCGATCTGTTCGAATCACCCCCTCCAGCAGCCTCCCAGTTCATGCCCGAGCCTCCCGACCGGAGATTCCGGACCCCAGGGCCGGAGACTCTGGTCTAGGACAGAGACTCCAGTCTGAGCCGAAAACTCCGGTGTGAACTACGGAGACTCCGTTGTGGGATGACTGAAATAGATCCAGTAATGTCTCTAGGCTCTTGTGTTGCACTTCTGGGACATATATGCTTACCTCCATGCTATCTCCCTCATTGTTGTTCACAAGTTGTGGTTCTCGTCGTCCTCCTCGCACCAAGGCCAAGTCAAAGAGGGCCGATCCACGATATGATGAGCCAAAAACTCCGGTGTGAACTGCGGAGACTCTGGTGTGGGGTGACTCAAATAGATCTAGTAATGTCTCTAGGCTCTTGTGTTGCACTTCTGGGACATATATGCTTACCTCCATTCTAACTCCCCTATTGTTGTTAATAGGTTCTAGTTCTCGTCATTCTCCTCACACCAAGGCCAAGTCAAAGAGGGCCGATCCACAATATGATGAGACCGAGGGTCAGTATGTTGTGCGCCCGTCCAACCAGAGACAACTTTCCCGTGATGCATCATACATGAGGAGGGAGGGGGATAGGGTTGAGGAACAGAACTGTGCCAAGAGGGCAAAGTATGACAATCTTCAATCTTTGGCCCACATGTCAAAGAAAGAGTACCGTGAGCTGCGCAAGACTGATTTCTATGCCTTGCCACGTACCAGCGAGGACCCATGCTATTGGAGGAAGGAGCAAGATGTTTTCATGAAAGACATTTACAACATGCTCAAGAAGTCACCTGTGTGCCCGCAAAAGTATATGAGTGTAGAGAAGATGAGTAACATCTCCTACTTCTCTGATGCACTATGAATTTGTGAGAAGCTATGAATTTGTGAGAAGCTATGAATTTGTTGCACTCTGATGAGGAACATCTCCTACTACGGTTGTGTTTGGGTCTGACCAAGCCAGGACTATGACCTAGATTACTGGAAACCATCGGTGCTCTGCAACTTTCTACAACTTTGTTGATGCCATCTTTGAGACCTTTCAACGCGTGTCCACTCATGTTGGGGTGCTTATGCACTCGGTAGCTCTTGGGGAGAACAAGAACAAGCTTGCCCCTTTGTATGGCAACGAGGGTGTTGTGGGCGGGTCCAAGGGACTTAAGCCCCTCTACAATCTGATGTTGAGGATCTTCCGCCATACCATTTCCCCTAGTACTGGAAATGATGATGCCATGAGATGTGTTTTGGTCAACTTGCTCTATCATACCCACAGGATTCACATGGCTGGCCCCGAGGCAGATGCGGATCCTATTGATATTATGGATTTCATATTTGAGGATATGTACCATGCCATATTGTACAAGAAGGCTCCTCCATGTGCACCACTTGTCATGAGGCTCATCAACTCCTAGGAGCATGATTCACCTCTCTCTTTGGCTCCCAACCTTACGAAGCACACTCTTGTACAAGAAGGGACGCATGGGGCCTCCTCCTAGACGCTCACATGCCAATGAGGAGGAGGAGATCACTGAGACCGAGAGGGCTCCCTCTCCTACTAGGGCTTGGAGGAAGAGTGTTTACAATGCACCCATGCCTCCCATGACATTAGAATATGTTCATGAGAGGGTCAAGAAGGCCTCATTCTGGGAGAGGACTCTTTATTGCATGAATGTGAACATCCGCAAGCAATAGCACGCCTCCTACAAGAGCAACCGTCGCATAGAGAAACTCCTCAAGGAGATTAAGGCTCAGGGAGAATAGGATGATGAGGAAGGAGAGGATGAGTACACTTATGAGCATGACTCTCAAAAATCCACTGAGTCAGACTACACTCTTTCTTTTGGGGCATGGAATGCCCAACAGGATAGTTTGGTAGATTGGAAGACCTTCTCTGATGTCACCTCTGGATATCGGTGCCAGGGTACCTCCTCTTTTCTCCCTCACGGCAAAGGGCCTGCAGCTCCAGATGGTGATGATGACTATGAGGATGATGATGATGAGGATCATGATATGGATGAGGAGGACGAGGATGATGATGATGAGGATCATGATATGGATGAGGAGGACGAGGATGATGATGACGAGGAATACTGATCCGTTGGGGCGCTAGCTTAGGTCTTTTACCTATCCGGCGTTTCGATGCCAAAGGGGGATAAGACATTATCATCGGGATTTGCATGGGCTTGGACTTTCTTTTTATTGCTTTCTATTTTTCCATATCGAACTATTTTCTATTTGTGTGAGGACATGATTCCCCCTACATTATTTTAACTCGTGTGATCACTATTTTTTATTATCCATCTACTACCTATCGTGCATGCTTTACATTGTTTATCTTAGTGCACATAGTCAGGGGAGCATTGCTATACACTGTCATATCTTATTGCAAATATTTCCATGCAAAATCACTTGTTATCATCAAACACCAAAAAGGGGGAGAATTAAAGGACATTTACTGTCGTAGACACTTTTGGTGTTTGTTAAAAACAAGTAGGTCATTTTATAGTATGATAATGTCTATAGGTTGATAAAATGCAAAGTGAAAAGGACCCTTTGCCTACGGAACTTTCCCTGCAATATTTGCAAGTTCTTGGGAATTCTAGACCGGAGTCTCCAGTCATGCTGGACCGAAGTCTTCGGTGTGGTCCGGAGTTTCCCTAGGAGTCTCCAGATGGGGCTCCAGAATTTAGCCTGGGATAGTCTGATGGGTGGTCCAGAGGAAGGTCCGGAGACTGACCAGAGTCTTCGGTCCAAGCCTCGGACCGGAGTCTCCGGTGTGGCTGGACCAGAGTCTCTAGTCTGCTTGGTTCACAGATGCGCTAGGACAATCTGATAGGTGGTCCGGAGGCTCGTCCGAAGATTGGCCGTAGTCTTCGCTGTAGACCGGAGTCTCCGGTCTGCACACTGTAGTCTCCAGTCTGACTTTTCCCCAACGGCCAGAAAATGGTTCAGTGGAGTGAAGGGATATAAATAGAGGACCTTAACCCCTTCCTCCAGCTGCTCGACCCACTCAAGAACACCATCCCCATTTGAGCCACCAAATCAAAAAAATCTCTTCATCCAACCATCCAAAGTCATTGATCTTTGGAGAATCGAAGGAGGAGACCTTGATCTAAAGCTTCACCAACAGAGATCTTCATTTCCCCCTCATTCACTTGAGGGCCCCCATGCTCTAGTGTTTCTTTGCAAACCCTAGATTTTGATTTGGTTCTTGCAAGCTTGTCTTTTATTGTTTGATAGCTTGCTTGTATTTGGGACGCTCCAATTAAGTTGTGGATGTGTACCCCAAACTTGTTTTAAAGGTGTCGGCTTCCACCTCGAAGGTTGCCGATATAGTGGAAGAGGTGAATCGAACCCTTTGGGGTGAGGTTCATCAAAGAACAAGGGAGTCATGTCGTGGCGTTGGTGGTTTGAAACCACCCCTCTCCAAACGTATACATACTTCCCCTCAAAAGGAAGGAACTACGGGAAACAAACCCTTGTGTCTCCGCACTCCACTTTGGTTACTTCTATCCTTTACCGCACTTTACTTTACTTGTTCTTGCTTAGTGTTTGTGCTAGTTGGTGCTAGTTTGACATATAGGTAAATTCACCTTAGTTGCATAATCTAGAGAATTTACCTTTCTTGGCAAACCCTAATTTCAAAAAGAAGAAAATATGAAGTAGAACCTATTCACCCCCCTCTCTAGGTGCTCATACGATCCTTTCAGTTTACATACCATGCTATAATTGTATTAACGGAAACATTAACTTGTGTGATTTGTAAACATGTAAAATTCCCTAGTAAAGCCTCTTGTTAAACTAGCTTGTTGTTTAATATATGATCATGGTTTCGTGATCATGAACATTGAGATGTTATTAACAACAAGGTCATATCATTAGGAGAATGATGTGATGGACATACTCCTATAGATAAGCGTAGCATAAAGATCAAGTCATTTATATAGTTTGTTTTCTATAAGCTTTCAGATAGATACTAACCTAAATCCTTTGACCATGAGATCATGCTAATCACCATCACCGGAAGCATGCTTTGATGACATCAAACACCGCTTCGTAACTGGGTGGTTATAAAGGTGGCATTGAGTGTTCGGAAAGTATGTGTTGAGGCACATGGATCAAGAGTGGGATTTGTCCATCCATATGACGGATAGATATACTCTGGGCCCTCTCGGTGAAATGTCATCCAATTAGCTTGCAAGCATGTGACTGGCTCACAAGGGATCACATATCACAAGAATGAGTAAAGAGTACTTATCAGTAACGAGGTTGAACTTGGTATGCAGAGATACCGACAATCAGACCTCGGATAAGTGAAGTATCGCGATACAAAGGGAAATTGGTATCGTATGTAAATGATTCTTTCAATCATGACATAATGGTAGAAATATGTGGGAGCCAAATGAATTCATAGATTCCTATATTGGTTATTGATCGGAGAAGAGTCTCGATCATGTCTCCATAATTCACGAACCGTAGGGAGATTCACTTAAGGATTCGATGTTGTTTAGTAGATATGGAATGTGAGTAAAGAGACCGAATGTTATTCAGAGTCTCAGATGGGATCCGGGATATCACGAGGATATCCGAAATGGTCAGGTGAATAAGATTCATATAAGGAAAGTCCAATTCCGGAGTTCAGGAATGGTCTCGGTGTTTTCACTGAAATGTTCTAGAAGGGTCTAGAAGGTCCACCGATCCGGAAGGGGAAGGGTACATGGACGTTTCATGACAAAGTGGAATGGTTACATCATGTCCTAGGTCACTTTGCTAAACACTTGGAAGAGATAAATCAAACTCTAGTTTGAAAGCCAAAATAAGGCAGTTTGAAAAGGTCAAAGTGGGACTTTGGTTCCAAGTGGAGGGAGGGAAGGAATCCTCCCTCTCCCTTGCACATGCCACATGAGGTGGAGTTGGGGAAGGACTCCCCTTCCCCAACCGCCCCTCCCTCTCTCTACTCCACCATACCTGCTCCGGCTTAGGAGAAGCCCTATGGGATCTCCCCTCTACTTCCGACACCATGCCATCATGCTGCCGGAATCGCGAGAGAGAGCTACAACCTCTGCTGCCTTCTGGAACAAGGGAGAGGAAGGTCTTCATCGAGTATCGTATGTGTGACCAACTGCGGGAGCGCTGCCGGAACGCGGCGCCGAAAGTATCGTCTACGCTATCTTGAGATCGGCAATTGAACGACTACATCACCCACGAGAATCCGATCTCGTTAACCGCTTTGGATCTTCAAGGGTTAGTACTCTATCGACTTGTTGCTACAATCCATTAGATAGATCTTGGCTTGTGTGAGTTCATGCGATAGAATTTTTTTGTTTTCCATGCTACGAACCCCTACAGTGGTATTGCAACTTGTATTGCATAAGTTGCCTTGCGGGTGTTTGTCTCTCCCAACATAGTGAAGATTAAATTTACAACGGGTGATTGACAATACTAGTATCAATGTTGTGGTTCTTGTTCGTAAGTTCAAACGGATCTTGTTCGAAAGCCCCAAACCACGTAAAACATGCAAAGAAAATTAGAGGCGTCTAACTTTGTTTTGCAGGGTGTGCTATGATGTGATATGGCCATGACTGTGATGATATATGTTGTATGCAATGATCCTTACTGTAAGTCAGCAACCGGCAGGAGTCTTATGGTTGTCATTTAATTTCGTTAAGACCTGCGTGTCTATTATTCAAAGTAATTGTAATAGTTGATGCTGGTGGACGACAACCATGGAGTGGTGCCATTGACCTTGACACCTCGCCGGTGACGTGATGATGGAGATCATGTTCGTGCTTCAAGATGGAGATCGGAAGCACAAGAGGAAAGGCCATATCATATCACATATTATGAATTGCACGTGATGTTAAACCTTTTATGCATCTTGTATTGCTTAGATCGCTACGATAGCATTATAAGATGATCCCTCTCACAAAATATCAAGTAATAAAGTGTTCGTCCTTAGTTAGCACCGTTACCAAGACTCGTTGTTTCGAAGCACCATGTGATGATCGTGTCGTGGGAATGGCCACGGTAGATGCTGCAATCGGCAACGAGTAGTAGACCGAGGGGCAAGGTCGGACAGCCATCTGCGGTGCGAGATGAGGGCGATGACATAGGGGTTTACCCAGGTTCGGCCCCCGGAGGGTAAAGACCTACTCCTGCTAGATTGTATTGATGAGAGAGTACAAAGGGCGAGCTCAACGACTAGGCGGCGAGTCGTAGGGGGTTTATGATGGAACGTGTCCTCTACACGTACCCTAGGGAGGTTTATATAGTCTCACCTTGCTAGGGTTTACAGATCTACAACCGAATTAGTGAAGGATTCGGAGGATACTTGACCTAATCCGACTTTGCCTAGCTGCGCCTCTGGGCCTCTAGCTTCTAGTCGCCTGGTTCCTTGTTAAGCCTTGATCTAGTCGCCGTCCTGCAGGCCCACTCGCTTGCAGCTTGGACCAGTAGGAAACGTCTTGCTGGGTATAGCCCACTCGTCATATCCCCATCAGTAGTCCCCGAGGCCATCATTGATTCGTCGCAGTTGTCCATTGGCAGTCGGAGTAAGCGGGTCCAATTTGGACGCCCAGTCGAATCGGCAGTGGACTCCCTGAATGAGAGAGGGAACTTGTTATCTTAGTCGCAATAACGACGACCAGTCGAATCGCAGCACAGCGAATGGGTCGGCGGATAATCGAATCACTTCTATGGTGATTAGGTCGGCGGGCAGTTGAATCGTAGCTAGGGCGATCTGGTCGGCGAATCGTCAAGTCGCTGAAGCCAGTGAGTCGAATAGGCAAAGTTGGACCGTCAGCATTGGTCAAACTATCCGTTGGGTAATCCAACGGTAATATCGGCGTAATCACCGCACGGTAATGGCTTCCCGAAGATGGCGGGTAACAACCTCTATATAAGGAGAGTGACAGGTGAAGGGCGATCATTTCCCACACTTCCTCCGATCTTGCATATTCCAGTCTTCCGTTCCTTCGTAGCGACCAAAGCGACCCAGAGCGAGCCACAGTCCTAGATCCTCCAACTGATGGAGCCTTCAACGGAGCCATGGGGTGATCCAAGTGCACGAAAGTGCTGCTAAAATCGTTCGAGGAGGCGGGGATCCTCCACGCCGGGAGATGGTGCATCCCCGCGGCCGGGAAAGTTGTTGGGGATATGCTATATGGGTATCCTCATAGCATGTCTCTTATCCGACTACACGGGTGGCCCATAGTCGGTAGCATGGCCTATGGCCTGCTGGGCGGCCCAGTTAGATGGATCCAGAAGGGAGGCCCATGCCGGATAAAGGAAGTCTACGGTGGAGTCACCAGCGTGCCCGGAGCCTTGGAGTGCAAGATACACAAGACTAGTAATAGACGGTGTAGAACTCTGTAACCTGTCTGGCTAGGACTTTTCCCTGTAACCCTAGGACCTGGCGACTATATAAGTCGGGCCTATGGGAGCCTTTAGGGCACAATCTCATACGATAACTTAGACTTTCTAGTCACCTCGCACAGCGAACCTAATCTCTGTAACTCGGCGTATTTCCATTATAGTGATTTATAGCAGGAGTAGGATTCCGCCACCGTTGTGGGATCTGAACCTGGGTAAGCTGTGTTACATCGTACCCGTCAACCGTCCGCCTTACCCCACGTCTCTAAACACGCACTGTGAGGACCCCTCCATGGCGTACTCGTCGGCAATACCACGACAGTTGGCGCCCACCGTGGGGCAAGAGGCGCTTCAGGCTCTTCAGCGGGCGAGGACCAAGATCTTCGCGGGAATCGGCAAAACCGTAGCCATCGGTCGTGTTCTCTTCTCCGGCAACATTCCGATCGTCCCAGACGACGAGTTCTGGATCCCAGCGAAGATGAACCCTACGCGGTGTTCGATCGTTCCTATCGGAGACATCGACCTCTTCATCGGCGAAACCGACTCGGGCACTAGTTCCCTGGGAGTCGGAGGAGCATCAAGACCCGCATGGACCGCCTACGGGCAGGATACGTTCGCGGAAGGATCGATGTCGGACCTCTCCTCGGAGTTTGCCGGAAGAGATCGGAAAAATTCAAGGCCCACCCAAACCGCCCTTGTGTAGGATATAAAGGTGGAAGATCACTACAAATCCGCCGGATTCGCCTGTGTGTCTGGACAGCAGAGATCCAAGTTCGTTGGCGTGGTTACCATCTTCGACCTGCCGCGCTGCGTTCAGAGAGAGGGCGAAAACCCCTGCGATTACCTCGCCAGGTGGCTCCGTATACGGGTCGACCTGGCCAATTACCCCAATGATGATGCCATCTATCACTTTGTGGAAGGACTGGACCACGGCACACTTCTCTGACGTTCTCTAAGACGGCAGCAGGCGTCAGGATGCCTCACCTTCGAAGGCATGGTGAACACCGTCAACAACTACGCGGAGGCTGAAGCGGCAGCTCAGACAGCGCTTGCGCTCATTGACGGAGCACCTCCGATTCAGCCACCACCGCCACCGCCTCCGGCCGCCATCGTCGCAGCAGCGCCACCACCTCCCGTCATCGTCGAGGACGTTGCACCTCCACCGCCCGTCATCGAGGAAGTCCTGGCACCCTCCGACTCTGTCATTGACGTGCTTTATGCTGATTTCAGTGCAGATTCCGAGGAGATAGACTTCAGTCCAGAAGAGCTAGACTCCGCTATGCAGGAGATGGAGGAGGAGTACTCGCGTGACGAACAAGCCAAAAACACCGTCATGTCCTGAGGGGTGTTTGTCACTATTGGGACAGCGATGGATGAAGACCAGCCCGGGAAAGCTCCGCCTATGGCACTGGATAAGGGGAAAGGGCTACTTATTGCTACCGACGATGATCGCACAAGAGTCATGCCTCCTTCGCCTAAACCAGTGCAGCAACCGCAGGAACTCGGCACCGGTCCGAGCAACAACAACACCGCAAACTTGCCGCCTCCAGCATCTACGTCGGCAGCAACACATGTTACCCCAGCTGATAGGGTGATGTATGGCAACCTCCTCGTTGAGCCACTAACCGTTGATCATATCCGGAACGTGACTCAGCTTGACGAGAAGCGCCAGCAACTGCTGGAGGAAGCGCAAGCCATCGCGGAGCAAGGCGCTAAACTAGATCGAGATCTGGTCAACGCGCAGAAGTCCATAGAGAAAGCAAGAGCAATGGAGGCCGAGTACAAGACTCTGCAGCAACAGCAGCAGAAGGCTAAGAAAGCTCCACCTCGCGTCATCAACGATCCTGGTGTACGGTGCAACCTAGGATGGGCTCCCTCGAAGCCGGCACAGGCCAAGCCATACATTGACAGTGAAGGCAAGCAGGTGATGCCCACCCCACTCCTTAACCTCGCCGTCGCCAAGACCCTTCTGGAGCAGGATAGATCGCCGAAGGCAGTGGAACAGGTCTATGACCTAGTGGCCAAGGCGGTAAAGCAGCAGGAAAAGGCCACCTCTCAGAGGCTTGAGTCCGACCCAGCGCTCTGCCGATCTAGCCAGTACAAACCTCCAAGGGACAGATCTCCTCAGGATGTCGGATCGCTGACGGGTTCATCAGAACGAAGACCGAGGGATGCGCGCAACAGGAAGGATGCTATCCCCATATCCTCCGACCACGGAGAAAGAGCCCAACCTCGCCGTCCATCGCCACCGCCCAGATCCCCCCAACGTCAGGAAGACTATAAAGCTTACCATCGTACGGATATGCCCCCACCAAAGCAGTGCGGCATCATCATCCGCGACAACGCGGAGCAGACCCGTCATGACGGAAAGCGCAACGAAGGACATAAGAGCAGGTCGCGCCATGACCCTCCGCGTCCGATAAGCAACCGTGACAGGCGCGAGGCGTCGCAGGAGGGTAACAGCAAGAAGGCTAACCCACCGCCACCTCCGCCTCCGTCGCCGCCAAGCAGTCACCATGGCGGAGGAGGTCCGCGTCGTTCACGCAGCCAATCCCCTGTTGACAAAAAGAAGAAGAACCCAGAGCCATACGACGCACGTTCATGGATCGATAAGATCCACGAGGCCCGGGAAGGACCATACCTGGGACCACGTTGCTTTGGACCTGGGATACGGTCCGCAACTTACCCAAAAAGTTTCCGGATCGACAAGACCATCAAGCCCTATGACGGCACCACCAAGCCTGCCACATGGTTGCAGGACTACGGCAACGCGGTGGAGATTGCCGGAGGCAACCCCAACGTCACCGTCAAGTACCTCCCGTTAATGTTGGCGGGCACGACCCGTCAATGGATCGACGACTTGCCGGAGAAATCTATCTACAACTGGTTGGACATGCAAGAAGCGTTCACCAAAAACTTTGAGGGTACAAACAATTGTCCCTGCACCATGGGCGATCTACAGCGGTGCGTGCAAGAGAAAGACGAGACATCTCGCGCCTACCTCTCCCGCTGGCTGGATATGAAGAATTCTTGCGCAGGAGTGCACGCCCAGACCGCCATGGCCTCCTTCATTGATGGATTGGAAAGAGGCACGTTACTCCGACATAAGCTGAAGCGCTTGCAGGACAATCATCAGCTTGACTTGAATCAGATGATTCAGTTAGCTAGTGAGTTCGCAGCTGCCGACGATGATGCTCGTGGCTCTTTGCCGGCAACGGCCGTTCCAACTCAAGCTCGGAGGAACAGCAGTACAAAGCGGAAAACCGCCCCAGAAGAAAAGCAATCTACCAACATGGTCGCCATGACTTTTGCAGGACGAGGAGAAGGCAGACAACATGGCCGAGGAAGGGGAGCAGTCCGTGGGCAGCAACGAGGAAGTGAAACCAACTCGGCACCGCTACGCGTTCCCCAAACCTACGAAGAGTACCGCGATATGCCGTGCCTCGTACACCTCGATGCCAACGGAAAGGCCACCCATACCAATCGACACTTCAAGTTCGTCAACGACCTCAAGGAAGACCCGGAGTCCGGCTACAAGCGAAGTCGGAAGAACAGACCGCGAGGCAAGGGCAAGGGGAAGAAGAAGGAGGAGGAGTCCAAGGATTCAAGTGACATGGACGAGGACGTTGACCCCAAGCACGCCGCCAAGAGCGACGACAAGGGAAAGAACCCCTTCGCAAAGAAGGCCCCAGTCTACCACACTTTCCTTGGCATCCCCACCATCCGACAACAGAAGACCTCTCTAAGGATTCTGATGGCCACTCTCCCCCAGTTCCCCAGTACCTGCGGTGGTCGGAGGTTCCAATTACTTGGGACAGGTCGGACCACCCAGACCTGGTGCCCACGGAGAACCAGTATGCCATGGTCATCAACCCATTGATCGACGGTGTGGAGTTCACCAAGTGCATGGTGGATAGTGGAAGCAGCATCAACATTATGTACCTGGATACACTGCAAAAGATGAACTTGACAGAGGAAAACCTAAGGCGGACTAACACCGTGTTCCATGGCGTAGTTCCTAGACGGGAGGCTCGGGCCCTTGGGTGCATTACACTTCAGGTAGCCTTTGGCGACGTTAATAATTACCACCAAGAGCGCATGACCTTTGAGGTGGTCCCCTTCAAGAGCGTGAACCACGTCATATTCGGCCGCGACATATTCCACACCTTCATGGCCAAGCCATGCTTCGTCTACAACAAACTCAAGATACCCGGACCAAACGGTGTCATCACCGTCTCTGGAAGCTTTACCAAGGCAAGGGACTGCGAGATCAATGAAGCAGCCGTTGCAAAAGCTGTCCTTTACAGCGAAGAATTCAAGGAGATCCAGTGCAAGGTCAATGACTCAGAGATGCCCGCGTCGAAGAAGCAAATCTCTGACTCCGCTCCTGCGTTCAAGGCCACCATCGAAACCAAGCCGGTGGAACTTGTGGTAGGCGATGCCTCCAAGGTCACCGCCATTGGGACGAACCTGGATCCCAAATAGGAAAGAGCGCACGTCGAGTTCGTCCGTGAGAATAGGGACATCTTTGCCTGGCAACCTGCCGACATGAAAGGTGTACCTAGGGAACTTGTCGAGCACAGCTTAAACATAGATCCAAAATGTAAACCAGTGAAACAACATCTACGACGCTTCGGAGATGAGAAGAGACGCGCCATTGGCAAAGAGATAGCAAGGTTACTTAAGGCTGAGTTTATCCAAGAAGTCCTTCACACCCGATGGGTGGCCAATCCTGTACTTGTCCCCAAAAAGGGAACCAATGAATTAATAATGTGCGTTGATTACACCGGCTTGAACAAAGCATGTCCCAAAGATCCGTTTTCTTTGCCTCGCATTGACCAAGTCATTGACTCGACGGCTGGCTCAGAACTTTTGTGTTTTCTCGATGCATACTCAGGATACCACCAGATCAAGATGAGGAAGTCGGACCAATTAGCCACTTCGTTCACTACCCCTTACGACACGTTTTGCTATCTCACGATGCCCTTTGGGCTGAAAAAAGCAGGTGCTACCTACCAGCGGACAATGCAACGTTGCCTTCACGACCAAATTGGTCGGAACGTTCACGCCTATGTGGACGATATCGCGGTGATGTCTAAAAAGTAAAATGACTTAATCTCCGACTTAAAAGAAACCTTTGATAATCTCCGGAAATACAACATGATGCTCAACCCTAAGAAATGCGTCTTTGGGGTTCCAGCCGGAAAATTGTTGGGCTTCATCGTTTCCCAGCGCGGAATCGAGGTCAACCCGGAGAAAATCAAAGCCATCTTAAACATAAACCGTCCGACATGTCTAAAAGACATCTAATGACTAATAGGTTGTGTTGCAGCAGTTAGTCGGTTCATCAGCCGACTTGGAGAGAAGGCTCTGCCGCTGTACAAATTGCTGAAGAAGGCAGACAAATTCACATGGACGGACGAAGCAGATGCAGCATTGAAGCAGCTCAAGGAGATTCTTTCCTCAGCGCCCATCCTTGCAGCACCCGATCCTGGCGAGCCCCTATTGATTTACATGGCGGCAACCAACCGGGTTATCAGCATCGTTGTCGTGGTAGAGCGGAAGGAACAAGGCTATGAGCATGGAGTTCAACGACCAGTTTACTATGTAAGCGAGGTCTTGACGGAGTCCAAGCAGCGTTACCCGCACTACCAAAAGATAGCTTACGGAGTATTCCTTGCTTCTCGAAAGCTGAGGCATTACTTTCAGGAGCACCCAATCACAGTGGTGAGCAAGACTCCACTGTCCGACATCATCAATAACAGCGACGCTACAGGAAGGGTCGCGAAGTGGGGCATTGAACTTGCCGCCTTCGAGATCACCTACAAGAGACGCGACGCTATCAAGTCACAAGCCTTGGCGGATTTTATTGCAGATTGGACAGAGATGCCGGATACCACTCCGTTGCCAGAACCAGAGTACTGGGTGATGCACTTTGACGGATCAAAGCTGCTCAACGGCTCGGGGGCTGGTGTATTGCTACAGTCACCAAAAGGAGACAAGCTACACTACGTTCTACAGATGCACTTCTAGGCTACAAACAACATGGCGGAGTACAAAGAACTCATTCACGGACTGCGTGTATCCAAGGATATTGGCATCAAGCGCATAGTTTGCTGTGGAGATTCCGACTTGGTTGCCCAGCAGGTAGCTGGCACCTGGAATGCGCGGAACCCTATGATGGCGGCATATCTAGACGAAGTGGACGAGATAGCCAAGAGCTTCTTGGGCTACGAAGTCAAGTATGTACCTAGGGAGCAAAACGAGGCGGCTGATCTATTGTCTAAACTTGGACTAGGGCGCAAGCAAATTCCGCCAGGAGTTTTCCTAGAGCATCTACGCACACATCCATGAAGGGCGCCGATGTCGACAACCCGGATAGAGCCGATTCTTTCTTCAACATGGTGGCAAAGACCCCTCCAGCTTGGACTAAACCGTTCATGGAATATCTCGAACACGGAACTTTGCCCGACGACGAGGTCGAACGACGGCAGATAGTACGACGAGCAAAGGGTTATACCATAATCAATGGGCAACTCTACAAAAGGAGCACTACTGGTGTATACCTAAAGTGTGTTTCCCAGCGAGAAGGTATGGAAATCCTACGCGAAATCCATCTCAGAGATTGCGGGCATCACGCTGCTCCTCGATTGTTGGTCGCGAAAGCCTTCCGGCAAGGATTCTACTGGCTGACCACGAAGGTGGACGCCGACAAGCTGGTTGAGACATGTACAGGATGCCAGTATTATGCCTGACAACCACATGTTCCTGCTAAAGAATTGCGAACAATACCAATAACTTGGCCGTTTGCAGTATGGGGGCTAGAGATGGTGGGGCCGTTACAAACGGCACCATGTGGATTCACGCATCTGCTTGTAGAAGTTGACAAATTCACCAAGTGGATAGAAGCTAAACCCATTAGAAAGCTTGACGGGGCAACTGCCCTCAGTATTGTCCGGGATCTGGTGGTGAGATTTGGTCTCCCACATAGCATCATCACCGACAATGGAAGCAACTTGTCACTCGGAGAATTGGAGGCCTATTGCTGGGACAAAGGCATCCGACTTGACCTTGCATCTGTGGCACACCCACAATCCAATGGTCAAGTTGAGCGAGCCAATGGACTAATTCTGCAGGGACTCAAGCCACGTCTTGAGGCACCGATGCATAGAGCAGCTGGAGCCTGGGCGGAAGAATTACCATCTGTGTTGTGGAGTTTACGACCTACACCCAACAGATCCACTGGCTACACCCCTTATTTCATGGTATATGGAGCAGAAGCTATTCTACCTTCCGACATCCTCCACGATGCACCAAGAGTTGCCGCCTACGACTAAGATGACGCTGAAGAATCCAGACGCCTAGATGTGGACCTTCTTGAGGAGGAGCGCGTTTTGGCATGCCAAAGATCCGCCATCTACCAGCAGAAGCTACGCAGCTACCATAGTCGCCGCGTACGGCATCGCTCATTTAAAGAGGGGGATTTGGTGCTCCGACTTAAGCAGAAGAAGTCACACAAATTATCCCCGCCATGGGAAGGACCGTTCATCATAAGAAAGGCGCTGCTCAATGGGTCTTACTACCTTGTCGACAATCGTGAACTCAAGGATAGACCCAACGAGGATCATAAGCGTAAGCGACGTGACCCGGATGATGACTACCCAGAGCTTGATCGGCCATGGAACATAGCACAGCTACGTCCTTTCTACACTTAGCATTTTTTATCTAATCGTGTACCTCTTATATGATCAATGAAATAAAGCTCTTTGGTTCACTCATATTGCTGTGTCTTTTACCTCCTTTAGTGTTCATTTTTGGATCATATAAATGTTTATGCACAACCTTTGCGATTGCACTTGTGAAAATTCCGCCTACGGGCGTTAGCTTAAGTTTTCTGGTCTACACGTTCTTTGTTGTTTTTATGTGGATTCTGGAGTAGTGACTTTCGGCACTTATTGTTAGCGATTTTGTGCTAAGGTTATTGACGATGCCATTGGGTATCATCGCCTAAGCGCATGGTTCCGACAACGAGTCTTCCGACTCACGAAAAGTCAAGCATAAAAACCAGAGTAATGGATAAGCCAGCACTTGCTTAAAAAATATATACATACTGGGCATTAATTCTTAAGTAGCAGGATACGACAACCATTGTTTTCTTCCTTAAGATTACATCACCAAGTTTTTGCAATGCACACTCCAAAGGTGAAACAAGAATTACAAAGTGTTTTTCACTCCTTGGGTGCAGGGGACTTGGAGGCCGCATCATCACCAACCGGAGATTCACCCTCAGCGTCACCACTGTGAGGAGACTCGGAAGATTCAGGCTCGGCGTTGTCAAGAAAGTTCCTGGGCACGAAGACGTCGACGTCCACCAACTCGGCAACTCTGGTGTCATAGCCCGCGAGTGATGACAGGATGGCTTCGTGATCAATCTCCTTGCCGTCATCATCCACGTCGGGGATACCAGATGTCACCGTGTCGATGTTGGCACCTTCATAGTGTGCCTTCACCATGGACAACGCCATCCTTGCGCCAGCCCGTGCACATGAAGCTTTCCAGCTTGCGACACGCTCGGGGGCTCGGTGCAGAATCTCCGAGTACTTCACCAGTGAGTTCGAGGCCTTGATGTAAATATGCAGGGGCGTGGCGATCTCCTTGGCTTGAGTGATGGCGGTGTTGATGAAGTTGCCGGCAAGAATCATGCATTCCTTGTCCGAAGGAGGCGAGTCGGTTAAACCCAGAGGCGCTGAAAATTCCGACAACGATTGCATGAGTTCAAAAATCCTAAGTACCCAGACTACAGAGCTTCAAGGCGGAGGATACTTACTGAAGATGCTGGCCTTAGACTGCCAGACGACGTCCGCCAAAGATTCTTTCTCTTGTTGGAGGAGCTTAAACGCCTCACTATGACGAAGGTTTTGCTCATCGGCAGCTTGCTTCTGATCCTTTAGGATCGCAAGCTCCTCCTTCAAGTGATTGATCTCAGCGGAGGCGGAGTCCTGCAGGGCTTTCATGGAATCCTCATGCATCTTCAGCATTTGTTCCCTCTCCTTCTTCAGGATCTTGTTCTCGCTGTCCAGCTGCTGGATGTGCTTGGACTGCTCGACAATATCCTTAGCCTTGGCAACATGCTCTGCAAGTCGGAGAAAACACAGTACACCGTGAGTACTCGAATAAGGAAGGCACAAAAGTAAGACGGAAATGAGCAAAAAGAAAACAGACTCTTGTTTTTGATGATCTATTCCTTCAAGATGGCGGTTTTACCCTTTTCAGCTTCAAGGTCCGCGCACATCTTCTGGTACTTATCATTGGCCATGCCCCTCCGAGCATTCTCGTTCTGTGGAAACAAATACAAAGTCAAGTCGTTGCTTAGTCTACTTGGAGCCCCTAGTCAGAGATTTTCCATCTAGGCGCTCGGGGGCTACAGAGAGAGTTTTTAACTTAGCAATATGCTTAGATTTTCTTTAAGCATCTAGTCGGAGCTAATTCAGTTCTCAACTAGAATCTTGGGGGCTACAGTATAAAGTTTTAACTCGGCAAAATGCTTAGCTTTTCTTTAAGTATCTAGTCGGAATTGAGTCAGTTACAACTAGAAGCTTGGGGGCTACAGCACTTAAAATTATGAACACTGTGTATGCTACTCTTAAAGCATCTAGTCGGAATAATTCATTCCATCTAAATGCTTGGGGGCTGCAGTGAGAGTTTTTTCTAACTTAGTTACTCTTAGAGCATATAGATGCAAAACCAATGGTTTTCCATCTACATCCTCGGGGCCTACAGTGGGATACTCATATGAAATGCAAAAGGTAAAGAAAAACTTACAAGTGCGATGATCTTGAGGTTCGTGGCACTCTCGGCCAGCAGCTTGCCAAAAGAAACGCTGTTGCTTCGCAAGATGTCTGCTTGTCGGAGTAGCTCCTCAAGACCGCACGTCGGATATGATGGCACTCCTCCAGGAACCGTAGTTGTGCTACCCGGCGTAAGAACCGGGAAGATGATCTTTGGCAGTTCTAAGGTTTTCTGGGGAGCAGAGGCGCCGCCTTCGGCGGATGTACCAGCAACCGCCACCGCCTTGCCGCTACCGATGGCATCCTTAGCTAGAGCTTCAGCCATTTGAAGAGCAGCGCTCTCCTGCGTCGCCTGCTCGCCGACAACTGCGAGTTCGGTAGAGGCGCCAGAATCCACTTCCATGGCGGAAGGGCCTGGTGCCTCCTGGGCTTGGGAGCTTGTCGGAGCAGAGGAGGGCTTGACGGCAGGAGTAGCAGGGGCGATGGCGGGGGAAGAGTCGCGGTGCAGCATATCTTTAATATTTCTAGAAGCCCCAAGAGTCTTGGAGGACTTCTTGAGGCTGGTTGTGGCTTTCTTCCTGAAACGTGCAAAATGCATAAGTACAGGAATGAGACAAATAAACAAGACAATGTCGGAGAATGAGAAGCTTACACTAGGGGGTGCGCTTTGGCAAACATCCCGGTGGCTTTCTTCTTTTCCGCCTCCAGGGCGGCAGTACTCTTTTTGGAGGCTCCACCCTCCGTCTTCTTTTTCTTGCCTCCGTCGGCAGCGTCAGAGGTGGAGCTCTTCCGCTTTCGCGCCAATGGGGCATCATCGTCGGACACGACCGTGACTTCCTTCATCTTAGGATCATAGATTTGGGAGGCCATGTTGTCCTCCTCTAGATCGCTAAGCTGTTAGGTGAGAAATCACCGTGTTAGACAAATGATATTAGCAAGACGGAAAAACTGGAGCAATGTCACACACGGATAATAAATACCTACCTTTGGGAACTTTCTGTTTACGAACATGTCGTAGGTAAGGGTGAAGCCATGCTTCTTTTCCTTCACCTTGACAATGTCCTTAAGACAGAACTTCACGGAGTCTCTCGAGAAGTTGTCCTCGGAGATCCGGAGGGTATCCCTTCGGTCGCCGGTGTACTCATGCATGACCTTCGAACGGTGCTGCAGAGGTTGGATCCGCCTGATGAACCAGCACATGGCTAGGTCCAAGACGGTCAGACCCGTATGTACAAACCATTCGATCCTCCTTATTGCGCGAGAAGCGTTGAGGTCGGAAGGAAGGGAGGCATGGGACCGCCATGTGGAGACTTCAGCGGCGGCTCCATCCACGAAGTCCGGGTACGTTGCTTCTCAGCCCGACAAAGGAATGTCGGGGCTGTAGAAGTACGTCCGCTGCCAGTTCTTACACGACTCGTGGCCGACAATGTCGGGGAACTGCCGGCCAGGTCGGATCTTGAAGCTTATGGTGCCGCAGTTTCTAAGCTCCTCCTTGCTGTGTCCGGCTTCACGTTTGACGGTGAAGAAGTAGACAAACAGATCTAACCTAGGCCTAATCCCTAGGTAACCCTCGCTAAGAGCCGCGAAGTTGCTAAGCACTAGGATGCTATTGGGGGAGAGGTTGTGGGGTTGGACCTGGAAGTGGTTCAAGACGGACAGGAAGAAGTGGGAGATGGGAAAAGAAACGCCGCGTACCAGTTGCGCCTTGAGGTATACCTTCTCTCCGACTTGGGGAGAAGGGGTCACCTCGCCGGCCGGCGCCGCCCGCCAGGCGAGCCCCTCCGTCGCGGGAATATAACCTTCGGCGACCATCTCCTGGATGTCACGCGTGGTGATATCCGACCAGCGCCGATCGCCTTTGTGCGAGTCAGGCTCCTCTTCCAGGGGCTCTAGCGCCGCCAAGTTATGGTCACCGCCGATGGTTTCTATCACCGCCGATGCGGGGATGACCAGCCCTTCTGGGGGCACGATGACGGAGCTCGCCGGCTTCGCCGCGGCTTCGCTCGACATCGCCATTGAAGGGGATGAACCGCTGCTGGCCATGGAGGAAGGAAAGGGATATGACTGGTGCAGGAAGCAGGGCTAGGGTTTCTCGAGGTTTTCGCGGAGAGCTCGAGGAGGCGCGCGGCTGGAGGAAGAAGACGATGACGCGAGGGAATGAGGTGAAAAAGTGGCAAGTGTCCCACGGCCGATATTTATCTTACTCTGCGTCAAGATTCGTGCAGCTAATCGGATGGTTGCCGCGTAGACGACGTGTTCGTGAACGTGCGCGGTAATTTTGCCACGTCTCCAACTGTCGCCGCCAACAGTTCGTATCGCTCACGCGGGAAAATCGGCTATGATTACGTTCTCTGCATGTGTGAGTTACGAGGCGTCGCTGACCTACTGCCTACATCGTCATAACTGACATGGTAGATGAGCCGTCCCATCGAAGATTCCGGCATGGACGGATTTAGTCCGACAACGGAAGTGTACGATGGAAGATTCAGCATTTCTCTGACTTACTCACAGAAGACGGAGAAAATCTTGCAGGGATCTTTGGGAGGACTACAAGATATTGCTTGACGATTTGCCGACATCCATCTAGACGGAGCATTCCACGGGAAGAGGCAAGATGGCGCAAGATCTCGGAGTTCTTCGAGGGCTACTGTTGGGGATATGCTATATGGGTATCCTCATAGCATGTCTCTTATCCGACTAACCCGGGTGGCCCATAGTCGGTAGCATGGCCTATGGCCTTCTGGGCGGCCTAGTTAGATGGATCCAGAAGGGAGGCCCATGCCGAATAAAGGAAGGCTACGGTGGAGTCACCAGCGTGCCCGGAGCCTTGGAGTGCAAGATACACAAGACTAGTAATAGACGGTGTAAAACTCTGTAACCTGTCTGGCTAGGACTTTTCCCTGTAACCCTAGGACCTGGCGACTATATAAGTCGGGCCTATGGGAGCCATTAGGGCACAATCTCATACGATGACTTAGACTTTCTAGTCACCTCGCACCGCGAACCTAATCTCTGTAACTCGGCGTATTGCCATTATAGTGATTTATAGCAGGAGTAGGATTCTGCCACCGTTGTGGGATCTGAACCTGGGTAAGATGTGTTACCTCGTACCCGTAAACCGTCCGCCTTACCCCACGTCTCTAAACATGCACTGTGAGGACCCCTCCATAGCGTACTCGTCTGCAATACCACGACAAAAGTGGTGCCAGATCCACGCGAGGGAGAATTCATCCGCTTCATGAGCCACCTGGAGAGGGGGCTCGGGTTCCCCACCTCCCTCTTCTTTCGCCGCTTTTGCGCCTACTACGGCATCCAGCCGTCAGACCTAGGACCGCACAACATCGAGCAACTCGCCATCTTTGTGGCGTTTTGCGAGTGCTACCTAGGCTGCCGGCCGTATTTCCCCCTGTGGCAAGATCTGTAGGGGTTCGTAGCATGGAAAACAAAAAATTTCTACCGCATGCAAACAAACAAGCCAACATCTATCTACTAGATTGTAGCAACGAGTCGATAGAATAACTCACCCTCGAAGATTCCAAAGTGTTTAACGAGAGCAGATTCTCGTGGGTGATGTAGTCGTACTCTTGCCGATCTCAAGATCGTGTAGACGATCCTTCCGGCGCTGCGTTTCGGCAGCGCTTCCGCAGCCGGTCACATGTTCGGTACTCAATGAAGACCTTCATCTCCCTTGTTCCAGCAGGCAGCGGAGGTTGTAGCACTCTCCTTGCGATTCCGGCAGCACGACGGCGTGGTACCGGAAGTAGAGGGGAGATCTCGCAGGGTTTCGCCTTAAGCCGGAGCGAGTATGGTGGACTATGAGAGAGGCCTTGGTGATCTATGGTTTAGAGGCACCAAGGAGAGAGGGATAGGTCGGCGTCTAGGGAAAGGGGAGGGCCCCAACTCGGCGGCTAGGAGGAAACCCTAGGGCGGCGGCGGCGACTTGGTGGCCGGCGGCTAGGGTTAGGGTTTGGTGGAGAGAGGTGTAGGTCTAGAGGGGCACCCCTGCCCTCCTTCTATAGGTGGGAGGGCGCTGTCCAAGGGGAGGGAGTCCTCCCCCAAGTCGGCCTCATTGGCCGGCGGGTGGAGGGAGAGGAACTCCTCCCGAAGTAGGTTTCCTACTCTCCCTCCACCAAGCAAAACTGCCGTTTGACTTTTCAAATTGGCGTTTGACTTTTTCAAACTAGGATTTGATTTATCCCTTTATTTTGCCCAACCATGATACCTAGTACATGATGCAATCATTCCAACTTTTTATGACACTTTCATGTACCCTTCCCCTCAGGAGTGCCGGACCTTCCGGACCCTTCTAGAACATTCCCGATGAAAACACCGGAATCATTCCCCAACTCCGAAACAGGACTTTCCTTATATGAATCTTATTCTCCAGACCATTCCGGATCTCCTCGTGATATCCCAGATCCCATTCCAGACTCCGAAAAACATTCAGTCTCTTACTCATCATTCCATAACTACTCAACAACATCGAATCCTTAAGTGTGTCTCCCTACGGTTCGTGAATTATGCGGACATGATCGAGACACTTCTCCGAACAATAACCAATAGAGGAATCTGGAAATTCATATGGCTCCCACATATTTCTACCATTACTTTGCGATCGAATGAACCACTTACATATGATACCAATTTCCCTTTGTCTCACGATAGTTTACTTATCCGAGGTTTTGATCGTCGGTATCTCTGCATACCTAGTTCAACATCGTTACTGATAAGTACTCTTTTCTCGTTCTCGTGATATGTGATCCCTTGTGAGCCAGTCACATGCTTGCAAGCTAATTGGATGACATTCCACCGAGAGGGCCTAGAGTTTATCTATCCGTCATATGGATGGACAAATCCCACTCTTGATCCATGTGTCTCAACCCATACTTTCCGAACACTCAATGCCACCTTTATAGCCACCCAGTTACGGTGTGTTGTTTGATGTCATCAAAGCATCCTTCCGGTGATGGTGATAAGCATGATCTCATGGTCGAAGGAATTAGGTTACTATGTATCAGAAAGCTTATAGCAATTGAACTATTAAAATGACTTGATCTTTATGCTACGCTTATCTATAGGAGTATGTCCATCATACCATTCTCCTAACGATATGATCTTGTTGTTATTAACATCTCAATGTTCATGATGGGGAAACCACAATCACTTATTAACCAACAAGCTAGTATTATGAAGAGGCTTTACTAGGGACTCTTGTTAATATGTTTATTATTTAGTTTACAAATCACACAAGTATTAATGTTTCCTTGTTAATACTGTTTATAGCATGAATGTAAACATTTATCATAAACACAAAGATATAATAATAACTACATTTATTATTTCCTCTAGGGCATATCTCCACGGGACGATCGGACGCGAAGAGGCGGGCAGCCCGATGCTCGTCGCGGGCGGCCTCACTATCAACACCCGGATTTTTAATCCCAGATGCCTGTTATGCCATACATCGCAATCCCAGGATTACCATTTTTGCGAGACATAACAGATTTGGATATCACAGTACATCATCCATTACAAACCATACATAAGGTCTTACACAAATAAGGATCTCATGATCTAGTTCTTAATACAACTCAAGCAGCGGAATAACGTAATAATAAAGGTAGCATAGGCGAATCTCCATCTTCGGGGTCAGAGGAAATGCTGACGATGGGAGATGATCCTAGTTGTCGTAACCTTCCTGGGGTCCATCATCCTAGTACTCCTCTTCATAGTATGGCCACGGGAATAGCCAGGGACAAATACATGAGTACTCTTTAAGTACTGGCAAACTATTACTAACAAGTGAAGGGGGTTTTGTATTAGGACACTAAGCTCTAGGGTTGTTTTGCAAAAAGCCGATTTACCTCTACTAAGTTCAGAAGCAAGAAACTAGTTGAAATTTATAACACCTAAGTGGGAACTTGAATTTCATATCACAACTCTATTGTGGTCAAGTCAAAATCTCAATTCATTTCATAAGTCATTTTGAAAACATCTGACGGGGGAACAGTATGGCCACTCCAATTGTCCATAACCACGGACGCGGCTATTCGAATAGTTTGACACTCTGAAGAGATTGTACACTTTCACCACAATATTTGATACATCCGTCAAGAACAAATCCTGAATTCACCATACTCACTATGCGGATAATCAATCCTAACCTTTCGATTACACGCCCTAGTATAGGCACCTCTCCTGTGAGTTTGGCCTCCCAACCATGACCAGCTGTCATCTTGGGTACTGCACAGGTGGACAATCTTCACAAGGTAGCCTCAGCTCAGACCTTGGCCATGAG
Organism: Avena sativa; assembly: GCA_916181665.1. Classification (NCBI taxonomy): domain Eukaryota; kingdom Viridiplantae; phylum Streptophyta; class Magnoliopsida; order Poales; family Poaceae; genus Avena; species Avena sativa. The sequence continues at coordinate 116,348,393 of OV702281.1, forward strand.
GGAACCCATACTAAGGTATATAAGTTTCCAGTCAAGCCCTACCCAATTTTCTGGTATTATGGTTGTACGGTAAAATTGGAATGGTATCGCATCCAGACAACCATCATTTTTATAAAGGGATGAGGCTCATGCCTCAACATTTTCATCATCAAAATCATCTGGTGTTCGGAAACACATGTCAAAACATTTCAGTAGAATGACTCATCATTCCAAGGTTTTCATAACCATTTTCACCAAGTATTCCCATCTAAAGTTGATCAAGTTTTATTCTTAGCACTAGCATCTACAACCGTGGTAAGTACTAATGAGGGGTAGTAAATAAGTGGTGATTGATTAAGTTCAATCTCATACCTTAGGATGACATCAAGATTATCTAGCTTAGGCCAAATTTAATGCTCTTTATGCAACCTTCAATTATCTTCCTAGAATCTACCAGTCACTTAAGTAAAATCTAAGAGAAAGCTTTGATAAAGAAATAAAGTATAAGGCTTACAAGTAAAACTAGGATTGGGTATCATCAAATGTTTCTAACCAAGCATGCTTAGTGCATTGCATAGGTTATCTAACTTTCATAATTGCAAGTGTTAGCTTGAAAGGTTTCAAGTATTGGCTTGCATAAGTATCAGTATAATCTTGCCTTGAGCAGAGCAGTGGTTGAAGTTCTCCTCGGCTTCTTCCTCGTAGTATCCTCCTTCCTCCTCGTATTCGTGGTCTGTACTAGCGTCTATAAATAAATACGAGGTACACAATCACCAAACAATACTTAACTATTTTCAATCATCACACAAAGGTCCACTATAGATGATCTAGCATCATCACCTATATTACAAGATTAAAGCATTTTCCTTATTTATTTTAATTTTAGAAAAGTAATTTCTACTCATTGAAAAACTACTTAAGATTTAATATTCTCCAACTCAAACATGGGATCATGTTCACACATGTCATGACCACATATTTCAGTACATGGGAATGTGATTTAAAGTGGTGTCACAATATAATAAGGTTTAACCTTTTTATTTTAAATAATTAAAGTGACTAGAAATGCCTATGTGGCATTCTTTTATTACTTGAACATTATTTCTGTAAGTAAACCCATATGTTTTTATATATTCTGAAAGGTATGATCAAATGCGATTTTTGAGAGTTAGAATCAATTGAAAAGATATTATGGTTGAAATTTGAAAAATGTTTGAATGCAGAAAAGCTTCTGACTTGTTATTTTTACCAAGGTTGATCTACAGATCGAAATGATTTGAATCCAATGGGCTTAGATTAAGCATTTCAGTACCTTTCTAAAAAAATTGGTTTCATGCAATTTGGTTCACTTAATCGAGTTGGGTTGATTTTTGAAACTAGGTACAGAACTGAGTTTGAATTAAAATAGAAAATCTAAATTCAAATGGTTGGGCTGCGCGGGAAAGGTTAATGGGCCGACCCAGTGTCACTCCGTAGCGCGGGGTTTAGCTGACAGGGGGGTTCCACCCGTCAGTGGCTCATAACACGCGAAGCGGTACGGGGCGATGTAACATCCCAAAAATATTAAACTAGAATCATCAAACTCTAATCAACAAATTTAGGGTTAACAAAAACTTTTCCAATAAAAATATGAAATCAATCATATGTGTATGTATCAAAATGTGGATTCTTTTGAATTGCCATGATTATGTGTTTCTTTGCTTGTAAAATGATTCTTAGGTGAAATAAACATCATCTAAACAATCCCCAAACTTTTCCCAAAGACAAACAAATCAAAACCATCAACTTAAGTGAATGGTCACTTTTGCCAAATTAACTCCCATGCCTACTTTGGCTATCTCTAACTTTCAGAACTTAACAGAAACTTGTTTGGATCTTTGCACCCCTTGATAGTACTCATAACAAAGTATCAAGGCCCACTTGGTGATCATCCAAAAACATTTAAATGCATAGTTTAAATGACAGTTTAAAATTGAATCTATATCATATGGGAAGATCCCACTTTTTCAAAAACCACTCAAACAATATTAACTTTCAAAACCCAAGCATCTACAGACTCACCAGAACATGCCTAGCACACCCACCAAAAATCTTTTCAAAATTTAAAACTTGAGTTCATGCGGCCATTTCATCAAACACCTTGCAGATGCAAATCAAACAAATCCTAAACACTATAGTGTGCAGTGATTCTGGCCTAACTTGTTCCCTCTCTGGACACCACTAGCCTTAGTAGATCATATAACAGCCTTAACTAATCTCTAGCACTACTGTAAGCTAGCCATTGTCATCAATGGTGAGTAGGCCGAGTGCACCATTGCCACCCCATAGTCGACAACAAGCTATGATCCACACTAGCCTCGCCAACCTTGTCTGGGAGCAAGCTAGCACCCCACCTCCACTCCATGTCCCAGTCGCGAGCGATGCCAACCCCTGGACCACACGCAGAGACCATGCCAAGCCGCTCTGCAAGCATGCCGAGAGCGCGCCCCGTGCGCCACGCTCGACAGATGACCACAGACCGCGCGCCACCCTTGCCGCGTGCACGCGTGATCACCACCATCCTACCAACCCCACAGACACGCCCGTTCGCCGCCGCGCGGACTACGCGCGTCGTGCGCCATTAAAACTCCCGTCGAGCATGCTCAGGGCACCGCAGCGTTCCGACGATCAGCACCGCCCCACGCCTCGCAACCACGTCGTTGAGCTTCGCCAGGGAGCACAGCACCGCCCCTATCGTCGCCCACGCCGATAACCCTCTGTGCCGTCGACCACGACGAGCTCAGCCCGCGCCCGTCGGTCCCCTCTCGCCACTACAAATAGAGGCCTCCCCCGCTCGAATTCTTCACACCATTCTACTCCCCTCACCTCACTGATCGTTCCACCCCATTCCCGGAGCAAGGCGAGCAACGCATCGCCGGAATTGCGTCGGAGCAGGCCGCCTCTGGAGAAGAAAGGTGCCGTCGATTTCGTCCATCCCAGGAGGAGCTGCCTGTACCAGGCGGTTCGCCGTTGTCGACTTTGTCGTTTGCCCGCATCGCCGACCGTCGCTTGAGCCCCGGTGAGCCTCCCACGACCCCCACTAAGCCGCTAGGGTTCGAGCTCGCCGGTGACTAGTTCATCGTCGACGACGACCCTCAGCCGTTGATCTTACTTCTAATCCAACGCACCACATCGCCCCGTACCGCTTCACGTGTTAAGAGTCGCTAACCAGTAGACCCGCCCTGTCAGTTGCGCCTCGCGCCGCGGAGTGATACTGGGCCGGCCCAATAACCCTTCCCACGCGGCCCAGTCGTTTGAACTTAACTTTTTCCATTTTAGTTCAAACATAGTTCTATACCTAATTTCAAAAATCAACCCAGCTCAATTCACTGAACCAAATTGAATGAAACCAATTTTGTTAGAAAGGTTTTGAAATGCCTAATCCAAGCCCGTTGGATTCAAATCATTTGAATCTGTAGATCAACCTTGGTAAAAATGACAAGGCAGAACCTTTTCTGCATTCAAACATTTTTCAAATTTAAACCATATTAGCTATTGAGTTGATTCCAACTCTCAAAAATCACATTTGATCATACCTTTCAGAATATATAAAAACATATTGGTTTACTTATAGAAATAATGTTCAAGTAATAAAAGAATTCCACATAGGCATTTCTAGTCATTTATTTTTATTTAAAATAAAAGGTTAAATCTTATTAAATTGTGACACCACTTTAAATCACATTACCATGTACTGAAATATGTGGTGATGACATGTGTCAACGTGATCCCATGTTTGGTTTGGAGAATATTAAATCTTAAGTAGTTTTTCAATGAGTAGAAATTACTTTTCTAAAAATAAAACCAATAAGACAAATGCTTTAATCTTGTAATATTAGCGATGATGCTAGATCATCTATAGAACCCTTGTGTGTGACGATTGAAAGTAGTTAAGTATTGTTTGGTGATTGTGTACCTCGTATTCATTTATAGACGCTAGTACCGACCAAGGACACGAGGAGGAAGGAGGATACTACGAAGAAGAAGCCGAGGAGAACTTCAACCACTGGTCTGCACAAGGCAAGCTAACACTTGCAAGATACCCTACATTAGCAAGCTTATACTGATAATGATGCAAGCCTTACTAATCAAGTTGACCTATGCAAGATAATACTTGCGTGTTACCATGCCAACTATATGCCTTAAGCATATGTGATCATACCCACTTGATAACCCCATTCCTAGTTTTACTTACAAGCTTTATACTTTATTTCTTTATCAAAGCTATCACTTAGAGATTACTTAAGTAAATTGTAGATATTAGAAAGATAATTGAAGGTTGCATAAAGAGCATAAAACTTGGCCTAAGCTAGATAATCTTTATGTCATCCTAAGGCATGAGATTGAACTCAATTAATCCCCACTTGTTTACCACCCCTCATTAGTACTTACCCCACTTGTAGATGCTAGTGCTAAGCATAAAACTTGATCAACATTAGATGGGAATACTTGGTGAAAATGGTTATGAAAACCTTGGAATGATGGATCATTCTATTGAGATGTTTTGACATGTGTTCTCGAACACCAGATGATTTTGATGATAGAAATGTTGAGGCATGAGCCTTAGCCCTTTATAAAACTGATGGTTGTCTGGATGCGATACCATTCCAATTTTACCGTACAACCACAATACCCGAGATTTGGGTAGGGCTTGACTGGAAACTTATATACCTTAGTATTGGTTCCCTCACGGCCAAGGTTTGAGCTGAGGCTACCTTGTGATGATTGTCCACCTGTGCAGTACCCAAGATGACAGTTGGTCATGGTTGGGAGGCCAAACTCACATGAGAGGTGCCTATACTAGGGCGTGTAATCGAAAGGTTAGGATTGATTATCCGCATACTGAGTATGGTGAATTCAGGATTTGTTCCTGACGGATGTATCGAATGTTGTGGTGAAAGTGTACAATCTTTGCAGAGTGTCAAACTATTCGAATGGCCGCGTCCGCGGTTATGGACAGTTGGAGTGGCCATACTGTTCCCCGTCAGATGTTTTCAAAAATGACTTGTGAAATGAATTGAAACTTTAACTTGACCACAACAGAGTTGTGATATGAATTTCAAGTTCCCACTTAGGTGTTATAAAACTTCAACTATCTTTCTTCGTTTCTAAACTTAGTAGGGGTAAATCTGGCTTTTTGCAAAACAACCCTAGAGCTTAGTGTCCTACTACAAAAACCCCCCTTCACTTGTTAGTATTAGTTTGCGAGTACTTAAAGAGTACTCATGGCTTTGTCCCTGGCTATTCCCGTGGCCATACTATGAAGAGGAGTACCAGGAGGATGGACCCCAGGAAGGTTACGACAACTAGGATCATCTCCCATCGTCAGCATTGCCTGTGACCCCGAAGATGGAGCTTCGCCTATGCTACCGTTATTATTACGTATTCCGCTGCTTGAGTTGTATTAAGAACTGGATCATGAGATCCTTATTTGTGTAAGACCTTATGTATGGTTTGTAATGGATGATGTACTGTGGTATCCAATTTTGTTATGTCTCGCAAAAATGGTAATCCTGGGATTGCGATGTATGGCATAACAGGCATCTGGGATTAAAAATCTAGGTGTTGACAGGTTGGTATCAGAGCCATCCTAACCATAGGAGACCCTAGTTAGATTGGACGTTTGAATCAAAAACTTAGTTTCAAAACCAAAGAAAGCAAATATTTACAAAAACTTATTCCCATTCGCATCACCTTGATTCTTTCATAAAACTCCATGTTCCTCAAAAACTCTTGCAAAATACATAAAATTTGACACACTTGATCACTCTACTAACTTACTCATCCTATATTCTTATAGATGGACGTGAAGTACATCAAGTTTTATTAGTTGGGGAATGGAGGAGACCTTATCTTTGAGCAGGATTTGGACCAGCTTTCGGAACATCTGGAGCGTCCGCACCCCGAGTTCTTCGGAGCTCAGCTCAATGATCAAGGAGGAGAAGATCTGCAGTGGCTAATTGTTGCAAGTCTCCGAGGAAAGATTGAACCTCCCACTGCCGAGGGAATTCAGTTTACCTTAAGAGAGAACAACTGGGTCGATGGACTTTCCAGGGCCATGCAGGAAGCTCTTGCCCGTCTGTGTGGGCAGAGTATCAACCAGATCAAGGGAACCCGCTTTGAGTTTTGTCCTGGCGTGATGCTAATGGACAGCCACTGGAAGCCCCATACCACCACGAGCTGAAGACCCAATTGGACCACCTTAGCTTCATGATGTACGATCATCAGCAGGAGTTGGACAATTGCTGTGACTACTCAATACACAAGTCCACCATCATCAAGACGAAGAATCAGACCATCACCATGCTAGCAAAGGATCGCAATTCGCCACCGTCAGCTCGATAAGAAGGAGCGCATCATTGCTCGTATTCGCCACCGTATCTCGGATTTGGAGGAGACCATCCATGAGAGAGACATGCAGTTGGAAGAAAGTTAGAATGCCGGAGAAGATCTTCGTGGAGACCCCTACTCCTATCTCAGCGATGATGATGATTTTCTGGAGGATCAGGCTATGGATTTCTTCACCGATGAGGATGACTTCGCCTTCATCAATGACGACGATGATGATGAGGATGACGACTACACCTACTTCGAGGAGCAGTAGCACTTGAGCACTAGCGTAGTGAGTTGTATTAGGTCCCACTGTATCGTAGTTTCCAGAATGGTTCTTAAAACCATCTGTTTACATTTTTTGTGGTGTGTGTTTGTATCGTGTGCTATGAATGAATGAATGAATGAAAATCAAGTTGCTAGAAAATTTGAGTCAAACTTTAAAAACTTTTCAAAGTCCGGAACCTTAGAAATTTCCCTCTTTTCTCATGATATATCTTAATCTTCAGATGCCACGCGGAGGAAGTGGTTCATCCCCGGACCCGATGTTGCAGATCCTGCAAATGTTGGCTTCTAACCGCGAAGCCGAAAGAGCCGAACGTCAAGCCAACCAAGCCACCCTTCAGCAGATAGCTCAGCTAGCCCACAACAATCATGGCCACGGAAATCAGGACAACCATGGATCTAAGCTCAAAAATTACCAGAACACCAACCCATTTGTTTTCATTAAGTCGGAAGAGCCCCTAGACGCTGATGATTGGCTGCAAACCATGGAAAACAACCTAGAAGTCGCCGGAGTGGAAGCCAACAAGAAAGTTCTGTTCGCCACCCACTATCTAGCCGGAGATGCCAGAGCATGGTGGAACAGCGTTCGTGCAATGACCGGAGGACAGATGATGACCTGGGAGGAATTCAAGGTCAAGTTCAGCAGAACCCATGTGCCACCGGGTTTGATCAAGAGAATGAGAGATGAGTTCAGAGAACTGAAGCAAGGAAGGATGACCGTAGTGGAATACCGTGACAAATTCTTGTCATTAGCTAGGTATGCCCCGGATGATATCGACACTGAAGCCAAGAAGAAAGAAAGATTCTTGAATGGTTTGCATGATGAGATGCAGACAGTGTTAGTCAATATCCCCTTTGCTGATATTGAAGCCCTTGTTGACTCTGCTATCCAGGTGGAAGGAAAGATCAACCAAGCCAATGAGAACCACAAGCGTTGCATGATGCATCAACCGGGAACCCATCAGACCCCAAAGTATCGCCCTAACACATCTCCAGGATTTCCCCCGAGAACCAACAGACCCCCGATGAACCGTTCGACCTATCCCAACCATGGAAACCCGAGGCCTGGAGGAAATCACAACAACCCCGGCAACTCTGCCAATTTCAACCGTGCCTCACCCAACTTCAACAACAACAATGTTGTCGTCAACACCAATACTTCCCCTAGGACTGGAAGCAATGTTGTGCCTGTTGCAGCAAAGGACAAGTCGCAAGTGACTTGCTATGACTGTGGAAATAAGGGTCACTACTCCAACGAGTGCCCCAACAAGAAGAATGCCGCAGCCCCCAATGCAAATGCCCTAGCTCAGCAGCAGCGTCGTGTTCAGCCTGGAAGAAGGTTTGTGTAAGGTTCCCAACCTTTAATAAGGTAGAGATCCCTGTGTTTACAATGCTAGTCCCTGGATCAATAGCTAGCATCCACAGTTAAGATGTAATATCAAGAAACAAAGGTCATAATACAACTTTATAACCAGGAATAAAATAAATTATTACATCTTACATAGCTCATTTGGCTATCTCATTACAATGCAGCAGAATATAACAATAGCATGGTGTCCTTCATCTTCAAAGTGCCATAGGAAGACATGTTGGTTGTAGACTTGTAATCCTAATCAATAAACTTCACTAATATCAAACAAACATGCAACATAACAAGTTACAGCCACAAGGGTCAATACATTTGAATTGTATTGGCAAGTGATACTATGGTAGTATAGTGGAGTCTATCATCTATATGCATTTGGCTAAGTGGAGCTTAGGCTTGCTTTGCTCAAAATAGATTTTCCTTATCATTTGAAAACACTAAGTTTTTGTTTGTCAAAAAATACCCAAGGCATCTCCCAATAGAAATTGGTGATCCTTCTGTAGGGTTCACAGCATAGAAAACAAACAAAAAATTCCTACGATGTGAACTATGTAACAAGATCTATCTATTAGATACAAACAACGGGCGGATGTATATCCGTAGAGAACATACCCTTGAAGACCGACAAAGCTTAACGAGTTCAACTCGTGGTTGATGTAGACGATCTCTTGCCGATCTCAACATCGAGAGGAAGTCCTAGCGCCGTAAAACAGCATCGCATCCGTGCTCGCACACACGTTCGAGGCACCGAGCAACCTCCGCCTCCTCGCTCCAGCGAGGCAGCGGAAGCACAACTCTTTCTTGCCGAAAATCCACCGGGAACATGTATCTCGCTAGTCCGAGACCATGGGGGATAAATACTAGAGGGGGAGAGAGATCCTTCACGAGGAGGTGTGCTTTGAGAGGATGAGAGGGTGGGCCTTTTATAGGGGAGAGGGGGGCACCCAAGGGGCATGGCGCCCAGCCATGGGGGCTGCCCCCACATCTTCCACATTCATGTGGGTGGAGCTCCCACTCAAAATGAAAAGCCTCCACTCCCATTAAAAAGCCTCCACTAAAAAATCCACTCACATGCATTAAATTTCCACCAAATTTAATGCAAGCTCTCATTTAAATAAAACTCCTTTTATTTATTCAGAATTTTGTCAATTACTTTAATGACAAACATTCACATATAACCCCTTGATAGTATTTCATTTCACATGCAGAAACACTTTCTGCAATTTCACCCGAAAACCCGTTTCGGTATCTAGTGAAATAAATTCCTGCGCTTGTTATTCTTTTCGGCATGAAACTTTAGCTCCAATTGGATGTCGGTGTCACTTAAGTGTGTCACCCTACGGTTCGCGAATAATGCGGACATGATCGAGACCCCTCTCGGATCAATAATCAGAAGCGGGACCTAGAGACCCATACTGACTCCCACACATTCAACGATGACTTTCTTGTGATCGTCGGAACCTTTTACGCTAGTATCTTAATCCTTTTGTTTCACGATATATTACATGTCCGAGATTCGATCATCGGTATCTCCATACCTAGTTTGATCTCATTACTGACATGTACTCTTTTCTTGTTCCCGTGATATAACATTCTAGTGATCAAATCACTTGCTTGCAAGCTAACCAATGTGATATCACCGAGAGGGCCCAGAGTGATTGACATGATCTCATGGTCTAAGGATTAGGATCACTTCGTAAGTTGTTATAGCAATATAAACTCAATGACTTTGATCGTAATGCTATACTTCGGATGAATGTTCATCACACCATTACACTAATGTTGTGATCCCGTTATTAACAACATCCAATGTCCATGATCAGGAAACCTTGATCATCTTGTTAATCAACGAGCTAGTTTATGAGAGAGGCATAACTAGGAACTTTCTGTTTGTTTATTAAACACACATGTATTAACGTTTCCGTATTAATACAATTATAGCATGCAAAATAAACATTTATCATAAATAAGGAATATGATAATAACCACTTTATTATTGCCTCTCGGGCATATTCCCTTCAGTCTCCCACTTCCACTAGAGGCAATAATCTAGTTTGAAAACTTTGCGTATTGAACACTTATGGCTTTCCGTTGTTCCATATACGCAATTGCAAGTGGTTAACATAATCTAAGGATCTGACGCTTTAGGTCCGTGTGTATTTGCATGTCTTTGCGTCTCCACACATCACTCATTCTCCAATGAGATGGCATTGTATAAATTTGGTCTTTTGGTGAGACCTTTAGTTACTTGGGGTTAAACCATGTCGATACTATTGTCATACAATATATCTTTAATGTTAGCCCATTGCGAACAACACCTTAGTTTGATAACAAACTACTTGACACAAATTCCCTCCTTTGCTGCTACTATAGCAGTCATATACTTAGCCTTTTGTTGTAGTATTCGTCACAATGTCTTAATTTTGGAATACATCCAAATCCATCATGAAAACTCCTTTCCATTTCATTGTGCTACTCATAGTTTAAATTGAGATAAACTTAATTTGTATCTTGCGACAAAACTATTATCAATGTAACGCTTTACAATGAACTATTTGTAATTGTTTGTCACCTCTACACAAATATATTCTTAGTTCTTCCAAAAGATCATAAGAATATCCTTACTATCATCCAATGATCATTTTATGATTCATTCTGGTATATGCTCATAACACTCAGAGCATAGGACATATCTGGATGTGTACATATCATGATATGATTGATCAAAACATTCTCGTGATTTCAATCATCAAGTGTCAAAGCATCGTTTCTTGTTGTTTCTATATTGAACTCCTTCAATATCTCATATATGTACGTTTGGCACAACCATATTGGCGTCACAGTCTATCCACTATAGACATTCACGCTAAATATTCGGGTTTTGCCTAAGTATTTCATCGAAATGAAATTATTAACCTTTGTCAATAAAAGATACATCATTTCTAATCAACAAGATGTCATCCACATAATGTATTAGAAATATGTCTCAGCGCTCCCACTTAATTTCTTGCAAATGCAAGCATCTTCATCGTCTCCTGATGAAAACTCTTTTTCATCACGGTGAAGATTCCAACTCCGCGATGCTTACTTCAACCATTGAAGTTTGCATGCCCTTTTTAGCATCCTTTGAATTAACAAAACCATTTGGATCGTGTCATGTACACGTCCTAGGTAACCATTCTATTAGAAGAACTTTGTTTTTGTTTATTCATCTACCATATAACAAATTATATGTAGTGGTTGCTACGCCGTCCAGACTAAATATCGCTATGAAAGATTAAATCTTGTCATAGTCAACTCCTTGAACATTGTCGTAAAATACTTTACAACATGTCGACTATTTCATAGATCTGAAACATCCATGTCTGTTTTTTTATAGATCCAAATACGACCGATAGGTTTTTACACCTTTCTGGAGGGTCTTCCAAGTTCAAAACTTGATTTCTCGTGTATGGAACTATCACGGATTTTATGGCTTCAAGCCATTTGATGGAGTCAGGACCATCATCACTTCTTTGCATGTAGTCGGTTCATCATTGTCAAACAATAATGATTTACTCTCAAATCTTAGCATTTGATTGTTTAACCGACCGACTTGGTTCAATAAGAACTTAGATCTCCGTGACCACAACCTTTGAGGCACATAAGCTATGAGCATTATGGCAGCCTTCGGAACGATTTCCGGCGCTGCGCAACTCAGCACATTTAGCTAAGGTTCATTAACCTTATCAAAGTTCTATTGTCCTCCCACTTAACTTTTGCGAAAAATTCCTTTTTCAAGAAACTTAACATTTCAAGCAATAAACCCTTTTGTCCTCGGTGTTATGGAGGAATAACCAATTGTTATTCGAAATAACCTACAAATACATGCTCATCCGACTTTGGTTATAAACATCTTACTTATGTTTAGCATACCAAAATTTAAGAAATGACAACTTGGGTTTTACCCCAAACCATAACTCATATGGTGTCATTTCAACGGATCAAGATGGAGCTCTTTGCAGTGTAAAAGCGGAAGTCTCTAAAGCTTTAATCTTTAAAAACATAATGGCAGTTTTATCAATAACACCTTTGATCCAACCATGTCAAACAAGGTTTCATTACAAATCTCAAACACTCCATAATCCTATGGTGTTTTGGGATATGTAAATCTAGGTGTTTTGCTAAACTTGCAACTCAAATAAATCCTTTTATGATAAAATCATAATTCATTTATTTTATTGTTACACTTGTAACTCAAACAAATCCCTTATGGTAAAATCATAAACCATTTATTTTCTTGTTACAATGATTTTGCACTTCATATTGAAAGTTTTTGGAACGTTTTAAAATATTTCATACTTCTTTCTCATTAAGTGAACATTCACTCAAATTTCAGGAGAAAGCATATGAAGTTGAAATCCATCGCTTACGACTACACATAATGGACTACATACATCGATATGTATAAATTCCAATATTTTAGTCGTTCGTTCTTCTTTGGCCTTTGAACGAAGTTTTAATTATCACGTGGAAAGTCTCACAAGCGTCACTTCAAAGACTCCAAAAATCCATGAAAATGGAGTTTCTTCATGTTTTCTTTCCAATACAATTTAAACGACGATGTCACTTTGTAAGTGATCTTTCAATCATTTGTCTTGCGACATTTTAGCATTAGGTTTTATGGATGTGATTTCTCCAACTAGATTTATAAATCATCCATCTTATATGGAATACGGTAATTATTTGAACAACCTTTGTTCTCATAATACCTGATTCAAATAACAATTATTAAAACAAATCTTGAAGTCAAGCTTTGATGTCAACGAGAAATACAAACAACGGATTGTTTGTTTTCGATGAACATCATCACATATTCTCTTGCTAGTTACTTAGGCCATTGTGGTTCATGAATTGCGTTGTTCCGTATGAAATTTCATACCAACCAATTCGGTATCCAATACCCAAGAACCACATTGTTTAACAAGCAAAGAATACAACCATAACATGTATATCATCCATATACCTAAATTGGATATTTCCAATCTTCTCTTTTCTGCCAAGTATATTTTATAGATTCTCTTCCAGCATTTCCTTTTCCTTTTAAAAGAATCTATCAACATCAACAGTGGCGCCATATACATGACACATAGTACAATGCGTGTATATTCAAATAATAATAGCTTTGGACTTGCACTTTGAAGTAGATCACCATCATCAAAATGATCGGTATTCTTTCAAAATCCATTCTTTAGTAATCTTTTAGTGTAGTAAACATTTTACATACATATTCTATTCACCCTTATCATGACGACTTTCATGATCAAGCTACTTTAGCTTATAAAGGCGAATTGTGAGTATAACATTACTTTCCAAAACCCTTTTGGATGATTAGGATGTCTAGCATCTCCAACCTTCGTAAATTTTCATCCAATATGAGAACATATATTATACTCTATCATATTGCAACCAAAACATTGTTTCAGATATCGTTATATCTGCCACACATGATGGTTTCTGAAACAATTCTTTCAGCTCCTAGATAAACTTGATATTAAAACAATCAAGAATCATGGAGGCAAACATGATACTTAAGATACTAACACTGGAATTGTTACTCTCGATTTAATACCAATTATTAAATTTCACGGAGTAAACAGAGTTTGCTGAAATTTTGCAATAGGACTTTAAACTTTAGATTGACACTCAACAAAATACGATACCAGTTCGTAAAGTATATATCCAGAATTCTATAGTTCTATTATCTCAATTATAACTAAGCATAAGGTGGTGAACGAATGCCAATGACTACAACAAATTATGCAAATTCACTTTGATTTAATTTATGATAAATTGAGTTCTACTAATCCAAATTAGAAATAAACTCCCACTCAAAAACGACATCCCTCGTGTCTTTTGGTGATTACATGAACCAAATCCACTACACCAAGTCCGATCATCACGTGAGTCGGTATAGCTTCAAAGGCGAGCATCCATATGGTCATCATATCAAAACATATGACTCATGCTTAACCTTTCGGTCCATGTTCCGAGGCCATGTCTGTACATGCTAGGCTCGCCAAGTAAGAACCTTAGTATTCGCGTGTGTAACTGTCTTACACCCGAGATATGCTCGTGGATTCAAGTACACCCGATCATCACGTGATGTCTTGAAGCGACGAAACATTGTCGATGCATACTTAAGGAAGAACACATTTTTATCTTGATATCTAAATGAGGGATCATCTTATTATGCTAATAAAACGCCAAACAAGCAATATAAGATGCAATAAACATCACATGTTAATAAGTGAAATGATATGGTTCCCGCACTTGATCTCCATCATGTGCATCGTGGTATGATCTCTATCATACCTCTATGTGTAAGTCCAAGGTCTATGGAACCTACACGTTATTTGTGTTGTAAGAGTATCATATTATACTTCTACTTACAACATCACCATATCATAACACTAGCCCAGCAACATTCTAAACTAGACGCCTCTAATTTATCCATTGCAAGTTTTACGTGGCTTAGGGCTTTCGAAGATAGAACCGTTCTTACCTACGAACATGAACCACAACGAGGATAACCAAATTGTTGACAACTCGTTGCAAATTAGATATTGACTATAGTAGGAGAGACAGACACCCGCTAGCCACTTATGCAAAACTAGTTGCATGTCAAGCGTGGAACAGGTCTCATGTGCGAGGACATGTAAAGTTTGTCCGGGCCGATTCATCCCACTATGCCACCAATATCCAATGTACAACTAAGAAGCAATAAAATGATCATCATCGCCCACATACTCATATGTGTACTACCCGGGCAAAGCATCTACACATAGATCCGGCTCCGATACCACTGTAGGGTTCGCAGCATAGAAAACAAAAAAAAATTCCTACGATGTGAACTATGTACCAAGATCTATCTATTAGATACAAACAACGGGCGTATGTATATCCGTAGAGAACATACCCTTGAAGACTGACAAAGCTTAACGAGTTCAACTCGTGGTTGATGTAGACGATCTCTTGCCGATCTCAAGATCGAGAGGAAGTCCTAGCGCCGCAAAACAGCAGCGCATCCGTGCTCGCACACACGTTCGAGGCACCGAGCAACCTCCGCCTCCTCGCTCCAGTGATGCAGCGGAAAAACAACTCTTTCTTGCCGAAAAGCCACCGGGAACATGTATCTCGCTAGTCCGAGACCATGGGGGATAAATACTAGAGGGGGAGAGAGATCCTTCACGAGGAGGTGTGCTTTGAGAGGATGAGAGGGTGGGCCTTTTATAGGGGAGAGAGGGGGCACCCAAGGGGCATGGCGCCCAGCCATGGGGGCTGCCCCCACCTCTTCCACATTCATGTGGGTGGAGCTCCGACTCAAAATGAAAATCCTCCACTCCCATTAAAAAGCCTCCACTCACATGCATTAAATTTCCACCAAATTTAATGCAAGCTCTCATTTAAATAAAACTCCTTTTATTTATTCAGAATTTTGTCAATTACTTTAATGACAAACATTCACATATAACCCCTTGCTAGTATTTCATTTCACATGCAGAAACACTTTCTACAATTTCACCCGAAAACCCGTTTTGGTATCTAGTGAAATAAATTCATGCGCTTGTTATTCTTTTCGGCATGAAACTTTTTCTCCAATTGGATGTCGGGTGTCTCTTAAGTGTGTCACCCTACGGTTCGTGAATAATGCGGACATGATCGAGACCCCTCTCGGATCAATAATCAGAAGCGGGATCTGGAGACCCATACTGACTCCCACACATTCAACGATGACTTTCTTGTGATCGTCGGAACCTTTTACGCTAGTATCTTAATCCTTTTGTTTCGCGATATATTACATGTCCGAGATTCGATCATCGGTATATCCATACCTAGTTTGATCTCGTTACTGACATGTACTCTTTTCTTGTTCCCGTGATATAACATTCTAGTGATCAAATCACTTGCTTGCAAGCTAACCAATGTGATATCACCGAGAGGGCCCAGAGTATATCTATCCGTCATCGGGATGAACAAATTCCACTCTCGATCCATGGGCCTCAACATAACACTTTATTAGTTCTGAATCCATCTTTATAATCACCCTGTTATGGTGTGACGTTTGATGTTATCAAGAAACTCTTCCGGTGTTAGTGATTGACATGATCTCATGGTCTAAGGATTAGGATCACTTCGTAAGTTGTTATAGAAATATAAAATCAATGACTTTGATCGTAATGCTATACTTCGGATGAATGTTCATCACACCATTACACTAATGTTGTGATCCCGTTATTAACAACATCCAATGTCCATGATCAGGAAACCTTGATCATCTTGTTAATCAACGAGCTAGTTTATGAGAGAGGCATAACTAGGAACTTTCTGTTTGTTTATTAAACACACATGTATTAACGTTTCCGTATTAATACAATTATAGAATGCAAAATAAACATTTATCATAAATAAGGAATACGATAATAACCACTTTATTATTGCCTCTCGGGCATATTCCCTTCACCTTCAACCCTTGTTAAACCACAAGTTTTACTTAGAAATTGGGATAAGGAGATTCTTGATAGCTTCCATGTCTTGATGCTCAAATTGTCCTTTTCCAGGGACATGGCTAAGTACTTAGATTTTTCACTCTGCAGAGGTGGTGCACTTTCCCCACAAGACTTGGTTTCACCAAGACAAGATCTTTCAGAAGCCTTCCCTTAGACCAGAATGGACGCGTTCCAACCTATCAACCCCTACCACCAACTGTCCATTTGTCTAAGTTATTGCAACCTATATGATCCAGGCAGAGCGCATAATGCCAAGTGTCTGCACTTGAAGCTTCTCAACATTTTACATCTCAAATCTCTTTGTTCCTAGGTGGCCATCCATAAGTGAGATACACAAGGTAAACCATAGAAATGGGCCTTGTGAAGCACTCAACACAAACCATTCCTTCCATTCCACCCAGGTGATTCATTCACTTAGTTGTTTTATTAAACAAAACATAAGTCCACAGACTTAGAAATATTTCATAGCATGAATATATATTCCACCCTTGTTTTCTACTAGCTAAGCTAAGCATGATAGTAGTAGGAATCTTATCTTTGGAGAAGTCTACTAAGGTTTCATCTACTAGGATTTCCCATGGCATAGTTTACACTTAGCAAAATTCCATGCCAGTCCTAGTTAGAAATATCACTAATGCATAGTGAAAATAATGGGACAAAAGTATGAAGCATCACTTGCCTTTTTGGTAGAGAGTATAAGTTCACTCCTTGATCTTTGCAATGTTCACACACTTCAAATCACTACAATTCAATCAAGCAAACAATATTTCAATCTACCATTCAAGCAATTCATCACATAAAATGATAGAAACAAACAATGCATGCAAACATGCAAAATATTGTTTTATTTGTAAAAGTGATTTCTAATGGGTCATAAACATTTGCAAAAGATTTCACTTCATAAACCATTTTTAAACCAAGTCATTATTTTATGTGGTGAAGAAATGCTTTTAATAAGGCAACATTCTATAGGTTTCACAAAATATATTTTCAAACCATAAAACCTTGTGTTTAGGGTCAGAGAGTTTATTTCCAAAACATTTCTCAAAGGTTTTCTTCCAAAACCCTTTTTAAGAATTAAACCATATTTTTATTTGACTAGAAATGTTTTAAATCAAAGATTCATTCTTTTGTTTCACCAAATACATTTTTGAAACCACCAATTGATTCCTAGGGTCAGTAGGTTCAAAACAAACCATTTTCCAAAGGTTTTATCTCAAAAATAATTTTAGAATAATTTTTATATCCTAAACATGCTTACATAAGTTTCTGCAAAAACAATCAATTTAACAGAAGCAATTTACTAAACAAAGTTCATGGTCAGAAAGTACTCTTGCTGATTCCATTGATATAAAATGTGCAAAATTTGGACGTGTGGTTTGAAAGTTATGAATTTTTCAAATTGGCACATCTAATAGAACAATTCTGTTTTAAATCAAAACAGCAGGGACACGTGGATGCTTGCTACTGGCTGGTACCGGTTTGTTCGGATCACGCACTGAGGACCGCTGGATTTAAGTTACATCGCACGGCACAGATCGCATACCTCTTCGGCTTTAAGTGATTCTATCGCATCCATTAGATCAACATCTAACGGCTATCAACACTCTGACCATGTTCTGGCGGTGCACGACGGTAGCGCGCGGCGGCGATGCTCGGCTAGCGGTGGAGCTGGCGAAATAGGAAGCAAGGGAGGAAGGGGAAGGGCTCACAGTGATCGCAGGGGTATGGCGAAGCTCAAGGTGGTCTTCGGGTAGTAGGGGGCGCTCGGGCGTCGTCGGAATTCCTCGCCGGAGATGCTCCTGGCGTCGGGTGCGGTCAGACGTCGACGGGGCGAGGCTACAGAGCGTGCTAAGAGGAGTGGAAGACACAGTCAGATGTGCAAGGACGTGGCGATGATGCGTGCGTGAAGGAGAAAGAGAGGGGCGGTCAGGTTCGCCGGAGAGAAAACAGATGGTGGCGGCGGTGGTCGTCGTCATTGCCGAGGTTCTAGGGCGCGCGGGGATGAACGGGAGGTACAGTGAGGTGCGCCAGAGGCTGGGGAAGGTGCTCGTGTGCTCAAGGGGGAAGTGGAGTAGCTGGGCTCGCCGGAATTGCTGCTGGAGCTTGCCGGAGACAGTGTGGTTCATGCGAGGAATCAAGGCAGCCTGGTGGCTCCGGGGATGTGGCGTCTGGGGGGAAGAGAGAGGAGAGCCTGGCGATTAATACAGCATGGTCACGGCGAGGAATAAACGCAGCAGTAAAGCGTATTGATCGCGAGAAATCAGCGGCAGAAAACGGTCGCGAGGTGAGGGGAAGGAGTCACGGCGAGGAAGAAGCCTGCGTGGCGGTGGGGTCGTTTCGTCAGTGAAGGAGGGAGTGAGGGAGTGGGGTCCACGCGTCATAGACTCAGCGGGTTCTTTCTCTGGTGCGAAATGTTTTCTCGCGGGAAAAGAGAGGGAGTGGGCTGGACTGGCTTAGTGGGCTGGGCTGGCTAGGCTGAGTCCTTTTTTTTTGTTCCTGCTTCTTTTTCTTTTTCCATTTCTTTTTATTCTGTTTTGATTTTGATTAAAAAATTCAAACATCAATTTGAATTCAAACCTCAACCACAATTTGTGTAGGTTTAAATATTGATTAGTGATATAATCTGAAGTCAATTTTTGAATAAAACTTTATTCTTTTGGGGTCTTTTTTAATTATTCAAAAGGCCTTTGTTTTAAATCAAATAAGATTTAATAATATTTTCAAACACCATTTAAGTTTCTAAAAACTTTCCAAATCTTTTCAGTAGGTTTTTATTTGATTATTAGGGTGTCAAAATATTCATCTTGAATTATTTGGAAAGTATTTAATATGATTCATAAATCATTTGAATTGGGTATTTGTTTTACTTCCAATGGAATTAAATATAGTTTAATTCCCTAAATTTTATCTGGAAGTTTTATTTTATTTAAATTAATTAAACAACTTTTATTCCACTTGGGCAAATTCCAAAATACTATTTTCTCATGAATTATATAATTATTCTTATTAGAGATTTGTCTTTATTAAAATAGGGAAAGAATGGTTAATGCCATTTTATTTTATTTTGGAAATTCTTCATCCTATTATTTCATTTGGATTTGGATTATATTCATTGCATTTTCTTATGGTCTTTGCCAAGATTTAATTTGGTCTTTAAATATTCTTTATTTAATATTTCTTTCTTCATCTTATAAAATCCTTATGTTTTTATTTAGAGATCCAAACTTGGTGATTCCAATTTGTGAAACCTTATTTAATATTTATTTATCCTTTTAAATATCTTTAGGATTATTTATTCTCCATTTGGTATGGATTTTTAGATAGGTTCTTTATTAGCTTTGGAAATTTAATTTCCTTATGTTATTAAATTCATAAGATTTTATTTATGGTTCCTAATTGAATGAAATCAATTTATATGGTTTTATAACATTTCTATTTGTCATTCTTGATCATTTTGAAATGTTTTTTGACAAATTTTTATATGGATCAAATCCATAGGCTTGGGTATAATTTGGAAATGATTTTATTCCATTAGGGTTTAGGGTTTGGATTTATTTTCCAAGTGTTTAAATTTCCAGATGCATTTTATGAAGAATGCATTTCTCTTGATTTGGATTTTGTTGGATTCAAACTTTAACCAAAGTTTGTTCAAGATGGGATTTTCAAGTTTCCATTTAGAAACAAAAGTTTCTTTTCACCCTAATTTGCAACAATAATTTATTTTGTTTATTTTTTTTTCACATTACAAGATTTGGAAAATCTTGGGATGTGACAGTTTGCCCCAGGGAACTCGCTCAACCGCAACGGCTGTATTATTCTCATGCATGCTGAAGAAGCTCAGGAAGCGCCAGACGTCGTGCTGGGTATGTTTTCTGTTAATTCAGTACTTGCTCGAGCATTGTTTGATTCTGGTGCATCGCACTCATTTTTCACCGAAGAATTTGCATGCACTAGTAAGATTCAACCAACCAAACTGAAGCATGTTATGATTGTTCAAATCCCCGGTCCAACCACCAAAGCTAGGCAAATTTGCAAAGCCGTCCCCATCTGAATCCATGGCATAGACTTTTATGCTAATCTGATAGTACTTGGAACTAAAGGTTTGGAAGTAGTACTAGGAATGGATTGGATGTCCAAACATAAACGATTAATTGACTGTGTCAAGAAAGCCATAACCATGACCAGTACAGCCGGAATATCAGTCGAGCATGTATCTGAAACCTTACCTCGTCAATTCAAGTGCAACAAGAGTATAGCCCAACATACCATTGACCAAGTCCGGATAGTCTGTGAATACCCCGATGTATTTCCAGATGTTTTGCCCGGTATGCCCCCAGATCGGGATATCGAGTTTATCATTGAACTAATTCCCGGAACAGGACCCATAGCCTAGAGACCATATAGTATGAACCCGTCTGAACTAGCAGAACTGAAGAAGCAACTGGATGCCATGTTGTAAATTGGATTCATTCAACCAAGTGCGTCACCATGGAGATCACATGTCTTGTTCGTGGACAAAAAGGATGGAGGTAACCGTCTGTGTACGGATTATCGGAAGTTGAATGATGTCACCATCAAGAACAAGTGCCCATTGCCCAAGATAGAAGATTTGTTTGATCAGTTGACCGGTGCCAAAGTGTTTTCTAAGATTGATCTTAGAACAGGCTATCATCAACTCAAGATTCACGCAGAGGATATTCCAAAGACTGCCTTTACCACCAGATATGGATTATACGAGTATACCGTAATGCCTTTTGGATTAACCAATGCCCCCGCTTATTTCATGAATCTCATGAATAAGATTTTTATGGACTTCCTGGATAAGTTTGTCGTTGTTTTCATCGACGACATTCTGATTTATTCTAAATCGGAAGAAGAACATGAGCTACACCTAAGGACCATTCTTGGAACCCTTATAGAGCATCAGTTGTATGCCAAGTTTAGCAAATGTGAATTCTGGTTACAGGAGGTAGGATTCCTCGGCCACATTGTATCAGCCAGAGGAATTGCAGTTGACCCTGCAAAGGTGAAAGATGTCGAATATTGGGAAGCCCCAACCACCCAAACCCAAGTTCGTGCATTTCTCGGATTGGCGGGATATTACCGCAAGTTCGTAGAAGGATTCTCGAGTATCGCCAGACCCATGACCCAATTGCTGAAGAAGGACAAGAAGTTTGAATGGACAGACAAATGTGAAGCGAGTTTTCAAGAACTCAAGAGGAGATTGATTTCAGCCCCAATCTTAATCATGCCGGATATCACGAAGCCCTTTGACGTGTATTCTGACGCCTCCAAGATCGGTCTCGGATGTGTGCTAATGCAAGAAGGCAAAGTAATATCTTATCTATCCCGACAACTGAAACAACATGAGCAAAATTACCCAACCTATGACCTCGAACTCGCAGTTGTAGTTCTAGCCCTGAAGACATGGAGGCATTACCTGACGGGAAACCGTTGTGAGATTTATTCGGATCACAAGAGCCTGAAGTATATATTCACTCAGAAGGAGCTGGATATGAGACAGAGAAGATGGATTGAGCTAATCAAGGATTACGACCTGGACATTCACTATCACCCTGGTAAAGCCAACGTGGTAGCAGATTCCCTTAGCAGATTGCCGTGCCGCTTGAACTCCATGATTTTGAAGGAGCAACCAATCTTGCACAAAGAGATGGAAGATTTTCGAATGGAATTAGTGAGTGAAGGATTTTTGGCTAGCATAGAATTTCAACCCACTTTGATCAGCCAGATCAAATAGGCGCAGAAAGGAAATGCTAGTATCGACGGAATCAAGCGTCGTATCGGTACAGGCAAAGTACCCGGATTCACCAAAGACGAAGAAGGAGTTCTGTGGTACAAAGTACGCCTTTGTGTACCAGCAGATTCTGAGTTGAAGGAAGTTATTCTCAAGGAAGCTCATGATACTCTTTATTCTATCCACCCCAGAGGAACAAAGATGTATCAAGATTTGAAAGAGAAATTTTGGTGGCATAAGATGAAGAGAGAAATCGGAAGCTATATCGCGAAGTGTGATATATGTTAGCGAGTCAAGGCAGGACATCAAAGACCCGCTGGATTTTTGCAACCATTGCAAATTCCGGAATGGAAATGGGATTCCGTTGGAATGGACTTTATCACCGGATTGCCTACTTCTAGTAGGGGAAATGACTCTATCCGGGTCATAGTGGA
This sequence comes from Avena sativa, assembly GCA_916181665.1. NCBI lineage: Eukaryota > Viridiplantae > Streptophyta > Magnoliopsida > Poales > Poaceae > Avena > Avena sativa. Next base: position 116,371,133 of record OV702281.1, read on the forward strand.
TAGGTTGTCCAAAGTCGCCCATTTCTTACCCATCAAGACCACATATCAGAGTTCGAAGCTAGCGGAGTTATACATCGCTAGAATCGTCAGTTTGCATGGAGTCCCCAAGAACATCGTATCGGATCGAGGAACTCAGTTTACCTCGAGATTATGGAAGAAAGTCCAAGAAGGTTTAGGAACCCGCCTAGATTTTAGCACCGCTTATCACCCTCAGACCGATGGACAAACGGAGCGAGTAAATCAAATACTCAAAGATATGCTGAGAGCATGTGTGTTAGAGTATGGATCTAAATGGGAAGACTATCTACCGTTCGCAGAATTTTCATACAACAACAGTTACCAAGCTAGTTTGCAAATAGCCCCATTTGAATTCATGTACGGAAGAAAGTGTCGCACCCCTTTGAATTGGTCGGAAGTAGAAGAGAGTCAGATTTTTGGACCCGATATCCTACGAGAAGTGGAAGAGAAGGTTCACAAGATTCGTGAGCACCTCAAGACAGCCCAGTCCAGACAGAAGAGTTACGCCGACAAGAGACGTAGAGACCTCGCCTTCCACATAGGAGATTGTGTGTATCTGAAAGTGTCACCATTGAAAGGAATGCAGCGTTTCCAACTCAAAGGAAAGTTAGCCCCCAGATATATCGGACCTTTCAAAATTCTGAACCGTCTAGGAGAAGTGTCGTATCAATTGGAACTACCCGAAGAGATGTCAGCCATGCACAATGTGTTCGATATCTCATTACTTCGCAAGTGCCTCGAAGTCCTGGAGAAGACCGAAGTGTTCAAGAATATTGATCACCGGACCATAGAAATCAACGATGACCTGACCTATCCCAAAGTACCCATCCGTATTTTGGAAGAAGCTTTCAGAACTACCAGAACCTGAAGCATCAAGTTTCTCAAGATTCAGTCGAGCAACCACACATAAGAGGAAGCTACCTGGGAGCGCGAAGATCACATGAGGACGGAGTTTCCCGATCTCTTCAAATCCTAGGTATTCTTTTCGTCCTTTTTCAAATCTCGGGACGGGATTTTGTTTAAGGGGGGAAGGTTAGGTAACATCCCAAAAATATTAAACTAGAATCATCAAACTCTAATCACCAAATTTAGGGTTAACAAAAACTTTTCCAATAAAAATATGAAAGCATTCATACGTGTATGTATTAAAATGTGGATTCGTTTGAATTGCCATGATTATGTGTTTCTTTGCTTGTAAAATGATTCTTAGGTGAAATAAACATCATCTAAACAATTCCCAAACTATTCCCAAAGACAAACAAATCAAAACCACCAACTTAAGTGAATGGTCACTTTTGCCAAATTAACTCCCATGCCTACTTTGGCTATCTCTAACTTTCAGAACTTAACAGAAACTTGTTTGGATCTTTGCACCCCTTGATAGTACTCATAACAAAGTATCAAGTCCCACTTGGTGATCATCCAAACACATTTAAATGCATAGTTTAAAATTGAACCTATATCATATGGGAAGATCCCACTTTTTCAAAAACCACTCAAACAAGCTCAACTTTCAAAACCCAAGCATCTACAGACTCACCAGCACATGCCTAGCACACTCACCAAAATCCTTTTCAAAATTCAAAACTTGAGTTCATGCGGCCATTTCATCAAACACCTTGCAGATGCAAATAAAACAAATCCTAAACACTAGTGTGCAGTGATTCTGGCCTAACTTGTTCCCTCTCTGGACACCACTAGCCTTAGTAGATCATCTAACAAACTTAACTAATCTCTAGCACTACTGTAATCTAGCCATTGTCATCAACGGTGAGCAGTCCGAGTGCACCATTGCCACCCCATAGTCGATAGCAAGCTATGAGCCACACTAGCCTCGCCAACCTTGTCTGGGAGCAAGCTAGCACCCCACCGCCACTCCCTGTATCAGCCGCGAGCGATGCCAGCCCCTGGACCACACGCACAGACCATGCAAAGCCGCTCTGCAAGCATGCCGAGAGCGCGCCCCGTGCGCCACGCTCGACAGACGACCACAGACCGCGCGCCTCCCTCGCCGCGTGCACGCGCGATCACCACCGCCCCAGCAACTCCACAGAGACGCCCGTTCGCTGCCGCACGGACCACGTGCGCCGTGCACCATTAAAACTCCCGCCGGGCACTCTTAGAGCACCGCAGCGTTTCGACCGATCAGCACCGCCCCACGCCTCGCCACCACGTTGTTGAGCTTCGCCAGGGAGCACAGCACCGCCTCCTACCATCACCCACGCTGATAGCCCTCTATGCCGTCGACCACGACGAGCTCAGCCCGCGCCCGTCGGTCCCCTCTCGCCACTATAAATAGAGGCCTCCCTCGCTCGAATTCTTCACACCATTCTACTCCCCTCACCTCACTGATCGTTCCACCCCATTCCCGGAGCAAGGCGAGCATCTCATCGCCGGAACGCCGGAGCAGGCTGCCTCTGGAGAAGAAAGGCGCCGTCGATTTCGTCCACCCGAGGAGGAGCTGCCGGTACCAGGAGGTTCGCCGTCGTCGACTTCGTCGTTTGCCCGCATCGCCGACCCTCGCTTGAGCCCCGGTGAGCCTCCCACGACCCCCACTAAGCTGCTAGGGTTCGAGCTCGCCGGTGACTAGTTCATCGTCGACGACGACCCTCAGCCGTTGATCTTACTTCTAATCCAACGCACCACATCGCCCTGTACCGCTTCACGTGTTAAGAGTCGCTCACCAGTAGACCCGCCCTGTCAGTTGCGCCTCGCGCCGCGGAGTGATACTGGGCCGGCCCAATAACCCTTCCCACGCGGCCCAGTCGTTTGAACTTAACTTTTTCCATTTTAGTTCAAACATAGTTCTGTACCTAATTTCAAAAATCAACCCAGCTCGATTCATTGAACCAAATTAAATGAAACAAATTTTGTTAGAAAGGTTTTGAAATGCTTAATCCAAGACCGTTGGATTCAAATCATTTGAATCTGTAGATCAACCTTGGCAAAAATAACAAGGCAAAACCTTTTCTGCATTCTAACATTTTTCAAATTTAAACCATAATAGCTTTTGAGTTGATTCCAACTCTCGAAAATCACATTTGATCATACCTTTCAGAATATATAAAAACATATGGGTTTACTTATAGAAATAATGTTCAAGTAATAAAATAATGCCACATAGGCATTTCTAGTCATTTATTCTTATTTAAAATAAAAGGTTAAATCTTATTAAATTGTGACACCACTTTAAATCACATTCCCATGTACTTAAATATGTGGTGATGACATGTGTCAACATGATCCCATGTTTGGTTTGGAGAATATTAAATCTTAAGTAGTTTTACAATGAGTAGAAATTACTTTTCTAAAAATAAAACCAATAAGACAAATGCTTTAATCTTGTAATATTAGTGATGATGCTAGATCATCTATAGAACCCTTGTGTGTGATGATTGAAAGTAGTTAAGTATTGTTTGGTGATTTTGTACCTCGTATTCATTTATTGACGCTAGTACCGACCAAGGTTACGAGGAGGAAGGAGGATACTACGAAGAAGAAGCCGAGGAGAACTTCAACCACTGCTCTGCACAAGGCAAGCTAACACTTGCAAGATACCCTACATTAGCAAGCTTATACTGATAATTATGCAAGCCTTACTAATCAAGTTGACCTATGCAAGCTAATACTTGCTTGTTACCATGCCAACTATATGCCTTAAGCATATGTGATCATACCCACTTGATAACCCCATTCCTAGTTTTACTTACAAGCTTTATACTTTATTTCTTTATCAAAGCTATCACTTAGAGATTACTTAAGTAAACTGTAGATATTAGAAAGATAATTGAAGGTTGCATAAAGAGCATAAAACTTGGCCTAAGCTAGATAATCTTTATTTCATCCTAAGGCATGAGATTGAACTCAATTAATCCCCACTTGTTTACCACCCCTCATTAGTACTTACCCCACTTGTGGATGCTAGTGCTAAGCATAAAACTTGATCAACTTTAGATGGTAATACTTGGTGAAAATGGTTATGAAAACCTTGGAATGATGGATCATTCTATTGAGATGTTTTGACATGTGTTCTCGAACACCAGATGATTTTTATGATAAAAATGTTGAGGCATGAGCCTTAGCCCTTTATAAAACTGATGGTTGTCTGGATGCGATACCATTCCAATTTTACCATACAACCACAATACCCGAGATTTGGGTAGGGCTTGACTGGATACTTGTATACCTTAGTATTGGTTCCCTCACGGCCAAGGTCTGAGCTGAGGCTACCTTGTGAAGATTGATCACCTGTGCAGTACCCAAGATGACAGTTGGTCATGGTTGGGTGTCACACCCCAAGATTTTCCAAATCTTGTAATGTGAAAAATAAATGAATAAAATAAAAACTTTGTTGATTTTCAGGGGCCAGAAGAAACTTTTTGAATTTAAATGGAACCTCAAACCCATTTGAATCAAATAAAATCCTAAAGGGATTAAAAAAAAAGAAGATAAACATTTTAAATAAAGGAAAACAAAATATTTTGGATCATTAAAATAAAAGGATTTGGTTTTAAATTGAAATAAAATATTTATAAATAAAGATTATTTTATAAAGCCAAATTAAAACATTGGCCAAGCTTTGGATTTAAAACATTTTGTTTTGAATAAAGAATAACAAAAGTTGATTTAAATAAAATAATAAAGAATTAATGTCCAAGTTTTATTTAAATAAAAGGTTTTACCATTTTAATTAAAACCTCAAAACTTATTAATTTATCTTAAATAAGTTTTCCAAGTATTTTATATTTTCAAATAAAACCTACTGATTTTGTTTTGTAAATATTTGGATTTCAAATGGAGATTTTATTAAAATAAATCAAACCCAATTTGATTAAATAACTTTGGTCTATTTTATTTAATTATTAAATAAGATCCTAAAAAGAATAAAATATATTTTATTTTTGGAATTTAGGTTTATGCTGATAAACAGAGCCAAATTCAAAGTACAAAGTTGAGTGGTTGTTTGAATCAAATTGAGTTTTTGTTTGAAATTCAAAACAGAAATTAAATTCAGAAAAAGAAAAAGATTACAGGAAGAAAAAATAGAGTCGGACCTGACCCAACTGGCCAAGCCCAACTAAGCCCAGCAGCCCAGCTCCCCTCTCCCCGAAAGAAAATAATTTGCACCCAGATTCAGACCCACAGAACCAATGACCAGTGGACCCTCCCCCTTGTTTCTTTTCCCACTGACCAACCGACCCCACCTGAGCGAACTGTTTTCTTTACCGCGGAAAGAACCCACTTAGTCACAGACAACCTGGACCCACTTCTCCTTCCCCTCTTTCACTGACGAGACGACCCCACGCAACCAGCTCATCGTCTTCAACCCCGCGATGACCACGCCCTCTCCTCGCTGCCGTTGCTGTCTTCAATCCCCGCGATCAATTCGCAGTAATTCCATGCCTTAAACCTCGCAGCGATCACGCCCATTTAAGCGCCTGCGTCTCCTCCTCCTTTTTCCCCAGACCACTCCTCCTCTCTGCCCCTAGGCTGTCGCCAATCCCTTCTGCACGCCGCCATCTCCGACGAGGTTCGGTGTCGATTCCGGCCAAGCCACACCACCCCGAGCCTCCCTGAGCACGCTGACAGCTTCCCCACTCCCAGACGCTTCTCCCCGTGCCCTTCATTCAACCGCGGGCGCCCCGGAGCGTCGGCTTTGACAAGCTCCGATAGCGCCACCGTCTGCTTCTTCTCCGACAAGCCTCACAGGTAGATTCCGACCTCCCCGCGCCTCCTCGTTCACGCTCCCTCACTTGTCTCGACCATGCGCGTCTAACCACATCTTCTTCTTGTATTGGGGTGAACCACAGTGACGTCCTCGACCTCGACCAGAGCCGCCCGTCGCCAGTAACAACTCCGGCGAGCAATCCTGCCAAGACCAGAGCGCCCCTTGCTTCCAAGAGAGTACCTTGAGCATCCCCTCGACCACGCGAACCCGGTGAGCACCCTCTCTGTCTTCCTCGATTCTTAGAACCGCCGGAGCATCACTGCCTGGCCGTGCGCCGCCGCAAGCCACCGCCAGCGCCGCCGATCCTTGGCAAGCATGCTAGCAGCCGTAGGATTCAGATCCGACGCTCGCGATTAGTTCACTTAGCCGCGAAGAGGTACGCCCTCTGCGCCGAGCGATCAAACTAGATCCTACGGTCCACGTTGCCGATCTGGCCGAACCGGTACCGGCCAGTTAAAACGCGACGCGTGTCCCCTGTTCTGTTTAAAACAGATTTGAAATCTGATTTAGTTGTGATTTTCAGACCCTCATAACTTTGGATCCACACGTCCAAAAATTACAAATTTTATGTCGTTGGATTCAAGAGAGCAAGCCCTAGCCAACTGTGGAATTAGTTTAGTAAATAGTATCTGTTAACTTGTTTGAATTTGCAGATTCTTTTGTGAGCTTGTTTATAGTATAAAAATTGTTTAAAACTGATTTTAAGGTTAAAACTTTTGCAAAATGGTTTGATGTGACCTTACTGACCCTAGGAACCAACCTTTGGTGTTGAAAATGATTTTAGAAAAGTTTAGGTTAAATTATTTGACTTAGCCATTTTCTAGCCAAATAAAAAGAATGGTTTTTGTTATAAAAATATTTATAGAAAGAAAACTTTAAGAAAATGGTTTGATCAAACCTACTGACCCAAAACACCAAGTTTTGCAATAGCAAACTCATTTAGTGGAAACATAAAGTTTTGCTTGGATAAAAACATTTTTCACCACATAAAAATGATGAATGGATTTTAAAATGGTTTATGGACTAAAACCCTTTTGCAAATGACTTTGCCACTTTGGAAAATGACCAAATTGGAACTTACAAAGTTTAGAAGCCTAGTGGAGACCACCTTTACAATTAGGACCATCTCTTGCATGCTTGCATGCATGATTTAAAACCCATAGATTTATGTGTGTATGAAATGTGTTTGTTGATTATTTGGAATGCTAGTTGATTGGTGTTTTGCTTGATTGACTTGTAGTGAATTTAGCAAAGTGTGAGACTAGCAAGATCAAGGAAAGAACCACCATTCCCTACCAAAAAGGCAAGTTACACTATCATACAAAAGTCCTACTACTTTCATTATACTTAGTGGATTTTGAAAACATGCATGAAAAGATATTTCAATACTTATGCTATGCTAAATCCTAATAGGATTCCCTATACCCTCCTTAGTGAAAATATTGTAGTTGATACATGCTTAGCCCTGCTAAATTTTGAAAAGAGACACATGTTGAGATTTTACAAAGGATGAGAAAAGGACTTGTGTTTTACATAATAAAACAAGGACTCAATGAACCACCTAGGTGGTGGACACTTTAAGTTTTGGAGAAGGTGGCAACAAAAGGAACCATGTCTATGAGATTCACTTTGTGTTGTGCTCCAAAAAGAAAACCACCTAGGAAACTTAGAGATTGAACATGTTTCTCCAATTGTGGCTTTCGGGTGCAACCACATGCTATTATGGCTCTGGCTTAGTCAACTACATTAGGAAGACCCATACATTGTCTTTAGTTACGGGACATGGGGATCTGGAATGCTTCATGGGGGCTGAAGACAAGCTAGCAATGATGTATCGGAGGACCTTTTGGAAAGACTTCATCACATTCTCAATCTGCCAGTACTCCATCTTGGTGAGCACTAATCCAGTAGGCCACTGGTGGCAACAAGATGAGATTGTGACATGTGGGAAAGTGTACTCCTTCTGCAGAAGATAATAAAATCTAAGTACTTAGCCGTGTCCCCGGTTATGGACAATACTGAGCAACTAAAGTTTGAACTATGGGAGATCTCGACATTCCAACTTCTAAAATAAAAACTTGATGCACTTGGGGGTACCAAGGAATTCAAAGAGATTTTGTTAAGCTTGATGCACTTGGGGTTACCAAGGTGCTCAAGAGCATGATGTACTTGGGGTTACCAAGGAACTCATGAGATTTTGATAAAACTTGATGCACTTGGGGTTACCAAGTAGCACAAGAGATTTTGACAAGGACTTGAACACTTGAGTTTCTACCAAGGAATTCAAGGAACTTGGAAAAGGAGATTTGATAAAGGACCAAAACCATTTTGAAAAGATAGGATAAATTTTGCTTTATGCAAATAAGCCTTAAACTCTACTTAGCCAAATATGCATGTATTGATAAGATCCACTCATAATATACAAAGTAGTGAAACTTGCCAATACAATTCAAATGTATTGACCTTTGTGGCTGTAACTTGTAATGTTGCAGGTTTGATTGATTTTAGTGAAGATTGTGTGGATTACAAAGTCTACAACCAACATCTGCCTGTGGCACTTTGAAGATGAAGGACCCCATGATTATAGTTATTCCACTGCAATGTAATATAATAGCCAAATGAGCTATGTGAGATGTAATAAAATTATGTTATTCCTGGTTATAAAGTTATAATATGACCTTTGTATCTTGATATTACATCTTAACTGTGAATGCTAGCTATCGATCCAGGGACTAGCATTGTAAAACACAGGAGGGATCAATCTTAATAAAGGTTGGGACCTCTACAGATGGTATGAGAGCATTGTGTTGCCTATAAGATTTGTAAACCCTAGGATTGGACAAAAACCCTTAGAAGAATAAGAGTTATGTTTTAATCCAAAACTTATTTACAAAACACTTGTAAACTCTTTCCTCAACCATTTTGGTTTCAACTCTACTTCTCTTCTATTACAACTTGATGGGAAAACCTACCCCATGGCCCAAGACTACACCATGTGCAAAGGACTATTTCAACATCTTCAACTCTAATGACTACAACTTCTTCAACTCTAATGACTTCAACATCTTCAGCATATTCTCCAAGGACTTCCAGCTTGGAAACTACTAAGGACCACAAGTGAGACAAGGAAATCTTGCTCAAGAGTTAGAGACTGAGGGAATGCAAAATAAGAAGGAGCCCTCAACATCACTTGATGTTTTGCCACCAAGAGTTCTTCTCAAGGAAACCATGATCTGATACAAGAAGAATCAAGAAGGAAGGAAAGATCTCAAGTGAACCATATAGATGGACCACCATATTTTAACTAAGTCAAAACACACCAACTTATGTGGTGTAACGAAAATATTTTGTTGACTAAGTATGTGCCTGAACCTTGTTTGAGTGAAATGTTTGGTTTGTGTTTGCATGCACATTGTTTGTGTGAATTGTGATGTGTGTGAGTAGAAATATTTCCTTAAGAATATCTTGCCTATTCTAATCTCCCTTCAACCCAAACAGATGACTACTTCAAAAGATTCCAAGGTTGATGACACCAACACCAACCAAGCTGACAGCATGAAAGAGCTCATAGCAACCCAACACCAGTTGAACCAACTGACATCTCAGTTCATAACCAACAATAGTGATAAAGATCCAGCACTGCAAAAGTTTTTGGAAGAGCAATCCCAACTGATGCTTAAGGTGACTAATCAAATGATCAGCATGGAAGAAAGATATCCCAAGAGAGTTTATGATAACAAGGATGACAAGAATGTTATTCTAGATGGAGCCCCAGCTTGCGTTATTTGTGGAGACAATGATCATACTTCCAAGGAGCATGAAGGACAATGCCCCAATTGTGAAGAAGAACATCCTATTGGACAATGCCCTACCTCTCAAGCTACTTGCTACCTATGTGAAGGAAGTGATCATACTCCTAATCAATGCCCTATCTACTTCATGGTGGAACAAAGGAAACAAGAAGGATCCAAGTCTACCAAAGGAAAAGGACCACTTATACCTCCAAACAAGACAACCCAATTCAAAGGACTAAAGAAACTTAAGAAACAAAAGCAAGACATGAGCCTTGCACAATGTCGTAAATGTAAGGAAATGGGACACTACTCCAGTGGATGCCCAGAGAACAAGAAGAATAAAGAGATTGACCAAGTGTGGTGCAACAACTGCAAAGAGTTAGGCCACTATGTAGCAACTTGTCCACAAGAGCCACGTAAAGAACTCAAGGACATTCATTGTTTCAACTGCAAGAACCCAGGACACTATGCAAGCAACTGTCCAGAAAAGATGAAGAACAAGTTGAACAAGCCTATGGAGAAACTCAACCTTGGCCCATGAGCTTCATGAGTAAAGAATGGAAACTAAGGACACCCTGCAAATGTTTGCTTAGTGAAATTTTCCCCAGGATCCCAAGAAGGACAAGATGTAATTTTTGTTTGGAAATTTTTAAGGGTGGTAGTACCCTAGTTGTTTTGAACTTGCTTGTAACCCTAACCTCCCCAAATCTCGGGACGAGATTTATTTTAAGGGTGGTAGCCTGTCACACCCCAAGATTTTCCAAATCTTGTAATGTGAAAAATAAATGAATAAAATAAAAACTTTGTTGATTTTCAGGGGCCAGAAGAAACTTTTTGAATTTAAATGGAACCTCAAACCCATTTGAATCAAATAAAATCCTAAAGGGATTAAAAAAAGAAGATAAACATTTTAAATAAAGGAAAACAAAATATTTTGGATCATTAAAATAAAAGGATTTGGTTTTAAATTGAAATAAAAGATTTATAAATAAAGATTATTTTATAAAGCCAAATTAAAACATTGGCCAAGCTTTGGATTTAAAACATTTTGTTTTGAATAAAGAATAACAAAAGTTGATTTAAATAAAATAATAAAGAATTAATGTCCAAGTTTTATTTAAATAAAAGGTTTTACCATTTTAATTAAAACCTTAAAACTTATTAATTTATCTTAAATAAGTTTTCCAAGTATTTTATATTTTCAAATAAAACCTACTGATTTTGTTTTGTAAATATTTGGATTTCAAATGGAGATTTTATTAAAATAAATCAAACCCAATTTGATTAAATAACTTTGGTCTATTTTATTTAATTATTAAATAAGATCCTAAAAAGAATAAAATATATTTTATTTTTGGAATTTAGGTTTATGCTGATAAACAGAGCCAAATTCAAAGTACAAAGTTGAGTGGTTGTTTGAATCAAATTGAGTTTTTGTTTGAAATTCAAAACAGAAATTAAATTCAGAAAAAAAAAGATTACAGGAAGAAAAAATAGAGTCAGACCTGACCCAACTGGCCAAGCCCAACTAAGCCCAGCAGCCCAGCTCCCCTCTCCCCGAAAGAAAATAATTTGCACCCAGATTCAGACCCACAGAACCAATGACCAGTGGACCCTCCCCCTTGTTTCTTTTCCCACTGACCAACCGACCCCACCTGAGCGAACTATTTTCTTTACCGCGGAAAGAACCCACTCAGTCACAGACAACCTGGACCCACTTCTCCTTCCCCTCTTTCACTGACGAGACGACCCCACGCAACCAGCTCATCGTCTTCAACCCCGCGATGACCACGCCCTCTCCTCGCTGCCATTGCTGTCTTCAATCCCCGCGATCAATTCGCAGTAATTCCGTGCCTTAAACCTCGCAGCGATCACGCCCATTTAAGCGCCTGCGTTTCCTCCTCCTTTTTCCCCAGACCACTCCTCCTCTCTGCCCCTAGGCTGTCGCCAATCCCTTCTGCACGCCGCCATCTCCGACGAGGTTCGGTGTCGATTCCGGCCAAGCCACACCACCCCGAGCCTCCCTGAGCACGCTGACAGCTTCCCCACTCCCAGACGCTTCTCCCCGTGCCCTTCATTCAACCGCTGGCGCCCCGGAGCGTCGGCTTTGACAAGCTCCGACAGCGCCGCCGTCTGCTTCTTCTCCGACAAGCCTCACAGGTAGATTCCGACCGCCCCGCGCCTCCTCGTTCACGCTCCCTCACTTGTCTCGACCATGCGCATCTAACCACATCTTCTTCTTGTATTGGGGTGAACCACAGTGACGTCCTCGACCTCGACCAGAGCCGCCCGTCGCCAGTAACAACTCCGGCGAGCAATCCTGCCAAGACCAGAGCGCCCCTTGCTTCCAAGAGAGTACCTTGAGCATCCCCTCGACCACGCGAACCCGGTGAGCACCCTCTCCGTCTTCCTCGATTCTTAGAACCGCCGGAACATCACTGCCTGGCCGTGCGCCGCCGCAAGCCACCGCCAGCGCCGCCGATCCTTGGCAAGCATGCTAGCAGCCGTAGGATTCAGATCCGACGCTCGCGATTAGTTCACTTAGCCGCGAAGAGGTACGCCCTCTGCGCCGAGCGATCAAACTAGATCCTGCGGTCCATGTTGCCGATCTGGCCGAACCGGTACCGGCCAGTTAAAACGCGATGCGTGTCCCCTGTTCTGTTTAAAACAGATTTGAAATCTGATTTAGTTGTGATTTTCAAACCCTCATAACTTTGGATCCACACGTCCAAAAATTACAAATTTTATGTCGTTGGATTCAGGAGAGCAAGCCCTAGCCAACTGTGGAATTAGTTTAGTAAATAGTATCTGTTAACTTGTTTGAATTTGCAGATTCTTTTGTGAGCTTGTTTAGAGTATAAAAATTGTTTAAAATTGATTTTAAGGTTAAAACTTTTGCAAAATGGTTTGATGTGACCTTACTGACCCTAGGAACCAACCTTTGGTGTTGAAAATGATTTTAGAAAAGCTTAGGTTAAATTATTTGACTTAGCCATTTTCTAGCCAAATAAAAAGAATGGTTTTTGTTATAAAAATATTTATAGAAAGAAAACTTTAAGAAAATGGTTTGATCAAACCTACTGACCCAAAACACCAAGTTTTGCAATAGCAAACTCATTTAGTGGAAACATAAAGTTTTGCTTGGATAAAAACATTTTTCACCACATAAAAATGATGAATGGATTTTAAAATGGTTTATGGACTAAAACCCTTTTGCAAATGACTTTGCCACTTTGGAAAATGACCAAATTGGAACTTACAAAGTTTAGAAGCCTAGTGGAGACCACCTTTACAATTAGGACCATCTCTTGCATGCTTGCATGCATGATTTAAAACCCATAGATTTATGTGTGTATGAAATGTGTTTGTTGATTATTTGGAATGCTAGTTGATTGGTGTTTTGCTTGATTGACTTGTAGTGAATTTAGCAAAGTGTGAGACTAGAAAGATCAAGGAAAGAACCACCATTCCCTACCAAAAAGGCAAGTTACACTATCATACAAAAGTCCTACTACTTTCATTATACTTAGTGGATTTTGAAAACATGCATGAAAAGATATTTCAATACTTATGCTATGCTAAATCCTAATAGGATTCCCTATACCCTCCTTAGTGAAAATATTGTAGTTGATACATGCTTAGCCCTGCTAAATTTTGAAAAGACACACATGTTGAGATTTTACAAAGGATGAGAAAAGGACTTGTGTTTTACATAATAAAACAAGGACTCAATGAACCACCTAGGTGGTGGACACTTTAAGTTTTGGAGAAGGTGGCAACAAAAGGAACCATGTCTATGAGATTCACTTTGTGTTGTGCTCCAAAAAGAAAACCACCTAGGAAACTTAGAGATTGAACATGTTTCTCCAATTGTGGCTTTCGGGTGCAACCACATGCTATTATGGATCTGGCTTAGTCAACTACATTAGGAAGACCCATACATTGTCTTTAGTTACCGGACATGGGGATCTGGAATGCTTCATGGGGGCTGAAGACAAGATAGCAATGATGTATCGGAGGACCTTTTGGAAAGACTTCATCACATTCTCAATCTGCCAGTACTCCATCTTGGTGAGCACTAATCCAGTAGGCCACTGGTGGCAACAAGATGAGATTATGACATGTGGGTAAAGTGTACTCCTTCTGCAGAAGATAATAAAATCTAAGTACTTAGCCGTGTCCCCGGTTATGGACAATACTGAGCAACTAAAGTTTGAACTATGGGAGATCTCGACATTCTAACTTCTAAAATAAAAACTTGATGCACTTGGGGGTACCAAGGAATTCAAAGAGCTTTTGTTAAGCTTGATGCACTTGGGGTTACCAAGGTGCTCAAGAGCATGATGTACTTGGGGTTACCAAGGAACTCATGAGATTTTGATAAAACTTGATGCACTTGGGGTTACCAAGTAGCACAAGAGATTTTGACAAGGACTTGAACACTTGAGTTTCTACCAAGGAGTTCAAGGAACTTGGAAAAGGAGATTTGATAAAGGACCAAAACCATTTTGAAAAGATAGGATAAATTTTGCTTTATGCAAATAAGCCTTAAACTCTACTTAGCCAAATATGCATGTATTGATAAGATCCACTCATAATATACAAAGTAGTGAAACTTGCCAATACAATTCAAATGTATTGACCTTTGTGGCTGTAACTTGTAATGTTGCAGGTTTGATTGATTTTAGTGAAGATTGTGTTATTAGGATTACAAAGTCTACAACCAACATCTGCCTGTGGCACTTTGAAGATGAAGGACCCCATGATTATAGTTATTCCGCTGCAATGTAATATAATAGCCAAATGAGCTATGTGAGATGTAATAAAATTATGTTATTCCTGGTTATAAAGTTATAATATGACATTTGTATCTTGATATTACATCTTAACTGTGAATGCTAGCTATCGATCCAGGGACTAGCATTGTAAAATACAGGAGGGATCAATCTTAATAAAGGTTGGGACCTCTACATTGGGAGGCCAAACTCACAGGAGAGGTGCCTATACTAGGGCGTGTAATTGAAAGGTTGGGATTTATTATCCGCATACTGAGTATGGTGAATTCAGGATTTGTTCCTAACGGATGTATCGAATGTTGTGGTGAAAGTGTAAAATCTCTGCAGAGTGTCAAACTATTCGAATAGCCACGTCCGCGGTTATGGACAGTTCGAGTGGCCATACTGTTCCCCCGTCAGATGTTTTCAAAATGACTTGTGAAATGAGTTGAGACTTTGACTTGACCACAACAGAGTTGTGATATGAATTTCAAGTTCCCACTTAGGTGTTATAAAACTTCAACTAGCTTTCTTCGTTTCTAAACTTAGTAGAGGTAAATCTGGCTTTTTGCAAAACAACCCTAGAGCTTAGTGTCCTACTATAAAAACCCCCCTTCACTTGTTAGTATTAGTTTGCGAGTACTTAAAGAGTACTCATGTCTTTGTCCCTGGCTATTCCCGTGGCCAGACTATGAAGAGGTGTACTAGGAGGATGGACCCCAGGAAGGTTATGATAACTAGGATCATCTCCCATCGTCAGCATTGCCTGTGACCCCGAAGATGGAGCTTCGCCTATGCTACCATTATTATTACGTATTCCGCTGCTTGAGTTATATTAAGAACTGGATCATGAGATCCTTATTTGTGTAAGACCTTATGTATGGTTTGTAATGGATGATGTATTGTGGTATCCAATTCTGTTATGTCTCGCAAAAATGGTAATCCTGGGATTGCGATGTATGGCATAACAGGCATCTGGGATTAAAATTTTGGGTGTTGACAGGCGATGTGGTTCGTTGGATTAGAAGGGCGATCAACGGCTGAGGGTCGTCGTCGACGATGAACATGTCACCGGCGAGCTTGAACCCTAGCAGCTCAGTGGGGTCGTGGGAGGCTCACCAGGGCTCGGGCGAGGGTCGGCGATGGGGGCGAATGCCGAAGTCAACGACGGCGATTCTCCTCGCACCGGCAGCTCCTCCTGGGGCGGCTCCAATCGATGGCGCCTCTCCTCCTCTGCAGTGGCGAACTCCGATGAAATTCTGGCCACCTGGTGTTCGCCTTGCTCCAGAGAAGGGTGTGGGATGTTTTTGAGAGAGAGGGGAATGAACTGGTGTGAAGAAATCGAGCGGGGGTGGCCTCTATTTATAGTGGCGAGAGAGGACCGACGAGCGCGAGATGAGCTCGTCGTGGTCGACGGCACAGGCAGCTATAGGCGTGGGCGACGGTAGGGGCGGTTCTATGTTCCCTGGCGAAGCTCAACGGCGTGGTGGCGAGGCGTGGGGAGGTGCTGATCGGTCGGAACGCTTCGATGCTCTGAGCGGGTCCGACGGAGGTTTTGATGGCACACAGCGCGCGTGGTCCGCGCGGCCGCGAACGGGCGTGTCTACGGGGTTGATGGGGTGGTGGTGATCACGCGTGCACGCGGCGAGGGCGGCGCTCGGTCTGTGGGCGTGTGTCGAGGGTGGCACTCTGGCGCGCTCTCTACATGCTCTTAGAGAAGTTTGGCATGGCTTGGGCTTGTGGTCCAGTGGCTGGCAGGGTTGAAGCGCTGGACAGGGGGTGGCGATGGACGGTGCCGTGCGTCCTAGACATGGTGTTTAGGCTTGGTGCTTGCTCTGGCTAGCTAGCCATGGTCGGCTGGCAAGGGTTCCTTCGGGTTGGCATGGCATGGTGCGATGGGTAGGGGCTAGGGGTGGTCAAGGCACTGGTTGGCACTGGGGAAGACAAGTGTGATCAATGGTGAACAATGCTTAGCCAAATTACTACTCAAAACAGTGAAGTTTGGCCAATTTGATTTTCTGTCTCCAAGTGTTTGATGAAATGGCTGCAAGAAATTTATTTTTGAATTTGGAAAAGATTTTTGGTGGGTTTGCTAGGCATGTGTTGAGGATTCTATGGGTGCTTGGGTTTTGAAAATTGAGCTTGATTGAGTGGTTTTTGAAATAGTGGGATCTTCCCATATGAGATAGATTCAATTTTAAACTGTCATTTAAACTTAGCATTTGAATGTTTTTGGATGATCACAAAGGGGGCCTTGGTACCTTATTATGAGTACTAACAAGGGGTGCAAATATCCATACATGTTTTTGTTGAGTTTTGAAAATTAGAGATAGCCAAAGTAGGCATGGGAGTTAATTTGGCCAAAGTGACCATTCACTTAATTTATTCATTTTGAGTTGTTTGTCTTTGGGAAAAGTTTGGGGATTGTTTAGATGATGTTTATTTCACCTAAGAATCATTTTACAAGCAAAGAAACACAGAACCATGGCAATTCAAAAGAATCCAATTTTTTAATACACCCACATATGAATACTTTCATATTTTTAGTTGGGAAAGTTTTTGTTAACCCTAATTTTGATGATTAGAGTTTGATGATCCAAGTTTAATATTTTTGGGACGTTACAAACCTTCCCCCTTAAACAAAATGTCGGCCCGAGATTTGAAAAAGGACGAAAAAATATTACCTAGGATTTGAAGAGATCGGGAAACTCCGTCCTGATGTGATCTTCGCGCTCCCAGGTAGCTTATTCTTCTATGTGGTTGCTCCGTTGAATCTTGAGAAACTTGATGCTTCGGGTTCTGGTAGTTATGAAAGCTTCTTCCAAAATACGGATGGGTACTTCAGGATAGGTCAGGTCATCGTTGATTTCTATGGTCCGGTGATCAATATTCTTGAACACTTCCGTCTTCTCCGGAACTTCAACACACTTGCGAAGTAATGAGATATGGAACACATTATGCACGGCTGACATCTCTTCGGGTAGTTCCAATTGATATGACACTTCTCCTCGATGGTTCAGAATCTTGAAGGGGCTGATATATCTGGGGGCTAACTTTCCTTTCAGTTGGAAACGCTGCATTCCCTTCAATGGCGACACTTTCAGATACACAAAATCTCCTATGTTGAAGGCGAGGTCTCGACGTCTCTTGTCGGCGTAACTCTTCTATCTGGACTGGGCGGTCTTGAGGTGCTCACAAATCTTGTGATCCTTCTCTTCTGCTTCTCGTAGGATGTCGGCTCCAAAAATCTGACTCGCTCCTACTTCCAACCAGTTCAAAGGGGTGCGACACTTTCTTCCGTACATGAATTCAAATGGGGCCATTTGCAAACTAGCTTGATAACTGTTGTTGTATGAAAATTCTGCGAACGGTAGGCAATCTTCCCATTTAGATCCATACTCTAACACACATTCTCTCAACATGTCTTCGAGTATTTGATTTACTCGCTCCGTTTGTCTGTCAGTCTGAGGGTGATAAGCTGTGCTGAAATCTAGTCGAGTTCCTAAACCTTCTTGGACTTTCTTCCAGAATCTCGAGGTAAACTAAGTTCCTCGATCCAATATGATGTTCTTGGGGACTCCATGCAAACTGACGATTCTAGCGATGTATAACTCCGCTAGCTTCGAACTCTGATATGTGGTCTTGACGGATACGAAATGGGCGACTTTGGACAACCTGTCCAGTATGACCCAGATAGAGTCATTTCCCCTACTAGAAGTAGTCAATCTGGTGATAAAGTCTATTCCAACGGAATCCCATTTCCATTCCGGAATTTGCAATGGTTGCAACAATCCATCGGGTCTTTGATGTCCTGCCTTGACTCGCTGACATATATCACACTTGGCGATATAGCTTCCGATTTCTCTCTTCATCTTATGCCACCAAAATTGTTTTTTCAAATCTTGATACATCTTCGTTCCTCCGGGGTGGATTGAATAAAGAGTATCATGAGCTTCCTTCAGAATAACTTCTTCCAACTCAGAATCTGCTGGTACACAAAGGTGTCCTTTGTACCACAGAACTCCTTCTTCGTCTTGGGTGAATATGGGTACTTTGCCTGTACCGATACGACACTTGATTCCATCGATACGAGCATTTCCTTTCTGCGCCTCCTTGATCTGGATGATCAAAGTGGGTTGAAGTTCTATGCTAGCCAAAAATCCTTCACTTACTAATTCCATTCGAAAATCTTCCATCTCTTTGTGCAGACTTGGTTGCTCCTTCAAAATCATGGAGTTCAAGTGGCACGACAATCTGCTAAGAGCATCTGCTACCACGTTGGCTTTACCGGGGTGATAGTGAATGTCCAGGTCGTAATCCTTGATTAGCTCAATCCATCTTCTCTGTCCCATATTCAGCTCCTTCTGAGTGAATATATACTTTAGGCTCTTGTGATCCGAATAAATATCACAACGGTTTCCCATCAGGTAGTGCCTCCATGTCTTCAGGGCTAAAACTACGGCTGTGAGCTCGAGGTTATGGGTTGGATAGTTTTGCTCATGTTGTTTCAGTTGTTGGTATAGAAAGATATTACTTTGCCTTCTTGCATTAGCACACATCCGAGACCGATCTTGGATGCATCACAATACACGTCAAAGGGCTTCGTGATATCCGGCATGATTAAGATTGGGGCTGAAATCAATCTCCTCTTGAGTTCTTGAAAGCTCGCTTCACATTTGTCCGTCCATTCAAACTTCTTGTCCTTCTTCATCAATTGGGTCATGGGTCTGGCGGTACTCGAGAATCCTTCTACGAACTTGTGGTAGTATCCCGCCAATCCGAGAAATGCACGAACTTGGGTTTGAGTGGTTGGGGCTTGCCAATCTTCGACATCTTTCACCTTTGAGGGTCAACGGCAATTCCTCCGGCTGATACAATCTGGCCGAGGAATCCTACCTCCTGTAACCAGAATTCACATTTGCTAAACTTGGCATACAACTGATGCTCTCTAAGGGTTCCAAGAAAGTTCCTTAAGTGTAGTTCATGTTCTTCTTCTGATTTGGAATAAATCAGAATGTCATCGATGAAAACAACGACAAACTTATCCAGGAAGTCCATAAAAATCTTATTCATGAGATTCATGAAATAACCGGGGGCATTGGTTAATCTAAAAGACATGAAAGTATACTCGTATAATCCATATCTGGTGGTAAAGGCAGTCTTTGGAATATCCTCTGCGTGGATCTTGAGTTGATGATAACCGGTTCTAAGATCAATCTTAGAGAACACTTTGGCACCGGTCAACTGATCAAACAAATCTTCTATCTGGGGCAATGGGTACTTGTTCTTGATAGTGACATCATTCAACTTCCGATAATCCGTACACAAACGGTTACCTCCATCTTTTTGTCCACGAACAAAACAGGTGATCTCCATGGTGACGCACTTGGTTGAATCAATCCAATTTCCAACATGGCATCTAGTTGCTTCTTCAGTTCTGCTAGTTCAGACGGGTTCATACTATATGGTCTTTGGGCTATGGATCCTGTTCCGGGGATTAATTCGATGATAAACTCGATATCCCGATCTGGGGGCATACCGGGCAAAACATCTGGAAATACATCGGGGTATTCACAGACTATCCGGACTTGGTCAATGGTAGGTTGCGCTATACTCTTGTTGCACTTGAATTGATGAGGTAAGGTTTCAGATACATGCTCGACTGATATTCTGGCTGTACTGGTCATGGTTATGGCTTTCTTGGCACAGTCAATTAATCCTTTATGTTTGGACATCCAATCCATTCCTAGTACTACTTCCAAACCTTTAGTTCCGAGTACTATCAGATTAGCATAAAAATCTATGCCATGGATTCGGATAGGGAAGGCTTTGCAGATTTTCCTAGCTTTGGTGGTTGAACCGGGGATTTGAACAATCATAACATGCTTCAGTTTGGTTTGTTGAATCTTTGGTGACAAATGAGTGCGATGCACTAGAATCAAACAACACTCTAGCAAGTACTGAATTAACAGAAAACATACCCAACACGACGTCTGGCGCTTCCTAGGCTTCTTCAGCATGCATGAGAAAAAGACGGTCGTTGTGGTTGAGAGAGTTCCCTGGGGCAAACCTTATTCCGGGCTGAACACGACGCTGCTGCTGAGCTAGGGCATTTGCATTAGGGGCTGCGGCATTCTTCTTGGGGCACCCATTGGAGTAGTGACCCTTATTTCCACAGTCATAACAAGTCACTTGTGACTTGTCCTTTGCTGCAACAGGCACAACATTGCTTCCAGTCCTCGGGGCAGTGTTGTTGTTGGCGGCAGCATTGTTGTTGTTGAACTTGGGTGGTGCACGGTTGAAATTGCCAGAGTTGCCGGGGTTGTTGTGACTTCCTTCGGGCCTTGGGTTTCCACGGTTGGGATAGGTCGGATAGTTCATCGGGGGTCTGTTGTTTCTCGGGGCAAATCCTGGAGATGGGTTAGGGCGATACTTTGGGGTATGATGGGTTCCTGGCTGATGCATCATGCGATGCTTGCGGTTCTCATTGGCCCTGTTGATCTTTCCTTCCATATGGATGGAAAAGTCGACAAGGGCGTCAATATCAGCAAAGGGGATATTGACCAACACTGTTTGCATCTCATCGTGCAGACCATTCAAGAATCTTTCTTTCTTCTTGGCTTCAGTGTCGATCTCATCCGGGGCATACCTAGCTAATGACAAGAATTTGTCACGGTATTCCACTACGGTCATACTTCCTTGCTTCAGTTCTCTGAACTCATCCCTCATTCTCTTGATCAAACCTGGTGGCACATGGGTTCTGCTGAACTTGACCTTGAATTCCTCCCAGGTCATCATCTGTCCTCCGGTCATTGCACGAACGCTGTTCCACCATGCTCTTGCATCTCCGGCCAGATAGTGGGTGGCAAACAGAACTTTCTCGTTAGCTTCCACTCCGGTTACTTCCAGGTTGTTTTCCATGGTTTGCAGCAAATCATCTGCGTCTAAGGGCTCTTTCGACTTAGTGAAACAGGTGGGTTGGTGTTCTTGAAATTCTTGAGCTTATATCCATGGTTGTCCTGATTTCCTTGGCCTTGATTATTGTGGGCCAGCTGAGCTATCTGCTGAAGGGTGGATAGGTTGGCTTGACGTTCTGCTCTTTCAGCTTCGCGGTCAGAAACCAACATTTGCAGGATCTGCAACATCGGTTCCGGGGATGAACCACTTCCTCCGCGAGGCATCTGAAGATTGAGATAGATCATGAGAAAAGAGGGAAATTTCTAAGGTCTAGGGACTTTGAAAAGTTTTTAAAGTTTGACTCAGATTTTTTTTGGCAACTTGCTTTTCATTCATTCATTCATAGCACACGATACAAACACACACCACAAAAAAAGAAAACAGATGGTTTTAAGAACCATTCTGGAAACTACGATACAGTGGGACCGAATACAACTCACTACGCTAGTGCTCAAGTGCTACTACTCCTCGGAGTCGGTGTAATCGTCATCCTCATCATCCTCATCGTCATCGATGAAGGCAAAATCATCCTCATCGGTGAAGAAGTCCATGGCCTGATCCTCCAGAAAATCATCATCATCACTGAGAGAGGAGTAGGGGTCTCCACAAAGATCTTCTCCGGCATTCTCCCTTTCCTCCAACTGCATGTCTCTCTCGTGGATGGTCTCCTCCAAATCCGAGATACGGTGGTGAAGACGGGCAATGATGCGCTCCTTCTTGTCAAGCTGACGGCGGCGAGACTTGCGGTCCTTCGCTAGCATGGTGATGGTCTCATCCTTCGTCCTGATGATGGCGGACTTGTGGTTGGAGTAGTCACGGGCATTGTCCAGTTCCTGCTGACGATCATACATCATGAAGCTAAGGTTGTCCAACTGAGTCTTCAGCTCGTGGTGGTATGGGCCTTCCAGTGGCTGTCCCATAGCATCATGCCTTGGAAAGAACTCAAAGCGGGTACCCTTGATCTGGTTGATACTCTGCCCACACAGACGGGCAAGAGCTTCCTGCATGGCCCTGGCAAGTCCATCGAGCCAGTTGTTCTGTCTTAAGCTGAACTGCATTCCCTCGGCAGTGGGAGGTTCAATCTTTCCTCGGAGACTTGCAACAATCAGCCACTGTAGATATTCTCCTCCTTGATCATTGAGCTGAGCTCCGAAGAACTCGGGGTGTGGACGCTCTAGAAGTTCCGAAAGCTGGTCCAAATCCCGCTCAAAGATGAGGTCTCCTCCATTTCCCAGCTGATAAAATTTGCTGTACTTCACGTCCATCTCTAACAATGTAGAATGAGTAAGTTAGTAGAGTGATCAAGTGTGTCAAATTTTATGTATTTTGCAAGAGTTTTTGAGGAACATGAATTTTCATGAAAGAATCAAAGTGATAAGAATGGGAATAAGTTTTTGTAAATATTTGCTTCCTTTGGTTTTGAAACTAAGTTTTCGATTCAAACGTCCAGTCTAACTAGGGTCTCCTATGGTCAGGATGGCTCTGATACCAACTTGTCAACACCCAGATTTTTAATCCCAGATGCCGGTTATGCCATACATCGCAATCCCAGGATTACCATTTTTGCGAGACATAACAGATTTGGATATCACAGTACATCATCCATTTCAAACCATACATAAGGTCTTACACAAATAAGGATCTCATGATCCAGTTCTTAATACAACTCAAGCTGCGGAATAACGTAATAATAAAGGTAGCGTAGGCGAAGCTCCATCTTCGGGGTCACAGGAAATGCTGACGATGAGAGATGATCCTAGTTGTCGTAACCTTCCTGGGGTCCATCATCCTGGTACTCATCTTCATAGTCTGGCCACGGGAATAGCCAGGGAAAAAGCCATGAGTACTCTTTAAGTACTGGCAAACTATTACTAACAAGTGAAGGGGGTTTTGTATTAGGACACTAAGCTCTAGGGTTGTTTTGCAAAAAGCCAGATTTACCTCTACTAAGTTCAGAAGCAAGAAACTAGTTGAAATTTATAACACCTAAGTGGGAACTTGAATTTCATATCACAACTCTATTGTGGTCAAGTCAAAATCTCAATTCATTTCATAAGTCATTTTGAAAACGTCTGACGGGGAAACAGTATGGCCACTCCAATTGTCCATAACCACGGACGCGGCTATTCGAATAGTTTGACACTCTGAAGAGATTGTACACTTTCACCACAATATTTGATACATCCGTCAAGAACAAATCCTGAATTCACCATACTCACTATGCGGATAATCAATCCTAACCTTTCGATTACACGCCCTAGTATAGGCACCTCTCCTGTGAGTTTGGCCTCCCAACCATGACTAGCTGTCATCTTGGGTACTGCACAGGTGGACAATCTTCACAAGGTAGCCTCAGCTCAGACCTTGGCCATGAGGGAACCCATACTAAGGTATATAAGTTTCCAGTCAAGCCCTACCCAATTTTCGGGTATTGTGGTTGCACGGTACAATTGGAATGGTATCGCATCCAGACAATCATCAGTTTTATAAAGGGCTAAGGCTCATGCCTCAACATTTTCATCATCAAAATCATCTGGTGTTCGAAAACACATGTCAAAACATTTCAGTAGAATGACTCATCATTCCAAGGTTTTCATAACCATTTTCACCAAGTATTCCCATCTAAAGTTGATCAAGTTTTATGCTTAGCACTAGCATCTACAAGTGTGGTAAGTACTAATGAGGGGTAGTAAACAAGTGGTGATTGATTAAGTTCAATCTCATACCTTAGGATGACATCAAGATTATCTAGCTTAGGCCAAATTTAATGCTCTTTATGCAACCTTCAATTATCTTCCTATAATCTACAAGTCACTTAAGTAAACTCTAAGAGAAAGCTTTGATAAATAAATAAAGTATAAGGCTTACAAGTAAAACTAGGATTGGGTATAAGCAACTGTTATCTTGAAGGTTATCTAACTTTCATAATTGCAAGTGTTAGCTTGCAAGGTTTCAAGTATTTTCTTGCATAAGTATCAGTATAAGCTTGCCTTGAGCAGAGCAGTGGTTGAAGTTCTCCTCGGCTTCTTCCTCGTAGTATCCTCCTTCCTCCTCGTATCCGCGGTCGGTACTAGCCTCTATAAATAAATACGAGGTACACAATCACCAAACAATACTTAACTATTTTCAATCATCACACAAAGGTGCACTATAGATGATCTAGAATCATCACCTATATTACAAGATTAAAGCATTTGCCTTATTTATTTTAATTTGAGAAAAGTAATTTCTACTCATTGAAAAACTAATTAAGATTTAATATTCTCCAACTCAAACATGGGATCATGTTGACACATGTCATCTCCACATATTTCAGTACATGGGAATGTGATTTAAAGTGGTGTCACAATTTAATAAGGTTTAACCTTTTTATTTCAAATAATTAAAGTGACTAGAAATGCCTATGTGGCATTCTTTTATTACTTGAACATTATTTCTGTAAGTAAACCCATATGTTTTTATATATTCTAAAAGGTATGATCAAATGTGATTTTTGAGGGTTGGAATCAACTCAAAATCTATTATGGTTGAGATTTGAAAAATGTTCGAATCAGAAAAGCTTCTGACTTGTTATTTTTACCAAGGTTGATCTACAGGTCCAAATGATTTGAACCCAACGGGCTTGGATTAAGCATTTCAGTACCTTTCTAACAAAATTGGTTTCATGCAATTTGGTTCAATGAATCGAGTTGGGTTGATTTTTGAAACTAGGTACAGTACTGAGTTTGACTTAAAATAGAAAAATCTAAATTCAAATGGTTGGGCTGTGCGGGAAAGGTTAATGGGCCGGCCCAGTGTCACTCCGCAGCGCGAGGCTCAGCTGATAGGGGGTTCCACCCATCAGTGGCTCATAACACGCGAAGCGGTACGGGGCGATGTGGTTCGTTGGATTAGAAGGGCAATCAACGACTGAGGGTCATCGTCGACGATGAACATGTCATCGGCGAGCTCGAACCCTAGCGGCTCAGTGGGGGTCGTGGGAGGCTCACCGGGGCTCAGGTGAGGGTCGGCGATGGGGGCGAACGGGCGAAGTCGACGACGGAGATTCTCCTGGCACCGACAGCTCCTCCTGGGGTGGCTCCAGTCGACGGCGTTTCTCCTCCTCTGCAACAGCGAACTCCGGTGAAATTCCGGCCACCTGGTGCTCTCCTTGCTCCGGGGAAGTGTGTGGGATGTTTCTGAGACAGAGGGGAACAAACTGGTGTGAAGAAATCGAGCGGGGGAGTCCTCTATTTATAGTGGCGAGAGGGGACCGACGAGCGCGAGCTGAGCTCGTCGTGGTCGACGGCACAGGCAGCTATCGGCGTGGGCGACGGTAGGGGCGGTTCTATGTTCCCTGGCGAAGCTCAACGGCGTGGCGCGGTGCTGATCGGTCGGAACGCTTCGACGCTCTGAGCGGGTCCAACGGAGGTTTTGATGGCGCACGGCGCGCGTGGTCTGCGCGGCGGTGAACGGGCGTGTCTGCGGGGTTGCTGGGGTGGTGGTGATCATGCGTGCATGCGGCGAGGGCGGCGCGCGGTATGTGGGCATGTGTCGAGGGTGGCTCTCTGGCGCGCTCTCGGCATGCTCTCAGAGAAGTTTGGCATGGCTTGGGCGTGTGGTCCAGTGGCTGGCAGGGTTCAAGCACTGGACATGGGGTGGTGGTGGACGGTGGCGTGCGTCCTAGACATGGTGTTAAGGCTTGGTGATTGCTCTGGCTAGCTAGCCATTCTCAGCTAGCAAGGGTTCCTTCGGGTTGGCATGGCATGGTGCGATGGGTAGGGGCTAGGGGTGGTCAAAGCACTGGTTGGCACTGGGGAAGACAAGTGTGATCAATGGTGAACAATGCTTAGCCAAATTACTGCTCAAAACAGTGAAGTTTGGCCAATTTGATTTTTTGTCTCCAAGTGTTTGATGAAATGGCCGCAAGAAATTTATTTTTAAATTTTGAAAAGTTTTTTGGTGGGTGTGCTAGGCATGTGTTGAGGATTCTGTGGGTGCTTGGGTTTTGAAAATTGAGCTTGTTTGAGTGGTTTTTGAAATAGTGGGATCTTCACATATGAGATAGATTCAATTTTAAACTGTCATTTAAACTTACCATTTGAATGTTTTTGGATGATCACAAAGTGGGCCTTGGTACCTTCTTATGAGTACTAACAAGGGGTGCAAAGGTGCATACATGTTTCTATTAAGTTTTGAAAATTAGAGATAGCCAAAGTAGGCATGGGAGTTAATTTGGCCAAAGTGACCATTCACTTAATTTATTCATTTTGAGTTGTTTGTCTTTGGGGAAAGTTTGGGGATTGTTTAGATGATGTTTATTTAACCTAAGAATAATTTTACAAGCAAAGAAACACAGAACCATGGCAATTCAAAAGAATCCAATTTTTGAATACACTCACATATGAATGTTTTCATGTTTTTAGTTGGGAAAGTTTTTGTTAACCCTAATTTTGATGATCCAAGTTTAATATGTTTGGGATGTTACACTCACCTTTCAGTTGAAGTCGAAGGCGTCCTTCTTCGATCTGATGCTGCCGAAGAAGGCAGCAAACCAGTGGAAGAAACATTGGTTCTACGTGACCGAGTCGCCGCCAGACGACAAGGTGGCGCTTACGATGTACTCTGCCGACCGGCCCGAGCCGCGTCGGTTCCAAGTCGCCAAGCTTCCGCACGACTAGCGGATGGTGGTTGATGAAATGCTGCAGACGATCCGCAGCTTGAAGAAGATGGGCCTTCAGACAATCAACTTGTACAATTGCTGGTTTGCGCGGCGACTGGTGCCCCTGGCCATTCGCGCCACTGCATGTACGATTAAACGGGCAAGGATGACCCGACAAAGTCTTGCACCGCTGAGTGGAAGCTCAATGATTATACGTCGGCCCTGAAGAAAATCACCGACGCGGAATACCTTGACGCGAAGGTCGGGGTTCCCCCTTACACCGTGAATCGCAAGGCTCCGATGGTAAGTTCATGCTTTATTGATTCGCAGTTGCAGATGTACATTCGCGGTTCGTGCTAATCGCATTTGTCTTTGCAATTGTTCCAAGTGGTGGAAGGTTGGCTTCCACCTACTGACGACGAGAACTCGACCGAGTCCGCCGAGGACGAGAGCGAGTCCTCGTTCGACAAGGCTCACACCAGAGGCAACGATGCCGATGACGGTGACGATAACGATGATGAAGATGATGACGAAGTTGTGGAGGCCGCTACACCCACGGTCTGTAGGACCCGTGGGCAGCGGAAACGCGAGCTCGAGGCTAGCAAGAGTCTCGAGGCTCATGACGGCGACGACGACGAGCTCCCCGAAC
The DNA here is from genome assembly GCA_916181665.1 of Avena sativa. Classification (NCBI taxonomy): domain Eukaryota; kingdom Viridiplantae; phylum Streptophyta; class Magnoliopsida; order Poales; family Poaceae; genus Avena; species Avena sativa. The sequence goes on from OV702281.1 coordinate 116,398,695, forward strand.
AAACTTTTCGTGGCGTGTAGCCACGCTGTCGAAGAAGAAATCGCCCCAGAAGAAGAAGAAGCTAGATAAGCTGGTGTCGCCACCTCGGTCCATGAGTAGCTCCGATGCTACCAGTGCGGCCAAGGAAGTTGGGGCCGGCGCAACGGCGCATGCGACCGCAGTGGCCGTTGCGGTCGTTGTAGAAGGTGAGGTGTCGTTGGCGTCGCTGCCTCCACCCTTCGCCATAGTCACCGGGCTCGGAGCCACTCCATCCGCGGGGACCTCGCCACCGAGGGGAGAGCATGCGGCGATTGCCGCTGATCCTCCTGCCGCGGCTTCGTCCTCGAAGAAACCTTCGGTGTCTTGGGCACAGAGCGTGTTCGAGACGGGCCTCAGTCAGAAGCTGGGGCCAGAGTTGGAGAAGTCGGCCAGCATTCGTACTAGCATGCGTTTTATCCCAGTCGCCAAGTGAGTACCCCTTAGGTTTTTTGTTTGCCAAATCAATTCATATCTGACTGGCAAGTTTGCTGATGGCATTGTTTGTAGGAATGGGGTAAAGAAAATAGGTCACCCTTCGGTGGCCAAGGTCCCGTTGGAGGCGCTAGTCGACCCTTCGAAGAAGAGGAAGGGCGACGAGGTTGAGGCGCCTGTTTAAGGCGCAAAGAAGGCAAAGGGCGACGAGGTCGTCACAATTTTGGACGAACCGGCGGTCGCCCCCAGCGAAGCTCCGATTGGAGAGGATGCGGCTTCAAAGGCCACGGTGGATGCGGAGTCGCAGCGGGTGGAACCCGTGGCGTCAGTCGGAGCAACGGGCCCAACCTCGAGTGGCGCAGGGGCTACAGTAGCAATGTTCCCTCTCTTTGTAGCAAAGGCCTCTGTGGTGAGTGCGTTAGCACCATCGAGCCAGGTGCCTGAGGTCGTCGGCGTGGAGGTTAACCAACGTCGCGGGCGCACTCCTTTAATGATCCCGTGGGTGGACACAATGGAGATTCACGGCATGTTAGGTGCCGCCATCCAGGTATGTCCAGTCCCCGAGGATCTGATCGCTGAATTTCAATGGTCGGATCCTTATTGCTTTCGTTGTCCAGTCCCCAAGTGGCTAGTCGTTGAATTTCAGTGGCTAAGTACTTAGGAATTTCTTTCGCTGTCCAGTCCTCGAGTGGCTAGTCGCTGAATTTCATCGGATAGGCACTTAGGAATTTCTTTGCTAATGCTTCCATGGTTGTTCAGGGCCTGCAACACGAGTCGGCGGAGCGACTTGCCACCAGGGAGCGTCTGGAGAGGGAGCTCCTCGTTGTCCAAGGAACGAACGAGCAGCTTCGGGCGACTGTCGGTAAGTGGTCGTTGTGATTGTTATTGGTCGTAAAGCTTACTTTCCTCGTATTCATGGTTTTGTTGATGCAGAGGGTCATGCGGCCGCGGTGGGGAAGGCTCGTCAAGGCATGGTCCTGGCGAGTGAACTGACGGCTACGTAGTCATCCTTGAGTGCCGCGGAGAGGCGAATCACCGACTTGGAGCGGGAGCTCAAGGAGGCAAAGGCGGAGGCGACCTCGGCGGATGAGAGGGCCAAGGCAGCCGTTGCTGCTGCTGCTGAGGAGCGGAAGATGTCAGATGCACTCGTCGCCGGGCTACAGGATGACCTCTCCGGTCTGCAGGATTTCATCATGGACGTTGTCGCCCGTTGATTGGTGAGCTCTTTGTTCTTTGGCGAGTCCCCGAGCGTGCGGGTTGCTTTGTTTTGCTGGAGCCATCCTTAGTGTTTACTTGTGTGTTGCAGGGAGGATAACTGACGATGTTGCCGAAGCGCAGTCGTATGATGCGCGGCAACGCGTCACCACGTTGGTTGACTCTGTCGCTCTGTCAGTGACCTGCATTCGCGCGTACCTTCAGGAGATCTCACCCACGGAGGCGATCCCCAGCGACCTCGTCAAAGTCTGGCGCTACCTGGAGAAGGCCCCGGCTGTTGTTGACTTCATGTCGCGGTCGGCCTTTCTTCATGGTGCTGCAATTGCGCTGATCCTTGGGCTCTCGCACTTCCCCGACGACTTCGACCTCGACGATGTCACCAGTGGGTACCCTTTGTCGACGGACGTGGTCGATATTGCCGAAGTGTTGAAGCTGACCGAGCGGGCTGCGGTGTGCTCCTACCGGTATGGGCGATGGGTGACCTTATTCCGTACCAGGAGACGGTCGTCACCCCGAACGACCTCGAGCCGGTGCACCGCGACTTCAAGGTGAAGAAGTTGTTCCGAGCGGCCATGGAGGGTGCTATCACGACGTACCCCTCGAACCCGTGGGTTCCCTTTATCCGCCGTTGCAGGAGTGGTGGTGCCTCGTCGTCAAAGCCTGCGGAGTAGATTAGTTTGCCGAGTGGTGTTAATTATAACAGATATGTAACTTCCCTTGTAAGCGAACAATTTGCTGCCTTAAGGAATGCAAAGATGCTTTGTTAATGTTTTGATTTGATTGTTGGTTGTGCGAGTCCCCGAGCGTGTCCGCCCTTTTATGGGGTTTACCTCGTTTTTATGTATATGTATGTTGTTTAAACTGTTAGTAAGTTGCGGTCGACTCGCCATGGCTTGGCAAGCCAGTCGCATGGCGACTCCAAGGGGTGCTCTGTACTTAGCCGTTTTCCCGTGCGCGAACGGGGTCGGGTGGCCGAGTCCCCGAGCATGGTACTTGTCTGTTCTAGTCGCATGCCAAAGGTAGGTGAGGACGGGGCGCGTTGTATTAGTTGCGTCGCTCCACCTCATCTGTAGGACCAGTCGCGCGGTGAGTCCAGGGCGCTCTCTCATACTTGGCGTTTTCCCTAGTCGCTCGAGTTTGGACTGGCGTTAGTCCCCGAGCATGGTACTTAGCCGTTCGAGTTGCTGCGCCAAGGATGTGGAGGACTGGGTCGCTATGGGAAGCGAATGCGGTTGTCTTGGCTTGGAAAGCCAGTCGAGCGAGGAGACTCCGATGGGGCTCCGGGTTGGCTTTTTTCGTGGACGACACAAGGCCCGACATTTTTCGGTGCCATTGTACCGCACTACTTGGCCATGCCGGTCGTGTAACCAAGGGTTGACTTCCGCGAGTAGCATAGAGCTGTTTTTACGAGTGTGAATGGCACAAGGTATGGAGACACAATTTGTGCGAATCAATCTTCTTTATTTCATACCGGGTAGGAGGTACATGTTTGGAGTTCTAGGAGTAAAACTTCCAAAGGAGGTTTACATTCCATGGCCGCTTGAGGTCTTTTCCGTCGCCTCGAACATCGATGAGGTAGTAGGCATCGTTGCCCAGGACTCGCCCGATGGCGAATGGTCCCTCCCAAGGGGGAGAGAGCTTGTGCATGACCTTCTTGTCCTAGATCAGACGCAGTACCAGGTCGCCTTCCTGGAAGGTGCGAGTTCGTACTCGCCGATTGTGGTAGCGGAGAAGTCCGTGCTGGTAGATGGCGGTGCGGGAGCAAGCTAGGTTGCGTGCTTCATCGAGTTGGTCGACTGCGTCCTGGCATGCGAGCTCGTTGTCGGCCTCCGCATAGTTGACCACCTGCGGCGAGTCGTGCTCGAGGCCGGTTGGCATGACGGCCTTGGCACCGTACACCATGAAGAAGGGGGTGAACCCTGTTGATGGAGGTGCGGATGCCCCAGATGACGGAGGGGAGCTCTTAGACCCAGCACCTAGGAGTTCGCTCGAGGGGAACTTGCAGTCGCGGCTTCAGTCTGTGGAGGATGCTCTGGATGGCGCGTTCCGCCAGGCCGTTGGACTCCGGGTGGGCAACTGAGGCGAGGTCGAGTCATATGTGGTGCTCCTCACAGAATTCGGCCATGGCTCCTTTGGCGAAGTTGGTGCCGTTGTCCGTGATGATGCTGTGCGGGAACCCATAGTGATGGATGAGCTCGCGTAGGAACTTGGTGGCGGTCTTCCCGTCGCACTTGCGGACTGGCTTGGCCTCCACCCACTTTGTGAATTTGTCGACTACGACTAGGAGGTGGGTGAAGCCAGAAGGGGCCTTCTTGAAGGGGCTACCATGTCCATGCCCCACACGGTGAATGGCCAGGTGATGGGGATGGTCTTGAGCACCGAGCTTGGGACGTGGGTGTTGTTGGTGTACTTCTGGCATCTGACGCAGCGTTGGACGATGTCGACCGCGTCGGCGTGCGCGGTGATCCAGTAGAAGCTGTGTCGCATGGCCTTGGCGACCAGGGAGCGAGCGCCAGCGTGGTGGCTGTGGTCGCCTGCATGGATGTCTTGGAGCATCTTGCGACTTCTGCGGGTTGGACGCACCATTGGAACACGCCGGTCATGCTGCGCTTATGGAGCTCGCCGTTGATGATGATGAAGGATTTGAAGTGGGGTACTATCATCCGGGCCTCTGTCTCATCAGCGGGTAGGGTCCCTCCCTCAAGGTAGGAGACATATGGCGTGGTTCAGTCGCTTGGCTCGGCAAGCATGGCGACTAGGGCTGCTTTTGGTTCTAGCGGAATTCCGATGTCGATCTCCCGCGGGAGGAAGGCAGAAGGCTTGGTGATGGTGTCGAGTAAGACACCTGCGGGTGGCGTGAGGCGAGCCGACCCGATGCGAGAGAGGGCGTCGTCTTCCTTGTTCTTGCGCCGATCGATCCACTCGATGGAGTACCCGGCAAAGTGGCCTCCCAGCTGGTCCACGGCTTGGCGGTATGCTGCCATGGTGGGGGAGACTGCATCGCAAGTGCCGGCTACTTGCCCCGCGACGAGCTCGGAGTCGCCGTAGCAGCGCAGACGATTGATGTTCATTTCATTGGCTACTCGCATGTCATGGAGGAGTGCCTCGTACTCGGCCATGTTGTTGGTGCAGGGGGTGAAGTCGAGGTACAGGACGTAGCATAGCTTGTCGCCCTTTGGAGATGTGAGGGAGATCCTTGCCCCTTCTCCATCTATGTTCTTGGAGCCATCGAAGTGTAGCGACTAGTAGCGGAGGTACGGCAGTTTCTCTGGATGCTGCACCTCCTCCCAATCGGCGAGAAAGTCTGACAGGGCATGCGACTTGATTGCCGTGCGTGGCTCGTACCTGATGTTGTGGACTCCGATCTCGACGTCCCACTTGGCGACTCGCCCAGTCACCTCGCAGTTGCGGATGATGTCCTGCAACGGTGCTGAGGAGACGACCATGATTGGGTGCTCATGAAGTAGTGCGGCAGTCGCTGCTGGGCCCTGAAGACTGCATACACCAATTTCTGGTACTGCGGGTAGCGCTGGCGTGACTCGGTGAGGACTTCGATGATGTAGTAGACAGGTCGCTGCACCGGGCGCTCCTTGCCCTATTATGGCCATTCGACGACCATGACGGTGCTGACGACTTGCTCGAAGGCCGTGACATAGACGAGCATGGGTTCCTTATCAACGGGGGCGACGAGTAGCGGTGTCGTGAGTAGCACCTACTTGAGTGCCTGGAGCGCGTCGTCTGCCTCCTTGTCCCACTGGAACATGGGATTCTTGCCCATTAGGTGGTAGAGGGGCATCGCCTTCTCGCCTAGCCGGGGGATGAAGTGACTGAGAGCCGCGACTCGCCCATCCAACTTCTAGACGTCGCGCGGGCACTCGGGTTTGCCGAGCCGGGCGATCGTGTTGATCTTGGTGGGGTTCGCCTCGATTCCTCGTTTGGAGACGACATACCCCAGCAACTGTCCAGTAGGTACACCGAAGGTGCACATTCCTAGGTTTAGTTTGATCTTGTACCTCCGCAGGTTTGCGAAGGTTTCTGCCAGGTCGACGAGTAGATCGCCCTGGCAAGTGGACTTCACCACCATGTCATCGATGTAGACGTGGATGTTGCGGCCAATTTGGCTCGCAAGTCACTCCTGCATGCGCCTCTAGTAGGTCGCCCCGGCATTCTTGAGCTCAAAGGTCATAGCGGTGTAGCAGAATGCTCTGAATGGCGTGATGAACACTGTCTTTTCCTCGTCCTCGACTGCCATTTTGATCTGGTTATAACCAGAGTAGGCGTCAAGGAAGCACATCGACTCCGAGCCCGCAGTCGAGTCGATGATTTGATCGATCCGCGGGAGGATGAACTGCTCCTTCGGGCAGGCGCTGTTTAGGTTTATGTAGTCGATACACATTCTCCAGGTCCCATTTTTCTTCCCGACCAGGACTGGGTTTGCCAGCCACTTGGAGTATTTGATTGGCTTAATGAAGCCTGCAGCGAGTAGACATTGCACTTCCTCGGCGATTGCTCGGCGGCGCTCTTTAATGAAGGGCTGCAGCGATTGTTTGATGGGTCGCGCTTTGGGGTCGGCGTTGAGTTTGTGCTCAGCGAGTTCCCTCGGAACACCAGGCATGTCGAATGGCTTCCATGCGAAGATGTCGCGATTCTCACGTAGGAACTCGATGAGCGCGCCTTCCTATGCCAGGCTCATGCCCGTCTCGATCGTCACCGTCTGGATGGAGTCGCCTAGGACCAACTCGACAATGCGAGTGTGTGTCGTTGCCTTGAAGGTGGTGGAGTCGCCGCCTTCTGAGTTGGGCTTCTTGAGTATCGTGGAGTCGTCATTGTTGACCCCGCTCGTGTACTTGGCGAGCTCCTCCGCGTGGTTGGCTTCTGCCGCTATGACGGCATCGGCGAGCTCGGCGCCTTTGGCCTCACACTTGGCGGTCATGTCGAGGTCGCCGTGGACGGTGATGATGCCGCACGGACCTAGGAGCTTCATCGCGTTGTACGTGTAGTGGGGCACCGCCATGAATTTGGCAAATGCCTGCCGCCCCAAGACGCAGTGGTAGGTGCTGTTAAAGGGCACCAACTCGAAGACGATCCGCTCAGTGCGAAAGTTCGCTGGAGTGCCGAAGGTGAATGGCAGCTTCACCTTGCCGATCGGGTACACCTTCCGACCGAGGATGATGCCGCGGAAGGTGGTGTAGGTCGTCTCAATCATCGATTGCAGGAGCCGCAGTAGCCTGAAAGTGTACAGGTAGAGAATGTTGAAGGAGCTTCCGCCGTCCATTAGCATCTTGGGGAGCCAGTAGTCTCCCACCAAGGTGACTCGCCCCAGATATTCGATCCATGGCGAGTGATCTTCACGACTCTAGGTGATCCGCTTCTCGGACCAGTTGAGGAAGCGCGGGACGTCGACCTGGGACACCGCATTGACGGCGACGGCGCGGGCGATGACCTTCTTCTTGTGTTTGGTGCTGAACCCGGTGAAGGTGTGGAGCGATCCCACGTCATTGCCGAATGCCCCGCCGTTTGGCGGGTGGTTGTTGGGGTCCTCCCTTGCGTGCTATGCCTTCTCGATATCCCTCAGCGAGTGTCAGTCGATGGTAATGTGCGTTGAGGGCTTCCCCTTCCTGTTGTGGAACACACAGGGCTGGTTGAGGAGAGCCACGGGGTCGAACCTCGGCTTCACCTTGTAATTGCCGCCATCGCGACGCTGGCCTCCGTCGCGGTGGAAGCTCTTGGGCTCGCGCGGAGCATAGCCAGCATTGGCGACGAAGTCGACTTGCCTGTCACCGCGGCGCTTGCCGATGAGGCGAGTGTTGTTGTAGCATAGCTCGGGTCGTATCCCGTTGTCTTGGCCGCTTGTGCGGTGGTTCCCTCCCGAATCATCGTCGGTTTCTTGGTTCGGGTCCTCCTCTGCATACCGTTTGGCGATATCGAGGAGGTCCGGTATGTTGTTAAGTGTTTTGTACACCCTCTTGAGCTTGGCGACCAAGGGCTTGTAGCGGCACTAGGTCTTGAAGTAGTGAATCGCGGTGTCTGGGTGGATGCCAGTCGCGTTGTACCATAGGTCCTGCCACCGCTGGACCCAGCTGCGGGTCGACTCGCGGGGCCCCTGGACGCATCGCTCCAGGTCCTCGATGGTGGTGGCGTGGGTGTAGGATCCCTCGAAGTGCCTGGCGAAGGCTTCACACACTTCCTCCCAGGAGTCGATGCTGTCTACAGGGAGGGTGTTGATCCATTGCCGACACGCTCCATCCATCATTAGGGGAAGGTAGCGGGCGGCTAGCAGGTCGGTGTGGCCGGCGATTCCCATCGCCATGAGTTACGTGTCCAGCCACATCGACGGGTCGTACGAGGGGTCATACTTCTCGATCTCCTTCGGTGCTTCGAAGTTCGCCAGGTACTTTTCGCCTCAGATCATTGGTCCGAAGCACTAGGGGTCGGCTCGGCTAAGCGAGCCCCTTGGCTCGCCATCGCGGCGATTGGTGAGGGTATGCCTCAGGTCGTCAGGCTAGCGTGCGCGCCAGCTCTGGTGGTTGATGATGTTGGTCCGTTCATCGACTGGCTGTCCGTTGACAACGACCATGTTGTTCGTTGGGCGTGGGTCGTTGGTGGAGAGTGCTGCATTCGTGGGTCGCGGTTGGAGCTGCAGGGGCTCAGGGGCGGGCAATTGAGGATGTTTGCCATTGTTGGGCGGCCGCTCGAGGACGCCCTGCTTCCTGACGAGCGGGAGTACACGCGTCCCTGCGAGTCTGCTCCCGCAGCTTTTTGCTCGACGGCCTTGGCGAGTAAGGCCCTGGCGTACTGGATCTGCAAGGCGCCTTCGCCGGTGACGTTGATGTTGTCGACCGCGACTCAACTCATGATGATGTTGTCCATCGGAGTGGAGAATAGCGGGAGGCCATTCGCGTCTCTCTCCTGCACGGAGATCATGATCCTCGGTTGGTTTGGAGGGGCGTGCGGCCGGGCGGTGGTGGGGGAGCGCCATTCGCTGACGCGCCTGGTGGTGGTCGAGCGCTTCCTCCTGGTCGCGCGTTCTCGAGATATCACGCGATCGGCCACGTGGGCTGGGTCGGTCTCGTCGTCGAAGTTCAAGGCGCGGCCCTGAACGGTGGGGTTCAGGCGCGACTTGATGGGGAGCTGGTGGTAGCGCGAGAGCTCCTGCGCAGTCACCTGCTCGAGGCAAAAAAATCGCGCTCGGCTTGTTCCTTGCGGACCGCCTCCTCTAGTCGCAGGCAGAGTTCTTCAACCTCCGTCGCCGTCGCGGTCAACGGGATCGGCATGGAGAAGGCGTCTGGCGGAGCGTCTGCATCGCTCGCCATGTAGGTCGCGACATTGCGACCGGATCTGGTGTGGAAGTCGCCGGAGTTCTTCGATCCAGAGTCAGAGTCGAAGATCCCAAGGATGGAGGGATCCTCAAAGTCCCCCACATTGGAGAGTTGGGTGATGGAGCCCGCGGATGACGCGGTGACGATGGATCCGGCGACTGACGCCGGGATCGCCGAGTCAGCGTCGTCGTTGAGGGTTGCGTCGTCCGCGACCACGCTGGTTTTGGCCACGTTGTTGTTGGCCGAGTCATACTCAGAGGTGAGGCGGTGGATGGTTCAGACCTGACTCTCGGAGAGCCGGTCGTGCGGTGGCGACTCACGTATGCGAGCCAAGTCCTCCGAGATGATGGTGTCGATGAAGCCGACAAAGAGGCTGATCGTGCCGACCGGCACGATCACGCTGTGTGTGACGGGGCGTGCCGCCGGGACGTAGCTACTCGGCAAGATTTGGAGGATCTCGCCGATCGTGATCATGCGGCCGGTGGCGATCGTCTTGTTGATGGGCAGATTGGATCTCGCCGCAGAACACCGGCCTGACCGGCCAGGCCACACGGTGGGCGCCTGCAATCGGTAACGAGTAGTAGAACGAGTAGCAAGGGCGGCCAGCCATCTGTGGTGCGAGATGAGGGCGGTGACACAGGGGTTTACCCAGTTTTGGCCCCCCAGCATGGTAAAGACCTACTCCTGCTAGATTGTATTGATGAGAGAGTACAAAGGGTGAGCTCGACGACTAGGCGGCGAGTCGCAGGGGGTGTATGATGGAACGTGTCATGTACGTGTACCCTAGGGAGGTTTATATAGTCTCACCTCGCTAGCGTTTATAGATCTACAACCGAATTAGTTAAGGATTCGGAGGATACTTGACCTAATCCGACTGGGCCTAGCTACGCCTCTGGGCCTCCAGCTTCCAGTCGCCTGGTTCCTTGTTAAGCCTTGATCCAGTCGCCGTCCTGCAGGCCCACTCGCTGGCAGCTTGGGCCAGTAGGAAACGTCCTGCTGGGTATACCCCCACTCGGCATATCCCCATCAGATCGGGTGTGCTAGATTCAACGTGTGCATACAACAGGAGCAAGCCAGAGTTGTTCATGCAGAAACTAAGGTTAATCTTGATGAGCCTAGCATGTACAGACATAGTCTCAGAACACGGAATACCGAAAGGTAAAGCATGAGTCATATAGATGATATGATGAACATGTTGATTGTTTGCCTTTGAAACTACATCATCTCTCGTGATGATCGGACTTGGTGTAGTGGATTTGGTTCGTGTGATCACTAAAACAATGTGAGGTATGTTGTTTTGAGTGGGAGTTCAACAGTGATATGATTAAAATTGAACACTATTTATCATAAATTAAATCTAAGTGAATTTGCATAGCTGTTGTAGTCATTGGCATCCGTTTACCACCTTATGCTTAGTGATAATTGAGATAATAGATCTATAGAATTCTGGTTAAGTTACTTTGCGAACTGGTATCGCATTGTTTTGAAGTGTTAATCTAAAGTTTAAAAATTCCTATTGCAAACTTTCAGTAAGTTCCAGTTACTCCGTGAAGTTTAATAATTGGTATTAAATCAAGAGTAACAATTATAGTGTTAGTATATAAGTATCTTGTTTGTCTCCATAATTCTTGATATTCAAAAGATTGTTTTAATATCAAGGTTATCTAGGATCTGAAAGATTTTTTTTCAGAAACCATCATATGTGGATGATATTGCGATATATGAAACAAAGTTTTGGTTGCAACATGATGGAGTATAAAATATAGCAAGATTTATGGTCCCATATTAGATGAGAATTTGCAAAAGGTTGGAGACGCTGTTCATCCTAATCCTCCAAAAGGTTTTGGAGAGCAACATTGTACTCGCGGTTCACCATTATAAGCTAAAGTAGCTTGATCATGAATATTTCCATGATAAGGATGAATATAAGGTGTAGGTAAAATGTTTTACTATGCTAAAAATATTACTAAAGAATGGAGTTTGAAAGAACACCAAAAAATTTGATGATGGTGATCTACTTCAAAGTGCAAGTCCAAAGACATTGGTATTTAACTATACATGCTTTGGACTATGTGTCATGTGTATGGCTCCACTATTGATGTTGATAGATTCTTTCAAACAGAAAAGGAAACACTGAATGAGAATCTCAGAAATATATGGCAGAAAAGAAAAGACTAGAATTGTTCAGCTTAGGTATAAGATGTTTGCAACCAAAGTCGGATAAACATGTCTTTGTATGTTATTTCGAATAAATGTTGTGTATTCCTCCATAACACCAAAGACAAAAGTGTTTGTCGCTTAGAACATCAAGTTTCTTAAAGAAGGATTTTTTTGTGAAAAGTTAAGTGGGAGGACAATAGAACTTTGATAAGGTTATAAGAACCTTAGCTATAATGTGCTGCGTTGCACAGCACCGAAAAGCGTTCCGGAGGCAGCAACAATGCTCATGGCTCACGTGTCTCAAAGGTTGTGGTCACGGAGGTCAATAGTTCATATTGAACCAAGAAGGTCGGGTAAACAATCAAATAATAGGATTATAAATTAGATCATTGTTGTTTGACAATAATGAACCGACTGTATGCAAAGAAGCGATGATGGGCCCTGACTCCGTCAGATGGCTAGAAGCCATAGAATCCGTGATAGTTCCATACACGATAAACCAAGCTTTGAACTTGGAAGACCCTCTAGAAAGGTGTAAAACCTTACAGACGTATTTGTATCTATAAAGAAATAGAAATGGATGTTTCACATCTATGAAATAGTTGACATGTCGGGAAAGAGTTCACGACAATTTTCAAGCAGTTGACTATGACAAGATTTGATCTTTCATAGCGATATTTAGTCTAGACGGATTAATGTAGCAACCACTACATATATTGGTATATGATAGTTGAACAAACAAAACAAGTTCTTCTAATATATTTGTTACCTAGGACGTGTGCATAACACAATCCAAAGGGTTTTGTTAAATTCAAAGGATGCTAAAAGCGTATGCAAACTTCAATGGTTGAAATAAAGCATCGAGGAATTGGAATCTTCACGTGATGACATTCTTAAATTGTTTAATTTCATCGGAGACGACGAAGATGCTTGAATTTGCAAGAAATTAAGTGGGAGCGCTAAGATATATTTATAATACATTATGTGGAAGACATATTGTTGATTGGAAATGATATATCTTTTATTGACACAGGTTAAGAATTTCATCTCGATGAAAGACTTAGGCAAAACCCGAATGTTTGGCATTAATATCTATATAGATATATTGAGACTCTAATATGGTTGTGCCAAATGTACATAGATAAGATATTGAATGAGTTCAATTGTAAGATCCCTCCCTTATAAAGGTAAGGATCCCTGTGATTGCAATGCTAGTCCCTGGATCAATGCTAGCATCCACAGTTTAAGATGAAGTACACAGAAACAAAGGTCATTATTACATATCATTCCAGAGACAAACATAGTCTTTTACAAACTCCATGGCCACATGCCTAATACAAGAGTTCAAATATATAATAAGATAAATAAGTCTTCATCTTCATGTGCCATAGGCAAGCATGTTGAGTGTAGACTCATAACCCCTAATCATAATCAGAACAACCTGCAACATCACAAGTTACAACCACAGTGGGTCAATACATTGGAATAGTATTGGAAAGTGATACCTTAATAGAATATTAGAAGTCTAGATACTATATGCATTTTGGCTAAGTGTAGCTTGGGCTTGCTTTGCTCAAAATAGGTTTTACCTATCAGTTGAAATCACTAAGTTTTTCTTTGACAAAACTTTCCCAAGTAACCACCAATAGAAATTGGGGAACCTTCACCCTTGTTTAACCACAAGTTTTTACTTAGAAATTGGGATGAGGAGATTCTTGATAGCTTCCATGTCTTGATGCTCAAGTTGTCCAATACCAGGGACCTGGCTAAGTACTTAGATTCTTCCATCTGCAGAGGTTGTGCACTTTCCCCACAAGACTTGATTTTCACCAAGACAGGACCTTTCAGAAGCCTTCCCTTAGACCAAATGGACGCCCTCCAACCTATCATCCCACTACCACCAATTGTCCAAATGGCTAAGTTATTGCAACCTATATTATCCAGGCAGAGCCCATAATGCCATGTGGCTGCACTAGAAGCTTCTTAACATTTGGCATCTCAAATCCCTTTGTTCCTGGGTGGCTTTCCACAAGTGAGATACACAAGGTAAACCATAGAAATGGGCCTTGTGTAACCACTCAACACAAACCATTCTTTCCCTTCCACCCAGGTGTTTCATTTACTTAGTTGTTTTATTAAGCAAAACTCAAGTCCAAAGACTTAGAAATATTTTCTCATAGCATGAATATATAACCACCATTGGTTGCTACTAGCTAGGCTAAGCATGGCATTGATAAGCATATTAACTTAGAAATTTTCTAGCAATTCTACAACTACTAGGATTTCCCAAGCATAGCATATAGATCAAAATATTCATGCAAGTCTGGCAAAATATTTCTAGTGCATAGTTGAAAAAACATAGGAATAAAATCATGAAGCACCACTTGCCTTGGTAGTTTGGGGAGTAGCGACAATCCTCACAATCACAATCACTATTTGCACCAAAATCTACACATAAAATAATGGCACCAAATCACATACAAAATATATACAAAAATATATCAATGCATGCAAAATGCCATGTGATGATTTTCTACACTAAACAAGACAAGTGCACAGTACTGAATCTTTAACAAGTTCAAAACTTGCCAATTAAACTTTATTTGAACAGCAAAACATTTTTCAAATAATTACTATACACAAAATGTGCCTACAAATGTTTCTGAAAAAACAATCATTTTAACAGAGGAAAAACATTAAACACATTGCATAAATAGAAAGGATTTTCTCTCTTGATTCCAATGATATAAAATTTGTGAAATTTGGACGTGGGAATCAAAAGATATGAATTTTACAAGTTTAAACATCTAATAGATCTAAATTCTGATTTTAAATCAAACCTACAGACACGCGTCGTCTTCTGATTGGTTGATACCGATTCGTGCGGATCGACTAACGTGGACCGCCCGATCTAATTTAAATCACAAGGCCAGATCTAATCCATACCCCTTCGTTTAAGTGTTCTATCTGACACGTTGGATCTAGATCCAACGGTGGCCGATCAAACGACCAAAGCTTGGCGGCGCGTGGCGATGGTGAGCGGAGGTGCGCTCTGTCTACGCGGTGGCTACAGAGGGGTATGGGGTCATCAAAGAGGCTTACCAGAATCGCAGAAGCGTGCTGGATCTCAACGCGGCAGTGGCTTGTCAAGGGGCGCGCGGACACGGTGGGGATTCCTCGTCAGAGTAGAGGCAGACGTCGGGTACGGCTGTTCGTCGTCGTTGCCAGAGTTGTAGATCATGGCAAGGTGAAACAAGCACTGGGTTAGGTGCGCACGAGTCTGGTGAAAACGTGAGTGTCAATAAGAGGGATGGGGCGGTCGGAATTTACCAGAAGGGGTCGCCGGAGTTCTGCCGTGCTTCGGCTGCTTCCAGAGGTGGATGGTGGCGACGTTCTAGAATGATGTAGAGGAAAAGGAATGTATGAGAAGATGCACAAGGGCATGTTGATCATGCTCGCATGAAACAGAGACAGAGGGGAGGACGGTGCTCACCGGAATTGGTCGCCGGAGGTCGTCGGTACAGCGGCGGTGCGAGCAAGATTGTGGGCAGCCTGGTTGCGGAAATGGTACGCCGAGTGAGGGGAAATGAGTGGAGACGGGAGGGGGTCTTATAACCGGAGCAGGGGCGGAGATTACGCATGCATTCATCGTCATTTAAGCAGATTAAAGTCGCGGCAGTGAAGGGGGAGGAAACGGGCGGCGACGGCGTCTGCGCGGAGTTTGGGGAAGAAGGTGCTGACGTGGAGAGGGTCCACTAATCAGTGACTGCGGGGTGGGTCTGTGCCGCGTGAGAGAAGGAGGGAAAAACCCCGGGTGGGCTTGCTGGGCTGCGTTTGCTGATGGGATGAAAGTCTGGCGCCGGCGCTTTTCTATTTCTTATCTCTTTTTCTTTTTCTAAAATGATTTTTAGGAAACCTTTTCATATGAATTCAAAATCATTTGAATTCCAAACCTTTCTGTCCTTTTATAGAATGAAACTTGTATAATTTTGAGTATAAAATCATGCTGTCTTGTTGGACTAGTATGGTCCTTTGAAGATTAAAAAAAATAACAGTGCCTTAGCACATGGTTTGCTGAAGATTTTAAAAATGGTTTTAAAAACCATATTTGTTTTTTAAATTTTTGTCCAAACTCTAACATTCAACCAAAACAACATGAGAGCAAACAAAGCTTGATTTAAAACAATTATGCTCTCAATTGAGAGTGGCATTAGATTAATGTTTGCTCACATAAAATAATAGCACTAAGTGCTTCTGTTTTCTTGAAATGAGTTGGAAAATGATCCCTAAATGATACGCATGCATGAATGATGTGTAATCTTTGAAAACATGATTTTAGGGATGTTACATCAATATGGAAATGACAAGAAAGGTTCTTGCCACATAGAAATGATTAAATTGAAATTCAAGTGTATCGACACTTGGTATAAGTGAAACAATGATTCAAGTATTTTTGATAATTGATGATTCAAATCACAAAGAGAGTTTATCAATCAAACTATGATATGTACACAACCAGATATGTCCTATACTCTAAATGTCATGAGCATTTGCCAAAATTATTCATAAGATGATGATTGGACGATAGTAAGGATATTCTTATGATCTTTTGGAAGAAATAAGAATATATTATTTTTGTAGAGGTGACAAATAGATGGTTAGTTGATACGTCCAAAACGTATCTACTTTCTCGAACACTTTGCTATTGTTTCTCCTCTAAACTTGTGTGATTTGGATACAACTAACACGGACTAACGTTGTTTTCAACAGAATTACCTTGGTGTCTTGTTTTTGTGAAGAGAGTGAACTATCACGAAAAATCCCGGAAAATATGACAAAAATTATATTTCAACAGAAGATCCACGGAGCCAGAATAAGAGACGAAGGGGAGGCCTGGGGGTCCCAGACCCACCCCAGGCGCGGGCCCACCTTACCCCGCGCCTGGAGGGGGTACAGCCTCCCTAGGCACCTCCTCGGCCTCCCTCTACGCCTATAAGTTGCCTTTCGACCTAAAAAATGAGGGGGGGTCGATAGTTTTCAAGAAAGAGTTCCGCTCTACCAACGCCACCAGAAACCAATATTCGGATCCAGAAACTCCGTTTTGGCACCTTGCCGGGACGGGGAATTTGGAGAGGGTCATCGCCATTGTCATCACCAACACATCTCCATCAACCACCAATGTTTCCCTCATCCATGAGTGAGTAATCCCCCGTTGTAGGCTTGGGGATGGTAGGGATTGGATGAGTTCTATCATGTAATCGAACAAGATCTGTTAGGGCATAGTGCCTAGTATCTCTATTAATGGTATTTGACTTTGTTGCAACTTTTTGTGCTTAATGCTTGTCACTAGGGCCCGAGTGCCATGATCTCAGATATAAACTTATTATTGAATCATTATGATAGTATTGTTTGTGATCTTATCTCCAAGTTGTGTACACATATCATTGTCTGGATCCAAAGGCCCCAAAGTGGCAATAATTGGGACAACCGGAGGGGATGGCTGTGGTGTGAGGATCACATGTGTTCACAGAGTGTTAATGCTTTGCTCCGGTGCTCTATTAAGAGGAGCACCTTAATTTCCAGTAGTTCCCTAGAGGCCCCGCTGCCACGGGCTGGCTGGACAGAAGATGTTGTGCAAGTTCTCATTGCGAGCACGTATGACTATATTTAGAGCACATGCCTAGGATTGTTTAGTACTTGGATGCTTGTTATTATTTATCTGCAATGCCCTAGATCTTGAAGTTACATGTTTAGACTCGTCCATGCAACGCCCATCCATCCATCCCTATGCCTACCGCACTCGAATCCTACTGTTACCGGTACTATTGCTATTGCTGCTGTTGTTGTTGCTTTGCTGTTGCTACTGATAAACTTCTGTGAGCTAGAACTATTTCCAGGTGCAGCTGAACTGACAACTCAGTTGTTAAGGCTTGCAAGTATTCTTTGGCTCCCCTTCTGTCGAATCAATAAATTGGGTAATAGTACCCACGAAGACTATTGCGATCCCCTATACTTGTGGGTCATCAAGACTATTTTCTGGCGCTGTTACCGGAGAGCATAGCTTTATTAGTAAGTTCACTTGGATCTATTATTGATCACTGCTACTCCTTTCATCATGGGGAAGTCTCGTGATGGAAAGTTCCCTATTTTACCATCAACTACAAGAAGATGTACAATCCTAAACACCTCTGCTGCTCTTGATTCACCGTCTGTTATAAGTAAGCTTGTCACACCACCACCACATACACATGCTACACACACTGCTACTACTGTTGAGTAGGAAACTGCTTTTGATGCTCATGATGTTACTTCTACTATGCTTGATGCGAGTGGTTCATTAGGTCCTTTTCTAGATGCTACTATGGCTAGTCTAGGAAATACCAAAACTCCTAGTGAAGACACTGTTACACCGGTTAGCTCACCTGAGGCTAGTGAGAGTTATGATATTAATGATGGTTACATTGAGTTCACTGATGATTTTGTTGAAGAGTGACGAAACACACATTGTACTAGTGCTATTAAGAGTCTCCTTGCTAGACGTACTATTATGCCTAAGATATCCTCTGATCCTAAGTTTGCCACTTCTCCCATAGATATTAAAGATGAAGATTATGATTTCTCTCTTGATTTATCTTATTTGGATATTGTTGAGAAAAAACCTTTTTGTGGGACTGAAAATGAGAGTGATGTGGCTCATATGAATGAGCTTTCTACTATGAGTGCTTTATTCTCTGATGATTTTAATATACGCAAGTACTTTGTTGCTAAGATCTTCCTTTTTTCACTAAAAGGAGAAGCTAGGGCTTGGTTTAATAGATTACCTCATGGTTCCATTGATAGCCCTAATTGCTTGATTGCTTCTTTCTTCAAGAAATATTTTCCTCCCAGTGCTAGACATGCTGCTTTGCAGAAACTTTTTGATTTTAAACAGGGAGAAGAAGAGAAATTGCATGAGTCATGGATAAGGTTCTATGCCTTGATTCATGCACATCCTGGATGTCCATTACCTAAGAATGAGCTTCTTGATATTTATTATAATGGACTAACTGATGATTCTAGGACCTACCTAGATAGCTTTGCTAATTGTGTTTTCAGGAAATAGACTCCTACGGATGCTGAAGAATTAATGACTAAGATAAGCAAGAATTATGATGATTGGACTTCAACTGAGCTGAATACACCTGAGCCAATTACTCCTAAACTAGTTGTTCCTGAACCAGTTCCAACACCAACAACAAAGAAGAGGGGAGTTATTGCATTAAATGATGAAGTGATGAAGGAAGCTAAGAAGTGTCTAAGGTAGAAAGGTATTAGAGATGAAGATGTGAAGAATCTACCTCCTATAGAAGAATTATGTAAGCCAATTCCTCACTCATCTACTATTGAGGTACACTCTCTCCAACACTTTGATGAAGGTGATATTCCTTATGGTAAGCCTCCTGATCAATGTTTAGAGGAACTTGACACTTTTATTGTTAAACAAGGGTATTTTAATAAACAAGTTCAGAATCATTTATTGGAAAACTCTAGAGCTATCCATGAGTTGAAAGATATTGTGGAAAGAACTTCTAATGATATTAAAATGCTTTGTAAACACTTTCAAATGGTTCAAACTCAACTTGATCAACTTGGTAAGGTACAAAAAGATATGCTAGTTAATGCTTCAGGAGATAACATGCTTATGGAATTAGAACTAGGAGTGTTATAGCTACTAAAGATCCTTTATATCCTGAAGGACACCCTAAAAGAATAGAGTAGGATTCTTAACAAGGTGAAGATAGTGGTAGTCCCCACAAGATAAAGAAAAAGAAACATAAGATAGTTGAGGAACCACTTGAACCTGCTGTAGATCCTAATAGTATATCTGTCTCTGATGCTGAAACTGGGAGTGGTAATGATAAAAATGAGTCTCCTGATAAGGAGGAAGGTGAGGAAGAACCTGAGAAGCACACTAAGAACACTAGGTACACAAAGGAAGATTTTATTGCTAATAAACATGGTAAAGAGAGAGAACCTTGGGTGCAGAAACCTATGCCTTTTCCAGGTAAGAAACACAAGTCAAAGGAGGAAGAAAAATACAACAAGTTTTGTGAGTGGATGAAACCTTTATTCTTGCAAATTCCTTTGACTGATGCTATTAAGTTGCCTCCTTATTCAAAGTATATGAAGGATATTGTCTCTAATAAAAGGAAGATTCCTAATGAGGAGATTTCTACTCTACTTCCTAATTATTCCTTCAATGGTAAGGTTCCAAAGAAACTTGGTGATCTAGGTATACCAACTATTCCTTGCTCCATTAAGAATAATTATGTTAGAACTGCTTTATGTGATTTGGGAGCTGGAGTTAGTGTTATGCCCTTTTCTCTCTACAAGAGACTCCAGCTAGAAAAGTTGATATCAACTGATATATCTTTGTAAATGGTTGATAAGTCAACTACTATTCATGTTGGTATATGTAAGGATGTTCATGTTCAAGTTGCTCATAATTGCATGGTTTTAACTGATTTTGTTGTGCTTGAAATGCCTAAAGATGATAATATGTCTATTATTCTTGGGAGACCTTTTCTTAATACTGCGGGTGTTGTCATCAATTGCAACCAAGGAAAAGTAACATTCAATATTAATGACAAAGAGCACACTGTCTATTTCCCCAAGAAGGTTGTTAAGATCTATTGTCTGAATTCCATTGAAAATATTGTGAGCATCAAGATTTGAGAAATATATTGTCCCATTCCACAAGAAAATTTTGAGACTATTATGATTGGGACCATTGCTATCAAGTATGAGGTAACATAATAACCTTGTGGAATGCAAAGTTTTGCTTCATATAAGATTGTTTTGGTAACAAGACTTGATCAAACTTGTTAACAAAAGGATTTTAATGAACAAAATAATGTTTCCACCATGGTTATACTTGCTTTCTTTTTCCTTTCTCCTTCCTAGTATTTGCTTTAGCTTTAGTTTTGCTAGTTGTTTTCTTGTTTGAGTCTCTTAGAGCTCCTGTAGTTTGGCTTTTGGTTTGCTTTTGCTTCTTCTGAAAAAACTGTTCCTGCGAGAAAATCAATTTTCAAACCCTGAAAATTGGCCATAAATAAAGTTTCCCGAAAAATCCCAGAAAATTCAAAATAATTTTTTCCTTGAAAAAAGGGGCAGAGTGGCACCTGAGGTAACACAGGGGGCCACCCCAGGCCACCAGACCCCTGGTAAGCGCGGCCTACCAGGTGGCGGCGCCTAGGGGGGTCTGGCCCACCTGGGCCCCACCAGGATGCCTCCTCAAAGCCACCTTCTTTCTCTCTCCCGAAAAACACCAGAAAACTTTCTCAAGCTCGAGTTCTTGTTGTTCTTGCTCACGATTTTCGATCTCCTTGTTCAACCCATCTCAAGTGCTGATTGTTGGAGGGATTGCTCCTTGGTATGTGCCTCCTCCACTTGTCCAATTAGATTTGTGATTGGTAGATTGTATCTTGAGTATTTTGTTGCTATAGGTGACAGGTTGTTTGAACTTGCATGCTTGTTCTATGCTTAGAAACTTTGTTTTGATGCATGTGTAGCCCTCTAGAAAGTTCCTATAGTAGTTGCTCATCATTTACCAACTTATAAATCACTTGGTTTAGTGGTTGTCTAAAAATTTCAGCAAGGAAGATGAGTGCTTATCCACTGAACCAATATGACATGATGGTGCATGAGGCAATGAAGGTTCACCGTGAGGAGGCAGTTTTTCCTTCCATATATCCATGCCATGAATTTATGAGAGCTGCGGGGATCCTCCAAGATTTCCAAACTATGGTTACAAATGCAGGGTTAAACACTTTGTTGAAGGTGAACCATTCCAATATGTTAAGCTAACCATGGCTTTTGTGCAGGACTTCCGGTTCACTTGGTCTACTTCTAATCCCATGGTCCATTACAAAATATATAATATACCTGTCGACCTGCCTTTTGTTGATTTCTGTGTAGCAATTAGAGTACTTTAGTGGGGATCTTGTGAGAAGCTCAAGGAGAGGCCCAAGTCACTTATAGATTTATATGCTGAGATTTGTCAAGGTTTCGACTTCTCAAAGGAAAGTGGTAAAATTCGGAACATTCAGCTCCCAGCTATTAGATACTTTTCCTATTTCATTACCAAGTGTGTTCTTGCAAGAAAGATTGCTAGAAAGTTGTCTTCTTTTGATCTAGCTTTTATTTGCAGCTGCTCTGAATAGGAATAGTTCTTATAGTTTGGGTGCTTTGATAGCTCACCGTCTCACCACCAACCATGAGAAGGGTGGAATTTGTGGAGGTCTCATTGCTTCTAGGTTGCTAGCTTTCCATGGTTTAGAGCCTCATTATTCAGATTTTCAGTTCCCCATAGAGAGTCTTGATATTGAATCCATGATTCAGCATGGTTTTGTTTCTT
This sequence comes from Avena sativa, assembly GCA_916181665.1. Classification (NCBI taxonomy): domain Eukaryota; kingdom Viridiplantae; phylum Streptophyta; class Magnoliopsida; order Poales; family Poaceae; genus Avena; species Avena sativa. The sequence continues at coordinate 116,420,235 of OV702281.1, forward strand.
TGGGGGCTAATGTGAGAAGTTTACCATGTGAAATATCTTTTGCCCAGCAAGGTCGGAGAAAGGGTAGGACTGAGAAAATAGTTTATTTGCCTGCACCTGTTTTGTTTAACTTTGATAACAAGCAAGGATGGTCGCTTACGGAGGAGGAGGTTGACACTTATGTGGGATAACTCTCCCAGCAAGAGGAGAATGTTGAAGAGGATGCCGAAGACAATTCGGTTCATCCCTCCAACTTGGGAGAGTCTTCATACCAGCAGCCCTCATTTGATTGGGGCGCGTCTTCTTCATCGCAGGCGCCTGACTATGATCATTCCTATGATGACCCACCAGTATGGGGCTACTACCCGCGCTATTGAGCCCCACTTAGGCCAAAAGCCGAAGCTTGGGGGGAGGTACACCGACATCACACTCATCTATATATCATGTTCGGTCGGTTCTTTGTATATCCATTGTTTTTGCTTTCTTTTGGTTTTTGTTGCTTCTTTCTCAAAAACACAAAAATACCAAAAATATTTTAGTTGTTTCTCTTGGTTTGTTTCTTTGTTTCTTTGCTTTGTTTTGCCTTAAAATAAAAATCCAAAAAGATTTTGTTTTGTTTGGTTTGCTTTGTTTTTGTTTGGTTTTTCTTTGTTTGCTTGTTTCTAAAAAAATCGAAAACACCAAAAATATTTGTTGTTCTTCTTTGGTTTTGTGAGTTCTTTGCAGGGTTCAGCCGTCCTCAGTGGACTTTGGTTTCATGTTAATTATACGAGTCACACAAGTGAAGGGCAATAATGAATATTAAGACGACTCGAGGTGTGGTAAGAGGCTGGTAACGAACTCTATTTTTTCATTTTTTTTACATATACTCAGCATTGTGAGCATGATTAGCCTGTTTGTGTAAGGTGTATGTCATTATGGATGCTTAGTAGTTCTTGCTTGTCTATGATTAGCTACAGCTTGCTAATAGTTTGTAGCATGTCATCTTGAATGTTTGCTTGCATTATTTTATTCATACTTTGGTATGACACTGTGGTATCCTCCTCTGACTGTTCATGTGAATCGACTTGGCACATGCTCACGCATGCATATGACTAATCAATAGTCAGTAAGCCTTGATGGTTTATTTTGCCTCAGAGTTCTTTCATCACTTTCATGCCATAATTAGTCATGTTTTGTTGCAAGCATGATTATGAAAACTATTGCTCTCTCGTTTGTCGCTCCCTCTCTATTGCTAGCCTTCACTTGCACTAAGTACATGCTCTACCTGTGCTTCCAACTCCCCAAAACCAATATTGCCAGCTATGTCCACCATACATACCTATTAGCATCATTTGATATTTCAGTGCATATTTTATATATGTCGTGTTTTCTTCCAAAATAAAATGTTTGTCTGTTTTGAGAAAGTTAGTTAGTAAATCTCTCACGAACTTGATGGCACACTTTATTCTTTGCGCTTAATAATCCTGAACCATTCTGACTTTTCCATGAAAGTTATATGCTTGCTAATTATATGCTAGGAGTCAGCAGAACCGTGTTGTCACGTGGAACGCTTTCAACACTTTTTGGATAACTCATTCAGTTGATACTTTTCTCTTTTGTTTACGGATGTCGACGATGTGAAATAAAAGGGGAGGTTGTGAGTTCATGGAGTTTATACATTGTGTTAGAGAAATGACTGGGCCACTAGCCTAAGCCATGCTTAATCATGGTGGAAACTTGCAGCATCACCATAATGAGCATCTATGAATCATCCTCAATAAAAAGCTATGTATATGGTAAATAAAAAGATTGCTGAGATGCTCATTTTCTACTTGCCTTGTCATTTTGGTTATGGGAATGCTCCTTTACCATGTGCAATGGGTACCCCATTGGCGGTTCTCGATGATATGCATGTATTTACAATGGCAAGAACTTTCAGCTGAGCAAAGTTGAGTAGCATGCAGAGCGGCCCTCATACTCAAGGGACTTGGGATTTCCAGTCTATGGTCTGTCAAGCATATGATTAAGAGTGGACCTCACTTTCACCTTAACCACGTGAACATGCCTATGATAGGGGCAATGAGAGCTCAAAGCCAATGAGTACCTTCCTTTCAGCATTTGGAAGCCTTTCAAAATTTCCAAAACCATTTTCACAACTTTGTTGAGTCACCACTTATTCTATGAGAACCTTCTTGAGAGCATAGTTGTTATTCTTGTGTTTGTTCCAAAACTTGGTTAATTATGTCATGACTTTGATGCTTGTATCTCTGATATCTTTACTTCTAGTCTTCATGTGAACTTCAGAGGTGCCTTGGCATTTATTGTGCTCTCCAAACAAAGGCAAACGAGATACCACTTTATCATACCTTATTATGAGCATTGCAATGTTGCTTATGTTTATGTTTCATGCTACTTATTATTATTGAGTTGGCTTCTCTTCATAGCTTCCATTGACTATTGAGTAGACTTAGTTGCATACTCCTTATTATGAATTGTCCAGGCATCTACTCCTGTGCTGAGAATATTTACATCATATGAAGCAAAGTGTTCGTGAAAGTTCTTTTATCGCACTCAGTTTTCAACTGAATTGCTTGAGGACAAGCAATAAGATAAGCTTGAGGGGAGTTGATACGTCCAAAACGTATATACTTTCTCGAACACTTTGCTATTGTTTCTCCTCTAAACTTTTGTGATTTGGATACAACTAACACGGACTAACGATGTTTTTAGCATAATTACCTTGGTGTCTTGTTTTTGTGCAGAAAATGAACTATCAGGAAAAATCCAAGAAAATATGCCAAAAATTATATTTCACCAGAAGACCCATAGAGCCAGAAGAAGAGACGGAGGGGAGGCCTAGGGGGGCCCAGACCCACCCCAGGCGCGGGCCCACCTGACCCGCGCCTAGAGGGGGTGCAGCCTCCCCAGGCACCTCCTCGGCCTCCCTCTGCGCCTATAAGTTGCCTTTCGACCTAAAAACCGAGGGGGGTTCGATAGTTTTCTAGAAAGAGTTCCGCTCCGCCGCCGCTACCATAAACCAAGATTCGGATCCAGAAACTCCGTTCTGGCACCCTGCCGGGACAGGGAATTTGGAGAGGATCATCGCCATCGTCATCACCAACGCATATCCATCAACCACCAATGTTTCCCTCATCCATGAGTGAGTAATCCCCCGCTGTAGGCTTGGGGATGGTAGGGATTGGATGAGTTCTATCTTGTAATCGAATAAGATCTGTTAGGGCATAGTGCCTAGTATCTCTATTAGTTCTATTTGACTTTGTTGCAACTTGTTGTGCTTAATGCTTGTCACTAGGGCCCGAGTGCCATGATCTCAGATTTGAACTTATTATTGAATCATGATGATAGTATTGTTTGTGATCTTATCTGCAAGTTGTGTACACATATCATTGTCCGGATCCAAAGGCCCAAAGTGACAATAATTGGGACAACCGGAGGGGATGGTTGTGGTGTGAGGATCACATGTGTTCACAGAGTGTTAATGCTTTGCTCTGGTGCTCTATTAAAAGGAGCACCTTAATTGCCAGTAGTTCCCTAGAGGCCCTGCTGCCACGGGCTGGCTGGTCAGAAGATGTTGTGCAATTTCTCATTGCGAGCACGTATGACTATATTTGGAGCACATGCCTAGGATTGTTTAGTACTTGGATGCTTGTTATTATTTATCTACAATGCCCTAGATATTGAAGTTACATGTTTAGACTCGTCCATGCAATGCCCGTTGCGGTGACCCAGCATACCACTGCATGATGTAGTACATTATAGTCGTTGATATAACACCAATGAAACACTGTTCACTAGTATTACATCCCTTAGAGTGGTACAACAGAAACACAGCAGGTCCAAGACATGACTATAGGTTACAACTCAACTCTTTACACAAGATCCAGAGAATACTCTAGGTTAAGAGAGAGGAAGAAACTTCGTACAAAGAAGAATCAGAAATAAACAACTCCAAAATTATAATACTATTAAGACTAATATCTTAACTAATGGTCTGGCATTGCTGCTATTGCAATACTCTACAGAAATAGGTTCTATGGCTATAGATTCTATTCTTAACTAATCAGCAACTTCGTCTTCACTTGAGTTGATGTATATGTTGACTTTCTTGACTTCATTGAAGAGATTTAGCTTTTGATGATGATTCCTGGAGCATGGCTTGATGTAGTCATCGTCTGTACTGGCTTTAGAACCTAGCAAGGGTTAAGAAGATACTTTGAGTACGAGCGTACTAAACAAGTCCACTAGAAAAAGTGTGTTTGATGCACTATAACTACAGCCACAGACCATAGGTCATAGGCAATGCAAGTTTTCATAAACATTTATTTCAAGGTTTCTTTTATTCTGAAAATCTATGTCCGTTAGCCTTCACGGGTTTACCAGAACCTTCATGGGGTCCCTTTCCCGTCGCGTTCTCCTTCCCAGAACAGGGAGTAACAAGTTACAGTTCTTACACTCTGCAGAGGTGCGTCACTTTACCCATGAGAGACCTTAGGTTTTGTTGCACGGCCGGGAGTATGTCCCCGTCCAAACTTCCTTGGTATGAGGCCCAACCTAACATCCAAGCCAATCACTGCCTTCTCCGCGACCCCGCATGTCTCCTTGGTGTACACCATGCCCACCTTTTGAATTACGGCAATGGTTTGTACAGACCGTTCAGATGCCGGAACTATCGTGGGACGTTGAGGGATCCCACCCATATGCTGCATATCCTCTACGAATTACCATATAATATGCACGCTATGAGTGATAACAGCCACGACCCGCACATCCAGCTCCATGCGAGAGGGAAAAGATACAGCTGACTTCTTCGTCCCATTCCAAATCTCATGGTCAACGCGTAATATACGGCGCAAGAATCACTGGCGACATTGGTTGTTAAGTCCTAGATAATATGTTCCTTTACCACCGGAACTCTTATAGTAGGTTATTACCTCATGGTAAATAACCTATATTCACATTATTATGAAAATAGTGTTTTCTGACCTTTTTCAAATGCAGGTGATAACAAAACTGGATTTGTAAAATACTTTACAAAAAATAATCAAAGGACATGAGCAAGTGTGAACTTTCCTTTTGTGATTGCAAGATTATGTACTCATGGTCTTTGAGATGACATAAGATCCAATATCTGAAATCTGCATCATTGGTCTGGTAAGGACTAATGTTTAAGAAGCAATATGCATTTATGCATAAGTAATGCTATGTATTTTTGTAAAACTCCCAAATTGAATCCCCAATACTTTGAGTGAAGTGAATTCAAGTGATTTCTTTTCAGAGTTGGTTTATCTTCAAATCTTACTTTATAAGTAATGACCTTTATAAGGAACCTAAGTGTTAACAATCCAAAATATGTAAGTAAAGTATAAGATGATGCGATTGTGGTGAATTGTCATGTGGTGACTATGATAAAAGTCCTTGGGATTGATTTGTTAAGAGTTGAAGGACTTATTATAAGATTGTTATTTGAAGTGGCAAAAAGAATAACATTTGAAGAAAAGATTTCCTTTCTAAGGTTCAAACAATCATCATTGTTAATAGAACATGATCACTGTCTTTTGGTGTTTGATTTATTAGTTTGGACTTGAGATGCTTTATGTCTTAAGTTAAACGGACCAAAGTTAACTATAAAAATATAAGTGATTTATTAGACCTGATGTTTATAAGGTTTGAGACTAAAGTTAACTTTAAAAGGTTAAGTAAACTTAAGATGTAATATATTTTAATTATTCCCAAGTTTTAGATTTATGATAGGTATAACTAAGGTGTGGAATTATTCACTTTATATTTTAAGTGAATGATTTAGATTAAATTTGTTTTTCTTATTAAGAAGATGATTTGTATTTATTTAATGGGAGCATAATTAGATGATCTTAGTAATTTGTTAGAATTTAAAGTGATGTTAATAATGGTTAAGATATAATGATTGTTCATCATATTATATATAAGAGTAATACTCAATAAGATTTTTAAAAGAATACCTTAAAGTTAAAAGTTATACTTAAGTTTGAGTATGAATTTAAATTATAGGTTTGGAATTTAGTTCAAAGACACTAATTGCTTAAGGTTTTATAAAAATTATGATTATTTCTTACTTAAGAATTGTTTTTAAAGAATTCAAAAAAATAGGTATTAAGTAAGGATTTATTATTTAAAATATTAAATACTTTCTTAATAATATATTTAATATTATTCTAGTGTAATATATTTATTCAAGACTTTAAAAATGAATTTTATTTATTTTTAAGTATTATCTTTATTTTTATTCAATTCATCAAAGAATTATGTGTCTTAAATATTTGCTTTTTGTTTTATTTGTAAAACTCTAAGTGAGTATTTTTATAAAATAATAGAGTTATTTTTATACACAAAAATGATTTTTTATTTATTTTTAGGGTTTTAGTTTTATTTTATAAAATTTCATTTAAGATTTAATGGTGTTAATAATTATTTTACTTTAAATTTATTTTAAACACTTAAGATTATATTTTTATTAGGTAGATATTATTTTTGTGGTCATTTTGATATATCATATGTATTTTTAGGATTTTTCTATATTTTTTCTAGGGTATAAATTATGTTTAGGGTAGTTTGGTCATTTAGTAGTTGGTTAAATAACCTATTTTTTATTTTTTTATTTTCACTTTAACCTAGTGTATAAGACCATCTGGCCTTTTGGCCCATTTAGGCCCATCTATTGGGCCGTTCCACCCTATCCCTATCACGCACGCGATAGACAAGACCCCCTTTCTTCCTCTCGTTCCCCTCCAGTGCTTGCACCGCCGCCTGCCGCCCTGGTCATCGATGGCCTCTCTTGGCGCTGCTCCGCCTCCCTCTCTCTCCCTCTTTCTCTTTCCCTCTCCCTTCTTTTGATATCCCACCGCCACAGTTCCTCGGCATCCGCGCGCTCGCTTTGGGGAGAAACCCTAGGTTGCCGCTCTGCGGTTCCTCCCGGCCATCTTCGACTCTCCGACGCCATCACATGCCGACGAGACACCACTCTGGTCCTCACCGCCATCTCACACCGCCACCAAACGAGCGCCTTCTCTGATGCTCTCCCACACAGGAAACCCTAGCCGAATCGGCTTGGCTTATGGCGCCGCTCCTGCCATGGGCTAGCCGTGACCTCCTACACTGCGGTGTGGTATTGCAGCAGTTGCTGTGATTTACCCCAATTCTCTATGTCAGAGGGACGGTGCCGCGACGCAACCCCGGTGCCCTCAGCCTGCTGCCTAGGAACCTTGCTATGATGGTGGATAATGGTGATGCTACTGGGACCGCTTCTTTCTTCGACACCGGTGGGACGGCAACGTTTGCAACCCCGGTGTCGGCCTCCTTGTCTAGTACACAACCATGTCTCTAGACAGGTAATGCTTAAGTGACCGGCCTTCGAGCTGATGAAATCGTTTAGGTGCAAAACTATGGTTCAGTGATGTTGTTCTTAACATACCTAGGAATTTTCCTGGAATATAAGGGATATTACTAAGTACTATGCTGTTGTTTACATTAGCATCTGTAGTTACAGAGTGTCACAATTTATAAGGGTGAACATTTGATTTCTTAATTGCTTCTTGTGAAAACGGTATGATCCCAGACTAGTCTCTACACATGATGCTTTTTAAATAATTAGAAGAATCTACCTTTGTTTGACTAAACAATCAAGTATGTTTAAAAAAAATATTGGTGCTAGCTCCTATTCTTTTAAGATAGAGAATGCATATTGTTTTCTTTGTGCAAAAGTAAATATGATAAGTAGGAGAATGTATATGGTTGTCATTTGGACATACACTGATGGTAATGATAAGATGGTACTAGTCCAGCTAATTATAGGCATGCCAACTTTCTATGATTTATTTCTATTTATGTGTATGGGATGTTTCTTGCAAATCACTTGATCACCCAAATACATGGGCTATGGTCCAGGATGGTGTATATGTTTTATTAAGGATTTTCTATTGGCTGTGATGTACTTGTGTGACTTACAAATAGATTCTGGATGGATTTAATTATTGTCTATAAAATGTGTATTACTACAACAACCCTACTCTCATAAATTGATCAAAAACATATCTTGCTCACTTACTTGGCTAGCAAATGGTGCAAAGGCTGAGGTTTTATCTTGAGTCAAACACATACTAAGGTGGTTATCCTTAGCTGATCATAAGCTAGGTAAAATGATTGTAGAGATGAAATGATTTCTAGATTGGTGGCTACGAAGATGATTAGATTCATTTAATTGATCTCTACTGCATAATGAAATGGGTAAAGTGTCTGGCTCTAGTGACATCTAATGCACTGGTTGTTGTTGTGGTGCCTCTACCTGGAGTGTGCACATCAGCAGCTGGGTAGCATGGCTTACTGTTGTGTTACAGCTGACTAGAAATATTTCCAAGGCCAAGGATGCATAGACTGAGGCTGTAAGCACATGTTATCTTATGTAAATAAGGTGACCTTATCAATGATTCCTAAACCATTTGTCTAGGAAGATGATTTATGTGATATTTGTACTTGCTAGCAGATGAGCTTAAAATCTGGATTTTGATGATAAGATGATTTAGTTAATTATAGTGGCTTTATTAGTTATGAGATTGCTACTGTGGAACCTTATTAACGGGTGCACAACAGCATGACCATAATGAATATGATTTGCTACTACTTTGACTAATGTAACTGATCAAAGGTCATTTGTTCTTGTTGATTTATGTGTGTAACCAGTTCCAGCCTATGATGCAAAGGCTGAGGCACAAGATTTTAATAAGAACAGATGCTTGAGTGCTCCAAAGCTCTATGATGAGCCTTGCATAGCATTTCTATGCAAGACTGAGAGAACTATTCTTCATTACTACTTCCGTTTGTTTTCTAAACAAATAAAAGTAGATAAGATGCTTGAATCTTAGTGTTGCAACCTACTTTGGAAAGGTAGCTGTTGTACTGATGTAGATGATGATTTCTTGGTGAGGTTGGCTCACACGAATGTATTTGATCTGATGTTGTTGATCTGGTTCAACTGCTACTTCATGTTCCTGACCTTCTCATCGTAGCTCCTCAAAATGATCCTTATGCTTGGGAAGATTGTTGGTATTGTATTATTAGTGTTCTTGGAAGAACAGGTAAGAGAACAATGGCTTCTTGGTGGTACCATGGAGAGTCTGAGGAATGGATATTGTGTGGGCATGTACTTGTTAACTATGGTGGCTTCCTTCTTATCTGGTTTCCTAGGTTGTTGTGGTGTTGACAACAACCTATGTTGCATGTGTGTGTAAGCAGCTTGTGAGCTGCCTGTGTGCATGTCTCACCCAAATGGATTAGATCAAGTGAAAATGTGATATTATACCTCTTTGCCTCTTACTTGCCCTTGGTGAAACTTGCCCCTAAGCCAATGATGTTGTACTGAGGCCACAATCTGATTAAGAACAGATACTATGATTTGGCCCCTTTTAATAAATACTCAATGATGAATTCAGGCTCTAGCAACTCTAGGCCAAATCTGAGAGTACAATAATAAACTAACCCCCTTATTCTTGTACTGTTGTTAGTGTGTTGTTTTGTTTTGCAGAAATCAGGATCAAAGGGATAATGAGAAGATCAAGAATTAGATAGAAAAATTATAGTTTCGGTTTTATCCTCTTGTGAGAACAATGTAATATGTTCATGTACAGAATTTAAGAATCCTTGTAACATTATTGATTTATTAATTATTATTTCTTTTCCTTTGTATAATATTATTATTTACTTTTATATTTGAATAATGTACAGACATTGTAATATTGTATTATTTTCAATAAAATTTACTTGTTTTATTTTTCTTTTATAAATTCATTTGCAAACAATGTAATATATATATCTTATTGTAATAAAGTCTTTTTAGTATGTATTTATGTAATTCAATTTTATATTTATTTGTTTTATAGTAGTGTACTTTTATTGAAATTTCCACTATCCTTCTATTTAAATAAAAGATTATACCTTGTTTAAAAATGAGAGTTCACCTCTTATTTTCTATTACAATTAGCTTACAATTATTATTCCATTTCAAATTATTTTAGGAGTCAAATTCACCATTTGATTATTCAAATTTGAATTCCTTCCCCTCAAACACAGAAGTACAATAGAGGTCATGTCGAAATCCATCGCACCTGTCCTGGTGTTTCCATCAGAACAAGAGAGATCTCGATCCCTCTACAACTCTTTTACTTTTGCGCAAAAATTCCCCGGATTTTCTTATGCATGAATGCAATGCACAACCCTGTGTCCTCTTTATTTCTAGGTGCTAATCCTGGGATGTTACAGACTCTCCCCCTTAAAATAAACTTCGTCCTCGAAGTTCGTATACTCTCACGTTTTAGAATAAGGAATTACCATTGTATTGATCATGACACTTCCCAATTCCATGATAACCTCAAATGGGAATAATTGTAATATCCCATATCCAATTTTTTGTTCCTTGAATCCTCATCATACTCAACAATCTTTAACTTGGTGTCTCCAATACTCCAAAAAAATTTACTATAGTCCCTTAGGGATATTTCCTTATTATAAACTCCTCAATCTGGGGTCTCTTCTTTAGTTCATTCCCCTGCTTAGGTATCCTAATCCAACTCCTTTACTTGATCATCAAACCTCCTTGCTATACTATACAAAGTTTAGGAAGTCTCACTAACATAGGATTTTAGCTCCATTAAATAATAACTATAATCAAAAGACTAACTTTTGATTTGTAATGGTATGGTTTATACTGGTAGTCCTTCGAAAGATTGGATTTGAACTCATTTAGTCCATACCCATTGGAATTTCCTTGTTTCTCTATACATGTCTAATTTGATGTGATTATTCACTCTTAAAGATAACTTAAGAGGTGTTTCCTCTTAGGATTAGTTCTTTAGAATTAATCTTTTATCCCCTTCAAGCTTTTACCATACTAAGCTTTAGATATTCTTTCATTATTATCTTAAGTACTTTTATAATAATGACTTTCTTTTAACCTTATGAAAATAAGGCTTACTGTTGTTGCAGGTTAGTCCTTCTTCTCCAACCTGTATTTGGAAAGTTAGATAATGATACTTTCATTTCTATTGTTTACTCTCCCCCTTAGGGTTTACTAATAGTCTTTAAATTGTCTATATAGTATTTATTGGCTTTATAACTAGAATGTTGGTCTCTATGCAGCTTATCCTTTACCTAATTAGAGTCTTATGAAAGATTGTACGGTGCATCCACACACTTGTGGATCTCCGAAACAAATCTTTCAGCATTATTTGTCTTACTTACTGTTGGACATTTTCGCTTGGATAGGTCTGACTTCGCGAAGCATCTTGAAAGACGGTCACTTAAGTTTTATACTCCTTTAGGTCTTACTTATCTTATGCCCAATTGTATGCTCTTTATGCAACTTTTAAGATGATCGGGTTAACTATGTCAACCAACACCGGCTGCGGACAAGATACCAACGGTGGATAAAATACTAGCTGCGGATCATCCTAGGTTGTAGGTATTACACTATGGTTCCCAACATCCTTCATGTAAGTCTTCATCTTGGTTTTTGGAACTCGTCACTCCCTTACACTAATTCCCATTCCTATCTAGATCTATAACATCAAGTAATGACTAGATGTTGCAACATGCATTTGCACACCAAGTCAAACTTCATGTACCGATCTAGTCAATCAAAAAGATCCAAGAAAAACCAATAAATCCAACTGTGGTACATATAACACACAATATTCTAAGCCCAGAATATAGTAGTTGAGTATAATATCTCTAGAATTCAGGCTTAGTTGTGTAGTATATGACACCTCCTCATATAGGTGTACATTGTGATACTTAGCACATAGAGTCAAACTATTCTTCATCTCAATATTTATCCAAATTTCTCAAGTGAAACAGGATAGCAAAGTGGTCTCAATTTGGTTTTAACTAACCTTTGGTTTCACCTTTGGAATGATTAACTATATTCAACCTTTCTTTGTTAGACAACTAACCTCACATGATCTCTCCAAATGACTAATCAGATTCTATTTGTTAACTTAAACCAAAGATTATTAGAAATTTTTAGCACCCAAGACTTCTATCATAACTTTACTATGGTATTTTAATACTTCTACTCCAAAATAATTTACTAAGTTTTTTGTCATATTTATACTTATATCATGGTTTCGGAGCTAATCTCACCATGATCTTATTATGTTCTACCTATTCCTCATGATTTAAAAGCTAATCTCACCATGATGACTTTACTTCTCATAGTATGATCATTGATCTTTAACATAATTTCACTACTTCATGTAGAATTCCTAAATGAATACCACATGATTTACTAACCAATACAACTATACATACTCTAATGGTCTTCATTATGTTGTCTTTGGTTATCAACTAACACTAAGATTCCACTATCTTACATGAATTCTAAGTTTAGGATACACCATAAAAACTACTTCAATTTATGTCTTGCACTTTCCTATGGTAACTTGGTGCTTTCTGTTTCCTTCGGAAGGAACTAAAGAGAACTATACTTGAGATGTAACATCCCTAAAATCATGTTTCAAACTCATGCATATCATCCATGCATCCATGATCATATGAGTTTCATTTCAAACAAAACATTTCAAAACAGAAGCTTTGTTGCTCAATATTTTATGTAAGTTTACTCAAGCCCTTGTGCTACTTGTTTTTGAGAAAGGTACTATTAATCATTCAGTATGGTTTAGAATCCAAACTCAAGTGATTTCAAAAACTTGAGAAAAGTCTCAAAGCAAAATATGAAATAAAAACCAATTCTATGCCTATTATCACACCTCATAAAGGCATGGTTTTTATTTAATTTTCAAAAGACCCAAGTGTGTTTGAGTGAACAGATGTGTTTGACACTTATTTGAGAACAAGATTTATTGTACAAAAATCCTGAAAAGTTTTGGAATCAAACAGATTTGAATTGAAGTTTGAAAACCATTTCAGAAAAGCAAACAGAAAAAGAAAAAGCTTAAAATAGAAAAAAATAAGCCTTCAGTCGAATCTGGCCCAATTGGCCCAGCTAAGCCCAGCACCCCCACCCCGCGAACCGTTTTACTTCACTCGCCCCCGCACCCGCTGAGTGACTGACAGGCATGACCTACTCCCCCTCCGTTTCTCTCGCTGACATCCAAGGCCCACACGGCGTCGTCGTCTCCACCCCCACCGCGACGTGTTCTTCCCCAAATCACGCCATGCGTTACCTGGTTGATTCGCTCGTCAATTCGCATTGATTGCAGGAGTAATTCACGCCCCCGCCTTGTCTACTTAAACCCCCTCTGCCCCCTCTCCATTTCCCCCCAAACTCCGAGCCCAGAACTCCCCCAGGCTGCCCGCATTCATCCTCGCACCACCGCAGACAGAGAGCCCTCCGGCGACCAATTCCAGTGAGCCCCGTGCGCCCCTCTCCCTCTGGTTCTTTCAGACAGCCTCGCCACTTTCTTGCGCATCTACTGACACCATTGGTTCCTTTTATACTGCCCCAGGTCGTCGATTCCGTTCAACACCGCAAGCTCCCGACGACACCCTCAACTCCGGCGACCAAATTCCGTAAGCCCTTTGTTCCCCTTCGCCTCTGACTCACACGATGTTGTTCGCCACTGTCTTGTGCATCACCTGATGCCGCTTGTTCGTGCTAGGGAGACCAGGAGCGTCGCCAACATCGCCGTCCACCCAAGCCCGACGCCGCTCGCAACTTCGACGAGCTCCAGCAACCCACTCCGTGCGCCCCTTGCCAAGACGCCGCCAGGTTGAGCATCAGTGCGTCGCCACGGTTCTGGTAAGCCCCTCCGACGACCCTAGGACCACCTGTAGCGCCACGCCGCCGTAGGCCGAGCTCGCCGTCGCCAGTAGCCACCGCCAGCGCCGCCCAGCTTTGGTCGTTTGATCCAGGGCCATCAGATCTGGATCCAGCGTGCAGGATTAGATCACTTAACGAATCGGTATGAGTAGATCTGAGCCGTGCGGTTTAAGTAGATCTAACGGCTCAAAAGCGTGATCCTACGCGAAGCGGTACGGGCCAATTAGAAAAAGACGCGTGGCATCTGTTAGAGTTTAAAAACAAAATTTGAATCTATTAGATGTTTAAATTTGTTTTGGCTATAACTTTTGATCCCCACGTTAGAATTTGACAAATTTTATACCGTTGGAATCAGGAGAGCAAGATCTTTCTAAATATGCAATGTGTTTAATGTTTTGCTTATTTTAAAATGACTTTATTTGCAGAAACTTGTGTAGGGCTAATTTGAGTATATGAATTGTTTAAGAATTGTTTTAGGGTTTATCTAAATGTTGTTTGGCAAGTTTTTAACTTGTTTATGAATCATTACTGTACACTTGCTTTGTTGATTTTTAAAAATCATCACATATCATTTTGCATGCATGCATATATTTTTGATTGTATATGTTCTGTATGTGATTGTGGCTATGATTCTTTGTGTAGATTTTGGTGCTAGTGATTGTGATTGTGAGGAGTGTAGCTACTCTCCAAACTACCAAGGCAAGTGGTACTTCATGAATATTTTGTTCCTATGTTTTCTACTAAGCATTAGAGATATTTTGTTAGCCTTGCATGTTATATTTTGCTTAAATACCATGTTGGGAAATCCTAGTAGTTGTAGAATTTCTAGAAAATTTCTAAGTTAAGATACTATCTATGCCATGCTTAGCCTAGCTAGTAGCAACCAAGGGTTGGTGAATTATATACATGCTATGATGAAAATATTTCTAAGTCTTTGGACTTGTGTTTTTCCTAATAAAACAACTAAGTAAATGAAACACCTAGGTGGAATGGAAGGAATGGTTTGTGTTGAGTGGTTTCACAAGGCCAGGGGACTGGTGAACCTTGTGTATCTCACTTGTGGAAAGACACCCAGGAACAAAGAGATTTTAGAGGCCAAGTGTTGAGAAGCTTCTAGTGCAGCCACTTGGCAATATGGGCTCTGCTTGGATCACATAGGTTGCTAGAACTTAGCCATTTGGACAGTTGGTGGTAGTGGGAATGATAGGTTGGAGCGCGTCCATTTGGTCTAAGGGAAGGCTTCTGAAAGGTCCTGTCTTGGTGAAAATCAAGTCTGGTGGGGAAAGTGCACAACTTCTGCAGATGGAAAAACCTAAGTACTTAGCCATGTCCCTGGAAAAGGACAACTTGAGCATCAAGACATGGAAGCTATCAAGAATCTCCTCATCCCAATTTCTAAGTAAAAACTTGTGGGTGAACAAGGGTGAAGGACCTCAATGTCTATTGGTGGTTCCTTGGGAAAAGTTTTGTCAAAGAAAAACTTAGTGATTTCAACTAATAGGCAAAACCTATTTTGAGCAAAGCAAACCAAGCTACACTTAGCCAAATTTGCATATAGTATCTAGTCCACCTAAATTATACTAAGGTATCACTTGCCAATACTATTCCAATGTATTGACCCACTGTGGTTGTAACTTGTGATGTTGCAGGTTACTCTGATGAGGATTAGGAGTCATGAGTCTACACTCAACATGTTTGCCTGTGGCACATGAAGATGAAGACTTTTATTTATTTACTTATTCAAACTCTTGTACTAGGCCTGTGGCCTTGGAGTTGTAAAGACTATGTTTGTCTCTAGAATGCCTGTAATAATGACCTTTGTATCTGTGTACTTCATCTTAAACTATGGATGCTAGCAATGATCCAGGGACTAGCATTGCAATCACAGGGATCTTTTTCCTTTATAAAGGAGGGATCTTACAGATGGTATCAGAGGACTGTGTTGCCTGTAGGATTATGACCCTAGGATTGGAAACCACTAAGGAAAAATTTTCAACAACTTCTACACTTGTCTGTTCTTCTCGTAAACTTTTCTAATCTTCTTTCTCATCTCCAATTGTAGATGAACTCCATCAACGAAGCCGTGAGGAAAGGACCACTCACGACAATGACCTTGGAGTGTGAGACAGAATTCCCCAAGGCTCTCAAGGACCTCATGGTTGCAATGGAAATGCATGGTGCAGCTGTGTACAAAGTTTTTCCTGTGATGGATGAAGGAGTTGAGTACTGGTGGGCGCAACTTCACTTGTATAAAAACAAGGAAGACAACCACAAGGACTCAGGATTCTGCATGTTCACCAATTCATTGATGCACCCTACATTCTTTGACTCAGCAAGGGATGCAGCTTGGAAGACCATCAAAGAACTTGGTGAAAGGGTCAAGTGCAGAATGTTCAACATTATAGAGAAGAAACATACCCAAGAGTTGGAGGCTACCAACCAAACTTTAAGAGGAGACATGATAGACTTTGTGATGGAGTCATGTGAGCAAGATAGACTGATTGCTTCTAGAAACATTATGTTAGCCAACAGATCCAGTGAGATAGGATTGTAAACGTACTTCGTTAGTTGGACCACCACTTATCACCTTATTTTCCAAAATGTTGCTTTAAAATAAGTTGAACCTTGGTTGTTGTAATGGATCCATGTATGCCATGACTTGTGTGTTTTGATTTCCAAGGATATGTATGTGATGTTTTGCCTTTTGTTTTATCTTGAATTGTGTTGTTCTAACTTTTCTATCTTATAAATAGATGCCTATTGTTACCATCAGCATTGTTGAGGAGTTCCAGGGAACTCGCTTTGGTCCTCGTATTGTTGAGCTTACTACTTTGCTCAATCTCCCTCTTCCTACCATCATGGTGCTTCCCCTCACCAAGTTTGAGAGGAAAGACCTCCGGGGTTTCAAGGTTAACCAGCCCGGACGCCAGACTGAGCCTACCAGGGAGGCCCTTGTCTTCAAGCTCATGCACGACGACAAGGAGAGAGGCCTTGAGGTAGTCATGCAGGATCTGATAGGACGTCTGCTGGGGAGACACTCCCGACAGGTTAGAGGTACTCACTTCCACGTCTTCGGTAGACGTGATGAGGATGGAGAGTCCATCGACTTCGAGGACACTGTGAGGGATACAGCCGAGCCGATTCGTCTATACCTCCAGGACTTAGAGGCTCTCATTAGGCACGTGGACTCCGATAGGACCAACATCATGCTCAGCAATGACGAACTCCAGGTGCAGCTTCGCGAGAAGGAAAAACTCTTCGCGGAGCAAGATGAGATAGTTAAGGAGATGGAGGCGAAGTTCGAGAGCCAGGACAGAAAGTTCAAGAGTCAGGAGAAGCGAGTCCAGGATAGGAACAAGAAGATCCGGGACATGACTGGAGAATTGCAGGCCAAGGACTTCGAGCTCGAGCATCAGCAGGCGGTAATTGAGAGGCTTCGTTCCCAGAAGAGGGCTCTCAAACCCAAGATAGAGACCTTGACCACTAGTGTCGAGGAATACAAGACCGCGATGGAGAACGCAAGTCTTACCTTTGTCGAGGAGGAGGTTGATGCCGAGGAGTATATTTGACTACTCATTTATCATTTATTATCATACTTGTCGTTGAGAACTTGTTATTGACCATCCAACATGTGGATGGCTTGTTATTTGTGTGTGTTTTACTTTGCGAACTTGTTATCTGGTTGTTGAATCTTTATCGTTATGTTGCATGCTTTGTGATTGTTTATGTGATGTATTGTGCATGAAAGCATCTATGGGTATCTCATTATTATCTCTATTGAACAAACCACAGATGCCTCCCCGTCGTGCAAACCCCAACCCCAACAACAACAACAACAACATCACTCCAGAAATGCAGCAAATGATGACCGCTCAAACTCAGCTGATGCAAATGATGAAGACGCTCATCCAGAACCAAAACAACAACAACAACAACAACAACAACAACAACAACAACAATAAAAACAATAACAACAACAACAACCCACCAGGTTTTGACATGCTTACCAGGTTCTTGAGATTGAGGCCAGCAAAGTTCTCAGGAACGACTGATCCCATGGTGGCCAATGATTGGCTGCGCTCTGTAAACAAGGACTTGGTAACTGTGGGCTGTACTGATGCAGAAAAGGTCAGATTTGCAGCACATTTGCTGGAAGGACCAGCCGCCACTTGGTGGGATAACTTCCAGATCACCACTCCCATAGAAGATGTGACATGGGTTAACTTTGAGGATGGCTTTCGCACTGCTCATATCTCATCTGGAGTGATGAGTCTGAAAAAGAAAGAGTTCCATAATCTGAAGCAGCGCCACTGCAGCGTGGCCGAATATATTGAGGAGTTCAACAATCTGGCGCGTTATGCACCGGATGAAGTTGACACCGATGCTAAGAGAAAGGAAAATTTTCTTGAAGGCTTGAATGATGAGCTGAACCTGCAGTTGGCTGTGGCATATGTTCCAACATACCAGTCTCTTTGTGATAAGGCTGCTATTTTGGAGAACAAAATGAAGCAAGTTGAGAGCAGGAAGAGAAAGCACTCGGACAAGCACAGCTCGGGATCGTCTCACAAACGTTCCCATTACGATGACAGTGGAAGCTCAGGATCCCACAAGCATGGGAAATTCAACAAGCACCACAACCACAACCGTCATGACAACAAGCATCACCGTAGTCATGACAATGACAAGTACAAGAACCACAAGGGTGGATATAAGAGCCACCACAGTGGAAATGGAAGTGGCAGTGGAAGCCAGCCTGTCAAGAAGGACATCAGTCAGGTTGAATGCTTCAAGTGCAAGAAGATGGGGCATTATGCAAATGAATGCCTAGAAAAGAAAGTTGAACGACCCAACAAGACCAAACCTTTTCAAAAGGGACAAGTGAACCACATCAATGTGGAGGAAATTTATGAGGAGCCTGATGTTGTTGCTGGTAAGTTCAGACTCAATTCTATTCCAGCATTTGTTCTTTTTGATACTGGAGCATCACATTCATTCATATCAAAAGCATTTGTTGATAGAAATTGGTTTCCAACTGAAAACATTGGGTGTCCAATAAAAGTTAGTTCTCCAGGTGGAGATATGATAGTAAGTCTTGGATGCCGGGATTTAGTAATAGAGTTTGGAAAGCATAAATTTCCAGTGAGTCTGATAATCCTAGATTCCCAAGGACTGTACGTAATATTGGGAATGGATTGGATGGATAAATATGAAGGAGTACTAGATTGTGCTAATCGTACTGTCACACTCACAACCCCGGAAGGAAAACGGATTAAATTCAAGTCTAACTTTGAATTAAAAGGGAGTAAGCTAAATTCTCTTAAGGGGGTTAGCATAGATAGTGTGCCAGTTGTGAGTGAGTATCCGGATGTGTTTCCGGAAGAATTACCGGGAATGCCACCAGATAGAGATGTGGAGTTCCTTATTGATTTGCTACCAGGATCTGGACCAATAGCAAAGAGACCGTACAAGATGTCAGTTGATGAACTGAAAGAACTCAAGAAACAACTCGGAGAGCAGTTGCAGAAAGGATTTATTCAAGCAAGTTCTTCATCTTGGGGAGCCCCAGTTTTGTTTGTGGAGAAGAAAGATAGAAGTCAAAGGTTATGCATTGATTACCGTTCACTCAATGAGGTGACTATCAAGAACAAATACCCTTTGCCTAGAATCAATGACTTGATTGATCAGCTAGAAGGAGCTTGTGTGTTCTCAAAGATTGATCTCCGGTCAGGCTATTTTCAACTCAAGATAAGGGAGCAAGATATACCTAAAACAGCTTTCACTACAAGGTATGGATTGTATGAGTATACCGTGATGCCATTTGGTTTGACCAATGCTCCAGCATACTTCATGAATATGATGAACAAGGTGTTCATGGAATTCCTTGATAAATTTGTTATCGTTTTCATCGATGACATTTTAATCTACTCCAAGAGCAAAGAAGAACATGAAGGACATTTGCGATTGATACTTGAGAAGCTTAGAGAGCATAAACTGTATGCCAAATTCAGCAAGTGTGAATTCTGGCTAAATGAAGTTGGATTTCTTGGTCATGTTATGACAAAAGATGGTGTAGCAGTTGATCCTGCTAAAGTTTCAGCTGTAACTGAATGGGAATCTCCCAAGTCAGTGAAAGAAGTTCGTAGTTTCCTTGGCTTAGCAGGTTACTACAGAAGGTTCATTGAGAATTTCTCCAAGGTAGCTAAGCCTATGACAGAATTGCTAAAGAAAGACAAGAAATTTGCTTGGTCTGAAGGTTGTGAACTCAGCTTTCAGGAATTAAAGAAGAGACTTGTGACAGCACCAGTCTTGTGTTTGCCAGACTTGGAAAAAGATTTCCAAGTATATTGTGATGCATCTCATCATGGTTTAGGAGCAGTACTTATGCAAGAAGGAAAAGTTGTGGCATATGCCTCGAGACAACTCAAAACTCATGAAGTGAACTATCCTACTCATGATTTGGAGTTAGCCTCCGTTGTACGTGCACTCAAAACATGGAGACACTATCTTTTGGGAAAGCGATGTGAAGTGTTCATGGATCACAAGAGTTTGAAGTATATCTTCACCCAGAAGGAAATTAATATGAGACAAAGAAGATGGCTGGAACTCATCAAGGACTATGACTTAAGTTTGCAATACCATCCCGGTAAAGCAAATGTTGTAGCGGATGCTTTAAGCCGTAAGGTTTTTGTGAATGGCCTTACAAAAGGAGAGTTGCCAGATGATCTGTGTGCCCAATTTAGAGATCTCAGATTGGAGATTGTGCCCGAAGGACATCTCATGTCTTTGGATGTTCAACCCACTTTATTGGACAAGATCAAAGAAGCCCAGAAGATTGATAAGGAAATCGAAGAGATTAAAGAAAAGATTGGCAAAGGAAAAGACAAAGGGTTCCGTGAAGACGAACAGGGTACTTTATGGCATGGGAAACGTATCTGTGTTCCACAAGATCCGGAGCTTCGGAAACTGATTTTGCAAGAACCACACAACTCACCGTATTCCATTCATCCGGGTAACACCAAAATGTACATGGACATGAAGGAAAGATTTTGGTGGAATAACCTCAAGAAGGACATCGCCGAACATATTTCTTTGTGTGATGTGTGTAGTAGAGTGAAAGCGGAACATCAGAAACCAGCTGGTTTGCTTCAACCACTACCTATTCCTGATTGGAAGTGGGACAAGATTGGTATGGACTTCATTACCGGATTACCAAGGACCAGATCAGGATATGATTCTATTTGGGTAGTAGTGGATCGCCTAACTAAAGTGGCTCATTTCATACCCGTGAAGACAACCTATACAAGTGCTAAGTTGGCCAAAATCTACATGAGTAGAATTGTATGTCTACATGGAATTCCCAAGAGTATTGTGTCTGATAGGGGAACTCAATTCACTTCCCATTTTTGGAGACAGTTACATGAGTCATTGGGAACGAGGTTGGAATTCAGCACTGCTTTTCATCGTCAAACTGATGGACAGATAGAAAGAACTAATCAGATTCTTGAAGACATGTTGAGGGCATGTGCCCTAGACTATGGAGCCAGTTGGGACGAAAGTCTGCCCTACGCAGAATTTTCTTATAACAACAGCTATCAAGCCAACATTGAGATGTCACCATTTGATTTTCTCTACGGGAGAAAGTGTACCACCCCATTGTTATGGAATGGTGTGGGAGAAAGAAGTTTGTTCGGACCGGAACCAAAGAAGCCGAAGAGAAAGTCAAGTTGGTTAAAGACAGATTGAAGATAGCACAGTCCCGACAGAAAAGCTACGCAGATCCTAAGCGTAGAGAAGTCACCTATGAAGTGGGTGATAGAGCCTATCTTAGAGTATCACCACTTAGTGGAGTAAAAAGGTTTGGAGTCAAAGGAAAGTTGGCCCCAAGATATGTTGGGCCATTCAAGATTCTAAGTCGCAAAGGAGAAGTTGCTTATGAAATTGAATTGCCAGAGTCTTTGTCAGCTGTCCATAATGTGTTTCACGTGAGTCAGCTTAAGAAATGTCATCCAGAAATGGAAGAAACTTCTTTGAAGGATACTATACCTTTGGAAGAGGTTTAGTTGGAGAGTGACCTCACTTATGAGGAGAAGCCTATCAAGATTCTTGAGACTGCAGAAAGAGTCACACGGACCAAGACTATCAAGTTTTGCAAAGTTCAGTGGAACCACCATTCCGAAGAGGAAGCAACATGGGAGAGAGAAGATGATCTTCGGAAAGACCACCCTCACCTATTTGCTAGCCAACCCGAATCTCAAGGGCGAGATTCACCTTAAGGGGGTTAGATTTGTAACATCCCTAAAATCATGTTTCAAACTCATGCATATCATCCATGCATCCATGATCATATGAGTTTCATTTCAAACAAAACATTTCAAAACAGAAGCTTTGTTGCTCAATATTTTATGTAAGTTTACTCAAGCCCTTGTGCTACTTGTTTTTGAGAAAGGTACTGTTAATCATTCAGTATGGTTTAGAATCCAAACTCAAGTGATTTCAAAAACTTGAGCAAAGTCTCAAAGCAAAATATGAAATAAAAACCAATTCTATGCCTATTATCACACCTCATAAAGGCATGGTTTTATTTTATTTTCAAAAGACCCAAGTGTGTTTGAGTGAACAGATGTGTTTGACACTTATTTGAGTACAAAATTTATTGTACAAAAATCCTGAAAAGTTTTGGAATCAAACAGATTTGAATTGAAGTTTGAAAACCATTTCAGAAAAGCAAACAGAAAAAGAAAAAGCTTAAAAGAGAAAAAAATAAGCCTTCAGTCGAATCTGGCCCAACTGGCCCAGCTAAGCCCAGCACCCCCACCCCGCGAACCGTTTTCCTTCACTCGCCCCCGCACCCGCTGAGTGACTGACAGGCAGGACCTACTCCCCCTCTGTTTCTCTCGCTGACAGCCAAGGCCCACACGGCGTCGTCGTCTCCACCCCCACCGCGACGTGTTCTTCCCCAAATCACGCCGTGCGTTACCTGGTTGATTCGCTCATCAATTCACGTTGATTGCAGGAGTAATTCACGCCCCCCCTTGCCTACTTAAACCCCCTCTGCCCCCTCTCCATTTCCCCCCAAACTCCGAGCCTAGAACGCCCCCAGGCTGCCCGCATTCATCCTCACACCGCCGCAGACAGAGAGCCCTCTGGCGACCAATTCCGGTGAGCCCCGTGCGCCCCTCTCCCTATGGATCTTGCAGACAGCCTCGCCACTTTCTTGCGCATCTACTGACACCGCTGGCTCCTTTTATACTGCCCCAGGTCGTCGATTCCGTTCAACACCGCAAGCTCCCGACGACACCCTCAACTCCGGTGACCAAATTCCGTAAGCCCTTTGTTCCCCTTCTCCTCTGACTCACACGATGTTGTTCGCCACTGTCTTGTGCATCACCTGATGCCGCTTGTTCATGCTAGGGAGACCAGGAGCGTCTCCAAGGTCGCTGTCCACCCAAGCCCGACGTCGCCCGCAACTTCGACGAGCTCCAGCAACCCATTCTGCGCGCCCCTTGCCAAGACGCCGCCAGGTTGAGCATCAGTGCGTCGCCACGGTTCTGGTAAGCCCCTCCGACGACCCTAGGACCACCTGTAGCGCCGCGCCGCCGTAGGCCGAGCTCGCCGCCGCCAGTAGCCACCGCCAGCGCCGCCCAGCTTTGGTCGTTTGATCCAGGGCCGTCAGATCTAGATCCAGCGTGTAGGATTAGATCACTTAACGAATCGGTACGAGTAGATCTGAGCCGTGCGGTTTAAGTAGATCTAACGGCTCAGAAGCGTGATTCTACGTGAAACGATACGGGCCAATTAGAAAAAGACGCGTGGCATCTGTTAGAGTTTAAAAACAGAATTTGAATCTATTAGATGTTTAAATTTGTTTTGGCTATAACTTTTGATCCCCACGTTAGAATTTGACAAATTTTATACCGTTGGAATCAGGAGAGCAAGCTCTTTCTAAATATGCAATGTGTTTAATGTTTTTCTTCTGTTAAAATGACTTTATTTGCAGAAACTTGTGTAGGGCTAATTTGAGTATATGAATTGTTTAAGAATTGTTTTAGAGTTTATCTAAATGTTGTTTGGCAAGTTTTTAACTTGTTTATGAATCAGTACTGTACACTTGCTTTGTTGAATTTTAAAAATCATCACATATCATTTTTCATGCATGCATATATTTTTAATTGTATATGTTTTGTATGTGATTGTGGCTATGATTCTTTGTGTAGATTTTGGTGCTAGTGATTGTGATTGTGAGGAGTGTAGCTACTCTCCAAACTACCAAGGCAAGTGGTACTTCATGAATATTTTGTTCCTATGTTTTCTACTAAGCATTAGAGATATTTTGTTAGCCTTGCATGTTATATTTTGCTTAAATACCATGTTGGGAAATCCTAGTAGTTGTAGAATTGCTAGAAAATTTCTAAGTTAAGATACTATCTATGCCATGCTTAGCCTAGCTAGTAGAAACCAAGGGTTGGTGAATTATATACATGCTATGATGAAAATATTTCTAAGTCTTTGGACTTATGTTTTGCCTAATAAAACAACTAAGTAAATGAAACACCTAGGTGGAATGGAAGGAATGGTTTGTGTTGAGTGGTTACACAAGGCCAGGGGACTGGTGAACCTTGTGTATCTCACTTGTGGAAAGCCACCCAGGAACAAAGATATTTTAGAGGCCAAGTGTTGAGAAGCTTCTAGTGCAGCCACTTGGCAATGTGGGCTCTGCCTGGATCACATAGGTTGCTAGAACTTAGCCATTTGGACAGTTGGTGGTAGTGGGAATGATAGGTTGGAGTGCATCCATTTGGTCTAAGGGAAGGCTTCTGCAAGGTCCTGTCTTGGTGAAAATCAAGTCTGGTGGGGAAAGTGCACAACTTCTGCAGATGGAAAAACCTAAGTACTTAGCCATGTCCCTGGAAAAGGACAACTTGAGCATCAAGACATGGAAGCTATCAAGAATCTCCTCATCCCAATTTCTAAGTAAAAACTTGTGGGTGAACAAGGGTGAAGGACCTCAATGTCTATTGGTGGTTCCTTGGGAAAAGTTTTGTCAAAGAAAAACTTAGTGATTTCAACTAATAGGCAAAACCTATTTTGAGCAAAGCAAGCCAAGCTACACTTAGCCAAATTTGCATATAGTATCTAGTCCACCTAAATTATACTAAGGTATCACTTGCCAATACTATTCCAATGTATTGACCCACTGTGGCTGTAACTTGTGATGTTGCAGGTTACTCTGATGAGGATTAGGAGTCATGAGTCTACACTCAACATGTTTGGTTGTGGCACATGAAGATGAAGACTTTTATTTATTTACTTATTCAAACTCTTGTCCTAGGCCTGTGGCCTTGGAGTTGTAAAGACTATGTTTGTCTCTGGAATGCCTGTAATAATGACCTTTGTATCTGTGTACTTCATCTTAAACCGTGGATGGTAGCAATGATCCAGGGACTAGCATTGCAATCACAGGGATCCTTTTCCTTTATAAAGGAGGGATCTTACACATGATGTAGTCATCGTCTGTACTGGCTTTAGAACCTAGCAAGGGTTAAGAAGATACTTTGAGTACGAGCGTACTCAACAAGTCCACTAGAAAAAGAGTGTTTGATGCACTATAACTACAGCCACAGACCATAGGTCGTAGGCAATGCAAGTTTTCATAAACATTTCTTCAAAGGTTGCTTTTATTCTGAAAACCTATGTCCGTCAGCCTTCACGGGTTTACCAGAACCTTCATGGGGTTCCTTTCCCGCCGTGTTCGCAGCTCTTTCCCAGAACAGGGAGTAACAAGTTATAGTTCTTACACTCTGCAGAGGTGCATCACTATACCCATGAGAGACCTTAGGTTTTGTTGCACGGCCGGGAGTATGTCCCCGTTCAAACTTCCTTGGTTTGAGGCCCAACCTAAGATCCAAGCCAATCACTGCCTTCTCCGCGACCCCGCATGTCTCCTTGGTGTACACCATGCCCACCTTTTGAATTACGGCAATGGTTTGTACAGACCGTTCAGATGCCGGAACTATCGTGGGACGTTGAGGGATCCCACCCATATGCTGCATATCCTCTACGAATTACCATATAATATGCACGCTACGAGTGATAACAGCCACGACCCGCACATCCAGCTCCATGCGAGAGGGAAAAGATACAGCTGACTTCTTCGTCCCATTCCAAATCTCATGGTCAACGCGTAATATACGGCGCAAGAATCACTGGCGACATTGGTTGTTAAGTCCTAGATAATATATTCCTTTACCACCGGAACTCTTATAGTAGGTTACTACCTCATGGTAAATAACCTATATTCACATTATTATGAAAATAGTGTTTTCTGACCTTTTTCAAATGCAGGTGATGAAAAAACTGGATTTGTAAAATACTTTACAAAAAAAAATCAAAGAACATGAGCAAGTGTGAACTTGCCTTTTGTGATTGCAAGATTATTCGCTCACGGTCTTTGAGACGACATAAGATCCAATATCTGAAATCTGCATCATTGGTTTGGTAAGGACTGATGTTTAAAGAAGCAATATTCAGTTATGCATAAGTAATGCTATGCATTTTTGTAAAACTCCCAAATTGAATCCCCAATACTTTGAGTGAAGTCAATTCAAGTTATTTCTTTTCAGAGTTGGTTTATCTTTGAATCTTAATTTATAAGTAATGACCTTTATAAGGAACCTAAGTGTTAACAATCCAAAATATGTAAGTAAAGTATAAGATGATGTGATTATGGTGAATTGTCATGTGGTGACTATGATAAAATTTGTAAGGTTCCCAACCTTTAATAAGGTAGAGATCCCTGTGTTTACAATGCTAGTCCCTGGATCAATAGCTAGCATCCACAGTTAAGATGTAATATCAAGAAACAAAGGTCATAATACAACTTTATAACCAGGAATAAAGTAATTTATTACATCTTACATAGATCATTTGGCTATCTCATTACAATGCAGCAGAATATAACAATAGCATGGGGTCCTTCATCTTCAAAGTGCCACATGCAGACATGTTGGCTGTAGACTTGTAATCCTAATCAATCAACTTCACTAACATTAAACAAACCTGCAACATAATAAGTTACAGCCACAAGAGTCAGTACATTTGAATTGTATTGGCAAGTGATACTATGGTAGTATAGTGGTAACTATCATCTATATGCATTTGGCTATGTGGAGCTTAGGCTTGCTTTGCTCAAAATAGATTTTCCTTATCATTTGAAAACACTAAGTTTTTGCTTGACAAAAATCACCCAAGGCATCTCCCAATAGAAATTGGTGATCCTTCAACCCTTGTTCAACCATAAGTTTTTAACTTAGAAATTGGGATGAGGAGATTCTTGATAGCTTCCATGTCTTGATGCTCAAATTGTCCATTACCAGGGACATGGCTAAGTACTTAGATTTTACACTCTGCAGAGGTGGTGCACTTTCCCCACAAGACTTGGTTTCACCAAGACAAGATCTTTCAGAAGCCTTCCCTTAGACCAGAATGGATGCGCTCCAACCTATCAATCCCCTACCACCAACTGTGCATTTGGCTAAGTTATTGCAACCTATATGATCCAGGCAGAGCCCATAATGCCAAGTGGCTGCACTTGAAGCTTCTCAATATTTGACATCTCAAATCTCTTTGTTCCTGGGTGGCCATCCACAAGTGAGATACACAAGGTAAACCATAGAAATGGGCCTTGTGAACCACTCAACACAAACCATTCCTTACATTCCACCCAGGTGATTCATTCACTTAGTTGTTTTATTAAACAAAACACAAGTCCTTGACATAGAAATATTCCATAGTATGAATATATATTCCACCCCTGTTTTCTATTAGCTAAGCTAAGCATGATAGTAGTAGGAATCTTAACTTAGGAAATTTCTACTAAGGTTTCATCTACTAGGATTTCCCATGGCATAATTTACACTTAGCAAAATTCCATGCAAGTCCTACTTAGAAATATCACTAATGCATAGTGAAAATAATGGGACAAAAGTATGGAGCATCACTTGCCTTTTTGGTAGAGAATAATAGTTCACTCCTTGTCTTTGCAATGATCACACTCTTCAAATCACTACAATTCAATCAAGCAAGGCACAATCTCAATCTACCATTCAAGCAAACATCACATAAAATAATAGAAACAAAACAATGCATGCAAGCATGCCAAAGATTGTTTTATTTGTAAAAGTGGTTTCTAATGGGTTAAAAACATTGGAAAACACCTACTGGTCATCTTATATAAGTGGCAACATCATTTGCAAAAGATTTTACTTATAAATCATTTTTAAACCAAATCATTATTTTATGTGGTTGAAAATGCTTTTAGCAAAGTAATAATGTTTATAGAGTTCACCAAATACATTTTCAAATCATAAAACTTGGTGCTTGGGGTCAGTGAGTTTAAATAAAAACATTTCCCAAAGGTTTTCTCCCAAAATCATTTTTAACTATTAAACCATATTTTTATTTGACTAGAAATGTTTTAATTCAATGTTTTATTCTTTTGCTTCACCAAATATGTTTTTGAAACCACAAATTTCGGTGAAATGTCATCCAATTAGCTTGCAAGCATGTGACTGGCTCACAAGGGATCACATAACACGGGAACGAGAAAAGAGTACTTATCGGTAACGAGGTTGAACTAGGTATGCAGAGATACCGACGATCATAACCTCGGATAAGTAAACTATCGTGAGACAAAGGGAAATTGGTATCGTATGTAAGTGGTTCATTCGATCGCAGAGTAATCGTAGAAATATGTGGGAGCCATATGAATTTCTAGATTCCTCTATTGGTTATTGTTCGGAGAAGTGTCTCGATCATGTCCGCATAATTCACGAACCGTAGGGAGACACACTTAAGGATTCGACGTTGTTTTGAGTAGTTATGGTATTATGAGAAAGAGACCGAATGTTGTTCGGAGTCTCGGATGGGATCCGGGATATCACGAGGTGATCCGGAATGGTCCGGAGAATAAGATTCATATAAGGAAAGTCCCGTTTCGGAGTTCGGGAATGATTCCGGTGTTTTCATCGGGAATGTTCTAGAAGGTTCCGGATTGTCCGGCACTCTGGGGGGGAAGGTACATGAATGTGTCATTGAATGATTACATCATGTACTAAGTGTTCTTTCTGTTCCAAAACTTGAAAGTCAAACTGCCAGTTTGAAAGTCAAACGGCTAAACAGGAAACTGTGGAAAACAGGAAACTGTGGGAAACAGGAAACTGTGGGAAACAAGCAAGAGGAGGTTGAAACCAACTTGGAGGAGGAGTTCCTCTCCTCCAAGCCGGCGGCCAGCCCTAGGCCGAGTTGGGGAGGGACTCCCCTTCCTCCCTGGCGCGCCTAGCCCCTCCACCTATAAAAGGAGGGGCAGGGCTTCCTCCTTGAGACACACAAGTTTCTACCTCTAATCTCCGGTTTAGAGCCGTTTGGTTTCGAGCTTCTAATTGCTTTAGCCTGCGGTTTAGAGCCTTCTAATTGGTGTGTCTAATCTCTAGACCACTAATAGCCCTCTCTCATAATCCACCATACTCGCTCCGGCTTAAGGCGAAGCCCTGCGGGATTTCCCCTCTTCTTCCGGTACCACGCCGTTGTGCTGCCGGAATCGCGAGGAGAGTGCTACAACCTCCGCTGCCTGCTGGAACAAGGGAGAGGAAGGTCTTCGTTGAGTACCGAACGTGTGACCGACTGCGGAAGCGCTGCCGGAACGCAGCGCCGGAAGGATCGTCTACGCGATCTTGAGATCGGAAAGAGTACGACTACATCACCCACGAGAATCTGCTCTCGTTAACCGCTTTGGAATCTTCGAGGGTAAGTTCCCCTATCAACTCGTTGCTACAATCTAGTAGATAGATCTTGGCTTGTTTGTTTGTATGCGATAGAAATTTTTTGTTTTCCATGCTACGAACCCTTACAGTGGTATCAGAGCCAGGTTTATATGTAGATCTGTTGCACGAGTAGAACACAATGGTCATTGTGGGCGTTGATGATTTTATTGTCGATTGCTTCTTGTGTACTTTGTATCTTGCGGTATGTTGGGATGAAGCGGCCCGGGCTAACCTTACATGACATCGTTCATGAGACTTGCTCCACGCTTGACATGCAACTTGTATTGCATAAGTGGCTTTGCGGGTGCCTGTTTCTCCTAGCATAGTTAAGATCCAATTTACAACGGGTGATTAACAATACTAGTATCAATGTTGTGGTTCTTGTTCGTAAGTTAGAACGACACTTATTGAAAGCCCCAAACCACGTAAAATATGCAAAGAAAGTAGAGGCGTCTAACTTTGTTTTGCAGGGGTGTGCAGTGATGTGATATGGCCATGATTGTGATTATATATGATGTATGCAATGTTCCTTATTGTAAGTTGGCAACCGGCAGGAGCCATATGGTTGTCTTTAATTTCTGTTAAGACCCGCGTGTCTATTCAAAGTAGTTGTAATAGTTGAAGCCGGTGGACGACAACCATGGAGAGGCGTCATTGACCTTGATGCAATGCCGGTGATGATGGAGATCATGTTCGTGCTGGAAGATGGAGATCGGAAGCACAAAGAAGAAAGGCCATATCATATCACAAATTATGAATTGCATGTGATGTTAATCCTTTATGCATCTTGTATTGCTTAGTAGACGACGGTAGCATTATAAGATGATCCCTCATGCACATGAATTTCAAGTCATAAAGTGTTCACCCTTGGTTAGCACCGTTGCTAAAGCTTGTTGTTTCGAAGCACCACGTGATGATCGGGTGTGTTAGATTCTGCAAGTGTATACAACGTGAGCAAGCCAGATTTGCTCATGCGGAAACTAAGGTTTGATCTTGACGAGCCTAGCATGTACAGACATGGCCTCAGGAACACGGATTACCGAAAGGTAGAGCATGAGTCATATAGTAGATATGATGAACATGTTGATTGTTCGCCATTGAAGCTATATCAACTCTCGTGATGATCGGTTTTGATGTGGTGGATTTGGTTCGTGTGATCACTAAAACAATGTGAGGGATATTGTTTTGAGTGGGAGTTCACCTAGATTAATTTAATTATTAATTAGAACTCAATTTATCATAAACTAAATCAAAGTGAAATTGCATAGTTGTTGTAGTCATTGGCATCCGTTTACCACCTTGCGCTTAGTTATAATTGAGATGATAGAACTATAGAATTCTGGTTAGTTACTTTACGAACTGGTATCGTATTGTTTTGAAGTGTTAATCTAAAGTTTAAAAGTCCTATTGCAAACTTTCAGTAAGTTCCGGTTACTCCATGAAGTTTAATAATTAGTATTAAATCAAGAGTAACAATTCCAAGTGTTAGTATATAAGTATCATGTTTGTCTCCATGATTCTTGATATTCAAAGGATTCTCTTAATATCAAAGTTATCTAGGATCTGAAAGAATTGTTTCAGAAACCATGATGTGTGGAAGATATTGTGATATCTGAAACGAAGTTTTGGTTACAACATGATAGAGTATAATATGGCAAAGTTCATGTTCTCATATTTTGATGAGAATTTGCAAAAGGTTGGAGACACTTGTTGTCCTAATCCTCCAAATGGTTTTGGATAGCAACATTATACTCATAATTCATCGTTATAAGTTAAAAGTAGCTTGATCATGGACGATTCCATGATAAGGGTGAATATTTGATGTAGGTATAATGTTTACTACACCAAGAGATTACTAAAGAAAGGAATTTGAAAGAACACCAAACATTTGATGATGGTGATCTACTTCAAAGTGCAAGTCCAAAGACATTGGTATTTAACTATACACGCTTTTGGACTATATGTCATATGTATGACTCCACTATTGATGTTGATAGATTCTTTCAAACAGAAAAGGAAATATTGAAAGAAAATCTCATAAATATATGGCAGAAAGGAAAAGACTAGAATTGTTCAGTTTAAGTATATAGATGATATATATGTTATGGCTATATTCTTTGCTTATTAAACAATGTGGTTCTTAAGTATTTAATATTGAATTTGTTGGTATGAATCGTCATACGAAACAACAGAATTCATGAACTACAGTGGCCTAAGTAATTAGCAAAAGAATATGGATGATGTTCATCGAGAACAAATAAAGGGTTATTGTGTTGCTCGTTAAACATCAAAGCTTGCCTTCAAAGATTTGTTTTATCAGGTATTATGAGAACAAAAGGGTTGTTCAAATAATTGCTGTAATCCATAAAAGATGGATGATTCACAAATCTCGTTGGAGAAATCACATCCATAAAACTAGTGCTAAAAATGTCGAAAGACAAATTGATTGAAAGATCACTTAGGAAGTGACATCGCCGTTTAAATTATAATGGAAAGAAAACATGAAGAAACTCCATGTGGATGGAATTTTGGAGTCTTCTGATTTTTGATCAAATGACGCTTGT
Organism: Avena sativa; assembly: GCA_916181665.1. Taxonomy (NCBI): domain Eukaryota; kingdom Viridiplantae; phylum Streptophyta; class Magnoliopsida; order Poales; family Poaceae; genus Avena; species Avena sativa. Next base: position 116,452,403 of record OV702281.1, read on the forward strand.
GAAACTTTCCTAGAGATAATTGAAACTTCGTTCATAGGCCAAAAGGGAACGAATGACTAGCTTATTTGAACTTGTACATATTGTTGTACGAAGTCCATTATGTGTAGTCAAGAGCGATGAATTTCAACTTCATATGCTTTCTCCGAAAATTTGAGTGAATATATGAATATTTACTTAATAAGGATAAAGTATGAAACACTTGAAAAGTTCAAAGACTTTCAAGATGAAGTGCAAAATCATAGTAACAAGAATATAAATAGTTTATGATAAAGATCATAAAGGAAGATATTTGAGTTACAGAGTTTAGCATAATACCTAAGATTTAAGGAATCGTTCCGTGGATTTGCATTTTCCCGAAACACCATAAGAGTATGGAGCGTTCGAGATATGTAATTAAACCTTGTTTGACATGGTAAGATCGAAGGTGTAATTCATAAAACTGTCATTATATTTTAAAGATTAAAAGCTTTAGTGATTACCGTTTTTCCACTGAAAAGAGCTTCATCATAATCCGTTGAAATGACACCATATCAAGTTATGGTTTGGGATAAAACCCAAGTAGTCCTTTCTTAAAACATTGGTATGCTATGCATAAGAAAGATGTGTGCAACCAAAGTTGGATGAACCTGTCTTTGTATAAACTGTTAAGTAATCCTCCATAAACACCGGAGACAAAAGTGTTTATTGCTTAGAAACGTCAAGTTTCTTTGAGAAGGAATTTTTAGTGAAAAGTTAAGTGGGAGGACAATAGAATTTTGATAAGGTTAAAAGAACCTTAGCTATATGTGCAGAGTTGCGCAGCGCCGAAAAGTGTTTCGGAGGCAGCAACAATGCTCATGGCTCACGTGCTTCAAAGGTTGTGGTCACAGAGATCTAAGTTCCTATTGAAACAAGTAGGTCGAGTAAACAATCAAATACCAAGATTTGAGGGTTGAATCATTATTTGAGAATAATGAACGGACTACATGCAAAGAAGTGATGATGGGCCCTGACTCCGTCAAATGGCTTGAAGCCATAAAATCCGTGATAGTTCCATGCACGAGAAATCAAGTTTTGAACTTGAAGGACCCTCGAGAAAGGTGTAAGACCTTACAGTTGTGTCTGGATCTATAAAGAAATAGACATGGATGTTTTACATCTATGAAATAGTCGACATGTTGGGAAAGAGTTTACCAACAATGTTCAAAGGTTGTATATGACAAGATTTGATCTTTCATAGCGATATTTAGTCTAGACGGATTAATGTAGCAGCCACTACATATAATTCTGTTATATGGTAGTTGAATAAACAAAACAAGTTCTTCTAATAGAATTGTTACCTAGGACGTGTGCATGACACGGTCCATAGGGTTTTGTTAAATCAAAGGATGCTAAAAGTATATGCAAACATCAATGGTTAAAGTGAGCATCGCGGAGTTGGAATCTTCACTGTAATGAAACTGTTAAAGGAGTTTAAAAGTTCATCAGAGACGATGGAGATGCTTGCATTTGCAAGAAATTAAGTGGGAGCGCTAAGACATGTTTCTAATATGTTATGTGGAAGACATATTGTTGATTGGAAATAATGTATCTTTTATTAACACATATTAAGAATTTCATCCCGATGAAAGACTTAGGAAAAACCCAAATATTTGGCATCAATAGACGCTAATATGGTTATGCCAGAAGTACATAGACAAGATATTGAATGAGTTCAATATAGAAACTACAAGAAAGGTTCTTGTTGCACAGAAAGGATTGAATGAGTTCAATACTGATGATATATTCAAGTGTATTGACATTTGGTAAAGTGAAACAAATAATCAAGTATAGATTGATACTTGACGTATGAAATCACAAAGAGTATTTATATCAATCATACTGTGATATGTACAAATCTAGATATGTCCTATGCTCTAAATGTTGTGAGAATATACCAGAATGATTCGTAAGATGATCATTGGACAATAGTAAGGATATTCTTATGATCTTTTGGAAGAACTAAGAGTATAATATTTGTGGAAGTGACAAATAGATGGTTAGTTCATTGTAAAAGTACTACATTGATACTAGTTTTGTCACAAAGTACAAATTAAGTTTATCTCAATCTAAACTAAGGGTGGCACAATATAATGGAAAGTGAGTTCCATAATGGATTTGAATGAGTTCCAAAGTTAAGACATTGTGACAGATACTACAACAAAAGGCTAAGTATATGACTGCTATTATAGGAGCAAAAAGAGGGCATTTGTGTCAAGTAGTTTGTTATCAAACTAGGTGTAGTTCACAGTGGGATAATACTATGAAGATATATTGTGCGACAATATTATCAACATGTTTTAACCCCAAAGAGCTAAAGGTCACACCGAAAGACCAAATTTATACAAAGCCATCTCATTAGAGAATGAGTGATGCGTAGAGACGCAAAGACATGCAATTACACACGGACCTGGAAGTGTCAGATCCGGAGATCAGTTGACCACTAGCAATCGTGTACGTACAACACTGGAAACCCATAGGTGTTGAATACACAAAGGTTTGAAACTAGATTATTGACTCTAGTGCAAGTGGGAGACTGTTGGAGATATGCCCAAGAGGCAATAATAAAGTGGTTATTATCATATCTTCACACTTATGATAAATGTTTACATACCATGCTATAATTGTATTAACCGGAAACATTAATACTTGTGTGATTTGTAAACTAAAAATAAGAGTCCCTAGTAAAGCCTCTTGTTAAACTAGCTTGTTGGTTAATATATGATCATGGTTTCCTGATCATGAACATAGAGATGTTATTAACAACAGGATCATATCGTTAGGAGAATGATACGGTGGACATACTCCTATAGATAAGCGTAGCATAAAGATCAAGTCATTTCAATAGTTCAATTGCTATATGCTTTCTGATACATAGTAACCTAATTCCTTCGACCATGAGATCATGCATATCACCTTTACCGGATGGATGCTTTGATGACATCAAACACCACACCGTAACTGGGTGGCTATAAAGGTGGCATTGAGTGTTCGGAAAGTATTGGTTGAAACACATGGATCAAGAGTGGGATTTGTCCATCCATATGACGGATAGATATACTCTGGGCCCTCTCGGTGAAATGTCATCCAATTAGCTTGCAAGCATGTGACTGGCTCACAAGGGATCACATAACACGGGAACGAGAAAAGAGTACTTATCGGTAACGAGGTTGAACTAGGTATGCAGAGATACCGACGATCATAACCTCGGATAAGTAAACTATCGTGAGACAAAGGGAAATTGGTATCGTATGTAAGTGGTTCATTCGATCGCAAAGTAATCGTAGAAATATGTGGGAGCCATATGAATTTCCAGATTCCTCTATTGGTTATTGTTCGGAGAAGTGTCTCGATCATGTCCGCATAATTCACGAACCGTAGGGAGACACACTTAAGGATTCGACGTTGTTTTGAGTAGTTATGGTATTATGAGAAAGAGACCGAATGTTGTTCGGAGTCTCGGATGGGATCCGGGATATCACGAGGTGATCCGGAATGGTCCGGAGAATATGATTCATATAAGGAAAGTCCCGTTTCGGAGTTCGGGAATGATTCCGGTGTTTTCATCGGGAATGTTCTAGAAGGTTCCGGATTGTCCGGCACTCCAGGGGGGGAAGGTACATGAATGTGTCATTGAATGATTACATCATGTACTAAGTGTTCTTGCTGTTCCAAAACTTGAAAGTCAAACTGCCAGTTTGAAAGTCAAACGGCTAAAACAGGAAACTGTGGAAAACAGGAAACTGTGGGAAACAGGAAACTGTGGGAAACAAGCAAGAGGAGGTTGAAACCAACTTGGAGGAGGAGTTCCTCTCCTCCAAGCCGGCGGCCAGCCCTAGGCCGAGTTGGGGAGGGACTCCCCTCCCTCCCTGGCACGCCTAGCCCCTCCACCTATAAAAGGAGGGGCAGGGCTTCCTCCTTGAGACACACAAGTTTCTACCTCTAATCTCCGGTTTAGAGCCGTTTGGTTTCGAGCTTCTAATTGCTTTAGCCTGCGGTTTAGAGCCTTCTAATTGGTGTGTCTAATCTCTAGACCACTAATAGCCCTCTCTCATAATCCACCATACTCGCTCCGGCTTAAGGCGAAGCCCTGCGGGATTTCCCCTCTACTTCCGGTACCACGCCGTTGTGCTGCCGGAATTGCGAGGAGAGTGCTACAACCTCCGCTGCCTGCTGGAACAAGGGAGAGGAAGGTCTTCGTCGAGTACCGAACGTGTGACCGACTGCGGAAGCGCTGCCGGAACGCAGCGCCGGAAGGATCGTCTACGCGATCTTGAGATCGGAAAGAGTACGACTACATCACCCACGAGAATCTGCTCTCGTTAACCGCTTTCGAATCTTCGAGGGTAAGTTCCCCTATCAACTCGTTGCTACAATCTAGTAGATAGATCTTGGCTTGTTTGTTTGTATGCGATAGAAATTTTTTGTTTTCCATGCTACGAACCCTTACATCACTTGCCTTTTTGGTAGAGAATAATAGTTCACTCCTTGTCTTTGCAATGATCACACTCTTCAAATCACTACAATTCAATCAAGCAAGGCACAATCTCAATCTACCATTCAAGCAAACATCACATAAAATAATAGAAACAAAACAATGCATGCAAGCATGCCAAAGATTGTTTTATTTGTAAAAGTGGTTTCTAATGGGTTACAAACATTGGAAAACACCTACTGGTCATCTTATATAAGTGGCAACATCATTTGCAAAAGATTTTACTTATAAATCATTTTTAAACCAAATCATTATTTTATGTGGTTGAAAATGCTTTTAGCAAAGTAATAATCTTTATAGAGTTCACCAAATACATTTTCAAATCATAAAACTTGGTGCTTGGGGTCAGTGAGTTTAAATCAAAACATTTCCCAAAGGTTTTCTCCCAAAATCATTTTTAACTATTAAACCATATTTTTATTTGACTAGAAATGTTTTAATTCAATGTTTTATTCTTTTGCTTCACCAAATATGTTTTTGAAACCACAAATTTATTTCTATGGTCAGTAGGTTCAAAACAAACCATTTGCCAAAGATTTTATCCCCAAAATCATTTTAGAACAAATTTTATATTCTAAATATGCCTACATAAGTTTCTGCAAAACAATCAATTTAAGAGAAACATTTTACTAAACAAAGTGCATGGTCAGAAAGTACTTGTTTTGCTGAATCCATTGATGTAAAAATTGCAAAGTTTGGACGTGTGGTTTGAAAGTTATGAATTTTTCAAATTGGCACATCAAATAGAACAATTCTGTTTTTATTCAGACAGACAGGGCTACGTGGCTTGTTCTTATTCGTCTGTACCGTTTCACTCGGATCGATTGCTGACAGCCGTTGGATTTAAGTGGGATCGCACGGCTCAGAAGCAAGCGTACCCCTTTGGTTAAATTCTATCGTGGCCACGCGATCAAGATCGGACGGTGCACAGCGTGCTTACCATCGAGTGGCGGCGCTGGCGGCGGCAGGTGGCGGCGCTGGCTCTGGCTACGGCGTCGCGGTTATTACAGGAAGCAAGGGAGGAAGGGGAATGGCTCACCAGGTTGGCGTGGTGTCGCTGATGCTCGTCGTGCTTGCGAGGAGGCAAGGGGAGCACGGTGGTGGCGTGGATTCCTCGCCAGAGTTGAGCTACACCTCTGGCTCGTCTGTTCGTCGACGGGGGCGACGATATACGGCATGCTAAGGCAAATAAAGGGCACCGTTAGGTTCGTATGGAAGTCGCGATCATGTGAGCATCCAAGAGAGGGAAAGGGGCGGTCTATTCTTACCAGGAGGACTCGCCGGAGTTGCGGGGGTCGTCGGTGGCGCTCAAACAAAGACGGAGGCGAGGTTGTGGGGTATGCGTGGGCGAACGAAGACCATGGGCAGGTGCGCGAGATGGTGGGAGAGGGTCGGTGGCGCTCAAGCTGTTTGTATCTAGGAGTAGGAGAGGGTCGGGGCTCGCCGGAATCGACGCCGGAACTCGTTGGGGTAGTGGAGTTTCGAAGAGAAATTAAGACGGCCTGGGGGTGTAGAGGATCTGGCGAGTGAGGGGAATGAGAGAGGGGGCGCATGCGACTTAGTACGCGCGATCGCGGGGTTGAATTGCTGAGGCATTGACGCGAATTTACGCGAGCGATTATAGCCAGAAACGTTCGGTGAGGTGAGGGGAAGGAACGGGTCCGCGGGTTGAAGACGCTGACGAGGCCGGTGGGGTCTGCTTGTCGGCTTAAGAGAGAAAAGGAAGGTGGGTCCATGCAGTCAGCGACGCTGTGGGTTTTTCCTGCTGTGAGAAAACGGTTCGGGGAGACAGGGGTGAGGTGGGATACTGGGCCAGATGGGCTGGGCTGTTCCTTTTCTTTTTTTTATTCAGAATCTTTTTCCTTTTTCTTTTTCTATTTATCTGTTTTGATTTTTTTAAAACTTTTCAAACAACAATTTGATTTCAAACTTCCACCAAACTTTGTGTAAATTCTAATACTGATTAATGGCATATTCCCAAGTCAAATTTAGAATAATTTATTTATTCTTTTTAGGGTCTTTTAATTATTTAAAATAGGTTCTAGTATTAATTAAATAACATTTATTAATATTTTTCAATCTCCATTTGAATTCAAATCACCACCAAATGTTGGGTGAATCTTAATTCTGTTTATCAACATATTTCAAAGTCCAAAATGAATAATTAAATAAATAGTCCATAGTCTTTAATTCAAATAGGTTTTAATTTATTTAAAAAAACTCTTTTTGAAATATAAATAATATCAAAATCTTTTCAGTAGGTTTCATTTGAAAAACTTAAACACTTGGAAATCTTAATTAAAATAAATTAACAAGTTTTAGTGTTTATTTAAAATGGAAAAACCTTTACTTTAATAAAAATGGATATTAATAAATCATCATTATTTTATTTAAATAAACCTTTACTCTTTTATCAAATAAAAACATTTTATTTCAAAAGCTTGGCCAAGATCTAATTTGGCTCTATAAAATAATCCTTATTTATTAATTCCACTTTGCTTTTGAAAACCAAATCTTTTTATTAAAAGATCCAAAAATAGTGATTCCAATTATTAAAACTTTCTTTATTAATTGTTTATCTTTTTAAATCCCTTTAGGATTTTATTTGAAAAATAGGTTTGGATGTTTCCAATTGGAATCAAAAAGTTTCTTCTCACCCTAAAATTCAACAATTGATTATTTGTTTATTTATTTTTCACATTTCAAAATTTGGAAAATTTTGGGATGTGACAAAATTCCTTGGGATTGAGTTGTTAAGAGTTGAAGGACTTATTATAAGATTGTTATTTGAAGTGGCAAAAAGAATAAAATTTGAAGAAAGATTTCCTTTCTAAGGTTTAAACAATCATCATTGTTAATAGAACATGATCAATGTCTTTTGGTGTTTGATTTATTAGTTTGGACTTGAGATGCTTTATGTCTTAAGTTAAACGGACCAAAGTTAACTATAAAAACATAAGTGCTTTATTAGACCTGATGTTTATAAGGTTTGAGACTAAAGTTAACTTTAAAAGGTTAAGTAAACTTAAGATGTAATATATTTTAATTATTCCCAAGTTTTAGATTTATGATAGGTATAACTAAGGTGTGGAATTATTCACTATATTTTAAGTGGATGATTTAGATTAAATTTGTTTTGCTTATTAAGAAGATGATTTGTATTTATTTAATGCGAGCATAATTAGATGATCTTAGTAATTTGTTAGAATTTAAAGTGATGTTAATAATGGTTAAGATATAATGATTGTAAATCATATTATATATATAAGAGTAATACTCAATAAGATGTTTAAAAAAATACCTTAAAGTTAAAAGTTATACTTAAGTTTGAGTATGAATTTAAATTATAGGTTTGGAATTTAGTTCAAAGACACTAATTGCTCAAGGTTTTATAAAAATTATGATTATTTCTTACTTAAGAATTGTTTTTAAGGAATTCACAAAATAGGTATTAAGTAAGGATTTATTATTTAAAATATTAAAGACTTTCTTAATAATATATTTAATATTTTTCTAGTGTAATATATTTATTCAAGACTTTAAAAATGAATTTTATTTATTTTTAAGTATTATCTTTATTTTTATACAATTCATCAAAGAATTAAGTGTCTTAAATATTTGCTTTATGCTTTATTTTTAAAACTCTAAGTGAGTGTTTTTATAAAATAATAGAGTTATTTTTATACACAAAAATGATTTTTTATTTATTTTTAGGGTTTTAGTTTTATTTTATAAAATTTCATTTAAGATTTAATGGTGTTAATAATTATTTTACTTTAAATTTATTTTAAACACTTAAGATTATATTTTTATTAGGTAGATATTATTTTTGTGGTCATTTTGATATATCATATGTATTTTTAGGATTTTTCTATATTTTTTTCTAGGGTATAAATTATGTTCAGGGTAGTTTGGTCATTTAGTAATTGGTTAAATAACCTATTTGTTTATTTTTTTTTTTTCACTTTGACCTGGTGTATAAGACCATCTGGCCTTTTGGCCCATCTAGTTGGGCCGTTCCACCCTATCCCTATCACGCACGCGACCTGCCACCTGCCGGCCTGGTCATCGACGGCCTCTCCTGGCGCTGCTCCACCTCCCTCTCTCTCTCTCCCTCTTTCTCTTTCCCTCTCCCTTCTTCTGATATCGCACCATCGCGGTTCCTCGGCATCCGCGTGCTCGCTTTGGGGAGAAACCCTAGGTTGCCGCTCTGTGGTTCCTCCCGGCCATCTTCGACTCTCCGATGCCACCACACGCCGACGAGACACCACTCCGATCCTCTCCGCCATCTCACACCGCCACCAAACCAGTGCCTTCTCCGATGCTCTCCCACACGGGAAACCCTAGCCGAATCGGCTTGGCTTACGGCGTCGCTCCTGCCATGGGCTGGTGTGGCATCCCGCAAAACCACTACTAGAAAATCGCGTTGAATTTGTGCATTGCATCGTCATCATCATGCATTGTTTGCCAAAACTATTTTCGCAAAGCCCGTTTTGTTTTCTAAAAACGCCCCACCTTAATTATCGCGCAAACCCGGGTCACCGGAGTATGTTGTTTTGTCCGTTGCCAGTTTGCAAAAAACGTTGGTTGAGATAAATAATTTAATTAATTATTTTAGCGGGGGCATTCGAACGGGCCGTTTCGACCCGAACGACCACCCCCAGGATTTTACAAACGGTCCACCTAACCCACCCTATTAATCCTAAGGCTACCAGATAATCTACCCACCCACTTTGGCCACCTCACCCCAACCTACCCTATGTCGCCACGTCGCCCTGTCCACCACCCCACCCAACCAGAAACCGCCACATGGTCTCCCTCTCTCTCTCCTCTCTATCACCAACCCACCCAGCATTACACGCCACGCACACACGCCAGCGCAGCAGCCTCTCCCCTCCCCTGGCCCCGCGCGGCCCACTTCCTTCCTCCCTGACCCGCTGCCACCTGGGCCCCTCCTCACTGGCTCCACGCGCCCTCCACGCGCCCCCACGCGCCGCCACACGCCCCCCCACGCACCCTCCACACGCCCTCCACACGCTTTCGCCGCGGCCCACCCGCGGGCCCCGCGCGACCCCGCCCTTCCCTGGACCACTCCCCCTGACCCCGGGTCCCACGGCCCCGCACCACCGACGCGACCCCACCCTAGGCCCCACTCGAGCCCCGCCTCCCTCTCTCCCTTGTCTCCCTCCCCACCCCTATCTCGCCTCCACCCTGCCCGCTTGCACCGCCTCCCGCCGCCGCTCCGGCACCCGCCTTCCTCGCCGGCGCCTGCTTCCGACACCGCGCCTCCGCCCTTCTCCCTCCGCGCCGCGCCTCCCCCGAGAGCTTCCCCGTGAGCGCCCCTCTCTCTCCAACCTCACCGCCGGTCGCTGCCTCCGCCCCGCCGCCAGGCCGCCTCTCCCCTACACCCCCGCCACCGCTCCTTCCGCTTCTCCCTCAGGCGCCGCTCCGCGCGAGCCGCCGCCCCGCCGCTCGCTGCGCCCGCGCTCGCCCCACCACCTGCAGCCGCGCCACCCGCGGCCGGCCATCCTCCTCCCTCCGCCCGCGCCCGCGGCCATCTCCTCCACCGCGTTACCCTGCCCCGAGCCCGTCTCCGGCGTCGACCACCGCCTCCATCCGCGCAGCCCCCTCCGGTCCCGAGCTGTCCGGCGCCCTTCGGCGAGCCTGCGCCGCCGCCAGGACATCCCCTTGCGTCCTCGAGCGCGTCACCCGAAGCCGGCCCTGCGCGGACCCGCCCTGCCCCAAGCCGAGCCCCGCCGCCGACAGCGGGCCCGTGTCGCCTCCACCAAGTCTAACCAACGCCGAGTGCCGCCTCACCAGCAAGCCAAGATCTCGATGTCAAGACCAACCCAATGCCCACACATCCGAGGAGGGGATGTGGTGCCAATCGGGGAAACGACAAGAACTTCTACCGGGAACCGAACCCCGAAGACCTAACCCCGGTGCGATGAGTACCCTCTTCCCGGCACGCCTAGCTCTCCCTCACGGAATCCGAAGACCCTGATCCGCGGAGTTCGACGGCGACCCTGAGCCGAAGCCCTCGAGCCCTCCTCCACGGATCCGATGGCGAACCCTGAAGACCGTTTCTACCCGGACGATAAGGATACCGACGCGGAACACCGAGAACTCCCCCTGAACGCCATGATCGTCGACATGACCCGAAGGCCGCGAATGCGACAAGAACGGCATCGGCCCGGAAGAATTCGACACGCCCCGACACCGAATCAAGACCTACTTCCCGAACGCGACAAGAACTACCCTGGACCCCGAGACCGGACCCTGGACCCTGTCGAACCCCGAACCCCGGAAGCCAAGTTCTTCGAGACCCTAATGTGTGACCTTTTCCTCGATACCCTGTTTTTATAAATGAAATCAACTGTTGCATTAAATCATTCATCTTGCATGCATATTGTCATGTGGTTTGGGGGCCTTATGCCGATTCACCTAATAAATAAACATGGGGCCTACATGCGAGCAAATCTAGTCTCATATTGGCCTCAGCTAAATTTGTGTAGCGAACCCGGTGCTACCTTTTGCCATGCTAGAACCACATTTAAATTGCGGGGTAGATAAACAACTTGAACCACTTGAATAATTGTCGGGACCCCGGTTCCGCTTAATATGACCTAATTGCATCGCACCTTGCCATGCCATACATCATACATGCATCATGCCGATCTTCTGCCGTTGTATTAAATAGTGCATCCGGTGTTTCTTCTAGTGTTTTGGTTCTTCGCGGATAAGGCCGTTGAGTTGATGTGAGCTTTGCCCCGATCTTCGGTTGAACCTTCGACAATGTTTTCAGGCAAGCATCTTCCCCTTTCTACCTATCTTACTTTTATAGTCTTTATTCCCTCCTGTTGATCTATTGCTATCTGTGTTGCGATGCTCTAGATTCCGTACCCTTGATATCCCTTGCAGCCATCTATTGCCTTGGACACATCCTATTACCTGTTGTTTGGTAGATAGTTGGACTTGCGCGTCGTAGTCGCTTGCTCAAGTGCTGTTGCGTGTTGTCAAGTGCCATAGTTGTTGATGAATGGCCGCATGTTGATGTTGGAGATGATCATAGTTTTACTTATCATTCACTTTAATTCCTGTTTAACAACTAAAATTGGAATAAGCAGAGGCATCGGTGGGTGATAGAAAATATTTGGTTTCCGAACGCCCACTTGTGTCCCGTAAGACCCCGAGTACTTGATACCTGTTCCTTGATTTATCGCGCTATCCACATCCGGGAGGTATATGGGACCCCCCTGAGCCAGAGCTTGATTCAGTCTTATTTCTTGGGGCCACAACTAGTTTGAGTTTTTATTACGATCTTGTACTTATGCCATGCTTTACTGCTTTATTTACGATTGTGCGAGGAGCACACTGTACTATTTAGGTATGCGGAGTGATTACGCGGTATCGACAAGCCCAGCCACACTTTCGGGTTCACAGTCGCTTACAGCCATTGGCGCAACCTTGAGTCCGTCTCGGAGCTTGCTTACTCCGTTGCGGGATCTACTCAAAGGGGTGGCCCCCTGAAATATTTCTGAATCCTATGATTGTTTAGTCGTGAAAGCCTCGTTGGGTTTTGTTTTGGTTTTTCCGAGGTTGATCGAGCGTGTGTTGCTATTGGTGCACCCCGGCCGGGTAAAACTTTCTGAAAGCCGTGTCCGCGGATATGGACGACTTGGAGCACAGTATCTCAATCATAGACAAGCATAACTAAAGTTTATTGCTATAAATTTGACTTTATAATGACTAGTAATCAGCTTCACTATAATGGAATGGCTAAATAATACTGCCCACAAATGCTTGCTTGGAGTGTCGCTTGCGACCATTGTACCTGTCTAGTAAGTATTGCAACTACAACGAAATGGCTGAATAAAAGTACCAACAACTGCTGGGTTTTGGGGTTATCTCATGCTAATTGTATCTGACTAGTAAGTGCTGCAACTACAATGGAATGGTAATTAAAAGTGCCCACTGCTTACTTTATCAAGATGATTATCTATACCTGACTAATAATTGCTGCAACGATAACCAAATAAGTAAAACTGCCAACTGTGTGAGCTCCTCGGTTGACTTCCTCGTTTGGTCTCGAGGGGGAAACGCCAGGATGGGTTTGTTTGATGATAGTATCAGGTTGGTTCCGAATAGGTCTTTCTTACCCCTCTCTAATTGCCGCCCGTTGTATCGAGTCTCTATAGGTTGTTTAGTGCATGCTGCCGCTGCCGCTCAGTCCACCATACCTATGTAGGCGAGGACCGCCGAATTCTATCCTCGCCGTGTACTGGCCTCAGTACTGATGCTCCTCTTTTTCCTTTGCCCCTTGGTCGGCACCCCTTTTGTTTAAGCAGGTTTTGAGATCGACGCCGTTAGCAGGGTTACCCTTCCGGCTTGGCCTGGGCAGGTTATGGACGCCATTGGTTATTCTTTAGGGCTCTTATCCCCATTTGCTTCTTGTCCGTAGTCGGACGCTCTACCGTTTTCAAGGTGATTTGGATCTTGTATATTATATCTGTATTCTTGACTCTTCGAGTCGCTGTTGTATATATCTGTTCTGTGGGTCCCATCGAGGACTGTTGTGTAATGTTATTACTTCGTTTTCCACCCGCACGAAAGTGCCTGGTGGGCACCTTTGAATCGTTTCTATGCGGGTTTGGCGGGTTTCGCTAAAACTTGCATAGGGTCGATTCTGAGGGTGTTACAGAGTGGTATCAGAGCTCAGCAGTTGCGATACCCCACAAGTCCAGCCTGTAGGATAACCTAGCTAACGGCCGAAGTAGAGTGTCAAAACTATTTTGCAAATCGTTTGGATAGTTCTGGCTAGGTCTGATTTTTACTCCTTACCCCTCTGCTATTCTCCTCTTACCTCTACGCGTTTTGAATCCGCTCTCTTCTCTCTCTTCGAGTCCAGGATTTCTCGTGGTTGGGTTTCCGTCGTACCTTCAGGGTGTCGCTTTCTCCCTTTGTAACGGAGGTGCTACGATCATCAATCTGCAACTTGTCTGTTGTACCCTCCTCCAATCTTTTGTTCTTGAGCTCCTTATCCATATGTGTTCCTTGCCGGATATCTGTGTCATTGAAAAGCATATGAGAAGGACGAGCATTGGTGAAGTTGGAGTTGACCTTGAGCATGTGTTGTTCATGCCAATGGAACCATCGTGAAACCTAATCATTGTGTCTTTCATACGATTTCTGCTGGCATCATCCCTTTGTTCCGGATACCGCCTATGAAGATCTTCAGTCTAAATCTCGAGAGTTGAGTTGCCTGATTCTCCTACTCATGTATAGAGTTGATAGTTTGTGTACGGGATGGACTGATCACCCTACCCGACTCTTACTGTTCGCTCTGTACATCGAACTGGTGGATCAATGTAACTTTTCCCTCTTCTTATGGAAGTTAGAGGTGGCCTTATCGTTTGATACCTCTACCTTCGTCCGTTGTTTATCCGGAGTGTTCTCTTGACGAACGGGATCAACGACCTCTTGTTAGTGGTGTCGCGGAGATCTACACGAAGCGAGAAGACGCAGATCGCCGACCTTTCCTTCCGGTACCATGAGGCGGATCTCGAGGGCGAGATCCATTGTTAGTGGTGTCGAATTGTGGCATCCCGCAAAACCACTACTAGAAAATCGCGTTGAATTTGTGCATTGCATCGTCATCATCATGCATTGTTTGCCAAAACTATTTTCGCAAAGCCCGTTTTGTTTTCTAAAAACGCCCCACCTTAATTATCGCGCAAACCCGGGTCACCGGAGTATGTTGTTTTGTCCGTTGCCAGTTTGCAAAAAACGCTGGTTGAGATAAATAATTTAACTAATTATTTTAGCGGGGGCAGTCGAACGGGCCGTTTCGACCCGAACGACCACCCCCAGGATTTTACAAACGGTCCACCTAACCCACCCTATTAATCCTAAGGCTACCAGATAATCTACCCACCCACTTTGGCCACCTCACCCCAACCTACCCTATGTCGCCACGTCGCCCTGTCCACCACCCCACCCAACCAGAAACCGCCACATGGTCTCCCTCTCTCTCTCCTCTCTATCACCAACCCACCCAGCATTACACGCCACGCACGCACGCCAGCGCAGCAGCCTCTCCCCTCCCCTGGCCCCGCGCGGCCCACTTCCTTCCTCCCTGACCCGCTGCCACCTGGGCCCCTCCTCCCTGGCTCCACGCGCCCTCCACGCGCCCCCACGCGCCGCCACACGCCCCCCCACGCGCCCTCCACACGCCCTCCACACGCTTTCGCCGCGGCCCACCCGCGGGCCCCGCGCGACCCCGCTTTTCCCTGGACCGCTCCCCCTGACCCCGGGTCCCACGGCCCCGCACCACCGACGCGACCCCACCCCAGGCCCCACTCGAGCCCCGCCTCCCTCTCTCCCTTGTCTCCCTCCCCACCCCGATCTCGCCTCCACCCTGCCCGCTTGCACCGCCTCCCGCCGCCGCTCCGGCACCCGCCTTCCTCGCCGGCGCCTGCTTCCGACACCGCGCCTCCGCCCTTCTCCCTCCGCGCCGCGCCTCCGCCCTTCTCCCTCCGCGCCGCGCCTCCCCCGAGAGCTTCCCCGCGAGCGCCCCTCTCTCTCCAACCTCACCGCCGGTCGCTGCCTCCGCCCCGCCGCCAGGCCGCCTCTCCCCTGCACCCCCGCCACCGCTCCTTCCCCTTCTCCCTCAGGCGCCGCTCCGCGCGAGCCGCCGCCCCGCCGCTCGCTGCGCCCGCGCTCGCCCCACTGCCTGCAGCCACGCCACCCGCGGCCGGCCATCCTCCTCCCTCCGCCCGCGCCCGCGGCCATCTCCTCCACCGCGTTACCCTGCCCCGAGCCCGTCTCCGGCGTCGACCACCGCCTCCATCCGCACAGCCCCCTCCGGTCCCGAGCTGTCCGGCGCCCTCCGGCGAGCCTGCGCCGCCGCCAGGACATCCCCTTGCGTCCTTGAGCGCGTCACCCGAAGCCGGCCCTGCGCGGACCCGCCCTGCCCCAAGCCGAGCCCCGCCGCCGACAGCGGGCCCGTGTCGCCTCCACCAAGTCTAACCAACGCCGAGTGCCACCTCACCAGCAAGCCAAGATCTCGACGTCAAGACCAACCAAATGCCCACACATCCGAGGAGGGGACGTGGTGCCAATCGGGGAAACGACAAGAACTTCTACCGGGAACCGAACCCCGAAGACCTAACCCCGGTGCGATGAGTACCCTCTTCCCGGCACGCCTAGCTCTCCCTCACGGAATCCGAAGACCCTGATCCGCGGAGTTCGACGGCGACCCTGAGCCGAAGCCCTCGAGCCCTCCTCCACGGATCCGATGGCGAACCCTGAAGACCGTTTCTACCCGGACGATAAGGATACCGACGCGGAACACCGAGAACTCCCCCTGAACGCCATGATCGTCGACATGACCCGAAGGCCGCGAATGCGACAAGAACGGCATCGGCCCGGAAGAATTCGACACGCCCCGACACCGAATCAAGACCTACTTCCCGAACGCGACAAGAACTACCCTGGACCCCGAGACCGGACCCTGGACCCTGTCGAACCCCGAACCCCGGAAGCCAAGTTCTTCGAGACCCTAATGTGTGACCTTTTCCTCGATACCCTGTTTTTATAAATGAAATCAACTGTTGCATTAAATCATTCATCTTGCATGCATATTGTCATGTGGTTTGGGGGCCTTATGCCGATTCACCTAATAAATAAACATGGGACCTACATGCGAGCAAATCTAGTCTCATATTGGCCTCAGCTAAATTTGTGTAGCGAACCCGGTGCTACCTTTTGCCATGCTAGAACCACATTTAAATTGCGGGGTAGATAAACAACTTGAACCACTTGAATAATTGTCGGGACCCCGGTTCCGCTTAATATGACCTAATTGCATCGCACCTTGCCATGCCATACATCATACATGCATCATGCCGATCTTCTGCCGTTGTATTAAATAGTGCATCCGGTGTTTCTTCTAGTGTTTTGGTTCTTCGCGGATAAGGCCGTTGAGTTGATGTGAGCTTCGCCCCGATCTTCGGTTGAACCTTCGACAATGTTTTCAGGCGAGCATCTTCCCCTTTCTACCTATCTTACTTTTATAGTCTTTATTCCCTCCTGTTGATCTATTGCTATCTGTGTTGCGATGCTCTAGATTCGTACCCTTGATATCCCTTGCAGCCATCTATTGCCTTGGACACATCCTATTACCTGTTGTTTGGTAGATAGTTGGACTTGCGCGTCGTAGTCGCTTGCTCAAGTGCTGTTGCGTGTTGTCAAGTGCCATAGTTGTTGATGAATGGCCGCATGTTGATGTTGGAGATGATCATAGTTTTACTTATCATTCACTTTAGTTCCTGTTTAACAACTAAAATTGGAATAAGCAGAGGCATCGGTGGGTGATAGAAAATATTTGGTTTCCGAACGCCCACTTGTGTCCCGTAAGACCCCGAGTACTTGATACCTGTTCCTTGATTTATCGCGCTATCCACATCCGGGAGGTATATGGGACCCCCCTGAGCCAGAGCTTGATTCAGTCTTATTTCTTGGGGCCACAACTAGTTTGAGGTTTTATTACGATCCTGTACTTATGCCATGCTTTACTGCTTTATTTACGATTGTGCGAGGAGCACACTGTACTATTTAGGTATGCGGAGTGATTACGCGGTATCGACAAGCCCAGCCACACTTTCGGGTTCCCAGTCGCTTACAGCCATTGGCGCAACCTTGAGTCCGTCTCGGAGCTTGCTTACTCCGTTGCGGGATCTACTCAAAGGGGTGGCCCCCTGAAATATTTCTGAATCCTGTGATTGTTCAGTCGTGAAAGCCTCGTTGGGTTTTGTTTTGGTTTTTCCGAGGTTGATCGAGCGTGTGTTGCTATTGGTGCACCCCGGCCGGGTAAAACTTTCTGAAAGCCGTGTCCGCGGATATGGACGACTTGGAGCACAGTATCTATAGGTTGTTTAGTGCATGCTGCCGCTGCCGCTCAGTCCACCATACCTATGTAGGCGAGGACCGCCGAATTCTATCCTCGCCGTGTACTGGCCTCAGTACTGACGCTCCTCTTTTTCCTTTGCCCCTTGGTCGGCACCCCTTTTGTTTAAGCAGGTTTTGAGATCGACGCCGTTAGCAGGGTTACCCTTCCGGCTTGGCCTGGGCAGGTTATGGACGCCATTGGTTATTCTTCAGGGCTCTTAGCCCCATTTGCTTCTTGTCCGTAGTCGGACGCTCTACTGTTTTCAAGGTGATTTGGATCTTGTATATTATATCTGTATTCTTGACTCTTCGAGTCGCTGTTGTATATATCTGTTCTGTGGGTCCCATCGAGGACTGTTGTGTAATGTTATTACTTCGTTTCCCACCCGCACGAAAGTGCCTGGTGGGCACCTTTGAATCGTTTCTATGCGGGTTTGGCGGGTTTCGCTAAAACTTGCATAGGGTCGATTCTGAGGGTGTTACAGCTGGCCGTGGCCTCCTGCACCGCGGTGTGGTATTGCAACAGTTGCTGTGATTTACCCCAATTCTCGATGTCGGAGGGACGGTGCCGCGGCGCAACCCCGGTGCCCTCAGCCTGCTGCCTAGGAACCTTGCTATGATGGTGGATAATGGTGATGCTGCTGGGACTGCTTCTTTCTCTGACACCGGTGGGACGGCAACGTTTGCAACCCCGGCGTCGGCCTCCTTGTCTACTACCACAACCATGTCTCTAGACAGGTAATGCTTAAGTGATCGGCCTTCGAGCTGATGAAATCGTTTAGGTGCAAAACTATGGTTCAGTGATGCTGTTCTTAACATACCTAGGATTTTTCCTAGAATATAAGGGATATTACTAAGTACTATGTTGTTGTTTACATTAGCATCTGTAGTTACAGAGTGTCACAATTCATAAGGGTGAACATTTGATTTGCTTAATTGCTTATTGTGAAAACAGTATGATCCCAGACTAGTTTCTACACATGATGCTTTTTAAATAATAAGAAGAGTCTACCTTTGTTTGACTAAACAATCAAGTATGTTTAAAAAAATATTGGTGCTAGCTCCTATTCTT
This sequence comes from Avena sativa, assembly GCA_916181665.1. Lineage (NCBI taxonomy): Eukaryota > Viridiplantae > Streptophyta > Magnoliopsida > Poales > Poaceae > Avena > Avena sativa. The sequence continues at coordinate 116,470,936 of OV702281.1, forward strand.
TTAAGATAGATAATGCATATTGTTTTCTTTGTGCAAAAGTGAATATGTTAAGTAAGAGCATGTATATGGTTGTCATTTGGACATACACTGATGGTAATGATAAGATGGTACTAGTCCAGATAATTATAGGCATGCCAACTTTCTATGATTTACTTCTATTTATGTGTATGGGATTTTTCTTGCAAATCACTTGATCACCCAAATACATGGGATATGGTCCAGGATGGTGTATATGTTTTATTAAGGATTTTCTATTGGCTATGTTGTACTTGTGTGACTTACAAATAGATTTTGGATGGATTTAATTGTTGTCTATCAAATGTGTATTACTACAGCAACCCTACTCTCATAAATTGATCAAAACTTATCTTGCTCACTTACTTAGCTAGCAAATGGTGCAAAGGCTGAGGTTTTATCTTGAGTCAAACACATACTAAGGTGGTTATGCTTAGCTAATCATAAGCTAGGTAAAATGATTGTAGAGATGAAATGATTTCTAGATTGGTGGCTAGGAACATGATTAGATTCATTTAATTGAGCTCTACTGCATAATGAAATGGGTATAGTGTCTGGCTCTAGTGACATCTAATGCACTGGTTGTTGTTGTTGTGGTGCGTCTACCTGGAGTGTGCACAGCAACAGCTGGGTAGCATGGCTTACTGTTGTGTTACAGCTGACTAGAAATATTTAATAGGCCAAGGATGAATAGACTGAGGCTGTAAGCACATGTTATCTTATGTAAATAAGGTGACCTTATCAATGATTCCTAAATTATTTGTCTAGGAAGATGATTTATGTGATATTTGTACTTGTTGGCAGATGAGCTTAAAATCTGTCTTTTGATGATCAGATAATTTAGTTAATTATAGTGGCTTTATTAGTTATGAGATTGCTACTGTGGAACCTTATTAACGGGTGCACAACAGCATGATCATAATGAATATGATTTTCTACTAATTTGACTAATGTAACTGGTCAAAGGTCATTTGTTCTTGTTGATTTATGTGTGTAACCAGTTCCAGCCTATGATGCAAAGGCTGAGGCACAAGATTTTAATAAGAACAGATTCTTGAGTGCTCCAAAGCTCTATGATGAGCCTTGCATAGCATTTCTATGCAAGACTGAGAGAACTATTCTTCATTACTACTTCCATTTGTTGTCTAAACAAATAAAAGTAGATAAGATGCTTGAATCTTAGTGTTGCAACCTACTTTGGAAAGGTAGCTGTTGTACTGATGTAGATGATGATTTCTTGGTGAGGTTGGCTCACACGAATGGATTTGATCTGATGTTGTTGATCTGGTTCAACAGCTACTTCATGTTCCTGACCTTCTCATCCTAGCTCCTCAAAATGATCCTTATGCTTGGGAAGATTGTTGGTATTGTATTATTAGTGTTCTTGGAAGAACAGGTAAGAGAACAATGGCTTCTTGGTGGTACCATGGAGAGTCTAAGGAATGGATATTGTGTGCGCATGTACTTGTTAACTATGGTGGCTTCCTTCTTATCTGGTTTCCTAGGTTGATGTGGTGTTGACAACAACCTATGTTGCATGTGTGTGTAAGCAGCTTGTGAGCTTCCTGTGTGCATGTCTCACCCAAATGGATTAGATCAAGTGAAAATGTGATATTTTACCTCTTTGCCTCTTACTTGCCCTTAGTGAAACTTGCCCCTAAGACAATGATGGTGTACTGAGGCCACAATCTGATTAAGAACAGATACTATGATTTGGCCCCTTTTTAATAAATACTCAATGATGAATTCAGGCTCTAGCAACTCTAGGCCAAATCTGAGAGTACAATAATAAACTAACCCCCTTATTCTTGTACTGTTGTTAGTCTGCTGTTTTGTTTTGCAAAAATCAGGATCAAAGGGATAATGAGAAGATCAAGAATTAGATAGAAAAATTATAGTTTCGGTTTTATCCTCTTGTGAGAACAATGTAATATGTTCATGTACAGAATTTAAGAATCCTTGTAACATTATTGATGTATTAATTATTATTTCTTTTCCTTTGTATAATATTGTTATTTCCTTTTCTATTTGAATAATGTAAAGACATTGTAATATTGTATTATTTTCAATAAAATTTACTTGTTTTATTTTTCTTTTATAAATTCATTTGCAAACAATGTAATATATATATCTTATTGTAATAAAGTCTTTTTAGTATGTATTTATGTAATTCAATTTTATATTTATTTTTTTAATAGTAGTGTACTTTTATTGAAGTTTCCACTATCCTTCTATTTGACTAAAATATTATACCTTGTTTAAAAATGAGAGTTCACCTCTTATTTTCTATTACAATTAGCTTAGAATTATTATTCCATTTCAAATTCTTTTAGGATTAAAATTCACCATTTTATTATTCAAATTTGAATTCCTTCCCCTCAAACACATAATTACAATAGAGCTTATGTCGAAATCCATCGCACATGTCCTGGTGTTTCCATCAGAACAAGAGAGATCTCGATCCCTCTACAACTCTTTTAGTTTTGCGTGAAAATTCCCCGGATTTTCTTATGCATGAATGCAATGCACAACTCTGTGTCCTCTTTATTTCTAGGTGCTAATCCTGGGATGTTACACCCATCCATCCATCCCTATGCCTACCGCACTCGAATCCTACTATTACCGTTGATGTTGCTATTGATGTTGCTGTTGCTTTGTTGTTGCTACTGATATACTTCTATGAGCAAGAACTATTTCTAGGTGGAGCTGAACTGACAACTCAGTTGTTAAGGCTTGCAAGTATTCTTTGGCTCCCCTTGTGTCGAATCAATAAATTGGGTAATACTACCCGCGAAGATTGTTGCGATCCCTTATACTTGTGGGTCATCATTAGTTCATTGTAAACTATTATATTGATACTAGTTTTGTCACAAAGTACAGATTAAGTTTATCTCAATACAAACTAAGGGTGGCACAATATAATGGAAAGTAAGTTCCATAATGGATTTGGATGAGTTTAAACATTAAGACATTCTAACAAATACTACAACAAAAGGCTAAGTATATGACTGCTATTATAGCAGCAAAAGAGGGTATTGATGTCAAATAGTTTGTTATCAAACTAGGTGTGGTTCACAGCGGGATAGTGTAACATCCCAAAATTCATGAATTACAAAAGCATGCATTGCATTCATATTGTCATATCATATTTGACTTGCACAAACAGTTTCAAACAAAAACTCCAAATACAACCATTAATATGCACATTTTATTAATCATATGTGGCATAGTTTTATTTATTTTCAAAGGGCCAAAGTGATTTTTGAGTGGACAAGTGTGTTTGTCACACTTTGGAGTGCAAGTTTCATTGTATAAAAATCTAGAAAATATTTGAATTCAAACAAGTTTGAAAATGGTTTGAAAATCATTCCTGGAAAATCAAACAGAAAAATAAAGAGCTAAAAGGAAAAAAATAAACACTACGCCAGCCAATTGTCCCACCACCAGACCCAGCCCATGATCCCACCCGGGAAACCCCTCCTCACCCCTCTGCTTCCTACCCCGCGCGCGCGCACCCACCCATTGACGTGTGGACCCCACAGCCAGGTCATCACTTCGTACTCAATTAGCGCCTGACGACCACCTCGCCGTTGTCGTTCACTGCCGTTGATTTTGCGGCTTAATTGCCATTGATTCGGAAAGTGCTTCCTACACCTTACCTTTCCTACTTAACCCTCTCCTCCTTCCGCTCTTTTCCTCTCACTCGCCACCCTCTATGGGCCGCTATGCTGTCCACAGGCGAGCTCGCACCGCCGCTGTCCCGAGCATCTACATCGAGCAAATACGGTAACCCTAGCTTACCCCATTCTCTCTGGTTGACGCTCGTGCACTCCCGTCCTCTTGCGCATCTAACCCACCATCTACTTATTTTCCTATGCCCTGTAGCACCGCCAACGACGACACCCGAGCGCACCCAACGCTGACCTCACCTCCGGCGAGGAATCCACGACGACTTCGCACTCCCTCGCCTCCATTTCGTCGACCATCGTCATCACCTCGTCCCCGTGCTTCAGTAACGATCAGTGCCTTCCCCTCTCACCCCCTAGAGCCGCCAGTACACCACCGGCAGGAGCATCTCCGCCGCTCTGGCCATTCGCGCCGCCCCACTATGGTCAAAGCGACCAGCACCGTTAGATCTAGATCTAGTGGATCAGATTAGATCACTTAACGAAGAGGTATCGGTAGATCTGGCCCGTGCGATTTCACTTAAATCCTGCGGCTCTCGTTGATCGATCCAACCGAACCGGTACGAGCCAATCAGACATAGCCACGTGTCTATGATTTTGTATTAAAATCTGTTTTTGAATCTATTAGGAATTTAAACTTGTAAAATTCATAACTTTTGTTATGTTTATCCAAAAAATGCAAATAATATATCATTGGATTCAGAAAAATACATTCTACATTACTGTCGGCTTAAAATTGTATTTTGCTTCGGGAAAAATAGGATTTTATGCAGAACACTTTATAGGCTTATTTTGACTTTAAATTTTGAGACAAATATAAGTTTGTTCAGACTTTAAATAGATGGTTTGCTATTCAGTATTGTTTGGTTAGACTTGTTAGTATAGAAAATTCATTTCATTTCATTTTCATGCATTCATATATATTTTTTCTTGATTATTTGAATGTGAATTTGGTGCTATTATTTTATGTGTAGATTTTGGTGCTAGTGGTGATTGTGAGTGTGAGGATTGTTGCTACTCCCCCAACTACTACCAAGGCAAGTGGTGCTTCATGTATATTGTCCTATTATTTTGACTATGCACTAGTGATATTTTTGAATAGGGCTTACATGGAATTTTTGCTAAGTATATAAATATGTTATGCCTTGGGAAATCCTAGTAGTTGTAGTCTTAGTAGAATTTTATCTAAGTTAAGATACTTGTTATGTTATCATGCTTAGCCTAGATAGTAGCAAACAAGGGTGGACTATATTCATGCTATGGAAATTTTTGCTAAGTCTTTTGACTTGTGTTTTTTCTTAATAAAACAACTAAGTGAATGAATCACCTGGGTGGAATGGTATGATGGTTTGTGTTGAGTGGTTACACAAGGACCATGTCTATGGTTTACCTTGTGTATCACACTTGTGGAAAGCCACCCAGGAACAAAGGGATTTGAGATACTTAGTGTTTGGAAGCTTCTAGTGCAACCACATGGCATATGGGCTCTACCTTGATCATATAAGTTGTATTAACTTAGCTAGATGGATAGTTGGTGGTAGGGTGATAGGATGGAACGCGTCCATGGTGGTCTAAGCGAAGGCTTCTGAAAGGTCTCGTCTCGATGCATGTCGAGTCTTGTGGGGAAAGTGCACCACCTCTCGAGAAGGTAAAACCTAAGTACTTAGCCATGTCCCCGGCAACGGACAATTTGAGCATCAAGACATTTAAGCTATCAAGGATCTCCTCACCCCAATTTCTAAGTTAAACACTTGTGGTCGAACAAGGGTTAAAGTTTCACCAATGTCTATTGGTGGTTCCTTGGGAGTTTTTGACAAACAAAAACTTAGTGTTTTGCAACTGATAGGTAAAACTCTATTTTGAGCAAAGCAAGTGTAAGCTATACTTAGACAAATTCACATAGATATTAGAATACACTATTCTACTATGGTATCACTTGCCAATACTATTCCAAATGTATTGACCTACTGTGGATGTAACTTATGATGTTGCAGGTTATTCTTATGGTGATTAGGGTTATGAGTCTACCCTCAACATGCTTGCCTGTGGCACATGAAGATGAAGACTTAGTTGTTTACTTTATATTGTGAACTCTTGTATTAAGCCTTTGGCTATGGATTTGTAAAATACTATGTTTATCTCTGGAATTATGTTGTAATAAAGACCTTTGTATCTGTGTACTTAATCTTAAATTGTGGATGCTAACATTTGATCCAGGGACTAGAATTGCAATCACAGGTACCTTTACCTTACAAAGGTGAGGTCTTACAGATGGTATCAGAGCACTGTGTTGCATGTAGGATTATGACCCTAAGTTGGATTAGACTAAGAAAACCACTAAGGAAAAATGCAACTCTTTGCAAATTCGACACTTGTCTTTTTCTTCTCGTAAACCTTTTCTAATCTTATTTCTCATCTCAATTTGTAGATGGACACCATCAACGAAGCCGTCAAGAAGGGACCACTCATGACCATGACTTTAGAATGTGAGATAGAGTTTCCCAAAGCACTCAAAACCCTTATGGTTAGCTTAGGGATACATGGTGAGGCCATGTACAAAGGATTCTCAGTGATGGATGAAGGATAAGAATTTTTGTGGGTGCAACTTCACTTGTACAAAAACAAGGGAGACAACCACAAAGAGTCGGGATTCTACATGGGCACCAACTCAGAAATGTATACGAAATTCTTTGACTCTGCAAGAAATGCAGCTTGGAATGCTATCAAGGAGCTTGGTGAATGACTCAAGTATAGAATGCTCAACACCCAAAATGATCTTAAGGAGGAAAAGAAGTATACCCAAGACTTAGAGAACGCCATAAAACGTCTAAGGGAGGATATCATAGACTTAGCATATGAGTGAGAATTATAACGTACTCCGCTAGTTGGACCACCACACTTGTCGTTTTCTCGCAAAAAATTGTCTAGGCTATGATTGAACCTTAGTACTTGTGGTAGACTTTGTATGCCATGACTTGTTTATTTTATGGATGATTGTATGCTTTGGCTATATTTTTACTGTCTTGTTTTTCTCTTACTTGTGTTGTTCTAATATTTCTCTATCATATACATTAGATGCCTAGCTTTCTGATCAGCACTACCGAGGAGTTCAATGAGACTCATTTTGGTTCACGTATCGTGCAGTTCACTAGTGTGCTCAACCTCCCACTTCCTAGTATCAAGGCACTTCATCTCACCAAGTTTGAGAGGAAGGATCTTTGGGGATTTAGAGTCACACGGCCAGGACGCCAGACGGAGCCACTCACGAAGGGGATTTCCTTCAAGCTAATGCACGATGACAAAGAGAAGGGTCTAGATGTAGTCATGCAGGAGCTACTCAGACTCCTCTGCGGACGCCACGCTACCGAGCTCAGGGGCCTCTACTTCCACCCGTTCGGGAGACATGACGAGGAGGGAGAGGCATTGGTGTATGAGGGTGTTGCTAGAGAGACGATAGAGCCAGTTCGTCTGTACCTACAGGACCTAGAGGGTCTTATTAGACACCTCGACACGGATAGGACCAACGTCATCCTTAGCAATGACGAGCTCTAGGTTCAGTTGAGGATGGTTTTCGTACAACTCACATCTCATCAGGAGTGATGAACTTGAAGAAGAAGGAGTTCCATAATCTAAAACAGCGTCACCGCAGTGTGGCTGAATACATTAAGGAGTTCAACAATCTGGCACACTATGCGCTGGATGAAGTTGATACTGATGCTAATAGGAAGGAGAAGTTCCCCGAGGGATTGAATGATGAAATGAACTTACAGCTATCTGTTGCATATGTCCCAACATACCAATCACTATGTGACAAGGCCACCATCTTGGAAAGCAAGATGAAGCAGGTTGAGAACATGAAGAGGAAGCATCACTTTGACAAGCACGGTTCGGGATCGTATCATAAACGTTCCCATGGTGATGATAGTGGACGTTCTGGATCCCACAAGCATGGGAAGTATAACAGCCACCACAACAGTAACCGTCACCATGACAATAAGCACCACCGTAGCCATGACAATGATAAGTACAAGAGCCACAAGAGTGGACACAAGAGCCAACACAGTGGGGAATGGCAATGGAAGTCAGCCTGCAAAAAGAGATATCAGTCAGGTTGAGTGCTTCAAATGCAAGAAAACTAGGCACTATGCAAATGAATTCCCAGAAAAGAAAGTTGAAGGAGCCAACAAGCCCAACCCTTTCCAGAAGGGACAAGTGAACCACATCAATGTGGAAGAGATATATGAAGAGTCTGATGCCATGGCTGGTAAGTTCAAGCTTAATTCTTTTCTAGCACTTGTTCTTTTTGATACCGGTGCACTGCATTCATTCATATCAAGAGCATTTGTTGATAAAAATGGACTTCCAACAGAAAATATTGGGTGTCCTATTAAAGTAAGCTCTCCCGGTGGAGAGATGATAGTGAACTTTGGATGTCACGATCTAGTGATAGAATTTGGAAAGTATAAGTTTCCAGTTAGTTTGATAATCCTAGATTCCCAAGGCTTGGATGTTATTTTGTGCATGGATTGGATGACTAAGTATGAAGGAGTACTAGATTGTGCCAATCGTAGTGTTACACTCATAACCCTTGATAAGAAACGGATTAGATTCAGGTCTAACTTTGAATCTAAAGGGAGCAAGCTAAATTATCTTAAGGGGGTTAGCATAGATGGTGTACCAGTTGTGAAGGAACATTCGGATGTGTTTCCAGAGGAATTACCAGGAATGCCACAAGATGGAGATGTGGTGTTTCTGATTGAATTGTTGCCAAGATCTGGACCAATAGCAAAGAGACCCTACAAGATGTCAGTTGATGAGTTAAAGGAACTCAAGAAACAACTTGGAGAATAGTTGCAGAAAGGATTTATTCAACCCAGTTCTTCATCTTGGGGAGCACCAGTTCTGTTTGTTGAGAAGAAGGATAGAAGCCAAAGGTTATGCATAGATTATCGTTCACTCAATGAGGTGACAAGAAAGAACAAGTACCCTCTACCTAGAATCAATGATCTATTTGATCAGCTAGAAGGAGCCCGAGTATTCTCAAAACTTAATCTCAGATCAGGATATTTTCAGCTAAAGATTAGAGAACAAGACATACCTAAGACTGCATTCACCACTAGGTATGGGTTATATCAGTATAACGTGATGCCATTTGGTTTGACAAATGCACCAGCCTATTTCATGAACATGATGAACAAAGTGTTCATGGAGTTTCTTGACAAGTTTGTTGTCGTATTCATCAACAACATTTTGATCTATTCCAAGAGAAAATAAGAGCATGAAGAACATTTGCGTTTGATAATTGAGAAGCTCAGGGAGCACAAGTTGTATGCCAAATTCAGCAAGTGTGAATTCTGGTTGAATGAAGTTGGATTTCTCGGACATATTGTGTCGGGAGATGGTATAGATGTCGATCCCGCAAAGGTGTCAGCTGTAACTGAGTGGGAATCTCCCAAGTCAGTGAAAGAAGTTCATAGTTTCCTAGTCTTGGCAGGATATTATAGAAGGTTCACTGAGAATTTCTCAAAGGTAGCTAAGCCAATGACGGAGTTACTTAAGAAAGATAAGAAGTTTGACGGGACTGAAGGTTGTGAAGTTAGTTTCCAGGAATTGAAGAAGAGACTAGTGTCAGCACCAGTCTTATGTCTGCCAGATTTGGAGAAGGATTTCCAATTTTGTTGTGATGCATCTCACCAAGGATTGGGTGGAGTTTTGATGCAAGAAGGGAAAGTTGTGGCTTATGCCTCAAGACAACTCAAAACTCATGAAGTGAATTATCCTACTCATGACTTAGAGTTAGCCTCTGTTGTCCATGCACTCAAAACATGGAGACATTATCTTTTGGGAAAGCGTTGTGAAGTGTTCACAGATCACAAAAGTTTGAAGTATATCTTCACTCAGAAAGAAATCAATATGAGACAAAGAAGATGGCTTGATCTCATCAAGGACCATGACTTGAGTTTGCAATACCACCCCGATAAAGCAAATTTTGTAGCGGATGCTTTAAGCTGTAAGGTTTATGTGAATGGCCTTACTAAGGGATAATTTCCAGATGATCTGTGTGCCCAATTCAAAGATCTCAGATTGGAGATAGTACCTGAAGGACATCTCATGTCATTGGATGTTCAACCCACATTGTTGGACAAGATCAAAGAAGCCCAGAAGTTGGACAAGGAAATTGAAGAGATAAAAGGGAAAATTAGCAAAGGTAAAGCTAAAGGATTCCATGAAGACGAACATGGTACCTTATGGATGGAAAACGTATCTGCATTCCGCAAGATCCAGAGCTTTGGAAACTGATTCTGCAGGAAGCACACAATTCACCATATTCTATTGATCCGAGTAACACCAAAATGTACATGGATGTGAAGGAAAGATTTTGGTGGATATTGCGGAGCATATTGCCTTGTGTGATATGTGTAGTGGAGTGAAAGCAGAACATCAGAAACCGACAGGGTTATTACAACCAATACCTATTCCTGATTGGAAGTGGGATAAGATTGGTATGGATTTTATCACCGGACTACCAAGGACTAGGTCCGGATATGATTCTATTGTTGGAGATATGCCCTAGAGGCAATAATAAAAGTGGTTATTATTATATATTTGTGTTTATGATAAATTTTTACATTCATGCTATAATAGTATTAGATGGAAACATTAATACTTGTGTGATTTGTAAACTAAATTAGAGTCCCTAGTAAAGCCTCTTTGTAATACTAGCCTGTTGGTTGATAGATGATCGTGGTTTCCCGAACATGAACATTGAGATGTTATTAACAACAAGATCATATCATTAGGATAATGGTATGATGGACATACTCCTATAGATAAGCGTAACATAAAGATCAAGTCATTTCAATAGTTTGTTTGCTATAAGCTTTCTGATACATAGTAACCTAATTCCTTCGACCATGTGATCATCCTAATCACCATCACCGGAAGGATGCTTTGATGACATCAAACACCACACCGTAACTGGGTGGCTATAAAGGTGGCATTGAGTGTTCAGAAAGTATGTGTTGAGGCACACTACTAGGAAACAGGCTGTTAGTGGCGCACCCGAAATGCCCATTCGTGGCGCACTAGCAGTGCGCCACGGGCCTTGCGCTACGGCTATCTCTCAGCCGTGGCGCACTGCCTAGTGCGCCACAGAAGTTTAGATACAGGCGTGGCGCACATGCCAGTGCGCCACAGAAGTTTGGGCAGGTGCGCCACGCGTATGAAACGGTAACCGTGGCGCACTAGGTGCTGTGCGCCACGGATATAAATTTCAAAATTCAAAAAAAAATCAGCAGATCTGGATCTCGTCGTCAGTGCCGTCGCGCGTCGGTGCAGGTCGCCGTCGTCGCCTCCTCGTCGTCACCTTGTTGTCGTCGTCGGAACTGCAAGGAGGAGGAGGAGAATAGGAGGAAGAGGAGGAGAAGAGGAGGAGAAGAAGAAGAGGAGGCAAAGGAGGAAGAGGAGGAGAAGAAGAAGAGGAGGAAGAGGAAGAGGAGGAAGAGGAGGAGAAGAAGAGGAGGCAGAGGAGGAAGATGAGGAGAAGAAGAGGAGGAGGAGAAGAAGAGAGGGAGGTAGGTAGGAAGAGATGGAGGAAGAGAGGGAGGAAGGGAGGTCGACGTCGCCGTTGTCACTGCGAGGAGGAGGAGAAGGAGGTCGACGTTGCGCCGTCACTGCAAGGAGAGGAGAAGGAGAAGGGAAAAGGAGAAGGGAGAAGGGAGAAGGGAGAAGGAAGAAGGAAGAAGGAAGAAGGAAGAAGGAAGAAGGAAGAAGGAAGAAGGAAGAAGGAGAAGGGAAAGGGAGAGGAAGAGGGAAAAGGGGAAGGGAAAAGGGGAAAGGGGAAAGGAAAAGGGAGGAGGGCGGGGTGGGGATTCAAATTTGAATCCCGCCCAAGCTTATCCGTGGCGCACTAGGTGTAGGTGCGCTACGGATAAGTCGCCCTGTTTTTTTTTCTGCAGGAAAAAACGGTTTTTTGACCGTAACTTTTTACTCTTTTCGAATTTTGAAAATCTAAAAAATCGCTAAACGACCTGGAATCTCGTTCTGGTCATTTTGGTATATTATACGATTTTTTTCGATATCGTATGCAAAAGTTACGGCCTTTTTACCGTGGCATTACTTTTTTTTGCAAATAAAGTTGAAACTCATTTCTGTTAATTTTACTAGAAGCTATACCACATTACCTACCTAAATATGAAAGGATTTAATTTTTTGAAGTGTTTATCATTTTCGTTTATTTTTTGCAAACCCTAAAAAGGCGATCCACGGGGGGGGAGTTGGTGCATGCCACTTAGGCGTAGGGCACTAGGGCAGAGTGCCCTACAGCTAAGTTTATACATCTGTGGCGCACTATGCCATGTGCGCCACAGATGTTTGTGGCCGTTTCACAGCAGAGGGGGCGTGCGCTTAGGCGTAGCGCACCCCCCCCCATGTGCGCCACAGATGACACTAACAACCGTGGCGCACATGACTATAGTGCGCTACAGATGTTTGGCGAGCGTCCAACAGGGCCCTGGACCACACACATCTGTGGCGCACTATAGTCATGTGCGCCACGGTTGTTCTAGTTACTAGTAGGGCACTGCCCACAGGTGAGCCATGCCTGTTTTAGCCGTGGGGCACTTCAACCATGTGAGACACGGATGTGCTGATTACCTATAGCTGTTTTCCTAGTAGTGGCACATGGATCAAGAGTGGGATTTGTCCATCCATATGAAAGATAGATATACTCTGGGCCCTCTCGGTGGAATGTCATCCAATTAGCTTGCAAGCATGTGACTGGATCACAAGGGATCACATATCACGGGAATGAGAAAAGAGTACTTATCGGTAACGAGGTTGAACTAGGTATGCAGAGATACTGACGATCAAACCTCGGATAAGTAAACTATCGCGAGACAAAGGGAAATTGGTATCGTATGTAAGTGGTTCATTCGATCGCAAAGTAATTCTCACATCCCAAATTTTAGATTTGGTCTTGCATATCATTCATGTCATTGCATCATATCTTTCCATGCAAAACCGTCGAGTAGAAAGTTTCGGCGAAACGCCTTTTGCAAAACCCTATTTTACTTCGCTACGAGTTTCCTGCGGGAGGCTTTAGAAGGACTTGCGACAACCACCCCTGTAGGTTCGAGTTTTCACGCAAACCTTGACGAAAGGTTGTTCCCCTCGACGATACGAACCCGTAGGCGCAAGAATCGCTCCAATCGGAGTTCGTATGCAAAAGCCTCGGACGTTTTAGTAATCCGCCGGAAAACGGTCCGAAAATCCGGACCGATTTCCGAGTTGGAGTCAATTTCCCGGACCGAATCTGAGTAGAATTCGCGCGAGGGACTATTTAAAGAGGGACCCACCGCCGCCTCGTACCCCGTGCCGCCCCAGCCCCCGACCCCGCCGCCTCTCCCCACGTGCGCGCGCCTCCCTGGCTGATCGCATCGCCGCCGCCGCCGCCGGCCACCGCCGGCCATCTCCGCCATCGTCGCCAGGTGCGCCTCCCCCTCCTCTATCTATTCTCGCCACCAAGACCGCGCGCCACCGCCGCCATCACCGCCGCCGTCGCCTGCGCCTCCCCGCCTCGGCCCGCTACCGCCGCCGACCGCCGCACCACCGGCCGCCGCCCCGGCCGCCGCTTCGCTCGCCCCTCACCGCGCCAGCCGCCGCCTTGCCAACCGCTGCGTGCGCCTCGAGCTGCTGCAGCGCCTGCGCCGCCGTCCACCCCCGCGTGCCCGCGCGACCGCGCGCTCGCCGCCGCCGCCTTGCTGCGCTGCTGCCGCGCCGCCGCTGCCTTGTTGCGCGCGCTGCGCGCTGCTCGCTGCTCGCTGCGCTGCCGCGTGCGCTCGCCCGCGCGCATCATCGCATGCGCGCATGCATGCACGCATACACGCACGTGCGCGCCGTCTTGTGCGCGCGCAATTATTTTTCTCGGACCCGTAGTTGACCTTGTGTATCCGCGCAGGAAGGATCTCGTCGCCGGAAGTGATCGCCACCGCCGTCCGGAGCTCGCCGCACCTTCCGGAGTCCGTTTCGCCGTCCGTTTCCGGTAAGACAACAGCCACCGTCAGATCTCAGATCAGCGGCCTAGATCGTTAGTTGACTGGTCAGCACTCAGGCGTTGACTAGTCAGACGCCCAGTCAGCGCCCAGTCAGCAGACGCTTTGACCAGTCAACAGACACAGTTGACTAGGTCAATTTCGTTAATCCCTTTAGTTGGCAGATTTCGGTAGAATCTTGTAAATTGCTTAGAAATTCAACCGCTTGGCCAAAAATTGCAAATAAAATATGTATGGGTTCAGTGAGTCGTGTAGAATCTCGTTGTACCTTTGGTTCAGACTTTTACTGTCAGGTTTAGTACAGTTTAATCAAACTAGTTAGTGGCCTTTTCGGAGTAATAAATTCGTAGAAAAAGATCCGTAGCTCCAAAAATCGCGTGTGATATGTCTATTGGCTTATCTCATCGTGAATTAAAAAGGTAGGCTTACAGTAAAAACTTCTGCAGAAACTGTCTATTGGCTTTCTGCAGTGTTTTAATTACTCGGGGAGTTTTATAATTCCTTTTTGAGTAATTTCAGTTGGTGCTATTTCTTTTCAGCGATGCCCATACTGTAGAATTTTCCCAAGATTTTACGAACAGTATTCTACCGGTAGCGAATTATTTAAGTTCTAGTTCTAGTTGTGGACACTACTTTTGGCTAATAGTTTCCCTAGCGCTAAAACTATTTTTCCATGCATGCAATCGGTAGTGTTATGTTATAGGATGTTGTGGTGCAGCTGTAGCACCAATTCACTTATCGTTCATGCATTCATGCATCATATTTTTTGCATATGCTTGTGCATTGTTTGTTTATGATTGCAATTGTATCGTGTAGATTGTGTTGAGTGCAACGCCTGCTCGTGTGAGGATTGTGCTCCAGACCGCTACAACCAAGGCAAGTAGATGCTACTTTGTTCATGATATCGTCCTACTATTTTCAATGCATTGTCGTGTATTTTGTAGATGCATGTGTAGGATGATACTATCGCTATGCTATGTCCTATTATGTGGTAGGGCCTTCCTTGTAGATGAACCACCGTTGGTAGATGTGCCTAGCCATGCTATGTTGAACGAGGGCTGGGTTACATCCTTGATACTTGTTTTCTCAAAGTATTGGTTTGTGAAAACTAAAAACAACTTAATCAATGAACCCCCTGGGTGTGATGGTATTGATAATTTTTGGTGGTTTCATTGCGGAAAGGCACCTAGGTATCAAGAGAGAATGATTGCCTTCTTTATTGTGTAGCTTACGTGTACAACCATGTGCCAATAATGAAATGGGCGGTTGGTTGGACTTAGTAGGTTGTGGTAACTCGAACCCGCGTATCCAGAGATGTAGAATTTTGGTAGGTTGGACCGGTGCGCGTCGGGATTGAGGAGCTACTTCCCGAACAGTCTCTTCTTGGACTTATCCCTATCATCACCCAAAATGAGAGTGATGGTACGAGCTGGGCTGGCCAAGTCACATGGGTAAAGTGTACTAACCTATGCAGAGTGTATAAACTAATCGATTAGCCGTGTCCCCGGTTATGGACATCTGAGTTGCTAGATATTGATTCCATGACATGTTTCTCGCTCATTCTAATTTCATAATTGCTTTAATATTGTTGGGTTAACTTAATTGGGATCTTTTCAAAGAAAATCAAAAACTGTTTATGAAAGTAGGACAAATGTATTTGCAAATGCAAGCCAGACACAGCTCCACTTGCCAAATATGCATGTAGATGTTAGTACTATTGTCTCCTCTACTAGCTCTACTTGCCATACATTCCATGTATTGACCCTTCGGGGCTGCTACGTTTCATGTTGCAGGTTATTCCGATTCTGATTGATCGTTATAGGCCACGGTACTCCACTCGGCACTTGTTCACTTGTGGGCAATTTGAAGATTGGAGGATTTACATGTTTATGTTGCTACCTGAATAATTTGAGCTAGCTTTATGCTAAGCTTTTATTGTAATAATGGTACTCTGGATCTTTGTAGTACATGATACACGGTTATTTTGCTATGTTATCTATCTTACTCTATTGTGGGCCAGTGAACCGATCCAGGGATTGGCATGTCACATAGAGGCCACGGTCTTTTCAGAACCGGGGTGTCACATGATGGTATCAGAGCCCGTGTGTCGACTGTAGGATCGTGACCTAGGATTGAATTAGGAAGCCATAGAATTATTAAGCCTATATTAACTCTGTCTTTCCTCTTATGCCTTTCACCCTCGTAAATTCTTACCATATGCTATTCTCACACTTTCCTCTTTTACTTGATAGATGGGAGACGTCAGGACTGAGTATGTCACCATGGAGTCACCAAGGCCCTTTGCAAGGCAGTTAGCTCAGCTCTCTCAGTCATTGGGATTGCCACTGCCTATGTTCAAGGGAAGAAGGCTGTACACCTATGGATATGGAGAGGATGCATGGGAGATTACTACCTTCATATTCAGAGATGCCGCCTTGCCAAACCCCGCGCATTTGGTCTACACCAAGATGTACTGCAACTGGGGACTTGGAATCAACTTGGCCATACATGAAGCCCTGTCTCGCCAGTGCCACTATGTCCGACACCTACTGCCTGCAGATTCACCTTACTGTTACTATGGAAGGCGTGATGAAGGGAACATTGTGATTACCCCGGGCGACAGGAACAACATGTCGCCCCGTCGGAGGCACATAGAGGACATGGAAAGGGAGAATGGAGCTCTAGCAGAGAAGGTGAGGATGATAAAGGAGATTGCAGATTTTACAAGCAATGGTATGGTGGTCCAAGGACAGGAGATTGACACTTTGCATGAAGCTGTGGGAGTTCTGGAGAATGCCCTGATAGCCAGAGATGAAACCATAGCACATCTTCATGGTACGGTGCAGGAGAACGCCCAGAACTTACAGCAATTGCAAGGGACAGTCCAGGAAAGGGACCAAACTATTGAAGCTATGACAGCCCAGATTGCCGCTCTCCAAGCACAGCTGAATCCACCCTCTGATGATGACAATGGAGATGATGGCAACAATGGGGATGATGATGACAGTGGAGACGATGATGATGATGAGGACGAGGATGATGATGATGGAGACGATGATGGTGGAGGAGATGAAGCTGTTGCTGTTGCAGCTGAGAATGAAGAAGAAGAGGAGGATCCAGAAGAGGTGGAGTTTGAAGTCTCAAGTGATGGTTCAGGAGAGGTGTACACTCTGCCTCCATGGTTGTACCGCGAGCCGAAGCGCCAACGCATGACCGCAAGGACCTACCTCAATCTCTTCAAGAAGTAGATAGAAGTCCACCAATTAGTCCTTGTTAGGCAAATTCTTTAGGATTAGTCTCGATCGTTGTGAAGCTTAGTTCGTGTTAGTTTAAGAGTGTTTAGTTGCTTATTTGTGTACTCCAATATCCCAGAAATTATTTGTGCGAATCTTATGAAAGGGTTATGGCAATTTGGTTATCCTCTGTGTTATTTTCGCTGCAGTTTTTCTGCTGATACAGCAGTACTGAGAGATTTTTCATATTTTTCTGGTAACTCGGAAAAATCTGAAAAAAATTGGGCTGATGCGAAACTCCCTGTGATCTATGCACAAAAATCAGCTAAATTTTCTGACGAGTTTAAGTCAGGCGAAAAAATTCGTGAACGCTGCTGGACTGTTCTGGCAGAATTGCTGTTTCGTTGATTAGTTGATCTATTGTTTAGTTAACCATTGCCAACTCTTGCAAAACTATTTCAGTAGGTATATACTGCTAGGATAACACCTGGGATGTTGCTGGATCGCTTGTTTGATGATGTGTTGCTTGCTTGTGATTGTCTGCTATTGTTTGTTGTTGTTTGATCATATGCATGGGTAGAATCCTATTATCGTAGTTAATTCTTTCTAAACTTACCTATGCTGAACCGCAGATGCCTCCCCGCCGCCAACCCACTGAGATGGAGCAGCTCATGGCAGCTCAGGCACAGCTGACCCAAGTGATGACTCAGTTCATGGCAAATCAGAACAACAACAATGGAAACAATCAGCCTCAGAGAGATGCTCTCACCAGATTTCTGAGGTTAAGGCCAGCTAAGTTCTCTACTGCAACGGAACCAATGGTTGCTCTCGAATGGTTGCGTTCAGTCAACAAGGATCTAGTACCTGTCGGATGCACTGATGCTGAGAAGGTGAGGTTTGCCGCTCACCTACTGGAGGGACCAGCCGCTTCTTGGTGGGACACATTTCAGATCACCCACCCGCTGGATACCGTGACTTGGGCAATGTTCGAGGAAGGTTTCAGGACCAACCACGTGTCTTCAGGAGTTCTGAGCCTGAAGAGGAAGGAGTTCCGCAACTTGCGCCAAACCAATCGTTCCGTGGCCGAGTACATTGAGGAGTTCAACAACCTGTCCCGTTATGCACCTGAGGATGTTAACACTGATGCCAAAAGGAGGGAGAGATTCCTGGATGGCCTCAGTGATGAGATTTCAGTACAGCTACTTGTGGTTTACTGCCCCACTTTCCAGGAGCTTATGGACAAGGCCAGGATCTTGGAGGGGAAGCACAAACAAGTGGAGAACCGCAAGAGAAAGAACAACAATCACCATTTTGGTTCACACCACAAGACTCACACTTCATATGATGGATACTCCAAGCATGGAGGAAGTGACCATGGGAGCCATGACCGCCGCGATGGACATCGCCATGACAACCACAGGAGCAGCCACCACAACCACAAGGGAGGACACTCTCACCACTCAGGAGGACACGGTGGACATGACCGCAACCGTGATCGCAGCTTTGTGAAGAAGGATCTGAGTGAGGTGACGTGCTTCAAGTGCAAGCAGAAGGGACACTATGCTGACAACTGTCCGGAGAGGAAAGGACTCAAGCCAACCAACGGCGAGAAGGCCACAGTGAACCACATGAATGTGGAGGAGATTCCAGATGAGCCTGACCTTGTGATTGGTAAGTTCCCAATCAACACTTACCCTGCACTTATACTTTTCGATACTGGTGCATCACATTCATTCATATCAAGGGCATTTGTGGATAAGTATGATTTACCTACTGAGTCTATAAAAAGGTCTATTAGAGTGAGTTCACCTGGAGGAGATATGATAGCTAGCGCGGGATGCCGCGACTTGACTGTGAGGATTGGAACACACAACTTCATTGCACATCTAGTAGTGTTGGATTCACATGGATTAGATGTTATTCTGGGTATGGATTGGATGTCTATGCATGGGGGACACATAGATTGTGCACAGCGAGCTGTTTCACTCAAAACCCCGGATGGTAAGAGGATTAGATTCAAGTCAGCTGTACGACCAGGAAGGTGTAAGTTGAATTCTCTTAAGGGGGTTAGCATGGATACTGTGCTAGTGATTAGGGATTACCCCGACGTGTTTCCGGAAGAGCTGCCAGGGATGCCACCTGACAGGGATGTAGAGTTTCTTATCGACCTGATGCCGGGAACAAGACCAATAGCAAAGAAACCATATAAGATGGATGTGGATGAGCTGAAAGAATTGAAGAAGTAGTTGAAAGAACAGCTGGAAAAGGGATTCATTCAGCCTAGTGCGTCGTCATGGGGAGCACCTGTGTTGTTTGTAGAGAAGAAAGACAGCACCAAGAGATTAGTGGTGGACTATCGTTCGCTGAATGAAGTAACCATCAAGAACAAGTACCCTCTGCCGAACATAAACGATTTGTTTGATCAACTGGAAGGAGCAAAGGTGTTCAGCAAGATTGATCTGCGATCCGGCTACTTTCAATTGAAGATCCGAGAGGAGGACGTACCAAAAACCGCCTTCACCACTAGGTATGGTTTATATGAGTATACAGTTATGTCTTTTGGACTAACGAATGCCCCGG
The DNA here is from genome assembly GCA_916181665.1 of Avena sativa. Taxonomy (NCBI): domain Eukaryota; kingdom Viridiplantae; phylum Streptophyta; class Magnoliopsida; order Poales; family Poaceae; genus Avena; species Avena sativa. The sequence goes on from OV702281.1 coordinate 116,490,502, forward strand.
CATACTTCATGACCATGATGAACAAGGTATTTATGGAGTATTTGGACAAGTTCGTGGTGGTGTTTATTGATGACATACTGATATATTCCAAGGATGATGCTGAGCATGAGAAACATCTGAGGATGATTATGGAGAAGCTGAGGGAACATAAGCTGTATGCCAAATTCAGCAAGTGTGAATTCTGGCTTAACACTGTTGGGTTTCTTGGACACGTAGTGTCAGGAGAAGGAACTGTTGTTGATCCAAACAAATTGACTGCAGTAACAGAGTGTGAAGCGCCCAAGAATGCAGGAGAGATTCGAAGCTTTTTGGGACTTGCTGGATATTACAGGAGGTTCATTGAAAACTTTTCCAAGATTGCAAAGCCAATGACTGAACTTCTGAAGAAGGAGAGGAAGTTTGAATGGTCAGACGTATGTGAAGCCAGCTTTCAGAAACTGAAGCGTCGACTAGTGACCGCGCCTGTTCTGTGTTTACCAGATCTTCAGAAGGATTTCCAAGTGTACTGTGATGCTTCACGACAGAGACTTGGGAGTGTGCTGATGCAAGATGGGATAGTAGTGTCATATGCCTCGCGACAACTCAAGCACCATGAGCGGAATTACCCCACACACGACTTGGAGTTAGCGTCAGTGGTTCATGCGCTCAAGGTATGGAGGCATTACTTAATGGGAAAACACTGTGATGTGTACACCGACCACAAGAGCCTGAAATACATATTTACACAGAAGGAATTGAACATGAGACAAAGGAGATGGTTGGAGCTTATCAAGTATTATGATATGAATCTACAATACCACCCAGGAAAGGCCAATGTAGTAGCTGATGCTCTGAGCAGAAAGGTTTATGCCAATGGATTGACAATTGGTGAATTGCCTGAGGACTTGTGCAAGCAATTCAAGGACCTTAGACTGGAAGTAGTATCTGAAGGATACCTGGCAACAATGGAAGTCCAACCGACGCTACAGGACAGGATCATAAAGGCTCAGATAGGAGACAAAGAGATAGATGAAGTTAAGGAAAAGATGAAGGAAGGTCGAGCAAGGGAATTCCGCGAGGATGAGCAAGGAACCCTGTGGTACGGAGATCGTTTGTGCGTTCCCAACGATCCCGAGATAAGGAAGTTGATTCTGCAGGAAGCTCATGACTCGCCATATTCCATACATCCGGGCAATACGAAGATGTATATGGACCTAAAGGACAGATTCTAGTGGAACAACATGAAAGGAGACATCGCAGAGCATATTGCCCTATGTGATGTATGTAGCCGAGTAAAGGCAGAACACCAGAAGCCAGCAGGACTGCTACAGCCGTTGCCCGTGCCGGAATGGAAGTGGGATAGAGTGGGGATGGATTTTATCACAGGATTGCCCAGGACCAGGTCAGGGTATGACTCCATTTGGGTAGTGGTCGACCATTTGACCAAGGTAGCCCACTTCATACTGGTAAAGACGACCTATACGAGTGCAAAGTTGGCCAAGATTTACATGGACAAGATTGTGTGCCTACATGGAGTTCCCAAGAGTATCGTATCTGACAGAGGCACCCAATTTACCTCACACTTCTGGCGCCAGTTACACGAGTCACTTGGGACTAGATTGGAGTTTAGCACAGCGTTTCACCCACAGACTGATGGACAGACCGAGAGGGTGAATCAGATTTTGGAAGACATGCTGAGAGCTTGCGCTTTGGCTCATGGTTCTAGTTGGGACGATAATTTGCCGTATGCGGAGTTTTCCTACAACAACAGCTATCAAACCAGCATCAAGACGTCACCGTTTGATGTGCTGTATGGGAAACGGTGCCGAACACCATTGCTATGGGATGGAGTAGGAGAACGTCAGTTGTTTGGGCCTGATTTGATCAAGGACGCTGAGGAGAAGGTCGCCTTGATTAGGGACAGGCTGAAGGTAGCACAATCAAGACAGAAGAGCTACGCTGACGCCAAGCGCAAGGAAGTGGTGTATGAGATAGGTGATAGAGCATACCTCAGAGTATCGCCGCTTCGTGGAATCGAGAGATTTGGTATTAAGGGTAAGCTGGCACCTCGATTTATTGGACCATATCGAGTCTTAGCACGCAAAGGAGAAGTTGCTTATCAGTTGGAGTTGCCAGAAGCTCTGTCCGCTGTTCACAATGTGTTCCACGTGTCCCAGCTGAAGAAGTGCCATCCGGAGATGGTGGATACACCATTGAGAGACACTGTACCGCTAGAGGAGGTTCAGCTAGAGAATGATTTGACCTATAAGAAACCGGTCAAGATTCTGGAAACAGCAGAGAGGATTACCCGTACCAAGACGATCAGGTTTTGCAAGGTGCAGTGGAGCCACCACACGAAAGAGGAAGCCACTTGGGAGCGTGAGATGACATCCGAGAGGACTACCCACACCTATTTGCTAGCCGCGCCGAATCTCGAGGACGAGATTCATCTTAAGGGGGTTAGTCTTGTCACATCCCAAATTTTAGATTTGGTCTTGCATATCATTCATGTCATTGCATCATATCTTTCCATGCAAAACCGTCGAGTAGAAAGTTTCGGCGAAACGCCTTTTGCAAAACCCTATTTTACTTCGCTACGAGTTTCCTGCGGGAGGCTTTAGAAGGACTTGCGACAACCACCCCTGTAGGTTCGAGTTTTCGCGCAAACCTTGACGAAAGGTTGTTCCCCTCGACGATACGAACCCGTAGGCGCGAGAATCGCTCCAATCGGAGTTCGTATGCAAAAGCCTCGGACGTTTTAGTAATCCGCCGGAAAACGGTCCGAAAATCCGGACCGATTTCCGAGTTGGAGTCAATTTCCCGGACCGAATCTGAGTAGAATTCGCGCGAGGGACTATTTAAAGAGGGACCCACCGCCGCCTCGTAACCCATGCCGCCCCAGCCCCCGACCCCGCCGCCTCTCCCCACGCGCGCGCGCCTCCCTGGCCGATCGCATCGCCGCCGCCGCCTCCTTGGCCGCAGCCGCCGCCGGCCACCACCCGCCACCGCCGGCCATCTCCGCCATCGTCGCCAGGTGCGCCTCCCCCTCCTCTATCTATTCCCGCCACCAAGACCGCGCGCCACCGCCGCCATCACCGCCGCCGTCGCCTGCGCCTCCCCGCCTCGGCCCGCTACCGCCGCCGACCGCCGCACCACCGGCCGCCGCCCCGACCGCCGCCTCGCTCGCCCCTCACCGCGCCAGCCGCCGCCTCGCCAACCGCTGCGTGCGCCGCGAGCTGCTGCAGCGCCTGCGCCGCCGCCCACCCCCGCGTGCCCGCGTGCCCGCGCGCTCGCCGCCGCCGCCTTGCTGCGTTGCTGCCGCGCCGCCGCTGCCTTGCCGCGCGCGCTGCGCGCTGCTCGCTGCGCTGCCGCGTGCGCTCGCCCGCGCGCGTCATCGCGTGCGCGCATGCATGCACGCATACACGCACGTGCGCGCCGTCTTGTGCGCACGCAATTATTTTTCTTGGACCCGTAGTTGACCTTGTGTATCCGCGCAGGAAGGATCTCGTCGCCGGAAGTGATCGCCACCGCCGTCCGGAGCTCGCCGCACCTTCCGGAGTCCGTTTCGCCGTCCGTTTCCGGTAAGACAACAGCCACCGTCAGATCTCAGATCAGCGGCCTAGATCGTTAGTTGACTGGTCAGCACTCAGGCGTTGACTAGTCAGACGCCCAGTCAGCGCCCAGTCAGCAGACACTTTGACCAGTCAACAGACACAGTTGACTGGGTCAATTTCGTTAATCCCTTTAGTTGGCAGATTTCGGTAGAATCTTGTAAATTGCGTAGAAATTCAACCGCTTGGCCAAAAATTGCAAATAAAATATGTACAGGTTCAGTGAGTCGTGTAGAATCTCGCTGTACCTTTGGTTCAGACTTTTACTGTCAGGTTTAGTACAGTTTAATCAAACTAGTTAGTGGCCTTTTCGGAGTAATAAATTCGTAGAAAAAGATCCGTAGCTCCAAAAATTGCGTGTGATATGTCCCTGAACTCGTATGAACGAGTGGAATCTCATCGTGAATTAAAACGGTAGGCTTACAGTAAAATCTTCTGCAGAAACTGTCTATTGGCTTTCTGTAGTGTTTTAATTACTCGGGGATTTTTATAATTCCTTTTTGAGTAATTCCAGTTGGTACTGTTTCTTTTCAGCGATGCCCATACTGTAGAATTTTCCCAAGATTTTACGAACAGTATTCTACCGGTAGCGAATTATTTAAGTTCTAGCTCTAGTTGTGGACACTACTTTTGGCTAATAGTTTCCCTAGCGCTAAAACTATTTTTCCATGCATGCAATCGGTAGTGTTATGTTATAGGATGTTGTGGTGCAGATGTAGCACCAATTCACTTGTCGTTCATGCATTCATGCATCATATTTGTTGCATATGCTTGTGCATTGTTTGTTTATGATTGCAATTGTATCGTGTAGATTGTGTTGAGTGCAACGCCTGCTCGTGTGAGGATTGTGCTCCAGACCGCTACAACCAAGGCAAGTAGATGCTACTTTGTTCATGATATCGTCCTACTATTTTCAATGCATTGTCGTGTATTTTGTAGATGCATGTGTAGGATGATACTATCGCTATGCTATGTCCTATTATGTGGTAGGGCCTTCCTTGTAGATGAACCACCGTTGGTAGATGTGCCTAGCCATGCTATGTTGAACGAGGGCTGGGTTACATCATTGATACTTGTTTTCTCAAAGTATTGGTTTGTGAAAACTAAAAACAACTTAATCAATGAACCCCCTGGGTGTGATGGTATTGATAATTTTTGGTGGTTTCATTGCGGAAAGGCACCTAGGTATCAAGAGAGAATGATTGGCTTCTTTATTGTGTAGCTTACGTGTACAACCATGTGCCAATAATGAAATGGGCGGTTGGTTGGACTTAGTAGGTTGTGGTAACTCGAACCCGCGTATCCAGAGATGTAGAATTTTGGTAGGTTGGACCGGTGCGCGTCGGGATTGAGGAGCTACTTCCCGAACAGTCTCTTCTTGGACTTCTCCCTATCATCACCCAAAATGAGAGTGATGGTACGAGCTGGGCTGGCCAAGTCACATGGGTAAAGTGTACTAACCTATGCAGAGTGTATAAACTAATCGATTAGCCGTGTCCCCGGTTATGGACATCTGAGTTGCTAGATATTGATTCCATGACATGTTTCTCGCTCATTCTAATTTCATAATTGCTTTAATGTTGTTGGGTTAACTTAATTGGGATCTTTTCAAAGAAAATCAAAAACTGTTTATGAAAGTAGGACAAATGTATCTGCAAATGCAAGCCAGACACAGCTCCACTTGCCAAATATGCATGTAGATGTTAGTACTATTGTCTCCTTTACTAGCTCTACTTGCCATACATTCCATGTATTGACCCTTCGGGGCTGCTACGTTTCATGTTGCAGGTTATTCCGATTCTGATTGATCGTTATAGGCCACGGTACTCCACTCGGCACTTGTTCACTTGTGGGCAATTTCAAGATTGGAGGATTTACATGTTTATGTTGCTACCTGAATAATTTGAGCTAGCTTTATGCTAAGCTTTTATTGTAATAATGGTACTCTGGATCTTTGTAGTACATGATACACGGTTATTTTGCTATGTTATCTATCTTACTCTATTGTGGGCCAATGAACCGATCCAGGGATTGGCATGTCACATAGAGGCCACGGTCTTTTCAGAACCGGGGTGTCACAGTAATCGTAGAAATAAGTGGGAGCCATATGAATTTCCAGATTCCTCTATTGGTTAGACCGGAGAAGTGTCTCGGTCATGTCCGCATAATTCACGAATCGTAGGGAGACACACTTAAGGATTCGATGTTGTTTAGTAGATATGGAATGTAAGTAGGGAAACCGATTGTTGTTCGGAGTCTCGGATGGGATCCGGGATATCATGAGGAGATCCGGAATGGTACGGAGAATAAGATTCATATAAGGAAATTCCGATTCCAGAGTTCGGGAATTATTTCGATGTTTTCATTGGAGAGGTTCTAGAAGGTTCACCGGACCGGAAGGGGAATGGTCCATGAATGTGTCATGGGTAAGTGGAATGATTGGATAATGTCCTAGGTCACTTGATTGGGCATTTGCGAGAGAGAAGTAATGCTCTAAATTGAAGTCAAAAGGGAGGTTTGAAAAGTCAAACTGGAACAATAGTTTCCTAGTGGAAGAAGGAAAGAGTCCTTCCTTCTATCCAACTTAGGTTTGGGTATAGATTCAAACTCCCCTCTCCCAAGGCTGCCCCACCTCTCATAAATAGAGGGGGAGGGCTGCCCCAAGACCAAAACACCAAGCCCTCCCCACCAGTGCGCCACCACCGCCGCCACCCACGCCGCCGCCACCCCATGCCGCTGCCGCACTCCGCCGCCGCCGCGCCGCCGCCGGCCCGTCGCCGTCTCCCTAGCCGCTGTCGACACCTCCTCCTCCTCTCCGGCCTTCTAAACATAGATCTCCTGAAAACCCTAGATCCACCATAACTCGCACCGGCATAGGCAAAGCCCTGCGGGATCTTCCCTCTACTTTCGACACCACGCCATCGTGTTGTCGAAATCACGAGGGGAGAACTACAACCTGCACTGCCTGCTGGAACAAGGGAGAGGAAGGTCTTCATCGAGTACAGAATGTGTGACTGACTACGGAAGCTCTGCCGGAACGCAGCGCCGGAAGGATCGTCTACGCGATCTTGAGATCGGCAAGTGTACGACTACATCATCCATGAGAATCTGCTCTCGTTAACCGCTTTGGAATCTTCGAGGGTGAGTACTCTAATCGACTCGTTGCTACAATCTAGTAGATAGATCTTGTCTTGTTTGTGTGCATGCGGTAGAAAATTTTTGTTTTCCATGCTACGAACCCCTACAGTGGTATCAGAGCCGTGTCTATATATAGATCTGTTGCACGAGTAGAACACAATGATCATTGTGGGCGTTGATGTTTTTGTTGCCGATTGCTTCTTGTGTACTTTGCATCTTGCGGGATGGTGGGATGAAGCGGCCCGGTCTAACCTTACATGACATCGTTCATGAGACTTGCTCCACGCTTGACATGCAACTTGTATTGCATAAGTGGCTTTGCTGGTGCCTGTTTCTCCCAACATAGTGAAGATTCAATTTACAACGATTAATTGACAATACTTGTATCAACGTTGTGGTTCTTGTTCGTAAGTTAGAACGACAGTTATTAAAAGCCCCAAACCACGTAAAACATGCAAAGAAAATTAGAGGCGTCTAACTTTGTTTTGTAGGGGTGTGCTGTGATGTGATATGGCCATGATTGTGATTATATATGATGTATGCAATGTTCCTTATTGTAAGTCGGCAACCGACATGAGCCATATGGTTGTCCTTTAATTCCGTTAAGACCTGCGTGTCTATTATTCAAAGTAGTTGTAATAGTTGATGCTGGTGGAAGACAACCATGAAGCGGCGCCATTGACCTTGACGCCATGCCGGTGATGATGGAGATCATGTTAGTGCTTGAAGATGGAGATCGGAAGCATAAGAAGAAAGGCCATATCATATCACATATTATGAATTGCATGTGATATTAATCCTTTTATGCATATTGTATTGCTTAGTTCACGACGATAGCATTATAAGATGATCCCTCTAGCACAAAATTTCAAGTTATAAGTGTTCATCCTTAGTAAGCACCGTTGCTAAAGCTCGTTGTTTCGAAGCACCACATGATGATCGGGTGTGTTAGATTCTGCCAGTGTATACAACGGGAGCAACTCAGATTTGCTCATGCGGAAGCTAAGGTTTGATCTTGACGAGCCTAGCATGTACAGACATGGTCTCGGAACACAGATCACCGAAAGGTAAAGCATGAGTCATATAGTAGATATGATGAACATGTTGATTGTTCGCCATTGAAGCTACATCAACTCTCGTGATGATCGGTTTTGATGTGGTGGATTTGGTTCGTGTGATCACTAAAACAATGTGAGAGATATTGTTTTGAGTGGGAGTTCACCTATATTAATTTAACTATTAATTAGAACTCAATTTGTCATAAACTTAGTCTAAACTATTGCCAATATGTTGTAGATCAATGGCGGCCCCTACCATCAATTTTAATGTGCTCCTAGAGAAAGAAAAGTTGAAAAACAATAGAAGAAACTTCGCGGATTGGTTTCGCAACTTGAGGATTGTCCTCAATGCTGGTAATTTGACATATGTGCTGGATGCACCGCTGGGTGACCCACCTACAGCTGATGCTACCGATGAGGTAAAGATTGTTTTCCTCGCTCAGAAGAATCAGTACTCCACAGTTCAGTGTGCTATCTTGTATGGTTTGGAATCGGAGCTTCAGAAAAGGTTTGAGAACCATGACCCACATGATATTGTCCGTGAACTCAAAATGATATTTGAGGCTCACACGGTAGTTGAGATTTATGAGGCTTCTGAAAAGTTCTTTAACTGCAAGATGGAAGAGGGCAGCTCCATTAGTGAGCACGTGCTTAAGATGTCTGGGAACGCAAGAAAACTTCAAAGCTTGGGTATAGTGATTCCTAATGCTTTGGGGATTCACCGTGTCCTCCAATCACTACCACGAAGTTACAAGAACTTTGTGATGAACTACAATATGCAAAACAGGGACAAGTCGTTGCGCGAACTCTTCTCCATGTTAAAGTCTACAGAAGTGGAGATCAAGTAAGAGCACCAAGTGTTGTTGGTCAATAAGACCACCAAATTCAAGAAGCAAGGCAAGTCTAAGAAAAAGGGAAACTTCAAGAAGGGCGGTAAGAAGTTACCGCGCCGACGAAGAAGACCAAGGCTGGGCCCAAGCCTGATACTGAGTGCTTTTACTGCAAGGGAGAAGGTAACTGGAAGCAGAATTGTCCTAACTACTTGGCGAATTTGAAGAACGGCAACATCAAGAAGAAAGGTATATCCGATATACATGTTATTGATGTGTATCTCACTAGTAATTGTAGTAGTTCCTGGGTATTTGATACTGGTTTGGTTGCTCATATTTGTAACTCAAAACAGGTGCTGTAGAATAGACGGAAACTAGCGAAGAACAAGGTGATGATGCGCATTGGAAATGGATCAAAGGTTGATGTGATCATGATTGGCACGCTACCTCTTCATCTACCATTGGGATTAGTTTTATACTTAAATAATTGTTATTTGGTGCCTGCATTGAGCATGAACATTATATTCGGATCATGTTTATTGCAAGACGGTTACTTGTTTAAGTCCGAGAATAATGGTTGTTCGATTTATATGAGTAATTTGTTTTATGCACATGCACCTTTGATAGATGGTCTATTCTTATTGAATCTTGATTGTAGAAATACATACATTAATAACATTGAAGCTAAACATTTGAAATTAAGCGATAACTCGACCTATATGTGGCACTGTCGTCTTGATCACATTGGAGTGAAGCGTATGAAGAAACTCCATTCCGATGGACTTCTTGAATCACTTTATTTCGAATCACTTGAAAGATGTGAAGCCTGTCTGATGGGTAAAATGACTAAGACTCCATTTTCTGGTATGATGGAGCGAGCTACGGACTTATTGGAAATCATACATACCGATGTGTGTGGCCCAATGAGTGTAGCATCGCGCGGTGTTTATCGTTATGTTCTTACCTTCACAAATGACTTGAGTAGATATAGGTATATCTATTTCATGAAACATAAGTCCGAAACTTTCGAGAAGTTTAAGGAATTTCACAGTGAGGTAGAGAATCAACGTAACAAGAAGATTAAATTTCTACGATCTCATCGTGGAGGTGAATATCTAAGTTACGAGTTTGGCGAGCATTTGAAGAAATGCGGAATACTTTCACAATTGACACCGCCGTGGAACACCACAACGTAATGGTGTGTCCGAACATCATAACCAAACTCTCTTAGATATGGTTCGTTCTATGATGTCACTTACAGATTTACCGCTATCGTTTTAGGGTTATGCATTAGAAACAGCCGCATTGACTCTAAATAGGGAACCATTTAAATCCGCTGAAACGACACCGTATGAATTATGGTTTGGGAAGAAACCTAAATTGTCGTTCCTTAAAGTTTGGGGTTGTGAAGCTTATGTAAAGAAGTTACAGCCCGACAAGCTTGAACCCAAAGCGGAAAAATGCGTCTTCATACGATACCCGAAGGAAACTATTGGGTATACCTTCTATCATAGATCCGAGGGCAAAATCTTAGTTGCTAAGAATGGATCCTTTAAAGAGAAGGAGTTTCTCTCGAAAGAAGTGACTGGAAGGAAAGTAGAACTCGACAAGGTTGTTGAACCTTCTCTCGGACTTGAGAGTAGCGCAGCACCGGAAGTAGTTCTTGTGGCGCCTACACCAATGAGAGAGGAAGCTAATGACGTTGATCATGAAACTTCGGTTGAAGTTACTACGGAACCTCGCAGGTCAACGAAAACTCGTACCACTCCTGATTGGTATGATCCCGTTATGAGTGTCATGTTGGTGGAAAACACCGATGACCCTGCGACATATGAGGAAGTGATGATGAGCTCAGATTCCAGTAAATGGCAAGAAGCCATGAATTCCGAGATTGGATCCATGTATAAAAACCAAGTATGGACTTTGGTGGACTTACGGGATGGTTGGAAGGCTGTCGAGAACAAATGGATTTTCAAGAAGAAAATAGATGCTGATGGTAATGTTACTGTCTATAAAGCTCGAATTGTCACAAAAGGGTTTCGACAAATTCAAGGGGTTAACTACGATGAGACTTTCTCACCAGTAGCAAAGCTGAAGTCTGTGAGGATTTTATTAGCAATTGCTCCATATTATGATTATGAGATATGGCAGATGGATGTCAAAACGACATTCCTCAATGGAGACATTGATGAAGAGTTGTATATGGTACAACCCAAAGGTTTTGTCGATCCTAAAGATGCTAACAAGGTATACAAACTTCAACGATCCATTTATGGATTGAAGCAAGCATCCCGTAGTTGGAATCAACGTTTTGATACGGTGATCAAAAGTTTTGGTTTTATACAAACTTATGGAGAAGCTTGTATTTACAAGAAAGTGAGTGGGAGCTCTGTAGCATTCTTAATACTATATGTAGATGACATATTGTTGATTGGGAATGATGTAGACCTTCTTAATAGTGTCAAGGATTATTTGAATAATAGTTTTTCAATGAAAGATCTTGTCACATCCCAAGATTTTCCAAATCTTGTAATGTGAAAAATAAATGAATAAAATAAAACTTTGTTGATTTTGAGGGTGAGAAGAAACTTTTTGAATCCAATTGGAAACCTTCAAACCAATTTGGATCAAATAAATCCTAAAGGGATTTAAAAAGATAAACATTTAATAAAGGAAAATAGAAATATTTAAAATTACTATTTTGGATCTTTTAAATAAAAGGTTTTGGCTTTCTAAAAAGAAAAGGTGGATTTATAAATAAAGATTATTTTATAAAGCCAAAATGAAACCTTGGTCAATATTTTGAAATAAAATGTTTCTGTTTTGATTAAAAATATTAAAGGTTTATTTAAATAAAATAATAAGGATTTAATATCCAAATTTTATTAAAGCAAAGGCTTTTCCCATTTTAAATAAACACTAAAACTTATTTATTTATTTTAAATAAGTTTTCCAAGTATTTTATATTCTCAAATAAAACCTACTGAAGTGTTTTGGTTTTATTTTAGATTTCAAAATAAATATTTTAATAAAACAAATCCGATTTGATTTAATAATGAGGGTCTATTGTATTTAATTAATAATGGACCCTAAAATAAAAGGTTATTTTGTTTTAAGCAAGTTTCCAAGTATTCTTTATTTTCAAATAAAACCTACTGATTTGGTTTTGAAAATATTTGGATTTCAAATGGAGATTTTATTAAATAAATCAAACCCTATTTGATTACAATAACTAAAGGTCCATTTTATTTAATTAATGAATGGGTCCTAAAGAGAATAAAAATATTATTTTATTTTGGGATTTGGTTATGTTGATAAAAAGAACCAAAACTCATTACAAGTTTGAATTGTTTGAATTGGATTTGAATATTGCTTGTTTGTTTGAATTTCAAAATAGAATTTGGAAATAGAAAAAGAAAAAGTTTCAGGAAGAAAAAAATAGAAGCCAGACTCAACCCAACCCAGAAGCCCAACTAGGCCCAGCAAACAGCCCAGCTTTCCCTCCCCGAAGAAAACGCTTCGCACTCGTTTCCTGACCCGTGCAGTGAATGACTGGTGGCCCCAAACCCTCTCTCTCCCCTCACTGCCAGGTAGGCTCCACAAACGCTGTCGTCGTTTCCACCCGCGCGACCTGTTCTTCCTTCCCTCGTCGCCGTTTCCTGCAGTGATTCCGCGGTCTTAATTCATCTTAACGCGGCCACCATTACGCGCCTTGACCATGCACGTTAAAACGCCCGCGTCTTCTCCTCCTTTCCCCTCTGTCACCACTCCCTGTCTTCCCCGAGGCTGCCTCAATTTGGCTTGGCACTCCCTCTGTTCCGACGACACTTCGGTGCCGATTCCGGCGACTCAACACCGCCCCATGCCTCCCTGAGCACACTAGGAGACTCCCCACTCCCAGACGCTTCTTCCCTTACCACCCATACGACCGCGGGCGCCCCAGAGCAACGTCTACAACAAGCTCTGAACGACGCCGCCGTCCGCTCCAACTCCGACGAGCCCCACAGGTAGTTTCCGGCCGCCCCTCTTCCTCTCGGTCACGCACACACCTACACCATGTCCTATTGCGTCTAACCGTACCCTCGGTTTTCTTCCTTGCGATCTGTAGCACCCACCCCGACCACGAGCAGGACCATCTGACGCCAGGAGCAACTCCGGCGAGCGATTCAAGACTACCCCGAGCGCCCCTTCGTCAGAGACGACCACGTTGAGCACCAGCATTCCACGGCGAATCTGGTGAGCATTTTCCCCACTCCGCTCGCTTCTTGTAATCGCCGTAGCGCCACCGGCTGGCCGTGCGCCGCCGCTAGCCACCATCGGCGCCGCCCGCATTTGGTCAAGCAAGCCAGCGTCGTAGGATCTAGATCGGGCGAGCAAGATTAGATCACTTAACCACGAAGAGGTACACGTCCTATACCGCACGATCTGATTAGATCCAATGGCTGCAACTACGCGATTCGGCTGAACCGGTACCGTCCAATTAGAGAGCGACGTGTGGCCAGCTCTAGTTTAAAACAGAAATTTGAAAACAGATTTGTTTGTGATTTTCAAACCTTTGTAACTTTTGATCCACATGTCCAAAAATTACAAATTTTATACCAATGGAATCAGCAAGACAAGCCCTAGCCAACCATGCCTTTTTTTTAGTAAAAGGCTTCTGGAAAAATGGTTGTTTTTGCAGAAACATTTGTATGCTTGTTAAGGATGTGAAAATTGTTTAAAAATGATTTTGGGGATAAAATCTTTGGAAAATGGTGTGATTTGAACCTACTGACCCTAGGAAACACTTTGTGGATCCAAAAATGTATTTGGTGAAACAAAATAATGACTCTTTGATTTAAAACCATTTCTAGTCAAATAGAAATGTGGTTATTTTTTAAAAATGGTTTTGGAAGAAAACCTTTGGAAAATGTCTTGTTTTAAACTCTCTGACCCTAAACACCAAGTTTCGTAGTTTGAAAACATATTTGGTGAACCCTATAGATTAATGCCTTAGTAAAAATATTTCTACACCACATAAAATGATACTTTGTTTTGAAAATAGTTTTTGAAGTGAAACCTTTTGCAAATGACTTTGCCACTTTATAAAATGACCATTAGGTGTACCCAAATGTCTATGCCCCATTAGGAACCACTTTTTCAAACAAAACAAAGCTTGGCATGCTTGCATGCATTACTTTGACTTTATGATTTTATGTGTTGTTTTTGCTTGATTGGTAGATTGAGATTGTGCCTTGCTTGATTGACTTGTAGTGACTTGAAGAGTGTGATTGTTGCAAGGACAAGGAGTGAACCTATACTCTACCAAAAAGGCAAGTGATGCTTCATACTTTTTGACCCATTACTTTCACTATGCATTAGTGATTTTCTCTAAGTAAAACTTGCATGGAATTTTGCTAAGTATAAACCTTGCTATAGGAAAAGCTAGTAGATGAAACCTTAGTGGAAATCTTCCTAAGTTAAGATTCCTATTACTATCAAGCTTAGCCTAGCTAATAGAAAACATGGGTGGAATATATATTCACACTATGGAAAAATATTCTAAGTCTGAGGACTTGGTTTTTGTTTAATAAAACAACTAAGTTAATGAATCACCTGGGTGGAATGGTAATTGCTTGGTGTATTTTGGTTGAGTGGTTCACAAGGCCCATGTCTATGGTTTACCTTGTGTATCTCACTTGTGGATGGCCACCCAGGAACAAAGGGATTTGAGATGTCAAATGTTGAGAAGCTTCAAGTGCAGCCACTTGGCAATATGGGCTCTGCCATGATCATATAGGTTGCAAGAACTTAGCCATATGGACAGTGGGTGGTAGTGTTTGATAGGTTGGAGCGCGTCCATTTTGGTCTAAGGGAAGGCTTCTGAAAGATCTTGTCTTGGGAAACCAAGTCTTGTGGGGAAAGTGCACCACCTCTGCAGAGTGTAAATCTAAGTACTTAGCCATGTCCCTTGTAAAGGACAATTTGAGCATCAAGACATGGAAGCAATCAAGAATCTCATCATTCAAATTTCAAAGTTAAAAACTTGTGGTTGAACCAGGGTTAAAGGATCTTCAATCTTTGTTTGAGAAAAATGTTTTTGTCAAGCAAAAACTTAGTGTTTTCAAAATGTTAAGGAAAATCTATTTTTAGCAATGCAAGCCTCAACTCCACTTAGCCAAATGCATATAGATGATAGACTCCACTATACTACCATAGTATCACTTGCCAATACAATTCAAATGTATTGACCCTTGTGGCTGTAACTTGTTATGTTGTAGGTTTGATTGTTTTAGTAAAGTGTGGATTAGGATTACAAAGTCTACAACCAACATGTCGGCCTGTGGCACTTTGAAGATGAAGGACCCCATGCTTATAGATATTCTGCTGCAAATGTAATGTAATAGCCAATGAGCTATGTAAGATGTAATAAAATTATGTTATTCCTGTTTATAAAGTTATATTATGACCTTTGTTTCTTGATATTACATCTTAACTGTGGATGCTAGCTATTGATCCAAGGACTAGCATTGTAAACACAGGGGACTCCACCTTATGTTGTTTAAAGGTTGGGCCACTCCCTCTACAGATCTTGGCGAAGCAGCTTAAATATTAGGCATAAAGATTTATAGAGATAGATCGAGATGCCTAATATCATTGTCACAGAGTACATATTTGGACAAAGTTCTAAAGAGGTTTGGAATGGAAGATAGCAAGAAAGGGTCCTTGCCCATGTTGCCCAATACGACCTTGAGTAAAACTCAAAGTCCTGCAACGACAGAAGATAGAGAAAGGATGAGTAAGACTCCTTATGCCTCAGCCATAGGATCTCTTATGTATGCCATGCTATGTACTAGACCCGACATTGCATATGTTGTTAGTTTGACTAGCAGATATCAAAGTGATCTAGGAGTGGATCATTGGACAGCGGTCAAAAACATCCTTAAGTACTTGAGAAGAACTAAGGATATGGTTCTTTCTTATGGAGGTGATGAACATCTCGTTGTCAATGGTTACACCGATGCTAGTTGGAACACCGATCCGGATGATTCTAAATATCAATTTGGATACGTATTTACTTTGAATGGTGCAAAAGTTAGCTGGAGGATTGCAAAGCAAAGCATTGTGGCGAGATCTTCAACTGAATCAGAGTACATAGCTGCTTCAGAGGCTTCACAAGAGGCAATATGGATGAAGGAGTTCATTACAAAGCTCGGTGTGGTTCCAAGTGCGCTGGAACCTATGTCTATCTATTGTGATAACATGGGCGCCATAGCCAATGCACAGGAACCAAGGTCACACAAGAAGCTAAAGCACATCAAGCTACGTTTTCACGCTATTCGAGAGCATGTCCAAGATGGTGACATAAAGATTTTCAAAGTACACACAGATCTGAATGTGGCGGATCCATTGACTAAACCTCTCCCGAGGGAAAAACATGACCAGCACCAAACTGCCATGGGTGTTCAGTATATTACCATGTAATCTAGATTAGTTGACTCTAGTGCAAGTGGGAGACTGTTGGAGATATGCCCTAGAGGCAAAAATAAAAGTGGTTATTAATATATCTTTGTGTTTATGATAAATGTTTACATTCATGCTACAATAGTATTAAACGGAAACATTAATACTTGTGTGATTTGTAAACTAAATTAGAGTCCCTAATAAAGCCTCTTTGTAATACTAGCTTGTTGGTTGATAGATGATCGTGGTTTCCCGATCATCAACATTGAGATGTTATTAACAACAAGATCATATCATTAGGAGAATGGTATGATGGACATACTCCTATAGATAAGCGTAGCATAAATATCAAGTCATTTCAATAGTTCGTTTTCTATAAGCTTTCTGATATATAGTAACCTAATTCCTTCGACCATGAGATCATGCTAATCACCATCACCGAAAGGATGCTTTGATGACATCAAACACCACACCGTAACTGGCATTGAGTGTTCAGAAAGTATGTGTTGAGGCACATGGATCAAGAGTGGGATTTGTCCATCCATATGACGGAGAGATATACTCTAGGCCCTCTCGGTGGAATGTCATCCAATTAGCTTGCAAGCATGTGACTGGCTCACAAGGGATCACATATCACGGGAACGAGAAAAGAGTACTTATCGGTAACGAGGTTGAACTAGGTATGCAGAGATACCGACGATCAAACCTCAGATAAATAAACTATCACGAGACAAAGGGAAATTGTTATTGTATGTAAGTGGTTCATCTGATCACAAAGTAATTGTAGAAATATGTGGGAGCCATATGAATTTCCAGATTCCTCTATTGGTTATTGATCGGAGAAGTGTCTCGGTCATGTCCGCATAATTCACGAACCGTAGGGAGACACACTTAAGGATTCAATGTTGTTTAGTAGATATGTAATGTAAGTAGGGAAATAGAATGTTGTTCAGAGTCTCGGATGGGATCCAGGATATCACGAGGAGATCTAGAATGGTACGGAAAATAAGATTCATATAAGGAAAGTCCGATTTCAGAGTTCGGGAATGATTTCGATGTTTTCATCGGAGAGGTTCTAGAAGGTTCACCAGACCGGAAGGGGAATGGTCCATGAATGTGTCATGGGTAAGTGGAATGATTGGATCATGTCCTAGGTCACTTGGTTGGGCATTTGTGAGAGAGAATTAAAGCTCTAAATTGAAAGTCAAAAGGGAGGTTTGAAAAGTCAAACTGGAACAATAGTTTCCTTGTGGAAGAAGGAAAGAGTCCCTCCTTCTATCCAACTTGGATTTGGGTATGGATTCAAACTCCCCTCTCCCAAGGCTTCCCCCCCTATCAAAAATATAGGGGGAGGGCTTCCCCAAGACCACAACACCAAGCCCTCCCCACCCGTGCGCCGCCGCCGCCCACGCCGCCGCCGCATGCTGCCTAGCGCCGCCGCCGCTGGCCCGTCGCCCTAGCCACCACCGACACCTCCTCCTCCTCTCCGGCCTTCTAAAGGTAGATCATCGGAAAACCCTAGATACACCATAACTCGCACCGGCTTAGGCGAAGCCCTGCGGGATCTTCCCTCTACTTCCGACACCACGCCGTCGTTCTGCCAGAATCGCAAAGGGAGAACTAAAACCTCCGCTGCCTGCTGGAACAAGGGAGAGGAAGGTCTTCATCGAGTACCGAACGTGTGACCGACTGCGGAACCGCTACCGAAACGCAGCGTCGGAAGGATCGTCTACGCGATCTTGAGATCGACAAGTGTACGACTACATTATCTAGGAGAATCTGCTCTCGTTAACCGCTTTGGAATCTTCGAGGGTGAGTACTCTAATCGACTCGTTGCTACAATCTAGTAGATATATCTTGGCTTGTTTGTGTGCATGCGGTAGAAATTTTTTGTTTTCCATGCTATGAACCCCTACATCTATTTGGGTTGTTGTAGATCGCCTAACTAAAGTGGCTCATTTCATACCCGTGAAGACTACCTATACAGTGCTAAGTTAGACAAGATCTATATGAACAGGATTGTATGTCTGCATGGAGTACCCAAGAGTATTGTGTCTGATAGAGGAACTCAGTTCACCTCGCATTTTTGGCGACAACTGCATGAATCATTGGGAACAAGATTGAAATTTAGCACAGCTTTTCACCCCTAGACTAATGGACAGACAGAAAGAACCAATCATATTTTGGAGGATATGTTGAGGGCATGTGCCCTAGACTATGGTGCTAGTTGGGATGAAAGTCTGCCTTACACAGAATTCTCTTACAATAACAGTTATCAAGCCAGTATTGAGATGGCACCGTTTGAATTTCTCTATGGAAGGAAGTGTACTACGCCATTGCTATGGAGTGGTGTTGGAGAAAGAAATTTGTTCGGACCAGAAATGATTATGGAAGCAGAAGAGAAACTTAAATTGGTAAAAGACAGATTGAAGATAGCACAGTCCCAACAAAAGAGCTACGCAGATCCAAAGCATAGAGAAGTCACCTATGAGGTAGGTGATAGAGCTTATATTAGAGTCTCACCACTTCGTGGTGTGAAGAGATTTGGAGTCAAAGGAAAATTGGCACCAAGATATGTTGGGCCATTCAAGATTTTGAGTCGCAAAGGAGAAGTGGCTTATGAGATTGAATTGTCTAAATCACTTTCAGCGGTTCACAATGTGTTTCATGTGAGTCAGTTGAAGAAATGTCATCCAGAGATGGAAGAAACTTCTTTAAAGGATACTATACCTTTGGAAGAGGTTCAGTTGGAGAGTGATCTCACCTATGAGGAGAAACCTATCAAGATTCTTGAGACCGCAGAAAGAGTTACTCGTAACAAGACTATCAAATTTTGCAAGGTTCAGTGGAACCATCATTCCGAAGAAGAAGCAACTTGGGAAAGAGAAGATGACCTTCAGAAAGATCACCCTCACCTATTTGCTAGCCATCCGAATCTCGATGGCGAGATTCATCTTAAGGGGGTTAGATTTGTAACATCCCAAAATTCATGAATTACAAATGCATGCACTTCATTCATATTGCCATATCATATTTTACTTGCACAAAAAGTTTCAAACCAAAACTCCAAATAAAACCATTAATATGCCCATTTTATTAATCATATGTGGCATGGTTTTATTTATTTTCAAAGGGCCAAAGTGATTTTTTAGTAGACAAGTGTGTTTGTCACAATTTAGAGTGCAAGGTTCACTGTATAAAAGTCTATAAAAGATTTGAATTCAAACAAGTTTGAAAAGGGTTTGAAAATCATTCCTGGAAAATCAAACAGAAAAATCAAAAGCTAAAAGGAAAAAATAAACACTGCGCCAGCTAATTGGCCCAACACCAGACCCAGCCCATGATCCCACCCGGGAACCCCCCCCCCCCTCACCCCTCAGTTTCCTACCCCGCG
This sequence comes from Avena sativa, assembly GCA_916181665.1. Classification (NCBI taxonomy): domain Eukaryota; kingdom Viridiplantae; phylum Streptophyta; class Magnoliopsida; order Poales; family Poaceae; genus Avena; species Avena sativa. The sequence continues at coordinate 116,509,955 of OV702281.1, forward strand.
CGTGCGCACCCACCCACTGACGTGTGGACCCCACAGCCAGGTCATCTCTTCGTCCTCAATTAGCGCCCGATGACCACCTCGCCACTGCTGTTCACTGCCATTGATTTCGTGGCATAATTGCCATTGATTCGGCGACTAATTCCCGCACCTGACCTTGCCTACTTAACCCCCTCCTTCTTCCACTCTTTTCCCCTCACTCGCCACCCTCTAAGCGCCGTTAGGCTGTCCACACGCGAGCAAATACGGTAACCCTAGCCTACCCCCTTCTCTCTGGTTGACGCTCGTGCACTCACCGTCCTCTTGCGAATCTAACACCACCCTCTGCTTGTTTTAAGGTGCCCTGTAGAGCCGCCAACGACGACACCCGAGCGCACCCGACGCTGACCTCACCTCCGGCGATAAATCCACGATGACTCCGCATGCCCGTGCCTCCATTTCGTTGACCATCATCATCACCTCGTCCCCACGCTTCGGTAACGACCCGTTCCTTCCCCTCTCACCCCCTAGCACCACCAGTACACCGTCAGCAGGAGCGTCGCCGCCGCTCTGGCCATTCGCTCCACCCCACTATGGTCAAAGCGACCAGCACCGTTAGATCTAGATCTAGTGGATCAGATTAGATCACTTAACGAAGAGGTATCGGTAGATCTGGCCCGTGCGATTTCATTTAAATCCTTCGGCTCTCGTTGATCGATCAACCCGAACCGGTACAGGCCAATCAGACATAGCCACGTGTGTGTGATTTTGTTTTAAAATCTGTTTTTGAATCTATTAGGAATTTAAACTTGTAATATTCATAAAAAATTTTCTGTTTATCCAAAAAATGCAAATAATATATCATTGGATTCAGAAAAATAAATCCTACATTAATGTGGGCATAAAATTGTATTTTGCTTCTGGAAAAATAGGATTTTATGCAGAACACTTTATAGGCTTATTTTGACTTTATAAAATGTTTACAAAATTGTTTTGAGACAAATATAAGTTTGTTTAGACTTTAAATAGATGGTTTGGTGTTCAGTATTGTTTGGTTAGACTTGTTAGTATAGAAAATTCATTTCATTGCATTTGCATACATTCATATATATTTTTGCTTGATTATTTGAATGTGAATTTGGTGATATTATTTTATGTGTAGATTTTAGGGCTAGTGGTGATTGTGAGTGTGAGGATTGTTGCTACTCCCCCAACTACTACCAAGGCAAGTGGTGCTTCATGTATATTGTCCTATTATTTTTACTATGCATTAGTGATATTTTTGAATAGGGCTTACATGGAATTTTTGCTAAGTACATAAATATGCTATTCCTTGGGAAATCTTAGTAGTTGTAGTCTTAGTAGAATTTTATCTAAGTTAATATACTTGTTATGTTATCATGCTTAGCCTAGACAGTAGCAAACAAGGGTGGACTATATTCATGCTATGGAAATTTTTGCTAAGTCTTTTGACTCGTGTTTTTGCTTAATAAAACAACTAAGTGAATGAATCACCTGGGTGGAATGGTATGATGGTTTGTGTTGAGTGGTTACACAATGCCCATGTATATGGTTTACCTTGTGTATCACACTTGTGGAAAGCCACCCAGGAACAAAGGGATTTGAGATACTTAGTGTTTGGAAGCTTCTAGTGCAACCACATGGCATATGGGCTCTGCCTTGATCATATAAGTTGCAATAACTTAGCCAGATGGACAGTTGGTGCTAGGTTGATAGGATGGAACGTGTCCATGGTGGTCTAAGGGAAGGCTTCTAAAAGGTCTTGTCCCAATGCATGTCGAGTATTGTGGGGAAAGTGCACCACCTCTCGAGAGGGTAAAACCTAAGTACTTAGCCGTGTCCCCGGCTACGGACAATTTGAGCATCAATACATTTAAGCTATCAAGGATCTCCTCACCCCAATTTCTAAGTTAAAAACTTGTGGTTGAACAAGGGTTAAAGGTTCACTAATCTCTACTGGTGGTTCCTTGGGAGTTTTTGACAAACAAAAACTTAGTGTTTTCCAACTGACAGGGAAAACTCTATTTTGAGCAAAGAAAGCCTAAGCTACACTGAGCCAAATTCATATAGATATTAGAATCCACTATTCTAATATGGTATCACTTGCCAATACTATTCCAAATGTATTGACCCACTGTGGTTGTAACTTATGATGTTGCAGGTTACTCTGATGGAGATTAGGGTTATGATTATACACTCAACATGCTTGCTTGTGGCACATGAATATGAAGACTTAGTTGTTTACTTTATATTGTGAACTCTTGTATTAAGCCTTTGGCTATGGAGTTGTAAAAGACTATGTTTATCTCTGGAATGACTTTGGAATAAATTCCTTTGTATCTGTGTACTTCATGTTAAACTGTGGATGCTAGCATTTGATCCAGGGACTAGCATTGCAATCACAGGGACCTTTACCTTACAAAGGTGAGGTCTTATAGATAGTGAAGGGAATATGCCCTGAGAGGCAATAATAAAGTTGTTATTATGTATATACCAAGTATATGATAGATGTTTATTTTACATGCTATAATTGTATTAATACGAAAACGTTAATACATGTGTGTTTAATAAACAAACAGAAAGTTCCTAGTCATGCCTCTCTTATAAACTAGCTCGTTGATTAACAAGATGATCAAGGTTTCCTGATTATGGCCATTGGATGTTGTTAATAACAAGGTCACAACATTATTGGAATGGTGTGATGAACATTCATCCGAAGTATAGCATTACGATCAAAGTCATTGATTTTATATTGCTATAACATTATACGAAGTAATCCTAATCCTTAGACCATGAAATCATGTCAATCACTAACACTAGAAGAGTATCTTGATAACATCAAATGTCACACCGTAACAGGGTGATTATAAAGAAGGGTTCTGTGCTACTAAGGTGTTATGTTGAGGCCCATGGATCAAGAGTGGAATTTGTTCATCCCGATGACGGGTAGATATAATCTGGGCCCTCTCAGTGATATCACATTGATTAGCTTGCAAGCAAGTGATTTGATCACTAGAATATTATATCACGAGAACAAGAAAAGAGTACATGTCAGTAAAGAGATCAAACTAGGTATGAAGATACCGATGATCAAATCTTGGACATGTAATATATCGCGACACAAAGGGATTAAGATTCTAGCATAAAAGGTTCTCACGATCACAAGAAAGTCATCGTTGAATGTGTGGGAGTCAATATGGATCTCCAGGTCCTGCTTCTGATTATTGATCCGAGAGGAGTCTCGATCATGTCCGCATTATTCCTGAACCATAGGGTGACACACTTAAGAGACACCGACACCATTTGGAACAAATAGTTTCATGTCGAAAAGATTTACAAAGCGCAGGAATTTATTTCACAAGACACCGGAATTGTTTCGGGTGAAATTGCTGAAAGTGTTTCTGCATGTGAAATGAAATACTACCTAGGGGTTTTATGTGAATATTTTTCCATTAAAGTAATTGACAAAATTCTGAATAAATAAAAAGAGTTTTATTTAAAGAGATATTGCATTAAATTTTGTGGAAATTTAATGGGATTTTTGAGTGGGATTTTTAGTGGAGAAGTGAAGGGCCAAGTTTGTGAGTGGGATCTCCACCCACATGAATGGAGGAGGGGAAGGGGCAGCCCCATGCGCCGGCCACCCCCTTGGGGTTTCCCCCTCCTCCTATATAAAGCACCCCTCTCACTCCTTGTCACTCACACCTCTTCATGAAGGATCTCTCTCCCCCTCTAGTTTTTATTCCCCGTGGTCTCGGACTAGCGAGATACATGTTCCCGATGGCTTTTCGGCAAGAAATAGTTGTTTCTTACGCTGCATCGCTGTAGCGAGGAGGTGGAGGTTGCTCGGTGGCTTCGACGTGTGTGCGAGCACGGATACGCTGCTGATTTGTAGTGCTAGACTTCTTCTCGATCTTGAGATCGGCAAGCATTCATCTACATCATCCACGATTACAACCTCGTTAAACTTTGTCGGTCTACAAGGGTACATTCTCTATGGATGTATATCGACACGTTGCTTGTATCTAGTAGATAGATCTTGGTACATAGTTGTTCCCATCGCAGGAATTTTTTTGTTTTCTATGTTGCGAACCCTATAGTGGTATCAGAGCCGGATCTATGCTTAGATGCTTTGCACGGGTAATACACATATGAGTATGTGGGCGATGATGATCATGTTATTGCTTCTTGGTTGTACTTTGGATTTTGGTGGCATAGTGGGATGAATCGGCCCGGACAAACCTTACATGTCCTCGCACATGAGACATGTTCCACGCTTGACATGCAACTAGTTTTGCATAAGTGGCTAGAGGGTGTCTGTCTCTCCTACAATAGTCAATATCTAATTTGCAATGAGTTTTCAATAATTTGATTATCCTCGTTGTGGTTCCATGTTCATAGGTAAGAACGGTTCTATCTTCGAAAGCCCTATGCCACGTAAAACATGCAATGGATAAAATAGAAGCGTCTAGTTTAGATTGTTGCTGGGCTAGTGTCATGATATGGTAATGTTGTAAGTAAAAGTATAGTCGATATTCTTACAACTCACATAATGTGTAAGTTCCATAGACCGTGGCCTTACACACAAAGAAATGATAGATATCATACCACGATGCACATGATGATGATTAGGTGTAAGAACCATATCATTTCACTTTTCACATATGATGTTTGTTGCATCTTATATTGCTTGTTTGGCATTTTATTAGCATAATAAGATGATCCCTCATGTAGATATCAAGATAAAAATATGTTCTCCCTTAAGTATGCACCAATTATGTTTCGCCGATCCAAGACATCACGTGATGATCGAGTGTTCTTGGATCCACGATCATATTTTGGGTGTAAGACAGTTTTACACACGCGAATACTAAGGTTCTTACTTGGCGAGCCTATCATGTACAGACATGGCCTCGGAACACAGACCGAAAGGTTAAACATGAGTCATATGTAGATATGATGCCCATATAGATGCTCGCCTTTGAAGCTACACCGACTCATGTGATGATCGGACTTGGTGTAGTGGATTTGGTTCATGTAATCACGAAAAAGGCAGAAGGGATGTCATTGTTGAGTGGGAGTTCATTCTTAATTTGGATTAGATGAACTCGATATATCATAAACTTAGTCTAAACTTTACAAATCCTGTTGTAGATGGCACCACCTTCTTTTAATTTCAATGTGTTCATGGAGAAACAGAAACTTGCAATGAATGGTAGCAAATTTACTGACTGGGCCATGAATTTGAGGATTCTCCTCTCTGCTACACAAAAGCAACATGTGCTAGAAGCTCCGCTAGCCCCCCACCACTTGATGATGCCCCTGACGAGGAAAAGAACGCCTATTTTACTCATCAGGAGTACCACAACTTAGTTCATTGCGGCATATTGTATGGTCTAGAGCCAGAACTTCGAAAGTATTTCGAAAACGGCAATGCCTTTGATACAATGGGTGAGTTGAAAATGATTTTCGACACCCATGTTGCTGTAGAGAGTTATAATGCTTCAGAAAAGTTCTTTAGCTGCATGATGGAAGAGAACAGCTTTGTTAGTGAGCACGTACTCAAAATGTCGGGGTACGCCGATAAGCTTGTGTCCTTGGGAATATCGATTCCCATTGGCTTAGGCATACATCGTGTTCTCCAATCTCTGCCACCTAGCTACAAGAGCTTCATGATGAACTATAACATCCATGGCATGAAAAAGTCGCTCCCCGAGCTTCTGTCAGTGCTTAAGACTATAGAGGTGGATATCAAGAAGGAACATCAAGTGTTGATGATCAATAAGACCACTGGTTTCAAGAAAGATAGGAAGGGTAAACGGAAGGGAAAGAAGGGCGGAAAATCGGTTGTCGTACCTGAAAAGAAATCCCGAGTTGTCCCTAAGTCTGATACCGAGTGCTATTATTGCAAGGGGACTAGCCACTGGAAGCGCAACTGCCCCAAGTATTTGGCAGACAAGAAGGCTGGCAAGGCAAATAAAGGTATATATGATATACATGTTATTGATGTGTACTTGACTAGCACTCGCAGTAGCACCTAGGTATTTGATATCAGATCGGTGCTAATATTTGCAACTCAAATCAGGGGTTGCGGAACAAGTGACCGCTATCGAGGGGTGAGGTCAACATGCATGTTGGCAACGGATCAAGTGTTGATGTGATCGCCGTCGAAACGCTACCTCTCCACTTACCATCGAGATTAGTTATAAACCTGAATAATTGTTATTTGGTGCATGCACTGAGCATGAACATTGTATCCGGATCATGTTTGATGCGCAGTGGTTATTTATTTAAATCTGAAAACAATGGTTGTTCGATGTATATGAATGATATCTTTTATGGTCATGCACCTTTGATGAATGGTTTATTTCTGTTGGATCTCGATAATAGTGTTACACATATTCATAATGTTGATGCTAAAAGGATTAAACTTAATGATGATATATCTCATATATGTGGCACTGCCGTCTAGGTCATATTGGCGTTAAACACATGAAGAAACTCCATTCGGATGGACTTTTGGAATCACTTGATTTCGAATCATTTGATACATGTGAGCCATGCCTTATGGGCAAGATAACTAGAACGTCGTTTTCCGGTTCAATGGAACGGGCGACCGATTTATTGGAAATCATAAACTCTGATGTGTGTGGACCAATGAGTGTGTCGGCGCGAGGTGGATATCGTTATTTTGTTACTTTCACGGATGATTTGAGTAGATACAGTTATATCTACTTGATGAAACACAAGTCTGAAACCTTTGAAAAGTTCAAGGAATTTTAGAATGAAGTGGAAAATCATCATAATAGAAAGATCAAATTTCTACGGTCTGATCATGGAGGTGAGTATCTAAGTTACGAGTTTAGCACACATATGAAATAGTGTGGAATAGTTTACAACTCACACATGTCGGAACACCACATCGAAATGATGTGTCGGAATGTCGTAATCGTACTTTACTAGATATGGTTCGATCTATGATGTCTCTGACGGACTTGCCACTGTCATTCTGGGATTATGCACTAGAAACTGCTGCATTCACTTTAAATCGGCCACCATCTAAATCCGTTGAAAAGACACCGTATGAATTATGGTTTGGAAACAAACCTAAGCTGTCATTTCTTAAAGTTTGGAGATGCGATGTTTATGTGAAGAAACTTCAACCTGATAAACTCGAACCCAAAGCGGAAAAATGCGTCTTCATAGGATACCCTAAGGAAACTATTGGGTATTCCTTCTATCACAGATCCGAGGGCAAGGTTTTCATTGACAAGAATGGAACTTTCCTAGAGAAAGAGTTTCTAGCGAAAGGTGTGTGTAGTCGGAAGGTAGAACTCGAAGATGTTGTTGAACCTTCTCTTCATAATATGGCGAGTAGCGTAGCACCGGAAGCTGTTCCGGAGTTGACTTCACCAAATGAAGAGGGAACTAATGATAACAATCATGAAGCTCCGAAAGAGAATACTACCAAACCTCGCAGGTCTAGCAGGATGCGTGCAGCTCCCGAGCTGTACGGAAATCCTGCCATGAAATTGATGACCCTGCGACGTATAAAGAAGCGATGATGAGCCCGGATTCCAACAAATGGCTAGAAGCCATGAAATCCGAGATGGAATCCATGTATGAAAACCAGGTTTGGACCTTGGTCGACTTACCTCACGACCAAAAGGCCGTGGAGAATAAATGGATTTTCAAAAGGAAAACTGATGCTGATGGTAACATAACCGTCTATAAAGCTCGACTTATCGCAAAAGGGTTTCGAAAAATTCAAGGAGTTAACTACGATGAGACATTCTCTCCCGTAGAGATGCTAAAGTCAGTTAGGATTATGTTAGCAATTGTTGCATATTTCAACTCTGAGATATGGCAAATGGATGTCAAAACTGCATTCCTCAATGGCAACATTGAAGAAGAGTTGTACATGGTAAAACCAAAGAGTTTTGTCGATCCTAAGGATGCTGACAAGGTATGCAAGCTTCAGCGATCCATCTATGGACTGAAGCAAGCATCCCGGAGTTGGAATCTGCGCTTTGATGAGGTGATCAAAGAGTTTGGATTTATCCAAACTTCTGGAGAGGCTTGTATTTACAAGAAAGTGAGTGTGAGCGATGTGGCATTTCTGATATTATATGTGGATGACATATTACTGATCGGAAATGATATATATATTTTAAACAGTGTTAAAATTTATCTAAACAAGAAATTTTCAATGAAGGAACTAGGTGAAGCGTCATACATATTAGGCATAAAGATCTATAGGGATAGATCAAGATGCCTAATAGGGATATCACAAAGTACATACCTTGATAGGATTTTAAAGAAGTTTAAAATGGATGAAAGTAAGAAAGGGTTCTTACCTATGTTGCAAGGCAAGACATTGAGTAAGACTCAAAGTCCGGCTACGGCGGAAGAAAGAGAGAAAATGGACAAAGTACCCTATTCTTCAACCATAGGCTCTATAATGTACGCTATACTATGTACAAGACCGGATGTGGCACATGCTATTAGTTTGACTAGTAGATACCAATCTGATCCAGGATCAGAACCCTGGATAGAGGTCAAGAATATCCTTAAGTACTTAAGAAGAACTAAGGATATGTTTCTCGTGTACGGAGGTCAAGAAGAGCTCGTCGCTAAGTGTTATGTCGACGCTAGCTTCGACACCGATCTGGATGACTCTAAGTCTCAATCCGGATACGTATTTCTCATGAATGGTGGAGCGGTTAGTTGGAGGAGTTACAAACAACCCGTGGTGGCGAGATCAACAACGGAGGCCGAATATGTTGCTGCTTCGGAAGCGGCTCAGGAAGCAGTTTGGATGAAGGAATTTATAACCGAACTAGGTGTGGTTGCTAGCTTGTTGGACCCAATGGTCATCTATTGTGACAACAATGGAGCCATAGCCAATGCCAAAGAACCAAGGTCTCACAAGAATTCCAAGCATATTAAGCGTCGGTTTCACTCCATCCGCGAGCATGTCAAGGAGATATAAAGATTTGTAAAGTACACACGTATCTCAATGTAGCAGATCCGTTGACTAAAACTCTCCCTAGAGCAAAACATGATCAACACCAGAACTCCATGGTTGTTAGATTTATCACTATGTAACTAGATTATTGTCTCTAGTGCAAGTGGGAGACTGAAGGGAATATGCCCTGAGAGGCAATAATAAAGTTGTTATTATGTATATTCCAAGTATATGATAGATGTTTATTTTTCATGCTATAATTATATTAATATGGAAATGTTAATACATGTGTCGTGGTGGTGGCACGGCAGATTCCATGGGTAGGCTAAAGTATGGGGCCAATGGATGCTAGTGGGATCTGGGGAGGGAAGATGTAGTTATTTCTACACGCGAATGACTAACATACATATCTTTATTTCTCCTCTCTCGGACTACAAGTGCTCCTTGAGCTGTATGCAGGAAGAGAAGATGAACTTTACAAGCCTAACGGTGTAGAATGAGCCGATCCCCTCTCAAGGGTCCAAGCTTCTCCTTATAAAGGGGTGCCTTGGCTCCTCTAGGCTGACGTGGCAAGCATATTAGAGGAATATGCTCGTCCCAATATAGTAACTCGGCGAGCTCCTTTCCGTGTCCCCCTTCTAATGACGGCAAGGTTCTAGAGAGCCCCACCTGCATGCCTCGGGTTCTAGGACTGTCACCTCCGTGACCTCCTTCTGCTCTTCTGCCACTCTGCGCCTTGTCCTTTGCGCTTGGCTCTGTTCAGATTCTTCCTAGCCCGAGGCTAGGGTTTGACTTTAGGCTCCTCCTTCTCCTGCAAGCTTCATGTTATTCGTCCTTGACTCGCTTAACTCGGCTCGGCCTTCACCTGTATTATGGTTTATTCGGACTTGCCCGGCCGACTTAACTCGTACGTCGGCCGAGTAACGTACAACCCCTCTTGTAAATGTCATGTTCATGCTTATCTCGGCCGACCTTTACATGATTCGGCCGATATAAACAGTAACTCGGCATAAGATCGGGGAAACTCCTTTTGGCTTCCCACGTCTTGACCCTATCCGGGGTCACGTCCCCAACATTAGTCCCCGAAGCTGGTGTGGTCCTGCCCGTAACCTCGGCCGAGCCACATCAGTTTCCCAATATTCATTTCTCCTCATCTCCGAGTTACTTTTTCCCTTTCGAGGTATCCTTGTAGCTTCTCGTGTATGCCTCATTCTACGTGTAACACTCATCATTGTTTCTCTAGTTTTTTGTTCCTCTACAGTGCCCACTAACAAGCCACGGTTATTACTATGCATGTCGCGTCGGCGCTGTAGCTCCTCGCGCACCGCATCGCTCAGGGGTCCTGATCGTCTCCCGCATCGTGTGGTCATTGGTGTGGCTCCACTCAGCCACGAGCGGTTCCGCCGCACGCACGATTTACATGGTTAGCACCCTCACGCACGATCCCACTACCTCCAGGGCCGCGTGGTTATAAAGAGGTGCACAGGGCTAGAGGGTTTACTTTCCTCTTTCGCTCACCATTTGTAATATCCCAAAAATACTAAGCTTGGATCATAAAATTCTAATCATCAAAATTAGGGTTAACAAAAACTTTTCCAAATAAAATCATGAATGCATGCATATGTGTATGCATGGATTTTGAATTCCTTTAAAACCACCTTGTTCGTTTGTTTCTTTGCTTGTAAAATGTTTCTTAGGTGAAATAAACATCATCTAAAACATTTCCCACACTTTTCCTAAAGACAAGTAAATCAAAACACATATATGAAATGAATGGTCATTTTGGTCAATTTAACTCCCATGCCTACTTTGGTTGTCTCAAACTTTCAGAACCTAACATAAACTTTTCTGGATATTTGCACCCCCCGAATGTACTCATAACATCGTATCAAGGCCCACTTTGTGATCATCCAGAAACTTTCAAATGCATAGTTTAAATGACAATTCAAAATTGAATCTTTATCATATGGGAAGATCCCACTTTTCAAAAACCACTCAACCAAGCTCAACTTTCAAAACCCAAGCATCTGCAGATTCACCAGCACCAATCTAGCAACCCCACCAAAAATCTTTTCAAAATTCAAAACTTGATTTCATGCGGCCATTTCATCAAACAGGTTGCAGACACAAATCAAACAAACATCAAACACTATTGTGAGCAGTGATTCTTGCCTAACTTGTTCCCTAGTTAGCTCACACACAGCTCAGTAGATCATCTAGGAAGATTAACCAAGCACTAGCACCACTGTGAGCTTGCCATTGCCATCAATGGTGAACAGCCGAGCACCCCCTTGTCACCCCATTGTGGACAGCAGGCTAGAGGAAGAACTAGCCGTGCCAACCATGTCTGGGAGGCAGCCCACCGTGCACCGCCACTACCTGTCCCAGCCACGAGCGTTGCCAAGCCCTGGACCACGCGCACAAGCCGCGCCCAGACTGCCAGCGACCATGTCGAGCATGCGCCAGAGCACCACCCTCGACCAGCGTCCACAGACCGCGCGCCGCCCTCAGCGCATGCACACACGATCGCCATCAACCTAGGAGACCACCAGACATCCCCGTTTGCCGCCCCGTGCCGCACAGCCACCGCCCGCCGTCGAATACGCCGCCTCTGCCGCACAAAGCAACGCCCGTTCCAGACCAAACCACACCACCCCATGCCTCGAGACCATGTCGTTGAGCATCGCCAGGAGACACCGCACCGTCCCCTACCCTTGCCCATGCCATTAGCTGCCTGTAACCTCGCCCCCGATGAGCTCACCGTGCGCCCCGACGGTCCCCTCGCTCGACTATAAATAGAGGCCACCCCCGCATGATTTCTTCACACCATCTCACTCCCCTCTCCTCACTGATCGTGCCACACTGTTCTCTGAGCAAGGCGAGCACCACTCCGCCGGAATTTCACCGGAGCCCGCCGCCTCTAGAGAAGAAGGGAGCCAGTGATTGGAGCCGCCCCAGGAGAAGCCACCGGTACCAAGAGATTCGCCGTCGTCGACTTCGTCATTCGCCCACCTCGCCGACCCTCGCCAGTACCCCGGTGAGCCCCCATCACCCCTCACTGGCCGCGCTAGGTTTCGTTCTCGCCGGCGTTGTCTCGCGTCGACGATGACTCCCAGCCGTTGGATTAGAACTAGATCGAACGATCCACGTTGCCCCATACCGCTTCGCCCAGCCCCGTGTCACTGATGAGTGGGGACACCCACTTAAGCAGCCCGCGGGAGCACTGCGCTTAGCAGGCCGGCCTAGTAACTTTTCCCGCGCAGCCCAGCTATTCAAATTAAACCTTTTTCTATTTCAATTCAAACACACTTCTGTACCCAACTTCAAAAATCAACCTAGATCTATTCAGTGCACCAAATTGAATGAAACCAATTTTGTTGGAAAGGTCTGTGAATGCTGAATCCAAACCTGTTGGATTCAAGTCATTTGGATCTATAGATCACCCATGGTAAAAATAACAAGGCAGAAGCTTTTCTGCATTCAAACATTTTTCAAATTTAAACCATAATAGCTTTTTAGTTGATTCCAACTCTCAAAAATCACATTTAATCATACCTTTCAGAATATATAAAAATATATAGGTTTACTTGCAGAAATAATGTTCAAATAATAAAAGAATGCTACATAAGAATTTCTAGACACTTTAATTAATTAAAATAAAAGGGTAAAACCTTCTTAAATTGTGACACCACTTTAAATCACATTCCCATGGACTACAATATGTGGTGATGACATGTGTCAACATGATCCCATGTTTGGTTTGGATAATATTAAATCTTAAGTAGTTTTTCAATGAGTAGAAATTACTTTTCTAAAAATAAAAGGAATTAAATCGAGCCCTAACCTTGTAATGTTAGGGATGATGCTAGATCATCCATAGGACCCTTGTGTGTGATGATTGCAAGTATTTAAGTATTGTTTGGTGATTGTGTACCTCGTATTTATTCATAGACGCTAGTACCGACCAAGGATACGAGGAGGAAGGAGGATACTACGAAGAAGCCGAGGAGAACTTCAACCACTGCTCTGCACAAGGCAAGCTTATACATATTGATGCAAGATGATACTATACCTATGCAAGCCTTACTAATCAAGTTGACCTATGCAAGCTAACCCTTGCAAGATACCCTACTGATGCAACAAACCCATACTTGTTCTATGACTACTATATGCCTTAAGCATATGTGATCATACCCCCTTAATAAACCAATCCTAGTTTTATGTGCAAGCTTCTTACTTTATTTATTTATCAAAGCTTACTTAGAGTTTACTTAAGTGACTGGTAGATATTGGAAAGATGCTGAAGGTTGCATAAAGAGCATAAAAATTGGCCTAAGTTAGAAACCTTGACATCAGCCTGAGACATGAGGTTGTACTTAGTTGAAACTCCACTAGTTACCACCCCTCATTAGTACTACCCCCACCTGTAGATGCTAGTGCTAAGCATAGAACTTGATCAACTTTTAGATGGGAATACTTGGTGGAAAAATGGTTATGAAAACCTTGGAATGATGGATCATTCTATTGAAATGTTTTGGACATGTGTTTCCAAACACTTGAGGATTTTGGTGATAAAAATGTTGAGGCATGAGCCTTAGCCCTTTATAAAACTGATGGTTGTCTGGATGCGATACCATTCCAATTTTATCGTACAACCACAATACCCGAATATTGGGTAGGGCTTGACTGGAAACTTATATTCCTTAGTATTAGTTCCCTCACGGCCAAGGTCTGAGCTGAGGCTACCTTGTGAAGATTGTCCACCTGTGTAGTACCCAAGATGACAGTTGGTCATGGTTGGGGGGCCAAACTCATAGGAGAGGTGCTTATACTATGGCGTGTAATTGAAAGGTTAGGATTGATTATCCGCATACTGAGTATGGTGAATTCAGGATTTGTTCCTGACGGATGTATCAAATGTTGTGGTGAAAGTGTACAATATCTGCAGAGTGTCAAACTATTCGAATAGCCGCGTCCGCGGTTATGGACAGTTGGAGTGGCCATACTGTTCCCCCGTCAGACTTTTCAAAATGACCTGTGAAATGAATTAAGACTTTGACTTGACCACAACAGAGTTGTGATATGAAATACAAGTTCCCACTTAGGAATTATAAAATTGTGACTAGCTTTGGAACCTAGTAGAGATAAATCTGGCTTTTGCAAAACAACCCTAGAGCCTAGTGTCCTATTATCCAAAAAAAAACCTTTACCTGTTAGTATTAGTTTGCGAGTACTTAAAGAGTACTCATGGCTTTGTCCCTGGCTATTCCCATGGCCAGACTATGAAGAGGAGTACCTGGAAGATGGACCCCAGGAAGGTTACGACAACTAGGATCATCTCACATCGTCAGCATTGCCTGTGACCCCGAAGATGGAGCTTCGCCTACGCTACCGTTATTATTACGTATTCCGCTGCTTGAAGTTGATTAAGAACTGGATCATGAGATCCTTATTTGTGTAAGAACTTATGTATCTTTTGTAATGGATGATGTACTATGGTATCCAATTCTGTTATGTCTCGCAAAAATGGTAATCCTGGAATTGCGATGAATGGCATAACAGGCATCTAGGATTGAAAAAACCGGGTGTTGACAAGTTGGTATCAGAGCCATCCTGACCATAGGAGACCCTAGTTAGACTGGACGTTTGAACCAAAAACTTAGTTTCAAAACCAAAGAAAACAAATATTTACAAAAACTTATTCTCATCCTTATCTCTTTGATTCTTTCATAAAAATTCATGTTCCTCAAAAACTCTTGCAAAATACATAAAATTTGGACACACTTGATCACTCTGCTAATCTACTCATCCTCTATTTTTATAGATGGACGTGAAGTACAGCAAGTTTTACCAACTTGGGAATGGAGGAGACCTTATCTTTGAGAGGGATCTGGATCAGCTTTCGGAACTTCTGGAGCGTCCGCACCCCGAGTTCTTCGGAGCTCAGCTCAATGATCAAGGAGGAGAAGATCTGCAGTGGCTAATTTTTGCAAGTCTCCGAGGAAAGATTGAACCTCCCACTGCGGAGGGAATTCAGTTTACCTTGAGGGAAAACCACTGGCTCGATGGACTTGCCAGAGCAATGCAGGAAGCTCTTTCCCGTCTATGTGGGCAGAGCATCAATCATATCAAGGGTACTCGCTTTGAGTTTTGCCCAAGGCGTGATGCAAATGGACAACCACTAGAAGCCCCATACCACCCTGAGCTGAAGACTCAATTGGACCACCTTAGCTTCATGATGTATGATTGTCAGCAGGAGTTGGACAATTGCCGTGACTATTGCAACCACAAGTCTGCCATCATCAAGACGAAGGATCAGACCACAGCCATGCTAGCAAAGGATCGCAAGTCTCGCCGCCGTCAGCTCGACAAGAAGGAGCGCATTATTGCCCGTCTTCGCCACCGCATCTCATCTCTGGAGGAGACCATCCACGAGAGAGACATGCAGTTGGAGGAAAGGGAGAATGCCAGAGAGGATCTTCGTGGAGACCCTTACTCCAATCTCAGCGATGACGATGATTTTCTGGAGGATCAGGCCATGGACTTCTTCACCGATGAGGATGATTTCGCCTTCATCGATGATGATGAAGATGATTAAGCCACAGACTCCGAGGAGTAGTAGCACTGAGCACTAGCGTAGTGAGTAGTATTCGGACCCACTGTATCGTAGATTCCAGAATGGTTCTTAAAACCATCTGTTTTTCCTTGCTGTGGTGTGCGTTGTATCGAGTGAATGAATGAATGAAAAAGCAAGTTGCTAGAAAAATCTGAGTCAAACATTTAAAACTTTTCAAAGACCCAAAACCTTAGAAATTTCCCTATTTTCTCATGATCTATATCAATCTTCAGATGCCACGTGGAGGAAGTGGTTCATCCCCGGACCCGATGTTGCAGATCCTGCAAATGTTGACTTCTGACCACGAAGCTGAAAGAGCGGAACGTCAAGCCAACCTAGCAACTCTGCAACAGATAGCCCAGCTAGCCCACAACAACCAAGGCCACGGAAATCAGGACAACCATGGATCTAAGCTCAAGAATTTCCAGAATACCAACCCACCCGTTTTCACCAAGTCAGAAGAACCCCTAGATGCCGATGATTGGCTGCAAACCATGGAAAACAACTTAGAAGTCGCCGGAGTGGAAGCCAACGAGAAAGTCATGTTCGCCACCCATTTTCTAGCCGGAGATGCCAGGGCATGGTGGAACAGTGTTCGTGCAATGACCTGGGAGGAATTCAAGGTCAAGTTTAGCAGAACCCATGTGCCACCAGGTTTGATCAAGAGAATGAGAGACGAGTTCAGAGAGCTGAAGCAAGGAAGGATGACTGTAGTGGAATACCATGACAAATTTTTGTCATTAGCTAGGTATGCCCCGGACGAGATAGACACTGAAGCCAGGAAGAAAGAAAGATTCCTGAATGGTCTGTATGACGAGATGCAGACGGTGTTAGTCAACATCCCCTTTGCTGATATTGAAGCCCTTGTCGACTCTGCTATCCAGATGGAAGGAAAGATTAACCAAGCCAATGAGAACCGCAAGCGTCGCATGATGCATCAACCCGGAACCCATCAGACCCCAAAATATCACCCCAACCCATCTCCAGGATTTGCCCCAAGAACCAACAGACCCCCTATGACCCGTCCGACCTACCCCAACCGTGGATACCCTAGACCCGGAGGAAATCACAACAACCCCGACAACTCTACCAATTTCATCCGTGCCCCACCCAAGTTCAACACCAACAATGCTACCGCCAACACCAACACTGCCCCGAGGACTGGAAGCAATGTTGTGCCTGTCGTAGCTAAGGACAAGTCACAAGTGATCTGCTATGACTGTGGAAATAAAGGCCACTATTCCAACGAGTGCCCCAACAAGAATAATGCTACAGCCCCTAATGCCAATGCCCTAGCTCACCAGCAGCGTCGTGTCCAGCCAGGGAGAAGATTTGCCCCAGGGAATTCACTCAACCGTAATGGCCGTCTTTTTCTCATGCATGCTGAAGAAGCTCAGGAAGCGCCAAACGTCGTGCTAGGTATGTTTTCTGTTAATTCAGTACTTGAAAGAGTGTTGTTTGACTCTGGTGCCTCGCATTCATTTGTCACCGAAGAATTTTCCTGCACGAGTAAAATTCAACCAACCAAACTGAAGCATGTTATGATTGTGCAAATTCCCGGATCAACCACCAAGGCTAGGCAAATTTGCAAAGCCGTCCCTATCCGAATCCATGGCATAGATTTTTATGCTAATCTAATAGTACTCGGAACTAAAGGTTTGGAAGTAGTACTAGGAATGGATTGGATGTCCAAACATAAGGGATTGATTGACTGTGCTAAGAAAGCCATCACCATGACCAGTACCGCCGGAATATCAGTCGAGCATATATCTGAAACCTTACCTCGCCAATTCAAGTGTAACAAGAGTCTAGCCCAACCTACCATTGACCAAGTCCGGATAGTCTGTGAATACCCCGATGTATTTCCAGATGTTTTGCCCGGTATGCCCCCAGATTGGAATATCGAGTTTATCATCGAACTAATCCCCGGAACTGGATCCATAGCCCAGAGACCCTATAGTATGAACCCGTCGGAACTAGAAGAACTGAAGAAGCAACTGGATTCCATGTTAGAAATTGGATTGATTCAACCAAGTGCGTCACCATGGAGATCACCTGTCTTATTTGTGGACAAGAAAGATGGAGGTAACCGTTTGTGTACGGATTATCGGAAGTTAAATGATGTCACCATCAAGAACAAGTACCCCTTGCCCAAGATAGAATATTTGTTTGATCAGTTGACCGGTGCCAAAGTGTTTTCTAAGATTGTTCTTAGAACTGGCTATCATCAACTCAAAATTCGTGCAGAGGATATTCCAAAGACTGCCTTTACTACCAGATATGGATTGTATGAGTATACATTCATGTCTTTTGGATTAACCAATGCCCCCGCTTATTTCATGAACCTCATGAATAAGATTTTTATGGACTTCCTGGATAAGTTTGTCGTTGTTTTCATCGATGACATTCTGACTTATTCCAAATCAGAAGAAGAACATGGGCTACACCTAAGGACCATTCTTGGAACCCTTAGAGAGCATCAGCTGTATGCAAAGTTTAGCAAATGTGAATTCTGGTTACAGGAGGTAGGATTCCTCGGTCACATTGTATCAGCCGGAGGAATTGCCGTTGACCCTGCCAAAGTGAAAGATGTAGAAGATTGGCAAGCCCTAACCACTCAAACCCAAGTTCGTTCTTTTCTCGGATTGGCGGGATATTACCGCAAATTCGTAGAAGGATTCTCGAGTATCGCCAGACCCATGACCCAATTGCTGAAGAAAGACAAGAATTTTGAATGGACCGACATATGTGAAGCGAGTTTTCAAGATCTCAAGAGGAGATTGATTTCAGCCCCAATCTTGATCATGTCGGATATCACGAAGCCCTTCGATGTGTATTGTGACGCATCCAAGATTGGTCTCGGATGTGTTCTAATGCAATAAGGCAAAGTTATATCTTATCTATCTCGACAATTGAAGCAACATGAGCAAAACTATCCAACCCATGACCTCGAACTCGCAGCAGTAGTTCTAGCCTGAAGACATGGAGACATTACCTAATAGGAAACCGTTGTGAGATTTATTCGGATCACAAGAGCCTAAAGTATATATTCACTCAGAAGGAGTTGAATATGAGGCAGAGAAGATGGATTGAGCTAATCAAGCATTACGATCTGGACATTCACTATCACCCTGGTAAAGCCAACGTGGTAGCCGATGCCCTTAGCAGATTGTCGTGCCGCTTGAACTCCATGATTTTGAAGGAGCAACCAAGTTTGCACAAGGAGATGGAAGATTTTCGAATGGAATTAGTAAGTGAAGGATTTTTGGCTAGCATAGAACTTCAGCCCACTTTGATCAGTCAGATTAAAGAGGCACAGAAGGGAAATGCCAGTATCGACGGAATCAAGCGTCGTATCGGTACAGGCAAGGTACCCGGATTCACCGAGGACGAAGAAGGAGTGTTGTGGTACAAAGGACGTCTTTGTGTACCAGCAGATTCGGAGTTGAAATAAGTTATCTTGAAGGAGGCTCATGATACTCTTTATTCTATCCATCCCGGAGGAACTAAGATGTATCAAGATTTGAAAGAGCAATTTTGGTGATGAAGAGAGAAATTGGAAGCTATATCGCCAAGTGTGATATATGTCAGCGAGTCAAGCAGGACATCAAAGACCCGCTGGATTTTTGCAACCTTTGCAAATTCCGGAATGGAAATGGGATTCTGTAGGAATGGACTTTATCACTGGACTGCCTACTTCTAGTAGGGGAAATGACTCTATTTGGGTCATAGTGGACAGATTGTCCAAAGTCGCCCATTTCTTGCCCGTCAAAACCACCTATCAGAGTTCGAAGATAGCGGAGTTGTACATCTCTAGAATCGTCAGTTTGCACGGAGTCCCCAAGAACATAGTATCGGATCGAGGAACTCAGTTTACCTCGAGATTCTGGAAGAAAGTCCAAGAAGGTTTAGGAACCCGCCAAGATTTCAGTACCGCGTATCACCCTCAGACCGATGGACAAACGGAGCGAGTAAATCAAATACTCGAAGATATTCTTATAGCATGTGTGCTAGAATATGGATCCAAGTGGGAAGACTGTCTGCCGTTTGCAGAATTTTCATACAACAATAGTTACCAAGCCAGTTTGCAAATGGCCCCATTTGAATTCATGTACGGAAGAAAGTGTCGCACCCCTTTGAACTGGTCGGAAGTAGGAGAGAGTCATATTTTCGGACCCGACGTCCTCCGAGAAGCAGAAGAGAAGGTTCACAAGATTCGTGAGCACCTCAAGACCGCCCAATCCCGACAGAAGAGTTATGCTGACAAGATACGTCGAGACCTCGCCTTCAATATAGGAGATTTTGTTTATCTGAAAGTGTCGCCATTGAAGGGAATGCAGCGTTTCCAACTCAAAGGAAAGTTAGCCCCCAGATATATCGGACCTTTCAAAATTCTGAACCGTCGAGGAGAAGTATCGTATCAACTGGAGCTACCTGAAGAGATGTCAGCCGTGCACAATGTGTTCCATATCTCGTTACTTCGCAAGTGTCTCGAAGTCCCCGAGAAGACCGAAGTGTTCAAGAATATCGATCACCGGACCATAGAGATCAACGATGACCTGACCTATCCCAAAGTACCCATCTGTATTTTGGAAGAAGCTTTTCGAACTACCCGAACCCGAAGCATCAAGTTTCTCAAGATTCAGTGGAGCAACCACACAGAAGAGGAAGCTACCTGGGAGCGCGAAGATCACATCAGGACGGAGTTCCAGATCTCTTAAAATCCTAGGTAATCTTTTCGTCATTTTTCAAATCTCGGGACGAGATTTTGTTTAAGGGGGAAGGTTTGTAACATCCCAAAAATACTAAGCTTGGATCATAAAATTCTAATCATCAAAATTAGGGTTAACAAAAACTTTTCCAAATAAAATCATGAATGCATGCATATGTGTATGCATGGATTTTGAATTCCTTTAAAACCACCTTGTTTGTTTGTTTCTTTGCTTGTAAAATGTTTCTTAGGTGAAATAAACATCATCTAAAACATTTCCCACACTTTTCCTAAAGACAAGTAAATCAAAACACATATATGAAATGAATGGTCATTTTGGCCAATTGAACTCCCATGCCTACTTTGGCTGTCTCAAACTTTCAGAACCTAACAGAAACTTTTCTGGATCTTTGCACCCCTTGAATGTACTCATAACAAAGTATCAAGGCCCACTTTGTGATCATCCAAAAACTTTCAAATGCATAGTTTAAATGACAATTCAAAATTGAATCTTTATCATATGGGAAGATCCCACTATTTCAAAAACCACTCAAACAAGCACAACTTTCAAAACCCAAGCATCTGCAGATTCACCAGCACCAATCTAGCAAACCCACCAAAAATATTTTCAAAATTCAAAACTTGATTTCATGCGGCCATTTCATCAAACAGGTTGCAGACACAAATCAAAGAAACATCAAACACTATTGTGAGCAGTGATTCTTGCCTAACTTGTTCCCTAGTTAGCTCACACACATCTCAGTAGATCATCTAGGAAGATTAACCAAGCACTAGCACCACTGTGAGCTTGCCATTGCCATCAATGGTGAACAGCCGAGCACCCCCTTGTCACCCCATTGTGGACAGCAGGCTAGAGGAAGAACTAGCCATGCCAACCTTGTCTGGGAGGCAGCCCACCATCCACCGCCACTACCTGTCCCAGCCACGAGCGTTGCCAAGCCCTGGACCACGCGCACAAGCCGCGCCCAGACTGCCAGCGACCATGCCGAGCATGCGCTAGAGCACCACCCTCGACCAGCGTCCACAGACCGCGCGCCGCCCTCACCGCATGCACACACGATCGCCATCAACCCAGGAGACCACCAGACATCCCCGTTTGCCGCCCCGTGCCGCACAGCCACCGCCCGCCGTCGAATACGCCGCCTCTGCCGCGCAGAGCACCGCCCGTTCCAGACTAAACCACACCGCCCCATGCCTCGAGACCATGTCGTTGAGCATCGCCAGAAGACACCGCACCGTCCCCTACCCTTGCCCATGCCATTAGCTGCCTGTAACCTCGCCCCCGACGAGCTCACCGTGCACCCCGACGGTCCCCTCGCTCGACTATAAATAGAGGCCACCCCCACACGATTTCTTCACACCATCTCACTCCCCTCTCCTCACTGATCGTGCCACACCGTTCTCAGAGCAAGGCGAGCACCACTCCGCCGGAATTTCACCGGAGCCCGCCGCCTGTAGAGAAGAAGGGAGCCAGCGATTGGAGCCGCCCCAGGAGAAGCCACCGGTACCAAGAGATTCACCGTCGTCGACTTCGTCGTTCGCCCGCCTCGCTGACCCTCGCCAGTACCCCGGTGAGCCCCCAGCACCTCTCACTGGCCGCGCGAGGTTTCGTTCTCGCCGGCGTTGTCTCGCGTCAACGATGACTCCCAGCCGTTGGATTAGAACTAGATCGAACGATCCACGTTGCCCCATACCGCTTCGCCCAGCCCCGTGTCACTGACGAGTGGGGACACCCACTTAAGCAGCCCGCGGGAGCACTGCGCTTAGCAGGCCGGCCTAGTAACTTTTCCCGCGCAGCCCAGCTATTCAAATTAAACATTTTTCTATTTCAATTCAAACACACTTCTGTACCCAACTTCAAAAATCAACCCAGATCGATTCATTGCACCAAATTGAATGAAAGAAATTTTGTTGGAAAGGTCTGTGAATGCTGAATCCAAGCCCGTTGGATTCAAGTCATTTGGATCTATAGATCACCCATGGTAAAAATAACAAGGCAGAAGCTTTTCTGCATTCAAACATTTTTCAAATTTAAACCATAATAGATTTTGAGTTGATTCCAACTCTCAAAAATCACATTTAACCATACCTTTCAGAATATATAAAAATATATAGGTTTACTTGCAGAAATAATGTTCAAATAATAAAAGAATGCTACATAGGCATTTCTAGCCACTTTAATTAATTAAAATAAAAGGGTAAAACCTTATTAAATTATGACACCACTTTAAATCACATTCCCATGGACTACAATATGTGGTGATGACATGTGTCAACATGATCCCATCTTTGGTTTGGAGAATATTAAATCTTAAGTAGTTTTTCAATGAGTGGAAATTACTTTTCTAAAAATAAAAGGAATTAAATCGAGCCCTAACCTTGTAATGTTAGGGATGATGCTAGATCATCCATAGGACCCTTGTGTGTGATGATTGCAAGTAGTTAAGTATTGTTTGGTGATTGTGTACCTCGTATTTATTGATAGACGCTAGTACCGACCAAGGATACGAGGAGGAAGGAGGATACTACGAAGAAGAAGCCGAGGAGAACTTCAACCACTCCTCTGCACAAGGCAAGCTTATACTGATATTGATGCAAGCTGATACTATACCTATGCAAGCCTTACTAATCAAGTTGACCTATGCAACCTAACCCTTGCAAGATACCCTACTGATGCAACAAACCCATACTTGTTCTATGACTACTACTCCCTCCATTTCAAAATATTAGATGTTTTAGGTTTATGAAGAAGATGAATCTAGACTTGTTTTAGTATGTAGGTTCACTCAACTTTGAGATGAATCTATACACTAAAAAAAGTCTAGATTCATTTTCTTCACAAACCTAAAACATCTTATATTTTGAAACGGAGGGAGTATATGCCTTAAGCATATGTGATCATACCCCCTTGATAAACCAATCCTAGTTTTATGTGCAAGCTTCTTACTTTATTTCTTTATCAAAGCTTACTTAGAGTTTACTTAAGTGACTGGTAGATATTGGAAAGATGCTGAAGGTTGCATAAAGAGCATAAAAATTGGACTAAGTTAGAAACCTTGACATCAGCCTGAGACATGAGGTTGTACTTAGTTGAAACTCCACTAGTTACCACCCCTCATTAGTACTACACCCACATGTAGATGCTAGTGCTAAGCATAGAACTTGATCAACTTTTAGATGGGAATACTTGGTGGAAAAATGGTTATGAAAACCTTGGAATGATGGATCATTCTATTGAAATGTTTTGGACATGTGTTTCCAAACACTTGAGGATTTTGGTGATAAAAATGTTGAGGCATGAGCCTTAGACCTTTATAAAACTGATGGTTGTCTGGATGCGATACCATTCCAATTTTATCGTACAACCACAATACCCGAATATTGGGTAGGGCTTGACTGGAAACTTATATTCCTTAGTATTAGTTCCCTCACGGCTAAGGTCTGAGCTGAGGCTACCTTGTGAAGATTGTCCACCTGTGTATTACCCAAGATGACAGTTGGTCATGGTTGGGGGGCCAAACTCATAGGAGAGGTGCTTATACTATGGCGTGTAATTGAAAGGTTAGGATTGATTATCCGCATAATGAGTATGGTGAATTCAGGATTTGTTCCTGACGGATGTATCGAATGTTGTGGTGAAAGTGTACAATCTCTGCAGAGTGTCAAACTATTCGAATAGCCGCGTCCGCGGTTATGGACAGTTGGAGTGGCCATACTGTTCCCCCGTCAGACTTTTCAAAATGACTTGTGAAATGAATTAAGACTTTGACTTGACCACAACAGAGTTGTGATATGAAATACAAGTTCCCACTTAGGAATTATAAAATTGTGACTTGCTTTGGAACCTAGTAGAGATAAATCTGGCTTTTGCAAAACAACCCTAGAGCCTAGTGTCCTATTATCCAAAAAACCCCTTTACCTGTTAGTATTAGTTTGCGAGTACTTAAAGAGTACTCATGGCTTTGTCCCTGGCTGTTCCCATGGCCAGACTATGAAGAGGAGTACCTGGAAGATGGACCCTAGGAAGGTTACGACAACTAGGATCATCTCACATCGTCAGCATTGCCTGTGACCCCGAAGATGGAGCTTCGCCTACGCTATCGTTATTATTACGTATTCCGCTGCTTGAAGTTGTATTAAGAACTGGATCATGAGATCCCTATTTGTGTAAGAACTTATGTATCGTTTGTAATGGATGATGTACTATGGTATCCAATTCTGTTATGTCTCGAAAAAATGGTAATCCTGGGATTGCGATGTATGGCATAACAGGCATCTAGGATTGAAAAATCCGGGTGTTGACACCGTTGCCCTTCTTCCTCCTCGCGCCTGTGCGTCTGCTCATGTTCTAGCGGCTGCGCCACCGTCAAAATCTCCGACGGCGAGGCCACAACTTCTCTGCTCCGTCGACCCCGTCCCCGCGTGCTTGCTCCGGCGCCGTCGCCGGTGAGTTTTTCTGCGGTCTCTCTGCCTAGATTTCTCTCTAGACGCATCTGCTGCTTTTTAGCCTTCCCGCAGCGGTTCCTTTTCCGCTCCGTCGCCGTCCTCGTTTAGATCCACGACGGGGCCCTGCACCTCTAAGCCTTGCTCCTTCGTTAGTTCCTCTTCTGTGGATTCCTCCAGCGACCCTATGTCGAGTTCCATTAGCGGCGCTCTAGTCGAGGACGACGATGTTGCGTCTGGTCTAGAGCGGGGCTCCTGGCAGGGTTCCTCCATCACTCGTCGTGAGATCGAGTGGCTGATTAGGACTCGCCGGATTCCTACCGAGGTAGGTTGTCGCTTACCCGGCAGCGAATCTTCTCCCGTACTCAACGAAGGTGAATATGTTGTCTTCATGTCCCATTTCGCTCGTCGGTTTGGTCTTCCCCTTAGCGATTTCGCTAGGGAATTTCTCGATTACTTCGGTCTTCAGCCGCATCATCTTCCGGCTAATGCCATTGCTTCCCTATCTGCTTTTATCTCGGCCTCGGAAGGATACTTAGGCCTCTGGCCATCTGTGAACGTATGGTCCAAATTCTTCCAGATCCGTTCTAACGTCGTCCCAGACAAATCCCTCCAGCCCTCTGAGAAGTTACTTACTCAGTGTGGGGCCGCGTCCATCACTCCTCGGAGAAAATCCGAGTTTCCTCGTGTTGCCGGTCTCGAATCTTGCAAGAAGTGGCATAGATCGTTTTTCTATGTCAAGAATACTGGAAAGGAAGAAAAGATTCGGCTCCCTGCTTTCTCCATCGGCCCCACTTCCAAGAGGAACTAGACCTACAACCCCAGGAAGAGCCATGCTCTGGCCGAGGCCTTTGAGATTCGGCTGAAGGAGTTGATCCGCGTCGGGCTACGCGGCGAGGATCTGATGACCACCTTCGTCAGCAGCCGAATCTGCCCTTTCCAGCATCGCACGCACAAGCTTTGCTACATGAGCGGTCCCCTTGATCCCAACCGAGTCTCAACGGTCGAGCTCGATAATTATCTTATTTTCAAGCGTGTCCGAGCTATCTTTAAGACGGAGATTCCGGAGGACTGGACCTGGGGACTGAAACCGTTCACCCGCGGGAATCCCCCTCCCGAGGTAAGTTCACGCACTTACGTTTTTCCCCCCAATTGCGCTTGTGATTCCTTTTGCTAATTCCGCTTTGTCTCTTTTCTTGCAGAGATTTGCGGGGCAGAAGATTGAAGATGCCGAGGTTCTGGCCCTCCCGCCGCAGATCGGAACACCCCGGATAGCGGGGAGCCTGACTCAGAGGAGTTTGTTCCCAAGTCAGTCCTCGCTCCGGCTCGCGCCCGTGGCAAGACCTCGTCTCACGGGGAGGAAGGTGATTCGAACGACGTCCAAATTCTTGAGGTAGTCGCCGCAATGCCTATCTCTTATGCATTTACGGCTTCTACTTCCCGAGCTAATCAGGCCGGTCAGGTGCACGACGCCGAGCCTCTCGCCTCCCAACCTCCTGCTACCTCGAGGAAGTGTGCCGCTCCAATAGGTGCCTCCGAAGCCGCTCCCAAGAAGCGAACTAAAAAGTCATCCCAGCACCTTCCGAAGCGTAAAACTATGCCCGGAGTTACTGGGTACGCTCATTTTCATTTGTATTTCTTGTTTCTCTTTTTCTGTCTTTTGATTTGACTTTCTGTGCTTTTGCAGCGCTCCTCTTTCTGTTAAGCCCAATGGTCCAAGCATGACGAGTCATAAAACTCGACTGCCTTCTCCCCCGCCTCCTAAAGATACCAGAGTTCCTAGTCCAGCTCGCGTGGACCCTCCTCATGCTCTGAATCAAACATCACCTCGGCAAGATGCACCCGTGGTTTCTGTTGCTAATGCCTACGTAACTCAGATAGTAGATCCTCCTACCGAACCCCCTGCCCCCGTCGTGAACCCCAGATTTTCCCCCGAGACTCCTTTGGTCCCCATAGTTTCAACCGCAACTCCAACTCCAGCCGAGGATATCACCATCTCGGCGCCCTCAGAAACTATAGTTCCTCCTGTTTCCAAGGACGCCACCCCTAGTGTCGAGGTAACAGCTCCTGCCGACGCCTCTTCTAAGGATAAGAAGGTCGTCGTCACCAAACCTCCCTCATCTCAGAAAGGACTCGCCAGCTCTTCTCAGCCTACGATTGCTGATGCGCTCCGCAAGGGGGTTTCCTCTACCAAGACCGTTGTCACCCCGGCTGCTGATACTCAGCTCACTCTCCACAAGAGTCCCGCGGCAGCGGTGGTTACACAACACGTCCGAGGTAATGTCCTGACTCGTACTGAGAGTGGGAACAGCCTCGGCTCCTTGGTTGAGTATGCCAATAATTGGAACGCTCCTGATCAGCTCGAGGGCAATCCAAGCAATCAGCCATTTCAACTCTCCGACATCAGCAGTCGCCTGCATATGGCTGCCAAGATCGTGCTTGACAGCGATAAGATGAACGAGGTAATTGTTTTTATTGACATTTGATTAGTTATTCAAATGATATTATATATACTCTAGTCCCCTAAGCTTGCAACCGAATAACTTGTTATTCGTTTGGAAGCTTTATTAGGCTTTGCCTGATTCGGATATGTCTTAGTGTTCGAATATTCAGTCGCCTAGATCTGAGTTAGGCTTTGCTTGATTCTGATTTGTCTTAGCTTCGAATATCCAGCCACTTAGATCCGAGTTAAGCTTTGCTTGATTCGGATCTGTCTTAGCTTCGAATATCCAGCCACTTAGATCCGAGTTAAGCTTTGCCTAATCCGGATCTGTTTTAGCTTCGAATATCCAGCCACCTAGATCCGAATTAAGCTTTGCTTGATTTGGATCTGTCTTAGCTTCGAATATCCAGCCACCTAGATCCAAGTTAAGCTTTGCTTGATTCAGATCTGTCTTAGCTTCGAATAAGCAGCCACCTAGATCCGAGTTAATCTTTGCTTGATTCGGATCTGTCTTAGCTTTGAATATCCAGCCACCTAGATCCAAGTTAAGCTTTTCTTGATTCGGATCTTTCTTAGCTTCGAATATCTCACTGTAATTTATTTTGTCGCTTAGGTTGCCCATGATCGGCGGACTGCTGAATTCCAAAGGTTGCCTTTCGCACACAAGAAATTGCAAGAGAAGTATGAGAAAGTTGTTCCCGTGGTGAAGAAAGCTGGTAATTTAACAAACTTTTGTATTGTCCTTAAAGCTCTTAATATTTTTGACTAGAGGTGTTAGCTCATTTTGCTGGTAAACAGGTAATATCAACAATCTTAATATCCGTCTTGAGAAGAAAGTCAAGGCCCTGGAAGGTTAGTTATCCTTTCTCTTTATTGATTCCCGTTCGAGATTTATCTCGGGTTTCTTATAACCTTCCGGCTTTGGAATAGCTGAGTTACAAACTCTTGCAGCGTCACATCAAGAATGAATACCCATGCCTGATATGATGCTGCATTTTTTAGAACAAGCCGCTACTCATTCGGCGCAGCTGAAAGAGAAAGATGACGAGATACTTCGCTTGCGCGCCAAGGTGGAGTCCCTCAAACTTTCTCGAAATCTGAGTTAGAGAAAG
Organism: Avena sativa; assembly: GCA_916181665.1. NCBI lineage: Eukaryota > Viridiplantae > Streptophyta > Magnoliopsida > Poales > Poaceae > Avena > Avena sativa. The sequence goes on from OV702281.1 coordinate 116,538,266, forward strand.
TTGATCAGGAGTTCTCCGAAGAGAAGAATCGGCTAAGTCTGCAATTGCAGAAAGATAGAGAACTCCTCGAGGCTGCTGAACTTAAGACACAGACGATGAGCGAGGAAATCACTCGCTTTGAGAAGACCAAGGTTGATTGGGCTCAAGATCTTCAGAAAATGCTGAGCTATATTCATCGTAAGTCTCTGACCATGGCTGGGTTATCTTCTTCTCTTTCTTGATTTTGACTGATATACTTTTATTTTGCGTAGACCATTTTCCGGAAGCTAGGCCCGTGAGCTCTAAAGCGGTGATTAATGCTCACGTGCGCCGAGGTGTCCCTGCCGATGCGAGCCCAGAATACTCGATGGAAGACTTCTTGGTTGCCGTTGGCGCTGCCATTGGTCCGATGAAGATTATGGGCAGGGATTTGGTGCAGGCAGCCATTCGGGCCTACCATGTTCTCTGGACGAATACTTCTGGAACTCCTGATATTGATGAGATCAAGATACTGGTGGAAAGATTAATGGCATCCCAGAACCAGTTAAATCTCTGGAGGGAATCCGCTGGACGGGCTGGTGCTGATATGGCTCTCACAGTCATTATGTCTTGGTACGAGGATATTTTGCTCGATACCTTGATAAACTTGCGCACTGGCTCCCGTTGGGTTGAGGATCTAGAATTCGTCGCTCGCCGCCAAGCTCGTGCCTTCCAGCTTGTTGAGTATGCTGATGTGCATAATTGGATTGAAGGGCCGAGTTTTCTTCCCAATCCAGCTGATGACGTCGAAGTCGAAGATGCCTCTGATAATAGTTCGGCCGATCAGGACGAAGGTGAGGGCGACTCGGACAACTCTGGTGATTCCAGCGCCAGCTCGGATGGGGAGGGCGATGCGCGATCGTCTTCCAAAGGGACTGGGCACTCTCAAGCTCAACCTAACGTTTCTCAACAGCCCCGGGCTTCCCCCGAAGTCGCTATTGCTTCTGTAGAGGGCGAAGTAACTTCGACCGAGGTGCCGTCTACCTTGGAGCGCCTAGCGCCTGACCAAGTCGCTTCCCCTTAGGTTCAAAAAACTTTAAGTTATTTCTTATCCCCGGTATGCCGGGCGTATGATGTGTGTGAAACAATTGTCCGACTTTCTGTGTGGTATGAACCCTTTTTGCCTTTTGCCGCTGAGGCACATATGATGGTGATCGTCATTAGTCTGCCTAAACAGATCTTGTTGGTTTAAATCTTTGCTTTGGTGGCCTTCAATCTCATAAGTTCGGATTGTGTGTTTTCATTTGAGCCACCTTAGTTCGGTGTTTCATATTGCCTGGCCTTTATAAATTTGACGGCTCAACCATTGTGTTCTTGATCTCTATCCGAGCTATAAATCTCGAAGCCCATATTTGGGGAAAGCGAAATAATATCATTCAAGGTAGCTTCTGACCTATCATTCGGGGTCCCGAAGTTTAATACCCATTTTTGTAATATGAGACCATCATGGGGCAATTCCCTAGTCAGTGCTCTAGAAATCAAGGTTTTAATGCCTAATTCGAGATAAGGGATAACATGTCATAGTACCCGAGTTCCCTGCTCGAGGTCCTAAAACTTAACACATAATTCAGGAATAAAAAATAACGTTGGGCAGTCCCCGTGTCACTGCTCAAAGTGCATAACTCAAAGTTCCGAGGTTTAGTACATACCTCAAAATGTGAAATAATATAGGGTCGTGCCCGAGTTATTGCTCAAGATGCCGAGGTTTAATACATCACTCAAAACGCGAAATAACATAGGGCAGTCCCCGAGTCATTGCTCAAGGTGCCGAGGTTTAATACATAACCCGAAATGAGACATAACATAGGGCAGTCCCCGAGTCACTGCTCAAGGTGCCGAGGTTTAATACATAATCCAAAATGAGAAATAACATAGCGCAGTCCCCGAGTCGCTGCTCAAGGTGTCGAGGTTTAATACATAATCCAAAATGAGAAATAACATAGGGCAGTCCCCGAGTCGCTACTCAAGGTGCCGAGGTTTAATACATAGTCAATACTTCGACTTGAAGCGTCACATTACAACCTATCATAGATGATTCCTACGAGTAAAATGGACGAAGTAAAGCTATGTTCCATGGTCTTTTCGATTCTTCGCCGGCTTTGTTTGCCTTGTTATTTTCTGGTGACTGAGCATCAATTAGGTAATATGCATCATTGTGCAATGCTTTGCTCACGATGAATGGTCCCTCCCATGGGGGCGATAGTTTGTGCATGCCGGCTGTGCGTTGCACTAGCCGAAGAACCAAATCTCCTTGTTTAAACACTCTTGGATTGACCTTCTCGCTGTGATATCATCGTAAGTCTTGTTGATAAATAGCTGATCTTGATAGTGCCAACTCCCTGGCTTCTTCTAGTAGATCGACATCATCTTGCCGAGCTACCTCATTTACCTCAGCGGTTGTATACTGGGTAACTCTTGGCGAGTCATGTATTATGTCAGCTGGAAGCACGACTTCTGCTCCATATACCATAAAAAATGGGGTATACCTTATTGACCTGTTTGGGGTAGTTCTGAGGCTCCATAGTACTGCTGGTAGTTCCTCGATCCAGCACCCTGCCGACCTTTGAAGTGGTTCGACGAGTCGGGGTTTTATTCCGGACAATACTAGTCCATTAGATCTTTCTACTTGCCCATTAGATGCTGGGTGAGCCACCGAGGCGACATCTAGTCTTATGTGTTTTTCTTGACAGAATCTAGCAAAGGCCCCTTCAGCAAAATTTGTGCCATTGTCCGTAATAACACTGTGTGGGTAACCATATCTCAAGATAATATCTTTGAGGAATTTTACTGCTATTGGTCCATCACATTTTTTTATTGGTTTCACTTCAATCCACTTTGTGAATTTGTCGACCATGACTAAAATGTGGGTCATCCCGCCCCGGGCCGGCTTGAATGGTCCCACCATATCTAAGAACCATACAGAAAATGGCCAATTAATTGGTATCGTCTTTAACTCGGACGATGGCATATGTATCTTGCTGGCATATCTCTAGCAACCATTACATTTTTCCACCAATTCTTTGGCCTCTTTCAACGCAGTTGGCCAATAAAATCCATGCCTGAATGCTTTGGCCACTAAAGCTCTGGACGAGGCATGATGCCCGCATTCTCCTTGATGTATATCTAGGAGAATCTCCCGGCCCTCCGCCGAATCCACACATCTTTGCAGCACGCTTGTGACGCTCCTTTTATACAGCTCATTGTTTATGATAGTATAAGCTTTAGCTCTTCTCACTGTCTGTCTAGCCAGTACCTCGTTATTTGGCAAAGTCGCATCCTTAAGGAAGGAAAATATGGGTTGCGCCCATGTTGATATGATTTTCTCTGGGATAATTTCACTATCTATTTCCATATTTTCCGCCGACATAACCACCTCGGATTTTTCCATATCCATCCGTGCATCGGCTGGGTTTACTTTCGGAAACTCCGGGTTACATTCTTTGTCAACTTCCATCGGCATACTATCCTCTCTTGATTTCGCTGGAATAAAGATGGATTTGGACTCTAGTGATGGTGTTATTGATGGTTTTCTCAGGTGCTCTAGGGCGATACCCGGGGGAATTTATTGCCTGGTTGATCCGAGTTTTGAAAGTGTGTCTGCAGCGTTATTTTCTGCCCGAGGTATATGATGAAATTCACATCCATCGAAGTATCCACTGAGTTTTTGCACATGGAATCTATATAAAGCCATATTGGCATCTAGAGCATCCCAATTGCCTGATACTTGTTGTACTACTAGATCTGAATCTTCGTAGCATAAGATCCGGCGTATCCCAATCTCTTTTGCTATCTTCAATCCATGGACGAGTGCTTCGTACTCGGCTACATTGTTTGATGCGGCAAAATGTATTTGTAGCACATATTTCAGATGATTTCTTTTTCGCGAGGTTAACACTATCCCTGCCCCCAATCCATTCCTCAGCTTGGAACCGTCGAAGTGCATTGTCCAATAATTCGGATCTGGTAACGGTGGCTCATATTGTACCTCGTCCCAATCAACAAAGAAGTCGGCCACAGCCTGAGATTTGATTGCATCTCGCCTATCGAACTGCGGAGCATAAGGTGACAATTCAATTTCCCATTTTGCTATTTGGCCGCTTGCATCTTTGTTGCTCAATATGTCGGCTATGGGCGCTTCACAGATCACTTTGATCGGGTGCTCTTCGAAGTAATGTTTAAGTTTCTTTGCCGACATGTATACTCCATATGCCATCTTCTGATAATGTGGGTAATTTTGTTTTGAGGCTGATAGTACCTCGCTTAGGTAATATACCGGCCTTTGTACTGATTTATCATCTTCAATTCGTTCCACAACGATCACCGCACTTACCACTCTGTTTGTGGCGGCTATGTAAAGTAACATAGGCTCTTTTGACAATGGAGAGGCCAGGATTGGTGCTGTGACCAACATATTCTTCAGTTCATGAAATGCATTATCCGCTTGTGGTGTCCAAATGAACTTATCAGATTTTTTCATCAGTTGATATAGTGGTAGTGCCTTCTCTCCCAGCCGACATACAAATCGGCTAAGCAAGGCCAGGCAACCCGTGAACTTCTGTACATCATTTAGACATCTCGGCAATTCCATCCTTTCTACCGCTCTTATCTTAGTTGGGTTGGCCTCTATACCTCGGCTAGATAAGAGAAAACCGAGTAGTTTTCCAGCTGGTACACCGAAGGTGCATTTTTCCGGGTTAAGCTTCATTCGGAACCTTCTCAAGTTCGCGAATGTCTGGCGAATATCATCTAGTAGCGTTTTGCTCTCTTTGGTTTTGATAACCACATCATTGTAACATCCCTAAAATCATGATTTCAAAGTTTGCATATCATTCATGCATGCATATAGAATTGAGGTCAATTTCAAAACTCATTTCAGAAAAACAAAGCACATAGTGCTATCATTTTATGTGAGCAAGCAAAAATCAAATGGCCATCCCCATTTGAGAGTTTGAGTGTTTTAAACCTAGATTGTTTGTCTCCGTTGTTGAATGGATTGAGTGTGGAAATTTGAACCAAGTTTTACAAAATTGAAATGGTTCAAAAACCATTTTTCAAACATTTGCAAATCTTGTGCCAAGCTCCTGATATTTTGTTTCTCCATAGTTGACCAAGCCTTTTCAAGTGACCCTATAGTTGTATGCCTAGATTTGAGACTATTGCACACTGCAAAAACCCTAGAGAAATTTGAATTCAAAAAGAGTTTGAATTCATTTGAAAACTATTCCTAAAAAATCAAAATAGAAAAAGAAAAGGAGTAAACAAAAGAAAAGGGCCAGGCGCTCCTAATCTAGCCCAGCAGCAGAACCGGCCCAGTTAGCCCACCCGGCCACTCGCTCGCTCGCTCGCACGCGCGGACACACCCACACAGACGCTGACACTCGGACCCCACCCCCTCTTCGTCTCACTCACTGACTGGTAGACCTCGCCAGCTCACCCTCGTCTTCCTCAAATCACGCCCGACCCCGTCGCCGGCCGTTTCCTCCGCCCTTCACTGCCGTGATTGATTCTCGCTTAATTGCCATTGATTCCACGCTTAATCGCCGCTCCTCTCTCGCCTACATAATCCCCTCTGCACCGCGGTCACTTCCCCCCACTCTCCTCGCTCACTCCGCCACCAGGCTGCGCGCATTTGCCCTCGAAACCCCGCAGTACCGATGACTCCGGCGACTAATTCCGGTGAGCCTCGACCGTCCCCCTCTCTCTGGTTCAAACAAACGTGCCCAGCTTGATCTTGCGCACCTCCTGATACCCTTCGTTTGCATTCTCGTGACCCAGGCCGTCGTCCCCGTTCGTGCCTGCAACCGACTGCGCCGCCGCTTGACTCCGGCGATCAATTAAGGTAAAACCCGAGCGCCCCTTGCCCCCTCCTTCATACGAGAATGTTTGCCTTCGTCTTGTGTGTCTCCTGACCCCTCTGGTTTGCGCTAGGGCGACGCCAAACCTCGGCAACAACCTCGACTGCAAGCAACAGACACCGCCGCAACTCCGACGAGCCCTAGAGACCGTGCTCGTGCGCCCCTTGTCAAGCCACTGCTAGGTTGAGCTTCTCCTCGACGCTGCGAACCTGGTAAGCATCCTCCTGCCCCTCCGGACGACCTGTAGCGCCGCGCCGCCGCGGACAGAACTCGCCGCCGCCAGTAGCCGCCGCCAGCGCCGCCCCGTTTTGGTCGCTTGATCCAGAGCCGTCATATCTGGATCCAACGCATAGAATTAGATCATTTAGCGAAGCGTTATGGGTAGATCTGAGCCGTGAGTTTTAAATAGATCCAACGGCGCGGGAGGGTGATCCTGAACGAAATGGTATCAGCCAATAGGATTAAGATGCGTGGCTAGGGTTTGATTCAAAAACAGATTTCAAATCAGATTTAGATCAAAAATTGAAATGGCTATAACTTTTGTTTTCCACGTTAGATTTTTGCAAATTTTATGTCGTTGGAATCAGGGAGACAAGCTCTTTCTGTTTATGCAATGTGTTTAGTAAAAAGTTTCTGTTGAAATTACTTTTTATGAAGAAACTTGTTTAGGACTATTTTGAGTATAGAATTTGTTTAGTAAATTGTGTTAGTGCTAAATAAGTTTGGTTTGACAAATTTTCAACTTGGTATTGGTTCAGTACTGTGCACTTGATTGGTGGAGTTTTAAAAATCATCACTTTGCATTCTTGCATGCATGCATTTATATTTTTGTTTGTATATGAATTGTGTGTAATTTTGTGCTACAAATTTTTGTGTAGATTTTGCTAGTGACTATGATTGTGAAGAGTGCTACTCTCCCCACTACCAAGGCAAGTGGTACTTCATGAATATTTCCATCCCTATATTTTGTACAAGCATTAGAAATATTTTGCTAAGTATTGCATGTTGTTATTTTGCCAAATGCTATGTTGGGAAATCCTAAGTAGTTGTAGAATTGTAGATTTGCTAGGAAATTTCCTAAGTTAAGTTACTATGCCATGCTTAGCCTAGCTAGTAGCAAACAAGGGTTGGTAAAGTATCTACATGCTATGATGAAAATATTTCTAAGTCTTTGGACTTATGTTTTCTTAATAAAACAACTAAGTCAATGAACCTCCTGGGTGGAATGGGACTTGAATGGTGGTTTTTGGTTGAGTGGTTACACAAGGCCCATGGACATGGTTTACCTTGTGTATCTCACTTGTGGTATGCCACCCAGGCACAAAGGGATTTTGGAGGCCAAGTGTTGAGAAGCTTATAGTGCAGCCACTTGGCAATATGGGCTCTGCCTTGATCATATAGGTTGCTAGAACTTAGTCATTTGGACAGTTGGTGGTAGTGGGATGATAGGTTGGAACGCGTCCATTTGGCTAAGGGAAGGCTTCTGAAAGGTCCTGTCTTGGGAAACCAAGTCTGGTGGGGAAAGTGCACAACCTCTGCAGATGGAAAATCTAAGTACTTAGCCAAGTCCATGGCAATGGACAACTTGAGCATCAAGACATGGAAGCTATCAAGAATCTCATCACTCCAACTTCTAAATAAAACTTGTGGGTGAACAAGGGTGAAGGACCCCAATGTCTATTGGTGGTTTCTTGGGAAATGTTTTGACAAAGAAAAACTTAGTGTTTTCAACTAATAGGAAAAACCTATTTTGGGCAAAGCAAGCTAAGCTACACTTAGCCAAAAATGCATATAGTAATATAGTCCACTTAAAATTTAATAAGGTATCACTTGCCAATACTATTCCAAAGTATTGACCCACTGTGGCTGTAACTTGTGATGTTGCAGGTTACTCCGATGATGATTAGGTGTCATGAGTCTACACTCAACATGCTTGCATGTGGCACATGAAGATGAAGACTTATGTTTATTTACTTATTCCAAAACTCTTGTATTAGGCCTGTGGCCTTGAGTTGTAAAGACTATGTTTTATCTCTGGAATGGATGTAATAAATGACCTTTGTATTTGTGTACTTCATCTTAAACTGTGGATGCTAGCAATGATCCAGGGACTAGCATTGCAATCACAGGGATTCTTTTCCTTTACAAAGGAGGGATATTACAGATGGTATCAGAGCACTGTGTTGCCTGTAGGATTATGACCCTAGGATTGGAAACCACTAAGGAAAAAAAATTCAGCAACTTCTACACTTGTCTATTCTTCTCATAAACTTTTCTAATCTTCTCTTCTCGTTTCTATTTGTAGATGAACTCCATCAACGAAGCCGTAAAGAAAGGACCACTCATGACCATGAACTTGGAGTGTGAGACTGAGTTTCCCAAAATTCTCAAGGACCTCATGGTGGCAATGGAAATACATGGTGCAGCTGTGTACAAAGGCTTTCCAGTGAAGGATGAAGGAGTTGAGTACTGGTGGGTGCAACTTCACTTGTACAAAAACAAGGAAGACAACCACAAAGAAAAAGGATTTTGCATGTACACCAACACTGTGGTGCACACCACATTCTTTGAGTCAGCAAGAGAAGCAGCTTGGAGGACTATCAAAGAACTTAGTGCTAGAGTCAAGTGCAGAATGCTCAACCTCCAAAAAGACTTAGAGAAAGAGAAGGAACATACCAAAGAGTTGGAAGCCACCAACCAAACCTTAAGAGGAGATATTATAGACTTAGTGATGGAATCCTGTGAGCAAGATAGGCTGATTGCCTCTAGGAACATTGTGTTAGCCAACAGATCCAGTGAGATAGGATTGTAAACGAACTTCGTTAGTTGGACCACCACCTATCACCTTATTTCCCAAAATGATACCTTAAATAAGTTTGGACCTTAGTTGATGTAATGGATTCATGTATGCATGACTTGTGTGATTTTGTGTTCCAAGGATATGTATGTGATGTTTGTCTTTGTTTTATCTTAAATTGTGTTGTTCTAACTTTTATATCTTATAAATAGATGCCTATTACCATCAGCACTGTTGAGGAGTTCCAGGTTACCCATTTTGGTCCTCGTATCGTTGATCTTACCACTTTGCTCAATCTCCCTCTTCCCACCATCATGGTGCATCCACTCACCAAGTTCGAGAGGAAGGACCTCTGGGACTAAAGTGGCTCATTTCATACCCGTGAAGACAACTTATACAAGTGCCAAGCTAGCCAAAATCTACATGAGTTGAATTGTATGTCTACATGGTGTGCCCAAGAGTATTGTATCTGATAGGGGAACTCAATTCACTTCCCATTTTTGGAGACAGCTACATGAGTCATTGGGAACGAGGTTGGAATTCAGTACTGCCTTTCATCCTCAAACCGATGGACAAACAGAAAGGACTAATCAAATTGTGGAAGACATGTTGAGGGCATGTGCCCTAGACTATGGAGCCAGTTGGGATGAAAGTCTGTCTTACGCAGAATTTTCTTATAACAACAGTTATCAAGCCAGCATTGAGATGGCACCGTTTGAGTTTCTCTACGGAAGAAAATGTACCACCCCATTATTATGGAATGGTGTGGGAGAAAGAAGTTTATTTGGGCCAGATCTTATCAAAGAAGCCGAAGAGAAGGTCAAATTGGTTAATGACAGGTTGAAGATAGCACAGTCCCGACAGAAAAGCTACGCAGATCCTAAGAGTAGGGAAGTTACCTACGAAGATGGTGATAGAGCCTATCTTAGAGTATCACCACTTCGTGGAGTGAAGAGATTCGGAGTCAAAGGAAAGTTGGTACCAAGATATGTTGGGCCATTCAAGATTTTGAGTCGCAAGGGAGAAGTTGCCTATGAAAAAGAACTACCAGAATCTCTATCAGCTGTCCATAATGTGTTTCATGTGAGTCAACTTAAGAAATGTCACCCAGAAATGGAAGAAACTTCTTTGAAGGATACTATACCTTTAGATGAGGTTCAACTAGAAAGTGATCTCACTTATGAAGAGAAACCTATCAAGATTCTTGAGACTGCAGAAAGGGTCACAAGGACAAATACTATCAAGTTCTGCAAAGTACAGTGGAATCATCATTCCGAAGAGGAAGCAACATGGGAAAGAGAAGATGATCTTCGGAAAGACCACCCTCACCTATTTGCTAGCCAATCCGAATCTCGAGGGCGAGATTCACCTTAAGGGGGTTAGATTTGTAACATCCCTAAAATCATGATTTCAAAGTTTGCATATCATTCATGCATGCATATAGAATTGAGGTCAATTTCAAAACTCATTTCAGAAAAACAAAGCACATAGTGCTATCATTTTATGTGAGCAAGCAAAAATCAAAAGGCCATCCCCATTTGAGAGTTTGAGTGTTTTAAACCTAGATTGTTTGTCTCCTTTGTTGAATGGATTGAGTGTGGAAATTTGAACCAAGTTTTACAAAATGGAAATGGTTCAAAAACCATTTTTCAAACATTTGCAAATATTGTGCCAAGCTCCTGATATTTTTTTTCTCCATAGTTGACCAAGCCTTTTCAAGTGACCCTATAGTTGTATGCCTAGATTTGAGACTATTGCACACTGCAAAAACCCCAGAGAAATTTGAATTCAAAAAGAGTTTGAATTCATTTGAAAACTATTCCTGAAAAATCAAAATAGAAAAAGAAAAGGAGTAAACAAAAGAAAAGGGCCAGGCGCTCCTAATCTAGCCCAGCAGCAGAACCGGCCCAGTTAGCCCACCCGGCCGCTCGCTCGCTCGCACGCGTGGATACACCCACACAGACGCTGACACTCGGACCCCACCCCCTCTCTGTCTCACTCACTGACTGGTGGACCTCGCCAGCTCACCCTCGTCTTCCCCAAATCACGCCCGCCCCGTCGCCGGCCATTTCCTCCGCCCTTCAATGCCGCGATTGATTCTCGCTTAATTGCCATTGATTCCACGCTTAATCGCCGCTCCTCTCTCGCCTACATAATGTAGGGTTTCGTAGCATGGAAAACAAAAAAATTCTACCGCATACAAACAAACAAGCCAAGATCTATCTACTAGATTGTAGCAACGAGTCGATAGAATAACTTACCCTCGAAGATTCCAAAGTGTTTAACGAGAGCGGATTCTCGTGGATGATGTAGTCGTACTCTTCTCGATCTCAAGATCGCGTAGACGATCCTTCCGGCGCTGCGTTCCGGCAGCGCTCCCGCAGTCGGTCACACGTTCGGTACTCGACGAAGACCTTCCTCTCCCTTGTTCCAGCAGGCAGCGGAGGTTGTAGCACTCTCCTCGCGATTCCGGCAGCACAACGGCGTGGTACCGGAAGTAGAGGGGAGATCTCGCAGGGCTTCGCCTTAAGCCGGAGCGAGTATGGTGGAGTATGAGAGAGCTCCTCGGCGATCTAGGGTTTAGACACACCAAGGAGGAGAGGCTAGAGCCGGCGGCTAGGGTTTGGGGCACCCCAAGTCGGCGGCAAGGGCAAAACCCTAGGGGCGGCGGCAGCTATGGTGGTTGGCGCCAAGCTAGGGTTTGGAGGAGTGGTACTTCTGTGTCTTCCAGGAGGGAGCCCTACCCCTCCTTATATAGGTGGAGGGGCCGGCGGACAAGGGGAGGGAGTGGAGTCCCTCCCCAACTCGGCTTGGGTGGTGCGCCGGCTTGGGGAGGAGGGACTCCCTCCCCAACTCGGTTTCACCTTCCTCCTCTTTTCCTCTTTCCAAATTTAGCCGTTTGACTTTTCAATTTAGCTATTTGACTTTTCAAACTAGGATTTGAATTAATCCTTTATTTGGAACAGCGATGACACTTAGTACATGATGCAATCATTCCAACTTGCAATGACACATTCATGTACCCCTTCCCCTCCGGAGTGCCGGACATTCCGGAACCTTCTAGAACATTCCCGATGAAAACACCAGAAACATTCCACAACTCCGAAACGGGACTTTCCTTATATGAATCTTATTCTCCGGACCATTCCGGATCTCCTCGTTATATCCCGGATCCCATCCGAGACTCCGAACAACATTCGGTCTCTTTCTCATCATACCATAACTACTCAAACAACGTCGAATCCTTAAGTGTGTCTCCCTACGGTTCGTGAATCATGCGGACATGATCGAGACACTTCTCCGAACAATAACCAATAGAGGAATATGGAAATTCATATGGCTCCCACATATTTATACGATTACTTTGCGATCGAATGAACCACTTACATACGATACCAATTTCCCTTTGTCTCACGATAGTTTACTTATCCGAGGTTATGATCGTCGATATCTCTGCATACCTAGTTCAACCTCGTTACCGATAAGTACTCTTTTCTCGTTCCCGTGATATGTGATCCCTTGTGAGCCAGTCACATGCTTGCAAGCTAATTGGATGACAATCCACCGAGAGGGCCCAGAGTATATCTATCTGTCATATGGATGGACAAATCCCACTTCTTGATCCATGTGTTTCAACCAATACTTTCCGAACACTCAATGCCACCTTTATAGCCACCCAGTTACGGTGTGGTGTTTGATGTCATCAAAGCATCCATCCGGTAAAGGTGATATGCATGATCTCATGGTCGAAGGAATTAGGTTACTATGTATCAGAAATCATATAGCAATTGAACTATTGAAATGACTTGATCGTTATGCTACGCTTATCTATAGGAGTATGTCCACCATATCATTCTCCTAACGATATGATCTTGTTGTTAATAACATCTCAATGTTCATGATAGGGAAACCACAATCATCTATTAACCAACAAGCTAGTATTATATAGAGACTTTTACTAGGGACTTCAAATTGAGTTTACAAATCACACAAGTATTAATGTTTCCTTGTTAATACTATTATAGCATGAATGTAAACATTTATCATAAACACAAAGATATAATAATAACTACATTTATTATTGCCTCTAGGGCATATCTCCAACAGTCTCCCACTTGCACTAGAGTCATCTAATCTAGATTACATGGTAATATACCGAACACCCATGGCAGTTTGGTGCTGGTCATGTTTTGCCCTCGGGAGAGGTTTAGTCAACGGATCCGCCACATTCAGATCTTTGTGTACTTTGCAAATCTTTATATCCCCATCCTGGATATGTTCTCGAATAGCGTGAAAACGTAGCTTGATATGCTTCAGCTTCTTGTGTGACCTTGGTTCTTGCGCATTGGCTATGGCGCCCATGTTATCACAGTAGATAGACATTCGGTCCAGCGCACTTGGAACCACACCCAGCTCTGCAATGAACTCTTTCATCCATATCGCTTCTTGTGAAGCCTCCTAAGCAGCCATGTATTCCGATTCAGTTGAAGATCTCGCCACAACGCTTTGCTTTGCACTCCTCCAGCTAACTGCTGCACCATTCAAAATAAATACGTATCCAGACTGTGATTTAGAATCATCCGGATCGGTGTTCCAACTAGCATCGGTGTAACCATTAACAACGAGCTGTTCATCACCTCCATAAGAAAGAACCATATCCTTAGTTCTTCTCAAGTACTTAAGGATGTTTTTGACCGCTGTCCAATGATCCACTCCTGGATCACTTTTATATTTGCTAGTTAAACTAACAGCATATGCAATGTCGGGTCTAGTACATAGCATGGCATACATTAGAGATCCTATGGCTGAGGCATAGGGAGTCTTACTCATCCTTTCTCTATCTTCTGCCGATGTCGGACTTTGAGTTTTACTCAAGGTCGTATTGGGCAACATGGGCAAGAACCCTTTCTTGCTATCTTCCATTCCAAACCTCTTTAGAACTTTGTCCAAATATGTACTCTGTGACAATGATATTTGGCGTTTCGATCTATCTCTATAAATCTTTATGCCTAATATGTAAGCTGCTTCGCCAAGATCCTTCATTGAAAAACTATTATTCAAATATTCCTTGACACTATTAAGAAGGTCTACATCATTCCCAATCAACAATATGTCATCTACATATAGTATTAAGAATGCTACAGAACTCCCACTCACTTTCTTGTAAATACAAGCTTCTCCATAAGTTTGTATAAAACCAAAACTTTTGATCACCTTATCAAAACGTTGATTCCAACTTCGGGATGCTTGCTTCAATCCATAAATGGACCGTTGAAGTTTGCATACCTTGTTAGCATCTTTAGGATCGACAAAACCTTTGGGTTGCATCATATACAACTCTTCATCAATGTCTCCATTGAGGAATGTTTTTTTGACATCCATCTGCCATATCTCATAATCATAATATGCAGCGATTGCTAACATAATCCTCACAGACTTTAGCTTCTCTACTGGTGAGAAAGTCTCATCGTAGTCAACTCCTTGAATTTGTCGAAACCCTTTTGCGACAAGTCGAGCTTTATAGACAGTAACATTACCATCAGCATATGTTTTGTTCTTGAAGATCCATTTGTTCTCGACAGCCTTCCGGCCATCCGGTAAGTCCACCAAAGTCCATACTTGGTTTTCGTACATGGATCCAATCTTGGATTTCATGGCTTCTTGCCATTTATTGGAATCTGGGCTCATCGTCGCTTCCTCATATGTCTCAGGGTCATCGGTGTTGTCCACCAACATGACACTCATAACGGGATCATACCAATCTGGAGTGGTACGAGTTCTCGTTGACCTGCGAGGCTCTGTAGCAACTTCAACCGAAGTTTCATGATCATCATCATTAGCTTCCTCTCTAATTGGTGCAGGCACCACAGGAACTTCTTCCGGCGCTGCGCTACTCGCAATTTCGAGAGAAGGTTCGACAACCTCGTTGAGTTCTACTTTCCTTCCAGTCACTTCTTTCGAGAGAAATTCCTTCTCTAGAAAGGATCCATTCTTAGCAACGAAGATTTTGCCTTCGGATCTGTGATAGAAGGTATACCCAATAGTTTCCTTTGGGTATCCTATGAAGACGCATTTTTCCGCTTTGGGTTCAAGCTTGTCCGGCTGTAACTTCTTTACATAGGCTTCGCAACCCCAAACTTTAAGGAACGACAATCTAGGTTTCTTCCCAAACCATAATTCATACGGTGTCGTTTCAACGGATTTAGACGGTGCCCTATTTAAAGTGAATGCGGCTGTTTCTAATGCATAACCCCAAAATGATAGCGGTAAATCTGTAAGTGACATCATAGAACGAACCATATCTAAGAGAGTTCGATTACGATGTTCGGACACACCATTACGCTGTGGTGTTCCTGGCGGTGTCAACTGCGAAATTATTCCGCATTTCTTCAAATGCTCGCCAAACTCGTAACTTAGATATTCACCTCCACGATCAGAACGTAGAAATTTAATCTTCTTGTTACGTTGATTCTCTACCTCACTTTGAAATTCCTTAAACTTCTCGAAAGTTTCGGACTTATGTTTCATGAAATAGATATACCCATATCTACTCAAGTCATCCGTGAAGGTAAGAACATAACGATAACCACCGCGCGATGCTACACTCATTGGACCACACACATCGGTATGTATGATTTCCAATAAGTCCATAGCTCGCTCCATCATACCAGAAAATGGAGTCTTAGTCATTTTACCCATCAGACATGCTTCGCATCTATCAAGTGATTCGAAATCAAGTGATTCAAGAAGTCCATCGGAATGGAGTTTCTTCATACGCTTCACTCCAATGTGACCAAGACGACGGTGCCACATATAGGTTGAGTTATCGCTCGATTTCAAACGTTTAGCCTCAATGTTGTTGATATGTGTATTTCCACTATCGAGATTCAATAAGAATAGACCATCTATCAAAGGTGCATGTGCATAAAACATATTACTCATATAAATCGAACAACCATTATTCTCGGACTTAAACAAGTAACCGTCTCGCAATAAACAAGATCCCGATATAATGTTCATGCTCAACGCAGGCACCAAATAACAATTATTTAAGTATAAAACTAATCCCGATGGTAGATGAAGGGGTAGCGTGCCGACTGCGATCACATCAACCTTTGATCCGTTTCCCACGCGCATCGTCACCTCGTTCTTCGCTAGCTTCCGTTTATTCTGCAGCACCTGTTTCGAGTTACAAATGTGAGCAACCGAACCAGTATCAAATACCCAGGCACTACTACGAGTACTAGTGAGATACACATCAATAACATGTATATCAGATATACCTTTCTTCTTGATGTTGCCGTTCTTCAAATCCGCCAAGTACTTTGGGCAATTCCGCTTCTAGTGACCTTCTCCCTTGCAGTAAAAGCACTCAGTATCAGGCTTAGGTCCAGCCTTGGTCTTCTTCGTCGGTGCGGTAACTTTCTTACCACCCTTCTTGAAGTGTCCCTTCTGCCTAGACTTGCCTTTCTTGAATTTGGTGGTCTTATTGACCAACAACACTTGGTTCTCTTTCTTGATCTCCACTTCTGCAGACTTTAACATAGCAAACAGTTCTGGCAACTGCTTGTTCATGTTCTGCATGTTGTAGTTCATCACAAAGTTCTTGTAACTTGGTGGTAGTGATTGGAGGACACGGTAAATCCCCAAAGCATTAGGAATCACTATACCCAAGCTTTGAAGTTTGTTTGCGTGCCTAGACATCTTAAGCACATGCTCACTGACGGAGCTGCCCTCTTCCATCTTGCAGTTAAAGAACTTTTCAGAAGCCTCATAACTTTCAATTGCCGCATGAGTCTCAAAAATCAATTTGAGATCCTTGACAATATCATATGGGTCTGAATTCTCAAACCTTTTCTGAAGCTCCGATTCCAAACCATACAAGATAGCACACTGAACTATGGAGTACTGATTCTTCCGAGCGAGGTAAACATTCTTTACTTCATCGGCAGCATCAGCTGCAGGTGGGTCACCCAGCGGTGCATCCAGCACATAGGTCAAATTACCAGCTGTGAGGACAATCCTCAAATTGCGGAACCAATCCGCGAAGTTGCTTCCATTGTTTTTCAACTTTTCTTTCTCTAGGAACGCATTAAAATTGATGGTAGGGGCTGCCATTGATCTACAACATATTTGCAATAGTTTAGACTAAGTTTATGACAAATTGAGTTCAAATTAATAATAAAGTTAATCTAGGTGAACTCCCACTCAAAAAAATATCCCTCACATTGTTTTAGTGATCACATGAACCAAATCCACCATATCAACACCGATCATCACGAGAGTTGATATAGTTACAATGGCGAACAATCGTCATGTTCATCATATCTACTATATGATTCATGCTTTACCTTTCGGTGATCCGTGTTCCGAGACCATGTCTGTACATGCTAGGCTCGTCAAGATCAAACCTTAGTTTCCGCATGAGCAAATCTGGCTTGCTCACGTTGTATGCACTTGCAGAATCTAACACACCCGATCATCACGTGGTGCTTCGAAACAACAAGCTTTAGCAACGGTGCTAACTAAGGGTGAACACTTTATGACTTGAAATTCATGTGCATGAGGGATCATCTTATAATGCTACCGTCGTCTACTAAGCAATACAAGATGCATAAAGGATTAACATCACATGCAATTCAAATATGTGATATGATATGGCCTTTCTTCTTTGTGCTTCCGATCTCCATCTTCAAGCACGAACATGATCTCCATCATCAACGGCATTGCATCAAGGTCAATGACGCTTCTCCATGGTTGTCGTCCACCGGCTTCAACTATTACAACTACTTTGAATAGACATGCGGGTCTTAACATAAATTAAAGACAACCATATGGCTCCTGCCGGTTGCCAACTTACAATAAGGAACAATGCATACATCAAATATAATCACAATCATGGTCATATCACATCACTGCACACCCCTGCAAAACAAAGTTAGACGCCTCTACTTTCTTTGCATATTTTACGTGGTTTGGGGCTTTCAATAAGTGTTGTTCTAACTTACGAACAAGAACCACAACATTGATACTAGTATTGTTGATCACCCGTTGTAAATTGGATCTTAACTATGCTAGGAGAAACAGGCACCCGCAAAGCCACTTATGCAATACAAGTTGCATGTCAAGCGTGGAGCAAGTCTCATGAACGATGTCATGTAAGGTTAGCCCGGGCCGCTTCATCCCAACATACCGCAAGATGCAAAGTACACAAGAAGCAATCGACATTAAAAGCATCAACGCCCACAATGACCATTGTGTTCTACTCGTGCAACAGATCTACATATAGACACGGCTCTGATACCACTGTAGGGTTTCGTAGCATGGAAAACAAAAATTTTCTACCGCATACAAACAAACAAGCCAAGATCTATCTACTAGATTGTAGCAACGAGTCGATAGAATAACTTACCCTCGAAGATTCCAAAGTGTTTAACGAGAGCAGATTCTCGTGGATGATGTAGTCGTAGTCTTCCCGATCTCAAGATCGCGTAGATGATCCTTCCGGCGCTGCGTTCCGGCAGCGCTCCCGCAGTCGGACACACGTTCGGTACTCGACGAAGACCTTCCTCTCCCTTGTTCCAGTAGGCAGCGGAGGTTGTAGCACTCTCCTCGTGATTCCGGCAGCACAACGGCGTGGTACCGGAAGTAGAGGGGATATCTCGCAGGGCTTCGCCTTAAGCCGGAGCGAGTATGGTGGAGTATGAGAGAGCTCCTCGGCGATCTAGGGTTTAGACACACCAAGGAGGAGAGGCTAGAGCCGGCGGCTAGGGTTTGGGGCACCCCAAGTCGGCGGCTAGGGCAAAACCCTAGGGGGCGGCGGCAGCTATGGTGGTTGGCGCCAAGCTAGGGTTTGGAGGAGAGGTACTTCTGTGTCTTCCAGGAGGGAGCCCTGCCCCTCCTTATATAGGTGGAGGGGCCGGCGGCCAAGGGGAGGGAGTGGAGTCCCTCCCCAACTCGGCTTGGGTGGTGCGCCGGCTTGGGGAGGAGGGACTCCCTCCCCAACTCGGTTTCACCTTCCTCCTCTTTTCCTCTTTCCAAATTTAGCCGTTTGACTTTTCAATTTAGCTATTTGACTTTTCAAACTAGGATTTGAATTAATCCTTTATTTGGAACAGCGATGACACTTAGTACATGATGCAATCATTCCAACTTGCAATGACACATTCATGTACCCCTTCCCCTCCGGAGTGCCGGACATTCCGGAACCTTCTAGAACATTCCCGATGAAAACACCGGAAACATTCCACAACTCCGAAACGGGACTTTCCTTATATGAATCTTATTCTCCGGACCATTTCGGATCTCCTCGTGATATCCCAGATCCCATCCGAGACTCCGAACAACATTCGGTCTCTTTCTCATCATACCATAACTACTCAAACAACGTCGAATCCTTAAGTGTGTCTCCCTACGGTTCGTGAATCATGCGGACATGATCGAGACACTTCTCCGAACAATAACCAATAGAGGAATATGGAAATTCATATGGCTCCCACATATTTATACGATTACTTTGCGATCGAATGAACCACTTACATACGATACCAATTTCCCTTTGTCTCACGATAGTTTACTTATCCGAGGTTATGATCGTCGGTATCTCTGCATACCTAGTTCAACCTCGTTACCGATAAGTACTCTTTTCTCGTTCCCGTGATATGTGATCCCTTGTGAGCCAGTCACATGCTTGCAAGCTAATTGGATGACATTCCACCGACAGGGCCCAGAGTATATCTATCCGTCATATGGATGGACAAATCCCACTTCTTGATCCATGTGTTTCAACCAATACTTTCCGAACACTCAATGCCACCTTTATAGCCACCCAGTTACGGTGTGGTGTTTGATGTCATCAAAGCATCCATCCGGTAAAGGTGATATGCATGATCTCATGGTCGAAGGAATTAGGTTACTATGTATCAGAAAGCATATAGCAATTGAACTATTGAAATGACTTGATCTTTATGCTACGCTTATCTATAGGAGTATGTCCACCATATCATTCTCCTAACGATATGATCTTGTTGTTAATAACATCTAAATGTTCATGATAGGGAAACCACAATCATCTATTAACCAACAAGCTAGTATTATATAGAGACTTTTACTAGGGACTTCAAATTGAGTTTACAAATCACACAAGTATTAATGTTTCCTTGTTAATACTATTATAGCATGAATGTAAACATTTATCATAAACACAAAGATATAATAATAACTACATTTATTATTGCCTCTAGGGCACATCTCCAACACATAATCCCCTCTGCACCGCGGTCACTTCCCCCCACTCTCCTCGCTCACTCCGCCATCAGGCTGCGCGCATTTGCCCTCGAAACCCCGCAGTACCGACGACTCCGGCGACTAATTCCGGTGAGCCTCGACCATCCCCCTCTCTCTGGTTCAAACAATCGTGCCCATCTTGATCTTGCGCACCTCCTGATACCCTTCGTTTGCATTCTTGTGACCCAGGCCGTCGTCCCCGTTCGTGCCTGCAACCGACTGCGCCGCCGCTTGACTCCGGCGATCAATTAAGGTAAAACCCGAGCGCCCCTTGCCCCCTCCTTCATACGAGAATGTTCGCCTTCGTCTTGTGTGTCTCCAGACCCCTCTGGTTCGCACTAGGGCGACGCCAAACCTCGGCAACAACCTCGACTGCAAGCAACAGACGCCGCCGCAATTCCGACGAGCCCCAGAGACGGTGCTCGTGCGCCCCTTGTCAAGCCACTGCTAGGTTGAGCTTCTCCTCGACGCTGCGAACCTGGTAAGCATCCTCCTGCCCCTCCGGACGACCTGTAGTGCCGCGCTGCCGCGGACAGAACTCGCCGCCGCCAGTAGCCGCCGCCAGCGCCGCCCCGTTTTGGTTGCTTGATCCAGAGCCGTCAGATCTGGATCCAACGCATAGAATTAGATCATTTAGCGAAGCGTTATGGGTAGATCTGAGCCGTGAGTTTTAAATAGATCCAACAGCGCGGGAGGGTGATCCTGAACGAAACGGTATCAGCCAATAGGATTAAGACGCGTGGCTAGGGTTTGATTCAAAAACAGATTTCAAATCAGATTTAGATCAAAAATTGAAATGGCTATAACTTTTGTTTTCCACGTTAGATTTTTGCAAATTTTATGTCGTTGGAATCAGGGAGACAAGCTCTTTCTGTTTATGCAATGTGTTTAGTAAAAAGTTTCTGTTAAAATGACTTTTTATGCAAAAACTTGTTTAGGACTATTTTGAGTATAGAATTTGTTTAGTAAATTGTGTTAGTGCTAAATAAGTTTGGTTTGACAAATTTTCATCTTGGTATTGGTTCAGTACTGTGCACTTGATTGGTGGAGTTTTAAAAATCATCACTTTGCATTCTTGCATGCATGCATTTATATTTTTGTTTGTATATGAATTGTGTGTAATTTTGTGCTACAAATTTTTGTGTAGATTTTGCTAGTGACTGTGATTGTGAAGAGTGCTACTCTCCCCACTACCAAGGCAAGTGGTACTTCATGAATATTTCCATCCCTATATTTTGTACAAGCATTAGAAATATTTTGCTAAGTATTGCATGTTGTTATTTTGCCAAATGCTATGTTGGGAAATCCTAAGTAGTTGTAGAATTGTAGATTTGCTAGGAAATTTCCTAAGTTAAGTTACTATGCCATGCTTAGCCTAGCTAGTAGCAAACAAGGGTTGGTAAAGTATCTACATGCTATGATGAAAATATTTCTAAGTCTTTAGACTTATGTTTTCTTAATAAAACAACTAAGTCAATGAACCTCCTGGGTGGAATGGGACTTGAATGGTGGTTTTTGGTTGAGTGGTTACACAAGGCCCATGGACATGGTTTACCTTGTGTATCTCACTTGTGGTATGCCACCCAGGCACAAAGGGATTTTGGAGGCCAAGTGTTGAGAAGCTTATAGTGCAGCCACTTGGCAATATGGGCTCTGCCTTGATCATATAGGTTGCTAGAACTTAGTCATTTGGACAGTTGGTGGTAGTGGGATGATAGGTTGGAACGCGTCCATTTGGCTAAGGGAAGGCTTCTGAAAGGTCCTGTCTTGGGAAACCAAGTCTGGTGGGGAAAGTGCACAACCTCTGCAGATGGAAAATCTAAGTACTTAGCCAAGTCCATGGCAATGGACAACTTGAGCATCAAGACATGGAAGCTATCAAGAATCTCATCACTCCAACTTCTAAATAAAACTTGTGGGTGAACAAGGGTGAAGGACCCCAATGTCTATTGGTGGTTTCTTGGGAAATGTTTTGACAAAGAAAAACTTAGTGTTTTCAACTAATAGGAAAAACCTATTTTGGGCAAAGCAAGCTAAGCTACACTTAGCCAAAAATGCATATAGTAATATAGTCCACTTAAAATTTAATAAGGTATCACTTGCCAATACTATTCCAAAGTATTGACCCACTGTGGCTGTAACTTGTGATGTTGCAGGTTACTCCGATGATGATTAGGTGTCATGAGTCTACACTCAACATGCTTGCATGTGGCACATGAAGATGAAGACTTATGTTTATTTACTTATTCCAAAACTCTTGTATTAGGCCTGTGGCCTTGATTTGTAAAGACTATGTTTTATCTCTGGAATGGATGTAATAAATGACCTTTGTATTTGTGTACTTCATCTTAAACTGTGGATGCTAGCAATGATCCAGGGACTAGCATTGCAATCACAGGGATCCTTTTCCTTTACAAAGGAGGGATATTACAGATGGTATCAGAGCACTGTGTTGCCTGTAGGATTATGACCCTAGGATTGGAAACCACTAAGGAAAAAAATTTCAGCAACTTCTACACTTGTCTATTCTTCTCATAAACTTTTCTAATCTTCTCTTCTCGTTTCTATTTGTAGATGAACTCCATCAACGAAGCCGTAAAGAAAGGACCACTCATGACCATGAACTTGGAGTGTGAGACTGAGTTTCCCAAAATTCTCAAGGACCTCATGGTGGCAATGGAAATACATGGTGCAGCTGTGTACAAAGGCTTTCCAGTGAAGGATGAAGGAGTTGAGTACTGGTGGGTGCAACTTCACTTGTACAAAAACAAGGAAGACAACCACAAAGAAAAAGGATTCTGCATGTACACCAACACTGTGGTGCACACCACATTCTTTGAGTCAGCAAGAGAAGCAGCTTGGAGGACTATCAAAGAACTTAGTGCTAGAGTCAAGTGCAGAATGCTCAACCTCCAAAAAGACTTAGAGAAAGAGAAGGAACATACCAAAGAGTTGGAAGCCACCAAACAAACCTTAAGAGGAGATATTATAGACTTAGTGATGGAATCCTGTGAGCAAGATAGGCTGATTGCCTCTAGGAACATTGTGTTAGCCAACAGATCCAGTGAGATAGGATTGTAAACGAACTTCGTTAGTTGGACCACCACCTATCACCTTATTTCCCAAAATGATACCTTAAATAAGTTTGGACCTTAGTTGATGTAATGGATTCATGTATGCATGACTTGTGTGATTTTGTGTTCCAAGGATATGTATGTGATGTTTGTCTTTGTTTTATCTTAAATTGTGTTGTTCTAACTTTTCTATCTTATAAATAGATGCCTATTACCATCAGCACTGTTGAGGAGTTCCAGGTTACCCATTTTGGTCCTCGTATCGTTGAGCTTACCACTTTGCTCAATCTCCCTCTTCCCACCATCATGGTGCATCCACTCACCAAGTTCGAGAGGAAGGACCTCTGGGGCTTCATGGTGAACCAGCCCGGACGCCAGACAGAGCCTACTACGGAGGCCATCGTCTTCAAGCTTATGCACGATGACAGGGAGAGAGGCATGGAGGTAGTTATGCAGGACCTGATAGGACGTCTGCTAGGCCGGCACTCCCGACAGGTTAGAGGCACCCACTTCCACGTCTTCGGAAGACGTGATGAGGATGGAGAGTCCATCGACTTCGAGGACGACTCGAGGGACGCAGCAGAGCCGATACGTCTGTATCTCCAGGACTTAGAGTCTCTCATTAGGCACGTGGACACGGACAGGACCAATGTCATGCTCAGTAATGACGAGCTCCAGGTGCAGCTTCGCGAGAAGGACAAGCTCTTCGTGCAGCAGGATGAGATAGTCAAGGAAATGGAGGCGAAGTTCGAGACCCAGGACCGGAAGTTCAAGAGTCAGGAGAAACATGTCCAGGATAGAAACAAGAAGATCCGGGACATGACTGAAGAACTGAAGTCCAAGGACTTCGAGCTAGAGCAGCAGCAGATGGTGATTGAGAGGCTTCGTTCCCAGAAGAGGGCTCTCAAGGCCAAGATTGAGTCCTTGACCACCACTATTGAGGAGAAGAAGACCGCGATGGAGAACGCAGGCCTTACCTTTGTCGAGGAGGAGATTGATGCTGATGAGTAGACTTGACTACTCATTTATCTTTTATTATCGTACGTGTTATTGTGAACTCGTTATTGGACCATCCGACATGTGGATGGCTTGCCACTTGTGTGTTTTTCTTTGAGAATTTGTTATCTGGTTGTTGAGCTTTTATTTTTTGTTGCATGCTTGTGTTTGCTTATGTGATGTAATGTGCATAAAAACATCTATGGGTATCTCATTCTTATCTCTATTTGAACAAACCACAGATGCCTCCTCGTTGCGCAAACCCCAACCCCAACAACAACAACAACATCACTCCAGAAATGCAGCAAATGATGAATGCTCAAACACAGCTCATGCAGATGATGACAACATTCATTCAGAACCAAAACAACAACAACAACAACAACCCCAATAACAACAACAATAACAACAACAACCCTCCGGGCTTTGATATGCTCACCAGATTTCTATGATTGAGGCCAGCTAAGTTCTCGGGGACAACTGATCCCATGGTGGCCAATGATTGGCTACGTTCTGTAAACAAGGACTTAGTAACCGTGGGCTGCACGGATGCTGAAAAGGTCAGATTTGCAGCACATCTGCTGGAAGGGCCAGCCGCCACTTGGTGGGACAACTTCCAAATCACCACACCCATAGATGAGGTGACTTGGGCTATCTTTGAAGACGGCTTTCGCACTGCTCATATCTCATCAGGAATAATGAGCCTGAAAAAGAAAGAGTTCCACAATCTGAAGCAGCGCCACCGCAGCATGGCTGAGTACATTGAAGAGTTCAACAATTTGGCGCGTTATGCACTAGATGAGGTTGACACAGATGCCAAGATAAAGGAAAAATTTCTGGAAGGCTTAAATGATGAGCTGAATCTGCAGCTGGCTGTGGCATATGTTCCCACTTATCAGTCACTCTGTGACAAGGCTGCTATATTGGAGAACAAAATGAAGCAAGTCGGGAGTAGAAAGAGAAAGCACTCCGACAAGCACAGCTCGGGATCGTCTCACAAACAATCTCACTATGATGACAGTGGAAGCTCAGGATCCCACAAGCATGGGAAATTCAACAAGCACCACAACCACAACCGTCATGACAACAAGCAACATCGCAGTCACGACAATGACAAGTACAAGAACCACAAGGGTGGACATAAGAGCCACCACAGTGGAAATGGTAGTGGGAGTGGAAGTCAGCCTGCTAAGAGAGACATCAGTCAGGTTGAATGCTTCAAATGCAAGAAGATGGGACACTATGCAAATGAGTGCCCCGAAAAGAAAGTTGAAGGACCTGTCAAGCCCAATCCTTTCCAGAAAGGACAGGTGAACCACATCAATGTGGAGGAGGTCTATGAGGAGACTGATGCTGTTGCTGGTAAGTTCAGACTCAATTCCATTCCAGCATTTGTACTCTTTGATACTGGTGCATCTCATTCATTCATATCAAGAGCATTTGTTGAAAGAAATGAACTACCGGTAGAAACTATTGGGTGTCCTATAAAAGTAAGTTCTCCTGGTGGAGAAATGCTAGTGAATTCAGGATGCCATGATCTAGTCATAGAATTTGGGAGGTATAAGTTTCCTGTTAACTTGATAATACTAAACTCCCAAGGATTGGATGTCATTCTGGGAATGGACTGGATGACTAAGTACAAAGGAGTGATAGATTGTGCCAGCCATACTGTCTCACTCACAACTCCGGAAAATAAAAGGACCAGATTCAAGACCAGCTTTGAAGCAAAAAGGAGTATTCTTAATTCTCTTAAGGGGGTTAGCATGGACAGTGTGCCAATTGTGTGTGAGTATCCGGATGTATTTCCGGAAGAATTGCCAAGAATGCCACCAGATAGAGATGTAGAATTTCTGATAGATTTGGTACCAGGTTCTGGACCAATAGCAAAGAGACCATACAAAATGTCAGTTGATGAACTGAAAGAGCTCAAGAAGCAACTAGGAGAACAGTTGCAGAAAGGATTTATACAACCAAGTTCTTCATCTTGGGGAGCCCCAGTTTTGTTTGTGGAGAAGAAGGATAGGAGCCAAAGGTTATGTATAGATTACCGTTCTCTCAACGAGGTAACTATCAAGAACAAATATCCTTTGCCTAGAATCAATGACTTGTTTGATCAGCTAGAAGGAGCATGTGTATTCTCAAAGATTGATCTCCGGTCGGGCTATTTTCAACTCAAGATAAGAGAACAAGACATACCTAAAACAGCATTCACTACAAGGTATGGATTGTATGAGTATACCGTAATGCCTTTTGGCTTAACCAATGCTCCAGCATACTTCATGAATATGATGAACAAGGTGTTCATGGAATTCCTCGACAAGTTTGTTGTCGTTTTCATCGATGACATCTTAGTCTACTCCAAGAGCAAAGAAGATCATGAAGGACACTTACGTTTGATACTTGAGAAGTTGCGAGAGCATAAACTATATGCCAAATTCAGCAAGTGTGAGTTCTGGTTAGAGGAAGTTGGTTTTCTTGGTCATATTATGACAAAGGATGGTGTAGCAGTTGATCCTGCTAAAGTTTCAGCTGTGACTGAATGGGAATCTCCCAAGAACGTGAAAGAAGTTCGCAGTTTCCTTGGTTTAGCAGGTTACTACAGAAGGTTCATCGAGAATTTCTCTAAAGTAGCTAAGCCCATGACTGAATTGTTAAATAAAGACAAGAAGTTTGCTTGGTCTGAAGGTTGTGAAGTCAGCTTTCAAGAATTAAAGAAGAGACTTGTGACAGCACCAGTACTGTGTCTGCCAGATTTGGAAAAGGATTTCCAAGTATATTGTGATGCATCTCATCAAGGTTTGGGTGCCGTACTTATGCAAGACGGTAAAGTTGTAGCTTATGCCTCGAGACAACTCAAAACTCATGAGGTAAACTACCCTACTCATGATTTGGAGTTAGCCTCTGTCGTCCATGCACTCAAAACATGGAGACATTACCTTTTGGGGAAGCGTTGTGAAGTGTTCATGGATCATAAAAGTTTGAAGTATATTTTCACCCAGAAGGAAATCAATATGAGACAAAGAAGATGGTTAGAGCTTATCAAGGACTATGACTTAAGTTTGCAATATCACCCCGGTAAAGCAAATGTTGTAGCAGATGCTCTAAGTCGTAAGGTATTTGTAAATGGCCTTACCAAAGGAGAATTGCCAGATGATTTGTGTACCCAATTCAGAGAACTCAGATTGGAGATTGTGCCTGAAGGACATCTCATGTCTTTGGATGTTCAACCCACTTTGTTGGACAAGATCCGAGAAGCTCAGAAGATGGATAAGGAAATTGAAGAGATTAAGGAAAAGATTGGCCAAGGGAAAGCTAAAAATTTCCATGAAGACGAACAGGGTACTTTATGGCATGGGAAACGTATATGTGTTCCACAAGATCCGGAGTTACGGAAACTTATTTTGCAGGAAGCACACAACTCTCCGTATTCTATTCACCCGGGTAACACCAAAATGTACATGGACATGAAAGAAAGATTTTGGTGGAACAATCTCAAGAAGGACATCGCCGAACATATTGCTTTGTGTGATGTGTGTAGTAGAGTAAAGGCGGAGCATCAGAAACTAGCAGGTTTGCTTCAACCACTACCCATTCCTGATTGGAAGTGGGACAAGATTGGTATGGATTTCATTACCGGATTACCAAGGACCAGATCAGGACATGATTCCATATGGGTAGTAGTGGATCTCCTAACTAAAGTGGCTCACTTCATACCCGTGAAGACAACTTATACAAGTGCCAAGCTAGCCAAAATCTACATGAGTAGAATTGTATGTCTACATGGTGTGCCCAAGAGTATTGTATCTGATAGGGGAACTCAATTCACTTCCCATTTTTGGAGACAGCTACATGAGTCATTGGGAACGAGGTTGGAATTCAGTACTGCCTTTCATCCTCAAACCGATGGACAAACAGAAAGGACTAATCAAATTCTGGAAGACATGTTGAGGGCATGTGCCCTAGACTATGGAGCCAGTTGGGATGAAAGTCTGCCTTACACAGAATTTTCTTATAACAACAGTTATCAAGCCAGCATTGAGATGGCACCGTTTGAGTTTCTCTACGAAAGAAAATGTACCACCCCATTGTTATGGAATGGTGTGGGAGAAAGAAGTTTATTTGGGCCAGATCTTATCAAAGAAGCCGAAGAGAAGGTCAAATTGGTTAAGGACAGGTTGAAGATAGCACAGTCCCGATAGAAAAGCTACGCAGATCCTAAGCGTAGGGAAGTTACCTACGAAGTTGGTGATAGAGCCTATCTTAGAGTATCACCACTTCGTGGAGTGAAGAGATTCGGAGTCAAAGGAAAGTTGGTACCAAGATATGTTGGGCCATTCAAGATTTTGAGTCGCAAGGGAGAAGTTGCCTATGAAATAGAACTACCAGAATCTCTATCAGCTGTCCATAATGTGTTTCATGTGAGTCAACTTAAGAAATGTCACCCAGAAATGGAAGAAACTTCTTTGAAGGATACTATACCTTTAGAGGAGGTTCAACTAGAAAGTGATCTCACTTATGAAGAGAAACCTATCAAGATTCTTGAGACTGCAGAAAGGGTCACAAGGACAAATACTATCAAGTTCTGCAAAGTATAGTGGAATCATCATTCCGAAGAGGAAGCAACATGGGAAAGAGAAGATGATCTTCGGAAAGACCACCCTCACCTATTTGCTAGCCAATCCGAATCTCGAGGGCGAGATTCACCTTAAGGGGGTTAGATTTGTAACATCCCTAAAATCATGATTTCAAAGTTTGCATATCATTCATGCATGCATATATAATTGAGGTCAATTTCAAAACTCATTTCAGAAAAACAAAGCACATAGTGCTATCATTTTATGTGAGCAAGCAAAAATCAAAAGGCCATCCCCATTTGAGAGTTTGAGTGTTTTAAACCTAGATTGTTTGTCTCCTTTGTTGAATGGGTTGAGTGTGGAAATTTGAACCAAGTTTTACAAAATGGAAATGGTTCAAAAACCATTTTTCAAACATTTGCAAATCTTGTGCCAAGCTCCTGATATTTTTTTTCTCCATAGTTGACCAAGCCTTTTCAAGTGACCCTATAGTTGTATGCCTAGATTTGAGACTATTGCACACTGCAAAAACCCCAGAGAAATTTGAATTCAAAAAGAGTTTGAATTCATTTGAAAACTATTCCTAAAAAATCAAAATAGAAAAAGAAAAGGAGTAAACAAAAGAAAAGGGCCAGGCGCTCCTAATCTAGCCCAGCAGCAGAACCGGCCCAGTTAGCCCACCCGGCCACTCGCTCGCTCGCTCGCACGCGTGGACACACCCACATAGACGCTGACACTCGGACCCCACCCCCTCTCCGTCTCACTCACTGACTGGTGGACCTCGCCAGCTCACCCTCGTCTTCCCCAAATCACGCCCGACCCCGTCGCCGGCCGTTTCCTCCTCCCTTCACTGCCGCGATTGATTCTCGCTTAATTGCCATTGATTCCACGCTTAATCGCCGCTCCTCTCTCGCCTACATAATCCCCTCTACACCGCGGTCACTTCCCCCCACTCTCCTCGCTCACTCCGCCACCAGGCTGCGCGCATTTGCCCTCGAAACCCCGCAGTACCGACGACTCCGGCGACTAATTCCGGTGAGCCTTGACCGTCCATATCTCTCTGGTTCAAACAATCGTGCCCAGCTTGATCTTGCGCACCTCCTGATACCCTTCGTTTGCATTCTCGTGACCCAGGCCGTCGTCCCCGTTCGTGCCTGCAACCGACTGCGCCGCCGCTTGACTCCGGCGATCAATTAAGGTAAAACCCGAGCGCCCCTTGCCCCCTCCTTCATACGAGAATGTTCGCCTTCGTCTTGTGTGTCTCCTGACCCCTCTGGTTCGCGCTAGGGCGACGCCAAACCTCGGCAACAACCTCGACTGCAAGCAACAGACGCCGCCGCAACTCCGACGAGCCCCAGAGACCGTGCTCGTGCGCCCCTTGTCAAGCCACTGCTAGGTTGAGCTTCTCCTCGACGTTGCGAACCTGGTAAGCATCCTCCTGCCCCTCCGGACGACCTGTAGCGCCGCGCCGCCGCGGACAGAACTCGCCGCCGCCAGTAGCCGCCGCCACCGCCGCCCCGTTTTGGTTGCTTGATCCAGAGCCGTCAGATCTGGATCCAACGCATAGAATTAGATCGTTTAGCGAAGCGTTATGGGTAGATCTGAGTCGTGAGTTTTAAATAGATCCAACAGCGTGGGAGGGTGATCCTGAACGAAACGGTATCAGCCAATAGGATTAAGACGCGTGGCTAGGGTTTGATTCAAAAACAGATTTCAAATCAGATTTAGATCAAAAATTGAAATGGCTATAACTTTTGTTTTCCACGTTAGATTTTTGCAAATTTTATGTCGTTGGAATCAGGGAGACAAGCTCTTTCTGTTTATGCAATGTGTTTAGTAAAAAGTTTCTGTTAAAATGACTTTTTATGCAGAAACTTGTTTAGGACTATTTTGAGTATAGAATTTGTTTAGTAAATTGCGTTAGTGCTAAATAAGTTTGGTTTGACAAATTTTCAACTTGGTATTGGTTCAGTACTGTGCACTTGATTGGTGGAGTTTTAAAAATCATCACTTTGCATTCTTGCATGCATGCATTTATATTTTTGTTTGTATATGAATTGTGTGTAATTTTGTGCTACAAATTTTTGTGTAGATTTTGCTAGTGACTGTGATTGTGAAGAGTGATACTCTCCCCACTACCAAGGCAAGTGGTACTTCATGAATATTTCCATCCCTATATTTTGTACAAGCATTAGAAATATTTTGCTAAGTATTGCATGTTGTTATTTTGCCAAATGCTATGTTGGGAAATCCTAAGTAGTTGTAGAATTGTAGATTTGCTAGGAAATTTCCTAAGTTAAGTTACTATGCCATGCTTAGCCTAGCTAGTAGCAAACAAGGGTTGGTAAAGTATCTACATGCTATGATGAAAATATTTCTAAGTCTTTGGACTTATGTTTTCTTAATAAAACAACTAAGTCAATGAACCTCCTGGGTGGAATGGGACTTGAATGGTGGTTTTTGGTTGAGTGGTTACACAAGGCCCATGGACATGGTTTACCTTGTGTATCTCACTTGTGGTATGCCACCGAGGCACAAAGGGATTTTGGAGGCCAAGTGTTGAGAAGCTTATAGTGCAGCCACTTGGCAATATGGGCTCTGCCTTGATCATATAGGTTGCTGGAACTTAGTCATTTGGACAGTTGGTGGTAGTGGGATGATAGGTTGGAACGCGTCCATTTGGCTAAGGGAAGGCTTCTGAAAGGTCCTGTCTTGGGAAACCAAGTCTGGTGGGGAAAGTGCACAACCTCTGCAGATGGAAAATCTAAGTACTTAGCCAAGTCCATGGCAATGGACAACTTGAGCATCAAGACATGGAAGCTATCAAGAATCTCATCACTCCAACTTCTAAATAAAACTTGTGGGTGAACAAGGGTGAAGGACCCCAATGTCTATTGGTGGTTTCTTGGGAAATGTTTTGACAAAGAAAAACTTAGTGTTTTCAACTAATAGGAAAAACCTATTTTGGGCAAAGAAAGCCAAGCTACACTTAGCCAAAAATGCATATAGTAATATAGTCCACTTAAAATTTAATAAGGTATCACTTGCCAATACTATTCCAAAGTATTGACCCACTGTGGCTGTAACTTGTGATGTTGCAGGTTACTCCGATGATGATTAGGTGTCATGAATCTACACTCAACATGCTTGCATGTGGCACATGAAGATGAAGACTTATGTTTATTTACTTATTCCAAAACTCTTGTATTAGGCCTGTGGCCTTGAGTTGTAAAGACTATGTTTTATCTCTGGAATGGATGTAATAAATGACCTTTGTATCTGTGTACTTCATCTTAAACTGTGGATGCTAGCAATGATCCAGGGACTAGCATTGCAATCACAGGGATCCTTTTCCTTTACAAAGGAGGGATCTTACAATCATCTACATATACTTGTACATTTTTTCCTATCTGGTCATGTAGAAATTTTTGCATACATCTGTGATACATTGCCCCTGTGTTACGCAGGCCAAATGGCATGGTGCGATAGCAATAAGCCCCGTACGGGGTAATAAACGCAGTCTGTATTTGATCAGCCGGATTTAACGGTATCTGGTGAAAACTAGAATACGTGTCTACAAATGATAACAGCTCACAACCAGCGGTCGAATCAATGACTTGGTCTATTCTAGGTAAAGGAAAAGGATCTTTGGGACACGCCTTGTTCAGGTTCGTGTAATCAATACACATTTGCCATACGACGGCTACATTTTGATCATCCTTTTTCTTTTCTACCAACACCGGGTTTGATAGCCAATCTGGATAAAGCACTTCTATGATGAACCCGGCCGCAAGGAGCCGAGCTATCTCATCCCCTATTATTTGTCTCCTTTCTTCGGCGAAGCAGCGAAGAGGTTGCTTCACCGGCCTTGCTCCTGGCCTTACATGCAGAGAGTGCTCAGCCAACTCCCTCGGCACACCTTGCAGGTCTTGAGTTGACCATGCAAAGATGTCCCGATTCTCACGGAGGAAATTGGTGAGCTCGCCTTCCTATTTGGCATCTAGGCCGGCACCAATTGTGATGCTGCGTTCTGGGAACTGCTCATCTATCTGGACCTTTTTCGTTTCTTTAGTCGGCTGGAAAGAAACACTTCCATGTGGGTTGGCCAATGCCGGCATATTCAGTTGCGCCGACTGAGCGAGAGCCGCTACCTCTTGAATCCTTCTTTTTTCTCTTGCGATCACCAATGACTCGGCCAGGTTTGATCCGGCCGAGGCACATTCCATCGACTTCCTATAATCTCCTGCTACTGTTATCACCCCTTGAGGTTCGGGTAGCTTCATTTTCAAGTAAGTTATGTGACAGCTGCTCATGAATTTGGCCAATGCTGTCCGACCGAGCAAAGCATGATAGCAACTTTCTAGGTCCACCACCTCAAACTCCAAATTTTCCGCTCTGCAATTATCCCTTGTGCCGAATAAAACATCTACTCGAACCTTCCCAATGGGTTCGCATGAAAGTCCAGGCACTATTCCATGGAATGTGGTTCTTGTGGGTTGCAGCATATTCTGCGATATCCCGAGTTTATGCATTGTATCTTTGTACATGATATTGATACTGCTCCCATTGTCAATGATAACTTTTCAAAATTTAACATTAATACTGGGTCTGACAAATTTCGGATCTAATACGAGTGCGTACGACCCCGGATTCGGCATTATTTTGGGATGATCCTTTATGCTCCAAGTTACTTCTTGATCTGACCAAGGCACATATCTTGGTACTGCCGGCATAACTGCATTCACTTCCATATGCCGGCGCTGTACACTTTGCATGTCTTGATGTTCTGTTGTGAACATGCAATATGATTGATGATGTTCCCTGTAATCATTGCGTCCATTATTTCCGGGGTTTGTCCTTCCATCCTGACCCTGATTTATCACTTGATGCACTGCATCTCTCCGGTCCGAGTTATCATACCTCGGGGAAGAGGGGGTAACATTAGTTGCTGTGCATATGCCCCAGTCAACTGCGGCTGCTGCTGTTGATGTGCCTGATGGGAAGGTGCTTGCATGCCCGCCGGGTTCCCCATTGCATTTTTCATCCAGGCGCATTGCCGAGTTGTATGATTGGCCGGCTTGGCCGGGTTTGGAGTGTGAAACTTACACGGTTGATCCAACATGGACTCAAACATGTACTTCGGCCTTTCATGCCATTGCTTCTTCTGTTCTGGTGTCCACTGTATCTTCCCTTCATTCCTTGGTGTCCATTGCTGAGGACATTCTTCTGCCGCTGACTGTTTCCGTGACTCGGCTGATCTTGCACTACCGCTGCCACCTGATTGGAGGCATATCTGTAATCCGGTCTTTCCTCTCTTCTTCTACCTCTGAACTCATTGCGCCTCGATGATCCGGCCGCATCTCTTGCATATTGATCTTGATGCTCCCGATGGTCCGCCGACATCAGCTCTGGTTGCGTCGGATCTCCCAATGCATACGAATCTGCTATCCTGATGGTTTCTGCCAAAGTGGTTGGCATATCCCTTTGCAGTCGCTTCCACAAGACACTGGCATAATGGCATCCTTGAGCAAACCAAGCTATCGCTTGTGATTCTATAACTCCCTCGCATGAATTCTTGAGGTTACACCACCGAGTCAAGAATTCTCTGTCTGTCTCATTCGGCCTTTGCTTGCACATTGCGAGCTGCTGCGGCCTGTTTGGTCTCTTGTAAGTGATGGTAAAGTTGCTGACAAAAATCTCTTCAAAATCTAGCCAGCAGTTGATACTGCCCGCTGGCAGATTATTCAGCCATACTCTGGCCGGTCCTTCCAGCATTTGCGAGACATATCTTACTGCCCATCGCAAGTTTCCGCCAGCTATTTTTACTACAGTGGCATAGTCAATTAACCAATCTTGTGGTTTGGTACTCCCATTGTACGTTTTCGTGCCCCTTGCCAGCTGAAAATTCGGCACAGGCGGCTCGCCCATGATCCGGGGTCCAAAACACGCCAGACCCGGCGGACCTTGCTCCTCTAACAATTAGGACCGGTATAACCTGTCCAGTTTTTGTCTTGCATCATTTGATGGCAAGTTTCTGTACACTACTCTCTCCTGCATTCCATAATGGTCATTTCCACCATGCACTGCATATTCCATATCTGAATAACCATCATTGTACCTCTCATTCGCCTGATTGTGGCAAGCTGGTCTCACTTCTCTTTCTTGCCGAGGTTCGTATCTCGGCTGAGGATTGGGCGGCGGATCCATCCTTCCTTCTTCCGGTTAATGTTCTCATGATTTCCTCTTCTGAGGTCTCCATTACCTCGGCTTCCATTGCCTTTGTTGGCACGACCGGGGTTTCTTTCGCCACTGTTACCTCGGCTTCCATTGCCTCTGTTTTCATTTGCTTTTCCGGCTACTGCCGGATCGTACGGAACAATTTTCTTATTTCTTTTTCCCAAAGTTACTGCTCTGTCTTTTCGTGCATTGTTTCCGGGTGAGGATGTTGCTGCCACAGATAGGGCGGGTGCTGCACCGACCGAATGCACCATACGTGAGGCACCAGGCCTTGCCGGGTCTGCCCTAAGCATTTCTTCATTCTGCTGGTTCGCAATGCACACCAGCTCATTCACTCTTTCTTGATGTTCCTGCCGGGCTTCGCCGGTCAGTCCTTCTAACTCTAGTGCAGCGACGTTTGCTGCCCTTAGGTTCTTTGCTGGGGTGCTATACCTCGGCAAGCCTAGATCGACTGAATCTCCCTTATGAGTATCATGTTCTTTATTGATATCATCCATGAGGTTTTTCCCCCTCAATCTTAATTCATCAACCCGCTCGGGGGCGACATCCAGCTTATTTTCCTTAGCATATTCTCGCAGGGTCCTGTTTAAGGACTCCCGCAATGCTGACACCTTTTTTGCCTCTACCAGTACTTTTTGCCTAGTTTCTTCTAACTCTGCCTTAGCATTAGCCGGATCAAGTATCGGTGCTACAGGCGTAGTCAGATTATCTATAGTTGCCTGGAGAATATTTTCTGGTCTTTCCAGAGGTGGCCATCTTACCCTTGGTGCCTTCGGGGTCGTCTCTTGCACCTCGGCTGGCTTGGCTGCCGAAGGATCTACCTCGGTGGGCTGTGGAGCTGCCTGCTTTGTGGCCACCTGTACTCCCGTCGTCGGATCCTTGCTTGACCCGGCGCCTGCTGCTCCCGCCTGCACCCCGGCTGCGACCATCACCTTGACGCTGCTGACGGGGCGTTCTCCATGCGGACCGTTTACGGCGCTAAGGGGTGGCTCTCCTGCAACAATAACTTGGTGAGGATAAACGTCGGAGGTGTCGACGCCGAGGTAGATCTGGTGCATGCCCAAGTTGATGAAGACGCCATTGCGCGGAGGAGTTTTTCCCCTGAAGCTTCATGCGTTATCGCTGACATAGTCATAGAGATCAAATCTCCGGACTAAGCCAGATACAACGCGCTCGCCAGTGTGGATGAAGTTTCCCGTCCGGATCATGACTCCAGCTAGCACCGCTGCTGGCCCCACGGTGGGCGCCAACTATCGTGGTGGTGGCACGGCAGATGCCATGGGTAGGCTAAAGTATGGGGCCAATGGATGCTAGTGGTATCTGGGGAGGTAAGATGTAGTTATTTCTACACGCGAATGACTAACATACAGATCTTTATTTCTCCTCTCTCGGACTACAAGTGCTCCTTGAGCTGTATGCAGGAAGAGAAGATGAACTTTACAAGCCTAACGGCGTAGAATGAGCCGATCCCCTCTCAAGGGTCCAAGCTTCTCCTTATAAAGGGGTGCCTTGGCTCCTCTAGGGATGACGTGGCAAGCATATTCGAGGAATATGCTTGTCCCAATATAGTAACTCGGCGAGCTCCTTTCCGTGTCCCCCTTCTAATGACGGCAAGGTTCCAGAGAGCCCCACCTGCATGCCTCGGGTTCCAGGACTGTCACCTCCGTGACCTCCTTCTGCTCTTCTGCCGCTCTGCGCCTTGTCCTTTGCGCTTGGCTCTGTTCAGATTCTTCCTAGCCCGAGGCTAGGGTTTGACTTTAGGCTCCTCCTTCTCCTGCAAGCTTCATGTTATTAGGCCCTGACTCGCTTAACTCGGCTCGGCCTTCACCTGTATTATGGTTTAATTGGACTTGCCCGGCCGACTTAACTCGTACGTCGGCCGAGTAACGTACAGCCCCTCTTGTAAATGTCATGGTCATGCTTATCTCGGCCGACCTTTACATGATTCGGCCGATATAAACAGTAACTCGGCATAAGATCGGGGAAACTCCTTTTGGATTCCCCCGTCTTGACCCTATCCGAGGTCACCTCCCCAGCAACATGTGTGTTTAATAAACAAATAGAAAGTTCCTAGTTATGCCTCTCTTATAAACTAGCTCGTTGATTAACAAGATGATCAAGGTTTCCTGATCATGGACATTGGATGTTGTTAATAACGAGGTCACAACATTATTGGAATGGTGTGATGAACATTCATCCGAAGTATAGCATTACAATCAAAGTCATTGAGTTTATAATGCTATAACATCATACGAAGTAATCCTAATCCTTAGACCATGAGATCATTTCAATCACTAACACTACAAGAGTATCTTGATAACATCAAACGTCACACCGTAACAGGGTGATTATAAAGATGGGTTCAGTGCTACTAAGGTGTTATGTTGAGGCCCATGGATCAAGAGTGGAATTTTTTCATCCCGATGACAGATAGATATACTCTGGGCCCTCTCGGTGATATCACATTGATTAGCTTGCAAGCAAGTGATTTGATCACTAGAATGTTATTTCACAGGAACGAGAAAAGAGTACATGTCAGTAATGAGATCAAACTAGGTATGAAGATACCAATGATCGAATCTCGGACATGTAATATATCGCGACACAAAGGGATTAAGATTCTAGCGTTAAAGGTTCTCACGATCACAAGAAAGTCATCGTTGAATGTATGGGAGTCAGTATGGATCTCCAGGCCCCGCTTCCGATTATTGATCCGAGAGGGGTCTCGATCATGTCCGCATTATTCGCGAATCGTAGGGTGACACACTTAAGGTACACTAACACCATTTGGAACAAATAGTTTCATGTCGAAAAGATTTACAAAGCGCAGGAATTTATTTCACTAGACACCGGAATTGTTTCGGGAGAAATTGCTGAAAGTGTTTCTGCATGTGAAATGAAATACTACCTAGGGGTTTTATGTGAATGTTTGTCCATTAAAGTAATTGAAAAAATTCTGAATAAATAAAAGGAGTTTTATTTAAAGAGAGATTGCATTAAATTTGGTGGAAATTTAATGGGATTTTTGAGTGGGATTTTGAGTGGAGAAGTGAAGGGCCAAGTTTATGAGTGGGATCTCCACCCACATGAATGGAGGAGGGGAAGGGGCAGCCCCATGCGCCGGACACCCCCTTGGGGTTTCCCCCTCCCTCCTATATAAAGCCCCCCTCTCACTCCTTGTCACTCACACCTCCTCATGAAGGATCTCTCTCCCCCTCTAGTTTTTATTCCCCATGGTCTCAGACTAGCAAGATACATGTTCCCGGTGGCTTTTCGGCAAGAAATAGTTGTTGCTTACGCTGCATCGCTGGAGCGAGGAGGTGGAGGTTGCTTAGTGGGTTCGACGTGTGTGCGAGCACGGATACGCTGCTGATTTGCAGCGTTAGACTTCTTCTCGATCTTGAGATCGGCAAGCACTCATCTACATCATCCACGATTACAACCTCGTTAAACTTTGTCGGTCTACAAGGGTACATTCTCTATAGATGTATATCCACCCATTGCTTGTATATAGTAGATAGATCTTGGTACATAGTTGTTCCCATCGCAGGAATTTTTTTCTATGCTGCGAACCCTATAGTGGTATCAGAGCCGGATCTATGCTTAGATGCTTTGCACGGGTAGTACACATATGAGTATGTGGGCGATGATGATCATGTTATTGCTTCTTGGTTGTACTTTGGATATTTCTGGCATAGTGGGATGAATCGGCCCGGGAAAACTTTACATGTCCTCGCACATGAGACCTGTTCCACGCTTGACATGCAACTAGTTTTGCATAAGTGGCTAGAGGGTGCATGTCTCTCGTGCTATAGTCAATATCTAATGTGCAACGAGTTGTCAATAATTTGGTTATCCTCATTGTGGTTCCATGTTCATAGGTAAGAACGGTTTTATCTTCGAAAGCCCTAAGTCACGTAAAACTTGCAATGGATAAATTAGAAGCGTCTAGTTTAGATTGTTGTTGGGCTAGTGTCATGATATGGTAATGTTGTAAGTAAAAGTATAGTCTATACTCTTACAACACACATAACATGTAAGTTCCATAGACCTTGGCCTTACACACAAAGGAATGATAGAGATCATACCACGATGCACATGATGATGATCAGGTGCAAGAACCATATCATTTCACTTTTAACATATGATGTTTGTTGCATCTTATATTTATTGTTTGGCGTTTTATTAGCATAAGAAGTTGATCCCTCATTTAGATATAAAGATAAAAATGTGTTATCCCTTAAGTATGCACCGATTATGTTTCACCGCTCCAAAACATCACGTGATGATCGGGTGTTCTTGGATCCATGATCATATTTCGGGTGTATGACAGTTTTACACACGTGAATACTAAGGTTCTTACTTGGCGAGCCTAGCATGTACAGACATGGCCTCGGAACATGGACCGAAAGGTTAAGCATGAGTCATATGTAGATATGATGGCCATATAGATGCTCGCCTTTGAAGCTACACCGACTAACGTGATGATCGGACTTGGTGCAGGTGTTGCTTCCGCTGCATCATTGGAGCGAGGAGGCGGAGGTTGCTCGATGTCTTGGACGTGTGTGCGAGCACGGATGCTCTACTGATTTATGGTGTTGGACTTCTTCTCGATCTTGAGATCGGCAAGTGTTCATCTACATCATCCACGAGTACAATCTTGTTAAACTTTATCGGTCTACAAGGGTATGTTATCTATGGATGTATATCCACCCATTGCTTGTATCTAGTAGATAGATCTTGGTACATAGTTGTTACCATAGTAGGAAATTTTTTGTTTTCTATGCTGCGAAAACTACAGATAGTACTATGAAGATATATTGTACGGCAATATTATCAACATGTTTTAACCCCAAGGAACTAAAGGTCTCACCAAAGGACCAAATTTATACAATGCCATCTCATTAGAGAATGAGTGATGCGTAGAGACGCAAAGACATGCAATTTCACACGGACCTGAAAGAGTCGGATTCAAAGATCAGTTGACCACTAGCAATCGTGTAAATACAACACCAGAAAGCCATAGGTGTTGAATACACAAAGATTTGAAACTAGATTATTGTCTCTAGTGCAAGTGAGAGAATGTTGGAGATATGCCCAAGAGGTAATAATAAAGTGGTTATTATCATACCTTCATGCTTATGATAAATGTTTACATACCATGCTATAATTGTATTAACCGGAAACATTAATACTTGTGTGATTTGTAAATATGTAAAAGTCCCTAGTAAAGCCTCTTGTTAAACTAGCTTATTGGTTAATATATGATCATGGTTTCCTGATCATGAACATTGAGATGTTATTAACAACAAGGTCATATCATTAGGAGAATGACGTGATGGACATATGTAGAACCCCTCTGGGGTTAGGGTTAAACTAACCTCAGATCACGATCTAAGATAAGTTCAACTCCAAACACGGAAGATCACAGTATGATTTGGTAACATTACAGAACACAGGTGAAAGTACAAAGGTAGTCGCCTAGAGGGGGGGTGAATAGGCTTTTAAAATTATTACGGTTTAGGCTCAAGTAAATGCGGAATAAAACTAACGTTTAATTTATTGAGCACAAAACCTAGCCACTAAGTTCACCTAGGTGCACCAACAACCTATGCTAAGCAATACAAGCAACAAGGTGATAGCAAGGTATAAATACTTCAAGCACGATGGCTATCACAATGTAAAGTGCATAAGTAAAGGGTTCGGTTGAGAGATAACCGATGGACGCGGAGATGAAGATTTGTTTCCCGAAGTTCACTTCCAAAGAAGCTACGTCTCCGTTGGAGAGGTGCGATGGCGCAATGCTCTCCGAACGCCACAAATGGCTCACCTCGAGGTGTGGTGGCTCGATGCTCACCCAACGCCACACAAGGCCTCACCCCGGATGCGGAAGCACGCAACTCACCGATGCCACAAAAGGCTCACCCTATTCTCCCAAGTGCGCACCACAAAAGGCGGGCACTCGCTCCACTATGGGACGCTTAAGGGCGGTCACCGAACCCGTACAAGATTGGGGCTAACTCCACAACTCAATTGGAGGCTCCCAACAACAAAGCCCCAAAAGGCCAACAATGCCACAAAAGGCCAACAACGCCACAAAAGGCTACAAGACCACAAAAGTTCAACAAGACCACAAAAGGTCAACAATCCAACCACACAACCGTCTAGGGTTCCAAGGAACCCAAGAGAAACAAGCTCACAAGCTTGAACTCGCCGAATCTCCGAGGAGAACTCAAACCTATGCACCAAATGCAAGGGCAAGTCCTTCTCCCCCAAATTCCAACAAAGCTACAAAAGCTATTGGGGGAATAAGGGAGGAAGAACACAAGAGTAGAACTCAAACCTATGCACCAAATGCAAGGGCAAGTCCTTCTCTCCCAAATTCCAACAAAGCTATAAAAGCTATTGGGGGAATAAGGGAGGAAGAACACAAGAGGAGAACACAAAACTCTCCAAGATCTAGATCCCAATGATTCCTTCACAAAGAAGGGATTTGACTTGGGGGGATTGTAGATCTAGATCTCCTCTCTCAAATCCCTCAAAAAGATGCAAGAATCATAGGACGGGAAAGGGAGATGGAAAGCTTCTTCAAGGTTGACAATGGAGGAGAGAGAGAAAGCCAAGAACCAAGAAGAAAAGCTAGTATCCACGAAGGGGAAGAGGAGACCCTTTTAAAGGGCTCCCAGATCTGCCCGTTATGGGCATTCGCGCCACCTGGCCGGAACTTCCGGTGGGAGGCCGGAAGTTCCGGTGGCACCCAGCCATCGGTCGAAAACTGCGGAGCGAGAAACTGAAAAAACGAATCATGGCCGGAACTTCCGGCTCTGGGCGGAAGTTCCGCCCAGCCTGGATCCAACGGTCATCAGACCGTTGACGCCCGCTCCAGAAGCGCAACCGGAAGTTCCGGTCAAAACAGACCGGA
Organism: Avena sativa; assembly: GCA_916181665.1. Classification (NCBI taxonomy): domain Eukaryota; kingdom Viridiplantae; phylum Streptophyta; class Magnoliopsida; order Poales; family Poaceae; genus Avena; species Avena sativa. The sequence continues at coordinate 116,580,025 of OV702281.1, forward strand.
AGTTCCGGTGAACTTCCGATGCAAGTTCCGACAAAGTTCCGGCAAATAGAACGCTTCAAAACAGAAGGTTACTGAGCGTGAGCGGAAGAAGACCCGGAACTTCCACCGGAACTTTCGGCGGCAAATATGCCCTAGCGGAACTTCCGGTCAGGGAAAATCCAGAAACCAGAAAACCAGAAACGCAATAACTTTTGCATCCGAACTCCAAATGGGATGAAACCAATTTTGTTGGAAAGATAACGACGAATAGACAACCAATTTTGTTCGAAATATTGGGTATCACCTTGGGAGAAAATATCATGAATATATATGTGATCTATCCCCCAAGGTGTGGAGCCGGAAAACTCGCAAGATCAAAAACCGCAATAAGATATGCAAGTGAAATCCTTAGATGATGAGCTAGAGCTTGTTATGATGGTGACCACAAGCTCTAGATCCTCTCATGGACAAGAACCAAATAATAACCAAGAAAGATGATGATATGAATGCAAAGGTTTGAGCTCTCTCTGAACGATGCAAACGAGACACCCGCTTGAGAGCCCCTCTTGATAGTACGGCTATCTATCCTAAACCCGGTCTCCCAACTAACAACACGAGACCGGAAAAAGAGAAGCCCTATCAACATACCTTTGCCTTGAGCGTCCCACTTGAACTTGATGTAGACCGTCTTGTTCTTCTATAGTGGGAACACCTTTCTTGTTTGCTCTTGCTCGCTCTTGCTTGATGAAGACTTGCAAAATGCTCCCCCATACTCCATGGGGAAACCTCTTCTTTGAACTTGTCTTCATCATTCCATGAGCACGAGGATGGCAAGCTTCAAGCATGAGATCTTCTAGAGATGGAGCATCTTGAGCTCGTCCTTCTTCATCCTTACTTGAGGTTGATCCATCTTGATGCAACTCTTTGCACATGCCTTGATCGACCTTCAAGCTCCTTCTTTCTTCATGATTCCAATGGGCACAAAGCCCTTGGACATTTCTTCATCTTCCAACCTTGAGACCAACACATGGCCCAAGCGATGCCAATGGACAAACCTACAAGTGAAACTCAATTTACACATTAGTCCATAGAGATTGTCATTAATTACCAAAACCACACATGGGGGCATACATGCCCTTTCAACAGGGATTCAACAACATAAGTTTAAACTCTTAACAGAGTAAGATATTAGAGTTATTACAAACCAGAGGTCATAGACCCAACATTACATCACACAGCGAAAGCAAATTATGTTGTTCTACACAACAACTTAGCAAAAGCCCTAAGAGGCCATTAACAAAAGTGGCGTCCATCCCATAGTCCTCAGGCTGCTACCTGGGACCCCCAACTACTCATCGATGTCAACGTAGAAGCCACCTTCAGTTGCAACCAGATCCTCTGTAGAAAAACAATAATGGCGCAAGGCTGAGTACGAGAATGTACTCCGCAAGACTTAGATAACCTAGTATCTACATGCTCTGGCTATAAAAGCTTTCTTTGGATTTTCTTTTGCGGAAAGCAATCTTTATTTGTAAACAAGAGAGAGAAGAGGCTCGTCAACTCAGAATCTTTTACAAGGGATAAGATAGTGACTTCTTCATCTTGTTCATCACATCTCGGTAACCACTAGCTTCATCAGAACCTCCTATATAGGATCACCCCCTCGACCCGAGGAAGCATCCTTAAGAACACATGGATCAGCAAGTTTTATAGTGGTTAATGTAATCTATGATCTTAAGTTTGGTCGCCAAGTCGTTCATAACCGTGAACATGGCTTTTCGAAAAGATTTAACCCTGTAGGGGTGTACAACTTTACCCACACGCATCAACCGACTCTTAATGCCAAATTATTAGCCCTCTTCCTTGGAAGGCCGGCAGAGGGTGGTTGACCACGACCTTTACCTTGCTTTCGCCGAGACCATGAGTCACGCAATAAGTATGATTCCGCCATAACGGGTCAAATCCCGAAGCCGGTACTTAAAGATGTGAGGTGAGGTTGGTTTACCAGGGGCGCTATCTACCCCAAGCAACCCGGTCCACGCTTCCCTACTTGTTATGAATGCGCCAACTTCACGCGGGAAATCTTTCAAAAGATTTTCTATGCATATGTCGAATGGAACGCCCGAACTATGTGACTCATGGAATCTACTAGGAAAGTTAGTCAGTCATGAGGTTGTCCAGGCCCCGTGTGGTTGCACGCTCGTCTTGGTTCCAAAGGTAAGAACTCAGTTCCTAGTGGTGGCGAGCATGGGACTACAAAAACCATACCCAATGTGGCCTCCCATACAAGCCTTAGCAGATTTAGTTAACTCCTTAGGGAATGTCACCAACTCCTACCTTTCTAGATTCTCCGGCACCTCTGATTCATCATTTGGATAGATCAGACGTTGATATTATGCATGGCTACGCTGTCGATCTCAGAAGCTCTAGCGACGCTCAGATGCCAAACCTAGGTATGCTAGGAGCAGTGGATCAGGAGTATAAGGCTACAACAGGGAAAATATGCAGCAGATAGGTAACCCTAACTACTGACAAAAGACCACATTGGAATCGTGTGCATCATAGCGAGAAAGTAATATACTTTGTAAAAGTAGGTTCAGAATGAGAGGCTACGCTTGCCTTGTCCGTCAGTAGACAAGTATTGATCTTCGGTGTTGTTGACTTCAGCTTCGGGATCGGATCCTATCGCGAAGAACCAAATACCGGAAAGGAATAAGCAACATTCAATACATGGCATGTGCAATTCTCAATCAATATGGATGATCTGACAAGTTAACTTGCGTTAAAATAAAACCCTAAGGCATGCTTGACAACTTAAACGGGGTTCCGAGGGTTGAAAACCCTAACTCGGGGAAACTCCGGAATCACCTTTGAGGGGTTACTATGTTCTTATAATTAAACTTGTAATGTAAGTTGTTTAACAATGCATGATTATAGATCTATTAGATAACTCTCATTTTTCTGAACATTTTGATATATTATTTGTATTTTTCTGATTTAAAATGAATTAGTTATGAATTTCTCAACTTTTAATTCATTTTAAATTATTTTTGGAATATTTAAATTATTTTCTAACTTGGGCCCACATGTCAGACTTTTATTAATTTCAGAAATGATTTACAAAAATGTTAAAACCCTGACAAACAGGACCCACCTGTCAGCATTTTATCTATTACAGAAATTGTTGGGGATATGCTATATGGGTATCCTTATAGCATGTCTCTTATCCGACTAACCTGGGTTGTCCATAGTCGGTAGCATGGCCTATGGCCTGCTGGGTGGCCCAGTTAGGTGGATCCAGAAGGGAGGCCCATGCCGGATAAAGGAAGGCTACGGTGGAGTCACCAGCATACCCAGAGCCTTGGAGTGCAAGATACACAAGACTAGTAATAGACGGTGTAGGACTCTGTGACCTGTCCGGCTAGGACTTTTCCCTGTAACCCTAGGACCTGGTGACTATATAAGTCGGGCCTATGGGATCCTTTAGGGCACATTCATAGACAATCTCAAACAACCTCGCACAGCGAACCTATCTCTGTAACTCGGCGTATTTCCATTATAGTGATTTATAGCAGGAGTAGGATTCCGCCACCGTCGTGGGATCTGAACCTGGGTAAGCTATGTTACCTCGTACCCATCAACCGTCCGCCTTACCCCACGTCTCTAAACACGCACTGTGAGGACCCCTCCATGGCGTACTCGTCGGCAATACCACGACAGTTGGCGCCCACCATGGGGCAAGAGGCGCTTCAGGCTCTTCAGCGGGCAAGGACCAAAATCTTCGCGGGAATCGGCGAAACTGTAGCCATCGGTCGCGTTCTCTTCTCCGGCAACGTTCCGATCGTCCCACCCGAAAAGTTCTGGATCCCGGCGAAGACGAACCCTACGCGGTGTTCGATCGTTCCTATCGGAGACATCCACCTCTTCATCGGCGAAGCCAACTCGGGCACTAGTTCCCTGGGAGTCGGAGGAGCATCAAGACCCGCACGGACCGCCTATGGGCAGGATACGTTTGCGGAAGGATCGATGTCGGATCTCTCTTCTGAGTTTGCCGGAAAAGATCGGAAAGCATCAAGACACGCACGGACCGCCTACGGGTAGGATACGTTCGTGGAAGGATCAATGTCGGATCTCTCTTCGGAGTTTGCCGACAAAGATCGGAAAAATTCAAGGCCCACCCAAACCGCCCCTGTGCAGGATATAAAGGTGGAAGATCACTGCAAATCCGTCGGCTTAGTCCGTGCGTCTGGACAGCAGAGATCCAAGTTCGTCGGCGTGGTTACCATCTTCGATCTGGCGCGCTGCGTTCAGAGAGAAGGCGAAAACCCCCGCGATTACCTGGCCAGGTGGCTCCGTATACGAGCCGACCTAGCCCACTACCCCGATAATAACGCTCTGTATCACTTTGTGGAAGGAATGGACCGTGGCATGCTTCTTCGACATTCTTTAAGACGGCAGAAGGCAACAGGACGCCTTACCCTCGAAGAGATGGTGAGCACCATCAATTGCTACGCGGCAGCTGACGCGGAAGCCCAGATGGAGCTCGCGCTCAGAGACGGAGAACCTCCGGCTCAGCAGCAACCGCCACCGCCTCCCGCCACCATCGTCGTAGAAGCACCACCACCTCCAGTCATCGTCGATCCCGTTGCACCTCCACCGCCCATCATCGAGGAAGTCCTAGCACCCTCCGACTCTGTCATTGACGCGCTTTATGCTGATTTCAGTGCAGATTCAGAGCATATAGACTTCAGTCCAGAAGAGCTTGACTCTGCTATGCAGGAGATGGAGGAGGAGTACTTGCGCGACAAACAGGCCAACAACGCCGTCGCGTCCCGAGGGGTATTCATCACCATTGGGACGGCGATGGATGAAGATCAACCCGGATGAGCTCCGCCTACGGCGCTGGAAAAGGGGAAGGGGCCACTTATTGCTGTTGACGATGATTGCACAAAATTCATGCCTCCTCCGCCTAACCCAGTGCAGCAGCCGCAGGAACTCGGCACCGGCCCGAGTAACAACAACACCACAAACTTGCCGCCCCCAGCATCCACGTCTGTAGCAGCACAAGTTACTCCAGCTGATAGAGTGATGTACGGCAATATCCTCGTCGAGCCACTGACTGTTGCTCATATCCGGAACGTGACCCAGCTTGATGAGAAGCGCCAGCAGCTGCTGGAGGAGGCGCAAGCCATCGCGGAGCAAGGCGCTAAGCTAGATCGAGATCTAGTCAACGCGCAGAAGTCCATAGAAAAAGCTAGAGCAATGGAGGCCGAGTACAAGACTCTGCTACAGCAGCAGAAGGCTAATAAAGCTCCGGCTCGCGTCATCAACGATCCTGGTGTACGGCGCAACCTAGGATGGGCTCCCTCTAAGCCGGCACAGGCCAAGCCATACATTGACAGTGAAGGCAAGCAGGTGATGCCCACCCACTCCTTAACCTCGCCGTCGCCAAGACCATTCTGGAGCAGGATAGATCGCCTGAAGCAGTGGAACAGGTCTATGACCTAGTGTCCAAGGCGGTGAAGCAGCAGGAAAAGGCCACCTCTCAGAGGCTTGAGTCTAACCCAACGCTCTGCCAGTCTAGCCAGTACAAACCACCAAGGGACAGATCTCCTCTTGATGTCGGGTCCCAGACGGGTTCATCAGAACGAAGACAGAGGGATGCACGCAACAGGAAGGATGCTATCCCAATATCCTCCGACCACGAAGAAAAGGCCCGACCTCGTCGCCCATCGCCACCGCCCCGATCTCCCCGACATCACGAAGATTACAAAGCTCACCATCGTACGGATATGCCCCCACCAAAGCAGTGTGGCATCATCATCCGCGACAACATGGAGCAGACCCGTCATGATGGAGAGCGCAACCAAGGACATAAGAGCAGGTCGTGCCATGACCCTCCACGTCCGACAAGCAACCGTGCAAGACGTGACGCATCGTAGGAGGGTAACAGCAAGAAGGCTAACCCACCGCCACCTCCGCCTCCATCACCACCAAGCAGTCACCATGGCGGAGGAGGCCCGCGTCGTTCACGCAGCCCATCCCCTGTTGACAAGAAGAAGAAGAACCCGGAGCCATACGATGTGTGTTCACGGATCGATAAGATCCACGAGGCCCGGGAAGGACCATACCTGGGACCACATTGCTTTGGACCTGCAATACGGTCCGCAACTTACCCCAAAGGTTTCCGGATAGACAAGACCATCAAGCCCTATGATGGCACTGCTAAGCCAGCCACATGGTTGCAGGACTACGATAATGCGGTGGAGATTGCCGGAGGCAACCCCAATGTCGTTGTCAAGTACCTCCCATTAATGTTGGCAGGTACGGCCCGTCAATGGATCGACGACTTGCCGGAGAAGTCTATCTGTAACTGGTTGGACATGCAAGAAGCGTTCACCAAGAACTTTGAGGGTACGTACAAGCGTCCCTGCACTGTGGGCAATCTACAGAGGTGCGTGCAAGAAAAAGACGAGACATCTCGCGCCTACCTCTCCCGCTGGCTGGACATGAAGAATTCCTGCGCAGGAGTGCACGCTCAGACCGCCATGGCCGCCTTCATCGATGGGTTGGAAAGGGGCACGTTGCTCCGACATAAACTGAAGCGCTTGCAGGACAATCACCAGCTTGACTTGAACTAGATGATTCAGTTGGCTAGTGAGTTCGCAGCTGCCGACGACGACGCTCGCGGCTCCTTGCCGGCAACGGCCAATCCAACTCAAGCTCGGAGGAACAGTAGTACAAAGCGGAAGACCGCTCCAGAAGAAAAGCAATCTACCGACATGGTCACTATGACTTTTGCAGGACGAGGAGAGGGCGGACAACGTGGCCGAGGAAGGGGAGCTGGTCGTGGACAGCAACGAGGAAGTGAAACCACCTCGGTGCCGCTCCGCGTTCCCCAATCCTACGAGGAGTACCGCGGTATGCCATGCCTCGTACACCTCGACGTCAACGGCAAAGCCACCCATACCAATCGACACTGCAAGTTCGTCAACGATCTCAAGGAAGACCCGGAGTCCGGCTACAAGTGAAGTCGGAAGAACAGACCGCGCGGCAAGGTCAACGGGAAGAAGAAGGAGGAGGAGTCCAAGGATTCAAGTGACATGGACGAGTACGTTGACCCCAAACACGCCGCCAAGAGTGACGACAAAGGCAAGAACCCCTTCGCAAAGAAGGCCCTAGTCTACCACACTTTCCTTGGCACCCCCACCGTCCGACAACAGAAGACCTCTCTGAGGATCCTGATGGCTACTCTCCCCCCAGTCCCCTAGTACCTGCGCTGGTCGGAGGTTCCAATAACTTGGGACAGGACGGACCACCCAGACCTTATACCCACAGAGAACCCATACGCCATGGTCATCAACCCCTTGATTGACGGCGTGGAGTTCACCAAGTGTATGGTGGATAGTGGAAGCGGCATCAACTTCATGTACCTGGATACACTGCAAAAGATGAACTTGACGGAGGCAAACCTAAGGCAAACCAACACCATCTTCCACGGCGTAGTTCCTGGTCGGGAGGCTCGGTCCCTTGGGTGCATTACACTTCAGGTTCCCTTTGGCGATGTTAATAATTACCGTCAAGAGCGCATGACCTTCGAGGTGGTCCCCTTCAAGAGCGTGTACCACGTCATATTCGGCCGCGACATATTCCACACGTTCATGGCCCAGCCATGCTTCGTCTACAACAAGCTCAAGATACCCGGACCAAACGGCATCATCACCGTATCCGGAAGCTTTACCAAGGCAAGGGACTGCGAGATCAACGAAGCAGCCGTTGCAGAAGCTGTCCTCTACAGCGAAGAATTCAGAGAGATCCAGAGCAAGGTCGATGACTCAGAGATGCCCGCGTCGAAGAAGCAGATCTCCGACTCCGCTCCTGCGTTGTTGGGGATATGCTATATGGGTATCCTCATAGCATGTCTCTTATCCGACTAACCCGGGTGGCCCATAGTCGGTAGCATGGCCTATGTCCTGCTCGGCGGCCCAGTTAGGTGGATCCATAAGGGAGGCCCATGCCAGATAAAGGAAGGCTATGGTGGAGTCACCAACGTACCCGGAGCCTTGGAGTGCAAGATACACAAGACTAGTAATAGACGGTGTAGGACTCTGTAACCTGTCCGGCTAGGACTTTTCCCTGTAACCCTAGGACCTGGCGACTATATAAGTCAGGCCTATGGGAGCCTTTAGGGCATAACCTAGTATCGTTTACACACACACCGCACAGTGAACCTATCTCTGTAACTCGGCGTATTGCCATTATAGTGATTTATAGCAGGAGTAGGATTCCGCCGCCATTGTGGGATCTGAACCTGGGTAAGCTGTGTTACCTCGTACCCGTCAACCGTACGCCTTACCCCACGTCTCTAAACACGCACTATGAGGACCCCTCCATGGCGTACTCGTCGGCAATACCATGACAGTTGGCGCCCACCGTGGGGCAAGAGGCGCTTCAGGCTCTTCAGCGGGCGAGGACCAAGATCTTTGCGGGAATTGGCGAAACCATAGCAATCGGCCGCGTTCTCTTCTCCATCAATGTTCCGATCGTCCCCCCCGACGATTTCTGGATCCGGGCGAAGACGAACCCTACACGGTGTTCGATCGTTCCTATCGGAGACATCCACCTCTTCATTGGCAAAATTGACTCGGGCACTAGTTCCCTGGGAGTCAGAGGAGCATCAAGACCCGCACGGACCGCCTACGGGCAGGATACGTTCGCGGAAGGATCGATGTCGGATCTCTCCTCAGAGTTTGCCGGCAAAGATCGGAAAAATTCAAGACCCGCACGGACCGCCTACGGGTAGGATACGTTCGCGGAAGGATCGATGTCGGATCTCTCCTTGGAGTTTGCCGGCAAAGATCGGAAAAATTCAAGACCCGCACGGACCGCCTACGGGCAGGATACGTTCGCGGAAGGATCGATGTCGGATCTCTCCTCGGAGTTGGCCGACAAAGATCAGACAAATTCAAGACCCACCCAAACCGCCCCTGTGCAGGATATAAAGGTGGAAGATCACTGCAAATCCGCCGGCTTTATCCGTGCGTCTGGACTGCAGAGATCCAAGTTCGTCGGCGTGGTTACCATCTTCGATCTGGCGCGCTGCGTTCAGAGAGAGGGCGAAAACCCCCGCGATTACCTGACCAGGTGGCTCCGTATACGAGCCGATCTGGCCCACTACCCCAATGATGATGCCATCTATCACTTTTTGGAAGGACTGGACCATGGCACGCTTCTCCGACACTCTCTAAGACGGCAACAGGCGTCGAGGCGCCTTACTTTCGAAGGCATGGTGAACACCGTCAACAACTACGCGGAGGCTAAAGCAGCAGCTCAGACAGCGCTTGCGCTCATTGACGAAGCCCCTCTGATTCAGCCGCCACCACCGCCTCCGGCCGCCATCGTCATAGCAGCACCACCACCTCCAGTCATCGTCGAGGCCGTTGCACCTCCACCCCCCGTCATCGAGGAAGTCCTGGCACCCTCCGACTCTGTCATTGACGCGCTTTATGCTGATTTTAGTGCAGATTCAGAGCAAATAGAGTTCAGTCCAGAAGAGCTAGACTCCGCTATGCAGGAGATGGAGGAGGAGTACTCCCGCTACGAGCAAGCCAATAACACCGTCATGTCTCGAGGGGTATTCGTCACCGTTGGGACAGCGATGGATGAAGACCAGACCGGGCAAGCTCCGCCTACGGCACTGGATAAGGGGAAGGGGCCACTAATTGCTGACGACGTTGATCGCGCAAAGATCATGCCGCCTCCGCCTAACCCAGTGCAGCAGCCGCAGGAACTCGGCACCGGTCCGAGCAACAACAACACCGCGAACTTGCCGCCTCCAGCATCCACGTCGGCATCAGCCTATGTTACTCCAGCTGATAGAGTGATGTACGGCAATCTCCTCGTTGAGCCTCTAACCGTTGATCATATCCGGAACATGACTCAGCTTGACGAGAAGCGCCAGCAGCTGCTGGAGGAGGCGCAAGCCATCGCGGAGCAAGGCGCTAAGCTAGATCGAGATCTGGTCAACGCGCAGAAGTCTATAGAGAAAGCAAGAGCAATGGAGGCCGAATACAAGACTCTGCTGCAACAGCAGAAGGCTATGAAAGCTCTGGCTCGCGTCATCAACGATCCTGGTGTACGGCGCAACCTAGGATGGGCTCCCTCAAAGCAGGCACATGCCAAGCCATACATTGATAGTGAAGGCAAGCAGGTGATGCCCACCCCACTCCTTAACCTCGCCGTCGCCAAGACCCTTTTGGAGCAGGATAGATCGCCTAAGGTAGTAGAGCAGGTCTATGACCTAGTGGCCAAGGCGGTAAAGCAGCAGGAAAAGGCCACCTCTCAGAGGCTTGAGTCTGACCCAGCGCTCTGCCGATCTAGCCAATACAAACCGCCAAGGGACATATCTCCTCAGGATGTCGGATCACGGACGGGTTCATCAGAACGATGACGGAGGGATGCGCGCAGCAGGAAGGATGCTATCCCCATATCCTCCGACCACGGAGAAAAAGCCCAACCTCGCCGCCCATCGCCACCACCCCGATCCCCCCGACGTCAGGAAGATTACAAGACTCACCATCATACGGATATGCCCCCTCCAAAGCAGTGCGGCATCGTCATCCGCGACAACGCCAACCTCGCCGCCCATCGCCACCACTCCTTCCGTCATGATGGAGAGCGCCACCAAGGACATAAGAGCAGGTCACACCATGACCCTTCGCGTCCGGCAAGCAACCGTGACAGGCGTGGGGTGTCGCAGGAGGGTAATAGCAAGAAGGCTAACCCACGGCCACCTCCGCCTCCATCACCGCCAAGCAGCCACCATGACGGAAGAGGCCCGCGTCGTTCACGCAGCCCATCCCCTGTTGACAACAAGAAGAATAACCCGGAGTCATACGATGCACGTTCACGGATTGATAAGATCCACGAGGCTCGGGAAGGACCATACCTGGGACCATGTTGCTTTGGACCTGCAATACGGTCCGCAACCTACCCCAAAGGTTTCCGGATAGACAAAACCATCAAGCCCTACAACGGCACCGCCAAGCCTGCCACATGGTTATAGGACTACGGCAACGCGGTGGAGATTGCCGGAGGCAACCCCAACGTCGTTGTTAAGTACCTCCCGTTAATGTTGGTGGGAACGACCCGTCAATGGATCGACGACTTGCCGGAAAAATCTATCTACAACTGGCTAGACATGCAAGAAGCGTTCACCAAGAACTTTGAGGGTACATACAAGCGTCCATGCACTGTGGGCGATCTACGGCGGTGCGTGCAAGAGAAAGACGAGACATCTCGCGCCTACCTCTCCCGCTTGCTGGATATGAAGAATTCCTGCGCAGGGGTGCACGCCCAGACCGCCATGTCCGCCTTCATTGATGGGTTGGAAAGGGGCACGTTACTCCGACATAAGCTAAATCGCTTGCAGGACAATCATCAGCTTGACTTGAATCAGATGATTTAGTTAGCTAGTGAGTTCGCAGTTGCCGACGACGATGCTCGTGGCTCTTTGCCGCCAACGGCCGTTCCAACCCAAGCTCAGAGGAACAGCAGTACAAAGCGGAAAACCGCTCTAGAAGAAAAGCAATCTACCGACATGGTCGCCATGACTTTTGCAGGACGGGGAGAAGGCGGACAACGTGGCCGAGGAAGGGGAGCAGGCCGCGGGCAGCAGCGAGGAAGTGAAACCAACTCGGCGCCGCTCCGCGTTCCCCAAACGTACGAGGAGTACCGCGATATGTCGTGCCTCGTACACCTCGACGTCAGCGGCAAGGCCACCCATACCAATCGACACTGCAAGTTCGTCAACGACCTCAAGGAAGACCCGGAGTCCGTCTACAAGGGAAGTCGGAAGAATAGACCGCGAGGCAAGGGCAAGGGGAAGAAGAAGGAAGAGGAGTCCAAGGATTCAAGTGACATGGATGAGGACGTTAACCCCAAGCACGCCGCCAAGAGCGACGACAAGGGAAAGAACCCCTTCGCAAAGAAGGCCCCGGTATACCACACTTTCCTTGGCACCCCCACCGTCCGACAACAGAAGACCTCTCTAAGGATCCTGATGGCCACTCTCCCCCCAGTTCCCCAATACCTGCGCTGGTCGGAGGTTCCAATCACTTGGGACAGGACGGACCACCCAGACCTTGCGCCCACGGAGAATCAATACGCCATGGTCATCAACCCATTGATTGACGGCGTGGAGTTCACCAAGTGCATGGTGGATAGTGGAAGCAGCATCAACATCATGTACCTGGATACACTGCAGAAGATGAACTTGACGGAGGCAAATCTAAGGCGGACCAACACCGTGTTCCATGGCATAGTTCCTGGACGAGAGGCTCGGTCCCTTGGGTGCATTACACTTTAGGTAGCCTTTGGCGACGTTAATAATTACCGCCAAGAGCGCATGACCTTTGAGGTGGTCCCCTTCAAGAGCGTGTACCACGTCATATTTGGCCGCGACATATTCCACACGTTCATGGCCAAGCCATGCTTCGTCAACAACAAACTCAAGATACCCGGACCAAACGGTGTCATCACCGTATCTGGAAGCTTTACCAAGGCAAGGGACTACGATATCAATGAAGCAGCCGTTGCAGAAGCTGTCCTCTACAACGAAGAATTCAAGGAGATCCAGAGCAAGGTCAATGACTCAGAGATGCCCGCGTCGAAGAAGCAGATCTCTGACTCCCTCCTGCGTTCAAGGACGCCATCGAGACCAAGCCAGTGGAACTTGTGGTAGGCGATGCCTCCAAGACCGTCGCCATTGGGACGAACCTGGATCCCAAATAGGAAAGCGCGCTCGTCGAGTTCCTCCGTGAGAATAGGGACATCTTTGCCTGGCAACCTGCCGACATGAAAGGTGTACCTAGGGAACTTGCCGAGCACAGCTTAAACATAGATCCAAAATGTAAACCAGTGAAACAACCTCTACGACGCTTCGGAGATGAGAAGAGACGCGCCATTGGCAAAGAGATAGCTAGGTTACTTAAGGCTGAGTTTATCCGAGAAGTCCTTCACACCCGATGGGTGGCCAATCATGTACTTGTCCCCAAAAAGGGAACCAATGAATTAAGAATGTGCGTTGATTACACCGGCTTGAACAAGGCATGTCCCAAAGATCCGTTTGCTTTGCCTCGCATTGACCAAGTCATTGACTCGATGGCTGGCTCGGAACTTTTGTGTTTTGTCGATGCATACTCAGGATACCACCAGATCAAGATGAGGAAGTCGGACCAATTGGCCACTTCGTTCACTACCCCATATGGCACGTTTTGCTATGTCACGATGCCCTTTGGGTTGAAAAACACGGGTGCTACCTACCAGCGGACAATGCAACGTTGCCTTCATGACCAAATTGGTCAGAACGTTCACGCCTATATGGACGATATCGCGGTGATGTCTAAAAGTCAAATGGCTTAATCTCCGACTTAAAAGAAACCTTTGATAATCTCCGGAAATACAACATGATGCTCAACCCTAAGAAGTGCGTCTTCGGGGTTCCAGCTGGCAAACTGTTGGGCTTCATCGTTTCCCAGCGCGGAATCGAGGTCAACCCGGAGAAAATCAAGGCCATCTTAAACATAAACCGTCCGACATGCCTAAAGGACATCCAACGACTAACAGGCTGTGTTGCAGCAGTTAGTCGGTTCATCAGCCGACTTGGAGAGAAGGCCCTGCCGCTGTACAAGTTGCTGAAGAAGGCGGACAAGTTCACGTGGACGGCCGAGGCAGATGCAGCATTGAAGCAGCTCAAGGAGATTCTTTCCTCAGCGCCTATCCTTGCAGCACCCGAGCCTGGCGAGCCCCTGTTAATTTACATGGCGGCAACCAACCGGGTTATTAGAATCGTCGTCGTGGTAGAGCGGAAGGAACCAGGCTATGAGAACGGAGTGCAACGACCAGTTTACTATGTAAGCGAGGTCTTGACGGAGTCCAAGCAGCGTTACCCGCACTACCAAAAGATAGCTTATGGAGTATTCCTAGCTTCACGAAAGCTGAGACATTACTTTTAGGAGCACCAAATCACAGTAGTGAGCAAGACTCCACTGTCCGACATTATCAACAACAGCGACGCTACAGGAAGGGTTGCAAGTGGGGCATTGAACTTTCCACCTTCGAGATCACCTACAAAAGACGCGACGCTATCAAGTCACAAGCCTTGGCGGATTTTATTGCAGATTGGATGGAGATGCCGGATGCTACTCCGTTACCAGAACCAGAGTACTGGGTGATGCACTTTGACGGATCAAAGCTGCTCAACGGCTCGGGGGCTGGTGTATTTCTACAGTCACCAAAAGGAGACAAGCTACACTACGTTCTGCAGATCCACTTCGAGGCTACAAACAACATGGCGGAGTATGAAGCACTCATTCACGGATTGCGTGTAGCCAAGGATATTGGCATCAAGCACATAGTTTGCTGTGGAGATTCCGACTTGATTGCCCAGCAGGTGGCTGGCACCTGGAATGCGCGGAACCCTATGATGGCGGCATATCGCGACGAAGTGGACGAGATAGCCAAGAGCTTCTTGGGCTGCGAAGTCAAGTATGTGCCTAGGGAGCAAAACGAGGTGGCTGATCTATTGTCTAAACTTGGATCAGGGCGCAAGCAAATTCCGCCAGGAGTTTTTCTAGAGCATCTACGCACACCATCCGTGAAGGGCGCCGACGTCGACAACCCGGATAGAGCTGATTCTTTCGTCAACATGGTGACAAAGATCCCTCCGGCTTAGACAAACCGTTCATGGAATATCTTGAACACAGAACTTTTCCCGACGACGAGGTCGAAATACGGCAGATAGTACGACGAGCAAAGGGTTATACCATAATCAATGGGCAACTCTACAAAAGGAGCACTACTGGTGTATACCTAAAGTGTGTTTCCCAGCTAGAAGGTATGGAAATCCTATGCGAAATACATCTTGGAGATTACGGGCATCATGCCTCTCCTCGATCATTGGTCGCGAAAGCCTTCCGGCAAGGATTGTACTAGCTGACCGCGAAGGCGGACGCCGACAAGCTGGTTGAAACATGCACAGGATGCCAGTATTATGCCCGACAACCACATGTCCCTGCTGAAGAACTGCGAACAATACCAATAACTTGGACGTTTGCAGTTTGGGGGCTAGACATGGTGGGACCGTTACAGATGGCACCTTGTGGGTTTACGCATCTGCTTGTAGCAGTTGATAAATTCACTAAATGGATAGAAGCTAAACCGATTAGAAAGCTTGATGGGACAACTGCCCTCAGGTTCGTCCGAGATCTAGTGGTGAGATTTGGTCTCCCACATAGCATTATCACCGACAATGGCAGCAATATCACTCGGAGAAGTGGAGGCATATTGCTGGGAGAAAGGAATCTGACTTGACCTTGCATCTGTGGCACACCCACAATCCAACGGTCAGGTTGAGCGATCCAATGGATTAATTCTGCATGGAATCAAGCCACGTCTCGAGGCACTGCTACATAGAGCAGCTGGAGCCTGGGCGGAAGAATTGCCATCTGTGCTGTGGAGTTTACGAACTACACCCAACAGATCTACCGGCTACACCCCTTACTTCATGGTATATGGAGCAGAAGCCATCCTGCCCTCCGACATCCTCCATGATGCACCACGAGTTGTCGCCTACGACGAGGATGACGCTGAAGAATCCAGACGCCTAGATGTGGACCTTCTCGAGGAGAAGCGTGTTTTGGCATGCCAAAGATCCGCCATCTACCAGCATAAGCTACGCAGATACCATAGTCGCCGCGTTCGGCATCGCTCGTTTAAAGAGGGGGATTTGGTGCTCCGACTTAAGCAGAAGAAGTCACACAAATTATCCCCGCCATGGGAAGGACCGTTCATCATAAGCAAGGCGCTGCTCAATGGGTCTTACTACCTTGTTGACAATCGTGAACTAAAGGACAGACCCAACGAGGATCATAAGCGTAAGCGACGTGACCCGGATGATGACTACCCGGAGCTTGATCGGCCATGGAACATAGCACAGCTACGTCCTTTTTACACTTAGCATTTTTTATCTAATTGTGTATCTCTTATATGATCAATGAAATAAAGCTCTTTGGTTCACTCATATTTCTGAGTCTTTTACCTCCTTTAGTGTTCATTTTTGTATCATGTAAAACCTTTATGCACAAGTTTTGCGTTTGCACTTGTGAAAATTCCGTCTACGGGCGTTAGCTTAAGTTTTCTGGTCTACACGTTCTTTGTCGTTTTTATGTGGATTCTGGAGTAGTGACTTTCGGCACTTATTGTCGGCGATTTTGTGCTCAGGTTATTGACGGTGCCAATGGGCATCATCACCTAAGCGCATGGTTCCGACAACGAGTCTTCCGACTCACGAAAGGTCAAGCATACGAACCAAAGTAATGGATAAGCCAGCACTTGCTTAAAAATATATACATGCTGGGAACTAAGTTCTTAAGTGGCAGGAAATAACAACCATTGTTTTCCGCCTTAAGTTACATCATCAATTTTTTTCCGCGCATACACCAAAGGCAAAACAAATATTACATAGTGTTTTTCACTCTTTGGGCGCAGGAGACTTGGAAGCAGCATCGTCCCCAGCCGGAGAATCACCCTCAACGTCGGCACTTTGGTGAGACTCGGAAGAATCTTGGTTGGCGCTGTCGATGGGTTTCATGGGCACGAAGACATCGATGTCCACCAACTCGGCAACTCTGGTGTCATAACCCGCGAGTGATGACAAGATGGCTTCATGGTCAATCTCTTTGCCGTCATCATCAACGTCGGGGATACCAGAGGTCACCGTGTCGATGTCGGCATCTTCGTAGTGTGCCTTCACCATAGACAGCGCCATCCTTGCGCCAGCCCGTGCACATGAAGCTTTCCAGCTCGTAACACGCTCGGGGGCTCGGCACAGAATCTCCGAGTACTTCGTCATAGAGTCCGAGTCCTTGATGTATATCTGGAGAGGCTTGGCAATCTCCTTGGCTTGGGTGATGGCGGTGTTGATAAATTTGCCGGCAAGAACCATGCATTCCTTGTCCGAAGGAGGCGAGCGGGTTAAACCCATAGGAGCTGAAAATTCTGACAATGAGCGCATGAGTTCAATAAACTCTAAGTATCCAGACTACAGAAATACAAGGCGGAGGAAACTTACTGAAGATGATGGCCTTGGCCTGCCAAAGGGTGTCTGCCAAGGATTCCTTCTCTTGTTGGATGAGCTTAAACGCCTCGCTGTGGCGTTGGTTTTGCTCATCAGCAGCTTGCTTCTGATCTTTTAAGATCGCAAGCTCCTCCTTCAAGCGATTGATTTCTGCGGAGGCGGAATCCTGCAGGGCTTTCATGGAATCCTCGTGCATCTTCAGCATCTCTTCCCTCTCCTTCTTAAGGATTCTGTTCTCGCTGTCCAGTTGCTGGATGTGCTTGGGCTCGACAATATCCTTGGCCTTGGCGACATGTTTTGCAAAGTCGGAGAAAACAAAGTACACAGTGAGTACTCGGAGAATGAAGGCATAAAACCAAGACGGAATGCGCAAAAAAGAAAACAGACTCTTGTTTTTGATGATCTGTTCCTTCAAGATGGCAGTTTTACCCTTTTCGGCTTCAAGATCTGCGGGCATCTTCTGGTACTTGTCGTTGGCCATGCCCCTCCGAGCATTCTCGTTCTGTGGAACGAAGGAAAAAAATTAAACCGTTGTTTAGTCTACTTGGAGCATCTAGTCGGAATCTTTCCACTTAGACGCTCGGGGGCTACAGCGAGAGTTCTTTAACTTAGCAATATGCTTAGCTTTTCTTTAAGCATCTAGTCGGAGCTAATTAAGTTCTCGATTAGAAGCTTGGGGGCTACAGTATAAAGTTTTAACTCGGAAAATGCTTAGCTTTTCTTTAAGCATCTAGTCGGAACTGATTCAGTTACAACTAGAAGCTTGGGGGCTACAGTATTGAAATTTATAAACACTGCGTATGCTACTCTTAAAGCATCTAGTCGGAATAGTTTCTTCCATCTAAATGCTTGGGGGGCTACAGTGAGAGTTCTTTCTAACTTAGTCACTCTTAGAGCATATAGATGCAAAACCCATGGTTTTCCGTCTACATCCTCGGGGGCTATAGTGGGATACTCATATGAAATGCAAAAGGTAAAGTAAAACTTACAAGTGCAATAATCTTGAGGTTTGTAGCGCTTTAGGCTAGCAGCTTGCGAAAGGAAATGCTATTTCCTTGCAAGATATCCTCTTGTCGGAGAAGCTCCTCAATACCGCATGTCAGAGACGACGGCACTCCTCCAGGAACCAGAGTTGTGTTACTCGGCGTGAGCGCCGGGTAAACTATCTTCTAGAACTCGAAGGGCTTCTGCGGAGCAGGGGCGCCGCATTCGGCAGAGGTACCAGTTCCCACTACCGTCTTGCCGCTACCGATGGCATCCTTAGCCGGAGCTTCAGCCATTTGTAGAGCAGTGCTCTCCTGCGTCGCCTGTTCGTCGACAATAGCGAGTTTAGTAGAGGCGCAATAATCCACTTCCATGGCGGAAGGGCCTGGTGCCTCCTGGACTTGAGAACTTGTCGGGGCAGAGGAAGGCTTGACGACAGGAGTAGCAGGGGCGATGGCGGGGGAGGAGTCGCGATGCAGCATATCCTTGATATTTCTAGAAGCCCCCAAAGTCTTGGAGGTCTTCTTGAGGCTGGTTGTGGCTTTTCTTCCTGAAACGTGCAAAGTGCATAAGTACAGAAACAAAACAGACAGATAGACAATGTCGGAGAATGAGAAGCTTACACTAGGGGGGGTGCTTTGGTAAAAATCCCGGTTGACATGGTTATACCCTACGGGTACCCGATGTTAGCATACCTGGTCCAGCCCGACGGAAGGCTCACTCGACGACCTGCCAGGGTCCATGACGTCTATGACGGTTCGGCTGCTATGAAGCCCATATGGACACGGACTCCCAAGCGCACAAGACAAGGAACGCTCAAGACTAGAGTTTGAATACAACTTGTAACCTACTTGTATCGATACCTGAGACCTAGCCTCCCCATATATAAAGGCTAGGAGGGTCCAACGAGGAGGGCACGTACACAATAGACAGATCTACGATCTCCTCTTACAATCTCTCTCTCATACTTTCGCATACACTCCTCCACGACAGATTGCATCTGCGCACCCTGTAACCTTCGGTTCCGCCGTAATCAAGAGCGGACAAGCAGGAGTAGGGTTTTCCCTCCGGGGGCCTGAACCTGGGTAAACCTTGTGTCCCCGTGTTGCTTGTTTGCTAACCGTTCCACGATCTCCAGCATCCCCATCTTCTCCAAAACTCAAGTCCATAACAATGGGCATTGATGAGATCGTACCACGTCAACTGGCGCCGTCTGTGGGAATCGGGGGCGCTGATTGTGCGACTGTGACGGTTCCATCATTAACGATCTACGATTCGCCGACTTTTTGAGTCGGATCCGCAGGACCAACATCAACATCAACTACTTCAATCTCGCACAGATGAGGAAAAATACATGCTACGTGCTCGCGGGCTCAAGGTCATCACCGCCCCTCGCTCACCGGATTCGCGAAAGATAAAAAATTATTACTTTTGGCTAGCCGCCCTACGCTGGAGGCCAAGTTTGACAAGAACCGAAGCCAAACGGGCGCACACACGTGCAAGTCCGCATGACAGATGCTACGTACAGGTCGAGAAGCTGCACAAAAAGTAGAAAGGTCCAATCGCTGATATCTCTAGATCAAGTACCGAGGCAGTCATGTTTATGACGGATCAAAGGGAGCAAAGAACGTAGACCAACTACAAATCGATTTCAGATTCTACTATATGGTGGCGTCACATATGTGTCAATCATGTGCCACGGTTCTTGCCGAACCATGTGACTCGGCTCGTGCAGCGCGTGCTTGTCAGAAACTCTTCAAAAGAGCAAAAAGGACAAATACATTTACAAGTACAATACACATGCACTTTGATTCCAATCACTTGAGGTGCTGGCAGCATGCATGTCTAGCAGATCACTGCCGTAAAGTACTACTAGAAGAATCAAATGGCAATTTCCAGAAAACGTACTAGAAGAATCAAATGGCAATTTCCAGAAAACGGTCGACAGACCAAAGGCAGCACTACATCGCCAGATCGGTCAATCCTGGCTAACACGAGGACGAGCTGTGTCTGGAATTTCTCAATTCAAGACATCTCAAAAGATCAGTACAACCAGAATAGAGAAGTTAATTAGAACAAAAAAAATGCCGAGCTGTGCGACCCCGCTACAATCTTCGGATGAGCTAACCTGATGCGGTCTTCGACTGCTCTGGTCTATTATAATCTCCGGATAAGGCAACTCTTTATCACCACGCGACTCCGGTCTGCTGCGTCGACACGTCCATTGCACCAACTCCGTCGCGTGACCCGTTGTGGTCTTCGACCCTGACGACCTGCTATACACCTCGACTACATCGACCTTCTACGATCTTCGATCGCAGCAAACTGCTGCCACCATCGGCCTCGGCGACCCGCTGCTGCGTTGACTTCGGTCCGTCGCATCGTCTCTCAGACGCCGCCTCGACCACATAAACTTCACGCTCGGGGGCTGCGCCCACTTGTCCACACGACCCCGGGGCTCCCTCGACATCGGCGACCCAATGCGGTTTTCGGCTGCGATGACCTTCCACAATCTTCGGATGCGGTGACCCGCTGCGGCCTTCAGCTGCGGTGATCCGCTGCATCTTTTGGATGCGGCGACCTTACGTGATCTTCGATTGCGGAAACTGGCCGCATCGGCTTCAGCGACCACGACTCCCATGACCCTCTGCAGTTTTCGACTGTGGTGACCCGCTGCGGTCTTCAGCTCTGGTCACTCGAGGACTTCTTTGACTCCGGTGACCCAGTGCGGTCATCGATTGCAACAATCTTCGTATGTGAAACTCGTTGCCGCCATCGACCCCAGGAACCTGTCGATGCTATGACCGTGGTCCGCCGCGTCGACTACGTCCGCCGCATGACCCGCTACCGCGTCAACTTCTCCACGACAACCAACAAAGCTAAGTTTCCCTCTACTTAGAGTTGATTTCCTTTTTAACTCGCACTCGAAATACTCGGGGGTTGCGCCCTCTTCAAGTAACCTAATGTGTCATCGGCTCCACGCACTCGAGCACCTCGAACGCGAAAGCCCGAGTAGCTGATTCTGCCTGACCGTCGAATCCTTGAACTCCGAATGCCTCGGCAAGGTACTGAGACTAAGGGTAATCAGGCTAACGAAAAGGCCTAGCATACAGTGCAAAAGTGTCTGACTCGATCGGCACCAGAATCTTACTATACAAGCCGACAGGCAAATATTTCTTTACAATATACGAGTACTTCACAATTTTTTATGTTTTCTGCAGCCTACAGGAACGTCGAATTACATCTCGCTATTGTATCGGGTCCTCCAACAGGAGTCGACAAAGCAACTGGCTACGCCATAAACTCAAGGCCTGAGTCGGAACCCTCCTCGGATGGTTGCATCATGTAACTACCTCGGTGAATTACGCTCCTAGATACAAGCCTGGATGAGCGGAAATGGTTGAAATAGTACGGTGGGGCCAAAAGCCACTCACAGGTAGACCTTTCGGCCGTCCCAACCATTTCCAATCATCGGGACAAGTACGGGCGGCGTAATCGGCAGGCGAAGGGATCAACTACATACACAAATGAGTATGTATGCAAGCCACCATACAATAGTACATCAGAGCCATACCATCTAAAAAGGAAGGAAATATAGCAACGCCATACGGCAAGATTCAAATGACCTAGATAGATATAATAGTTTAGGATATTTCCTCATACATCACACATCAGAGTACCAGGCGGAAGCGGCAAACAAGGTCCGAGTACGGATAAGAAGAAAATCGTCATAAGATGCCCAGAAATAAGAACATCCATCCCACAGATCTCACGGATCCCCGTTCCCGGAATCTCTACACCGAACGATCGTTGCCCACATCATCAGCCTCCTCCACCCAGTATCCGTCCTGCGAGTGTACCTGTTTATCTGAACCAATAATTTATCGTGTGAGACCCTAGGGGTACTCAGCAAGTCTTTATGCCTCTAAAGGGGACACAACCTGGGGTGACGCAATTGCAGCAAAAGATAAACCTAACAGTTCTATAGATACTCGCTAACCATCCGCCTAACCAAAGATAGACGGATGTCCGTGAATTAAGGACAACAGTTACAACAGTAATATCCACAGATCCATCCTCCTCCTCGCTTACCAACGAGGAAGCGGACGAACAACCCCCCATCCGTTGGCAATTTTATTAACCATTCCATGAGTGTTGCGCTAATTACTAGTCAGTTACTTAGTCAAATTAAAAGAGGTACTTTAGTTATGCTTGTCTATGATCGAGAAACTGTGCTCCAAGTCGTCCATAACCGCGGACACGGCTTTCAGAAAGTTTTACCCTGCAGGGGTGCACAAATAGCAACACACACTCGATCAGCCTCGGAAAAACCAAATCAAAACCCAACGAGGCCTTCACGACAAAGCAATCACAGGATTCAAAAATATTTCAGGGGGCCACCCCTTGGAGTACACCCGCAACGAAGTTAGCTGACTTCGAGACGGACCCGAGGTTTGTGGGGCCGGATGTAAGCGACTGGGAACCCAAAACTGGGCTTGTCGATACCGCGTAAACGGGTCACGATCCTAAACAGTACAGTGTGCTCCTCGCACAATCGTAATAAAGCAGTAAAGCATGGCATAAGTACAGGATAGTAAATAAAACCTCAAACTAGTTTGTGGCCCCAAGAAATAAGAATGAATCGAGCTCTGACTCAGGGGGGTCCCATAAGCCTCCCGGATGTGGATAGCGCGAATAATCAAGGAACAGGAATCAAGTACTCGGGGTCCTACGGGACACAAGTGAGCAGGAAAAACCAAATAGCATATATTGCTCACCGGTGCCACTTTCATTAGTTATCCCATTACTACTCAGGTTAAGTTGTTTAGGTACCTCGTTATCCATCAGACTCTCACATACCCTACACATGCTGTTCTACGACTCGCATGGCTCAATCAACTCCTGTAGTAATGGCTCATGGGATGGAGGAACAAGCTTGGTGGAGTTTAAAAGTAAAGGCCATGCAATACTTGGGATTCAGTTTAATGCAATCGCGACTCAATGATGCAAGAATAAGATAGAGGCAATAGGTACTGTATGTATGCAAGCATGTGGTAGTGCTTGCCTGGCAACTCAGTTGAAGCGAGAGACGGATCTGGGTAGTGCTCCTGGTTCTCTTGATATATCCCCTGCTCAGTGTCTATTCGAAGAAGAACCAAACAAACAAGGGCCAACATAAATAAAGTGCACAAGCATAGGAATAAAATGCGTCAAGCAAACAATCATGCCATGATGAATGATGCACAAGTTGCATGGCAATAATGTAGCATGGCATGGGTGAGGTGTAGAATACAAGAAATAACATTTTTATTGGGTTTTGGTCACATTTTATTGTCATATTAGTTGCTGTATACTATATATTTATATGATGCATGCTGCAATTGAAGTCATGGATAGCATAAACAGAAAGGTCTCGTCGAGCTGATCATTTTAGACATATCATTTGTCAAATTCGGAGTTATAAAACAAAAGTTATCAATTTATTAAGGTCCAGGGGCATTTTATTGTAATTAAAATAAACTTGGAATTTAAAGCGTTCAAAATAATATTTTGAATGGCATATTTGAATTCCTCACATTTTTCTGATTCAAAAACATATATTATTTGTATTATTTGGAATTATGAATTTAAATTTATTTTATAGTCAAAATTATTAAATAGGGTCAAAGTCAAAGGTTGACTAATTAAATTAATTCTGAAATTATTTGATTAAAGATTTGAATTAACATTCAAAAATAAAACATTTTTCATATTAAGTTTGAATTCAAAATATAAACCATTTGAAAGTTATGATTTAATTCATATTTAAACAGATTAAAAACATTTGAATTTGAATTCAGAAAAGGGTCTGGACTTTTGTCACCCAGCCAGATTATACCCACAGCCACTGACCAGGTGGGGCCAGGTGCTGACTGGGCAGAGGCGTGAGGGAACACGTGGCTGGTTTGGGGGACCGCGGGTTGAGGGGAAAAGGGAACTGGGGGGGCTTGTGTAAAACAGCAGAGAGGCTGTCGGGTGGGGTCCGGGGATCTGCGGTTTGATGTCAAGGAAACCTAGGGGCCTAAATAGAAAGCGTCTGGGGGGTTGGTTTAGACTGACGAAACTGAAGACGATTTCGAAATAAACTGCTAGCTGACCCGCGTTTTCAAATGAATTTGGCGAGCAAAAGGATGCGAATTTCGCAAAACCGTAAAAACCAAAAATGAAGAGGGATATACAGGCTACAAGTTTCGTGTTTGGAGCTTTGCCGTCGGAGAACTACAGCGGACGGGGCAAGGAGCTGAACATAGGGGAAGAACTGCAGGCACAGTTCACTGAATTTCTAACAGATGTTCTACGAGATTGCATCGATTTCGGAGGATGATTCCGAGGGATCTACTGCTCCGATTCAAGCGTCGTTTGATCCTACAGAAAGCTGGGAGTTCCCTCTACGCGTGAGTAAAAGATTTGGCGCCGGAGTCAACCTACAGGGGTCGCGAGCACACTAGGAACAGAGGGAGATATGCTGCTGCCAGGAGCTGCTGCTGTTGCTAAAAGCGGGTGCTGCGCGCGGCAGTGGCTCCCGACGACGGCGACGGCGAAAACCAGGCGGTATGAAGCAGCACGGAGGGGAAAAGGAAGGGGGAACAAGAGGTGGCACTCACCTCGACCGATTCCCAGAGGAATCGAGGATGGGGGTGGTCGGAGATGATGACGGTGACGACGGTGAAGAACGGCTCGGCAGCGGCAGCAGTGATTCCGCGTCGGGAAGCAGAGGAAGGAGAGCGGCTTGGCTGCTTCTTACGGTCCCAGGTGGCGTAGAGGTGAAGGAGTGGGCGCCTGGGCGGTGTCGGCAACCCAAAGGGGACGAGGAGAGGGTTAGCACGGCGACGCCATTGCAACACCAGGAGCTTGGGGGGGGAAACAGAGGCAGAGGGAAAACGGCGGCGCGAGGAAGAGGGGAGGGAGCTAGGGTTCCAGGGACGCGGCTGGGTGGATAAGAAGAGCGGAGGGTGACGCGGCTGACGGCGGAGGACGGCCACCTGCCGCGCAGCTGCTTTCCGTCTGCTGCCGAGGGTGAGCGGGCGAACGGCGTCAGAGGCAGGAAGAAGAGGAACAGGGGTGAGCGACGGCGCTGAAGCGGTACGGGCTGGGAAGGCCGGTTGAGGGAAGTGGGCGGGAGATGGGCCGGAGGAGGGAGCTAGTTGCGGGCTGCTGCGGCTGGGCTGCAGGTAAGGGTTTCTTTCTCCTCTCTGTAACTCTTTTTATTTTAACAAAAAACTGTTTTGATTTGTTTTGTTTTGTTGTAGATTTAATCAAACCTAAGAAATACCTCTTTATGGAAGTTTGTGCAAAATTTTGTTATAGAAAAGAGATAGCTAAGGAGTGTGGAGAGGGCTTGGATTTAGACTAAGATGAGGTGAAAAAGAGAGGAGAGGGGTGGCATGGTAGCTAGGGTAGGGTTAGATGGGGTATGGGTTTAGATTAGGTATAGATTAGGAGAGAGGTTTAGAGAGAGAGGAGAGATTAGATGGAGTGGTCCTATTTGACAAGGTCAAGCATGCTCTAGACAAGCTCTAACAAGATCAAGTCAAGAAAAAGAGAGGGATGTGGTGATAGGGTTTAAGCAAGATCAACATAGATCAAGCTAAAAGAAAGGATGGAGATAGAGATGATCCACTCAAAAACCAAATAAAAACCACATGACAAGCAAAAGATGGTACTTGCATGGCTCTAGCTAGATCAAGCAAAAGAAGGAGAGAGAGAGATGAGGGAAAGACCCACTTCAAGAATTTCAAATAAAAACCAAATGACTTAGATGTGGTGGTTCTGCATGGCCCATGCAAATAATAAATGCCATGTATTCATATTGTGAAAACAACTTAAAATCACATGGCATTATTCCATGCATTCCCAAAAGGTGGAATAAGGCCAAGCAAAAAGGGACTAGTATAGGATCCACCCAACCCAGATGAGCTAGGTAAACTCAAATAAATGCCAGCTCATATTAATTGGATGGTGGAATTATAAGGTGGTGAAGACAAGGTGGTGGAGTCAATAAAATATATGCCCCCAACTCAACTTGGGCATTTGAACAATATATCAAGATCCAACTACAATATCAAGAGGCAAATACAATTAGCAATGCATATGAGATAAGAACCAAAACTCAAGGGTTTTGTATGATGCTCAAATGCAAGGTGGCATGATGACATGAGCATGATATGATGATGATGCAACAATTATATGTAGGAAGGGGCCATTTTATTACTAGATCAAGTATCATTACAAATGTTAGACAATTGGGATGCTACAACTCTCCCCCACTAAACAGGAATCTCGCCCCGAGATTCTAGGAAGAAGAAGAAGACACAAAGAGGGTAGGATAGTTGGCACGGAGTTCATCTTCACGCTCCCAAGTGGCTTCATCAACGGAATGGTGCGACCACTGCACCTTGCAGAACTTGATGGACTTGTTGCGAGTCCTTCTTTCTGCGACTTCGAGGATTTTTGTGGGTTGTTCTTGATAAGACAGGTCTTCTTGGAGATTGATTAGCTCATGATCCACGGTCCTGCCGGGATCCTTGAAGCACTTCTTGAGTTGAGAGATGTGGAAAACATCATGAACCTTGAGTTTTTCCGGGAGCTCGAGAGCATAAGCAACTTCTCTTCTTCCACGAATTTCGAAAGGACCGATGTATCTAGGAGCCAGCTTTCCTTTGATACCAAAGCGGTGTGTGCCTTTCATGGGAGTGACACGAAGGTAAACGAGATCACCAGGGACATACACCATGTCCGTGTGCTTCCTGTCATAATTGCTCTTCTGACGACTTTGAGCAATCTTCAGGTTCTCAAGAATGATATGCACCTTCTCCTCCGCTTGAGTTACAATGTCAGGGCCAAACCATATTCTTTCTCCTGCACCTGACCAACCAATCGGAGTTCTGCACTTGCGACCATAGAGAGCCTCAAATGGTGCCATCTTCAGACTTTTCTGGAAGCTGTTGTTGTAAGAGAATTCCGCATAAGGAAGACATTCCTCCCACTTCATGCCAAAAGAGATGACGCAAGCATGAAGCATATCCTCCAGAATCTGATTGATCCTTTCCACTTGTCCTTGCGACTGAGGGTGGTAAGCAGTGCTGAAGTTCAAATTTGTTCCCAAAGCATTTTGGAAACTTTCCCAGAACTTGGAAGTGAAGATGCTCCCACGGTCTGAACTGATCTCAAGCGGAACCCCATACAGAGAGACAATTCTGTTGATATAGAGCTCAGCCAACTGAATTCCAGAAATTGTTTCCTTGACGGGGAAGAAATGAGCCACCTTAGAGAGCCTGTCAATGACAACAAAGATTGCATTGTTTCCCTTCTGCGACCTTGGAAAACAAGTGATGAAATCCATCTCTACTTTCTCCCATTTCCATTCCAGGGGTTTCAATGGTTGTAGAAGACCGAAAGGTTTCTGATGGACAGCTTTCACTCTGCGGCAGACATCACACTCCGAGACATACTTGGCACAATATCGTTTCAAACCCGGCCACCAATATTGTGTTTTCAAGTCCATGTACATCTTTGTGCTGCCAGGGTGGATAGATAGAACAGAATCATGCGCCTCCTTGAGAACTTGCTCTCTCAAACCCGGGTAATTCGGAACAAACATCCGGTGTTCAAAGAAAAGCGTGCCTTGATCATCGACGTGGAAGGACTCATACTTCGGAAGCTCAAGTTTAGAGATGATCTTTCTGGTGTGCGGATCAGCACGCTGACGAAAGCGAATCTTTTCTTCCAAGAGAGGAGTAGCCAGAAGGTTCAGGAGATGCCCTTGTTCCACAACTTCAAGGTTGAGTTGACGGAATTCCTCGCACAAGAGAGGTTGCTGCTCTTCCATCATGAGGTTGTTGACATAAGCTTTGCGGCTGAGAGCATCGGCCATGACATTAGCTTTGCCCGGTGTGTAGTTGATGGTCAAATCAAAATCATTGATTGCTTCAATCCATCTCCTCTGCCGAAGGTTGAGATCAGGCTGAGTGAAGATATACTTCAAACTCTTGTGGTCAGAAAAAAATCTCACAACGGTTGCCAAGCAAGTAGTGCCTCCATAGCTTCAAAGCAAAGACAACTGCTGCTAGCTCGAGGTCATGTGTGGGATAGTTTATCTCATGCGTCTTCAACTGTCGAGAGGCATAAGCAACAACTTGTCTTTCTTGCATAAGGACCGCACCCAAACCTTGCAAAGAAGCGTCGCAGAATATCTGGAAAGGTTTAGATGTATCCGGAGGAACCAAGACTGGTGTGGAAGTGAGCTTCTCTTTGAGTGTCTCAAAGCTTGCTTGACATGCAGGGGTCCAAAGGTATTTCTTGCCTTTCTTGAGGAGATCGGTAAGAGGCTTCGCTATCTTCGAGAAGTTCTGAACGAAGCGACGGCAATAACTAGCCAAACCGAGGAAACTCCGCACTTCTTTGACATTAACAGGAGGAAGCCATTCAACAATTGTCTTCACAGTTTCCGGGTTAACTGCAATGCCCTTGGCAGAGAGAACGTGACCAAGATAGGTTACTTGAGGCAGCCAAAACTCACACTTTGAGAACTTTGCATACAAGCGGTTCTCACGAAGCTTGTTTAGGACACAACGTAGGTGTTCTTCATGCTCTTCCTTTGACTTAGAATAGACTAGGATGTCATCCAGTGTAACACCCTCAGAATCGACCCTATGCAAGTTCGGCGCTTCCCGCCAAACCCGCATAGAAACGATTCAAAGGTGCCCACCAGGCACTTTCGTGCGGGTGGAAAACGAAGTAATAACATTACACAACAGTCCTCGATGGGACCCACAGAGCAGATATATATACAACACGACTCCATGAGTCAAGAATACAGATATAAGATACAAAGAACCAAATCACCTTGAAAATGATAGAGCGTCCGACTACGGACAAGATGCAAATGGGGCTAAGAGCCCTGAAGAATAACCAATGGCGTCCATAACCCTGCCCAGGCCAAGCCGGAAGGGTAACCCTGCTAACGACGTCGATCTCAAAACCTGCTTAAACAAAAGGGGTGCCGACAAAGGGCAAAGGAAAAAGAGGAGCGTCAGTACTGAGGCCAGTACACGGCGAGACTAGAATTCGGCGGTCCTCGCCTACATAGGTATGGTGGACTGAAGCGGCAGCGCAGCATGCGCTAAACATCCTATAGAGACTCGATACAACTAGCGGCTATTAGAGAGGGGTAAGAAAGAACTATCCGGATCCAACCTGAATCTTACACCAAACAAACCCATCCTGGTGTTTTCCCCTCGATACCAAACGAGGAAGTCAACCGAGGAACTCACACAGTTGGCAGTTTTATTTACTCAGTTATCGTTGCAGCAATTACTAGTTAGGTATAGATAATCATCCTGATAAAATAAGCAGTGGGCCGTTTTAGTTAACCATTCCGTTGTAGTTGCGGCACTTACTAGTCAGATACATTTAGCATGAGGTAACCCAAAACCCAGCAGTTGTTGGTACTTTTATTCAGCCATTCCGTTATAGTTGCAATACTTACTAGTCAGGTACAATGGTCGCAAGCGACTTCCAAACAAGCAATTGTTGGCAGTTTTATTTAGCCATTCCATTATAGTGAAGTTGCTTACTAGTCATTATAAAGTCAAAATTTATAGCACTACTTTAGTTATAGTTGTCTATGATCGAGATACTGTGCTCCAAGTCGTCCATCACCGCGGACACGGCTTTTAGAAAGTTTTACCCGGCCGGGGTGCACCAATAGCAACACACACTCGATCAACCTCGGAAAAACCAAATCAAAACCCAACGAGGCTTTCACGACAAAGCAATCACAGGATTCAGAAATATTTCAGGGGGCCACCCCTTAAAGTAGACCCGCAACAAAGCCGGCCGGCTCCGAGACGGACTCAAGGTTGTGGGGACGGCTGTGAACGACTGGGAACCCAAAACTGGGCTTGTCGACACCGCGGAATCGTGCCACGATCCTAAACAGTACAGTGTGCTCCTCGCACAATCGTAAATAAAGCAGTAAAGCATGGCATAAGTACAGGATAGTAATAAAACCCCAAACTAGTTTGTGGCCCCAAGAAATAAGAATGAATCAAGCTCTGGCTCAGGGGGGGTCCCATAATTCCCCGTATGTGGATAGCGCGATAAATCAAGGAACAGGTATCAAGCACTCGGGGTCCTACGGGACACAAGTGGACGGTTAACAACCAAATAACATCTATTGCCCACCTGTGCCTCTGCTTACTTACTTTAATTTTAGTTGTTAAACAGTAATTAAAGTGAACAATAATTAATGCCATAATCATCTCCAACATTAAACAGGCGACAATTCTCCAACAACTGTGGTACTTGACGGCACGCAACAGCACTTGAGCAAGCGACTGCGACGCGCGAGTCCAGCTATCTACCAAACAACAGGTAATAGGATGTGTCCAAGGCAATATACGGCTGCAAGGGATTTCACGGGTACGGAAACTAGAGCATCGCAACACGGATAGCAATAGATCAACAGGGGGGAATAAATACTATAAAGTAAGATAGGTAGAAAGGGGGAGATGCTTGCCTGAAAACATTGCCGAAGGTTCATCCGAAGATCGGGTCGACACTCGCATCAACTCAACGGCCTTATCCGCGAAGAACCAAAACACTAGAATAAACACCGGATGCAATATTTAATACAACGGCAGAAGATCGGCATGATGCATGTATGATGTATGACATGGCAAAAGTGCGATGCAATTAGGTCATATTAAGTGGAACCGGGGCCCCGACATTTAATTAAATGGTTCTAGTTGTTTATCTACCCCGCAAATTAAATGTTGTTTGAACAAGGCAAAATATAGCACCGGTTCGCTACACAAATTTAAATGAGGCCAATATGAGACTAGGTTTGCCCGCATATGGGCCCCATATTTAATTATGAGGTGAATCGGCATAAGGCCCCCAAACCATATGACAATATGCATGCAAGATGAATGACTACTATGCAACAGGTTTTATATTTAGCATTTATAAAATAGGGGCTCGGGAAAAGGTTCACACATTAGGGTTCGGCGATCTTGGGGTTCCGGGGTTTTGGGGTCGGTCTCAGGGTTCAGGGTTCGACGGGATCGGTCTCGGATAGCGGAGGTAGGTCTTGTCGCATCCGGGAAGCAGGACTTGGTTCGGTGCCGGGGGCGCATCGGATTCTTCTGGGTCGGTGTCGTTCTTATCGTCGCGAAGATCTTGTCGGGTCCGCGCTTCGGTTTCCGTGAGGCGATCTTGACGCTCCGTGCCCGTAAAGTAGACTTGTCGTCCGGCGGTAGATCTTGTCGATTCCATTCCAACGGCCTTATTGTTCTGCGGCGAAGATCATGGGGTCTCCGGGGTCCGTGACGAAGATCATGGCATCCGTGTTGAAAGCATCGGGGTTTCCGGGGTTCGGTCCCGTGAGGAAGATCTTGGGGTTCGGCTTCAAACACCGGGATCAGTCTTCGGGGTTCGCCATCGGATCCGTGTAGGAGGGCTCGAGGCTTCGGGTTCGCGAAAGGGAACTTGACATCCATGTACGCGACCTTGTCCGACAAGAGATCTGGCAAGCAACCAAGCCTCCAGTGCACACAACAAAGCTCGCAACATCGGGCAACACCAAACTGCCGGAGGCATGCACAACACTGAAACGAGCTAACCTGGCAGGAACAACCAACACGAAAACCACAAAGGAAACGACCGCCGGCAACAAAAACTGTGGACACGGGCGGGCCTGGCGGCCTGGTCGAGGAGGCGCCCGTCACTGCAGGGGAAGATGACGGCAGGGGCTCCGGGGAGGTGCGGGCCGGCGGGGAGGGGCGTGCGGGGAGCTCTGTGGCAGTGGAGGACGATCTCGGCGAGACCGGCGAGATGCGGCCGAGGACGAGCGGTGGCCGCCAGAGACGAGGCCAGGGCGACGCCGAGCGGGACAGGGGCCGGCGGCGCTCGACGACGCGCGGGAGGCCGACGGCGGGGCAAACGACGAGGCGGGGAGGGAGGCCGGAGGAGAGGGACCAGGGCGGCGGGGACGTGCTGTCGCAGAGGGGGCCGGCGGCGAACGGCGGGGTCCGCTGGGGCAGAAGGGAGGCGCGGTGGCGACGAAGCGGGGCCGGCCAGAGGTGACGCACGTTCGCGGCGTGCTCGCGCGCAACGAGGCCGGCCGCAGGAGAGGCGGCGGACGTGGCGAGGCAGAGGGGGCGGTGGCGTCGGGGGAGGCCGGCGGCAGGCGGGCGCGGTCGCCGGGGAGGAGGGTAGGACCAGGGAGAGGGACGGGAGGTCGCCGGCGGGAGGGAAAAAGGAGGGAGGAGGCGGGCGCGCGCCGGGGAGGACGGGCGGCAGGCGGGCGCGGTCGCCGGGGGGGAGAGGGAGGAGGAGAGGAGGGAGGCGGGCGGTGCGGCGAGGAGGAAGAGAAACAGGGAGGCGAGCGCGTGGGGGGGGGAACGCGGGGCCGGGGTGGGGCCAGGGGTGGTTGGCACGGGTGGGTGGACCGGGTCCTGGGGAGGCGGCAGGTGGTGTGCATGGTGGCGTGGGTGGGTTGTGGGCTGGAGGGAGAGAGAGGAGAGAGAGGGGGTGGACCAGGTGGCAGAGGGTGGTTGGTGGGGATTTGGGGGTGGGCTGATGTGGCGTTCAGTGATTGGAGGGGGTGAGGTGGAGGGGCTGGGTATATTAGTATTAGGTAGTTTTAGGATTCTGGGCGAACCGTTTTATTCTGGGGGTGGTCGTCCGGGTCGAATCGGCCCGTTCGACTGCCCCTATTAAAATAATTTAATATTTTATTTGTTTAAAACAAGGCTTCTGCAAACCGATAGCAGACAAAATAAACTAATCCGAAGACCCGAGTTTTGCATTTGAATTAAGACGGGGCGTTTAGAAAACAAAACCAGGCTTTTCAAAAATATTTTTATGCAAACAGATGCAAGATGATGACGATGCTCAAATGCAATGTGGCATGATGACATGAGCATGCGGTCATGATGATGCAATGCACAAAAACAACGCGATTTTCTAGTAGTGGTTTTGCGGGATGCCACATCCAGATAGACCACAACGAACTTATCAAGATACTCCATGAAGACCAACTTCATAAGCCTCGAGAAGGTAGCAGGTGCGTTGGTGAGACCGAAAGACATGACTGTGTACTCATACAGGCCATAGCGGGTGGTGAAAGCTGTTTTAGGCACATCTTCCTTGCGAATCTTGATTTGGTGATAACCACTTCTCAAGTCAAGCTTAGAGAACACCACAGCTCCAGCTAGCTGATCGAAGAGATCATTAATCCGCGGAAGGGGATATTTGTTCTTGATGGTTTTAGCATTGAGAGCCCGATAGTCAACACAAAGTCTATCAGTCTTGTCTCGCTTCTTCACAAAGATTGTTGGGCTGCCCCAAGAAGAAGTACTGTGTTGAATGAAACCCAACTTCTCTTGTTCATCAAGTTGACATTTGAGTTCAGCCAACTCAGCAGGACCCATTTTATAAGGCCGCTTGGAGATAGGAGCCGTTCCAGGTTCAAGCTCAATTACAAACTCAACCTCACGATCCGGAGGCATACCCGGCAACTCTTCAGGAAAGACATCTGGGTACTCACAGACCACTGGGACACTCTGAATAGCTTCCATAGCATCATCATTCAGAGCCGCCAAAGAGAAAAGCTGGACAGCAGGAGTCAAACTTGGAGAAAAGACTATATGGCCTTCAGGAATCTTCAGAGAAACCGAGCGTTCAGCACAATCAATCACAGCTGCATTTGCCGTCAACCAATCCATGCCCAAGATGACATCAATGTCAGAATTGCCCAGAAGAATTAAGGACGCCGAGAACGAAGAGCCACCAATCTCAATTTGATTGCCATGGCTGATATGAGCAGCCCTCATGTTTGAACCAGGAGATATAACCACCAGACGACGTGATAAAGGAACCCTATCCAGATCCTGCTCTTGTGCAAACTTATGCGAAACAAAAGAATGTGATGCACCAGAATCAAACAAAACTTGTGCAGGGACTGAGTTAACGGGAAGCATACCCATCACAACTCTAGGTGCATGCTCAGCTTGAGCGGCGTTGACACAGTTGGCACGAGCAACAGTAGACCCGGGCTTGGTGTTGATGTTGAGAGCCCGAGGTGGTGGTGCACGAACCATAGGAGATCTTGCCGCAGATCTTGGAGGGGGTGGAGGAAGAGCTTTGTTTTTCAACGGACAGTTCCAGTTCAGATGCCCAGAGTCTCCACACGTGTAACAAGCACCAGGTGGACATGGAGCAACGTAGCCAGGGACTCCGCCAGGCACTCCAGGGTAGTTGTGGGTGTAGCCCCTGGGAGCAGCAGTGGTGAAGTTTGGTGGCCTTGACGCGTAGCTTGCAGGTCTTGGTGGAGCCGGGAGCGACGGTGGGGTGTTAGGAACCCAGACACGCCGCTTAGAAGGAGCTGACATAGCTGAAGAGCTTGGTGCATCACGGTTGTGTTTCTTTGACTCCTCAAACACTTGCCTACTTGCTTCCTCTTGCAGAGCTGTGTGCTGAAGTTCCAGGAAGGACGCCGGCCTTGCATGTGTGATTGCATATTTAATCGATGCATTGAGCCCTTGCCTGAACCTCTTCTGCTTCTTCTTGTCATCGGAGATCTCATCGCCACCATAACGAGAAAGATTCATGAAGTTCCTGATGTAGGTGTTGACATTATCATTTCCCTGCTTGAGGTTGAGAAACGCTTCCTTCATCCTCTCCATGACAATTTCTGACAGATACTGCTCTTTGAACGCTCCAGTGAACCGCTCCCAAGTAGGCTGAAAACCAGTGCAGCTTGCCTTCAGGTAATTCTCCCACCAGAGAGATGCATCCCCCTTCAGAAGGTGAGTAGCACACTTTACCCACTCTTGCTCAGGAACATCAGCAGTCTCGAGTAGCCTTAACATCTCACGCAACCAATCATCCGCATCCAGTGGTCGATCAGAAACATCAAATTGGCGAGGGTTGAACTTCAGGAAGCTTTTGATGTCTCCTCGCTTGGGAGGTGGAGGTAGTGGAGCAAACTCATTCCTCCGAACACTTTCCTCAAAGCGCTGCTGGTTCTGTTGCATTGCTGCCAAGGCATTGGCGATGTTTGACAGCGCGGATCCCAGTTCAGGTGGTATGTCCTCATCAGAACGGTGTGGTGGAGCCATCCTGTGATTGATATAAAACACAAGTCAGTACTATAATGGAGAATAATAATAATCCAAAATAGTACCAAGATGGAATTAACCAAGATTAAAGGATACAATTTACTAAGATGATATTAAAATATCAACCAAGTTCAAAGCACCTAGAAGATATTAAGCATATCGCACACGACTGAAAAGGAGTGTGGTACACAGATATATCAAAGAAAAATTTTCCACAAATTTCGGCATTAAAATACCAATGGATGCGCAAAATTACTTAACGAATCAAGATTAGTGACTCTACCAATTCAATATACAAAAGCGAATGATAAGAGTAGTGGTATGGTCGCGACTCCATCCCGCACTCAAATCATTACTCCGCACATGAATAAGTGGAACACATATCCTAACCCCTTCTTCTCACGTTGAACCTAAAGATTAGTAACTACGGAAACGAACACCCCAAACAAGATAACGTCGGATAACAAAGAGTAAGACAGATCGCGTCGGTTTGCAAAAGCCTGTCGGTATGGAATGTACCAATAGTTGATAACCAAAAGGCTGATTAGATCACAACTTGGATGCAACAGATAGACAAAGAATTACACACACATACACACACACACACCCTATGGTACTACGGAAACCCAGAACACGTGAATCCTAGTTTGAATTTTTAGAAGAGGATTGAAAACGTTACACTTCCTTACCAGAAAAAGGGTGGGTGGGTGGGTAAGAAGAAAAGTGGAAGCAGTCCTACTCTCGCGTTTTGTTTTTCCCTAGTATACATAACTACCAAAAATATTTGCTAGACTGACAACGACCATTTGGCTGAGACCCTGAAGGGCGGGATGGCTCTGATACCAATTGTAACTACCTCGGTGAATTACGCTCCTAGATACAAGCCTGGATGAGCGGAAATGGTTGAAATAGTACGGTGGGGCCAAAAGCCACTCACAGGTAGACCTTTCGGCCGTCCCAACCATTTCCAATCATCGGGACAAGTACGGGCGGCGTAATCGGCAGGCGAAGGGATCAACTACATACACAAATGAGTATGTATGCAAGCCACCATACAATAGTACATCAGAGCCATACCATCTAAAAAGAAAGGAAATATAGCAACGCCATACGGCAAGATTCAAATGACCTAGATAGATATAATAGTTTAGGATATTTCCTCATACATCACACATCAGAGTACCAGGCGGAAGCGGCAAACAAGGTCCGAGTACGGATAAGAAGAAAATCATCATAAGATGCCCAGAAATAAGAACATCCATCCCACAGATCTCACGGATCCCCGTTCCCGGAATCTCTACACCGAACGATCGTTGCCCACATCATCAGCCTCCTCCACCCAGTATCCGTCCTGCGAGTGTACCTGTTCATCTGAACCAATAATTTATCGTGTGAGACCCTAGGGGTACTCAGCAAGTCTTTATGCCTCTAAAGGGGACACAACCTGGGGTGACGCAATTGCAGCAAAAGATAAACCTAACAGTTCTATAGATACTCGCTAACCATCCGCCTAACCAAAGATAGACGGATGTCCGTGAATTAAGGACAACAGTTACAACAGTAATATCCACAGATCCATCCTCCTCCTCGCTTACCAACGAGGAAGCGGACGAACAACCCCCCATCCGTTGGCAATTTTATTAACCATTCCATGAGTGTTGCGCTAATTACTAGTCAGTTACTTAGTCAAATTAAAAGAGGTACTTTAGTTATGCTTGTCTATGATCGAGAAACTGTGCTCCAAGTCGTCCATAACCGCGGACACGGCTTTCAGAAAGTTTTACCCTGCAGGGGTGCACAAATAGCAACACACACTCGATCAGCCTCGGAAAAACCAAATCAAAACCCAACGAGGCCTTCACGACAAAGCAATCACAGGATTCAAAAATATTTCAGGGGGCCACCCCTTGGAGTACACCCGCAACGAAGTTAGCTGACTTCGAGACGGACCCGAGGTTTGTTGGGCCGGATGTAAGCGACTGGGAACCCAAAACTGGGCTTGTCGATACCGCGTAAACGGGTCACGATCCTAAACAGTACAGTGTGCTCCTCGCACAATCGTAATAAAGCAGTAAAGCATGGCATAAGTACAGGATAGTAAATAAAACCTCAAACTAGTTTGTGGCCCCAAGAAATAAGAATGAATCGAGCTCTGACTCAGGAGGGTCCCATAAGCCTCCCGGATGTGGATAGCGCGAATAATCAAGGAACAGGAATCAAGTACTCGGGGTCCTACGGGACACAAGTGAGCAGGAAAAACCAAATAGCATATATTGCTCACCGGTGCCACTTTCATTAGTTATCCCATTACTACTCAGGTTAAGTTGTTTAGGTACCTCGTTATCCATCAGACTCTCACATACCCTACACATGCTGTTCTACGACTCGCATGGCTCAATCAACTCCTGTAGTAATGGCTCATGGGATGGAGGAACAAGCTTGGTGGAGTTTAAAAGTAAAGGCCATGCAATACTTGGGATTCAGTTTAATGCAATCGCGACTCAATGATGCAAGAATAAGATAGAGGCAATAGGTACTGTATGTATGCAAGCATGTGGTAGTGCTTGCCTGGCAACTCAGTTGAAGCGAGAGACGGATCTGGGTAGTGCTCCTGGTTCTCTTGATATATCCCCTGCTCAGTGTCTATTCGAAGAAGAACCAAACAAACAAGGGCCAACATAAATAAAGTGCACAAGCATAGGAATAAAATGCGTCAAGCAAACAATCATGCCATGATGAATGATGCACAAGTTGCATGGCAATAATGTAGCATGGCATGGGTGAGGTGTAGAATACAAGAAATAACATTTTTATTGGGTTTTGGTCACATTTTATTGTCATATTAGTTGCTGTATACTATATATTTATATGATGCATGCTGCAATTGAAGTCATGGATAGCATAAACAGAAAGGTCTCGTCGAGCTGATCATTTTAGACATATCATTTGTCAAATTCGGAGTTATAAAACAAAAGTTATCAATTTATTAAGGTCCAGGGGCATTTTATTGTAATTAAAATAAACTTGGAATTTAAAGCGTTCAAAATAATATTTTGAATGGCATATTTGAATTCCTCACATTTTTCTGATTCAAAAACATATATTATTTGTATTATTTGGAATTATGAATTTAAATTTATTTTATAGTCAAAATTATTAAATAGGGTCAAAGTCAAAGGTTGACTAATTAAATTAATTCTGAAATTATTTGATTAAAGATTTGAATTAACATTCAAAAATAAAACATTTTTCATATTAAGTTTGAATTCAAAATATAAACCATTTGAAAGTTATGATTTAATTCATATTTAAACAGATTAAAAACATTTGAATTTGAATTCAGAAAAGGGTCTGGACTTTTGTCACCCAGCCAGATTATACCCACAGCCACTGACCAGGTGGGGCCAGGTGCTGACTGGGCAGAGGCGTGAGGGAACACGTGGCTGGTTTGGGGGACCGCGGGTTGAGGGGAAAAGGGAACTGGGGGGGCTTGTGTAAAACAGCAGAGAGGCTGTCGGGTGGGGTCCGGGGGTCTGCGGTTTGATGTCAAGGAAACCTAGGGGCCTAAATAGAAAGCGTCTGGGGGGTTGGTTTAGACTGACGAAACTGAAGACGATTTCGAAATAAACTGCTAGCTGACCCGCGTTTTCAAATGAATTTGGCGAGCAAAAGGATGCGAATTTCGCAAAACCGTAAAAACCAAAAATGAAGAGGGATATACAGGCTACAAGTTTCGTGTTTGGAGCTTTGCCGTCGGAGAACTACAGCGGACGGGGCAAGGAGCTGAACATAGGGGAAGAACTGCAGGCACAGTTCACTGAATTTCTAACAGATGTTCTACGAGATTGCATCGATTTCGGAGGATGATTCCGAGGGATCTACTGCTCCGATTCAAGCGTCGTTTGATCCTACAGAAAGCTGGGAGTTCCCTCTACGCGTGAGTAAAAGATTTGGCGCCGGAGTCAACCTACAGGGGTCGCGAGCACACTAGGAACAGAGGGAGATATGCTGCTGCCAGGAGCTGCTGCTGTTGCTAAAAGCGGGTGCTGCGCGCGGCAGTGGCTCCCGACGACGGCGACGGCGAAAACCAGGCGGTATGAAGCAGCACGGAGGGGAAAAGGAAGGGGGAACAAGAGGTGGCACTCACCTCGACCGATTCCCAGAGGAATCGAGGATGGGGGTGGTCGGAGATGATGACGGCGACGGCGGTGAAGAACGGCTCGGCAGCGGCAGCAGTGATTCTGCGTCGGGAAGCAGAGGAAGGAGAGCGGCTTGGCTGCTTCTTACGGTCCCAGGTGGCGTAGAGGTGAAGGCGTGGGCGCCTGGGCGGTGTCGGCAACCCAAAGGGGACGGGGAGAGGGTTAGCACGGCGACGCCATTGCAACACCAGGAGCTTGGGGGGGAAACAGAGGCAGAGGGAAAACGGCGGCGCGAGGAAGAGGGGAGGGAGCTAGGGTTCCAGGGACGCGGCTGGGTGGATAAGAAGAGCGGAGGGTGACGCGGCTGACGGCGGAGGACGGCCACCTGCCGCGCAGCTGCTTTCCGTCTGCTGCCGAGGGTGAGCGGGCGAACGGCGTCAGAGGCAGGAAGAAGAGGAACAGGGGTGAGCGACGGCGCTGAAGCGGTACGGGCTGGGAAGGCCGGTTGAGGGAAGTGGGCCGGGAGATGGGCCGGAGGAGGGAGCTAGTTGCGGGCTGCTGCGGCTGGGCTGCAGGTAAGGGTTTCTTTCTCCTCTCTGTAACTCTTTTTATTTTAACAAAAAACTGTTTTGATTTGTTTTGTTTTGTTGCAGATTTAATCAAACCTAAGAAATACCTCTTTATGGAAGTTTGTGCAAAATTTTGTTATAGAAAAGAGATAGCTAAGGAGTGTGGAGAGGGCTTGGATTTAGACTAAGATGAGGTGAAAAAGAGAGGAGAGGGGTGGCATGGTAGCTAGGGTAGGGTTAGATGGGGTATGGGTTTAGATTAGGTATAGATTAGGAGAGAGGTTTAGAGAGAGAGGAGAGATTAGATGGAGTGGTCCTATTTGACAAGGTCAAGCATGCTCTAGACAAGCTCTAACAAGATCAAGTCAAGAAAAAGAGAGGGATGTGGTGATAGGGTTTAAGCAAGATCAACATAGATCAAGCTAAAAGAAAGGATGGAGATAGAGATGATCCACTCAAAAACCAAATAAAAACCACATGACAAGCAAAAGATGGTACTTGCATGGCTCTAGCTAGATCAAGCAAAAGAAGGAGAGAGAGAGATGAGGGAAAGACCCACTTCAAGAATTTCAAATAAAAACCAAATGACTTAGATGTGGTGGTTCTGCATGGCCCATGCAAATAATAAATGCCATGTATTCATATTGTGAAAACAACTTAAAATCACATGGCATTATTCCATGCATTCCCAAAAGGTGGAATAAGGCCAAGCAAAAAGGGACTAGTATAGGATCCACCCAACCCACATGAGCTAGGTAAACTCAAATAAATGCCAGCTCATATTAATTGGATGGTGGAATTATAAGGTGGTGAAGACAAGGTGGTGGAGTCAATAAAAGATATGCCCCCAACTCAACTTGGGCATTTGAACAATATATCAAGATCCAACTACAATATCAAGAGGCAAATACAATTAGCAATGCATATGAGATAAGAACCAAAACTCAAGGGTTTTGTATGATGCTCAAATGCAAGGTGGCATGATGACATGAGCATGATATGATGATGATGCAACAATTATATGTAGGAAGGGGCCATTTTATTACTAGATCAAGTAGCATTACAAATGTTAGACAATTGGGATGCTACACATCACTTGATGCTACATAGGCGCGACGCTGACTCGATGCACTTCCGGGTCAGTGGTTTCTCCTCGCATAAGTCTCCACTCGATTCTGCGACTCGACTAGACACTCGGGGGCTACTCCTATCAGGAGCGCTGGTCGCGCACTCGATGTACTTCTGGGTCAGCGGTACGCCCACGAGATTGCCGACTACAACTGCACGATACAAGACTCGAGTCTCTGCCCGAGTCTGCGACTCCGTTAGACACTCGGGGCCACTCTAAACTGGAGCGCCGGTGGCGCACTCACAAGATCTTCGAGTCCTACATCGAGTCTGCGACTCCACTACGGACTCGGGGGCTACTCCCATAGGGAGGATGGATTTAAGCATCCGAAAAATTTGTGTCCTACGGACCTAAAGCCGAACAATGGCCGAATTAAAGTCTCTGCTCGAGTCTACGACTCGAACAGACACTCGGGGGCTACTCCCATAGGGAGCGCTGGTCGCGCACCCTATGAATCTTCGACTGCGATCCTTTGGATCAGCACGCAAAAATTTTTCGGCAACTCTGCCCCAGCCAATGCTAAGTGAGTAAAACATCCTCCTTGGCCACCCAAAACACCTCCGCGGTGATAAAATTTCGGATGTTGTGCCTGCGACGCAAAGATAAGACATACAGATATCATCTGATGGCCTGGCAACGCACACGACTACGCTCTGCTAGTAAGAATCCGTGCCAGCAGGCGCGATAAAAAATCCCGACGGACGCGTTGGGTACATCATTTAAAATTTACTGGGATTCCACTCCTGTAAGTCCTCAGCGGCCTGAGTCGAATTACGCCAGCATATGTTCCGGGTTCGAGTCGAGGGACTCGAATCTGAAGAAGATCGTGTTGTTTTGTCCTAAGACAGTTAACTGACCCTGATCCATCGGGAAAGTCAGGCACACGCATCAACAAT
The DNA here is from genome assembly GCA_916181665.1 of Avena sativa. Lineage (NCBI taxonomy): Eukaryota > Viridiplantae > Streptophyta > Magnoliopsida > Poales > Poaceae > Avena > Avena sativa. Next base: position 116,622,023 of record OV702281.1, read on the forward strand.
CCCTACACACTCAAATCATTCTCTAGCAAACAGAGATAGCTGCACCCAAATGATTGAAGAGTCCTTAGCCGAATCTACGATTCGACTGAACACTCGGGGGCTACTGACATGGTTATACCCTACGGGTACCCGATGTTAGCATACCTGGTCCAGCCCGACGGAAGGCTCACTCGACGACCTGCCAGGGTCCATGACGCCTATGACGGTTCGGCTGCTATGAAGCCCATATGGACACGGACTCCCAAGCGCACAAGACAAGGAACGCTCAAGACTAGAGTTTGAATACAACTTGTAACCTACTCGTATCGGTACCTGAGACCTAGCCTCCCCATATATAAAGGCTAGGAGGGTCCAACGAGGAGGGCACGTACACAATAGACAGATCTACGATCTCCTCTTACAATCTCTCTCTCATACTTTCGCATACACTCCTCCACACCAGATTGCATCTGCGCACCCCTGTAACCTTCGGTTCCGCCGTAATCAAGAGCAGACAAGTAGGAGTAGGGTTTTCCCTCTGGGGGCCTGAACCTGGGTAAACCTTGTGTCCCCGTGTTGCTTGTTTGCTAACCGTTCCACGATCTCCAGCATCCCCATCTTCTCCAAAACCCAAGTCCATAACAATGGGCATTGATGAGATCGTACCTCGTCACCGGTGGCTTTTCTCTTTTCTGCCTCCAGGGCGGCGGTAGTCTTCTTGGAGGCTCCACCCTCCGTCTTCTTCTTCTTGCCTCTGTCGGCAGCGTCAGAGGTGGAGCTCTTCCGCTTTCGCGCCAACGGGACATCGTCGTCGGACACGACCGTGACTTCCTTCTTCTTTGGATCGTAGATTTGGGCAGCCAGGTTTTCCTCATCTAGATCGCTAAGCTGTTAAGTAAGAAATCACCGTGTTAGATGAGATGGTAATGGCAAGATAGAGAAACTGGAGCATATGTCGTACACAGAAAATACATATCTACCTTTGGGCACTTGCCGTCTACGAACATGTCGTAGGTGATGGTGAAGACACGCTTCTTGTCCTTCACCTTGACGATGTCCTTCGGGCGGAGCTTGACGGAGTCACTCGAGAAGTTATCCATGGAGATCCGGAGGGTATCCCTTCGATCACTGGTATACTCGTGCATGAACTTCGCGCGGTGCTGCAGAGGTTGGATTCGCCTGATGAAACAGCACATGGCCAGGTCCAAGCCGGTCAAACCCGTCTCTACGAACCATTTGATCCGCCTTATTGCGCGAGAAGCGTCGAGGTCAGAGGGAAGGGAGGCATGGGACCTCCATGTGGAAACTTCAGCGGTGGCTCCATCCACGAAGTCCGGGTACGTTACTTCTTAGCCCGCCAAAGGAATGTCGGGCCGTAGAAGTACGTCCGCTGCCAGTTTTTGCAGGACTCGTGGCTGACGATGTCGGGGAACCGCCAGCTAGGTCGAATCTTGAAGCTTATGGTGCCGCTGTTCCTAAGCTCCTCCCTACTATGTCCGGCTTCACGTTTGACGGTGAAGAAGTATACAAACAAGTCTAACCTAGACCTAATCCCTAGGTAACCCTCACAAAGTGCCGCGAAGTTGCTAAGCACTAAGATGCTATTGGGGGAGAGGTTATGGGGTTGGACCTTGTAGTGGTTCAAGACGGAGAGGAAGAAGTGGGAGATGGGCAGGGAAACGCCGCGTACCAGCTATGCCTTGAGGTACACCTTTTCTCCGGCTTGGGAAGAAGGTGTCACCTCGCCGGCCGGCGCCGCCCGCCAGGCGAGCCCCTCCGTCGAGGGGAGGTAGCCTTCGGCGACCATCTCTTGGATGTCGCGGTCGGTGATGTCCGAGCCGCGCCAGTCACCCTTGTGCGAGTCTGGCTCTTCTTCCAGTGGCTCCAGCGCCGCCAGATTATGGTCGCCGCTGGTGGTTTCAATCACCGCCGATGCGGGGATGACCAGGCCCTCTGGGGGCACGACGACGGAGCTCGCCGGCTTCGCCGCGGCTTTGCTCGATGCCGCCATCGATGGGAAGGAGCTGCTACTGGCCATGGAGCGTTGGAAGGATGCGACTGATGCATAGGAAGGCTAGGGTTTTCGAGGTTTCTCGCGGAGAGATCGAGGAGGCGTGCGGCTAGAGGAAGAAGACGATGACGTGAGAGGAATGAGGTAAAAAGTGGAAAGTGTCCCACGGTTACTATTTATCATGCTCTACGTCAAGATTCGTGCAGCTAATCGGACGGTTGCCGCGTAGACAACGTGTTCGTGAACGTGTGCGGTAATTTCGCCACGTCTCCAACCGCCGCCGCCAACGGTTCATATCGCTCGCGCAGGAAAATCGGATATGATTGCATTCTCTGCATGTGTGAGTTACGAGGCATCGCTGACCTAAGCCTACGTCGTCCTAGCTGACACGGGTAGATGAGCCGTCGCATCGAAGATTCCGGCATGGACGGATTTAATCCGACTACGGAAGAGTACAATGGAAGATTCAGCATTTCTCCGGCTTACCATTCGAAGACGGAGAAAACTTTGCAGGGTTTTTTGGGAGGACTACAAGATGTTGCTTGACGATCTGCCGCCATCCATCTAGACGGAGCATTCTATGTGAAGAGGCAAGACGGCGCAAGATCTCGGAGTTCTCCTGGGGCTACTGTTGGGGATATGCTATATGGGTATCCTTATAGCATGTCTCTTATCCGACTAACCCGGGTGGCCCATAGTCGGTAGCATGGCCTATGGCCTGCTGGGTGGCCCAGTTAGGTGGATACAGAAGGGAGGCCCATGCCGGATAAAGGAAGGCTACGGTGGAGTCACCAGCGTACCCGGAGCCTTGGAGTGCAAGATACACAAGACTAGTAATAGACGGTGTAGGACTCTGTGACCTGTCCGGCTAGGACTTTTCCCTGTAACCCTAGGACCTGGTGACTATATAAGTTGGTCCTATGGGAGCCTTTAAGGCACGTTCATAGACAATCTCAGACAACCTCGCACAGCGAACCTATCTTTGTAACTCGGCGTATTTCTATTATAGTGATTTATAGCAAGAGTAGGATTCCACCACCGTCGTGGGATCTGAACCTGGGTAAGATGTGTTACCTCGTACCCGTCAACCGTCCGCCTTACCCCACGTCTCTAAACACGCACTGTGAGGACCCCTCCATGGCGTACTCGTCGGCAATACCACGAAAGAAATGATTTACAGAAAATAGCAAAAACAAAAATAAAAGAAATATGACGCCAGCATGACGCCTGGCTGACGTCATCAATGGGGAAGCCCCAGGTCGAGCACGGATCTCTCGATCCCGTGCACGCCTGGATGCGTTCTTGGCGGCTTTCGAAAGAGGAGGCCGACACGGATGTTATAGTGGCGGCGCCGCCTCAGTACGGTCAACGGAGCTACGCCGGTGACAAGAAACAGCGGCAGCAGCGTTGGGTGCTCGTAGTGCCAGCGGCACAGCACGAGAGGGGAGGAACGGAGAGGTCCAGGAGGACCGCTGGCTCACCACGGTCACGTCGGTGAGGTCGTTGAAGCAAGGGGAGGTCGGAGGGGAGGAATCGATGGATTGACTGCGACGGCCGGCGTTGAGGTCAAGCTCGATTCCGGCCAGACAACTTCCTTCCGGCTGGCGTGACTTGGCGAAGACGACGATGGAGATGCTGCGCTTCTCCCAGGCCACTCCACGGTGCACGGGGGCGGCCGAAGACGTCGGGACGTGGCGGAGCCCGAGAGCTAGGGTTTGGCCTAGGAGGAAGAAGAAGCGTGCGAGGGGGAAGAAGAGGGTTAGGGTTCTCCACGGCGGTAGGGGAGGGTTCTTGTAGGCCTCTAGGGGCGGCGGCGTGCATCTTGGCGCTCGCCGGCGGCAGGCGAGCGGCCACCGAGCTGCTTCTGTCGATCCGGCGATGGAGACGATGATGAAAAAAACGACGAAAGGGTACCAGGCCAGGTGGGCTGCTGCTTGGGCCAAGTGGGACGCGGGGAAGGAAGGGAGGGGAGGGAGGCTACTGGGCTGCTCGGCCTGGGACGGTCTGACTCTATTTTTTTCCAGTAAAATTCTTTTCCTTTTATGTTTTTTTCTATTTCTGTTTGTATTTTCAAATTCAAACTGTTTTGAATCTTTTCAAAGTACCAGAAGCTTTCATAAAACATATAAACTATTGTTGGGCCCTCATAACCAATTGGGCTTCACATTTTGATACTTTCCAAAATTCAAACACCATTTGAATATAGTTTCAAAGAGAGGGGAGGGTTAGGGTTTAAAATTTGCATTTATTTTAACACCTGCTCACATGCAAATATTGTATTGATTTGAACTGATGCATGCCATGCTTAAGTACTGATTACATATTACAATCTTGGGTTGTTAAAACATACTCCTATAGATAAGCGTAGCATATAGATCAAGTCATTTCTATAGTTCGTTTGCTATAAGCTTTCAAATACATAGTAACCTAAATCCTTCGACCATGAGATCATGCTAATCACCATCACCGGAAGGATGCTTTGATGACATCAAACACCGCTTCATAACTGGGTGGTTATAAAGGTGGCATTGAGTGTTTGGAAAGTATGTGTTGAGGCACATGGATCAAGAGTGGGATTTGTCCATCCATATGACGGATAGATATACTCGATCTGGACCCTCTCGGTGAAATGTCATCGAATTAGCTTGCAAGCATGTGACTGGCTCACAAGGGATCACATATCACAGGAACGAGTGAAGAGTACTTATCAGTAACGAGGTTGAACTAGGTATGCAGAGATACCGACGATCAGACCTCGGATAAGTAAAGTATCACGAGACAAAGGGAAATTGGTATCGTATGTAAATGGTTCATTAGATCATGAAGTAATCATATAAATATGTGGGAGCCATATTAATTTCTAGATTCCTCTATTGGTTATTGATCGGAGAAGAGCCTCGATCATGTCTGCATAATTCACGAACTGTAGGGAAACACACTTAAGGACTCGATGTTGTTTAGTAGATATGGAATGTGAGTAAAGAGACAGAATGTTATTCGGAGTATCGTATGGGATCCGGGATATTACGAGGAGATCCGGAATGGTCCAGAGAATACGATTCATATAAGGAAAGTCCAATTCCGAAGTTCGGGAATGGTTTCGGTGTTTTCACCAAAATGTTCTAGAAGGGTCTATAAGGTCCACCGATCCGGAAGGGGAAGGGTACATGGATGTGTCATGACAAAGTGGAATGGTTGCATCATGTCCTAGGTCACTTGGGTGAACACTTGGAAGAGAGAAATCAAATTCTAGTTTGAAAGTCAAAATAAGACAGCTTGAAAAAGTCAAAGAGGGACTTTGGTTCCAAGTGGAGGGAGGGAAGGAATCCTACCTAAGGGAGGATTCCTCCCTCTCCCTTGCGCCGGCCACATGAGGTGGAGTTGGGTAAGGACTCCCCTTCCCCAACCGCCCCTCCCTCTCATAAATAGAGGGTATGGGCGCCCCCTGGCAACACACAAGAAACCCTAGGTCAGCCGCCACAACCCCCTCTAGATGCGGCTGCCCTAGATCTCCTCTAAACCGTCGTCTAGCTAATCCCTAGCCACCGGCTACCTCTAAAACCCTCGGCCCTCTAAACCCTAGATCGCCGAGGCCCTCTCTCCACTCCACCATACCCGCTCCAGCTTAGGCGAAGCCCTGGGCGATCTCCCCTCTACTTCCGACACCATGTCGTCGTGCTGTCAGAATCGCGAGGAGAGAGCTACAACCTCCACTGCCTACTGGAACAAGGGAGAGAAAGGTATTTATCGAGTACCGTACGTCTGACTGACTGTAGGAGCACTGCCAGAATGCGGCGCCTGAAGGATAGTCTATGCGATCTTGAGATCGGCAAGTGAACGACTACATCACCCACGAGAATCCAATCTTGTTAAACGCTTTGGATCTTCGAGGGTTAGTACTCTATCGACTCGTTGCTACAATCTAGTAGATAGATCTTGGTTTGTGTGTGTTCATGCAATAGATTTTTTTTTGTTTCCCATGCTACGAACCCCTACAACGAGATGTGATCGTCCAACCAAATCTTTGGCTCCTGCATGTCGTTGAACTTCGGGTTGTCCAAAGGGAGCTTGAAGCCCTTAGACATCCGCGTCTGCTATATGGCTTTGCTGAAGCATCTGGCGCTACAGAGTTTAGTGTCTTCGTCCTCCGATTCCGTGGAGCATGCAGGTTTTGCGCGTGATTTTTAGATCTTGCACTGAGTGAGCTCGTTACGGGCGTCGTAGTTTTGGCTCCTTCTCCGTGACAGGTCATGATCTTCCTCGTCATACGAGGGCGTACGACTCCTTATGAATGTCACTGCAGCCTTTTTCTTCGGCTCCTGGGCCATTTCTATCTATCAGCGCGGCCCCCACGAGCCCAAGGCCCACAATCACATATTTATGGATTGCATGTCTGGGATCCCCGTCAGGTGGCGAGTTTGCTACCAGGTACGTGGTGGTCGCCATACCGCAGCATGCGGTGTTTTGGGCATTATGTTGCCCTGCGAGTCCATCGACATGAAGGACGGGTCGAGTGCCCTGGTGGCCTCGTGTCTGGCGTTGGGATCCATGTGCTCCAGTCGGGAGCGACTTTTGTAGGTGGCGTTGCCATTATTTCCTTTCGAAGAGGATTCACGGATGGAGGAGAGCACGGCTCATCGAGCACTTGACTCATCAGCTGCTCGTCTACGCTGCTCGAGCTCTTTATTCATCTCAACTTGCCGATTATGCTCCTTTATGAGGAGCCAGTGGGAGACCATCATCATGTCGCGAGAGGCATCGATTGGCAGAGGGTTAGTACCTCACACGACCTCTTGAACTCTTTCCTATTGGGCGTCGTTGAGATGGATCTCCCGGCGAGCGCGATTGCCACCATTGGCGGCTTCAGATGGCCTGTTACCATTGGGATTTGGCGGGGGTGCGTCATTGGCGTTGAGGTTGGGAGGGTGTGTCCCATCTACGTCGTTAGGAGCCTGCAGATCTGTTCCATTCGCAGCGATGGGGGGTCGCCTCCGTTGTCAATGTGAGCGTCGACGATGACCGCACACATGTAGCGGTGGGGGAGATCGTTACTCCCACATCTCTCATATACGGAACCATAGGTTCCTTCCTTCGTAGGAGGGTCTAATAGATTGGATTTGCAGCTGATGCTGTCATCTGAACCATACGTCAGCGAGGGTGCGCTTAGGGCAACGATCAGTGGCACCCACGAGGCAGGTGCGATTTCTAGAGGTGCCATCCGCTCACGGAGGCGGAGGGTGCCGATCTAGCCCACCTGGAAGAAGAGGCTCCCGAGCATCATATCAACTTCGTCTCCTGCGGAATCAAAGTTCTGGCGGGTCGTTGGTGAGTGGATGGTGAAGTTGATGGTGCCGAACAGGAGGTGGTTCCTCGTCGCAGAAGAGTCGAAGATTGCGGTGGATGGGGCCGTCGCGACCGCTACATCAGCATCGCCATTCCCAACGGTCTGTGCCAATTGACGAGGTTTGTACTCGTCAATGCCCATTGTTATGGACTTGGGTTTTAGAGAAGGAGAGTACACTGGAACGGCTAACAGATTCGCAACACGGGAACACGAGGTTTACCCAGGTTTAGGCCCCTGGAGGGAAAACCGACTCATGCTTGTCTGTTCTTTGTTGATGGCGATGCCAAAGGTTACAGGGGTGCACGGATGAGATCTGGTGAGGTGTATGCTAGGGTTATGGATGTCCTCCTCGCCGTGCCCTCCTGGCCTTTATATGGGGAGGCCAGGTCTCGGGTTTAGGTCGAGTAGGTTACAGATTAGGGTTTCCCCTTTAAGTTTCTATCTAAAGCTAGCTGTGTTTTGCAAGGAGTCGAGTCTTCACCGGGCTTGGGCCACCCGAAATCTCCCTGGGCTTCACGATTACGGTACATCCTCCTCATGGGATTCTGCTAGGCCGGACCGGGTAGACTAACATCGGGTACCCGTAGGGTATACCGATGCCAGCGGCCATATCGTGTGAAACGGTATTTACAGTACGGCGTATATTGTATATGTATCAGTAGACCGCAATACTGATAAACCAAGCATATTGTCTTAGATTTAGAAGCTTGATTGTGATATGTTAGTAATAAGAATTTATGATATTATTAAGGAATATTTTAAATATAAAAAATCCAACAGCACTACTTTCAATTGATAATTTTAAGTAACTGTTTATAAATTGAGAGTACAACACATAGCAAAACATTATCTATGGAGGTATCCATACATACTATTACCTGGAAATGGTGTGTGTAGACTGCAGACCCTATTTTAAAAATCACTACTGGTTTTTCATTTTTGTTGGTTGAATAGATGTAATTTGACGGATAAGAGTTCTTTTTTTATGGAAAGACCTAGATTTGTTACCCATAAAGATTCACAAGAAGTACAAAATACCTTAAAACATAATAAAAATTACATCAAAATTCTAAAACCACCTAACAAGCACTACCAATACCAACCCGTTAGCACAAGCCCAATGACAAGTGGCCTATGGGTGGAACGAGGGGGTCAACCGTTAACACCAATGCTCTCTTCTTCCCTTGTCTCCACCCTTCCGATTCTAGGGACATTCTCCCCTTCTCTGTCGGTTGGTGTCAAGCACGGCGTAACCTAGGTGCTCGGTGAAAGGCCTATAGTGTATGATTTTTATTCTTCTTCTTTCCAATTGACATTATACATGTGGATATGTGTTTGTTGAATTGCTAAATGAAATTATAATATGAGATTAAAATTTCATGAAATGATATGTTGTTATTGATCATATGCATGCGCATATTTTATTTTTTTGGTCTACATAAATTGTTTTTTGTTGAAACTGTAAATGAAGTTTGGATGATAGGACTTTCATGATGACTACCATCGCAGATGCCACCTATGTCACCGACAGTGTCGATGATTCACAAGAAGGGGTAAAAATTGAGGAAGGAGAGTGCTTTGTCGATCTGTCGAGAGTGAAAGAAAGAGCTTCCAATTACAGTTTGCATTTTATATGCAAAATAGGGATATAGATCATGTGACATCACATAACCAGTTTTAGGCAAGTTGCCAGAGAGAATCTATTTTTCCTCCCAAACATATCTCCTGAGTTAAATGCACTAACAACCGTGGTATGAGTGTCTGACTCAATTTAGTCCTCGTGCTCGCATTTTGCTAAATCTTTGCCAGCTACTTGCTAACTTGACTCTGTTTCATCCTAAATAAGCATTGTCATCAAATTTGCGATGACATAGATCACACGATACACATGGACATGGACCCCACGCGCAGGAGAGCAGCTGCCCTTGAATTTCGCATGTGGCCCTTCTAGAATGAGTTAGTTAGGATGGGATAAGAAATGCTCTGCTTCAAATTTCTCACCAAATCCTGAACCATAGTTCTTATGTTCTTAACTGGTTGCTCAGATTGTCCTCCACCAGATTTCCCCTCGCGCGCGAGTGGATCCTGTTATTGGATCTTGAGCATGGCAAGCGACTCTGGTGGTTCAAGCTCATGTACAGAGAAGGAGTATCTTCGTCAAATGCAATCGATGCAACCTTTGCTATGTAAAGAAGTACACCACCTAGACCGACATCAATGGCTATCAAAACAAGGATTTATGTAAGTGTCCTAATCATTAGATTAGTCAGAATGAGCTCATTTGAATTTTTCTATAATTGTATCTCGGTTATTTGGAATCTAAGGTACATGCAAAATCAACGGCAAACGTGGGGCTACATGGAAAATTCAAGGAAGCTGGTCTCACCCGCGCGAGAATCACATCCATGCCACCGCATATTCGATGACAAAACCTGTTTAAGACGAAAACGAGCCACATTGATAAGTATAAGGCATAGATTCTACAAAATGCAAGTAAGAAGACTAAATCAAACCATGCGCTAAAGTACATGAAATGCTAGTGTATTTAACTCATTTCTCCTCCCTCAAAATCTTTGTTTTAGAGAGTCAGTTTGTGCCCTCTAGTGGAGAAGTTCTTAGGGGGAGGGGTGGGGAAGGGGGGTGGTGGTTTGGTAGCCTGCAGCTACTTCTCGTCTCCCTTGAGAGGTGCTAGGGAGGGCATGTATACACACAAACACATTTCAGGTCGTGTTATACAACTCATTTGGTAGCCTACATGAGGAAAGAAATGTAAGCCATGTGTTCGGTTGCATATGCTCGATTAAACTGCCACATGAACAACCATTAATAGTCACACCTAAATAGTCATTAGCATCCACATGAACAATCATTCACGAGCCATAGTGTCGGGGTCGCCGATGCTGCAAGACGTGGCTAGGATGGATCAGAGATTGCACACGATCTTGCGCTCCATGGCGGGGTGGGTGGAGACCAGCCAGAAGAACCTAGAGAGCACCATGGAGAGGTGTCACGACCGACGAGGATGAAGTTGAGCATGATGTGCTGGAAAGAGTGTTCGGAGTAGGCCCCCTTCGCATGAATCGCTATATGGGGTAGCCGTGCGGTGTGGCTAACATCTACACGTCGGTCTTGTCGGCGAGCTCAGGCTTGTGTGACCTGATGACGACGGTGAGGTATTGGTCGACATACGCCATGCCGCGTGTGAGCGTGGTCTCCATGCTGAGCCCGAGCCACTTCTTGCAGTGCCAGACACACTCCAGGAAGATGAAGCAATGTAGCATGGCTTCAGTGGCACGGTCGAAGGAGGAGGCGAAAGCATTCTCATGGAGGCCGTGGGCGAGCATCTCGGGGTCCCTACTAAAGGCAAGGCCGCAAATGTTGTCAAATGTCAGGCGAAGGAGGAGGTTCCGCAGGTCGACTGCGCGTGCCCACTGCTCGCCCATGCCGATGTCGAAGTCGAGCACGTGGATGTAGGCTGCGCCACAGAGCTCACCTGGTGGATGGATTAGAAGGGGTTAGATAAGAACCTGATCAAAAAAGGAGACAATCTTGAGAAGTTACAAATAGATTCCTCCACCTCTATCAAAACGAAAAACTTGCAACGAAAGTATTGTGAAAAAAGGTGAAATCAAGCTACTCTTGAAGAAAAATCCAAATAGTTGATTATGTGGGACGAATCTGACAAAATTTGTTCAAACAAGTATAACTTTGACCACGATTCCGACAAGATAAAGTTCATAAAACTCATTGTCGATGGTTAAAATGGAACCCATTGTAGATGTGCATCTTTTATGTAAAACCTGTTTTGAATTGAGATATATTTATGCTAATTAAAAGTGGTTAAGGATGGACATATTTAGAAAGGAGAGAAACTATCTCATCTATCACTCTATCAACGTGTGTAAGGAACCTTAGAGCATCTCTAACAGTCTTTCTATATTTGCCCCCAATTGCTATTTTAACAATCCGGCTCAAAAACATTGCTCCAATAGCATTGCTAAAAGTGGTCCCCTATCAAAAAAATATAGCAAGCTGAATATATTTGTCATCCCACTTGATATAGTTGTAAAGTCTCTAGCACACTTTCTAAAATTATAGCAATCCAGATTCAGTGGTCTCCTTCATTTTTCTGTCTATTGACATGTGGGTCCGATGTGTATGTATGACCATGTATGTGTCTTGTCCCCATATATCATTGATATATATCAATCTAGTTTTAAAAATGATGTTAAAGTAAAGTGGGTTGTAAATTGCTATATCTTTTCTCTCTAATCTCTACTTGATATACCTAGTTTTTAGCAATCCATTATAGAAAGACTTTTGGAGATGCTCATAGCCGAGACAAGCTAAGAAAAAATGCTTCCTAGCGGGACTGACCTGCTTTTAACATCCATGCTGAACATGACGTGAATGTGTGCTCGCAACAGGCTTGCAACCCCTATATTCGATGCGTCCGGGTCGTGGAAAAAAAAAAGAGAAATCAGAACATGCGAGCCACTTGGGACGGGAACGTGCCCAAGTTGACGACCGAACCAGCCAAGTCTTCTTCTCCTACCTAGCCAAAAAAGAACGCTCATTCGCATCGCCACCTTCCTCCCTCGCCATCCCGACCCGACTCACTCGCAGCCAATGGCGGACCAGCTCACCGACGACCAGATCGCCGAGTTCAAGGAGGCCTTCAGCCTCTTCGACAAGGATGGAGACGGTACCCCCTCCTCCCTCCTTCCTCCTTTCCTCTCTCTCCTTTGTTGTTAGGCGAAGAGGTCATGCGATCTGTTTGCTTCGTCAGTATCGGTCAACGGTCGACGAGGAAATGTCCATGGATCCGTTCTGGGTTGCTTTGGCGGGGGGTTAAGGGGGATCTCGATTCCTGGTCCGCACGCCCGTCCTTCTGAATCCACATCTGCTGCGATTTTTGTCGAGATCCCTTAGTCCTCGTGCCTGCCTGAAGTGCTTGATTGCTTGCGGCTTTTGGATCTTTGGGAGTTGTGTAGCTCTATTAGGCGTAAGCGGTGTATGATCGCGTGACCCATCACCAGTTTGTGTGAACGATTTGTTGGTCGTCGTGATTTCGTTGCTGCCGAGTCCCACTATCCTAATTCTTCAACTGGATATTAGTCGCTCTAATTTGTTGTAGTAACTGCCGAGTTGTGGGAAAAGTGCTGGCGAAGGTTGTGCTGAATTTATTCACCACAAACCTGGTGCTGTGGCCGCGTGCCCTTTTTGAACTACATAGCTTCATCATCACTGAAGACTACCATCCGGAGGACTAACACCGGTTGAGAAATTGAGTGAAGGTCTCACTTTGGTTGCTTACCTACCACGACCTGCCGCAAAGCGTTTTTCTTGCAGTTCTGCTAAAAGTCTCTGAACAATTGATGAGTCTCTGAAAATTAATTATTGGAAGGATCAGTGAATGAAATCTAAGTAGAGATATGAAGTTAATTAACTATTACTATTACTAAATAACTTTATACCTCATGTATGCCTTCTTTCAAGCTATTCAAAGTTTGTTCTTTTATTATTTGTTAGCGGGGTTTGTTCTGTCAATTGTAGAAAGTATTGGACTTGAAAGGAGCAGTTTCTTTATTAGCACGCATATTATACAGATAGTAAGCCATTGCTACGAGCATAGTTATATAGATTTTCCATCAGTCACAGTATGTTATCCATGCATTATTGATTTAAATAAGGCCACAAGTATGTGTTTGTTGACATGTAAAACTGAAACTGAAAGTAAAGGCATCGACACGATAGTTGAGCACCACACATCATATAACTAACATATAACAAGAGGTAGTTCTGTGGAGGATGCCTGCTTCAATCAATCCAAGTGGCATCGTATGCTAGTTGCTCTTGATTTTAATTTGAGAGAAGACAAAACAGTGATTTACCCAACAGTTGTTGGAATATCTTGAGTTATTGTGGGTTCGAATATGATGGAAATAGAACAAACTGTCTGCAAAGTATAACTTTGAGCATCAGTTCTCTAGCTGGACATGCCTTTTCTTTTGTTTTTTTCTGTGTTTCTTTTTGTAGAAACGATGGCTGTTTCTTTAATGGAAATCAATGAGGGGAGCTTGTTGTTTGAAAAAAAAGATAACTTTGAGCATCAGTTTCTTCTAATATTTAGTGCTAATAAGTACAGAATCATGATCACATGAATGTCCTTCAAGTAGGAATCCAATTGTATCACTTTTGTGTGGCAACTATGCATTGCATTTTGACTATGAAAGTGCTTTATAATTTTTTTATGGAGGTATAATTACTAATTTGTTAACAGCTCATGTGTCCAGTTTACCAGATTCAGGTTTGTTTCTAGTGCCTGTAATTAAGGTTCGTGTTTTGGTATTGTACAGTAGTAGTTCCTTTTGTTTAATCTGCTTATATAGACAGATAACAATTGATGATCTTGAGCATACATAGTGATACCTAAGAGCTGAACAAGTCGTGGAGTTGAATAACATAAGTTGTGCTATTTCCAGGTTGCATTACCACTAAGGAGCTGGGAACTGTCATGCGTTCCCTGGGGCAGAATCCTACTGAGGCAGAGCTTCAAGACATGATCAATGAGGTGGATGCCGATGGCAATGGAACAATTGATTTCCCTGAATTCCTCAACCTTATGGCCCGCAAGATGAAAGACACTGATTCTGAGGAAGAGCTCAAGGAGGCGTTCCGTGTGTTTGACAAGGATCAAAATGGTTTCATCTCTGCTGCTGAACTGCGCCATGTCATGACCAACCTGGGTGAGAAGTTGACTGATGAGGAGGTTGATGAGATGGTCCGTGAAGCTGATGTTGATGGTGATGGCCAGATCAACTACGACGAATTTGTTAAAGTCATGATGGCCAAGTAAGTTGCATCACCATCTGAGGCAAGCTTCAGTAATCAGACCAAAATATTTTCCATCTGGGTGCCATGGGATGGCTATAGTATTGAACAGAAAACAGTATAACACTGCAAGACTTCTTATGTGGTGCCGTATTCTGTAGCCAATGTTTGTTTGCATTGAAGGTTCTATAGGTCCTGCTTTGGTCTTTCTTTTATTGTCTGTTTGGTTATTTATGTTTGTTTCGTTTGAACTTTTTAAGAGTGTAGCCACAATCTGTTGATGAATAACAATTTTATTGTGTGTATGTTATATGTATGTCTGGTGACAAATATGTCTTGCATCCTTCATGGTAATTACTGATGAAAATGATGTTTCTGATTCCTTGTTAGTATCTATCAGTATTGAAAAGATGATCACCTAAATGTGTGCCTAGGTTTTTATTTTGGTTTGTCAATGTTATGCAAATTGAATTATCTGGGCAAACTCCCTAATCCCACACTATTCTCCCTGGTTTAGATAATTAGTCCCCATGATTTCCATAGCATCTCCATACAGCTTCATGATCTTTGCTTTGAGAAGTGACTGCACCATAACATCATGGCATTTCATGTTAATAAAAACAAGGTGGACACTTGTATTCTACTAGTGTCATACCATTTGTTGATTTCTGTAGTACAAAGATTGTTTGGACTAATGAACAATGATGCCAGTATCACCAAATTAAGCTTAAACCAATACCTTAGTAAGGAGAATGGTATCATTCAGCTAAAAGAAGTACAGTATATGTTCTGCTGTCCGGCTAGATATCAGACACATAAGAAACCTTGTACATGAGGATTGTGCTGATGATCTAGCTTGATTAGTAAATCTCTTGTTTTTCAGAGATCGTTAGGTCGAACTGCATGCCAATGCATTAAGAAAATGAAGCTCTCTCGGCCACTAACAGACAGGAAGCAACCATTTTGTTCTCTGAATCCTTTGCAATAATTTTCTTAATTACAAAAAATGATAATTTTAGTATCTGCTTTCCTGCACCACACATAGAAAATGTTGTTTTTCTTAACAATTTTGTGCAATATATCTTCATTAAATCTATAGAAGTCCCTCACAGCAGTTAGCTTTTTTTATTTCAGTTTTCTAGTTCCACGCCGCTGGCAATGTAAGTTGCTATGGTGGATACCAAGGTTCAGATTCAATAACAGATTCCCAGCCTACTCGTAAATGGACCCAACGTAACTGAGTTGAAGGTACCACCATCAAAATTACGTGATGGGGCATGGGTACTCCTGATCCTGCCTCTTTTTGAAAAATATTTGCATGTAGAGGCATCATGAATGTATGTGCGTGATATCTTGGGTACTGAAACTCGAAACTATGTAGCTTAGGCGAAAACAACAATTTTCCAAATGAATAGTAAGATGGAACCGCCACGTTACAAACTTTCCTGTAACTTAATGCCTAGATAACTTTGTAACTTAATGATATGGTAAGTATAGTCGGGTTCAGGAGTACCCATGTCCTGAAAATTCGCTCTAGTATGTCCTAAAAATACGCTCTAGTACCACCATATGCAACCTCATTGTTCAACAATCCACTAAACGTGCTTGATCTCCTTTCCAGGAACCAATGTTAAGGATACCGCTTATCGGTAATTTATCAGCCGGCTGAAAATTGACGATTTTTCAGCGTATCGGACGATTTATCGGGCGATAAATCCAAAAATCGGACGATAAATCAGAAAATCGGCGTATCGGCCACCCTCGAGTAGCGATAAATCAGGCGATTAATCGGCATATCGGCCGGTTTTTTGAACAGTGCCAGTAACTAATCACTATCATACTTCGTCCAATTCAAATTAATTGACTCAAGTTCAATGAATCTAGACAAATTTTGGGCAAAATTTATTGAGTTCATTAATTTGGATCGGAGGAAGTAAACCAAAGCATCTGGTGCATAGGAGTCGACAAAAATAAGATACCACATCGCATCTGATCACACAACCGGAAAAATATGAGAAATATAGGTGACACACAATACATGAATTCACTTTATTCAGGATTCCAAACAGTGTTAATGCCCCTATTTTACTGAACTAACTAAATGTACATAATCGTGTGATCATCATTTCATTGCACTCGCATAGAGAAAAATGGTCTGAACGTCAGCGAGAGCCCGATAATTGACACCATGTTCAGCAACCAGAAGAGGATCTGATCACCTGCATATGACATGATAAATCAAATAAGTACTCGAATATGCCTTGATAACATGTACCTGCCTGCTTCCCATTCAACTCAAATCAAACCTATCAATATAAGCATAGGTTGGAAGAACAATGTGTTTACCTGGTAAGAACAACCCAGTTGTGTTCTTCTGAGCCCATGAAAACCTAAAAGGCAAGAAATAAGTTAATTGGTTGGGAAACACACTTGCCTCCAAGCAGAAACCCAGAGGAATTACTACTAACAAAAGAAAGCAAAAATTGTACTTACAAAATTCCTGCTGCTGCTGGAGCTACTGCTTTGAAGATTGACATCAGAGTCACAGAGATGCCATTTGCAACACCCCTTTGTTCTTGTGCCTGTATACATGTTTCAATCATAGAAGTTAGAACATAGAAAATTGGCTCAAACGAGAACACAATGAGACAGATAAGCCTGACGACTGGTGAATAGGATAGCTGTACATACCACTGCGGTGTTCTGCAGAATGTTGCACGCAATAGTAATCGTAGCCTGTTTCATTTCAGATGATACATTAGAATATGTTCATGATAGAATTGTCTATTAAGAAAACCCTGAAAGTTGGTTTTGTCCAAATCCATCAACCGAAAACCCCTAACATGTACAACTCATTTTAAACAAAACAGCAAAAAAAAAACAAAAAAAAAAACAATAAACTTAACTGTTCTGTTCCAGTCATGAAAGTGAACTTACAGCAAACACATTCTTCAGAAGTGAGGCTATGTTGATGAGTACTTTGAGCTCCGTACCATATAGGTTAGCCATGAATGGATATGTTGCAAGGAGAAGTATAGATAATACCTGAAAAATCAAACATGCATTTTGTACTGTACAATAGATTCACCATGTTAAAGAAATATCTTGACATAAAGTGTTCTTCTCACATACCGCTGCAGAACGGAATGGCTTGATTAACCCAGCATACTTGGCAAGGAATGGGTAAATCGTAAGTTGGAACACCAAAACACCCAAACCTACATGATCAAACAAAATAGTCATAAAACAACATTAGCTTCGCCACTGGTAATAGGTAAAGGAGCCATGCTACAAATGTGTTGATATAAATCATTTTATGCTAACTATGCCTCTCTTGCACAATTATCATACTACAAAATTTGAAGAAATGTCACACATACCCGAAATAGCTAACACAGTACCAACATCCTGAGATGTAAAATTCAGTCCTCGGTATTTTCTGCTGCTCACAGCCCAGAGAGAAAATATCTGAAGATATAATTTAGAGAACACATTAACATGCAAGGTTGCTTTCTTTTCCCTGGACCTGATTGTTCTCTAGGCTAGATAAGATGAATATAAGAATATTTTATGCTAAAATATTGCCTAATATGGTTAAAATACATAAATAAAGATGTACCTCGAGATAAGCTGTATCGTGGAGAGAAAAGACACAGTAGAGGGTTACTGCTGACATCAACTGCCAGTTCTTTAGCAGGCTCTTTGTAGATGTCATTCTCCCTGATCCAGATTGTTTATCTTCCATATCTTCTAAGCTTGAATCAGCGACTTGTGCCTCAATCGTGTTAATAGTTTCTACTTTGTCATCATGATGCATGTGGAGAGTTTCCTAAAAAAAAGAATTTATTCAAGTAGGAATTCAAGGGAGAGAAGAACAATCATAGGGAGATTAGGGGGCATACCGGCAGCCAAATGCATGCAACACATGCTCCTGCTGCTAGAACCGATATGACGAAGCAAGGGAGGAAGTATGGAAACCTAAATGTAGATGTAATGTGAAAGATTTATCTTATGCTCCAAACGATGAAAATATTTATTACGATTGAAACAGAATGGTTAACAATTTACCTTCCAAATATGGATTCCTCCGAGAAAATATTTGGGTACCTCTTTGCAGGCTGATACAAGATAGGGAATACACAATGTTAGTCAGAGTTTGTGTACTAACTAATTAGTCTAAAAAGGGAGAGGGTTTGTTCATCCTCCCAACCAAAATGTTGCTCATCCATTTTAATTGTTAAATTTACATTGTGCGAAAACTCTGAGAATAAAGCAGTTCTGAAATTACCATTTTGCTTAAACTGCCATGATAGGGGATATTGGTCCACTCCATAGTTTTTTTAGCAATTAGTACATGATCTGTTATTTTCAAGATCTACATCATAGTTGCATATACTTGTCTAATGAAATTATTGCAGTCATGGATTTACTGGACTACCATATACAGCATCTTGTCAATGCTCCTGGCTGGAAGTAACTTACCCTTAGTTTGAAAAACTGATTAAAATACAACATTAATTATGCGATGCCAGTTCTGTAACTCTGCAATTCTACATCAAAGTGGAATGATCCTCACCTGTGCAAGAAATCCTCCAATGGCTGGTCCAACAACAAGAGCTATTGCTCGAGAAGATGTAACCTAAAACATAATATCAGCCATGAGAGTAAGGTTCAAAAGACATGTGAGCCATAAGTATCCACTAGCAATAGTGATGTAAACATGAAAATCTCAATCCTTTCTTCAAACGAATGAAACCTCCAGTCCGAAACAGAAAACGTAAGGACAAACTGTTCTTACAAGAGAAATTCCTAGAGCTTGGTGCTCTTTCCTGCAGACTTCTGAAGCATAGGCCTGGAGAATGCAGATGCAATTATGAGTGTTCGAAAATCAAGTGCCGTTTGATTATGTTAGTGACCCACACAGTAAGTAAATAACCTTGATTGGTCCTAATATACCACAAAGCAACCCAAGTAGCCCCCTGGTTACTATTGCCATCCAGTAAGTCGTGCTAAGGCCGAAGAGGGTGTTAAACACGATCCTGGAAAAGACGTAGAGTAGGATTTAGCTACATCTAACTGAATGGTGTAGAAATATTGTTTCCATCATGAATGTGAATATGCCATACATACACTGAAAGGATACTGATCACAATGCAGGGCTTCCTTCCATACTTGTCAGCAAACATGCCCCATGGCACAGCAGTGATGGTTCTTCCAAGGAAATAAGTAGCCCCTTATTATGACACGGAGTATACAGTCAGTCACCATTTACTAATCGAAAATAGCTGTTGTCACATTACAACGCTTGTAAACTGTCAAACGATGAGAGGGGAGAATGCTCACCGACAAAACCAGCGTAGAACCCAATGTCTTGCTCTTGCTTTGCAACTTTCAAGTCCCTAATCTATGAGACAAAAAAAAAAGCGAACATATAAGTATACAGTAATTCATGAGACAATGACTTCTATGCATACAATCAGGGCAAATGTTCAAGTTTTACAACATCTCTGCATACCATGAAGTATAGATAGGGAAACAAGGACTGGATCGGTAGCGCTGGAAAGACAACAACCAAGGTGTCAGTTATCAAGTGCTAGATTAATTTGATAAAGTTGAACAAAAAGGAAATACATAGAAGGCAGAATTTGGCTTTTGTAAAGAAATTGTAGGATACTCTGGAAAATCCATGAAATACATGCACAAGTACTACATGTTTGGAACCATCTCCGAATGTTCTGAACCCCAATATCTCAGATTGATTGTAGTCTACGCTTAATTGTCATCAAGAATCATAAACACCCCTGACAATCTAACTGTTGTATCTACATCATCGAAATTCCGAGAGTCGATCTTATGGCTGTTCCAAACGATGATGCTGATCATCCAATCAATCTACCAGTGAAAAAGGAACACCATGCATCATACCGGCACACAAGCATGTGATCCAAATGTAGAGGAACTCCGTGTACGGTATGCGGTGATCGGCCAGGATCTTCCTCTCCTGCCTGCACCCGGGGCAGCGTTCATGGTACACCTTGGTGACGCGCAGCAACGGCGCCTGTTGGCCATCTCCGGTCATCTCGACGGTGGCAGGCGAGGAGGAGGGAAGGTGACCGGTGAGGGTGTGCCTCCTGAATCCACATCAAGATGATGACGCGTGCATTCTGAGTCTGAGAGCCGCGCGGCATCCTCTTTGCCAAGAACAGATCATTGAATCCTAGCTCACCTTCAGACCGATCTCCACTTTCCCTCGGGTTTTTTTTTTCTGCCTCGGTTTTGTTTGGCTAAATTTAGGTGGCGGGATCAGAGGGTTGGCTGAGTCTCTCCCTCTCTTTTTGGTATCTATACTACAAGTGCGGCCGCTCTTCTTTCCATGGTCTCCATGGTGGTAAAGCTGCTAGACAAACCACAACCGCGCATATGTATGGTGCATCATCATTATCATTAATTAATTTAATTTAAGGAACCGAAACGAACTTATTTAAGCGTGCGACCTAAATAGTAAGCCGGACCGCGCGCCGTTTGTCTACTACTCTAGAAAACGGTCTATGAAATTCTTCGCCCAGAGCCAGAGGTCCCGCAGCATGTGCCATATCCCTGCAGGGCCGCGACTGACGCTGTTGGAGACCCGTGAGGCCGTGACACTGGAAAATGGTACACGTACAGGTACGGCTACAAAGAGTGATGAGTTACATCCTTCTCAGCTTTCACCCATGCCGATCGATGGTACAACACGTATACCCACGGAAGGGGAGGTGTTGTCCTCGTCCATATCCTATCCATCATCCTCTTCTTTCTTTTATTTATGCCATGGTTATTGTATTATTTTATTCTGAAACTTCCATGGCGTGCTTAGGAATTAATTACTGAAACCGATCCATCTTAGGATTGTAGGTAGGTGAGCAGGCTTGCTTGTTACCTGCTCTTGTCATGTTTATTACTAATTTTCTTCTGAAACTTCCACGGCGTGCTCAGGAATTAATTACTGAAACCGATTGGTTTACCGTCTTAAGTGCGCGGCTATGTGGGCAGGCTAGCTTGTTATTTTTGCAAACCAAAAAAGAAAGAAAGATAGGTTCGAGCCTTGTCCCGGTGCGTCAGCTAGCAAGGAATAACAATAGTTTATCCAATAAATTAAGTAAGACCACGGCCATGTTCGAAATGTACAGATGTTCGTGCAATGGAAGATGAAGTGCACGCGTGTCGCGTCCGGAAGATGAGAGGTGGAGGCTGAATCTTACCAGCGCAGAGGCAGACGACCCATACGTAGAAGAAATTGCGGTAGGGGATGGTGGTGTTGGCCATGTTGATCTCGTCCAGCCTGCACCCGGGGCATCCCTCCTCCTTGCCCATCGCGGACGCAAGCAATGGCGCCGCCGTCGCCGACATCTCGTTTCTATCGCCGGAGGCCATTATATATATCTCTCCTCCTCCTGCTGAACAAGGAAGTAAGGTGACGCAGACACAAAGCTAGCTACGTACCTCTCCTCCCCGATCGAAGCGCAGCGCTAAGAGGAAAGGCGAACGCTCACCACCTTGGCGGCAGCACTGGTAACGCGCACAAGGTAGGCGTTAGCACTCCTGTGAGCTTTTAGTGTTAGTACTAGTGTTAGTGTAGTGTGTAACGAGGGAGACAGGGAGGAGGGCAGTTTTATAGAGGCGTGGTGGGCTGGTGCTTGGCTCGGTGCGTGAGGGTTCGGTCTGCATTCTGTTGCGCTGGATCAACATGCATGAACGAGCGTTTGTGTGGGCGTGTGGCATGTTTGGAATCTCTCGCACTGGGATTCTACAACGCAGTTTAAATTGTCTAGTTCGATGCACCGGAGTGTGTTCTAATGTATAAAACATCCATATTAGGCCTTGTTTATTTCTCTTGTATTTTTACCCACTATAATTTGGAAAACGATATGCCTCCTCTGAGGAATCGCGCGTTCCTATCCCATGGTGGACACGTCGCTCTTGCTTGCCAAGCGAACCAGAGGATAAGTCACACCCACGTTTGGTTACATCTTCTCCATGCGCCGCAATAAATCCGTCTCCATTGTTCTTCGCACGAGCTTCCCGACGACCTCCACGCACGCGTTGCTCCGGCGACTCTCCAAAGCACCGTCGTGGCCACCGCCCAACTCGTCGTGCGCCATCATGGCGTTCCCCTTGCCGTGCCCACGCACTCCTCTTCCTTGGGCCCCATCGCCGGAATCAACCACTGCCGCACTAGAGTTCGTCGCCGCCGCGCTGCGAAGGGATCCTGCCCACGCTGCCGCCATGCTGGCACGTGGATCCCGCCAGACTATGAGGCTGATGCCCCAAAGTGGGATCCTGCCGCCGAGGTCATCGACATCGCTTTGAACTCAGGCCACTGCCCCCGATCTCCTCGTTACTGCAGCCGCCGCGCGTGTCGTCAAGCTCCCATACCGGCCGGACAGATATCCTCAAGCTCACCCAAGGCTCGCTGCAGCCATGGCGACACTGCTAGTGGACTTCCTCACCATTGATGCTACGTACGGTGTCGAGGGTTGCAACATAGGGTCGACGGCAGCTCTATGTGCGCCCCGCAGCAGTGTTACAAGCGGTGTTGGGTTTTTCTATATACGACCGATGGCGCTGCTACAAACACGGGCATAGAGTTTGTTACAAGCGGCCGACAATGGCGCTACGAGCCCTCTAGCAGTGCATGTGCATCTCGGATTTTTGCTACAAAAGTTTTATTGTTTTGCTATCATAGTATATAGGTTTTTCTACAAGATCTTCGGCAAGGACTTGGTCAGACATCGGATTTGCTAGAATATAACATTTTATTTGCTACAACCGTTTTATAATTTTGCTATAATAGCACAAAGTGTTTGCTGCGAGATCTCCGGCGAGGTATCCCGTCGAAAGTCTCCGGCGAGGTCTTTTCTTTGCTACATTATCGTTTTGTTATAATAGTGTAAAATTTGTGCTACGAGTTCTCCTGGCAAAAGCTTCCGACGAAGTCAGTTTTGCTAGATTAGAACAAACCGTTTGCTACAAAGTGTCTGACAAGGTCTCTGGCGAGATCTGTCTTTTTATTTTTTGTCTCGTGAGTGAACTTTTTTGCTACATGTAGCAAAAGAGGAATATATAAGTTATAGCAAAAGCAGGATTTGGGTCTGTTTTAGGGGACACGTGGCGGCCAGAGGACCCGGGGGATCGAGGGGAGTTATCTCCCGAAGGACGCATAGCTTTGCCTGTTTTGAGGATATGCGAAGATTTGATGTTCACCCAATACCCTCCAATTCTCTAAAATATTCTTTTCCAAAAATACTCTACCTTAGAGGAGAGTTTTTAATCTAGACAAAAATATGAAGGATTTGTTCGGACATCCGAAATTATCCCGGCTAAATCCGATGTGGTAAACAGACTATGGGGATTTTGTGGGATTTGACATAATCTTTTTCGATCCCTGCGAATACACTCGCGGATACAAGAGAAGTACAAAAAGTTTATAGAGAGCCCATCGCAATTAGGAAAGAAGTAACAATACGAAACAGCCAATATGAGAACCAACCCGTGGTTGGATGGTTAGCAGGGCAGTGGTACCCCCAGTCCATCAGAGTTCAAATCCCAGGTTTGACGCTTTGGTGTTCCATAAAGGCGGAATATTCTTTCAGTGGAGGCGACGTTTCCGTCGATAGCGAGACGCCTGTGATGACTTCGTCAATCTCAAGACCTGCCAGCTCAGTCTCTCGAAGGTGCTCATAGGGATATGGTATGCGTGTGTGTTCATAGGGGTGAGTGTATGTATACATTGTGAGCGTCTGCGTTTATACTGTGTTCTTAAAAAAAAGACAATATGCCATCTGGTATCCGTTATCCCCGCACTTGTTGAAAAAACCTAGCCGAACTGCAGGAGGCAAGTTCCCGTGGTTGGAACGGAAAGGGGTACAAAGGGCGATGATGATAGACACGTCTCTCGCGTCCTCCACTGTTCTGACCCTGCGTCCTATACATGGCGGGATCACCTTGATCCCCTCACACGCGTACGTTGCTATGCGGGCGTCCATCTAAAAAAAATAAGGTCTAATTTGATAACAAAGTTTTTTTAAAACTAAAGTATAGTAATACCATAATATTAATGTCTAGCAAATCAATATTTCAGTTTTTCTTTTTTCTCAGTTTTAGAAAAAAGAAGGCTAACTTCTTTCTCAAATACTTAAAACAAACATAGTTTTGAAACCATATTATTTAGTTGATCCAAACACCTCAAAGTATTTAATACTTCGGTTTTTCTAGAAACCAAAGTATTTTCTTAATACTTTAAAAATACTTTGATACCAAACTGGGCCTAAGTAAAGAAATATCTGAAAAAACTTAGATAATAGTAAAAACATGTGTTAAAGATTTTGATTTTCTTTAATCATTAGTGGCAAATATTTTTATAAGTCAGAACTTATAAACTTATATAAATGTTTTCCTTACACGTTCTCAATATTGCATCATGAGAAGATGCAAAAAATGGATAGAGAATTTTTTTACAACATTGTATCCTCTCAAGGCTAGCATCTACTCTTCCACACGATTCAATAATTCAATTCTAATAGGAAGGTCAAGTTACTAAGATTTCAGCTCTTACATTCTTAGAATTTGCATCTCCTCAGAAGGCACATGGGCTGATCTGCAAGCATCCTCGGCTCCTCTACATCCACCTTCATCTAGCGGCGACACTTCTCAAGGTGTTTCATTCTTATCGACAACTCCAAGTCTGTTTCCTCAACCTAGATATGTGGCGCGGTGACTTACGCTGACGGTGGTTGCAGATGGAGTAGCGGATGAGTCGAGCTACAACTCGTCTCAGTCTAGCGAGGGATCAGGTGCACGGAGGCGGGAGGGCTCGAATGCCCTTCACTCTTGCGCCATTGGAGGAGGCGTCATGGGGATCTTGAGCTCCTCGGTCAGGGAAACGACCAATTGCCCTTCACCAACCTCTCCAGCATTGAGCTCATATGGAGAATCTGCATCAGATCGTTCCGGCCCATGGACATTGAACCGAATGGTCGCGGAGGGGGATCACCACGGTCAACTCTAGATCCCCTCTACTCTAGTTCTGCCAGCTCAATCATAGAGAGACCGTATGTAGGGATTGAGGTTCGAGAGAGTGGAAGTAG
The DNA here is from genome assembly GCA_916181665.1 of Avena sativa. Taxonomy (NCBI): domain Eukaryota; kingdom Viridiplantae; phylum Streptophyta; class Magnoliopsida; order Poales; family Poaceae; genus Avena; species Avena sativa. Next base: position 116,647,317 of record OV702281.1, read on the forward strand.
TACTAGAATGGCCACCACAGGTTCCACCCATGGATTTGGTGCCCATGCAAACAATTCCGTGAAGGATTGTGAAGAAGAGTCGACCACTCCGAACTTCTCCAGTCGTAACACACCGTATAAAAAATCCAAATTATAGGGAGCAAACATGAGAGCCATCTTAGTCAAGGAAGAAGTAACAATACGAACAGACAATTGCTGTTGTATGATATCTCGTAACTGTTGAAAAAAACTATCCGCCTTCTAGTCCGCATCCCACGACCTCGGAGGCCTCCTAGTGCCGCCAACAAGAGACTTCTCCCCTCCACGCCTCTCCAACCTTGCCGCCGTCGGAGGAGGCCACCAGCGGACGGTGGCCATGGGGTGCCTCCACAATAAATCCATTTCCTCGTGGCCCTAGCATACTCTATTTCTTTGCTGCCAAGATCCCTACTCTGGTGATTCGCCTTGCTACCCTGGCCATGCGGGATCTGACAAAGCTTCATCTCATGGCTCTTCCGCTAGCCGCCCATCTATCCCCGACCAAACAATACATGAATATTATAGTTCATTTTCATATATTCTAATGTATTTTGTATCTTATACAATACAATGTTATATTCATGTTTTACATTGATTTTAGGGGATTTACAAATGATCCTCTTGAAGGGGATATGCCCTAGAGGAAAATTATAAAAGGTTTATTATTGTCATATTCCAATAAGTTTGTAATAGTTTTATATTGTGCTATAATTGTATCAAGTGCAAACATTTATATAGGTGTGATATAAAACATAAGTCCCTAGTAGCCTAGTTCGTTGGTAAATTGATGATCAAGGTTTGCTGATCATGGAGTGATAGCGCTGGTTGACAACGAGGTCATATCATTGGTGAATAATATGATGGACATTTCTCAAAGATTGCGACATGATCAAGTCACAAAGTTCATTGTTGCAATAGTCAGAAATGAAGTCTCCTTCTCCTGACCGTGAGACCATATCAAATCACTGTCTCTCGAGGTTACTTTGACGGCACTTAACGTCACTCAGTGAAATGGTGATCATAACGGTGTCATTGGGTATCCGGAGGAACAGGTTGAGGAGACTGCGCCAAGAGAGGGATTTTTTCACCCAGTGACGGGTAAGATACAGTTAGACCGACTTGATGAGACTACATCCACAAATGTTGCAACATGTGACTATGTCACGGGGATGTAATATCGCGGTAACAAGTAAACAGTACTTGTCGATAACTAGATTGAACAAGCTATGGAGATTCCTAACAATCGGATCTCGGACAAGTAGTATCAAAGAAACAAAGGGAATTGGACTCGATGTTTACGGTTCAAATGACATCGTCAATCTAAAATGCACAGGGGGTCATTATGGGCATCCTGGTTCCGCTGTTGATCATTGACGCAAGAGGATTCTTGGTCATGTCTGTGCCATTCCTAAGCCGTGAGGGGATCCACTTAAGGGTGCGACGAGCTGGAGATTATTCATAAGTTGGAATCATAATATAGAAATAGAAATCCGGAATTGTTCTGGTGAATAGAGATTCGAAGTTGTTCGGAGAAAGGAAGGAAATCGAAAAAGTGCCGGTGAGAGGACCGAAATTGTTCCGGGATGTCCTGAGGCTGTTCGGAGGATATAGAAGGGAAACCAAAAGGTGTTTCGGGTCAAATCGGATTTTGTAATATGTATTTACATATTAATTAATGTAATTAATATTAAATATAATATTAAAATCTAATTTGAAAGGTTATTCCACTAATGGGACAAATTTCCTAGGGAAAAGGGCCCATGAGGGAAACCGGAAGAGGGAAGTCCACCCAGATGGGCCCTAAGGGCCCATGCGCATGGGGGAAACCCTAGGGAACCTAGGGTTAGGGTTTGGGAGGCCCAGGGATGCCCCCACCCCTGGCCGCTGCCTCCTCCCCCTTGGCCACTACTTGTATGGCTTGGGGGAGGGGCAAGGCTACCCCCTCCCCCCTATATAAAGAGGCCCCCTCCCCCTTAGAGGAACACAATTTATACACCAATAGGACAGATCCCATGAGTTGGGAAATCTCGTCCTCCTCCTCTCTAGTTTCTCTCTCTCTAGTTGTCTCCACACATTGGCACAGCCCTGGGCTATTCACGCAAGAGACGACACATCCGCACACCGTTGCACTGCAAGGATTCCATAGCCGGAGATCTACTTCCGCACTCCCGGCGGGATCAGGGAGACAAAGGTTCTTGTCGTACACCATATGTGTACAAAGCCAAGAGGTGCAACACTTGGGGTACTTTGGATGTCGTGAGCTGGACTGCTGCATGGTGATGGAGCAAGAGGTGACCTACGAGGATCTTCACGACCTTGAGGTCAGCTAGGAGCATGACTACTTCAACCACATTCCTCTCAGAATGTTAACCACTTTCGTACTACAAGGGTATGTATCTAAAACCTTCGGCCGTTACTACATTACTAGTAGATAGATCTTGGGCATCAGGGCGATCCGTTGTAGTAAAATTTTGATTTTCTGCATCGGAACCCTAACACCCCTTTATTTGGTTTATAATTCTGTAGGACAGGGAAACCTTGTTTTGCATATTTTTAACTTTTAGGGACCTAAATGGAGTTAAATGGACATGGGATTTTCGAGGATTATCTTTCACGAAGATGAAGCCCTAGAGCACTGGAATATCACAAGCGGAGCCCGAAGACCGAAAAGGGACTCGTTTCCTCCATGAGTATCCTCGATGGAGGATACTCATGGAGGAAATGACCGAAAAGAGGATCCAACCACTTTCTACCCTATCTCTAAGTCTTGACCTAAAAACGTATATAAAAATCTCTCTCGATGCGATCTCAGAAGAGGAGAAGTGGAAACATAAAAAACTAAAACCGAGCCATACCTAGTGAAGATTGGAGGGGAACCACCACCGAAGCCATCTCTAGTTGGATATCCACCCTTTTCAACATGATCATCATCGTCTCCGTGATGAAGAGGGTGTAGTCCACCTCTTGACTATGGGTTTGTGGCAGTAGCTTGATCTCTCTCTCTCTCTCTCTCTCTCTTGATATCATTGTTTAGAACCATATGAGCTACCTAACATGATTATGGTCATATATGTAATTCCTATATGGTGGATCTTTGTTTTATAGATGATATATGAGATTGGACTTCTATTATTTTTATGATGTATCGATATATGCATATTATGTAACCCGTTCTTAAGTGCTTGTTCTGATCAAACTTGTATGCCAGGGCGTGCATGGGGGAACATGTGCATTAGATGGAGTAACACGGTGTTAGTGATTGGATAGTGACAGAAAATTTGAGATCTACTATGGTTTTTAACTTTCTTTTGTCACCTCACTAGGGATAAAGTGAATGCATGTGTTATAATCATTTAGTGACAATAAATATGATCTTGTTTTCTCAAGTAGAACACTTCTAATTCAAACATCATGTAAAAAACCTAAGGCTATACTCTTTTTATTTTTAATTCTAGATTACATGGAGTTTTCCCCTTTTAGAGGAGTATAAGTGATATGTGTTGCATATTCTTTATATTAGGACGTGATGCCAATATGAATGTTAATCAAATACATAATAAAGTTTCAACAATATTATATCATGTGTGAGCTGTTTTATGTCCACCACACTTTATGAGAGAGTAGATGCTAATCCCCAAGAGCTAGGAACCACTGTAGTACAATTCAATAAGTATTTAAGTGTCTAAACCACGAGAAGCTGAAGGTAAACTATCTATTATCTAAATCCCTATAATTTACTTATATGGCCTTTTGTGTAAAGAAACGAACTAGAGTGTGTAAGATACTTTTTACTTCTAACTAGAAAACGGTAAAGTGCTGAAAGTAATAACACGAAGTAAACTATTGCAAGTAAGGTAAAAGTAAGTAAAAGAAAGTGAAAGCAAGTAACTCAAGGGAGCAAGTGTTTAGGAAAATAGTTATTTCATTTGTTTGGTTGTCACATTAGTGAAGCACATGTATAGTATTTTATTATTTCTTCTAGAGATGAGCCATAAATAGATGTAGTAAAGTTACTGAGGAAATACACCACTAGTGATTGATCCCAAGGACGGTTAAGAGAAAACAAGGGATTTATTAAGACATAGAGTCCAATCACCGCTATAAGTTTCATGGTCCCCATAACTTATCCCCTGTTAGTTAACCATGAATTAACATATCATACATATTTAAGACTTGGGACATAGTTTTTTTAATCTCCGGCCGTCCCTCCTCCTATCAACATGCAGCGGTGACAACCTTATGCATCTCCCAACATATGTGTGAATCGTATATTATTACATAAGATTATCATAGAAGACAACATATACTTGTACGCAACCAACAACAAAGTATTTCACAATTGCCATAAACAGATCTACTCAAACATAGTCATAGAGATATAATAGATCATGGGAAAACAATATATTGCATCACACATTGATGAGTGCAAATATGATGCATATTTAAGCATACAAATTATTCATATTGTCACTCATCACATGTTATATCTAGCAGGGCCGTCTCCAGAAATTTGAGGCCTCGTTGCGACATGCAGATGAGGCCCTAGTTTTTTAAGAGATCAATGTACTATTACAACTTTATCATGTATTATTCATATAATATTTAGGAACATATCAAAATAGTTTTTCCAAATCCATGACAAAATAAATCTACATGTACTTGCCGAACAGGGCGGGGACCGGGGCCAACGGCGGAACAGCTCAATTCATCATCAATTTGTCTTTAAAGTATTTGTTGGCAAAAAACAAAAATGAGCCTATGTACTTTGTACTCTGCTTGCTGATGATGAGAGTAACCTGAACACATCCTTGCACGTTCTAGATTTAAAACATAACAAAGGGGGAAAGAACAAAACCGATCCAAGCAACAAACATTCAAACAACGACAATCAAAGGCCTATAGACCGACCATACCACAAAAGAAAATAAGGATAGATCAAGAACACACCGGGATATTAAGAGCACGACGACCTCCAATACATGTCAGGTTCGCCTACCACCGCTTATTCACATCCTTGTAGCTCGATCACGTCTCTGCCATTGAAGAACGACCGCGGATGAGGAGGCCCTCGCCTGTCAAGGTAAAAATAATTGGCCCTCAGTGCAAGGGGTCATTTGATCAATTTTTGGATAGAACGTCGATCGATCAAGAGTGGACTACCGTAAAACTTTACACACGGTTTGATTTCCAGAGATTACGCCAGCACTGCGACTATAGAGGCCAGGACGAATCGACCTTGGACTTTGGATTTTCGACGTGATTAGCAGGAGGGCCGGGGATTTGGGGGCCCTGTTCCATAGCACAACTTGCATGTGCTAGTGGATGGGACTGATATCTAGCTAAAACTATGCTCATTATGCATGATTATTAGTTCTCATTCATTTCACATGGACTTTGCACAACTAGTAGTTTAGTAGGATTTTATTACCTTTTCCCTATCTTTGATTTTTGTGTAGGTGTCATGGACACTCATGTACAAAAGGAGCCAACAGGATGCAATATGGAGGAGCTACAGGCAGCAGACTTAGCCATTTGAGGGGAGGAAAAAGTTGATTTTCCATAAAATCCAAATAAATATCCAACTCCATGGTGTTGTATTACTCGTCCATATGAATCCAATGAGTCAAAGAACACCTCAATCAGAGTCCATATGAAAAAATGGCGGCCAAAAGACTGCAGCGTACATAGGGTTTAACGACATGCGGTATGGGTGGAGCCCGCCCGTACCATACGGTCATACTGCCCTCCAACAACTTTTTTCCGTTAAACTGAACAACATTTTTAAGGCCCAATGGGAATATTCAGCCCCGAGCTTGATACGTCGTAAACGTATTTATAATTTTTGATAATCATGCTTGTTTAGTATCAAATTTGCTATGCTTTGTATAAACTTTGAGATATTTTTATATATTTTCTGGGACTAACCTATTAACAAGATGCCGCAGTGCCAGTTGCATGTTTTCTGCTGTTTTTGGTTTCAGAAAAGTTAGTAAGGAAATATTCTCGAAATTAGACGGGACAAAAGCCAAAGTCAATATTTTACCGAAGAGAACACAAAGTTCGAAGTGAAGACAGAGTGGGGCCACGAGGCCGCCACACCCTAGGGCAGCGCGGCCTGGGGGTGTGGGCGCCTCGAGCGGCCCCCTTCCTCGCCTCTTCGCCTATAAAGTCATCCAGATACAGAAACCCTAAGGACCCGATCAGATCTCCATGAAACAGTCTGTAGCCGCCGCCACCATCGTCCCTATATCGGGAGGATCTGAAGCTCTTTCCGGCACCCTGCCGGAGGGGAGAGATCATCCCGAAGGCCTTCTTCATCACCATGCCAGCCTCCGGTATGATGCGTGAGTAGTTCACTCTTGTACTATGGATCCATACAGTATCTATATGGTTGTTTCTCCTCCTTTGTGCTATCATGTTTAGATCTTGTGAGCTCCGTTCATGATCAAGATCATCTATTTGTAATCATACATGTTCTGATTGCGGGGATCCGATGGATATTGAGATACTATGTTAGATTGATTATTGATTCTATCATGTCAGATTGATTATTGATTCTATCATTTCTATGTTGTTTGTGATCTTGCATGCTCTCCATTGCTAGTAGCTATCTTGGCCAAGTAGATGCTTGTGACTCCAAGGGGGAGTATTTATGCTCGATAGTAGGTTCATGCCTCTAGTAATCTGGGGAAGTGACATGAATCTCTAAGGTTGTAGATGTGTTGTTGGTAGTAGAGAGAAAACAACAATCTTTTGTTCATGGAACAATTGTATTGTTTACTTTACACACATTGCTTAATGCAGTTATTCGTTGCTTGCAACTTAATACTAGAGGGGGTTCGGATGATAACCTGAAGGTGGATTATTAGTCATAGATACAGTTGAATTACAGTCTATGTATATTGTTGTAATGCCCAATCAAATCTCATAGGAATCATGATGTCTAGTATTTGCATTGTTATGCTTGCTCAATCTCTTAATTGCCCCGCTGTAATTTGTTCACCCAGCATGTTATCTGTCTTAAGGAGAACACCTTTAGTGAAATGTGGATCCCGGTCCAATATTTATCATTGATACATTATCTACTGTTACCGTTTACTTTCTACAAGCAAATATTATCTTCCACACTATATGTTTAATCCTTTGTTTTCAGCAAACTAGTGAGATTGACAACCTCACTGTAAGTCAGGGCAAAGTCTTGAGTTTGTGTTGCGCAGGTTCCAAGTTGCTAGCAACACCTTGGAGTTGTTTCCTTGCTCCTACTGGTTCGATAACCTTGGTTTCATAACTGACGGAAAACTTTCTACTGTGCTCATCACACCTTGCTCTTGGGGTCTCCCAACGAGGATCTACAATCAACTGAGCCGCATCAAGATTTTCTGGCGCCATTGCCGGGGATTTAAGGACAACTTTACAAGGGGAGTATCTCACAACCACTCTCTTTACTTTGTTTTTGTTTTGCTTAGTTTCTTTTGATTTATTTTGCTTGTTTCTTTATTTCAAAAATACGAAAAATAGTTTCGTTTGGTTTGTTTTTTCTTATAAAAAACACAGAAAAAATTAGTTCCTACTCTAGTTGCTACTGCTGTTGGCTTGATCCACTTTTGCAAAAATGAACACTGCTAAGAACACCAAGTTGTGTGACTTCACTAGCACTAACAACAATGATTTCCTTTGCACACCCATTGCTCCACCAGCTCCTGATGCTACCTTTTATGAAATTAAATCTTCTTTGTTGAATCTTGTTATGAAAGAGAAATTTTCTGGTGCTAGTTCTGATGCTGCTGCTGCTCACCTTAATAACTTTGTTGAACTTTGTGAGATGCAAAAATATAAGGATGTAGATGGAGATATTATTAAGCTCAAATTGTTTCCTTTATCTTTGAGAGGAAAAGCTAAAGAATGGTTGCTATCCTTGCCTAGAAATAGTATTAATGCTTGGATTAAATGCAAATATGCTTTTATTGGAAAATACTATCCTCCTGCTCAGATTATATCTATGAGAATAAAAAATGAAATTTAAACAACTTTATAATAAACATGTTGCTCAAGCTTGGGAAAGAATGAAATCTTTGGTAAAGAATTATCCCACTCATGGACCGACTGCTTGGATGATTATCGAAACTTTTTATGCAGGGCTAAATTTTTCTTCAAGAAATCTGTTGGATTCTGCTGCTGGAAGTACCTTTATGAACATTACTTTGGGTGCTGCAACAAAGCTCCTTGATAATATGATTGTTAATTATTCTGAATGGCACACTGAGAGAGCTCCACATGGTAAGAAGGTGAATTCTGTTGAAGAAACCTCCTCCTTGAGTGATAAAATTGATGTTATTATGTCTATGCTTGTTAATGGAAAAGCTCATATTGATCCAAATAATGTTCCTTTAGCCTCTTTGGTTGCTCAACAAGAGCAAGTTGATGTGAACTTCATTAGAAATAATAATTTTGGCAACAATGCTTATGGTAATAATAATTATAGGCCATATCCTCCTAATAATGGAAATACTTGTCATGGTAGATCTGGAATGCCTAGTGAAGATAGGATTCTAGAATTTGAAAGATCCACTAAAAACTTCATGCAAATGCAATATGAGAAGAACAAAATATTCACTAAAACTATGGAAGAAAAATCTGCTATTTTTGAAAAATATTAGTTATCAAGTTGATAATTTGAATAGGGAAATTCCTAGTTTGCAGTCCAAAATTTTGAATGCTGAGAAAAATATTTCATCTTTATCTGAAGAACAATCCTCCTTGATTAATAAAATGGCTGCTAAACCTGAAACCTTGGAAAATACCTTTGGTGCTACTCATGCCATACAAGTTACTATTGATGAAAATGTTAGAATGTTAGCTAAATTGCATGCTAAGTGGGAAAGAGAAGATCAAATTGCTAGAAACAATAGTATTTGTACTATTACTACCACCATTGTTGATGCTAGCAAACTAGAAGAAGTCCCCATTCCTTCCACAACAATGCCTAAACCCAATAAGGATGCTGAAATTTTTGAACTATGGGAAACAATAAGTCTACTATCTGTGATGCTAAGTTTGATTTTGATCTTGATGGCTGCAATATTTCTGAAGTCATTATGTTCCTTCAAAAGCTTGCTAGAAGTCCTAATGCTAGTGCTATGAATATGGCTTTCACAAAACACATTACAGATGCTCTCATTAAAATTAAGGAAGAAAAATTGAAACATAAAGCTTCTATTCCTAGGAAGTTAGAAGATGGTTGGGAACCCATCATTAATATGCAAGTGAATGATTTTGATCACAAAGCTTTACGTGACCTTGGTTCTAGTGTCTCTATTATGCCTAGAAAGATTTATGAAATGTTTGATTTTCCACCTTTGGAAGATTGCTATTTAGATGTCCCACTTGATGATAATGCTAAAAACAAAACTTATGGGGAGTATTAATGATGTTTTTGTTATGGTTAACAATGCCTATGTCCCTGTTGATTTCTATGTTTTGGATGTTGAATGCAATGCTTCTTGACCTATTACTTTGGAAAGACATTTTCTTAGAACTGTTGGTGCCATTATTGATATGAAAGAAGGCACCATTAAATATCAATTACTATTCAAGAAAGGTATATAAAACTTCCCTATAAGGATAGAGAAGTTACCTTTTGATCCTCCTATTATAGCAAAATTTGATGTTAATGCTTCTTCATTTGAAAATACTTGATTCTTGCTTCTTATGCCTAACTTAAAGGCGTTAAAGAAAAGTACTTATTAGGAGATAACCCAATAGTTTTATTGAGTCTTGGAAGTTTTTACTTCTGTAATAACCTCTCCTTATCCTTTTTATGTGGTTTTTGTGCCAAGAATAACCTCTAATGAGAGAGAAGTAAGATTTGGGGAAGTTGCTGTCCCGAAACAGATTTTTGTGCTTCATTGTAAAAATTCGTGAAAAATATCTGTATGTAGGATTTATCTGTAATTTTCTGAGTAAATCCCCCAGGTTGTTATCTAACTTTTGTTAGTTCAACACTTTTCTATTTGAGAAATAGAAGGTCTTCGAACAAATCGGTTTTAACCTGCTGGTCTGTTTTGACAGATTTCTGCCATTATTTGCATTTGCCTCTTAATCAGTTTCTTTTTGAGTTCTTCTTGATCACTTGAGCTTTTTAAAGGAATTGCTACAGTAGCTTGTGTTTTAATGGAAGTTTTACTTGTGTTTAAACTAAATCCAAAGGCTTATTATTTTGAATGCATTAATGTTGCTAATGAAGATTGTGCGAAGTTTTGTATGAAGGAATTTTTCAAGTGTAGGGGAAGAATGATGTGACGAGATGAACAATGGAAAAAAGCTCAAGCTTGGGTATTCCACCCCGTGTCACCCCAATAAATATTCAAGAGATACAAGCGTCAAAGCTTGGGGATGCCCAAGGCATTCCCTTCTTCATCAATAAATATCCCAGGTCTCTTTCTAGACACTTCGTTTTTATTGTTTCATGCACTGTTGTTCTGTTCTTGGAGCATCTTAGTTTCATTTTTTGGTTTTCATTTTCTGAGTTCGCTTGAATAAAGTAGTTGGACCCCTCTTTTGCTATGATGTTTCAAATAAGTTGATTGGTATTGGCAACGAGTAGAAAGTTTCATGCTTATAGTGATACAAAAGGGAGCTTGTTTTGACTGTGGCCTAGACCTTATCATGTCATGTTTGATGTTGTTTTGAACCTATGCTTAGTGGTTATTTCTATAGAATGACTTGTTCCAAACAATTGGGATTGCTTAATGTGCCTTGAAAGAATCATGTGTTGTTTTAGCATAAAAAAGCATAATATTGTGGTATTCTCCTTTGATGCTTTGTTTGGGTTAACTTGGCACATGCTCACACCATGTTATGACTATGAACTAGTCACCTTAGCCTCTATGATCATTTAATTTTTGACTTGTGGTACCACTTTATTCTTTGATTAGTAATGTTTTGTCGCTCTGCATGATTATGGCCATTATTGCTCTCTTAGTTTGTCGCTCCCAGTCTTTTGCTAGCCTCCACTTGTATTGAGTAAGATCTACTCATGCATACAACTCCCAAGAAACCAAGTTATTCCAAAGAGTCCATTATAAGTTCCTATGTATGGTGTGTTACACCATTCCAAGTATATTCTAGTTTTATCTATCTTCCAAATTAAACTTGTTATGTTAAAATTAGTGATTAAAGCTCTCACAAACTTGATGTCACACTTTATTTTTCTTGCCCCTAATAAACTTTAACCATTGTGTCATCTATGTTGTATATGCTTGCACTTATAAGTTGGGAATTATCAGAACCATGCTTTCATGGGGAATGCTTTCAACACCTATACATATTACCCAGTTGATATCATGCTCTTTTGTTTATCGATGTCAGCGGTGTAAAATAAAAGGGGAGCCTATAAGTTCATGGAGTAATATATATGTGTTAGAGAAACGCCTGGGCCGCTAGACTAAGCCATTCCTAATCATGGTGGAAACTTGCAGCATCACCATAGTAAGCAATCCATGAATCATCCTCAGAAAAAAATAAAGAAAATAAAAGAGAAGAGAAAAAATATGCACCATGCTCATGGTAAATAAAAGTGTAGGGTTCGCAACATAGAAAACAAAAAATTTCCTACGATGGGAACAACTATGTACCAAGATCTATCTACTAGATACAAGCAACAGGCGGATATACATCCGTAGAGAACATACCCTTGAAGATCGACAAAGCTTAACGAGGTTGAGCTCGTGGTTTATGTAGACGATCTCTTGCCGATCTCAAGATCGAGAGGAAGTCCTAGCGCCGCAAATCAGCGGCGCATCCGTGCTCGCACACACGTCCGAGGCACCGAGCAACCCCCGCCTCCTCCCAACAGCGATGCAGCGGAAGCACAACTCTTTCTTGCTAAATAGCCACCGGGAACATGTATCTCGCTAGTCCGAGACCATGGGGGATAAATACTAGAGGGGTGATACGTCGGAAACATATCGATAATTTTTGATGCTCCATGCTTGTTTAGTATCTACTTTGCTTTACTTGTCTACACTTTGAGGTGCTTTTTACATGTTTTCTGGTACTAACCTATTAACAAGTTGCAACAGTGCCAGATGCCTATTTTCTGCTATTTTTGGTTTCAGAAAAGTTAGTAAATAAATATTCTCGGAATTGGACGGGACAAACGTCAAAGTCAATTACTTTCCGTGGGGAACAAGAAGTCCAGAGGGGAGCCGGAGAGGCAAGCCAGGGCGGCCAGACCATCCTAGGCACGGGTAGCCCTGCCCCACGCTTGGGAGGGGTGTGGGGCCCCTGGCCGCCTCCTCGGCCTCCCCCTTCGCCTATAAGAAGCCCCCGATGCAGAAACGATAAGCATCCGATCAAATATCCATGAAACCGTGTGTAGCTGCCGCCACCATCGTCCCTAGATCGAGGGGATCTGAAGTTCTTCCCGGCACCCTGCCGGAGGGGAGATCATTCCGGAGGCCTTCTCTCCGGTATGATGCGTGAGTAGTTCCACCTTGGACTATGGGTCCATGTAGTAGCTAGATGGTTGTATCTCCTCCTTTGTGCTTTCATGTATAGATCTTATGAGCTCCGTTCATGATCAAGATCTAATCTATTTGTAATCATGCATGTTGTGTTTGCGGGGATCCGACAGATATTGAGATTATTATGTTGGTTTGATTAATGGTTTTGTCTTTATGATTCTATCATGTCTGTGTTGTTTGTGATCTTGCATGCTCTCCATTGTTAGTATCTATCTTGGCCAAGTAGTTGCTAGTGACTCCAAGAGGGGGTATTTATGCTCAATAGTGGGTTCATGCCTCTAGTTTCCAAGGGAAGTGACAATAATCTCTTCGGTTGTAGATGTGATGTTGCTACTAGGGAGAAAACAACAGTCCCTTGTTCATGGAACATGTGGACTGTTTACCTTACACACTTTGCTTAATTCAGTTGTCTGTTGCTTGCAACTTAATACTGGAGGGGGTTCAGATGATAACCTGAAGGTGGACTTCTAGTCATAGATGTAGTTTTATGGCGGTCTATGTATCTTGTTGTATTGCCCAATCGAATATCATATGATCTTTCTGACTAGTAATTGCATTGTTATGCCTTGCTCAGTTCCTGTCAATTTCCCTGCTATAATTTGTTTACCTTTCATGCCATGTTGTTTATCTAAGGAGAGCACCTCTAGTGAACTATGGACCCCGGTCCAATATTTAGCATTGATACATATTGCACTGTTACTTGTTTACTTGCTGCAAACCATTACCTTCCACACCATATGTTTAATCCTTTGTTACAGCAAACCGGTGAGCTTGATAACCTCACTGATTCGTTGGGACAAAGTCTTGAGTTTATGTTGTGCAGGCCTCCGCGTTGCTTGCAACACTTGTGTGACGTTTCCTTCCGCCTTCTGGTTCGATAACCTCGGTCTCAACTAAGGGAAAACTTGCTGCTGTGCTCTTCACACCCTGTTCTTGGGGTTACCAACAAAGTGCCATGTCGAGCACCATCAAGGCTTTTTGGCGCTGTTGCCGGGGAGGCTAAGGACGTATTCACAAGGGGAGTCCTTCACTTCCTTTCTCTTTAATTTGTTTTTAGTTTGATTTGTTTCTTTTGCTTGGTTTTTTTGCCTCTTTCCAAAAAACCCTCAAAAAATTAGTCTAGTTTGGTTTACTTTCTTTATTCAAAAACTCAAAAAAATTAGTTCCTTCTCTAGTTGCTACCATGTCTAGTTTTGGACCAACCTTTATTTCCCCTATGATATAAATCTCCACTTTTAAGCAAAAAAGTGAAGAAAGTTTTAAAGAAGCTTGGTCTAGAATCTCTGCTTTTCAGAGGGAAACTAAGCCTGAGGTAAGCCTTAGCTTGGTTATTGATAGTTTCTACCGCGGTATTGCTCTTTGTTATAGATATGCTTTGGATGCTGTGGCTGAGAAAGATTTTTTGCCATGTACTGAGGATGAAGCTTTTGATGCCATAAAGAAATTAATCATGATTTATGGTACACCTGGCAAGTCTAATTCTTCTTTCAAAAATATTTTTGCTAGGTTGAACACTCTTGAGACCGGTATTGCTGCTATGAATAGTTGCTATCACACGCTTAGGGCTTACCATGATTATGTTCCCATAAATTCTGAGCCTTCAAAGTGGTTTCCCACAATCAAAGTCTCAATAAACACTACACTTTTTGATGCTCGCTGCGATATCATGTCTGAATTTTGTCTTATGCCTAAAGATATTTATGAATCCTTGAGCCTTTGGGGGCTTACTGAAGGAGGAGAGGAAATCTCTCTTACCAACAATGCCAGTATATTGCCCATTGGAATAGCCGAATGTGTGTTTACAAAAATCTCAGGGAAAATGGTGTCTACTGATTATCTTGTTATTGAATGTGTAGGCAAGGGACAGATTACACTTGGAAGATCCATACTGAAACACTTTGGAGCGGTAATAGATGTGGGAAAAGGCATTATGCACTTTGCTTCTCCGGTAAGCAATCATATCTTCCCTAACGAGAAGAAGAAAGGTAAGAAAGTAAAGAACAAGAGGGGCAATTCTTCATTTGAAAATACTTGATTCTTCTTGCTTCTTGTGACTAACTTAAAGACGTTAAAGAAAAGTACTTGTTGGGAGATAACCCAAGAGTTTCCTTGAGTCTTGGAAGTTATTACTTCAGTAATGACATCTCCTTATCCTTTTTGTTTGCTTTTTGTGCTAAGAATTACTTCTAATGAGAGGGAAGTAAGATTTGGGGAGTTGCTGTCCCAAAACAGATTTCTGTCCTCCACCAAAAAAATTCGTGAAGAGTCTCTGTAAAACGGATTGATCTCAAAATTTACCAATAAATCCTCCATTATGTTAGATAACTTTATTTAGTTCAACACTTTTTGATTTGAGCAACATAAGATGTTCGAAAAAATCGGTTTCTACCTTCTGGTCTGTTTTGACAGACTTTTGCCATTATTTGCATTTGCTTCTTATTGATTCCTTTTTGAGTTCTATTTAGGTGAATTGAGATTTTTGAAGGAGTTGCTACAGTAGCTTGTGTTTTAGTGAAAATCCTTGCTGTTCCAAAGCTTTGCCAAGGGTCTAATATCTTTTGAATACACTAATGTTGCTAATGAAGATTGTGTGAAGTTTTGTACGAAGGAAAATTTCAGGTGTAGAGAGAGAATGATGCAATGAGATGAAGAATGGACAAAATCTCAAGCTTGGGGATTCCACCATGGTGTCACCCCAAGAAATATCCAAGAGGTACAAGCGTCAAAGCTTGGGGATGCCCAAGGCATCCCCTTCTTCTTCAATAAAAAGCTCAAGTCTGTCTAGACACTTCTTTTTTTTTGTTTCATGCACAGTTGTGCTGTTCTTGGAGCGACTTAGTTTTTGGTTGATTTGCTTAGTTTGTTTAGTTTTATTGAATAAAGTATTTTGGACCCCCGTTCTCGCTGTGTTGTTTTGCAAATAAGTTGCTTGGTGTTGGAAAGGAGTAGTAAGTTCTTGCTTGTAAGTGCAAGAGGATCTTGCATTGACTGTGACTTAGACTTTAGCATTACATGCTAGGTGTTGTTTTGACGTTATGCTTAGTGATTATTGCTATATCATGTCTTGTTCCAGACAATTGGGATTGCTTAGTGTGCCTTGAAGAAATTATGCGTTGTTTTAGCATGGAAAAGCATAGTATTGTGGTATTCTCCTTTGATGTTTTGCTTGGGTTGACTCGGCACATGATCACACCATGTTATGACTATGACAAGTCGCCATTAGCCTATATGATCATTTAGTCCTTGACTTGTAGTACCACTCTTTGATTTGATTAATATGCTTTGTTGCACTACATGATTATGGCCATTATGCTCTCTTAGTTGGTTGCTCCCAATCTTTTGCTAGCCTCCACTTGTATGAGTAAGTTCTACTCATGCTTCCAACTCCCAAGAAACCAAGTTATTCCAAAGTGTCCACTATAAACTCCTATGCATGGTGTGTTATACCATTCCAAGTATATTCTTGTTTTCAACTATCTTCCAATTAAAAACTATTTTGTTATGTGAAAACTTAGTGATTAAAGCCCTCACGAACTTGATGGCACACTTTATATTCTTTGCCCCTAATAAACTTGAACCATTGTGACAACTTTGTTGTATATGCTTGCACTTATACGTTGGAATTAGCAGAACCGTGCTGTCACGGGGAATGCTTTCAACATTGCACTTGTACTTTGTACTCAGTTGATATCATGCTCTTTTGTCTATGGATGTCACCGGTTTCAAATAAAGAGGGAACTTGTAAGTGCATGGAGTTTGTATTCTGTGTTAGAGAAACGCCGGGGCCGCTAGCCTAAGCCATGCCTAATCATGGTGGAAACTTGCAGCATCACCATAGTGAGCTATCTATGAAGCAACCTTAATAAAAAGCTATGCATATGGTAAATAAAAAGATTGCTGAGATGCCCATTGTCTGCTTGCCTTGTCATTTTGGTTATGGGAAAGCTCCTGTACCATGTGCAAGCGGTACCCCGTTGGCGGTTCTCAATGATATGCAAATACTTACAATGACAAGAACTTACCTGGGCCCAAAGTTGAGTATGCATGAGGTGTGGCCCTCATATTCAAGGGACTTGAGATTGCCAACTTATACTTCGTCAAGTATATACTCCATCTTTGCCACTTTAACCTTAATCACTTCAAGATGCTTATGATAGGGGCAATGAGGGATGAAAGCTAACAAGTACCATAATTTTTGGAAGCTCTTTTTGAAACTTGTAATCCCTGCTTCCTTTACAAAAAGGCCTTTCTTCCATCATTATTGAGTCTCCACCGTCTACCTTTAGGCACCACTAAGAGAGCATAGTTGTCATTCTGTGTGAAGTGTTCCAAAGCTTATTGATTGATGCATATTGTGATATTACTTGTTCTTGTACTATTTGTTTCTAGTCACCCTTGTGGACTTTGAAGGTGTCCTATGCATATATTTGCTACTCTATGAGGGACAAGCTGGTTTCCACTATGCTATGTTTTCTGTATGTGAAACAAACAAATGTTTTTCAATGCATGTTATTCATGATCTTTGTTTGTAGCCTTTCATGTTGCATGCATAGTTACTTTGTCCTATTGTTAGAACTCCATCTTTCATGCACATGTTTAGAGTTCTTTGATCCCAGCTTTCAATGCTTGTAAATGGTTGGATCTTTATTGTGAGGGTGCATGTCACCTCAAAAATTATTCTTTTATCACTTACCTACTCGAGGACGAGCAGGAGTTAAGCTTGGGGATGTTGATACGTCGGAAATGTATCTATAATTTTTGATGCTCCATGCTTGTTTAGTATCTACTTTGCTTTACTTGTCTACACTTTGAGGTGCTTTTTACATGTTTTATGGTACTAACCTATTAACAAGTTGCAACAGTGCCAGATGCCTGTTTTCTGCTATTTTTGGTTTCAGAAAAGTTAGTAAAGAAATATTCTCGGAATTCGACGGGACAAACTTCAAAGTCAATTACTTTCTGTGGGGAACAATAAGTCCAGAGGGGAGCCGGAGAGGCAAGCCAGGGCGGCCAGACCCACCCTAGGCACGTGTGGGCCCTGCCCCGCGCCTGGTAGGGCTGTGGGGCCCTTGGCCGCCGCCTCGGCCTACCCCTTCGCCTATAAGAAGCCCCTGATGCAGAAACCCTAAGCATCCGATCAAATATCCACAAAACCATCTGTAGCTGCCGCCACCATCGTCCCTAGATCGAGGGGATCTGAAGATCTTCCCGGCACCCTGCCGGAGGGGATATCATCTCGGAGGCCTTCTCTCCTGTATGGTGCATGAGTAGTTCCACCTTGGACTATGGGTCCATGTAGTAGCTAGATGGTTGTATCTCCTCCTTTGTGCCTTCATGTATAGATCGTGTGATCTCCGTTCATGCGTTCATGATCAAGATCTAATCTATTTGTAATTATGCATGTTGTGTTTGCGGGGATCCGATGGATATTGAGATTATTATGTTGGTTTGATTAATGGTTTTGTCTTTATGATTCTATCATGTCTGTGTTGTTTGTGATCTTGCGTGCTCTCCGTTGTTAGTAGCTATCTTGGCCAAGTAGTTGCTAGTGACTCTAAGAGGGGTTATTTATGCTCGATAGTAGGTTCATGCCTCTAGTTTCCAAGGGAAGTGAAAATAATCTCTTCGGTTCTAGATGTGCTGTTGCTACTAAGGAGAAAACAACGGTCTCTTGTTCATGAAACATGTGGACTGTTTACCTTACACACTTTGCTTAAAGCAGTTTTCTGTTGCTTGCAACTTAATACTAGAGGGGGCTCGGATGATAACCTGAAGGTGGAATTCTAGTCATAGATGTAGTTGGATGGCGGTCTATATATCTTGTTGTATTGCCCAATCGAATCTCATAGGATCTTTCTGACTAGTAATTGCATTGTTATGCCTTGCTCAGTTCATGTCAATTGCTCTGCTGTAATTTGTTTACCCTTCATGCCATGTTGTTTATCTAAGGAGAGCACCTCTAGTGAACTATGGACCCCGGTCCAATCTTTACCATTGATACATCTTCCACTGTTACTTGTTTACTTTGTGGAAACCATTACCTTCCGCACCATACGTTTAATCCTTTGTTACAGAAAACCGGTGAGCTTGACAACCTCACTGATTCGTTGGGACAAAGTCTTCAGTTTGTGTTGTGCAGGTCTCCGCCTTGATTGCAATACCTGTGTGACGTTTCCTTCCTCCTTATGGTTCGATAAACTCGGTCTCAACTGAGGGAAAACTTGCTGCTGTGCTCTTCACACCCTGCGCTTGGGGTTACCAACAAAGTGCCACGTCGAGCACCGTCAAGGGGGAGAGAGATCCTTCACGAGGAGGTGTGAGTGAGAGAGAGGAGATAAGTTCTACTTGAATGAGTAAGTTCTACTCATGCTTCCAACTCCCAAGAAACCAAGTTATTCCGAAGTGTCCACTATAAACTCCTATGCATGGTGTGTTATACCATTCCAAGTGTATTCTTGTTTTCAACTATCTTCCAATTAAAAACTATTTTGTTATGTGAAAACTTAGTGATTAAAGCCCTCACGAACTTGATTGGCACACTTTATATTCTTTGCCCCTAATAAACTTGAACCATTGTGACAAATTTGTTGTATATGCTTGCACTTATACGTTGGAATTAGCAGAACCGTGCTGTCACGGGGAATGCTTTCAACATTGCACTTGTACTTTGTACTCAGTTGATATCATGCTCTTTTGTCTATGGATGTCACCGGTGTGAAATAAAGAGGGAACTTGTAAGTGCATGGAGTTTGTATTCTGTGTTAGAGAAACGCCTAGGCCGCTAGCCTAAGCCATGCCTAATCATGGTGGAAACTTGCGCATCACCATAGTGAGCTATCTATGAAGCATCCTTAATAAAAAGCTATGCATATGGTAAATAAAAAGATTGCTGAGATGCTCATTGTCTGCTTGCCTTGTCATTTTGGTTATGGGAAAGCTCCTGTACCATGTGCAAGGGGTACCCCGTTGGCGGTTCTCAATGATATGCAAATGCTTACAATGACAAGAACTTACCTGGGCCCAAAGTTGAGTATGCATGAGGTGTGTCCCTCGTATTCAAGGGACTTGAGATTGCCAACTTATACTTCGTCAAGCATATACTCCATCTTTGCCACTTTAACCTTAATCACTTCAAGATTCTTATGATAGGGGCAATGAGGGCTGAAAGCTAACAAGTACCATAATTTTTGGAAGCTCTTTTTGAAACTTGTAATCCCTGCTTCCTTTACAAAAAGGCCTTTCTTCCACCATTATTGAGTCTCCACCTTCTACCTTTAGGCACCACTAAGAGAGCATAGTTGTCATTCTGTGTGAGGTGTTCCAAATCTTATTGATTGATGCATATTGTGATATTACTTGTTCTTGTACTATTTGTTTCTAGTCACCCATGTGGACTTTGAAGGTGTCCTATGCATATATTTGCTACTCTATGAGGGACAAGCTGGTTGCCACTATGCTATGTTTTATGTATGTGAAACAAACAAATGTTTTTCAATGCATGTTATTCATGATCTTTGTTTGTAGCCTTTCATGTTGCATGCATAGTTACTTTGTCCTATTGTTAGAACTCCATCTTTCATGCACATGTTTAGAGTTCTTTGATCCCTGCTTTCAATGCTTGCAAATGGTTGGATCTTTATTGTGAGGGTGCATGTCACCTCAAAAATTATTCTTTTATCACTTACCTACTCGAGGAAGAGCAGGAATTAAGCTTGGGGATGTTGATACGTCGGAAATGTATCTATAATTTTTGATGCTCCATGCTTGTTTAGTATCTACTTTGCTTTACTTGTCTACACTTTGAGGTGCTTTTTACATGTTTTCTGGTACTAACCTATTAACAAGTTGCAACAGTACCAGATGCCTGTTTTCTGCTATTTTTGGTTTCCGAAAAGTTAGTCAAGAAATATTCTTGCAATTGGACGGGACAAACTTCAAAGTCAATTACTTTCCATGGGGAACAATAAGTCTAGAGGGGAGCCGGAGAGGCAAGCCAGGGCGGCTAGACCCACCCTAGGCGCGGGTGGGCCCTGCCCCGCGCCTGGTAGGGGTGTGGGGCCCCTGGCCGCCGACTCGGCCTCCCCCTTCGCCTATAAGAAGCCCCCGATGCAGAAACCCTAAGCATTCGATCAAATATCCACGAAACCGTCTGTAGCTGCCGCCACCATCGTCCCTAGATCGGGGGGATCTGAAGTTCTTCCGGGCACCCTGCCGGAGGGGAGATCATCTCGGAGGCCTTCTCTCCTGTATGATGCGTGAGTAGTTCCACCTTGGACTATGGGTCCATGTAGTATCTAGATGGTTGTATCACCTCCTTTGTGCTTTCATGTATAGATCTTGTGAGCTCCGTTCATGATCAAGATCTAATCTATTTGTAATCATGCATGTTGTGTTTGCGGGGATCCGATGGATATTGGGATTATTATGTTGGTTTGATTAATGGTTTTGTCTTTATGATTCTATCATGTCTGTGTTGTTTGTGATCCGTTGTTAGTAGCTATCTTGGCCAAGTAGTTGCTAGTGACTCCAAGAGGGGTATTTATGCTCGATAGTGGGTTCATGCCTCTAGTTTCCAAGGGAAGTGACAATAATCTCTTCGGTTGTAGATGTGCTGTTGCTACTAGGGAGAAAACAACAGTCTCTTGTTCATGGAACATGTGGACTGTTTACCTTACACACTTTGCTTAATTCAGTTGTCTGTTGCTTGCAACTTAATACTAGAGGGGGTTCGAATGATAACCTGAAGGTGGACTTCTAGTCATAGATGCAGTTGGATGGCTGTCTATGTATCTTGTTGTATTGCCCAATCGAATCTCATAGGATCTTTCTGACTAGTAATTGCATTGTTATGCCTTGCTCAGTTCCTGTTAATTGCCCTGCTGTAATTTGTTTACCCTTCATGCCATGTTGTTTATCTAAGGAGAGCACCTCTAGTGAACTATGGACCCCGGTCCAATCTTTACCATTGATACATCTTGCACTGTTACTTGTTTACTTGCTGCAAACCATTATCTTCCGCACCATACGTTTAATCCTTTGTTACAACAAACCGGTGAGCTTGACAACCCCACTGATTCATTGGGACAAAGTCTTGAGTTTGTGTTGTGCAGGTCTCCGCGTTGCTTGCAACACCTGTGTGACGTTTCCTTCCTCCTTCTGGTTCGATAACCTCGGTCTCAACTGAGGGAAAACTTGCTGCTGTGCTCTTCACACCCTGCGCTTGGGGTTAGCAACAAAGTGCCACGTCGAGCACCATCAAGGGGGAGAGAGATCCTTCACGAGGAGGTGTGAGTGAGAGAGAGAGGAGATGGGGATCCTTTTATAGGAGGAGGGGGGCACCCAAGGGGGTGGCTGCCGGCCATGGGGGCTGCCCCCTCCCCTCCTTCATTCATGTGGCTGGGCACTCCACTCACACAAATGTCTTCCAATTCCTTCCACTCAAAAACCCACTCAAATTCCCATTAATTTTCCACCAAATTTAATGCAAACTCTCATTAAATAAATATACTTTTATTTATTCAGAATTTTTTCAATTACTTTAATGACAAACATTCACATATAACCCCTTGCTAGTATTTCATTTCACATGCAAAAACACTTTCTGCAATTTCACCCAAAAACCCGTTTCGGTATCTAGTGAAATAAATTTCTGCACTTGTTATTCTTTCCGGCATGAAACTTTTGCTCCAATGGATGTCGGTGTCTCTTAAGTGTGTCACCCTATGGTTCACGAATAATGCGGACATGATCGAGACCCCTCTCAGATCAATAATCAGAAGCGAGACCTAGAGATCCATACTGACTCCCACACATTCAACGATGACTTTCTTGTGATTGCGAGAACCTTTTACGCTAGTATCTTAATCCTTTTGTTTCGCGATATATTACATGTCTGAGATTCGATCATTAGTATCTCCATACCTAGTTTTATCTCGTTACTGACATGTACTCTTTTCTCGTGACCGTGAAATAACATTCTAGTGATAAAATCACTTGCTTGCAAGCTAATCAATGTGATATCAGCGAGAGGGCCCAGAGCATATCTATCCGTCATTGGGATGAACAAATTCCACTCTCGATCCATGGGCCTCAACATAACACTTTAGTAGTACTTAACCCATATTTATAATCACCCTGTTACGGTGTGACGTTTGATGTTATCAAGATACTCTTTCGGTGTTAGTGATTGACATGATCTCATGGTCTTAGGATTAGGATCACTTGGTATGTTGTTGTAGCATTATAAACTCAATGACTTTGATCGTAATGCTATACTTCGGATGAATGTTCATCACACCATTACACTAATGTTGTGACCTCGTTATTAACAACATCTAATGTCTATGATCAGGAAACCTTGATCATCTTGTTAATCAATGAGCTAGTTTATGAGAGAGGCATAACTAGGAACTTTTGTTTATTTATTAAACATACATGTATTAACGTTTCTATATTATTACAATTATATCATGCAAAATAAACATCTATCATATACTTGGAATATACATAATAACCACTTTATTATTGCCTCTCAGGGCATATTCCCTTTAAAAAAGATTGCTGAGATGCTCACTGTCTATTGCCTTGTCATTTTGATATGGGATAGCTCCTGTGTCATGGGGCAAGGGGTACCCCGTTGGCGGTTCTCTATGATACACATATACTTACAATGACAAGAACTTGCTTGTGACTAAAGTTGAGTAGCATGAGGAACGACCCTCATACTCAAGGGACATGAGATTGCCAACTTACGATTTGTCAAGCATATACTCCATACTTGTTTCACTTTAACCTTAATCACTTCAAGATGCTTATGATAGGGTCAATGAGAGCTGAAAGCTAATAAGTACCATAATTTTTGGAACCTCTTTATGAAACTTGAAATCCCTGCTTCCCTGTGAAGGGCCTTTCTTCCTACTTTTATATTGAGTCTCCACCTTCTATCTTTATGCACCAATTAAGAGAGCATAGTTGTCATTCTTAGTTCTATGTTCTATGTCCCAAAACTTATTGATTCATAATGTTGATATTGCTTGTTCTTGAACTATTTGTATCTAGTCACCCTTATGAACTTTGAAGGTGTCCTATGCATTTATGTTTTGCTACTCCATGAGGGACAAGCTGAATACCACTATGCTATGTTTTCTATATGTGAAACAAATAAACATATTTCAATGCATTGTTATTCATGATCCTTTGTTTATATCCTTTCATGTTGCAATATAGTTGCTATGTCTTATTGATAGAACTACATCTTTCATGCTCATGTTTAGAGTACTTTGATCCAAGCTTTCAATGCTTTGCAAATGGTTTGATCAAGATTGTGATGGTGCATGTTACCTCAAAAATTATTTATCACTTACCTACTCGAGGACGAGCAGGAGTTAAGCTTAGGGATGCTTGATACGTCATAAACGTATCTATAATTTTTGACGTTCCATGCTTGTTTAGTATCACTTTGCTATGCTTTGTCTACACTTTGAGGTATTTTTATACATTTTCTGGGACTAACCTATTAACAAGATGCCGCAGTGCCAGTTGCCTGTTTTCTACTGTTTTTGGTTTCAGAAAAGCTAGTAAGGAAATATTCTCGGAATTGGACGGGACAAAAGCCAAAGTCAATATTTTACCGAAGAGAACACAAAGTCCGGAGGGAGACGAAGTGGGGCCTCGGGTCCGCCACACCCTAGGGCAGGGCGGCCTGGGAGGGGGGCACCAGCCCTAGGTGTGGGCGCCTCAGGCGGACCCCTGCCTCGCCTCTTGGCCTATAAAGTCACCCGATGCAGAAACCCTAAGGACCCGATCAGATCTCCATGAAACAGGCTGTAGCCGCCGCCACCATCGTCCCTAGATCGAGGGGATCTGAAGCTCTTCCCGGCACCCTGCCGGAGGGGAGAGATCATCCCGGAGGCCTTCTTCGTCACCATGCCAGCCTCCGGTATGATGCGTGAGTAGTTCACCCTTGGACTATGGGTCCATACAGTAGGTAGATGGTTGTTTCTCCTCCTTTGTGCTATCATGTTTAGATCTTGTGATCTCCGTTCATGATCAAGGTCATCTATTTGTAATCATACATGTTGTGTTTGCGGGGATCCGATGGATATTGAGATACTATGTCAGATTGATTATTGATTCTATCATGTCAGATTGATTATTGATTCTATCATGTCTGTGTTGTTTGTGATCTTGCATGCTCTCCGTTGCTAGTAGCTATCTTGGCCAAGTAGATGCTTGTGACTCCAAGAGGGAGTATTTATGCTCGATAGTAGGTTCATGCCTCTAGTAATCTGGGGAAGTGACATGAATCTCTAAGGTTGTAGATGTGTTGTTGGTACTAGGGAGAAAACAACAATCTTTGGTTTATGGAACAATTATATTGTTTACTTTACACACATTGCTTAATGCAGTTATCTGTTGCTTGCAACTTAATACTGGAGGGGGTTCGGATGATAACCTGAAGGTGGATTATTAGTCATAGATGCAGTTGGATTATGGTCTATGTATATTGTTGTAATGGCCAATCAAATCTCATTGGAATCATGATGTCTAGTATTTGCATTGTTATGCTTGCTCAATCTTTCAATTGCCCCGCTATAATTTGTTCACCCAGCATGTTATCTATCTTAAGGAGAACACCTCTAGTGAACTGTGGACCCAGTCCAATCTTTATCATTGATACATTATCCACTGGTACCGTTTACTTTCTACAAGCAACTATTACCTTCCACACTATACGTTTAATCCTTTGTTTCCAACAAACTAGTAAGATTGACAACCTCACTGTAAGTTGGGCAAAAGTCTTGAGTTTGTGTTGTGCAGGTTCCAAGTTGCTAGCAACACCTTGGAGTTGTTTCCTTGCTCCTACTGGTTCTATAACCTTGGTTTCATAACTGAGGTAAAACTTGATGCTTTGCTCATCTCACCTTCCTCTTGGGGTCTCCCAACGAGGCTCTATAGTCAATTGAGCCACATCAGAGATCCGTCAGTTCACGAAACTGACCTCCAGAATGCCTATTTAAAGAGGGGAAACCCTAGCTTTGCCGCTCCGCCGCCTCCATAGCAGCTGCACACGAGATCTCCACCACCACACCAATCAAGAGGAAGAGGAGACTTGCATCTTGAAGGGCTATGCATCGATCTTCATCATCATCTTCATCAACAACATCTCCAACATCGATCCCCTTTGTTTACTTTGTTGTAATCCAAACTCTATTGTGGACTTGCACTTGTATTCAATTGTACCTTTATATTTCATCCATATTATTGCCATGATGTTGATTCCCTTAATGTATGAGTAGTTCCCTTGTTCTTGGGGAGAGATGGTGAAACCCTAGTATTTTTATAAATTAAAATAAATATGATCTATAACTTTGATCTTCGATCCATTGATTTATGATAATATTTTAGATCTATCTCTTTAGATGGTATGTGAAGCTGTCCACATGTCGTTTGCCTTCGGGACTAAAGAGAGGTAGATACCCTTTGGACATGTATGGTAGTATGTCTAGTGCTACTTTCTTGACTACAAGCAGGGCTTATAACCTGCATGATCAAAGGGGTAATTAAGAGAGACTCACTAAGCTTATTACTATATCCATGGGGAAACCCTTAATTGTGGGTCTGTAGGAGTTATTGCTCGCAGGCATCGCGGTGGTTATCTAAACATGGCCTCATTACCTGATTCAAGAAAGCGACTGCCCATGAGTCTTGTAGTGAACATATTATTATTGAGCTCTCTCCACACATATCATGAAGAAATACATAGATTATCCTAATCATTCTTAATTATCCCATGATGGTGGTGAATCCTACACTCCTTGAGAATCCCTCAATCATATCACACAAATACTTCATAAATACTTTCTTGCTTTAGTTTACTTTTGTTATTTACTTTGTTACTAGTTACTTTAAATCTCTCATGTTTACTATTCTAGCAACTTATAGTGTAGACTATTTCCAAACACCGTTGGGTGCAAACGCGGCCTCACTGATAAGTGGCTGGGGACTGTGTTATTGCCATTTGTAAACCTTCCATGGGATAACCCCATTGTTGATCGCAGGAACCCAAACATCAACTTGGCGCCATTGCCGGGGAGCACAACATTTGGTTATTACCTACCCACTCGCATATAGTTTATTTCCGTTTGTTTCTATTTACTGCTATTACTTATTTGAAAAGAACAAAAATATTATAGAACCAAAACCCCATAAGAATTTATAAAAAAACCTATAAAAACATTTGCTACTAATCATGTCTTCCGAGATTGCTATTTTTGAATAGATGAATCTCGCAATAGAAGAGAAGAAAGTTACAACTTTTGGATATTATATTATGACGGAAAATGTATTAGAAGAATGGGTTAATTGGTTGAAAGGCTATTCATCCACATTATATACCTCATACAATTTTACTTGTGAAGACTGCGGATCCAAAGATCATTTTAATTATCAATGTAAGCATACCGTTGATATCATATTAGCACTTTATAATGGGAATTATGAATTCTCTGCTAATATGGAGGTTTATGAGAGAGTACTTTTCACTGGTTGTTGTGAGTTTCTAGCTCGCATTAGTGATATAAAAAGAGAAGATGAAGTACTCGATAAGATCTATGGAATAGTATACCTTATATACTCTTATTGTATTGATAACTTTTGTGATAATGCAATATTGATTACTCACAAGAGGATAGCCGCGGAAGAGACTAACCTTTTGCATGACTCATAGAAGAAACAAGAAGAGGATGTACACCGCAGTTATGATACTACTACCACTGGTATGGATTTGTTTAACTTGTATTATCTGCTAGATGGTTGTGCAAAATCCTTTTGTAGTTCATATCATGAGACTTGTGATAAATGTATGGCAGTTGGGAACTTTAGTTTCAATGTTCCATTACTCTTGAAGAGTCCCTAGTGTATCACACTAGATATGAAGTCATAGAGTATTTGGTTTATAAAGGTGTCCATGATCTACTCTCAAAAGATTCAATCATGAGAAAGAGTAGTGATAGTATGCTTCATATGAAACATACCAACTTGTTACAAATGTTACAGTCTTATTGCCAAGAACATCTTAGTGGCAATCCACTTGTGGTAGAGAGTACGACATGGTTTAAATCCGTAGTGCTCGAAGATAACCATTTGCAGGAACCACAAGATAAAGAGGAGGAACAACAAAAATGTGAGGTTGACAAAGATTGGCACACTACAAATACTTTGTTTGATAATGATGCCTCCCTCTCTAGTAATGATTCTTATAATACTAAAACTAATTGTAATTATCTATAGAGGCCTTGTGCCTAGACACTCATGATGAGAGCATTACTAATGATGAACTAGAGATAAAATCTTGCTATGAATATTTTGATGCTAATATGCATGGACCTGATTTACTCCGTGTGGTAAAGGAAGAATACTATGAAGTGTTCCCCTACAATAGTAACCAAGGTAAAAGTTTAATAATTATATTTCAACATCTAATCCTTTGGTTGCAGCTACATAAGAAGGCATACTCACCACACTTGGTGCATCCACGCTATTTTGGAAGTGAGAACTTATTCATCTCTATGATGCCGATGCACCGCAAGAGGGTACGACTTTGACTGTACTCTACTATGAGATGCTCCAACCCTTTGCTGGAGAACTTATTTATCTCTATGATTTCCTATTAGAGTTGTGTTGGGACTATTTTCAAAAGGTAGAACTGTTTGTTGCCCTAATCACATGTTGCTTATCTTGGTTAAATCTTATTAACAAAAATATATGTATACTTGGTTTGGATGTTGGACTAATGTTTCAGGTCTATAATAAAAAAATTGGAGAAAATAACTTGTTCCGGAGCTTACAGTGAGTTTAACGAATAGCAGTACGGACAGACCCGTCCGTACCGCGCTCCTGTACCACTCATGTGACACATTGGAAGAAGCAGATTTTTTTCCAAAAAAGTTACTACATGCTTAATGAGCAACGGTATGGCGGGACATACCTGTACCATGCGCTTGTACCGAATTCGCTACAAGATGTAGAAGTTGAATAATTTCTAGAGGATTTAATGACCACCCATACGGGCGCAATCCACCCATACCACCCGGTCGTACCAAATTCGACGAGAGCCTTCAAGAGAGAGAGAGAGAGAGAGAGAGAGAGAGAGAGAGAAGAAATTAAGGAGAAGACGAGGTGCAGTATAGGCATACACCCATACCACGTGCCCATACCAAGGAGCAGCACCACGCAGGAAGGGAAAGGACGGGTAAAAAAAGATTATAGCCCTTCCAATATTTTTATTTTGACAACCTCAGGTCAGTGGACTACCTTCTACTTGTTCCATTATTCTTAATTTTCTTTTACCTGCCTTCGAAACTTCCTAGCCTATAATTCTCTATAGTGTTTCAAGTTTTTTTACTTTTATTTTCACGGTTGGGTGAATGAACTCCATTCGTACACCAAATATTTTGCTTTTACTTCGGTTTTTTTGTAGGGACTTGAACCTTGTATGATGACATGCATGGATTGTGCCAACCGTGCAAATACTTGCATAAGACACTTGGTTGTTTCAACTCAACCCTTCAACAAGGAAGTATTCATTGAACCAAATGTCCACGTCCATCAAAAGTGAGGTTATTTGTACCTCAATGGTAATGTGCATCACCCTTGATTTATTCAAGATTTGAGAGGTAACCACTTCTCGCACTCTCTTTTTGTAAATGCATTTTCTATTTTCTTTTGGTAATATATTCAAGTTTGGTTCTTGCAAAATTTCTAGCTTGTGGAAGTTACTTATGCATGTGTAGAATCTTGAGAAATGTTCTTGTTCGATGAAATTTTGTGCAATCATGTATCCCGCTGCTTTTGAATGCTTGCTTAGGTAAGTTATGTTTCATAGTTATATAAGGGATGCACTTACTTTTGTTAGGATTTGTAAGAGTTGACTTAGAGCTTTGATGCACTATGTTAAAATCTTTATCCAGCTTTAGAAGAATATTGTGATCCTCTAGAATAGATTTTCCATGATTTCTACACTTGAAATGAATAAAAGTATATTGATGAAGCCTCTAAATAATTTCTATAGTGATGTTTAATTGTCTTAAGAGTCTAGCCTTATAGATACTCAACCACATAGATTTATTGATAGACTTGATGGCAGTCTTAAAAGGAGTTGTTTGATTGAAATGAAGTTTAGCGGTGATTGAGATACATGCCAAAGCTAAACATTGTGGGTAAAAATGTGATATTATTTAAAGCTTACTTACATATTTTTGATGCACACCTTTGGATGCCAACAACTCCGCTAGCCTACGATCGATCAATGGTACAACCCCTCATTCTAGATATGAGTTAACGTCATGGGTAGCACCTATTATCGTAATGGGAAAAAGTATTGGTACTCTTGAAGGATGTGCAATATGCTTCTTAAAATATCACTCAATGATCCTTGTTGAAAACTATCTTTGAAATAAATAAAGATTCACACAAAACAGTATTTGGCATGGTCTCATTATTGCTACTACATGAATTTTCTTGAAAGACAACGAATGGAATATTAGTATTTGATAGTCTTGATCTATTGATGTGGGTTTACTAATGAGACACTCTAATTCTATGCTTCTTATGACATGATCTCTCACTCTTAATTTCTAATCCTTTACTTTACAAAAGTGGGGATAAAAAATATAAAAGGCATAATAGGAGGATTCACAATATTGCTCTCAAGCTAGATTTACTTTTAACATGGAGCATTGAAGTTGTAATTTATCTTTTATCGATTAACATAACTAATCTTGTGTTGCCTTGTACGAATATGTTCTATCTTAGTTTGAGCTTACAAGGAAAATAAGGATACAAGGCATCAATCTTCAATGGTAAGCTAGACGATAGCATTATTTTTTATAAACTCTTGCTCAAGGACGAGCAATGTTTATCTTCTGGAAGTTGATGGGTGCAAATATGATGCATATTTAAGCATACAAATTATTCATATTTTCACTCATCACATGCTATATCTAGCTACAACTATGCCCATTATGCATGATTACTAGTTCTCATTCATTTTCACATGGACTTTGCACAACTAGTAGTTTAGTAGTATTTTATTACGTTTTCCTTTTATTTGACTTGTGTGTAGATGCTATGGACACTCATGGACAAAAGGAGCCAAGAGGATACAATATGGAGGAGCTGCAGACACTAGATTTAGCCATTTGATGGGAGGAAAAGGTTGATTTTCCATCAACTCTAAATAAGATACAACACCATAGTATTGTATCCCTCGCCCATACGAATCCAATGAGCCAAATAACACTTCAGTCAGAGTTTGTATGAAGAAATGGCGGCCAAAACACTTCATCGTACATAGGGTTTAACGACCTGCGGTACGGACGGATCCCGACCTTTACCGTACGGTCATACCACCCTCCGACGGCTTCGTTTCTTCAATTAGAACAACACTTTTGAAGGCACAATGGGCATATTCGGCCCCGAGCTCCGTTGATTCGTGAAACCGACCTCCAGAATGCCTATTTAAAGAGGGGAAAACCTAGCCGCCATTGGGAGAGTCCACAGACTCCATAGGGGCGGACCCGTGCCGCTCCACCACGTCCATATCCGCCGCACACAAGATCTCCACCACCACACCACTCAATAGGAATAGGAGACTTGCATCTTGAAGGGCTATGCATCGATCTTCATCATCAATGTCTCCAACATCGACCCCCTTTGTTTACTTTGTTGTAATCCATACTCTATTGTGGATTTTGATACGTTGGAAACGTATCTATAATTTTTGATGCTCCATGCTTGTTTAGTATCTACTTTGCTTTACTTGTCTACACTTTGAGGTGATTTTTACATATTTTCTGGTACTAACCTATTAACAAGTTGCAACAGTGCCAGATACCTGTTTTCTGCTATTTTTGGTTTCAGGAAAGTTAGTAAAGAAATATTCTCGGAATTGGACGGGACAAACGTCAAAGTCAATTAATTTCCGTGGGGAACAAGAAGTCCAGAGGGGAGACGAGGAAGCGGTCCAGGGCATCCAGACCCCCCCAGGTGTGGCCAGGGGTGGGACCGTGCCTGGCTATGGTTTGGCCCCCTGGTCGCCTCCTAGGACACCCCTTTCGTGGGGAACAAGAAGTCCAGATGAGAGCTGGAGGGGCTGGCCAGGGGGGCCAGACCCACCCCAGGCGCGGGGTCAGGTGGACCCATGCCTGGGTAGGGTTTGGCGACCCTAGTCGCCTCCTGGACTCGCCCCTTCGCCTATAAGAAGCCCCCGATGCAGGAACTCTCAGTACCCGATCAGAAATCCACAAAACCGTCTGTGGCCACCACCACCATCATCCATAGATCGGGGGGAGGGGGATCTGAAGTTCTTCTCGACACCCTGCTGGAGGGGAGATCATCCCGGAGGCCTTCTCTTCGGTATGATTTGTGAGTAGTTCCACCTTGGACTATGGGTCCATGTAGTAGCTAGATGGTTGTATCTCCTCCTTTGTGCTTTCATGTATAGATCTTGTGAGCTCCATTCATGATCAAGATCTAACCTATTTGTAATCATGCATGTTGTGTTTGCGGGGATCCGATGGATATTGAGATTATTATGTTGGTTTGATTAATGGTTCTATCTTTATGATTCTATCATGTCTTTGTTGTTTGTGATCTTGCATGCTCTCCGTTGTTAGTGGTTATCTTGGCCAAGTAGTTGCTAGTGACTCCAAGAGGGAGTATTAATGCTCGATAGTGGGTTCATGCCTCTAGTTTCCAAGGGAAGTGACAGAAATCTCTTCGGTTGTAGATGTGCTGTTGCTAATAGGGAGAAAACAACGGTCTCTTGTTCATAGAACATGTGGACTGTTTACCTTACACACTTTGCTTAAAGCAGTTGTCTGTTGCTTGCAACTTAATACTGGAGGGGGTTCGGATGATAACCTGAAGGTGGACTTCTAGTCATAGATGCAGTTGGATGACGGTCTATGTATATTGTTGTATTGCCCAATCAACCTCACAGGATCTTTCTAGCTAGTAATTGCATTGTTATGCCTTGCTCAGTTCCTGTCAATTACCCCGCTGTAATTTGTTTACCCTTCATGCCATGTTGTTTATCTAAGGAGAGCACCTCTAGTGAACTATGGACCCCGGTCCAATCTTTACCATTGATACATCTTCCACTATTACTTGTTTACTTGTTGCAAACCATTATCTTCCACACCATACGTTTAATCCTTTGTTACAGCAAACCGGTGAGCTTAACAACCTCACTGATTCGTTGGGGCAAAGTCTTGAGTTTTTGTTGTGCAGGCCTCCACGTTGCCAGCAACACCTGTGTGATGTTTCCTTCCTCCTACTGGTTCGATAACCTCGGTTTCTTACTGAGGGAAACTTGCTGCTGTGCTTCTTCATACCTTGCTCTTGGGGTTTCCAACGAAGCGTTCCACGACAAGTATTGGGCGACATCAAGCTAATTTCTGGCGCCGTTGCCGAGGAGGATAAGGACGTCTTCACTAGGGGAGTACTTCACTTCCTTTCTCTTTACTTTGTTTCTTTTTCTTTGTTTTGTTTAGATCTTTAAAAAAAACCCAAAAAATTAGTCTAGTTTGGTTTGCTTGCCTTACTCAAAAACACAAAAAATCAGTTCCTACACTCTTGTTGGTGGTCTGTCATTGCCTTGCTTGGTCATGCTTTCCATCAATGGATGGATTCTTTGAAACTAGTGCTTATTGGCAAGGTGGGTTCACAGAAGAACAAAAGTATTATTATAAGGAACACCGTTTGTCACAAAAAGGGAAACACTTATGGGAACAAATTGATAAGTTGAATACTATTGCTAGAGAGGTGTGCTCCACTTATAATGTTACTTATTGCTTTAATAAAGCTTGCTGCTACAGGAGGTATAAACATCTACCCTTTCAATGTGAGTATAATTATAATGTTACCATATCTTCTTATGTTAAAGGAAATTATGACTTTTATGATGTGGAACAAATTGAAGAGTTTATTGCCTTCAAGGGTGCATTTGAACTTGCCAGTTTGCTTGAAAATACTGATGATGCACCTTATGAACATGAGGTTTATGAGATACTTAAATTTTGCTTTGAAAATTACAAGGAAGCAAATGGCTATTGTAACATCCCAAAAATACAAAACAAGGATCATCAAACTCTAATCACTAAAATTGGGGTTAACAAAAACTTTGATTAATTAAAATCATATGAATGCATGTGTGAATGAAATTATTTGACAATTGCATGAATGGACTTGTGTGATTAATCTAATTAGCAAGAAATGGTTTAAAGACAATTATAACATCATCTAGAACATTTCCAAACAGAAACAAATAAAGAGAAAATCAAAAACAAACCAAATAAAGCAAATGGTCATTTTTGCCAATCTTGTTCACTAGGTCACTTTGAGTGTTTCTAGTCCAAGATTTCAAACAGAAACTTTCCCAATTCTTTTCACCCCTTGATAGAACTAGTAAAAGTGAATCAAGGCCCACCTTTCAAACTTGCAGAAACATTTGGCAACCCCATTCAAATCACAATTCAAAATTGAATGTTATTCATATGTGAAGATCATCCATTTTCAAAACCCAACCAAACTAGTGACCCTTGACTAATCCAACTAACCAGACACTCCCTAGAATGTGCCTAGCAAACCCACAAAGTTTGAATTCAAAATTCAAATTTAAAGTTCTTGCGGCCATTTCATCAAACACCTTGCAGATTCAAATCGAATAAACAACAAACACTATAGTGTGTAGTAAAATTGGCCTAACTTGTTCCCTCTCTGGTTGCAACTAGACCTTAGTAGATCATCTAGCCCCTTTAACTATCTTTAGCACCACTGTAAGCAAGCCTAGCCATCAATGGTGAGCATGCCGAGAGCAAACTTGCCACCCCATTGTCACCAGCAAGCTAGCGGCCGCACTAGCCTCGCCAACCTTGTCTGGGACATGCAGCACCACCCACCGCCACTCTCTGTCCTAGCCTCGAGAAATGCCAGCCCTTGGACCACACGCCACTCCCATGCCAAACCTCTCTGCGACCATGCCGAGAGCGCGCCCGTGCACCACGCTCGACCAGCACCCACAGACCGCGCGCCACCCTAGCCGCTTGCAGGGATGATCGCTAGCACCGCAGCACCACGCCAGACATGCCCGTTCGCCGCCGCGCGGACCACGCGCGCTGTGCGCCATCAAAACCTCCATCGGAGCCGCCCAGAGCGTCGAAGCATTCCGACCGATCAGCACCGCCTCACGCCTCGCCACCACGCCGTTGAGCTTCGCCAGGTAACATAGCACCGCCCCTACCGTCGCCCATGCCGATAGCTACCTGTGTCGTCGACCACGACGAGCTCAACCCGCGCCCGATGGTCCCCTCTCGCCACTATAAATAGAGGCCTCCACCGCTCGTTTTCGCCACACCAGTTCACTCCCCTCTCACCCAGAACCACGTCACCTTGCTCCCGGAGCAAGGCGAGCAGCACATCGCCGGAATTTGGCCAGAGCCCGCCGCTGCTGGAGAAGAAGGAAACCATCGATTGGAGCCGCCCTAGGAGGAGATGCCGGTACCAGGAGAACCGCCATCGTCGAATTCGTCGTTCGCCCCCGTCGCCGACCCTCTCCTGAGCCCCGGTGAGCCTCTTACGACCCCCACCTTCCGCGTTAGGGTTCTGTCTCGCCGGCGCTGCCCGACGTGGACGATGAGCCGTAGTCGTTCGATTAGATTTAGATCGGCGGCCTAGATCACCCCGTTCCGCTTCGCCCCTCCCCGTCTCACTGACGCGTGGGAACAGTCACTTAACCAGCCCGCGTACGCGCTGTGTGTAATGGGCCGTCCCAGTAAAACATCCCGCATGACCCAACAATTCGAATTAAGCTTTACTCTTTTAATTTCAAACATAGTTCTGTACCTATATTTAAAAATCAACCCAGCTCGATTCACTAAACCAAAATGCATGAAACCAATTTTGGTAGAAAGGTACTGAAACACTTAATCCAAGCCCGTTGGATTCAAATCATTTGGATCTGTGGATCAACCATGGTAAACAGAACAAGGCGGAAGCTTTTCTGCATTCAAACATTTTTCAAAATTCAACCATAAAAGCTTTTGAGTTGATTCCAACTCTCAAAAATAAAATTTTATCCTACCTTTCAGAATATATAACAACATATGGGTTTACTTGGAGAAATAATGTTCAAGTAATAAAAGAATGCCACATAGGCATTTCTAGTCACTTTGTTTAATTAAAATAAAAAGGTTAAACCTTATTAAATTGTGACACCACTTTAAATCACATTCCCATGTACTGAAATATGTGGTGATGACATGTGTCAACATGATCCCATGTTTGAGTTGGAGAATATTAAATCTTAAGTAGTTTTTCAATGAGTAGAAATTACTTTTCTCAAATTAAAATAAATAAGACAAATGCTTTAATCCTTGTGATGTTAGTGATGATGCTAGATCATCTATAGTGCACCTTTGGGTGATGATTGAAAATAGTTAAGTATTGTTTGGTGATTGTGTACCTTGTATTTATTTATAGATGCTAGTACCGACCAAGGATACGAGGAGGAAGGAGGATACTACGAGGAGGAAGCCGAGGAGAACTTCAACCACTGCTCTGCACAAGGCAAGCTAACACTTGCAAGATACCCTACTTATGCAAGCATTACTACACCAGTTGACCTATGCAAGCTAATACTTGCTTGTTGCCATGATAACTATATGCCTTAAGCATATGTGATCATATCCACTTGATAACCCAATCCTAGTTTTACTTGCAAGCTTTATACTTTATTTCTTTATCAAAGCTTTCTCTTAGAGTTTACATAGTGAATTGTAGATACTAGAAGAATATTGGAAGGTAGCATAAAGAGCATAAAATTTGGCCTAAGTTAGATAATCTTGATGTCAACCTAAGGCATGAGATTGAACTTAGCAAATCTCCACTTGTGTACCACCCCTCATTAGGATTTACCACCACTTGTAGATGCTAGTGCTAAGTATAAAACTTGATCAAATTTAGATGTGAATACTTGGTGAAAATGGTTATGAAAACCTTAGAATTATGAGTCATTCTATTGAAATGTTTTCACATGTGTTTCTGAACACCAAATGATTTTGATGATGAAAATGATAAGGCATGAGCCTTAGCCCTTTATAAAACTGATGGTTGTCTGGATGCGATACCATTCCAATTTTATCGTACAACCACAATACCCGAAATTTGGGTAGGGATTGACTGGAAATTTATATACCTTAGTATGGGTTCCCTCGCGGCCAAGGTCTGAGTTGAGGCTACCTTGTGAAGATTGTCCACCTATGCAATACCCAAGATGACAACTGGTCATGGTTGGAAGACAAACTCACAGGAGAGGTGCCTATACTAGGGCATGTAACTGAAAGGTTAGGATTGATTATCCGCATACTGAGTATGGTGAATTCAGGATTTGTTCCTGACAGATGTATCGAATGTTGTGGTGAAAGTGTACAATCTCTGTAGAGTGTCAAACTATTCGAATAGCCGCGTCCGCGGTTATGGACAGTTGGAGTGGCCATACTGTTCCCCCGTCAGATTGTTTTCAAAATGACTTGTGAAATGAATTGTGACTTTGACTTGACCACAACAGAGTTGTGATATGAAATTCAAATTCCCACTTAGGTGTTATAAAACTTTGAACTAGTTTTTCTTTGCTTCTGAACTTAGTAGAGGTAAATCTGGCTTTTTGCAAAACAACCCTAGAGCTTAGTATCCTACTACAAAAACCCCCTTAACTTGTTAGTATTAGTTTGTGTAAGATCCCTCCTTTATAAAGGAAAAGGATCCCTGTGATTGCAATGCTAGTCCCTGGATCATTGCTAGCATCCACAGTTTAAGATGAAGTACACAGAAACAAAGGTCATTATTACAGTCATTCCAGAGACAAACATAGGCTTTACAACTCCAAGGCCACAGGCCTAGTACAAGAGTTTGAATAAGTAAATAAATAAAAGTCTTCATCTTCATGTGCCACAGGCAAACATGTTGAGTGTAGACTCATGACTCCTAATCCTCATCAGAGTAACCTGCAACATCACAAGTTACAGCCACAGTGGGTCAATACATTGGAATAGTATTGGCAAGTGATACCTTAGTATAATTTAGGTGGACTAGATACTATATGCAATTTGGCTAAGTGTAGCTTGGCTTGCTTGCTCAAAATAGGTTTTGCCTATTAGTTGAAATCACTAAGTTTTTCTTTGTCAAAACTTTTCCCAAGGAACCACCAATAGACTTTGAGGTCCTTCACCCTTGTTCACCCACAAGTTTTACTTAGAAATTGGGATGAGGAGATTCTTGATAGCTTCCATGTCTTGATGCTCAAGTTGTCCTTTTCCAGGGACATGGCTAAGTACTTAGATTCTTCCATCTGCAGAGGTTGTGCACTTTCCCCACCAGACTTGATTTTCACCAAGACAGGACCTTTCAGAATCCTTCCCTTATACCAAATGGACGCGCTCCAACCTATCATTCCCACTACCACCAACTGTCCAAATGGCTAAGTTCTAGCAACCTATGTGATCCAGGCAGAGCCCATATTGCCAAGTGGCTGCACTAGAAGCTTCTTAACACTTGGCCTCTAAAATATCTTTGTTCCTAGGTGGCTTTCCACAAGTGAGATACACAAGGTTCACCAGTCCCCTGGCCTTGTGTAACCACTCAACACAAACCATTCCTTCCATTCCACCCAGGTGTTTCATTTACTTAGTTGTTTTCTTAGGCAAAACATAAGTCCAAAGACTTAGAAATATTTTCATCATAGCATGTATATTTCACCAACCCTTGGTTGCTACTAGCTAGGCTAAGCATGGCATAGATAAGCATCTTTAACTTAGAAATTTCCTAGCAATTCTACAACTACTAGGATTTCCCAACATGGCATATAAGCAAAATATAGCATGCAAGACTAGCAAAATATTTCTAATGCTTAGTAGAAAACATAGGGATAAAAATATTCATGAAGCACCACTTGCCTTGGTAGTTTGGAGAGTAGCTACACTCCTCACAATCACAATCACTAGCACCAAAATCTACACAAAGAATCATAGCCACAAATCACATACAAAACATATACAAACAAAAATATATGAATGCATGCAATATGATATGTGATGATTTTTAAAACTCAACAAAGCAAGTGTACAGTACTGGTTCATAAACAAGTTCAAAACTTGCCAAACAACAATTATTTAAACCTTAAATCATTTCTTAAACAATTCATATACTCAAATTAGCCCTACACAAGTTTCTGTAAATAAAACTATTTTAACAGAAGCAAAACATTAAATACATTGCATATTTAGAAAGGGCTTGTTCTCCTTATTCCATTGATATAAAATTTGTCAAATTCTAACGTCGGGATCAAAAGTTATAGCTAAAACAAATTCAAACATCTAATAGATTCAAATCCTGTTTTTAAATCTAAACAGCTGCCACGCGTCTTATTCTGATTGGCCCGTACCGTTTCGCGTTGGATCACGCTTCTGAGCCATTAGATCTACTTAATCTGCACCGCCCAGATCTAACTATTCCGCTTCGTTAAGTGATCTAATTTCACGCGCTGGATCCAGATCCAACGGTCCTGGATCAAACGACCATAGCTGGGCGGCGCTGGCGGTGAGTACTGGCGGCGGCGAGCTCTACCTACGGTGGCGCGGCGCTACAGGTGGCTCTGGGGTTGTCGGAGATGCTTACCAGAAACGTGACGATGCGCTGATGCTCAACCTGGCGACAACTTGGCAAGGGGCGCACGGACACAGTCGCTGGAGCTCGTCGGAGTTGCGGGCGGCGTCTGTTGCTTGCTGTCGAAGTCGTTGCCGAGGCTCTGCGTCGACCTAGCACAAGCCAGAGGGTTTAGGAGATGCGCAAGGGCCTGGCTAACAAGACAGTACCAAAGGGGAGGCAAGGGGCGGTCTCATCTTACCTGAATCGCACGTCGGAGTCGAGCAGCGGCTCAGGTGCTCGCGGGTGAGAACGAGGACTTAGCTCTGGGTCATGAGAAAGCAAACGGAGAGCATTAGCGGATGCGCAAGGTCATGCTGGTCATAGTGGTTTGAACTAGAGGCAGAGGGGCGGTCTGTGCTTACCGAGATTCGTCGCCGGAGTGCGTCTGTCTGCGGCGGCGCAAGTGCAATTGCGGGAAGCCAGGGGCGTATCTGTCTGGCTTTGTTGGGGGAAATGGCCGCGAGGGGGAGGTGGTATTATAGCCAGAGCGGGGGCGAGGATCACGCGGCGTATCAATGGCAATTAAGCACGTACTGATTGCGGCGAGGTAACGGCGGAGCGAGCGTCGCGGCCGCGCGTGATTGACGACGAAGACGACGTGGTCGCAGGGTCCACTCGTCAGCGAGTTAAACAGAGAGAAGGTGGGGTCGTGTGGTCAGTGACCTAGTGGGTGTGTCCGCGAGTGACAGAGAGAGGGGGAACCCGGGTGGGCTTATTGGGCTGGATCCGTAGCTGGGCCAGATAGGTGGCGCTGGCCTTTTTCTATTTCTTTTCTCTTTTTCTTTTTCTGTTTTGATTTTCTGAAATGATTTTCAAATCCAAATCAAATGAGTTTGAATTCAAATCTTCTCTAGGTTTTTATACTGCAAACCTTGCACTCAAAAGTGTGTCAAACACTACTGTTATTCAAAACACTTTGATCAAATGAAAATAAAAATAAAACCAAGCCTTTATGATATATATACAATAGGCATAATATTTGTTTTATTTACTCATTTTGTTTTGAAACTTTGTTCAAACTTTTGTTGGTGCCTAAGTTTGAATTTCAAACCTTACTGAACCAAAACAAGTACTCTTCTCTTTGGAAGATAGCATTAAGGCTAGAGCAAACTTTACATGAAATAATAAGCATAAATGCTTCTGTTTTGAAATGAAAATCATATGATCATGGATGCATGGATGATATGCATGAGTTTGAAACATGATTTTAGGGATGTTACAAATCTAACCCCCTTAAGGTGAATCTCGCCCTCGATATTCGGATTGGCTAGCAAATAGGTGAGGGTGGTCTTTCCGAAGATCATCTTCTCTTTCCCATGTTGCTTCCTCTTCGGAATGATGGTTCCACTGAACTTTGCAAAACTTGATAGTCTTAGTCCGTGTGACTCTTTCTGCAGTCTCAAGAATCTTGATAGGTTTCTCTTCATAAGTGAGATCACTCTCCAACTGAACCTCTTCCAAAGGTATAGTATCCTTCAAAGAAGTTTCTT
Source organism: Avena sativa (assembly GCA_916181665.1). Lineage (NCBI taxonomy): Eukaryota > Viridiplantae > Streptophyta > Magnoliopsida > Poales > Poaceae > Avena > Avena sativa. The sequence continues at coordinate 116,688,112 of OV702281.1, forward strand.
CCATTTCTGGATGACATTTCTTAAGCTGACTCACATGAAACACATTATGAACAGCTGACAAAGACTCTGGCAGTCCAATTTCATAAGCAACTTCTCCTTTACGACTCAGAATCTTGAATGGTCCAACATATCTTGGGGCCAACTTTCCTTTGACTCCGAACCTCTTCACTCCACGAAGTGGTGACACTCTAAGATAGGCTCTATCACCCAATTCATAGGTGACTTCTCTACGCTTAGGATCTGCGTAGATTTTCTGTCGGGACTGTGCTATCTTCAATCTGTCCTTAACCAACTTGACCTTCTCTTCGGCTTCTTTGATAAGTTCTGGTCCGAACAAACTTCTTTCTCCCACACCATTCCATAACAATGGGGTGGTACATTTTCTCCCGTAGAGAAACTCAAATGGTGCCATCTCAATGCTGGCTTGATAGCTGTTGTTATAAGAAAATTCTGCGTAAGGCAGAATTTCATCCCAACTGGATCCATAGTCTAGGGCACATGCCCTCAACATGTCTTCAAGAATCTGATTAGTCCTTTCTGTTTGTCCATCAGTTTGAGGATGAAAAGCAGTGCTGAATTCCAACCTCGTTCCCAATGACTCATGTAGCTGTCTCCAGAAATGGGAAGTGAATTGAGTTCCCCTATCAGACACAATACTCTTGGGCACTCCATGTAGACATACAATTATACTCATATAGATCTTGGCCAACTTAGCACTTGTATAGGTTGTCTTCACGGGTATGAAATGAGCCACTTTAGTTAGGCGATCCACTACTACCCAAATAGAATCGTATCCTGACCGGGTCCTTGGTAATCCGGTAATGAAATCCATACCAATCTTGTCCCACTTCCAACCAGGAATAGGTAGTGGTTGAAGCAAACCTGCTGGTTTCTGATGTTCCGCTTTCACCCTACTACACACATCACATAAGGCAATATGTTCGGCGATGTCCTTCTTGAGATTATTCCACCAAAATCTTTCCTTCATGTCCATGTACATTTTGGTGTTACCCGGATGAATGGAATACGGTGAGTTGTGTGCTTCTTGCAAAATCAGTTTCCGAAGCTCCGGATCTTGTGGAACACAGATACGTTTCCCATGCCATAAAGTACCCTGTTTGTCTTCATGGAATCCTTTGGCTTTTACTTTGCCAATCTTTTCCTTAATATCTTCAATTTCCTTATCAGTCTTCTGGGCTTCTTTGATCTTGTCCAACAGAGTGGGTTGAACATCCAAAGAGATGAGATGTCCTTCGAGCACAATCTCCAATCTGGATCTCTAAATTGGGCACACAAATCATCTGGAAATTCTCCTTTAGTAAGGCCATTCACAAAAACCTTACGGCTTAGAGAATCCGCTACAACATTTGCTTTACCGGGATGGTATTGCAAACTTAAGTCATAGTCTTTGATGAGTTCTAGCCATCTTCTTTGTCTCATGTTAATTTCCTTCTGGGTGAAGATGTACTTCAAACTCTTGTGATCTGTGAACACTTCACATCAGTTTCCCAAAAGATAATGTCTCCATGTTTTGAGTGCATGGACAACAGAGGCTAACTCCAAATCATGAGTAGGGTAGTTCACTTCATGAGTTTTGAGTTGTCTCGAGGCATAAGCCACAACTTTTCCTTCTTGCATAAGTACTGCACCCAAACCATGGTGAGATGCATCACAATATACTTGGAAATCTTTCTCTAAATCTGGCAGACACAAGACTGATGTTGTCACAAGTCTCTTCTTCAATTCCTGAAAGCTGAGTTCACAACCCTCGGACCAAGTAAATTTCTTGTCTTTCTTTAGCAATTCTGTCATAGGCTTAACTACCTTGGAGAAATTCTCAATGAACCTTCTGTAGTAACCTGCTAAGCCAAGGAAACTACGAACCTCTTTCACTGACTTGGGAGATTCCCATTCAGTTACAGCTGAAACTTTAGCAGGATCAACTGCTACACCATCACCTGACACAACGTGTCCAAGAAATCCAACTTCATTTAGCCAAAATTCACACTTGCTGAATTTGGCATACAGTTTATGCTCTCTAAGCTTCTCAAGTATCAAACGCAAATGTCCCTCATGCTCTTCTTTGCTCTTGGAGTAGACTAAAATGTCATCGATGAAAACGACAACAAACTTATCAAGGAATTCCATGAACACCTTGTTCATCATATTCATGAAGTATGCTGGTGCATTGGTCAAACCAAATGGCATCACGGTATACTCATACAATCCATACCTTGTAGTGAAAGCTGTCTTAGGTATGTCTTGTTCCCTTATCTTGAGTTGGAAATAACCGGACCGGAGATCAATCTTTGAGAACACACAAGCTCCTTCAAGCTGATCAAACAAGTCATTGATTCTAGGCAAAGGGTATTTGTTCTTGATAGTCACCTCATTGAGTGAACGGTAATCTATGCATAACATTTGACTTCTATCTTTCTTCTCCACGAACAAAACTGGGGCTCCCCAAGATGAAGAACTTGGTTGAATAAATCCTTTCTGCAACTGCTCTCCAAGTTGTTTCTTGAGTTCTTTCAGTTCATCAACTGACATCTTGTACGGTCTCTTTGCTATTGGTCCAGATCCTGGTAGCAAATCAATAAGGAACTCCACATCTCTATCTGGTGGCATTCCCGGCAATTCTTCCGGAAACACATCCGGATATTCACTCTCAATTGGCACACTGTCTATGCTAACCCCCTTAAGAGAATTTAGCTTACTCCCTTTTGATTCAAAGTTAGACTTGAATTTAATCCGTTTTCTTTCCGGGGTTGTGAGTGCAACAGTACGATTAGCACAATCTAGTACTCATTCATACTTATCCATCCAATCCATTCCCAATATTACGTCCAGTCCTTGGGAATCTAGGATTATCAGACTCACTGGAAACTTATGCCTTCCAAACTCTATTACTAGATCCCGGCATCCAAGACTTACTATTATATCTCCACCTGGAGAACTAACTTTTATTGGACACCCAATGTTTTCTGTTGGAAACCCATTTCTATCAACAAATGCTTTTGATATGAATGAATGCGATGCTCCAGTATCAAAAAGAACAAATGCTCGAATAGAATTGAGTCTGAACTTACCAGCAACAGCATCAGGCTCCTCATAGATTTCCTCCACATTGATGTGGTTAACTTGCGCTTTCTGAAAAGGGTTGGGCTTGTTGGGTCCTTCAACTTTCTTTTCTGGGCATTCATTTGCATAATGCCCCATCTTCTTGCACTTGAAGCATTCAACCTGACTAATGTCCTTCTTGACAGGCTGGCTTCCACTACCACTTCCATTACCACTGTGGTGGCTCTTATATCCACCCTTGTGGTTCTTGTACTTGTCATTGTCATGACTACGGTGATGCTTGCTGTCATGACGGTTGTGGTTGTGGTGCTTGTTGAATTTCCCATGCTTGTGGGATCCTGAGCTTCCACTATCATCGTAATGGGAACGTTTGTGAGACGATCCCGAGCTGTGCTTGTCTGAGTGCTTTCTCTTCCTGCTTTCAACTTGCTTCATTTTGTTCTCCAAAATAGAAGCCTTATCACAAAGAGACTGGTATGTGGGAACATATGCCACAGCCAACTACAGGTTCAGCTCATCATTCAACCCTTCGAGGAACTTTTCTTTCCTCTTAGCATCAGTGTCAACTTCATCCGGTGCGTAACGCGCCAGATTGTTGAACTCCTCGATATATTCAGCCACGCTGCGGTGGCGCTGCTTCAGGTTATGAAACTCTTTATTTTTTAGACTCATCACTCCGGATGAGATATGAGCAGTGCGAAAGCCATCCTCAAAGATAGCCCATGTCACATCTTCTATGGGAGTGGTGATCTGGAAGTTATCGCACCAAGTGGTGGCTGGTCCTTCCAGCAAATGTGCTGCAAATCTGACTTTTTCTGCATCAGTACAGCCCACAGTTACCAAGTCCTTGTTCACAGAGCGTAGCCAATCATTGGCCACCATGGGATCAGTTGTTCTTGAGAACTTTGATGGCCTCAATCTCAAGAACCTGGTAAGCATGTCAAAACCCGGTGGGTTGTTGTTGTTGTTGTTGGTATTGTTGTTATTGTTGTTGTTGTTGTTGTTTTGGTTCTGGATGAACGTCGTCATCATTTGCATCAGCTGAGTCTGAGCTGTCATCATTTGCTGCATTTCTGGAGTGATGTTGTTGTTGTTGGGGTTGGGATTGGCACGACGAGGAGGCATCTATGGTTTGTTCAATAGAGATAAGAATGAGATACCCATAGATGTTTCATGCACAATACATCACATAAACAATCACAAAACATGCATCATAGCAATAATAGTTCAACAATAAAAACGACAAGTTCGCAAAGTAAACACACCAATAACAAGCCATCCACATGTTGGATGGTCATTGTGACACAAATAAAGTATGATAAATAAATGATAAATGAGTAGTCAAATCTACTCCTCGGCATCAACCTCCTCCTCAACAAAGGTAAGACCTGCATTCTCCATTGCGGTCTTGTATTCCTCGACATTGACGGTCAAGGTCTCTATTTTGGCTTTGAGAGCCCTCTTCTGGGAACAAAGCCTCTCAATCACTGTCTGCTGATGCTCGAGCTCGAAGTCCTTGGCCTGCAGTTCTTCAGTCATGTCCCGGATCTTCTTGTTCCTATCCTGGACTCGCTTCTCCTGACTCTTGAACTTTCTGTCCTGGCTCTCGAACTTTTCCTCCATCTCCTTGACTATCTCATCTTGCTCCGCGAAGAGCTTGTCCTTCTCGCGAAGCTGCACCTGGAGTTCGTCATTGTTGAGCATGACGTTGGTCCTATCAGAGTCCACGTGCCTAATGAGAGCCTCTAAGTCCTGGAGGTATAGGCAAATCGGCTCCGCTGTCTCCCTCGAAGTGTCCTCGAAGTCGATGGACTCTCCATCCTCATCACGTCTATCGAAGACGTGGAAGTGAGTACCTCTAACCTGTCGAGAGTGTCTCCCTAGCAGACGTCCTATTAGATCCTGCATGACTACCTCAAGGCCTCTCTCCTTGTCATCGTGCATGAGCTTGAAGATGATAGCCTCCGTGGTAGGCTCAGTCTGGCGTCCGGGCTGATTAACCTTGAAAACCCAAAGGTCTTTTCTCTCAAACTTGGTGAGGGGAAGCACCATGATGATAGGAAGAGGGAGATTGAGCAAAGTAGTGAGCTTAACAATACGAGGACCAAAGCGAGTTCCCTGGAACTCCTCAACAGTGCTGATGGTAACATTAGGCATCTATTTATAAGAAAGAAAAAGTTAGAACAACACAATTTAAGATAAAACACAAGGCAAAGCATCACATGCATATCTTTGGAAATCAAAACACACAAGTCATGGCATACATGAATCCATTACATCAACCAAGGTTCAACTTATTTCAAGCAACATTTGGAAAATAAGGTGATAAGTGGTGGTCCAACTAACGAAGTACGTTTACAATCCTATCTCACTGGATCTGTTGGCTAACATAATGTTTCTAGAAGCAATCAGCCTATCTTGCTCACATGACTCCATCACTAAGTCTATAATGTCTCCTCTTAAGGTTTGGTTGGTAGCCTCCAACTCTTGGGTATGTTTCTTCTCTTCTTTTAGGCTATTTTGGATGTTGAACATTCTGCACTTGACTCTTTCACCAAGTTCTTTGATGGTCTTCCAAGCTGCATCCCTTGCTGAGTCAAAGAATTGGTGAACATGCAAAACCTGAGTCCTTGTGGTTGTCTTCCTTATTTTTCTACAAGTAAAGTTGCACCCACCAGTACTCAACTCCTTCATCCATCACAGGAAAACCTTTGTACACGGCTGCACCATGTATTTTCATTGCAACCATGAGGTCCTTGAGAGCCTTGGGGAATTCTGTCTCACACTCCAAAGTCATTGTCATGAGTGGTCCTTTCCTCACGGCTTCGTTGATGGAGTTCATCTACAATTAGAGATGAGAAAGAAGATTAGAAAAGTTTACGAGAAGAATAGACAAGTGTAGAAGTTGTTGAAATTTTTTCCTTAGTGGTTTCCAATCCTAGGGTCATAATCCTACAGGCAACACAGTGCTCTGATACCATCTGTAAGATCCCTCCTTTATAAAGGAAAAGGATCCCTGTGATTGCAATGCTAGTCCCTGGATCATTGCTAGCATCCACAGTTTATGATGAAGTACACAGAAACAAAGGTCATTATTACAGTCATTCCAGAGACAAACATAGTCTTTACAACTCCAAGGCCACATGCGTAGTACAAGAGTTTGAATAAGTAAATAAATAAAAGTCTTCATCTTCATGTGCCACAGGCAAACATGTTGAGTGTAGACTCATGACTCCTAATCTCATCAGAGTAACCTGCAATATCACAAGTTACAGCCACAGTGGGTCAATACATTGGAATAGTATTGGCAAGTGATACCTTAGTATAATTTAGGTGGACTAGATACTATATGCAATTTGGCTAAGTGTAGCTTGGCTTGCTTGCTCAAAATAGGTTTTGCCTATTAGTTGAAATCACTAAGTTTTTCTTTGTCAAAACTTTTCCCAAGTAACCACCAATAGACATTGAGGTCCTTCACCCTTGTTCACCCACAAGTTTTACTTAGATATTGGGATGAGGAGATTCTTGATAGCTTCCATGTCTTGATGCTCAAGTTGTCCTTTTCTAGGGACATGGCTAAGTACTTAGATTCTTCCATCTGCAGAGGTTGTGCACTTTCCCCACCAGACTTGATTTTCACCAAGACAGGACCTTTCAGAAGCCTTCCCTTAGACCAAATGGACACGCTCCAACCTATCATTCCCACTACCACCAACTGTCCAAATGGCTAAGTTCTAGCAACCTATGTGATCCAGGCAGAGCCCATATTGCCAAGTGGCTGCACTAGAAGCTTCTTAACACTTGGCCTCTAAAATCTCTTTGTTCCCGGGTGGCTTTCCACAAGTGAGATACACAAGGTTCACCAGTCCCCTGGCCTTGTGTAACCACTCAACACAAACCATTCCTTCCATTCCACCCAGGTGTTTCATTTACTTAGTTGTTTTCTTAGGCAAAACATAAGTCCAAAGACTTAGAAATATTTTCATCATAGCATGTATATTTCACCAACCCTTGGTTGCTACTAGCTAGGCTAAGCATGGCATAGATAAGCATCTTTAACTTAGAAATTTCCTAGCAATTCTACAACTACTAGGATTTCCCAACATGGCATATAAGCAAAATATAGCATGCAAGACTAGCAAAATATTTCTAATGCTTAGTAGAAAACATAGGGATAAAAATATTCATGAAGCACCACTTGCCTTGGTAGTTTGGAGAGTAGCTACACTCCTCACAATCACAATCACTAGCACCAAAATCTACACAAAGAATCATAGCCACAAATCACATACAAAACATATACAAACAAAAATATATGAATGCATGCAATATGATATGTGATGATTTTTAAAACTCAACAAAGAAAGTGTACAGTACTGGTTCATAAACAAGTTCAAAACTTGCCAAACAACAATTATTTAAACCTTAAATCATTTCTTAAACAATTCATATACTCAAATTAGCCCTACACAAGTTTCTGTAAATAAAACTATTTTAACAGAAGCAAAACATTAAACACATTGCATATTTAGAAAGGGCTTGTTCTCCTTATTCCATTGATATAAAATTTGTCAAATTCTAACGTGGGGATCAAAAGTTATAGCTAAAACAAATTCAAACATCTAATAGATTCAAATCCTGTTTTTAAATCTAAACAGCTGCCACGCGTCTTATTCTGATTGGCCCGTACCATTTCGCGTTGGATCACGCTTCTGAGCCGTTAGATCTACTTAATCTGCACTGCCCAGATCTAACTATACCGCTTTGTTAAGTGATCTAATTTCACGCGCTGGATCCAGATCCAACGGTCCTGGATCAAACGACCATAGCTGGGCGGCGCTGGCGGTGACTACTGGCGGCGGCGAGCTCTACCTACGGTGGCGTGGCGCTACAGGTGGCTCTGGGGTCGTCAGAGATGCTTACCAGAAACGTGACGATGCGCTGATGCTCAACCTGGCGACGTCTTGGCAAGGGGCGCACGGACACAGTCGCTGGAGCTCGTCGGAGTTGCGGGCGGCGTCTGTTGCTTGCTGTCGAAGTCGTTGCCGAGGCTCTGCGTCGACCTAGCACAAGCCAGAGGGTTTAGGAGATGCGCAAGGGCCTGGCGAACAAGACAGTACCAAAGGGGAGGCAAGGGGCGGTCTCATCTTACCTGAATCGCACGTCGGAGTCGAGCGGCGGCTCAGGTGCTCGCGGGTGAGAACGAGGACGTCGCTCTGGGTCATGAGAAAGCAAACGGAGAGCATTAGCGGATGCGCAAGGTCATGCTGGTCACAGTGGTTTGAACTAGAGGCAGAGGGGCGGTCTGTGCTTACCGAGATTCGTCGTTGGAGTGCGTCTGTCTGCGGCGGCGCAAGGGCAATTGCGGGCAGCCTGGGGGCGTATCTGTCTGGCTTTGTTGGGGGAAATGGCCGCGAGGGGGAGGTGGTCTTATAGCCAGAGCGGGGGCGAGGATCGCGCGGCGTATCAATGGCAATTAAGCGCGTACTGATTGCGGCGAGGTAACAGCGGAGCGAGCGTCGCGGCCGCGCGTGATTGACGACGAAGACGACGTGGTCGCAGGGTCCACTCGTCAGCGAGTTAAACAGAGAGAAGGTGGGGTCGTGTGGTCAGTGACCTGGTGGGTGTGTCCACGAGTGACAGAGAGAGAGAGGGGGAACCCGGGTGGGCTTACTGGGCTGGATCCGTAGCTAGGCCAGATAGGTGGCGCTGGCCTTTTTCTATTTCTTTTCTCTTTTTCTTTTTCTGTTTTGATTTTCTGAAATGATTTTCAAATCCAAATCAAATGAGTTTGAATTCAAATCTTCTCTGGGTTTTTATACTGCAAACCTTGCACTCAAAAGTGTGTCAAACACTACTATTTATTCAAAACACTTTGATCAAATGAAAATAAAAATAAAACCAAGCCTTTATGATATATATACAATAGGCATAATATTGGTTTTATTTACTCATTTTGTTTTGAAACTTTGTTCAAACTTTTGTTGGTGCCTAAGTTTGAATTTCAAACCTTACTGAACCAAAACAAGTACTCTTCTCTTTGGAAGATAACATTAAGGCTAGAGCAAACTTTACATGAAATAATAAGCATAAATGCTTTTGTTTTGAAATGATTTGTTTGAAATGAAAATCATATGATCATGGATGCATGGATGATATGCATGAGTTTGAAACATGATTTTAGGGATGTTACAGTTTGCGAGTAATTAAAGAGTACTCATGGCTTTGTCCCTTGGTATTCCCGTGGCCAGACTATGAAGATGAGTATCAGGATGACGGACCCCAGGAAGGTTACGACAACTAGGATCATCTCCCATCGTTAGCATTGCCTGTGACCCCGAAGATGGAGCTTCGCCTACGCTATCGTTACTATTACGTTATTCCGCTGCTTGAGTTGTATTAAGAACTTGATCATGAGATCCTTATTTGTGTAAGACCTTATGTATGGTTTGTAATGGATGATGTACTGTGATATCCAAATCTGTTATGTATCGCAAAAATGGTAATCCTGGGATTGCGATGTATGGCATAACAGGCATCTGGGATTAAAAATCCGGGTGTTGAAAAGTTGCTATCAGAGCCATCCTAACCATAGGGGACCCTAGTTGGAATGGACGTTTGAATCAAAAACTTAGTTTCAAAACCAAAGGAAAAGAGTATTTACAAAAACTTATTCTCATTCTTATCACTTGGATTCTTTCATGAAAATTTATGTTCCTCAAAAATTCTTGCAAAATACATAAAATTTGACACACTTGATCACTCTACTAACTTACTCATCCTATATTCTTATAGATGGACGTGAAGTACAACAAGTTTTATCAGTTGGGGAATGGAGGATACCTCATCTTTGAGCGTGACTTGGACCAGCTTTTGGAACTTCTGGAGCGTCCGCACCCCGAGTTCTTCGGAGCTCAGCTCAATGATCAGGAAGGAGAAGAGCTATAGTGGTTAGTTGTTGCAAGTCTCCAAGGGAAGATTGAACCTCCCACTGCGGAGGGAATTCAGTTCACCTTAAGAGAGAACAACTGGCTCGATGGACTGGTCAGGGCAATGCAGGAAGCTCTTGCCCGCCTGTGTGGGCAGAGAATCAATCAGATCAAGGGTACCCGTTTTGAGTTATACCCAAGGTGTGATGTTATGGGACAGCCACTGGAGGCCCCACATCATCTCGAGCTGAAGAGTCAAGTGGACCACCTCAGCTTCATGATGTACGATCGTCAAAAGGAGTTGGACAATGCCCGTGCCTACGCCAACCACAAGTACGCCATCGCCAAGAAGAAGGATCAGACCCTCGGCATGTTAGTGAAGGATCGCAAGTCTCGTCGCCGTCAGCTCTACAAGAAGGAGCGCATCATTGCCCGTCTTCGCCACCGGATCACGGATTTGGAGGAGACCATCCACAAGAGAGACATGCAGTTGAAGGAGAGGGAGAATGCTGGAGAAGACCTTCGTGGAGACCCCTACTCCTATCTCAGCGATGATGATGACTTTTTGGAGGATCAGGCCATGGACTTATTCACCGATGAGGATGATTTCGCCTTCATCGATGACGATGATGATGAGGATGATGAGTACACTGACTCCGAGGAGTAGTAGCACTTGAGCACTAGCATTAGTGAATTGTATTCGGTCCCACTGTATCGTAGATTCCAGAATGGTTCTTAAAACCATCTGTTTTCTTTGTTGGTGTGTGTGTTGTATCATGTGCTATGAATGAATGAATGAAAAGCAAGTTGAAAAAAAATCTAAGTCAACCTTTAAAAACTTTTAAACAACCTCTGAACCTTAGAAATTTCCCTCTTTTCTCATGATCTATCTAAATCTTCAGATGCCTCGCGGAGGAGGCGGTTCATCCCCGGACCCGATGTTGCAGATCTTGCAAATGTTGGTTTCTGACCGCGAAGCTGAAAGAGCCGAACGTCAAGCCAACCTAGACACCCTTCAACACATAGCTCAGATGGCCAAAAACAATCAAGGCCAAGGAAATCAGGACAACCATGGATCAAAGCTCAAGAATTTGCAGAACACCAATCCACCTGTTTTCACTAAGTCAGAGGAACCCCTAGTTGCAGATGATTGGCTGCAAACAATGGAGAACAATCTGGAAGTCGCAGGAGTGGAAGCTAAGGAGAAAGTTCTGTTCGCTACCCACTATCTAGCCGGAGATGCAAGAGCATGGTGGAACAGCATTCATGCATTGTCCGAAGGTCAGATGATGACTTGGGAGGAATTCAAGGTCAAGTTCAGCAGAACCCATGTGCCACCGGGTTTAATCAAGAGGATGAGAGATGAGTTCAGAGAACTGAAGCAAGGAAGGATGACCGTAGTGGAATACCGTGACAAATTCTTGTCATTAGCTAGGTATGCCCCGGATGAGATCGACACTGAAGCCAAGAAGAAAGAGAGATTCCTGAATGGTCTGCACGATGAGATGCAGACGATGTTAGTCAATATTCCCTTTGCTGATATTGAAGCCCTAGTCGACTCTGCCATTCAGATGGAAGGAAAGATCAACCAAGCCAATGAGGACCACAAGCGCCGCATGATGCATCAGCCCAGAACCCATCATACCCCAAAGTATCGCCCCAACCCATCTCTAGGATTTGCCCCGAGAACCAACAGACCCCCTATGAACCGTCCGACCTATCCCAACCGTGGAAACCCAAGGCCCGGAGGAAACCACAACAACCCAGGCAACTCTAGCAATTTCAACCGTGCACCACCCAAGTTCAACAACAACAATGCCGCCACCAACACCAACACTGCCCCAAGGACTGGAAGCAATGCTGTGCCTATAGCAGCAAAGGACAAGTCGCAAGTGACTTGTTATGAATGCGGAACCAAGGGTCACTACTCCAATGAGTGCCCCAAGAAGAATGCCGCAGCCCGCAATGCAAATGCCCCAGCTCAGCAGCAGCGTCGTGTTCAGCCCGAAAGAAGGTTCGCCCCAGGGAATTCGCTCAACCGCAATGGCCGTCTCTTTCTCATGCATGCTGAAGAAGCCTAGGAAGCGCCAGACGTCGTGCTGGTTATGTTTTCCGTTAACTCAGTACTTGCAAGAGTGTTGTTTGATTCTGGAGCATCGCACTCATTTGTCACTAAAGAATTTGCATGCACTAGTAAGATTCAACCAACCAAATTGAAGCATGTTATGATTGTTCAAATCCCCGATTCAACCACCAAAGCTAGGCAAATTTGCAAAGCTGTCCCTATCTAAATCCAGGGCATAGATTTTTATGCTAATCTAATAGTACTCGGAACTAAAGGTTTGGAAGTAGTACTAGGAATGGATTGGATGTCCAAACATATAGGATTAATTGACTGTGCCAAGAAAGCCATAACCATGACTAGTACAGCCGGAGTATCAGTCGAGCATGTATCTAAAACCTTGCCTCGTCAATTCAAGTGCACCAAGAGTATAGCCCAGCCCACCATTGACCAAGTCCGGATAGTATGTGAATACCCCGATGTATTTCTAGATGTTTTGCCCGGTATGCCCCCAGATCGGAATATCGAGTTTATCATTGAACTAATACCTGGAACCGGACCCATAGCCCAGAGACCATATAGTATGAACCCGTCTGAACTAGCAGAACTGAAGAAGCAACTAGATGCCATGCTGGAAATTGGATTGATTCAACCAAGTGCGTCACCATGGAGATCACATGTATTGTTTGTGGACAAGAAATATGGAGGTAACCATTTGTGTACGGATTACCAGAAGTTGAATGATGTCATTATCAAAAACAAATACCCGTTGCCAAAGATAGAAGATTTGTTTGACCAGTTGACTGGTGCCAAAGTGTTTTCTAAGATTGATCTTAGAACTGGCTATTATCAACTCAAGATTCATGCAGAGGATATTCCAAAGACTACCTTTACCACCAGATATGGATTATACGAGTATACTGTCATGTCTTTTGGATTAACCAATGCCCCCGCTTATTTCATGAATCTCATGAATAAGATTTTTATGGACTTCCTAGATAAGTTTGTCGTTGTTTTCATCGATGACATTCTGATTTATTCCAAATCAGAAGAAGAACATGAGCTACACCTAAGGACCATTCTTGGAACCCTTAGAGAGCATCAGTTGTATGCCAAGTTTAGCAAATGTGAATTCTGGTTACAGGAGGTAGGATTCCTCGGACATATCGTATCAGCTGGAGGAATTGCCGTTGACCCTGCAAAGGTGAAGGATGTCGAAGATTGGCAAGCCCGAACCACTCAAACCCAAGTTCGTGCCTTTCTCGGATTAGCGGGATACTACCACAAGTTCGTAGAGGAATTCCGAGTATCGCCAGACCCATGACCCAATTGCTGAAGAAGGACAAGAAGTTTGAATGGACGGACAAATGTGAAGCGAGTTTTCAAGAACTCAAGAGGAGATTGATTTCAGCCCCCATCTTGATCATGTCGGATATCACGAAGCCCTTCGATGTGTATTGTGACGCATCCAAGATCGGCCTAGGATGTGTGCCAATGCAAGGAGGAAAAGTTATATCCTATCTATCTCGACAACTGAAGCAGCATGAACAAAACTACCCAACCCATGACCTCGAACTCGCAGCCGTAGTTCTAGCCCTGAAGACATGGAGGCATTACCTGATGGGAAACCGTTGTGATATTTACTCGGATCACAAGAGCCTGAAGTATATATTCACTCAGAAGGAGCTAAATATGAGACAGAGAAGATGGATCGAGCTAATCAAGGACTATGATCTAGACATTCACTATCACCCCGGTAAAGCCAATGTGGTAGCATATGCCCTGAGCATATTGCCATGCCGCTTAAACTCCATGATTTTGAAGGAGCAACCAAGTTTGCACAAAGAGATGGAAGATTTCCGAATGGAATTAGTGAGTGAAGGATTTTTGGCTAGCATGGAACTTCAACCCACTTTGATCAGTCAGATCAAATAGGCGCGGAAAGGAAATGCTAGTATCGACGGAATCAAGCATCGTATCGGTACAAGCAAAGTACCCGGATTCACGGAAGATGAAGAAGGAGTTCTGTGGTACAAAGGACGCCTTTGTGTACCCGCATATTCAGAATTGAAAGAAGTGATTTTGAAAGAGGCCCATGATACTCTTTATTCTATCCACAACGGAGGAACGAAGATGTATCAGGATATGAAGGAACAATTTTGGTGGCATAAGATGAAGAGAGAAATCGGAAGCTATATCGCCAAGTGTGATATATGTCAGACGGGACATCAAAGACCCGCTGGACTGTTGCAACCTCTTTAGAATTTCGGAATGGAAATGGGATTCAGTTGGAATGGACTTTATCACCGGATTACCTACTTCTAGTAGGGGAAATGACTCTATCTGGGTCATAGTTGACAGATTGTCCAATGTCGCCCATTTCTTACCAGTCAAGACCACATACCAGAGTTCGAAGCTAGCGGAGTTATACATCGCTAGAATCATAAGTTTGCACGGAGTCCCCAAGAACATCATATCGGATCGAGGCAGTTTACCTCGAGATTCTGGAAGAAAGTCCAAGAAGGTTTAGGAACCCGACTAGATTTCATCACAGCGTATCACCCTCAGACTGATGGACAAACGGAGCTAGTAAATCAAATACTCGAAGATATGTTGAGAGCATGTGTGCTAGAGTATGGATCTAAATGGGAAGACTGTCTACCTTTCGCAGAATTTTCTTACAACAACAGTTATCAAGCTAGTCTGCAAATGGCCCCATTTGAGTTTATGTATGGAAGGAAATGTCGCACCCCTTTGAATTGGTCGGAAGTAGGAGAGAGTCAGATTTTCGGACCCGATATCCTACGAGAAGCAGAAGAAAAAGTTCACAAGATTCATGAGCACCTCAAGACCGCCCAGTCAAGACAAAAGAGTTACGCCGATAAGAGACGTCGAGACCTTGCTTTCAATATTGGAGATTTTGTGTATCTTAAAGTGTCGCCATTGAAAGGAATGCAACATTTTCAGCTGAAAGGAAAGTTAGCCCCTAGATATATCGGACCCTTCAAGATTTTGAATCGTCGGGGAGAAGTATCATATCAATTGGAACTGCCAGAAGAAATGTCAGCCGTGCACAATGTGTTCCATATATCGTTACTTCGCAAATGCCTCGAAGTTCCGGAGAAGACTGAAGTTTTCAAGAATATTGATCATCGGACCATAGAAATCAATGATGACCTGACCTATCCCGAAGTACCCATCCGTATTTTAGAAGAAGCTTTCAGGACCACCAGGACCCGAAGCATCAAGTTTCTCAAGATTCAGTGGAGCAACCACACTAAAGAAGAAGCTACCTGGGAGCGCGAAGATCACATCAGGACGGAGTTTCCCGATCTATTTAAATCCTAGGTAATATTTTTCGTCCTTTTTCAAATCTCGGGACGAGATTTTTTTAAGGGGGGAAGGTTTGTAACATCCCAAAAATATAAAACAAGGATCATCAAACTCTAATCACTAAAATCAGGGTTAACAAAAACTTTGATTAATTAAAATCATATGAATGCATGTGTGAATGAAATGATTTGACAATTGCATGAATGGACTTGTGTGATTAATCTAATTAGTAAGAAATGGTTTAAAGACAATTATAACATCATCTAGAACAATTCCAAACAGAAACAAATAAAGAGAAAATCAAAAACAAACCAAATAAAGCAAATGGTCATTTTTGCCAATCTTGTTCACTAGGTCACTTTGAGTGTTTCTAGGCCAAGATTTCAAACAGAAACTTTCCCAATTATTTTCACCCCTTGATAGAACTAGTAAAAGTGAATCAAGGCCCACCATTCAAACTTGTAGAAACATTTGGCAACCCCATTCAAATCACAATTCAAAATTGAATGTTATTCATATGTGAAGATCATCCATTTTCAAAACCCAACCAAACCAGTGCCCCTTGACTAATCCAACTAACCAGACACTCCCTAGAATGTGCCTAGCAAACCCACAAAGTTTGAATTCAAAATTCAAATTTAAAGTTCTTGCGGCCATTTCATCAAACACCTTGCAGATTCAAATCGAACAAACAACAAACACTATAGTGTGTAGTAAAATTGGCCTAACTTGTTCCCTCTCTGGTTGCAACTAGCCCTTAGTAGATCATATAGGCCCTTTAACTATCTTTAGCACCACTGTAAGCAAGCCTAGCCATCAATGGTGAGCATGCCGAGAGCAAACTTGCCACCCCATTGTCGCCAGCAAGCTAGCGGCTGCACTAGCCTCGCCAACCTTGTCTGGGACATGAAGCACCGCCCACCGCCACTCTCTGTCCCAACCCCGAGCAATGCCAGCCCCTGGACAACACGCCATGCCCATGCCAAAACTCTCTACGACCATGCCGAGAGCGCGCCCGTGCGCCATGCTCAACCAGCACCCACAGACCGCGTGCCGCCCTTGCCGCTTGCAGGGATGATCGCCAGCACGCCAGCACCCCGCCAGACATGCCCGTTCGCCGCCGCGCGGACCACGCACGCTGTGCGCCATCAAAACCTCCGTCAGACCCGCCCAGAGCGTCGAAGCATTCCGACCGATCAGCACCGCCCCACGCCTCGCCACCGCGCCGTTGAGCTTCGCGAGGGAACATAGCACCGCCCCCTACCGTCGCCCATGCCGATAGCTGCCTGTGCCGTCGACCATGACGAGCTCAGCCCGCACCCGTCGGTCTCCTCTCGCCACTATAAATAGAGGCCTCCACCGCTCGTTTTCGCCACACCAGTTCAATCCCCTCTCACCCAGAACCACCTCACCTCGCTCACGGAGCAAGGCGAGCAGAACATCGTCGGAATTTGGCCGGAGCCCGCCGCTGCTGGAGAAGAAGGAATCCATCAATTGGAGCCGGCCCAGGAGGACCTGCCAGTACCAGGAGGACCGCCGTCGTCGACTTCGTCGTTCGCCCCAGTCGCCGACCCTCGCCTGAGCCCCGGTGAGCCTCCCACGACCTCCACCTACCGCGTTAGGGTTCTGTCTCGCCGGCTTTGCCCGACGTGGACGATGAGCCATAGCCGTTCGATTAGATTTAGATCGTGCAGCCCAGATCACCCCGTACCGCTTCGCCCCTCCCCGTCTCACTGACGCGTGGGGACAGTCACTTAACCAGCCCACGTACGCGGTGTGTGTAATGGGCCGGACCAATAAACATCCCGCACGACCCAACAATTCAAATTAAGCTTTATTATTTTAATTTCAAACATAGTTCTGTACCTATATTCAAAAATCAACCCAGCTCGATTCACTAAACCAAAATGCTTGAAACCAATTTTTCTAGAAAGGTACTGAAATGCTTAATCAAAGCCCGTTGGATTCAAATCATTTGGATCTGTGGATCAACCATGGTAAAAAGAACAAGGCACAATATTTTCTGCATTCAAACATTTTTCAAAATTTAACCATAAAAGCTTTTGAGTTGATTCCAACTCTCAAAAATTACATTTGATCCTACCTTTTAGAATATATAAAAACATATGGGTTTACTTACAGAAATAATGTTCAAGTAATAAAAGAATGCCACATAGGCATTTCTAGTCACTTTGTTTAATTAAAATAAAAAGGTTAAACCTTATTAAATTGTGACACCACTTTAAATCACATTCCCATGTACTGAAATATGTGGTGATGACATGTGTCAACATGATCCCATGTTTGAGTTGGAGAATATTAAATCTTAAGTAGTTTTTCAATTAGTAGAAATTACTTTTCTCAAATTAAAATAAATAAGACAAATGCTTTAATCCTTGTGATGTTAGTGATGATGCTAGATCATCTATAGTGCACCTTTGTGTGATGATTGAAAATAGTTAAGTATTCTTTGGTGATTGTGTACCTCATATTTATTTATAGACGCTAGTACCGACCAAGGATACGAGGAGTAAGGAGGATACTACGAGGAGGAAGCCGAGGAGAACTTCAACCACTGCTCTGCACAAGCTAAGCTAACACTTGCAAGATACCCTACTTATGCAAGCATTACTACACCAGTTGACCTATGCAAGCTAATACTTGCTTGTTGCCATGACAACTATATGCCTTAAGCATATGTGATCATATCCACTTGATAACCCAATCCTAGTTTTACTTGCAAGCTTTATACTTTATTTCTTTATCAAAGATTTCTCTTAGAGTTTACATAGTGAATTGTAGATACTAGAAGAATATTGGAAGGTAGCATAAAGAGCATACAATTTGGCCTAAGTTAGATAATCTTGATGTCATCCTAAGGCATGAGATTGAACTTAGCAAATCTCCACTTGTGTACCACCCCTCATTAGGATTTACCACCACTTGTAGATTCTATTGCTAAGTATAAAACTTGATCAACTTTAGATGGGAATACTTGGTGAAAATGATTATGAAAACCTTAGAATGATGAGTCATTCTATTGAAATATTTTGACATGTGTTTCCGAACACCAGATGATTTTGATGATGAAAATGATAAGGCATGAGAGGTGCCTATACTAGGGCGTGTAACTGAAAGGTTAGGATTGATTATCCGCATACTGAGTATGGTGAATTCAGGATTTGTTCCTAACAGATGTATCGAATGTTGTGGTGAAAAGTGTACAATCTCTACAGAGTGTCAAACTATTCGAATAGCCGCGTCCGCGATTATGGACAGTTGGAGTGGCCATACTATTCCCCCGTCAGATTGTTTTCAAAATGTCTTGTGAAATGAATTGTGACTTTGACTTGACCACAACAGAGTTGTGATATGAAATTCAAATTCCCACTTAGGTGTTATAAAACTTTCAACTAGTTTTTCTTTGCTTCTGAACTTAGTAGAGGTAAATCTGGCTTTTTGCAAAACAACCCTAGAGCTTAGTATCCTACTACAAAAACCCCCTTAGCTTGTTAGTATTAGTTTGCGAGTACTTAAAGAGTACTCATGGCTTTGTCCCTGGCTATTCCCGTGGCCAGACTATGAAGAGGAGTATCAGGATGACGGACCGCAGGAAGGTTACGACAACTAGGATCATCTCCCATCGTCAGCATTGCCTGTGACCCCGAAGATGGAGCTTCGCCTACGCTATCGTTACTATTACGTTATTCCGCTGCTTGAGTTGTATTAAGAACTGGATCATGAGATCCTTATTTGTGTAAGACCTTATGTATGGTTTGTAGTGGATGATGTACTGTGATATCCAAATCTGTTATGTCTCGCAAAAATGGTAATCCTGGGATTGCGATGTATGTCATAATAGGCATCTGGGATTAAAAATCCGGGTGTTGACAGCTATATTCTTGAATATTTTAATAGATGCTTTCCACACATGGAAGATACTAATGCTTTGCAGGAGCCTATGGAAGAAGAAATTGCTGACACTGAAAGCTCATTAGATGAAAAAGAGGAGGAGAGTGATAAACAAAGGGAGGAAGAATGGATCTACCCATGTCTACCTTCTAATGAGAGTAACTCCTTACCTCTTACATTATTTGATTTTCCTCCATGCTTACCAAAGGAGGATGAATGTTATATTCCTGTGGATCCTTTTGAAATATCTACTTTGGATAAAACCTGTGAAGGTTTTAATCCCACTATTTTTGAGCTTGATATAAATTATGTGTTTGTAGCTCATGAAAAGCCTGCTTTATGTGATAGCTATATTGTTGAGTTTATTCATGATGCTAAAGAAAATTATTATGAGAGAGGAAAGTATGGTTGTAGAATTTTTTATGGTACTGAAACACCTCTCTATGTGCTGAAAGTTTTGAAGTTACTCTTGTTTTATCTTCCTATGCATGTCACTTTGTTCATTGTGAATTTATTTTCTTATAAGATTCCCATGCATAGGAAGTGGGTTAGACTTAAATGTGTTTTGAATTTGCTTCTTGATGCTCTCTTTGACTTTAATTCATATTTCTTATGTGAGCATCTTCTCAAGCTATCAAGCCTAACTTAAAGGCGTTAAATAAAAGTACTTGTTGGGAGATAACCCAAGAGTTTACTTGAGTCTTGGAAGTTATTACTAGTGTAATGACCTCTTCTTATCCTTTTTGTTTGCTTTTTGTGACAAGAATGACCTCTAATTAGAGGGAACTAAGATTTGGAGAGTTGCTGTCATGAAACAGATTTTTGTCCTCCACCAAATAAATTCGTGAGGAGGATCTGTAGCTCTTATTGAGCTCAAAATTTACGAATAAATCCCCCAGTATGTTGGATAACTTTCGTTAGTTCAACACTTTTTTATTTGAGTAACATAAGATGTTCGAAAAAATTCGTTTCTACCTTCTGATCTGTTTTGACAGATTTCTGCCATTATTTGCATTTGCTTCTTATTGATTCCTTTTTGAGCTCTTTTCAGGTAAATTGAGTTTCTTTAAAGGAGTTACTTCAGTAGCTTGTGTTTTTAGTGAAAATCCTTGCTGTTCCAAAGCTTTGCCAGTGGTCTAATATCTTTTGAATAAGCTAATGTTGCTAATGAAGATTGTGTGAAGTTTTGTATGAAGGAAAAAATTCAGGTGCAGAGAAAGAATGATGTAATGAGATGAAGAATGGACAAGAGCTCAAGCTTGGGGATGCCACCATGGTGTCACCCCAAGAAATATACAAGGAGTACAAGCGTCAAAGCTTGGGGATGCCCAAGGCATCCCCTTCTTCATCAACAAAAAGCTCAGGTCTGTCTAGACACTTTACTTTTATTGTTTCATGCACACTTGTGTTGTCCTTGGAGCGTCTTAGTTTTAATTTGCTTTGCTTAGTTTGTTTAGTTTTATTTAGTAATTTGGACCCCCGCTCTTGCTGTGTTGTTTTGCAAATAAGTTTGCTTGGTGTTTGGAAAGGAGTAGTAAGTTCTTGCTTGAAGTGCAAGAGGAGCTTGCATTGACTGTGACTAAGACTTTAGCATGACATGATAGGTGTTGTTTTTGAATTATGCTTAGTTATTATTACTGTAGCATGTCTTGTTCCAAACAATTAGGATTGCTTAGTGTGCCTTGAAGAAATTATGCGTTGTTTTAGCATGCAAAAGCATAGTATTGTGGTATTCTCCTTTGATGTTTTGCTTGGGTTGACTTGGCACATGCTTATCCCATGTTATGACTATGAAAAGTCACCATAGCCTCTATGATCATTTAGTCCTTGACTTGTAGTACCACTCTTTTCTTTGATTAGTTTGCTTTGTTGCATTGCATAATTATGGGCATTATTGCTCTCTTAGTTGGTTGCTCCCAGTATTTTGCTAGCCTCCACTTGTATGAGTAAGCTCTACTCATGCTTCCAACTCCCAAGAAACCAAGTTATTCCAAAGTGTCCACTATAAATTCCTATACATGGTGTGTTACACCATTCCAAGTATATTCTTGTTTTCAACTATCTTCCAATTTAAAATTATTTTGTTATGTGAAAACTAGTGATTAAAGCCCTCACGAACTTGATGGCACATTTTATTCTTTGCCCCTAATAAACTTGAACCATTGAGGCAACTTTGTTGTATATGCTTGCACTTATAAGTTGGGATTAGCAGAACCGTGCTGTCACGGGGAACGTTTTCAACATTGCACTTGTACTTTTTGTACTCCGTTGATATCATGCTCTTTTGTCTATGGATGTTACCGATGTGAAATGAAGTGGGAACTTGTAAGTTCATGGAGTTTGTATTTTGTGTTAGAGAAACGCCTGGGCCGCTAGCCTATGCCATGCCTAATCATGGTGGAAACTTGCAGCATCACCATAGTGACATCTATGAAGCATTCTTCTTATAAAAAAGAGAGACACATTGAGAAAATAGGAAAGAGAGAAAAAAGCACCATATTCCTATGGTACATAAGAAGAATTGCTGAGATGCTCATTGTCTGCTTGCCTTGTCATTTTGGGTTATGGGAAAGCTCCTGTACCATGTGCAAGGGGTACCCCGTTGGCGGTTCTCAATGATATGCAAATACTTACAGTGATAAGAACTTGCCTGGGCCCTAAGTTGAGTATCCATGAGGTGTAGCCCTCATAGTCAAGGGACTTGATATTGCTAACTTATACTTTGTCAAGCATATACTCCAGCTTTGCCACTTTAACCTTAACTACTTCAAGATGCTGATAGAGGCAATGAGGGCTAAAATCTAACTAGTACCATACTTTTTGGAAGCTCTTTTTGAAACTTGTAATCCCTTCTTCCTTTACAAAAAGGCCTTTCTTCCACCATTATTTGAGTCTCCACCTTCTACCTTTAGCCACCATTAAGAGAGCATAGTTGTCATTCTGTGTGCAATGTTCCAAAGCTTATTAATTGATGCATATTGTGTTATCACTTGTTCTTGTGCTATGTATTTCTAGTCACCCTTGTGAACTTTGCAGGTGTCCTATGCATTTATATTGCTACTCTCTGAGGGACAAGCTGATTGCCACTATGCTATGTTTTCTGCATGTGAAACAAACAAACGTTTTTAATACATATTATTCATGATCTTTGTTTGTTGCTTGCCATGTTGCATGCATAGTTACTATGTCCTATTGTTAGAACTCCATCACATGTTTAGAGTTCTTTGATCCCAGCTTTCAATGCTTGCAAATGGTTGGATCTTTATTGTGATGGTGCATGTCACCTCAAAAATTATTCTTTTATCACTTACCTACTCGAGGACGAGCATGAGTTAAGCTTGGGGATGCTGATACGTTGGCAACGTATCTATAATTTTTTATGATCCATGCTTGTTTAGTATCTACTTTGATTTACTTGTCTACACTTTGAGGTGCTTTTTACATGTTTTCTCGTACTAACCTATTAATGTCAACACCCGGATTTTGAATCCTAGATGCCTGTTATGCCATACATCGCAATCCCAGGATTACCATTTTTGCGAGACATAACAGAATTGGATACCACAATACATCATCCATTACAAACCATACATAAGGTCTTACACAAATAGGGATCTCATGATCCAGTTCTTAATACAACTTCAAGCAGCAGAATACGTAATAATAACGGTAGCGTAGGCGAAGCTCCATCTTCGGGGTCACAGGCAATGCTGACGATGGGAGATGATCCTAGTTGTCGTAACCTTCCTGGGGTCCATCCTCTAGGTACTCCTCTTCATAGTCTGGCCACGGGAATAGCCAGGGACAAAGCCATGAGTACTCTTTAAGTACTCGCAAACTAATACTAACAAGGGAAAGGGGTTTTTGATAATAGGACACTAGGCTCCAGGGTTGTTTTGCAAAAGCCAGATTTATCTCTACTAAACTGAGAAGCAAGAGAAGCTAGTCACAATTTTATAACTCCTAAGTAGGAACTTGTATTTCATATCACAACCCTGTTGTGGTCAAGTCAAAGTCTCAATTCATTTCACAAGTCATTTTGAAAACATCTGACGGGGGAACAGTATGGCCACTCCAACTGTCCATAACCGCAGACGCGGATATTCGAATAGTTTGACACTCTGCAGAGATTGTACACTTTCACCACAATATTCGATACATCCGTCAGGAACAAATCCTGAATTCACCATACTCAGTATGCGGATAATCAATCCTAACCTTTCAATTACACGCCCTAGTATAAGCACCTCTCCTATGAGTTTGGCCTCCCAACCATGACCAACTGTCATCTTGGGTACTGGACAGGCGGACAATCTTCACAAGGTAGCCTCAGCTCAGACCTTGGTCGTGAGGGAACTAATACTAAGGTATATAAATTTCCAGTCAAGCCCTACCCAATCTTCGGGTATTGTGGTTGTACGATAAAATTGGAATGGTATCGCATCTAGACAACCATCAGTTTTATAAAGGGCTAAGGCTCATGCCTCAACATTTTCATCACCAAAATCATCAGGTGTTCGGAAACACATGTCAAAACATCTCAGTAGAATGATCCATCATTCTAAGGTTTTCATAACCATTTTCACCAAGTATTCCCATCTAATTGATCAAGTTTTATGCTTAGCACTAGCATCTACAAGTGGGGGTAAGAACTAATGGGGGATAGTAAAGTAGTGGAGTTTCCACTAAGTTCAATCTTATGCCTTAGGATGACATCAAGATTTTCTAGCTTAGGCCAAATTTTATGCTCTTTATGCAACCTTCAATATATCTTTCTAGAATCTACAAGTCACTTAAGTCAACTCTAAGTTAAAGCTTTGATAAAGAAATAAAGTAGAGGGCTTGCAAATAAAACTAGGATTGGTTTATCAAGTGGATATGATCACATATGCTTAAGGCATATAGTTGGCATGGTGACAAGCAAGTATTAGCTTGCCCAATTGCAAGTATAAGCTTTCACATTCAACTAGTAGTATTAGGCTTGCAAGGTTAACTTGTATAGTAAGGTTTGCTAAAGTAAAGTATCTTGCAAGTGTTAGCTTGCATAATTGCAAGTATAAGCTTGCATAGGTCAACTTGATTAGTAAGGCTTGCTAAAGTAGAGTATCTTGCAAGTGTTAGCTTGCCTTGTGCAGAGCAGTGGTTGAAGTTCTCCTCGGCTTCTTCTTCGTAGTATCGTCCTTCCTCCTCGTATCCTTGGTCGGTACTAGCGTCTATGAATAAATACGAGGTACACAATCACCAAAAAATACTTAAACTACTTGCATTCATCACACACAAGGGTCCTATAGATGATCTAGCATCATAACTAACATTACAAGATTAAAGCTTGGTTTAATTCCTTTTATTTTTAGAAAAGTAATTTCTACTCATTGAAAACTACTTAAGATTTAATATTTTCCAAACCAAACATGGGATCATGTTGACACATGTCATCACCACATATTTTAGTCCATGGGAATGTGATTTAAAGTGGTGTCACAATTTAATAAGGTTTTTCTCTTTTATTTTAATTAATTAAAGTGGCTAGAAATGCCTATGTGGCATTTTTGTATTACTTCGCCATTATTTCTGTAAGTAAACCTATATATATGTATATATTCTGAAAGTGTATGGTTAAATGTGATCAACTCAAAAGCTATTATGGTTTAAATTTGAAAAATGTTTGAATGCAGAAAAGCTTCTACCTTGTTATTTTTACCATGGATGATCTATAGATCCAAATGACTTGAATCCAATGGGCTTGGATTCAGCATTCCCAGACCTTTCTAACAAAATTGGTTTCATTCAATTTGGTTCACTGAATCGACCTGGGTTGATTTTTTAAACTGGGTACAGAAGTGTGTTTGAAATAAAATGAAAAAGGTTAAATTCAAATAACTGGGCTGCGCGGGAAGCGATACTGGGATGACCTGCTAAGCACAGCTCTTACGCGGGCTGGTTAAGTCGCTGTCCCCACGCGTCAGTGAGACAAGGGGGTGCGAAGCGGTATGGGGCGATGTGGTGCGTTCGATCTGGTTCTAATCCAACGGCTGAGGGTCATCGTCGACGTTGGGCAGCGCCGGCGAGACAGAAACCTAGCGCGGCAGGTGGGGGTCGTTGGGGGCTCACCGGGGCTCAGGCGAGGGTAGGCGAGGCGGGCGAACGACGAAGTCGACGACGGCGAACCTCCTGGTACCAGCAGCTTCTCCTGGGGTGTCTCCAATCGCTGGCCCCCTTCTTCTCCAGCAGCGGCAGGCTCCAGTGAAAGTCCGGCGAAGTGCTGCTCGCCTTGCTCCGGGAACGGGGTGGCACGATCAGTGAGGAGAGGGGAGTGAGATGGTGTGCTCAATTTGGCTGGGGTGGCCTCTATTTATAGTCGCGATGGCGAGACCGAACGGGATGGGCAGGCGACGGTGGCGACATGGTTATGGGCGGCTAGAGGCATGGCCAGCGGTGGCGATCGCTTGGTGGTCTCCTGGCAATGCTCTACGTCTTTAATGCGCGTGTAGGGGCGGTACAGTTTGGTCTGGAATGCGCGATGCTCTGCGCAGCAGAGGTGGCGTCTTCGACGGCGAGCGGTGGCTGTGCGGCATGGGGTAGCGAACGGGGATGTCTGGCGGTCTCCTGGGTTGGTGGCGATCATGTATGCACGCGGCGAGGGCAGCGTGCAGTCTATGGGCGTCGGTCGAGCATGGCGCTCTGGCGCATGCTTGGCATGGTTGCTGGCGAGCTGGGCACGGTCCGTGCGTGTGGTCCAGGGTTTGGCAACACTCGCGGCTGGGACAGGGAGTGGCGGTGGACGGTGGGCTGCCTCCCAGACAAGTTTGGCACGACTAAATCTCCTTCTAGCTTGCTGTCTCCACTGGGTGGCATGGTGGGCTTCGGCTGTTCACCATTGATGTCATTGTCCAACTTACAGTGAGGCTAGTGCTTGGTTTAACTTGCTAGATGATCTACTGAGATGGTTGTGAGCTAGAGAGGGGACAAGTTAGGCTTCAATCA
Organism: Avena sativa; assembly: GCA_916181665.1. Classification (NCBI taxonomy): domain Eukaryota; kingdom Viridiplantae; phylum Streptophyta; class Magnoliopsida; order Poales; family Poaceae; genus Avena; species Avena sativa. The sequence goes on from OV702281.1 coordinate 116,714,413, forward strand.
CTGCTCACAATAGTGTTTAAGATTTTGATGATTTGTGTCTGCAAAGTGTTTGATGAAATGGCCGCAAGAATTCAAGTTTTGAATTTTGAAAATATTTTTGGTGGGTGTGCTAGGTTAGTGCTGGTGAGTCTGCAGATGCTTGGGTTTTGAAAGTTGAGCTTGTTTGAGTGGTTTTTGAAAAAGTGGGATCTTCTCATATGATAAAGATTCAATTTTGAATTGTCATTTAAACTATGCATTTGAAAGTTTCTGGATGATCACAAAGTGGGCCTTGATACTTTGTTATCAGTAAAATCAAGGGGTGCAAAGATCCAAAAAAGTTTCTGTTAAGTTCTGAAAGTTTGGGACAGCCAAAGTAGGCATGGGAGTTAAATTGGTCAAAATGACCATTCCCTTATTTTATTTGTTTTGATTTATTTGTCTTTGAGAAAAGTTTGGGAATTTTTTAGATGATGTTTATTTCACCTAAGAATCCATTTACAAGCAAAGGAACACACAAACAAGGTGGTTCAAAAGAATTCCAAATGAAATGCATACACCATGCATGCTTTCATATTTTTATTTTAGAAAAGTTTTTGTTAACCCTAATTTTGATGATTAGAGTTGGATGATCCAAGTTTAGTATTTTTGGGATGTTACAATTAATAAGTTGCAACAGTGCCAGATGCCTGTTTTCTGCTATTTTTGGTTTTAGAAAAGTTAGTAAATAAATATTCCCGGAATTGGATGGGACAAACATTAAAGTCAATTACTTTCCGTGGGGAACAAGAAGTCCAGAGGAGAGTCGGAGGGGCTGGCCAGGGGGGCCAGACCCACCCCAGGCACAGGGTCAGGTGGACCCGTGCCTGGGTAGGGTTTGGCGACCCTGGTCGCCTCCCGGACTCGCCCCTTCGCCTATAAGAAGCCTCCGATGCAGGAACTCTCAATACCCGATCAGAAATCCACGAAACCGTCTGTAGCCACCACCACCATCGTCCCTAGATCAGGGGATCTGAAGTTCTTCCCGGCACCCTACCAGAGGGGAGATCATCCCGGAGGCCTTCTCTCTGGTATGATTTGTGAGTAGTTCCACCTTGGACTATGGGTCCATGTAGTAGCTAGATGGTTGTATCTCCTCCTTTGTGCTTTCATGTATAGATCTTGTGAGATCCGTTCATGATCAAGATCTAATCTATTTGTAATCATGCATGTTGTTTTTGCGGGGATCCGATGGATATTGAGATTATTATGTTGGTTTGATTAATGGTTCTATCTTTATGATTCTATCATGTCTATGTTATTTGTGATCTTGCATGCTCTCCGTTGCTAGTGGTTATCTTGGCCAAGTAGTTGCTAGTGACTCCAAGAGGGAGTATTAATGCTGGATAGTGGGTTCATGCCTCTAGTTTCCAAGGGAAGTGACAGAAATCTCTTCGGCTGTAGATGTGCTGTTTCTACTAGGGAGAAAACAACGGTCTCTTGTTCATGGAACATGTGGACTGTTTACCTTACACACTTTGCTTAAAGCAGTTGTCTGTTGCTTGCAACTTAATAGTGGAGGGGGTTTGGATGATAACCTGAAGGTGGACTTCTAGTCATAGATGTAGTTGGATGACGGTCTATGTATATTGTTGTATTTCCCAATCAACCTCATAGGATCTTTCTAGCTAGTAATTGCATTGTTATGCCTTGCTCAGTTCCTGTCAATTGCCCCGCTGTAATTTGTTTACCCTTCATGCCATGTTGTTTATCTAAGGAGAGCACCTCTAGTGAACTATGGACCCTGGTCCAATCTTTACCATTGATACATCTTCCACGGTTACTTGTTTACTTGCTGTAAACCATTATCTTCCACACCATACGTTTAAACCTTTGTTACAGCAAACCGGTGAGCTTGACAACCTCACTGATTCGTTGGGGCAAAGTCTTGAGTTTGTGTTGTTCAGGTCTCCATGTTACCAGCAACACCTGTGTGACGTTTCCTTCCTCCTACTGGTTTGATAACCTCGGTTTCTTACTGAGGGAAACTTGCTGCTGTGCTGCTTCATACCTTGCTCTTGGGGTTTCCAACGAAGCATTCCATGACAAGTATTGGGCGCCATCAGATTTGCACTTGTGTTCAATTTTACCTTCATATTTCATCCATATTATTTCCATGATATTGATCCACTTCATGTATGAGTAGTTTCCTTGTTCTTGGGGAGAGATGGTGAAACCCCAGTATTATTATGCATTAAAATAAATATGATCTATAAATTTGGTCTTTGATCCATTGATTTATGATAGTGTGTTAGATCTCTCTCTTTAGATGGTATGTGAAGCCGGCCACATATTATTTGCCTTCGGGGCTAAAGAGAGGGAGATACCCTTTGGACATGTATGGGGGTATGCCTAATGCTACTTTTGTGGCTACAAGCATTGTCTTATAACCTGCATGATCAAAGGGGGAATTAAGAGAGACTCACTAATATTATTACGATATCCATGGGGAAACCATTAATTGTGGGTCTGTAGGAGTTATTGCTTGCAGGCATCGCGGTGGTTATTTAGAGATGACCTCATTACCTGATTCAAGAAATCGTCTTCCCACGAATCTTGTAGTGAACATATTATTATTGAGCCCTCTCCACACATATCATTGCGAAAGACATATATTATCCTAATCATTCATAATTCTCCCATGCTAGTGGTGAATCCTACACTCCTTGAGAACCCCTCAATCATATCACACAACACTTCATAAATACTCTTTTGCTTTAGTTTACTTTTGTTATTTACTTTGTTACTAGTTACTTTAAATCTCTCTTGTTTACTATTCTAGCGACTTATAGTGTAGACTATTTCCAAACCCGTTTTGGGTACGAACGTGGCCTCACTAACAACATGGCGGCGGGATTGTTTTGTTGCCATTTGCAAATATTCCATGGGACAAACTATCAAATAAATATTTGCTGCTACAAGTACTGCAATAACCCTGTTGTTGATCACAGGAACCTAGACATCACACATCATGTTTGCCAAGAGATTACTATAGGGGATGACAGAGAGTTTCTATAGATGGTGATGGAGATGTGCCTCCCCAAGGGGGACTGGTGGCCACGTGAGGAGAGGAGGTGGTGCCGGTGGCAAGGATGCAGCGGTCTCATATCCCCCTTCTTCCTTGGAAATGATGCTAGTATGGAGGATCTCGTCCCCCCTTTAGCAACTTCAAGAGGGAGGATTTTCGTCATAGTGGATGGATAGGATCTCGCTGTAGATGTTGATGATGACCACACCGGAGGGGGTGGAAGCAACCAAAGGCAATTCCAGCAATGGTCCCCCCCTCCGATCTTCACCGATAACAACATGCAGACTCTCTATTTCGTGGTTTTCGATCTCCGCCTCCGTATGTTCTGAGATCGCATCGAGGACCCTTATTATAGAGGGTTTTAGGTCAAGAAGGAGAATATGGTGGTGGAATAGGCGACATCCATGCAATGAGGCCCGAACGAGATGTAGTGGCGCAACCTGGGAGGGAGACTGCGCCAATGGAACTCATTCTCATCCCATTAAGTCCCTTGTAGAGGTCCCAAGCTGATAAGGTAGAGATCCCTGTGTTTACAATGCTAGTCCCTGGATCAATAGCTAGCATCCATAGTTTAAGATGTAATATCAAGAAACAAAGTTCATATTACAACTCATAACTAGGAATAAAATAATACATTACATCTTACATAGCTCATTTGGCTATCTCATTACAATGCAGCAGAAATATCTATATAGCATGGAGTCCTTCATCTTCAAAGTTCCACAGGCAATCATGTTGGTTGTAGACTTGTAATCCTATTCAACACACTTCACTAAAATCAAACAAACCTGCAACATAATAAGTTACATCCACAAGGGTCAATACATTTGAATTGTATTGGCAAGTGATACTATGGTAGAATAGTAGTATTTATCGTCTATATGCATTTGGCTAAGTGGAGCTTAGGCTTGCATTGCTCAAAATAGATTTTCCTAATCATTTGAAAACACTAAGTTTTTGTTTATCAAAATCACCCAAAGGAATCTACCAATTGAAAATTGGAATCCTTTAACCCTTGTTCAACCACAAGTTTTTACTTAGAAATTGGGATGAGGAGATCCTTGATAGCTTCAATGTCTTGATGCTCAAATTCTCCATTACCGGGGACACGACTAAGTACTTAGATTTTACTCTCTCGAGAGGTGGTGCACTTTCCCCACAAGACTCGACATGCATCGAGACAAGATCTTTCTGAAGCCTTCCCTTAGACCAAATGGACGCGTTCCAACCTATCAACCCCTACCACCTTTTGTCCATCTGGCTAAGTTATTGCAACCTATATGATCCAGGCAGATCCCATATGCCATGTGGCTGCACTAGAAGCTTATCAACATTTGACATCTCAAATCTCTTTGTTCCTGGGTGGCTTTCCACAAGTGAGATACACCAGGTATTACCCCTGGGTAACCACTCAACAGAACCCATTCACACCATTCCACCCAGATGATTCATTCACATAGTTGTTTTATTGAACAAAACACAAGTCATAGACTTAGAAATATTTCATAGCATGAATATAATCCACCCTTGTTTTCTACTAGCTAGGCTAAGCAACTAGTATAAATAATCTTAACTTAGGGAAAATTCTACTAAGGCATCATCTACTAGGATTTCCCAAGGCATAGCATACTTAGTAAAAATTCCATGCAAGTCCTACTCAAAATATCACTAATGCATAGTGAAAATAATAGGACAAAATGTATGAAGCACCACTTGCCTTTTTAGTAGAGAATATAGGTTCACTCCTTGATCTTGCAATTTTCACACTCTTCAAAGTTCGCTACAATTCAATCAAGGCACAAATTCAAACTAGCATTCAAATAATTCATCACATAGAATAATGAAAACAAATCAATGCATGCAATCATGCAAAAGATTATTTTATTGGAAAAGTGGTTTCTAATAAGGCTATAAACATTTTAGAACACCTACTGGTCATTTATAAAAGTGGCAAAATCATTTGAAAACAAGTTAGTGAAAATAGGCCATTTAAATCATTTTTGTTTTGATAAAAATGCTTTTATCCAAAGGAACAATTTCTAGTGTTTGCCAAATATATTTTTAAACACAAATGTTAGTGTTTTATGGTCAAAGTGTTTAAAACAAAGTAATAAATCATAGCAACATTTTTGTTTTACTAAAAATGCTTTTAATCAAAGTAATAATTTTCTAGGGTTAATCAAATATATTTTTAAATCTAAAAGTTAGTGTTTAGGGTCAGAGAGTTCAAATCAAACCATTTGCAAAAGTTTTTACTCAAAAACCATTTTTAGAAAAAATTTTATAACCAAAATATCCTTACAAATGTTTCTGCAAAAACACATAATTTTTCAGATGCAAAATACTAAACTAAGGGCATGGTTGCAAAGTTTGCATTTTTTTGATTCTAGTGATATAAAATTTGAAAATTTTGGACGTGTAGATCAAAAGTTATGAATCTTACAAAATCCAATCACTAATAGATCTAATTTCTGTTTTAAATCCAGAGCCAGGTCCCGTGGTGTGTTCCTATTGGACGATACCAGTTCGTCTGGATCGAGCTACACGGTGCGTTAGATCTAAGTGAGATCGCACGGATCATATCAATCAAAAACAGTTCGTTAAGTCATCTTTCTATGCCACTGTATCAACATCTAACGGCTCAGAGAGCTCTGACCAAGGACTAGCGGCGCTTGGCGACGGTGAGCGGCGGCGGTACTCTGCCCGCGGTGGTCTGGCTATTCTAGGAAGCGAGAGAGAAGGATGAGAGGCTCACCAGATTCGCAGTGACGTGCTGATGCTCAATGTGCTCGTGGGAAGCCCAGGAGTGCACGGGGTTGGTGTGAATTGCTCGCCGGAGATGCTACTGACGATGATGTTCTCGAGGCATTGTCGTTGGCGAAGCTACGGACCATGCAAAGGCAAACAAGTAGTGTCGTTAGATGCGCGAGACGAAGGCGAGTACGCGTGCGTCAATGAGAGTGAGGGGGCAGTCAGGGTTTACCGGGGAAGGTCGACGGAGTCGGAGTAGTCCATGGTGGCGCTCAGTCAAAGACAAAGTCGAGCTTCTAGGGAATGCGCGGGCAAGTGGGGGGTATTGGAAGAAGCGCACGGTGATGGTGAACAAGATCGTAGCATCCAGGGGGCAAGGGGAGGTGAGGGCTGGCATGTATTTGAGCGGAGGTTCCTCGGATCAGTGGTGGTTGCAGGGGGAAATTGGGCAGCCCTGGGACGGAGAGGAGCTAGAGAGTGAGGGGAAAGAGAGAGGGAAGAGGGGCGCTTATGAGGGCATGGTCACAGACGGAAATTACTCGGCCATTTACGCGAATTAAATCGAGGTTTCACGACCAGTAATAGCGAGGACAGGGGTTGGGGGTGGGTTGAAGACAACGATGCGCTGGCGGTGTGGGTCCGTTTTGTCAGTGAGGTGAGGGGTATGGCTTCCATGTCTTGATGCTCAACTTGTCCATTGTCGGGGACACGGCTAAGTACTTAGATTTTACTCTCTCGAGAGGTGGTGCACTTTCCCCACAAGACTCGACATGCATCAAGACAATATCTTTCAAGAGCCTTCCCTTAGACCAAATGGACGCGTTCCAACCTATCACCCCTACAACCTTCTGTCCATTTGGCTAAGTTATTGCAACCTATATGATCCAGGAAGAGCCCATATTGCCATGTGGCTGCACTAGAAGCTTCTCAACACTTAACATCTCAAATCTCTTTGTTCCTGGGTGGCTTTCCACAAGTGAGATACACCAGGTAGACCCCTGAGTAACCACTCAACACAAACCATATTTACATTCCACCAAGGTGATTCATTCACATATTTGTTTTACTAAGCAAAAACATAAGTCAGAAGACTTAGTAAAATTTCCATAGCATGTGTATATAATCCACCCTTGTTTTCTACTAGCTAGGCTAAGAATAATAGTAGCAAGAATCTTAACTTAGGGAAAATTCTACTAAGGCATCATCTACTATGATTTCCCAAGGCATAGTTAACATATAGAAAATTCCATGCAAGTCCTACTTAAAATATCACTAATGTATTTTATAGTCCATTTTTAGAATATTTTCTTATATTCTCTTATGGTTTAATATTTATTTAAATGAGGTTTGTGTCTTTATTCAAACCATTGATTTAAGCTTCCATTTGAATGTACATTTCACCAAACCTTTTTAGTAGGTTTTAAATCATTTAGGGGTTGATTAGTTGGCCCACTTTGGAAAATATTCAAATATTTTCTCATGATTTATTATTTATTTTAATGAGGCCTTTTTATCTTTATTTGCATAATTTGAATATGGTTCCAAACCATATAATTCTATTTAATTATTCTTTTATTATTTTTAAGTTAATTAGATAACTTTTAATCCAGTTTGGTAATTTCAATTATTATTTTCTCATGATTTAATTAATCATTTAAATTAGGAATTTTGTCTTTATTCAAATAGAATTGAATTTGGTTAAAGCCCATATAATTTTATTTGAATAATCTTTATTCCTTTATTTTATTTGAATTATCTTTATTCCATTTTCTTATGGATTTAATTCAAGTTTTAAATTGTCTTCTAAATAATTTTCTTGGGATTTATTATTTTGTTTAAGCAATTTGTCTTCATTTAAATAAAATTTGAATAAGATTCAATTCATATAATTTTATTTAAATAACCTTTTATTCCTTTTTATTATTTAGTAAACTTACATTCCACTTGTTTATGGATTTGGCCAATATTTCATTTGGCTTTTAAATATTTTTCTTATTTTTTTATTTCTTTCTTTATCTTATAAAATCCATATCTTTTTATTGATAGTTCCAAAATTGGTGATTCCAATTTGTATAATTTTATTTAATATTTGTTTATCTTTTTAAATCCTTTTAGGATTATTTTGCTCACAATTTGGTATGGATTTTAGCTAGGAGCTTTATTAGCTTTGGAATTTATTTTCTTTATCTTATTAAAATCATAAGTTTTTATCCATGGCTCCAAATTAAATGAAACCAATTTCTATGGTTTTATAACATTTTTTATCATTTTTGATCATTAATAAATGTTTGTTGCTGAATTTTTATATGGATCAAATCCATAGTCTTACAGAGATCTTGGAAATGATTTTCTTCCATTAGGGTTTTAAGGTTTTGGTTTACTTCTCCAAGTGTTTAAATTTCAAGATACATTCATTGATGAATGCATTTCACTTGATTGAAATTTTGTTGGATGCCCTTTTCATTCAAATTTGTTCAAGATGGGTTTTGATGTTTCCATTTAGAAGCAAAAAGTTTCTTTTCACCCTAAATTTTAACAATTGTTTCTTTTGTTTATTTTTTTCACATTTCAAAATTTGGAAAATTTTGGGATGTGACATCCCTAGTGACCTCCTTTGTCCCACTAGATTCTCCTCAAATTTTCCGAAGCATGCTCTCTAACCCTTCCCTTTTTGAGTCTCGTAGCTCCTATAATGTCAAAAATACTAACAGAAGGTGTTTTCTGCTAGACATAGTTAGAACCAGAGGAGAGGGAATTCTTTAGAAAATCCCCGAAATCAATGTAAAACATGAATATAACATTCTGTAAAATGTAAATATATGGAAATATGTGGGAATATGTGTCAATAAATGTAACATCCCAGGATTAGCACCTAGAAATAGAGAGGAGACATGTGTGTCCATTTCATTCATGCAAAAGAAAATTCGAGGAATTTTCACGCAAAACTAAAAGAGCCATAGAGGGATCGAGATCTCTCTTGTTCTGATGGGAACATCAAGACATCTGCGACATATTTTGACATGAACTCTAGGTAACTGGAGTATTTTGGGGTAATAATTTGAATTGACACCTAAATTTGAAAGAACTTTTGAATTAATTCAAACAAAAATCACTTTGGAAATTTATTGTTTTAAAAATGTAACATCCCAAAAATATCAAACTTAGATCATCAAAACACTAATCCTAAAGTTTAGGGTTAACAAAAACTTTTCTAAATCAATTCTTGAATGCATGTATATGTGTATGCATGGATTTTGAATTTCTTTAAAAACCACCTTGTTTGTGTGATCCATTGCTTGTAAAATGTTTCTTAGGTGAAAATAACATCATCTAAAACATTCCCCACACTTTTCCTAAAGACAAGTAAGTCAAAACAAATATATTAAGTGAATGGTAATTTTGACCAATTTAACTCCCATGCCTACTTTGGCTGTCTCAAACTTTCAAAACCTAACAGAAACTTTTCTGGATCTTTGCACCCCTTGAATGTACTCATAACAAAGCATCAAGGCCCACTTTGTGATCATCCAGAAACTTTCAAATGCATAGTTTAAATGACAACTCAAAATTGAATCTTCTTCATATGGGAAGATCCCACTTTTTCAAAAACCACTCAAACAAGCTCAACTTTCAAAACCCAAGCATCTGCAGACTCACCAGAACCAATCTAGCAAACCCACCAAAAAGCATTTCAAAATTCAAAACTTGATTTCATGCGGCCATTTCATCAAACAGGTTGCAGACACAAATCAAACAAAACCACAAACACTATAGTGTGCAGTGTTTTGAGCCTAACTTGTTCCCTAGTTAGCTCTCACACAATCCAGTAGATCATCTAGAAAGGTTAGACCAACACTAGCACCCCTGTGAGCTTGCCATTGCCATTAATGGTGAACAGCCGAGCAACCCCATGTCACCCCAATGTGGACAGCAAGCTAGGAGCAGCAGCAAGCCTAGCCAGCATGTCTGGGAGGCAGCCCACCGTCCACCGCCACTGCCTGTCCCAGCCGTGAGCGTTGCCAAGCCCTGGACCACGCGCACAAGGCACGCCCAGACCATGCCGAGCGTGCGCCAGAGCGCCACCCTCGACCATCACCCACAGACCGCGCGCCGCCCCCACCGCGCGCACACACGATCACCACTGACCCAGGAGACCGCCAGACATCCCCGTTTACCACCCCGCGCCATACAGCCACCGCCCACCGTCGAAGACGCCGCCTCTGCCGCGCAGAGCACCGCCCGTTCCAGACCAAACCACACCGCCCCATGCCTCGCGACCATGTCGTTGAGCATCGCCAGGAGACACAGCACCGTCCCCTACCCTTGCCCATGCCATTAGCTGCCTGTAACGTCGCCTCCGACGAGCTCACCTTGCGCCCCGACGGTCCCCTCGCTCGACTATAAATAGAGGCCACCCCCGCATGATTTCTTCACACCATCTCACTCCCCTCTCCCCACTGATCGTGCCACACCATTCTCAGAGCAAGGCGAGCACCACCTCGCCGGAATTTCACTGGAGCCTGCCGCTGCCGGAGAAGAAAGGAGCCAGCGATTGGAGCCGCCCCAGGAGAAGCCACCGGTACCAGGAGGTTCGCCGTCGTCGACTTCGTCGTTCGCCCGCCTTGCCGACCCTCTCCAGTACCCCGGTGAGCCCCCAGCACCCCTCACTGGCCGCGCTAGGTTTCGTTCTTGCCGGAGCTGTCTCGCGTCGACGATGACCCTCAGCCGTTGGATTAGAACTAGATCGAACGAACCACGTTGCCCCATACCGCTTCGCCCAGCCCCGTGTCACTAACGAGTGGGGACACCCACTTAAGCAGCCCGCGGGAGCACTGCGCTTAGCAGGCCGGCCCGTTAGAATTTCCCGCGCAGCCCATCAATTCAAATTAAACCTTTTCTTTTTAATTTCAAACCCACTTCTGTACCCAACTTCAAAAATCAACCCAGATCGATTCACTGCACCAAATTAGATGAAACCAATTTTGTTGGAAAGGTCTGTGAATGCTTAATCCAAGCCCGTTGGATTCAAGTCATTTGGATCTGTAGATCACCCATAGCAAAAATAACAAGGCATAATCTTTTCTGCATTCAAACATTTTTCAAATTTAAACCATAAAATCTTTTGAGTTGATTCCAACTCTCAAAAATCACATTCAACCATACCTTTCAGAATATATAAAAATATATATAGGTTACTTCCAGAAATTTTGTTCAAGCAATAAAAGAATGCTTCATAAGCATTTCTAGCCACTTTAGTTAATTAAAATAAAAGGGTAAAACCTTATTAAATTGTGACACCACTTTAAATCACTTTCCCATGGACTACAATATGTGGTGATGACATGTGTCAACATGATCCCATGTTTAGTTTGGAGAATATTAAATCTTAAGTAGTTCTTCAATGAGTAGAAATTACTTTTCTAAAATAAAAAGACTTAAACCAATCCTTAACCTTGTAATGTTAGAGATGATGCTAGATCATCTATAGGACCCTTGTGTGTGATGATTGTAAGTAGTTAAGTATGGTTTGGTGATTGTGTACATCGTATTTATTCGTAGACGCTAGTACTGACCAAGGATACGAGGAGGAAGGAGGATACTACGAAGAGGAAGCCGAGGAGAACTTCAACCACTGCTCTGCACAAGGCAAGCTAACACTTGCAAGATACTATACCTATGCAAGCTTATATTTACATTGATTGCAAGCCTTTCTAATCAAGTTGACCTATGCAAGCCTAATACTACTAGTGATCGTGCAAGCTAACACTTGCAAGATACCCTATTGTTGCCGCAAACCCATGCTTGTGATATGATTACTATATGCCTTAAGCGTATGTGACCATACCCACTTGCTAAACCAATCCTAGTTTTATGGCAAGCTTCCTACTTTATTTCTTTATCAAAGCTTACTTGGAGGCTACCTAAGAGTTTGGTAGATACTAGACAGTTGTGCTGAAGGTTGCATAAAGAGCATAAAATTTGGCCTAAGCGAGAAACCTTGATATCAGCCTAGGATATAAGGTTGGACTTCGTTGAAACTCCACTCGTTACCACCCCCCCATTAGTACTACCCCACCTGTAGATGCTAGTGCTAAGCATAAAACTTGATCAACTTTAGATGGGAATACTTGGTGGAAAAATGGGTACGAAAACCTTGGAATGATGGATCATTCTATTGAAATGTTTTGGACATGTGTTTCCAAACACTTGATGATTCTGGTGATAAAAATGTTGAGGCATGAGCCTTAGCCCTTTATAAAACTGATGGTTGTCTGGATGCGATACCATTCCAATTTTATCGTACAACCACAATACCCGAATATTGGGTAGGGCTTGACTGGAAACTTATATACCTTAGTATTAGTTCCCTCACGGGCAAGGTCTGAGCTGAGGCTACCTTGTGAAGATTGTCCACCTGTGCAGTACCCAAGATGGCAGTGCTCATGGTTGGGAGGCCAAACTCACAGGAAAGGTGCTTATACTAGGGAGTGTAATTGAAAGGTTAGGATTGATTATCCGCATACTGAGTATGGTGAATTCAGGATTTGTTCCTGACGGATGTATCGAATGTTGTGGTGAAAGTGTACAATCTCTGCAGAGTGTCAAACTATTCGAATAGCCGCGTCCGCGGTTATGGACAGTTGGAGTGGCCATACTGTTCCCCCGTCAGACTTTTCAAAATGACTCGTGAAACGACTTGAGACTTTGACTTGACCACAACAGAGTTGTGACCGGAAATACAAGATCCCACTTAGGAATTATAGAGTTGTGACCAGCTTTGGAACTTAGTAGAGATAAATCTGGCTTTTGCAAAACAACCCTAGAGCCTAGTGTCCTATTATTCAAGAACCCCCTTTACTTGTTAGTATTAGTTTGCGAGTACTTAAAGAGTACTCATGGCTTTGTCCCTGGCTATTCCCATGGCCAAACTATGAAGAGGAGTACCTGGAGGATGGACCCCAGGAAGGTTACGACAACTAGGATTATCTCCCATCGTCAGCATTGCCTGTGACCCCGAAGATGGAGCCTCGCCTACGCTACCGTTATTATTACGTATTCCGCTGCTTGATGTTGTATTAAGGACTGGATCATGAGATCCCTATTTGTGTAAGAACTTATGTATCATTGTAATGGATGAAGTACTATGGTATCCAATTCTGTTATGTCTCGCAAAAATGGTAATCCTGGGATTGCGATTTTTGGCATAACAGCCATCTAGGATTGAAAAATCCGGGTGTTGACAAGTTGGTATTAGAGCCATCCTGACCATAGGAGACCCTAGTTAGACTGGACGCTGAACCCAAAAACTTAGTTTCAAAACTCAAGAACAAAACTATTTACGAAAAATTATTCTCATTCTTACCTCTTTAATTCTTTAATAAAACTTCATGTTCCTCAAAAACTCTTGCAAAATATATAAAATTTTGACACACTTGATCACTTTGCTAATCTACTCATCCTCTATTTTTATAGATGGACGTGAAGTACATCAAGTTTTACCAACTCGGGAATGGAGGAGACCTTATCTTTGAGAGGGATCTGGATCAGCTTTCGGAACTTCTGGAGCGCCCGCATCCCGAGTTCTTCGGAGCTCAGCTCAATGATCAAGGAGGAGAAGATCTGCAGTGGCTAATTGTTGCAAGTCTCCGAGGAAAGATTGAACCTCCCACTGCAGAGGGAATTCAGTTTACCTTGAGGGAAAACAACTGGCTCGATGGACTTGCCAGAGCAATGCAGGAAGCTCTTTCCCGTCTGTGTGGACAGAGCATCAATCAGATCAAGGGTACTCGCTTTGAGTTTTGCCCAAGACGTGATGCAAATGGTCAACCACTGGAAGCCCCATACCACCCCGAGCTGAAGACTCAATTGGACCACCTTAGCTTCATGATGTATGATCGCCAGCAGGAACTGGACAACTGCCGTGACTATTGCAACCACAAGTCTGCCATCATCAAGACGAAGGATCAGACCATCGCCATGCTAGCAAAGGATCGCAAGTCTCGCCGCCGTCAGCTCGACAAGAAGGAGCGCATTATTGCCCGTCTTCACCATCGTATCTCATCTCTGGAAGAGATCATCCATGAGAGAGACATGCAGTTAGAGGAAAGGGAGAATGCCGGAGAAGATCTTCGTGGAGACCCTTACTCCTATCTCAGCGATGACGATGATTTTCTGGAGAATCAGGCCATGGACTTCTTCACCGATGAGGATGATTTCGCCTTCATCGATGATGCGGAAGATGATGAAGCCACAGACTCCGAGCAGTAGTAGCACTGAGCACTAGCGTAGTGAGTAGTAGTCGGTCCCACTGTATCGTAGTTCCCAGAATGGTTCTTAAAACCATCTGTTTTTCTTTGTTGTGGTGTGTGTTGTACTGTGTGCTATGAGTGAATGAATGAAAAGACAAGTTGCTAGAAAACTTGAGTCAAACTCTAAAAACTTTTCAAAGACCCAAAACCTTAGAAGTTTCCCTCTTTTCTCATGATCTATATCAATCTTCAGATGCCACGTGGAGGAAGTGGTTCAGCCCCGGACCCGATGTTGCAGATCCTGCAAATGTTGACTTCTGACCGCGAAGCTGAAAGAGCGGAACGTCAAGCCAACCTAGCCACTCTACAACAGATAGCCCAGCTAGCCCACAACAACCAAGGCCATAGAAATCAGGACAACCACGGATCTAAGCTCAAGAATTTCCAGAATACCAACCCACCCGTTTTCATCAAGTCGGAAGAACCCCTAGACGCCGATGATTGGCTGCAAACCATGGAGAATAACTTAGAAGTAGCCGGAGTAGAAGACAACGAGAAAGTCTTGTTCTCCACTCATTATCTAGCCGGAGATGCCAGGGCATGGTGGAACAGTGTTCGTGCAATGACCGGAGGCCAAATGATGACCTGGGAGGAATTCAAGGTCAAGTTTAGCAGAACCCATGTGCCGCCAGGTTTGATCAAGAGAATGAGAGACGAGTTCAGAGAATTTAAACAAGGAAGGATGACTGTAGTGGAATACTGTGACAAATTTTTGTCATTAGCTAGGTATGCCCCGGACGAGATAGACACCGAAGCCAAGAAGAAAGAAAGATTCCTGAATGGTCTGCATGACGAGATGCAGACAGTGTTAGTCAATATTCCCTTTGCTGATATTGAAGCCCTTGTCGACTCTGCTATCCAGATGGAAGGAAAGATCAACCAGGCCAACGAGAACCACAAGCGTCGCATGATGCATCAACCAGGAACCCATCAGACCCCAAAGTATCGCCCCAACCCATCTCCAGGATTTGCCCCAAGAACCAACAGACCCCCTATGACCCGTCCGACCTATCCCAACCGTGGAAACCCTAGACCCGGAGGAAATCACAACAACCCCGGCAATTCTAGCAATTTCACACGTGCCCCACCCAAGTTCAACACCAACAATGCTACCACCAATCCCAATACTGCCCCGAGGACTGGAAGCAATGCTGTGCTAGTAGCAGCCAAGGACAAGTCACAAGTGACCTGTTATGACTGTGGAAATAAAGGCCACTATTCCAACGAGTGCCCCAACAAGAAGAACGCTACAGCCCCTAATACCAATGTCCCAGCTCAGCAGCAGCGTCGTGTCCAGCCAGGGAGAAGATTTGCCCCAGGAAATTCACTCAACCGCAATGGCCGTCTTTTTCTCATGCATGCTGAAGAAGCTCAGGAAGCGCCAGACGTCGTGCTGGGTATGTTTTCTGTTAATTCAGTACTTGCAAGAGTGTTGTTTGATTCTGGTGCATCGCATTCATTTGTCACCGAAGAATTTGCCTGCACTAGTAAAATTCAACCAACCAAACTGAAGCATGTGATGATTGTACAAATTCCCGGATCGACCACCAAGGCTAGGCAAATTTGCAAAGCCGTCTCTATCCGAATCCATGGCATAGATTTTTATGCTAACCTAATAGTACTCGGAACTAAAGGTTTGGAAGTAGTACTAGGAATGGATTGGATGTCCAAGCATAAAGGAATGATTGACTGTGCCAAGAAAGCCATTACCATGACCAGTACCGCCGGAATATCAGTCGAGCATATATCTGAAACCTTACCTCGCCAATTCAAGTGTAACAAGAGTCTAGCCCAACCTACCATTGACCAAGTTCGGATAGTCTGTGAATACCCCGATGTATTTCCAGATGTTTTGCCCGGTATGCCCCCAGATAGGGATATCGAGTTTATCATCGAACTAATCCCCGGAACAGGACCTATAGCCCAGAGACCCTATAGTATGAACCCGTCAGAACTAGAAGAACTGAAGAAGCAGTTGGATTCCATGTTAGAAATCGGATTGATTCAACCAAGTGCGTCCCCATGGAGGTCACCTGTCTTGTTTGTGGACAAGAAGGATGGAGGTAACCGTCTGTGTACGGATTATCGAAAGTTGAATGATGTCACCATCAAGAACAAGTACCCCTTGCCTAAGATAGAAGATTTGTTTGATCAGTTGACCAATGCCCAGGTGTTTTCTAAGATTGATCTTAGAACTGGCTATCATCAACTCAAAATTCGTGCAGAGGATATTCCAAAGACTGCCTTTACCACCAGATATGGATTGTATGAGTATACAGTCATGTATTTTGGATTAACCAATGCCCCCGCTTATTTCATGAACCTCATGAATAAGATTTTTATGGACTTCCTGGATAAGTTTGTCGTTGTTTTCATCGATGACATTCTGATTTATTCCAAATCAGAAGAAGAACATGAGCTACACCTAAGGACCATTCTTGGAACCCTTAGAGAGCATCAGCTGTATGCAAAATTTAGCAAATGTGAATTCTCGTTACAGGAAGTAGGATTCCTCGGTCACATTGTATCAGCCGGAGGAATTGCCGTTGACCCTGCCAAAGTGAAAGATGTGGAAGATTGGCAAGCCCCAACCACTCAAACCCAAGTTCGTGCTTTTCTTGGATTGGCGGGATATTACCGCAAATTCGTAGAAGGATTCTCTAGTATCGCCCGACCCATGACCCAATTGCTGAAGAAGGACAAGAAGTTTGAATGGACAGACAAGTGTGAAGCGAGTTTTCAAGAACTCAAAAGGAGATTGATTTCAGCCCCAATCTTGATCATGCCGGATATCACGAAGCCCTTCGATGTGTATTGTGACGCATCCAAGATTGGTCTCGGATGTGTGCTAATGCAAGAAGGCAAAGTTATATCCTATCTATCGCGACAATTGAAGCAACATGAACAAAATTACCCAACCCATGACCTCGAACTCGCAGCCATAGTTCTAGCCCTAAAGACATGGATACATTACCTTATGGGAAACCGTTGTGAGATTTATTCGGATCACAAGAGCCTAAAGTATATATTCACTCAGAAGGAGATGAATATGAGGCAGAGAAGATGGATTGAGCTAATCAAGGATTACGACCTGGACATTCACTATCACCCTGGAAAAGCCAACGTAGTAGCCGATGCCCTTAGCAGATTGCCGTGCCGCTTGAACTCCATGATTTTGAAGGAGCAACCAAGTTTGCACAAAGAGATGGAAGATTTTCGAATAGAATTAGTAAGTGAAGGATTTTTGGCTAGCATAGAACTTCAGCCCACTTTGATCAGTCAGATTAAGGAGGCCCAGAAAGGAAATGCTAGTATCGACGGAATCAAACGTCGTATCGGTACAGGCAAAGTACCCGGATTCACCGAGGACGAAGACGGAGTTTTGTGGTACAAAGGACGCCTTTGTGTACCAGCAGATTCTGAGTTAAAAGAAGTTATCTTGAAGGAGGCTCATGATACTCTTTATTCTATCCATCCCGGAGGAACTAAGATGTATCAAGATTTGAAAGAGCAATTTTGGTGGCATAAGATGAAGAGAGAAATCGGAAGCTATATCGCCAAGTGTGATATATGTCAGCGAGTCAAGGCAGGACATCAAAGACCCGCTGGATTGTTGCAACCTTTGCGAATTCCGGAATGGAAATGGGATTCTGTAGGAATGGACTTTATCACTGGACTACCTACTTCTAGTAGGGGAAATGACTCTATTTGGGTCATAGTGGACAGATTGTCCAAAGTCGCTCATTTCTTGCCCGTCAAAACCACCTATCAGAGTTCGAAGCTAGCGGAGTTATACATCGCTAGGATCGTTAGTTTGCACGGAGTCCCCAAGAATATCGTATCGGATCGAGGAACTCAGTTTACCTCGAGATTCTGGAAGAAGGTCCAAGAAGGTTTAGGAACCCGCCTAGATTTCAGTACCGCGTATCACCCTCAGACCGATGGACAAACGGAGCGAGTAAACCAAATACTCGAAGATATGCTTAGAGCATGTGTGCTAGAATATGGATCCAAGTGGGAAGATTGTCTGCCGTTTGCAGAATTTTCCTACAACAATAGTTACCAAGCCAGTTTGCAAATGGCCCCATTTGAATTCATGTACGGAAGAAAGTGCCGCACCCCTTTGAACTGGTCGGAAGTAGGAGAGAGACAAATTTTCGGACCCGACATCCTACGAGAAGCAGAAGAGAAGGTTCACAAGATTCGCGAGCACCTCAAGACAGCCCAATCCCGACAAAAGAGTTACGCCGACAAGAGACGTCGAGACCTCGCCTTCAACATTGGAGATTATGTTTATCTGAAAGTGTCGCCATTGAAGGGAATGCAGTGTTTCCAACTCAAAGGAAAGTTAGCCCCCAGATATATCGGACCTTTCAAAATTTTGAACCGTCGAGGAGAAGTATCGTATCAACTGGAGCTACCAGAAGAGACGTCAGCTGTGCACAATGTGTTCCATATCTCGTTACTTCGCAAATGTCTCGAAGTCCCCGAGAAGACCGAAGTGTTCAAGAATATCGATCATAGGACCATAGAGATCAATGATGACCTGACCTATCCCGAAGTACCCATCCGTATATTGGAGGAAGCCTTTCGAACTACCAGAACCCGAAGCATCAAGTTTCTCAAGATTCAGTGGAGCAACCACACAGAAGAGGAAGCTACCTGGGAACGCGAAGATCACATCAGGACGGAGTTTCCAGATCTCTTCAAATCCTAGGTAATCTTTTCGTCCTTTTTCAAATCTCGGGACGAGATTTTGTTTAAGGGGGGAAGGTTTGTAACATCCCAAAAATATCAAACTTAGATCATCAAAACACTAATCCTAAAGTTTAGGGTTAACAAAAACTTTTCTAAATCAATTCATGAATGCATGTATATGTGTATGCATGGATTTTGAATTTCTTTAAAAACCACCTTGTTTGTGTGATCCATTGCTTGTAAAATGTTTCTTAGGTGAAAATAACATCATCTAAAACATTCCCCACACTTTTCCTAAAGACAAGTAAGTCAAAACAAATATATTAAGTGAATGGTCATTTTGACCAATTTAACTCCCATGCCTACTTTGGCTGTCTCAAACTTTCAAAACCTAACAGAAACTTTTCTGGATCTTTGCACCCCTTGAATGTACTCATAACAAAGTATCAAGGCCCACTTTGTGATCATCCAGAAACTTTCAAATGCATAGTTTAAATGACAACTCAAAATTGAATCTTCTTCATATGGGAAGATCCCACTTTTTCAAAAACCACTCAAACAAGCTCAACTTTCAAAACCCAAGCATCTGCAGACTCACCAGAACCAATCTAGCAAACCCACCAAAAATCATTTCAAAATTCAAAACTTGATTTCATGCGGCCATTTCATCAAACAGGTTGCAGACACAAATCAAACAAAACCACAAACACTATAGTGTGCAGTGTTTTGAGCCTAACTTGTTCCCTAGTTAGCTCTCAGACAATCCAGTAGATCATCTAGAAAGGTTAGACCAACACTAGCACCCCTGTGAGCTTGCCATTGCCATTAATGGTGAACAGCCGAGCAACTCCATGTCACCCCAATGTGGACAGCAAGCTAGGAGCAGCAGCAAGCCTAGCCAGCATGTCTGGGAGGCAGCCCACCGTCCACCGCCACTGCCTGTCCCAGCCGCGAGCGTTGCCAAGCCCTGGACCACGCGCACAAGGCACGCCCAGACCATGCCGAGCGTGCGCCAGAGCGCCACCCTCGACCATCACCCACAGACCGCGCGCCGCCCCCACCGCGCGCACACACGATCACCACTGACCCAGGAGACCGCCAGACATCCCTGTTTACCACCCCGCGCCATACAGCCACCGCCCACCGTCGAAGACGCCTCCTCTGCCGCGCAGAGCACCGCCCGTTCCAGACCAAACCACACCGCCCCAAGCCTCGCGACCATGTCGTTGAGCATCGCCAGGAGACACAACACCGTCCCCTACCCTTGCCCATGCCATTAGCTGCCTGTAACGTCGCCTCCGACGATCTCACCTTGCGCCCCGACGGTCCCGTCGCTCGACTATAAATAGAGGCCACCCCCGCATGATTTCTTCACACCATCTCACTCCCCTCTCCCCACTGATCGTGCCACACCATTCTCAGAGCAAGGCGAGCACCACCTCGCCGGAATTTCACTGGAGCCTGCCGCTGCCGGAGAAGAAAGGAGCCAGCGATTGGAGCCGCCCCAGGAGAAGCCACCGGTACCAGGAGGTTCGCCGTCGTCGACTTCATCGTTCGCCCGCCTCATCGACCCTCGCCAGTACCCCGGTGAGCCCCCAGCACCCCTCACTGGCCGCGCTAGGTTTCGTTCTTGCCGGAGCTGTCTCGCGTCGACGATGACCCTCAGCCGTTGGATTAGAACTAGATCGAACGAACCACGTTGCCCCATACCGCTTCGCCCAGCCCCGTGTCACTGACGAGTGGGGACACCCACTTAAGCAGCCCGCGGGAGCACTGCGCTTAGCAGGCCGGCCCGTTACAATTTCCCGCGCAGCCCAGCAATTCAAATTAAACCTTTTCTTTTTAATTTCAAACCCACTTCTGTACCCAACTTCAAAAATCAACCCAGATCGATTCAGTGCACCAAATTAGATGAAACCAATTTTGTTGGAAAGGTCTGTGAATGCTTAATCCAAGCCCGTTGGATTCAAGTCATTTGGATCTGTAGATCACCCATAGCAAAAATAACAAGGCAGAAGCTTTTCTGCATTCAAACATTTTTCAAATTTAAACCATAAAAGCTTTTGAGTTGATTCCAACTCTCAAAAATCACATTCAACCATACCTTTCAGAATATATAAATATATATATATAGGTTACTTGCAGAAATTTTGTTCAAGCAATAAAAGAATGCTTCATAAGCATTTCTAGCCACTTTAGTTAATTAAAATAAAAGGGTAAAACCTTATTCAATTGTGACACCACTTTAAATCACTTTCCCATGGACTACAATATGTGGTGATGACATGTGTCAACATGATCCCATGTTTAGTTTGGAGAATATTAAATCTTAAGTAGTTCTTCAATGAGTAGAAATTACTTTTCTAAAATAAAAAGACTTAAACCAATCCTTAACCTTGTAATGTTAGAGATGATGCTAGATCATCTATAGGACCCTTGATGATTGTAAGTAGTTAAGTATGGTTTGGTGATTGTGTACATCGTATTTATTCGTAGACGCTAGTACCGACCAAGGATACGAGGAGGAAGGAGGATACTACGAAGAGGAAGCCGAGGAGAACTTCAACCACTGCTCTGCACAAGGCAAGCTAACACTTGCAAGATACTATACCTATGCAAGCTTATATTGACATTGATTGCAAGCCTTACTAATCAAGTTGACCTATGCAAGCCTAATACTACTAGTGATCGTGCAAGCTAACACTTGCAAGACACCCTATTGTTGCCGCAAACCCATGCTTGTGATATGATTACCATATGCCTTAAGCGTATGTGACCATACCCACTTGCTAAACCAATCCTAGTTTTATGGCAAGCTTCCTACTTTATTTCTTTATCAAAGCTTACTTGGAGGCTACCTAAGAGTTTGGTAGATACTAGAAAGTTGTGCTGAAGGTTGCATAAAGAGCATAAAATTTGGCCTAAGCGAGAAACCTTGATATCAGCCTAGGATATAAGGTTGGACTTCGTTGAAACTCCACTCGTTACCACCCCCCCATTAGTACTACCCCACCTGTAGATGCTAGTGCTAAGCATAAAACTTGATCAACTTTAGATGGGAATACTTGGTGGAAAAATGGTTACGAAAACCTTGGAATGATGGATCATTCTATTGAAATGTTTTGGACATGTGTTTCCAAACACTTGATGATTCTGGTGATAAAAATGTTGAGGCATGAGCCTTAGCCCTTTATAAAACTGATGGTTGTCTGGATGCGATACCATTCCAATTTTATCGTACAACCACAATACCCTAATATTGGGTAGGGCTTGACTGGAAACTTATATACCTTAGTATTAGTTCCCTCACGGCCAAGGTCTGAGCTGAGGCTACCTTGTGAAGATTGTCCACCTGTGCAGTACCCAAGATGACAGTGGTCATGGTTGGGAGGCCAAACTCACAGGAGAGGTGCTTATACTAGGGAGTGTAATTGAAAGGTTAGGATTGATTATCCGCATACTGAGTATGGTGAATTCAGGATTTGTTCCTGACGGATGTATCGAATGTTGTGGTGAAAGTGTATAATCTCTGCAGAGTGTCAAACTATTCGAATAGCCGCGTCCGCGGTTATGGACAGTTGGAGTGGCCATACTGTTCCCCCGTCAGACTTTTCAAAATGACTTGTGAAACGACTTGAGACTTTGACTTGACCACAACAGAGTTGTGACCGGAAATACAAGATTCCACTTAGGAATTATAGAGTTGTGACCAGCTTTGGAACTTAGTAGAGATAAATCTGGCTTTTGCAAAACAACCCTAGAGCCTAGTGTCCTATTATTCAAGAACCCCCTTTACTTGTTAGTATTAGTTTGCGAGTACTTAAAGAGTACTCATGGCTTTGTCCCTGGCTATTCCCATGGCCAGACTATGAAGAGGAGTACCTGGAGGATGGACCCCAGGAAGGTTACGACAACTAGGATCATCTCCCATCGTCAGCATTGCCTGTGACCCCGAAGATGGAGCCTCGCCTATGCTACCGTTATTATTACGTATTCTGCTGCTTGATGTTGTATTAAGGACTGGATCATGAGATCCCTATTTGTGTAAGAACTTATGTATCGTTGTAATGGATGAAGTACTATGGTATCCAATTCTGTTATGTCTCGCAAAAATGGTAATCCTGGGATTGCGATGTATGGCATAACAGGCATCTAGGATTGAAAAATCCGGGTGTTGACAAAAAAGGAGTTTAAAATAATTAAATGAAGTGTTAAGTATTTTTTATAGAATAAAGATTCAAGTAAAAGAAATTAAAAACAATACAAGTGAATGGCCATATACAAAATAAGAATTAATTCTTATTCTTTTCTTTCTACTCCATCTTACAAGTTATTAAAGACATAAACAAGTAAGAAATCTGTACAAATATAAAACTATTACATAAAAGAAAACAAGTAAACTTTATTGAATAATAAATAGACTTTACATTGTTCTTACAAGAAGTAAAAGACAAATATTACAAAAGAAATAAAAGGAAAAGCCTACACTGGTCCTAATATATGTATTCTTGATCTTTTGAAACTTCTTATACCTGCAAACAAAACAGTAAACTAAAATAAAGAAAAAGGATTAGTGTCAATTGGATTGCTCTTAGTTTTAAATAGTAAAGTCCACTGTTCATATTACGTCACTCGGCAATTTCAAATAAAGGGACAAATTGCATCAAATGTAGTATCTATTATTTTAAAATCTTAATGGCTTCAGTGCCACATCATCAGCCAAAGAGGGGAAAGTTTCACTTGGTCAAACAACAGTAAATGTGTCAAAATATCATTTTTCACTTGAGTTGATCCACAAGTGACACAAGAAGACACACATCATTGTCACTACATGCAAGCATGCCATAGGGAGCACATAGTTTGAATAAAAGGCACTGCCATAAGGAACAACAAGTTCATTTGCTGTTAGCTGCAAGCTCATCTCACAGGAACACAAAGAATTAGCACTAGAGCCTGATAGATCATCACCAAATCCACCAACAAGCCACCAAAGAAAATTAACAGAAAACCATACAAGATGGTCACCTGAAGGAAGGGGTGGTATTGGAGGACAACAAGATCAGGCAAGAGCTAGGAGGAGGAGATACTGAAGCCAACCAGAGCAAGTTCTTCATCAGCAAGAATGGAACCTGAACCAAGAAGTATAACATGCTTCATAACAACATCACCAACATCATTTGGTTGGTGAGTTATATAAATAACTTTTTATCTATTATTTTTCCTTCACTCAACAAACAAGGTTTGTTGGATAATTGAATCCTTAGAGGAACACCCAGGTGGGGTGAACATCTCATCATAGGATATTGTTTATAGCCACAAAAGGAAACTATTTTTTATAATAAATATATAAATTAGGTCTTAGCTTTTGCATCATAGACCTAATCTGGAGCCAACTAGCCACATCACATGAACTAAACAAGTTCAATGTGTTGGTACTACTGGGCACATCCCGGTTATGGGTAACACCTCAGCAGTACCAATAAAAGAGAGAGATTTATCTATAAATACAAGCTTCCATGGAAGGAATATTTAAATCATCTTCCTAATATTATTAGGAATCATTTATACAGGTTATCTATTGATCTTCATCCATCATGTGAGTAAGATCTATTGGATAGATTGTATCTTCAGAAATACACTCAGATGGAGTGTTTAGTCATCATTATATATCTAAAAAGGGGTCTAGTAGCATATTTTCCATCTATAGGGGAAGTCTCAGATCATGCATCATTGACCTAAACTACTGTCCACTAGTTTAGAACTAGGTGACAGCAGATCCATTGATGAACTACTATAGGGAACGTTCCAAAGAATGGTAGCACCTCTGTAGCAGTTTCATTCTTTAGCCATTTCTCAAATCAGAGGAAACAAGTATAAGCAACTATACAAAGATACTCAAATCATTTTACTAAAAAGAAACTTTAGGAATTATATACTTAGACTGTTTGTCACATGATTGATACCTCAGGATAACCTGACTAAGTGAAAATAATCTCCATCTTAAGTCTTGGTTCACAGGGAAAAAGTACAATATCACCTGTCCAGACTAAAGGTTAGAAATCATGCATGTAAAGTCATCAGCACTTAAAAAGTCAATAAA
This sequence comes from Avena sativa, assembly GCA_916181665.1. Lineage (NCBI taxonomy): Eukaryota > Viridiplantae > Streptophyta > Magnoliopsida > Poales > Poaceae > Avena > Avena sativa. The sequence goes on from OV702281.1 coordinate 116,739,317, forward strand.
ACTTTAAGCCACAATTCATATGAGGCATCCTTTTATAATTATGACATAAGATCTACATCGCTATTAGAAAATATACAAGGGCCATAGGCACTAAACTATATTAGAGTATAACTTCAGGAAGGAATTCACCAACAATATCATAGAAGTCACAGATATTCACAAGGTATGAGCCATTAGACTAACCATAGCCAGTAAACCGATATCACATAGCCAGTAACCTTAGCGTGCGTTTGGTATATGGATCGTTTGGGATGGGATGGGATGGATCGGATTTTGTGGATGTGATGGTGCATATTAGGGTCATCCAACTTTTTGTTTGCTCTATAGGATTTGGGGGATGGGATCAGATTTGTTTAGCTTATAAAATTTAAGAGCAGTTGATTAACATGTGCTAAACTACAATTAGTTTAAATGGTGAAGCGTTCGCCACATCTGCTCATGCCGCTGTACGCGTGGCCGGACGCGCTCGGGCCACTGCACGCCATGGTCAGGAGCTGTGAGGGGGTGGGAAGGAGGGTCTGCAGCATGCCGCTGAACTACAACTTCGATCTAGGAGGTGGTCGGCTATGAGTGCGGGGGCAGCGCCGTCGCCCATCGTGGTGGCAAAGTTCTGGCCATCGGCGGAGGTCACGAAAGCAATGGCACGGTCTAATGCGGTGATGAGGGCCGCTGAGCTGAGGAGAGAATTGAGCAAGGGAAGGACGTGCTCGCGGCGGCTGGACTTGGACAGGTGGTGGCAAGGCTAAAAGCTGATTAGGAACGAGGGGAAGAAAATCAGATGCCATCCACGTGATTAGGAAAAGGTGGATGAAAGATCTGACCAATTCAGAGGGATCTGTTGGTCCACCGTTTTCAGCGAATATTCCCTCAGGTGGATGGTACCATCCCTCTCAGTTTATAACCAAACACATGCAAAAAGAGGACCATCCCATCCCATCCCCATTCCGGTATGGAACCAAACGCACGCTTAATGAAGCACATCGATCATGAACAAGATCAAACTCCATGTATAAATGGAAATACAAGGGTCCACTAACCCTAATTCAATCAAACTACAAGTCACAAGTAATTTCGACAAGTAGAGGAATCTTAGAACAGATCCTTAGTGCTACTCAGGATAACTCCATCACCATAGAGAGAAATCCAAAGAGGAATCAAGTGGAGGAAAAAGGGGAGGACACCACTTACCGGTGGTCCTCACTCAATAAGAATAGGAAGAAGAACCTAGTGGCAATATTGGCACGGCGGAACAGGGGCACCATGTGCTGCACATGCGCCCAGCCGTGACTAGCGGCGGAAATAGCGATGCCACCGTCTCGAACCCTAGCCAAGGTTATCAAAGGGGGAGTTTCTCTACAGATCTTAAGAAGTAAATCGAGTGGGGTGAGGAAGTAGGCCTTGGCGTGGCAGGGCTCTAGGGACCAACAACAGCGACCACAACGGTGGTATAGCCGGAATCGAAGGACGACGATGGTAACTGGAACCAGAGAGGAACGAGAGGGATGAGGTTGCATGTATGCGTGCGTGACGTGCGTGGGGTGAGGAAGTGGGCCATGCTCAAGGTGACCCCTAGCCAGAACTAGTTGGGACATGCCGGCCCATGCTAAACTAATAGTCCAAACTAAAATAAAATGAGAAAATAAAAATTAGAATTTGACCAAAATAACCCTACAAAAATTTCTATTAGTCCTATAAAAATACAGAAAAATCCTAAATATATATATATATATCAAAATGTTCACAAAAATAATACTAACCTAATAAAAATATAAAACTACTTGTTTGAGTTAAATAAAATGAAACTAAATATTTAAGGTACTAAAATCCAAAATGAAAATTTAATAAAATAAGGAAAAATCCTAAAAATGAATTATAAGCATTTTTTATATATAAAAATAAATCTACTGCTTTATAAAAATACTAAGTTAATTTTTTTCAAATAAAACTTGAAACAAATATTTAAGTAAATTTAATCCTTTGAGGAATTTTATAAAAATAATGATAATACTTAGAAAAATAAATAAATTTTATTTTTAAGATCGTAAATAAGTATAATTTACTAGAAAAAATAATAATTATATTATTCCAAAACATTTTAAGGTTCCTAGGTAATAAATCTTCAATTATCTAAATGAAATAACTATTTTGTTAATTCTTTAAAAATTATTTACTAAGTAAGAAATAATTATATGTCTTTAGAAATATTAAATCCTTTAAATAACAAACATTAAAGTACAAAACCATAACTAAAATTCATAATGAAACTTAAGTTTAAATTAGTAGCTTTATAATATTCCTTTGGAAATTCCAAATCAAATTTAAGCCCACAACCTTCAAAATAATCTTATGCATCATTCACTATTATTAAGGGTGAATGATCTTAATGTCTTAACCATCCTTAACATGACTATAAACTCTAACACATAAATAAGACATCTAAGTTATACTTCCACTAATAAGTTGCATATTATTTCCATAATAAGTAAACAAATTTAAACTAATCATTCACTAAAATATGAAGAGAATGATGTCACCTCTTAATCATACCTATCATAAAACTAATACTCGGTGAAAATTAACACATCTCAAACCTTAAGTTTACTTATTCTTTTAAAAGCTAACTTTATTCTTAAATACTATAAATATCATGACTAAAGACTATTCATATATGTTTATATAACTAAATTTGGTCTACAATATAATAAACATTATATCTTAAGTGTATTACTGATTTTGTAGTTAAATTTGGTCTGTTTCAATTAAGGCATAAAGCATCTCAAGTACAAACTAAACGAGCAAAAGCCAGAAAACATTGGTCACATTCTATTAACCATAAATATTGTTTAAACCTTATCAAAGAAATCTTTTCTTTGAAGGTTATTCTTTTTGCCACTTCAAACAACAACACTATAATAGTTTCTTCAATTCTTAACAACCCAATAACTAAAATTTCATCATATTGACCAGATAAAAATTAAATTAACTAAAACTTAGATTGCTTTATACTCTACTAGTATGTTTTGGGGCGTTAAAACTGATGTTCCTTATAAATACATTTGCTTGTGAAGTAAAATTTAAAGATAAACCAACTCTTAAAGAAATCACCTAAGTTCACTTCACTTAAAATTATTGGGGATTCATTTCGGGAGTTTTACAAAATGCATAGAATTACTTATGCATAACTTCATACTAATTCTTTAAACATTAGTCCTTACTAGACCAATGATGTTGTTTTCAGATATTGGATCTTATATTGTCTCGAAGACCGTGATTACATAATCTTGTGATCACAAAGGCAAGTTCACACTTGCTCATGTACTTTGGTTATTTTCTAACAAATATTTGCAAATCCAATGTTGTCATCACCTACATTTCGAAAATATCAGAAAAATCTATTTTCAAAATTAATATGAGCTATTGGTTACTAGTCTAGGGTGATCAGTTAATCTATTAAGACTATCAATGGAAACCACACTGTACGTGAATATATCATCTAGGACTTAAACAACCAATATTGCCAGTGATTCTTACACCCTATATCACGCGTTAACCATGAGATTTGGAATGGGATGGAGAAGTCAGCTAGATCTTCTTCCTTCCGTAAGTAGGTAAGATGACCTTAATGTGATGCTGTAATTCCTTGCGTGGACTGGGCATATGGGTGGGCACCCTTAGGCCCCATGGTTTTGGTATCTAGATTATCTGTGAGAGGCTACCGGAGGTATAGTAAGACCTTTATGGAGCTTGCGAGGGGCACAACCGTCTCATATAGTCTTCAGGAACTGATTAGGGTTATATATTGCCCGAAAGGGGGCTTAACGGAGATGTAGTCTCGCTCGAAGGATCGTGCAAACATATGGGGCCGGGGAGAAGGGAAGTGACTGGCTTGGATCTTAGTACAGGCCCCACACCAAGGAAGTGTGGACGAGAATGCAACTCGGATGTGCAACAAAGCTAAGTTCTCTCATGGGTAAGGCAAAGCACCTCTACAGAGTGTAAAAACTGTGACATGCTACTCCCTATTCAGGGAATGAGTTGCAAACGCTGCAGGAAAGGAACTCCACGAAAGTTTTGGTAAACCTATGAAGGCTGACGAACATAGATTTTCAGAATAAAATCAACCTTTGAAGAAATGTTTACGAAAACCCGCGTAGCCTACGACCTACAGGCTGTGGCTGTAGATAGTGCATCAAACACTCCTTTTGAGTGAACTTGCTGAGTACGCTCGTACTCAACGTATCTTCTTAACCCTTGCTAAATTCTGAAGCCAGTAAAGACGACGCCAACACCAACTTATACTCAAGGGAATCATCATAAAAAAATCAAGCTCTTTAATGGAGTCGATGGAGTCAACTTATACATCAACTAAAGTGAAGACAAAGTTAATGATTTGATTGGAGTATAATAGCTATCCATAGAGCCTACTTCTGTAGAGAAATGCAATAGTAGCATTTGCAAGCCAAATAGTTTAGATACTAGTTTATTAGTATGATATCTTTGAGTTCCTATTTCAAGTTCTTCTTTGTAAGAAGTTGTTTTCTCTCTCTATAACCTAGAGTGTTCTCTAGATCTTTTGTAAAGAGTCAAGTTGTAACCTATTGTCATGTCTTGGACCTACTGTGTTTCTGTTGTACCACTCTGAGGGATATAATACTGGTGGAATGGTCTTTAATTAGTGTTATGTCAACGACTATAGTGTACTACATCATGAAGAGGTATGCTGGGTCACCGCAATAAACTACAAAGTTCATGTATGCATTTTACATGCATCAACATCCCTAATATTAACCTATGCTTGTTCTCAAGCATAAAAGTGATAAAACTAAACATGGACTTTGTTGTAATGTTGGAAATCATAAGTCATAATCATTGCTACACAAGATCTAATGGTTCATTCTTTAAGATCTGCAACAAGCAAATGAGTTATGAAGTGATATCTCTTATGTCGGGGGGATGACCCCTGGTAGGATCAATAGAGGTAAAAATATAAGGTTGACTAATGACCCACAAGTATAGGGGGTGTATCATAGTACTTTCGATAAATAAGAGTGTCGAACCCAACGAGGAGCAGAAGGTGTTGACGAGCAGTTTGGATCAAGGATTCACTGTAAATACTAGCAAATGGATTTGTAGTTTTTTTTGATAATGCAGATAAATAAAGTGCGAGTAAATAAAAGATAATAATAATAATTCAAGCAACTGGACCAATCCTTTATTAAGCAAAGGACAAGCCAGTTGTATTAATTAAGATTACCAAATGTTCTCGAGGACACATGAGAATATTCTCAAGTGCTTTGGCTTCATATAGTCGATTAATCTTTATTGGTTGGATAAGTGTTATGTGGGTGAACCTATGCTAATGCAATACCCCATACTTGGACTAATACATACTTGTGATTATATCCCTTGCAAGCATCCGCAACTACAAGAAAGTAATTAAGATAAAAACCTAACCACATCATTAAACTCTGAGATCCTACACTCCCTTATGCAATGGTTTCCTAACGGGGGTTTATATTTCTGTCACTCTAGCAACCCCACAATTATTAGCCAAATACACAATGCATTCCCCTAGGACCATAAAGGTGAAGTATCATGTAGTAGACATTCACATGAAATCACTAGAATAATATCACCACAACTTAAATATCAAAACCATTACATATTACTCAACATAATTCCACTACTAACAACATGACTTCTCCCATGTCCTCAAGAACTAAATGAACTACTCACGAGACATCATATGTTTCCAGATCAGATATGAAATAATGATAAGTAATAATCTGAACATGAAAAATAATCCAATGGTTCCACTCAATAGCATCAACTACAACAAGTAATCAACACCGGGAAAGTTTACCCTATGAACTATGCAATATTCAAACCAATTGTTGCAGCGGTACGGTGTTTTGGTGATGGTGCTGGTGGATATGATGATTAGGATGATGATGATCCCGATGAAGCCTAGCTCGATGATGGTGTCGATGGTGATGATCTCCCCTCTCCGAAGAAATTTCCCTGGCAGATTTCTGCCTGCCAGAGAGCTCTTTGTCTCTCTGTAGTTTCCTGTAGAGGTCCCAACCTTTAATAAGGTAGAGATCCCTGTGTTTACAATGCTAGTCCCTAGATCAATAGCTAGCATCCACAGTTAAGATGTAATATCAAGAAACAAAGGTCATAATACAACTTTATAACCAGGAATAAAATAATTCATTACATCTTACATAGCTCATTTGACTATCTCATTACAATGCAGCAGAAATAACTATAGCATGGAGTCCTTCATCTTCAAAGTGCCACAATCAATCGTGTTTGTTGTAGACTTGCAATCCTAATCAACACACTTCACTAGCATCAAACAAACTTGCAACATAATAATTTACAGCCACAAGGGTCAATACATTTGAATTGTATTGGCAAGTGATACTATGGTAGTATAGTGGAGTCTATCATCTATATGCATTTGGCTAAGTGGAGCTTAGGCTTGCTTTGCTCAAAATATATTTTCCTTATCATTTGAAAACACTAAGTTTTTGTTTAGCAAAAATCACCCAAGGAACCACCAATAGAAATTGGTGAACCTTCCCCCTTGTTCAAACACAAGTTTTAACTTAGAAATTGGGATGAGGAGATTCTTGATAGCTTCCATGTCTTGATGCTCAAATTGTCCATTCCCGGGGACACGACTAAGTACTTAGATTTTACACTCTGCAGAGGTGGTGCACTTTCCCCACAAGACTCGACATGCATCGAGACAAGATCTTTCAGAAGGCTTCCCTTAGACCAGAATGGACGCGTTCCAACCTATCATCCCCTACCACCAACTGTCCATTTGGCTAAGTTATTGCAACCTATATGATCCAGGCAGAGCCCATAATGCCAAGTGGCTGCACTTGAAGCTTCTCAACATTTGACATCTCAAATCTCTTTGTTCCTGGGTGGCATTCCACAAGTGAGATACACAAGGTAAACCATAGAAATGGGCCTTGTGTAACCACTCAACCAAAAACCACCAAGTAATTACCAATCCACCCAGGTGTTTCATTCACTTAGTTGTTTTATTAAACAAAAACATAAGTCCTTGACTTAGAAATATTCCATAGCATGAATATAATCCACCCTTGTTTTCTACTAGCTAGGCTAAGCATGATAGTACTAGGAATCTTAACTTAGGAAAATTCTACTATGGTTTCATCTACTAGGATTTCCCATGGCGTAGTTTATACTTAGAAAATTCCATGCAAGTCCTACTTAGAAATATCACTAATGCATAGTGAAAATAATGGGACAAAAGTATGAAGCACCACTTTCCTTTTTGGTAGAGATTATAAGTTCACTCCTTGATCTTCAATAGTCACACTCTTCAAATGTCACTACGATTCAATCAAGGCACAATTTCAAACTACAATTCAAGCATTCATCACATAGAATAATAAAAACAAAGCAATGCATGCAAGAATGCCAAATATTGTTTTATTTGGAAAAGTGGTTTCTAATAGGTTATAAACATTTGAAAACACTTATTGGTCATTTATAAAAGTGGTAAAACCATTTGATATCAAGTTAGTGAAAAAGGCCATTTAAATCATTTTTTTGTTTTGCTAGAATTGATTTAAATCAAAGTGACAATTTCTAGTGTTTGGCAAATACATTTTAAAACACAAATGTTAGTGTTTTAAGTTCAAGTGTTTAATATTAAAACCATTTGCAAAAGGTTTCACCTATAAACCATTTTTCTACCAAAGCAATATTTTATGTTGTTGAAAATGCCTTTAGCAAAGTAATAATTTTTATAGGGTTCACCAAATGTATTTTCAAATCATAAAACTTTGTGTTTAGGGTCAGAGTGTTTAATTCAAATCATTTCCCAAAGGTTTTTCTCCAAAAAGAATTTTTAACAAATAAACAATATTTTATTTAGCTAGAATTGTTTTTATTCAAAGATTTATTCTATAACTTCACAAAATACACTTTTAAATCCACAAGTTGGGTTTATATGGTCAGTAGGTTCAAAACAATCCATTTTCCAAAGATTTTACCATAAAAATATTTCTAGAATAATTTTTATATTCAAATTATGCCTACACAAGTTTCTATAAAAACAACCAATTTAACAGAAGCAATTTACTAAACAAAGTACACGGTTAGAAATTAATTGTTTTTCTGATTCCATTGATATAAAATTTGCAAAATTTGGACATGTAGATTTAAAGTTATCCAATTTACAAAATCAAACATCTAATAGATTCTATTATGTTTTTAAAACAAAACCCGAGCCACGTGTTGTGTTATGATTGGTCAAAACGGTTCGTGAGGATTGAGCTCTGTGATGCGTTGGATTAAAACAGATCGAGCGGCACAGGATCACTCGTACCCCTTCGTTAAGTTGTTCTATCCTATCCACGCGATCCAGATCCAACGGCTGCTGTGAGTTTGACCATGAATGAGCGGTGCTGGCGGCGGCGAGTGGCGGCGGCGCGGTCAGACAGTGCAGTTGCCGGTGATTTAGGAAGCAAGGGAGAGAGAGGAGTAGCTCACTAGAATTGCCGTGGCGAGTAGATGCTCAAGGTGGTCTTCATCGTCGAAGGGGCGCTCGGGTGTAGCTGCGATTCCTCGCCGGAGTTGTCCCTAGCATCGGGCACGTTCTGATGTTGAGGGGGGCGAGGCTACAAAGCGCGCTAGGACACGAAACAGGCGGCATTAGATGCGTACGAGAGAGTGGATCATATGTGTGTCAACGAGAGGGGAGGGGGCGGTCAGGATTACCGGGGAGAGGTCGACGGAGCGGAGGCAGACGGCGGCGATGCTCAGACGTGGTCGTTGCCGAGCATATGGGGTGCGCGCGGGCAAGCTGGGGCTATGGGAAGGTTCGCCTGACTATGGGGAGAAAGCTGGTGGGTGCCAGGGAGTGGAAGGTGGTCTGGCTTCGCCAGAATCGGCCGGAAGAGGTCGTCGTGGTAGTGGGATGCAAACGAGAAATCGGCGCAGCCTGGAGGCAGAGGAGAGATGGGGTCTGGGGGAAAAGATAGGGGGGAACGGGAGCTTAAGTGTGCAAGGTCACGGGGGGGATTAATGGCGGAAGTAACGTGAGAGAGAGAGAGAGAGGCGGGGTCCAGCGGTCAGTGGGTTTGCGGGTGACAAACTGGGGTGGAAAAGAAAACGTTTCGAGGGGGAGAGAGGTGGGCTATTTCTGGGCTGGACTGGGCTTGCTGGGCCTGGTTTGGCTGGTTGGGCTGGGTTGGTTGTTTCTCCCCTTTTTTTGTTCTGATTCTTTTTTCTTTTTCCTTTTCTATTATTCTGTTTTGATTTTTATTCAAATAATTCAAACCCCATTTGAATTCAAACCTTTGCCAAACTTTGAGTATATTTTAATACTGTTTATTAACATATTCTAAAGTCCAATTTAGAATATTTCTTTTATTCTTTTAGGGTCTATTATTTATTAAAAAATAGACATTTGTCTTTATTTCAAAAAGGATTTAAATATGTTTTAAAACTATATTTGAATTCTAAATTTTACCAAACCTTTTTCATTAGGTTTTATTTATACAAAATAATTTCACTTTGAATTATTATTTAAAATACTTTAATATGTTTTAATGTTCATTTAAATTGGGAAATGTCTTTACCTAAATGAAATTGGATATTAATAAATCCTTATGATTTTTATGTAAATAACCCTTCACCCTTTTTATTAAACAAAAAAAACCTTTCATTTCATTTGTTTGGTCAAGATTTACTTTTTAAAATAGTCCTTATTTATTTATTTCTTTTTTTGCTTATAAAATCCATATCTTTTTATTTAAGGATCGAAAAATGGTGATTCCAACTTTTATAATTTTATTTAATATTTGTTTATCTTTTAAATCCCTTTTCATTCAAAGTTTGTTCAAGATGGGTCTTTGATGTTTCCATTTGGAACCAAAAAGTTTCTTTTCACCCTAAATTTCAACAATTATTTATTTTGTTTATTTATTTTTCACATTTCAAAATTTGGAAAATTTTGGGATGTGACATTTCCACCCCGCAGAGGCCGCGGAATATTTCTTTGATGGCTCCCCGAGTCTTAGGTTTGGGGGGGGTAGATATACGCGAAAGGTTGGCACCAGAGGTGGACCAGGGTGGCCACACCACCTGGTGGCGTGGCCTAGGGGACCCGCGCCTAGGGGTGGTGTGGGCCTCCTGTGGCCCATCTCCACTCCATCTTCTAGCTTTCTTCGTCTTCTGGAAAAAAAGGAATTTCCGTATATTTTTTGGGATTTTCTGATCTTCGGAAATATTGCATCTGGGCAGCGCTTTTTTCCATCAGAATCCTGACTCCGGCAGTTAATTCTCCAAGAATCATCAAACATGCAAAATATATCAAATAACATAAGTATCATCTCTAAATATGAAATATATCAATGAATAACAGTAAATTATTATATAAAATAGTGATGCAAAATGGATGTATCAACTCCCCCAAGCTTAGGCCTCACTTGTCCCCAAGCGAAAACTGAACCTAGTAAACATGACCATGGGTTTATGGAGTGAAGTGTCGATATAAAGAATACGGGCAAGAAGCATCACATCTATCAATACCCAAATCATAATAGAAAGCAACTCACTCTTATACAACTTAACTGGAAATGAGTAAGGTAGTCACAATAAAGGTTCACAAAGAAAATCATAATTGGTGATGGCAAACTTTGATTTTGGTCAGAGAACATTTAACAAATTATACTTATTTTTTAGCAAAGCTTTTATAATGAAACTTATATTGCAGGAGTCTTTTTCTCAAATATAACAGTTCCTTCACCAACAATGATAGCTTTCAAAGTTATATTCATTCGGATAAGAGCATTGTGCAAAACGAGGAACATAAGAAACAAGATTGAATAAATCAACATATAGATGATTGAATCACAACAACTCAAATGCTTGCTTAAGATAGAGAGGAATAGGTTTACTGACTCAACATAAAAGTAAAAGATAGGCCCTTCGTAGAGGGAAGAAGGGATTAACAAGTTTCATAAAGCTTCCAAAAATTATGGTACTCCTTAGCTTTGATCTCTCATTGCCCCTATCATAAGAATCTTGAAGTGATTAAAGTTAAAGTGAGGGAAAATATGAGTTATATGCTTGATAAATCACAAATTAAAAATCTCATGCCCCTTGAGTATGAGTACCATTCCGCATGCTACTCAACTTTTGTCACAAGCAAGTTCTTGTCATTGTAAGTATATGTGTATCATAGAAAACCACCAACGGGTACCCCTTGCCCCATGACAGAGGAGCTATCCCATATCAAAATGACAAGGCAATAAACAATGAGCATATCAGCGATCTTTCTATTTACCATGAGTATGGTTTTCTTCTTTTCTTTTATTTTTTCGAAGATGCTTCATAGAAAGCTCATTATGGTTATGCTGCAAGTTTCCACCATGATTAGGCATGTCTTAGTCTAGCCGCCTAGGCGTTTATCTAACACATATACAAACTCCATGGACTTACAAGATCCCTTTTTATTTCACACCGCCGGCATCCATAAATAAAAGAACATGATATCAACTGAATAGATATGTACAATGTCGAAAGAGTGCCCCATGACAGCATGGTTCTACGAACTCCCAACTTATAATTTACAAGCATATAAGCAACATAGATGGTCACAATGGTTCAAATTTATTAAGTGCAAGAAAATAAAGTGTGCCATCAAGTTCGTGAGAGCTTTACTAACGAATTTTATCATAACAATTTTTTTAAATTGGAGGATAGATAAAACTCGATAATTTAATTAGAATAGCAATGATGCTAGTAGGTAGATATGGTTGACACATATGGCATATGTTTTGGTTCAAGGTTTGGATTCACGAGAAGCATTCCCTCTGAATACATGTTTTGGCTAGCAATGCTGGGTAGCAAGGATAAGAGTTGAGTGAAACAAGCAAACATACACATGATAGAAACAATCATGCAATCTTCCTTGGAAGCATAAACGATCTTAACTTGAGAATACTAAGCTTATGAGCCAATCAAGCAACAAAGATAATGAAATATGTCTATAAGTACTTTTTCTCTTTTCTTCACAAACCCCAAAATATTGTTGCTACTGACCAAAGCTAAGTTTGCCAAAACCAACTAAATTTACTTGATGCTCCCAAAGTGATACCAATACAAATCAACAAATTCAATCATATAACAGAAATTGCAAACTAAAACAAGATGTGCAAAAAGTAAATGATAAAACTTCTCATTAATATTCTATAACGTCACTCACACCAAGTGATACATAGATGACCAACTAGAGGAGAGATACTTCCACACTACAAACCATCCTATATGATAACTTCTCTACTCATGATAAGAATGATGACCCACAAGTATATGGGATCACAACAGTCTTCGAGGGTAGTATTACCCAATTTATTGATTCGACACAAGGGGAGTCAAAGAATACTTATAAGCCTTAAAAACTAAGTTGTCAATTTAGCTGCACTTGGAAATAGTCTTGCTCACAGTAGTTTATCAGTAGCAAAATTTTTGTAGTAGCAATAGCAAAGTAACAGCAGCAATAAAACAAAGGCAGTAGTAACAACAGTAGCAAACAGTAGGATATGAGTGTGTTAGGCATAGGGATGGATGGACGGGTGTTGCATGGACGAGACTATTCATATAATTTCAAGATCTAGGGAATTTGCAGATAAATAAGATAAAGCATCCAAGTACTAAACAATCATAGGCATGTGTTCCATATATATTCATACGTGCTCGCAATGAGAACTACTGTCAATTAAGGTACTCCTTTTAATAGAGCACTGGAGCAAAGCATTAACACTCCGTGAACACATGTGATCCTCATATCACAGCCATCCCCTCCGGTTGTCCTAATTTCTGTCACTTCGGGGCCTTTGGTTCCGGACAATGATATGTGTACACAACTTGCAGATAAGATCACAAACAATACTATCATCATGAATCAATAATAAGTTCAGATCTAAGATCATGGCACTCGGGCCCTAGTAAAAAGCATTAAGCACAACAAGTTGCAACAAAGTCAAATAGAACTAATAAAGATACTAGGCACCATGCCCTAACAATCTTATTCGATTACATGATAGAATTCATCCAATCCCTACCATCCCCATAGCCTATAGCGGGGGATTATTCACTCATGGATGGGGGAAACATGGATGGTTGATGGAGAGGCGTCGGTGATGATAGCGATGATCCTCTCCAAATTCCCCGTCCCGACAGGGTGCCAGAACGGAGTTTCTAGTTCTGAATCACGGTTTCTGGTGGTGGCGGCGCAGCAGAACTCTTTCTGGAAAATGGTCAACCCCCCCCCCCCCCCCTGAGTTTTTAGGTCAAGAGGTAACTTATAGGCGAAGAGGGAGGCCAAGGGGGTGCCTGAGGCGGCCACACCCCTCCCAGGCGCGACCAGGGGGTGTGGGCCCCTCGGAGCCCCACTCCGTCTTTTGGCTCCGTGAGTCTTCTGGTGAAATAGGATTTTTTGCATATTTTCCGGGATATTTCCTGATAGTTGATTTTCTGCACAAAAACTAGACACCAAGGTAATTCTGCTGAAAACAACGTCAATCCGTGTTAGTTGTATCCAAATCACACAAGTTTAGAGGAGAAACAATAGCAAAAGTGTTCGGGAAAGTAGATTCGTTTTGGACATATCAACTCCCCCCAAGCTTAGCTTATTGCTTGTACTCAAGCAATTTAGTTGAAAACTGAGTGCGATAAAAGAACTTTCACGAACACATTTGCTTCATATGATGTAAATATTCTCAGCACATTGTGGCTAATTGTTGCAAGTCTCCGAGGAAAGATTGAACCTCCCACTGTGGAGGGAATTCAGTTTACCTTGAGGGAAAACAACTGGCTCGATGGACTTGCCAGAGCAATGCAGGAAGCTCTTTCCCGTCTGTGTGGATAGAGCATCAATCAGATCAAGGGTACTCGCTTTGAGTTTTGCCCAAGACGTGATGCAAATGGTCAACCACTGGAAGCCCCATACCACCCCGAGCTGAAGACTCAATTGGACCACCTTAGCTTCATGATGTATGATCGCCAGCAGGAACTGGACAACTGCCGTGACTATTGCAACCACAAGTCTGCCATCATCAAGACGAAGGATCAGACCATCGCCATGCTAGCAAAGGATCGCAAGTCTCGCCGCCGTCAGCTCGACAAGAAGGAGCGCATTATTGCCCGTCTTCGCCATCGTATCTCATCTCTGGAAGAGACCATCCATGAGAGAGACATGCAGTTAGAGGAAAGGGAGAATGCCGGAGAAGATCTTCGTGGAGACCCTTACTGTAACTACCTCGGTGAATTACGCTCCTAGATACAAGCCTGGATGAACGGTAGTGGTTGAAATAGTACGGTGGGGCCCCAAAAGCCACTCACGGGTAGACCTTTCGGCCGTCCCAACCACTTCCAATTCATCGGGACCTGTACGGGCGGCGTAATCGGCAGGCGAAGGGATCAACTACATACACAAATGAGTATGTATGCAAGCCACCATACAACAGTACATCAGAGCCATTCCATCTAGAAAGAAAGGAAATATAGCAACGCCATACGGCAAGATTCAAATAACCTAGATAGATATAATATTTTAGGATAATTCCTCATACATCACACATCAGAGTATCAAGCGGAAGCGGCAAAACAAAGTCCGAGTACGGATAAGAAGCAAATCGGCATAAGATGCCATAGAAATAAGCACATCCCGCCCACAGATCTCACGGATCCCCGTTCCCGGAATCTCTACACCGAACGATCGTTGCCCACATCATCAGCCTCTTCCACCCAGTATCCGTCCTGCGAGTGTACCTGTTCATCTGAACCAATAATTTATCGTGTGAGACCCTAAGGGTACTCAGCAAGTCTTTATGCCTCTAAAGGGGACACAACCTGGGGTGACGCAATTGCAGCAAAAGATAAACCCTAGCAGTTCTATAGATACTCGCTAACCATCCGTCTAACCAATGATAGACGGATGTCCGTGAATTAATGACAACAGTTATAACAGTAATTTCATCAGATCCATCCTCCTCCTCGCTTACCAACGAGGAAGCGGACGAACAACCCCCATCCGTTGGCAATTTTATTAACCATTCCATGAGTGTTGCACTATTTACTAGTCAGTGATTTGGTCAAGTTAAAGGCGGTACTTTAGTTATGCTTGTCTATGATCGAGAAGCTGTGCTCCAAGTCGTCCATAACCGCGGACACGGCTTTCAGAAAGTTTTACCCTGCAGGGGTGCACAAATAGCAACACACACTCAATCAACCTCGAAAAAACCAAATCAAAACCCAACGAGGCCTTCACGACAAAGCAATCACAGGATTCAGAAATATTTCAGGGGGCCACCCCTTGGAGTACACCCGCAACAAAACTGGCCGGCTCCGAGACGGACTCAAGGTTTGTGGGGCCGGCTGTAAACGACTGGGAACCCGAAAACTCGGGGTGTCGATACCGCGAAAACGGGTCACCATCCTAAACAGTACAGGTGCTCCTCGCACAATCGTAATAAAGCAGTAAAGCATGGCATAAGTACAGGATCGTAAATAAAACCTCAAACTAGTTTGTGGCCCCAAGAAATAAGACTGAATCAAGCTCTGGCTCAGGGGGGTCCCATAAGCCTCCCGGATGTGGACAGCGCGAATATTCAAGGAACAGGTTTCAAGTACTCGGGGTCCTACGGGACACAAGAGAGCAGGAAAAACCAAATAGCAGATATTGCCCACCGGTGCCACTTTCATTAGTTATCCCATTACTACTCAGGTGAAGTTGTTTAGGTACCTCGTTATCCAACAGACACTCACATACCCTACACATGCTGTTCTACGACTCGCATGGCTCAAACAACTCCTGTAGTAATGGCTCATGGGATGGAGGAACAAGCTTGGTGGGGTTTAAAAGTAAAAGCTATGCAATACTTAGGATTCAGTTTAATGCATTCGCGACTCAATGATGCAAGAATAAGATAGATGCAATAGGTACTGTATGTATGCAAGCATGTGGTAGTGCTTGCCTGGCAACTCAGTTGAAGCGAGAGACGGATCTGGGTAGTGCTCCTGGTTCTCTTGATATATCCCCTGCTCAGCGTCTATTCGAAGAAGAACCAAACAAACAAGGGCCAACATAAATAAAGTGCACAAGCATAGTAATAAAATGCGTCAAGCAAACAATCATGCCATGATGAATGATGCACAAGTTGCATGGCAATAATGTAGCATGGCATGTGTGAGGTGTGGTATACAAGAATAAGTCATTTTATTAAGGTTTGGCCACATTTTATTGTCATAATAGTTGCTGTATACTTTATATTTATATGATGCATGCTGCAATTGAAGTCATGGATAGCATAAACAGAAAGGTCTCGTCGAGCTGATCATTTTAGACATATCATTTGTTAAATTCGGAGTGATAAAACAAAAGTTATTAATTAATTAAGGTCCAGGGGCATTTTGTTGTAATTTAATTCAACTTGAAATTTAAAGTGTTCAAATAATATTTTGAATAGCATATTTGAAATCCTCACATTTTTCTGATTCCAAAACATATATTATTTGTATTATTTGGAATTATGAATTTAATTTTATTTTTTTAGGTCAAAATTAGTCAAATTAGGTCAAAGTCAAAGTTTGACTATTCTAAATTAGTTTTGAAAATATTTGAATTAACATTCAAAAACAAAACATTTTTCATATAAGGTTTGAATTCAAATTCTAACCCAGGAATAAGTTATGAATTTATTTAGATTTAAACAGATTTGTATTTTGAATTTGAATCTGAGTGAATTTGAAAAGATTGAAATTTAAAACAGAAAGGCTCTTGGACTTTGGTACTCAGCAGATCCTACCCAAGGAGGATGACAGGTGGGCCGCGCGCGCTGACTGGGCTGAGGCGTGAGGGGGACACGTGGGCAGACTTGGGGACCGCGGGTTGAGACGCAGAAAACCCCAGGGCTAAGCTGCAAAAGTTCGCCGAGGCTGACGGTGGGGTCTGGTGGGGCTGCGGGTTGAGGGCAAGAAAGCCTAGGGGCTTAAATAGAAAAGCGTCCAGGAGGGTCGCGGGACTGACGAAACTGAACTTTTCTTTTACACTCGAATCTGCGAGCTGAGCTGAACTTCGGAGGGCGATGGCGATCAAACCAGGTAGTATTTAGGGATGATGCAAAAACGAAAAGTGTGGAACACACTTAGACCTATAACTCTTGTATTCAAGGTTTTCCCCGAGGAGGTCTACAGCGGCCGGCAATCAGCGATGAACAGAGGGGAACGGTTGACACGAAACGACAAGGTCGGGTTTTGGTTCTATCTTCGAACGAGGATGACGACGCGTATGCTCCGAAATTGATGATGCCGCCAAAACAGAAAAGATAGAGAGCATCTAGAGCTACAACTTTTGTCAAGGGGTCGTCGCCGGATCTTGGCCGCAGCGGTGGGGAAACGGCGAAGAACAGAGGCGGCATGGGGAACATCTGCAGGCCTGATCACTGTCGGAACTGACGGGCGACGGTGGCGGGGAAACTATGGCTGCGGAGGCGAGCTACCGTGCGGTAGGGAGGCGTAAGAAGGAGGGGAATGGAAAGGGGGGCTTACCACGAGGCCGGCGGTGGTCTCGAAGGGCCCAGGGGGGGGACGATTCGAGGTTGAGAAGCGACGAACAACGGCCTGCTCGCTCCTGCTTTCAGGCGGAAGGAGATGGTAGCGGCTCCTGGGCGCGTCGGGCTCCTGCCGGCGCTTCTCAGCGACGTCGTGGTTGTGGTCTTTCGCTCCTATTGCAGCCCCGGCCGACGAGGTACAACGGTGGTGAGGCAAGCTCGATCTCCCTCTGACCAGGAGAGCTCGAAGAGAAGAGAGGGAGGCGGTATGCAAGGAGCTGGCGGCGTGGGGAAAGGATAAAGGGGAAAGCTAGGGTTTCCTGGCTCGATCTGGGGATGGATATGAAGGCAGGTGGCTGTGGTGACGCGGCTGACGGAGGGAACGGCGACCTGCCCGCTGCCATTAGAGGATCAGAGAGAGAGGGAAGGCGTCGGGAGGAAGAGGAACAGGAGACGTCGTCTCTTGACGCGAAGGGGTACGGGCCGGGGAAGGCGAGTTGGGCCAGGGGAGGCGAGTTGGGCCAGAGGAGAGGAGGGTTCCTGGGCTGCTGCTGTTCCTCTCTCTCTCTTTTTCCTCTTCTTTTTATTTTCATTTGTTTTGAATGTTTCAAATTCAACCAACCCTTTTATTTCAAAACTTGTTGAACCTAGCAGAAGATTTTGAACAGAGAAAAGGAAAGGCCAAAGGATAGAAAAGAGAGACAAAAGAAAGGGGGGTGATTGAGGCATGCATACATAATTTATGAATGTGCCAAAAGGGGCATTTTACAAGAACATGAAGATATGGGGTTTTGCAGAAAAATAGATGGAAACATTTGCAAAAGTAGGGAACCCTCACATGGAACCAAGGCTTGAAGAAAACCAAACAGAGGAAAGAGATGAGGTGGTTCTTGCATGGCCCATGCAAACAATAGATGCCATGTATTCATATTGTGAAAAACAACATAAAATCATGTGGCATTATTCCATGCATTTCCAAAAGGTGGAAGAGGCCAAGCAAAGGATTATGAGTGGAATCCACCCAACCCACATGAGCTAGCGGTAAACTCAATTAAAAGGCCAAGCTCATATTAATTGGATGGTGGAATTATAAGGTGGTGAAGAAAAGGTGGTGGAGTCAATAAGAGATATGCCCCCAAATCAACTTGGGCATTAAGCAGTATATCAAGAACCAACTACAATATCAAGAGGCAAATACAATTAATAATGCATATGAGATAAGAACCAAAACAAAGAGGGTTTTGTATGATGCTCAAATGCAAGGTGGCATGATGACATGAGCATGATATGATGATGATGCAACAATTATATGTAGGAAGTAGCCATTTTATTACTAAACCAAGTAGCATTACAGGTGTTAGACAACTGGGATGCTACAACTCTCCCCCACTAAACAGGAATCTCGCCCCGAGATTCTAGGAAGAAGAAGAAGACTCAAAGAGGGTAGGATAGTTGACACGGAGTTCATCTTCACGCTCCCAAGTGGCTTCATCAACAGAATGGTGCGACCACTGCACCTTGCAGAACTTGATGGACTTGTTGCGAGTCCTTCTTTCTGCGACTTCCAGGATTTTGGTGGGGTGTTCTTGATAAGAAAGGTCTTCTTGGAGATTGATTAGCTCATGATCGACGGTCCTGCCGGGATCTTTGAAGCACTTCTTGAGCTGAGAGATGTGAAAAACATCATGAACCTTGAGTTTTTCCGGGAGCTCCAGGGCATAAGAAACTTCTCCTCTTCTTCCACGAATTTTGAAGGGACCGATGTATCTAGGAGCCAGATTTCCTTTGATACCAAAGCGGTGTGTGCCTTTCATGGGAGTGACACGAAGGTAAACGAGATCACCAGGGGCATACACCATGTCCGTGTGCTTCCTGTCATAATTGCTCTTCTGGCGACTTTGAGCAATCTTCAGGTTCTCAAGAATGATATGCACCTTCTCCTCCGCTTGAGTTACAATATCAGGGCCAAACCAAATTCTTTCTCCTGCACCTGACCAACCGATCGGAGTTCTGCACTTGCGACCATAGAGAGCCTCAAATGGTGCCATCTTCAGACTCTTCTGGAAGCTGTTGTTGTAAGAGAATTCAGCATAAGGAAGACATTCCTCCCACTTCATGCCAAAAGAGATGACGCAAGCACGAAGCATATCCTCCAGAATCTGATTGATCCTTTCAACTTGTCCTTGCGACTAAGGGTGGTAAGCTGTGCTGAAGTTCAACTTTGTCCCCAAAGCATTTTGGAAACTTTCCCAGAACTTGGAAGTGAAGATGCTTCCACGGTCTGAACTGATCTCAAGCGGAACCCCATACAGAGAGACAATTCTGTTGATATAGAGCTCAGCCAACTGAATTCCAGAAATTGTTTCCTTGACGGGGAAGAAATGAGACACTTTAGAAAGCCTGTCGATGACAACAAAGATTGCATTGTTGCCCTTCTGCGACCTTGGAAAACCAGTGATGAAGTCCATCTCTACTTTCTCCCATTTCCATTCCGGAGGTTTCAATGGCTGTAGAAGACCGAAAGGTTTCTGATGGACAGCTTTCACTCTGCGGCAAACATCACACTCCGAGACATACTTTGCACAATATCGTTTCAGACCAGGCCACCAATATTGTGTTTTCAAATCCATGTACATCTTTGTGCTGCCAGGGTGGATAGATAGAACAGAATCATGCGCCTCCTTGAGAACTTGCTCTCTCAAACCCGGGTAGTTTGGAACAAACATCCGGTGGTCGAAGAAAAGCGTGCCTTGATCATCTACGTGGAAGGACTCATACTTCGGAAGCTGAAGCTGGGAGGTGATCTTTCTGGTGTGCGGATCACCACGCTGACGAAAACGAATCTTTTCTTCCAAGAGAGGAGTAGCCAGAAGGTTCAGGAGATGCCCTTGTTCCACAACTTCCAGGTTGAGCTGACGGAATTCCTTGCACAAAAGAGGCTGCTGTTCTTCCATCATGAGGTTGTTGACATAAGCTTTGCGGCTGAGAGCATCGGCCATGACATTAGCTTTGCCCGGTGTGTAGTTGATGGTCAAATCAAAATCATTGATTGCTTCAATCCATCTCCTCTGCCGAAGGTTGAGATCAGGCTGAGTGAAGATATACTTCAAACTTTTGTGGTCAGAAAAGATCTCACAACGGTTGCCCAGCAAGTAGTGCCTCCATAGCTTCAAAGCAAAGACAACTGCTGCTAGCTCGAGGTCATGTGTGGGATAGTTGATCTCATGCGTCTTCAACTGTCGAGAGGCATAGGCAACAACTTGTTTTTCTTGCATAAGGACCGCACCCAATCCTTGCAAAGAGGCGTCGCAGAATATCTGGAAAGGCTTAGATGTATCCGGAGGAACCAAGACTGGCGTGGAAGTGAGCTTCTCTTTGAGTGTCTCAAAGCTTGCTTGACATGCAGGAGTCCACAGGTATTTCTTGCCTTTCTTGAGGAGATCGGTAAGAGGCTTCGCTATCTTCGAGAAGTTCTGAACGAAGCGACGGCAATAACTAGCCAAACCAAGAAAACTCCGCACTTCTTTGACATTAACAGGAGGAAGCCATTCTACAATTGTCTTCACAGTTTCCGGGTTGACTGCAATGCCCTTGGCAGAGATGACATGGCCAAGATAAGTTACTTCAGGCAGCCAAAACTCACACTTTGAGAACTTTGCATACAAGCGGTTCTCACGCAGCTTGCTTAGGACACACCGCAGGTGTTCTTCATGCTCTTCCTTAGACTTGGAATAGACTAGGATATCATCCAGATAGACCACAACGAACTTATCCAGGTACTCCATGAAGACCGAGTTCATAAGCCTCGAGAAGGTAGCAGGTGCGTTGGTGAGACCGAAAGACATGACTGTGTACTCATACAGGCCATAGCGGGTGGTGAAAGCTATTTTAGGCACATCTTCCTTGCGAATCTTGATTTGGTGATAACCACTCCTCAAGTCCAGCTTAGAGAATAACACAGCTCCAGCTAGCTGGTCAAAAAGATCATTAATCCGCGGAAGGGGATATTTGTTCTTGATGGTTTTAGCATTGAGAGCCCGATAGTCAACACAAAGTCTATCAGTCCTGTCCCGCTTCTTCACAAAGATTGTTGGGCTACCCCAAGAAGAAGTACTGTGTTGAATGAAACCCAACTTCTCTTGTTCATCAAGCTGACGTTTGAGTTCAGCCAACTCAGCAGGACCCATTTTATAAGGCCGCTTGGAGATAGGAGCCGTTCCAGGTTCAAGCTCAATTACAAACTCAACCTCACGATCCGGAGGCATACCCGGCAACTCTTCCGGAAAAACATCCGGAAACTCACAGACCACTGAGACTCTCTGAATAGCTTCCATAGCATCATCATTCAGAGCCGCCAAAGAGAAAAGCTGGACAGCAGGAGTCAGACTTGGAGAAAAGACTATATGACCTTCAGGAATCTTCAGAGAAACCGAGCGTTCAACACAATCAATCACAGCTGCATTTGCCGTCAACCAATCCATGCCCAAGATGACATCAATGTCCGAATTTCCCAGAAGAATTAAGGACGCCCAGAACGAAGAGCCACCAATCTCAATTTGATTGCCATGGCTGATATGAGCAGCCCTCATGTTTGAACCAGGAGATAGAACCACCAGACGACGTGATAAAGGAACCCTATCCAGATCCTGCTCTTGTGCAAACTTATGCGAAACAAAAGAATGTGAAGCACCAGAATCAAACAAAACTCTTGCAGGGACTGAGTTTACGGGAAGCATACCCATCACAACTCCAGGTGTATGCTCAGCTTGAGCGGCGCTGACACAATTGGCACGAGCAACAGTAGACCCGGGCTTGGTGTTGATGTTGAGAGCCCAAGGTGGTGGTGCACGAACCATAGGAGAGCTTGGCGCAGATCTTGGAGGGGGTGGAGGAAGAGCTTTGTTCTTCAACGGACAGTTCTAGTTGAGATGTCCAGGATCTCCACACGTGAAGTAGGCACCAGGTGGACGTGGAGCAACGTAGCCAGGGACTCCGCCAGGCGCTCCAGGGTAGTTGTGGGTGTAGCCCCTGGGAGCCGCAGTGATGGAGTTTAGTGGCCTTGACGCGTAGCTTGCAGGTCTTGGTGAAGCCGGGAGCGACGGTGGGGTGTTAGGAACCCAGACACGCCGCTTAGAAGGAGCTGCCATAGCTGAAGAGCTTGATGCATCACGGTTGTGTTTCTTGGACTCCTCAAACACTTGCCTGCTTGCTTCCTCTTGCAGAGCTGTGTGTTGTAGTTCCAGGAAAGATGCCGGCCTTGCATGTGTGATTGCATACTTGATCGATGCATTGAGCCCTTGCCTGAACCTCTTTTGTTTCTTCTTGTCATCAGATACCTCATCGCCACCATAACGAGAAAGATTCATGAAGTTCCTGATGTAGGTGTTGACATTATCATTTCCCTGCTTAAGGTTGAGAAAAGCTTCCTTCATCCTTTCCATGACAATCTCTGACAGAAACTGCTCTTTGAAAGCTGCAGTGAACCTTTCCCAAGTAGGCTAAAAACCAGTGCAGCTTGCCTTCAAGTAATTCTCCCACCAGAGAGCTGCATCTCCCTTCAGAAGGTGAGTAGCACACTTCACCCACTCCTGCTCAGGAACATCAGCAGTCTCGAGCAACCTTGACATCTCACGCAGCCAATCATCCGCGTCCAGTGGTCGATCGGAAACATCAAACTGGCGAGGGTTGAATTTCAGGAAGCTTTTGATGTCGCCCCGCTTGGGAGGTGGAGGGAGTGGAGCAAACTCATTCCTCCGAACACTCTCTTCCAAACGCTGCTGGTTCTGCTGCATTGCTGCCAAGGCATTGGCTATGTTTGACAACGCGGCCCCCAATTCCGGTGGTATGTCCTCATCTGAACGGCGTGGTGGAGCCATCCTGAGATTGATATAAAACACAAGTCAGCACTATAATGGAGAATAATAATAATCCAAAATAGTACCAAAATGGAATTAACCAAGATTAAAGGATACAATTTACTAAGATGATATTAAAATATCAACAAAGTTCAAAGCACCTAAAAGATATTAAGCATATCGCACACGACTGAAAAGGAGTGTGGTACACAAATATATCAAAGAAAAATTTTCCACAAATTTCGGCATTAAAATACCAATAGATGCGCAAATTACTTAACGAATCAAGATTAGTGACTCTACTAATTCAATATACAAAAGCGAATGATAAAAGTAGTGGTATGGTCGCGACTCCATCCCGCACTCAAATCATTACTCCGCACATGAACAAGTGGAACACATATCCTAACCCCTTCTTCTCACGTTGAACCTAAAGATTAGTAACTACTGAAACGAACACCCCAAACAAGATAACGTCGGATAACAAAGAGTAAGACAGATCGCGTCGGTTTGCAAAAGACTGTCGGTATGGAATGTACCAACAGTTGATAACCAAAAGGCCGATTAGATAACAACTCGGATGCAACAGATAGACAAGGGATTACACACACACACACACAACCTATGGTGCTACGGAAACCCAGAACACGTGAATCCTAGTTTGAATTTTGAGAAGAGGATTGAAAACGTTGCACTTCCTTACCAGAAAAGGGTGGGTGGGTGGGTAAGAAGAAAAAGTGGAAGCAGTCCTACTCTCGCGTTTTGTTTTTCCCTAGTATACATAACTACCAAAATATTTGCTAGACTGACAACGACCGTTTGGCTGAGACCCTGAAGGTCGGGATGGCTCTGATACCAATTGTAACTACCTCGGTGAATTACGCTCCTAGATACAAGCCTGGATGAACGGTAGTGGTTGAAATAGTACGGTGGGGCCCCAAAAGCCACTCACGGGTAGACCTTTCGGCCGTCCCAACCACTTCCAATTCATCGGGACCTGTACGGGCGGCGTAATCGGCAGGCGAAGGGATCAACTGAAGGGTTTCGCGACATAGTAAATCAAAATTTTCTACGGATGCGAACAGAGGGAAAGCCAAGATCTAATCTAGGAGATGCAAACAACGAGAGAGATTGGATTAGATCTTCATACCCTTGAAGATTCGCACAGCGGAACGTTCCTCGGAACGTGGGTGATGTAGTCGTACTCGCTTCTCCTCCTCGCGATCCGATCCGATCTAGCACCACAAGTGGCGGTGCCTCCGTGAGATGCACACGTGCAGCACCTCGACGTCTCCTCCTTCCTCGGACCAGCGAGTATGGTGGAGAGATAGATTGGATCTACAACACGACGGCGTGGTGTATATGGTGGAGAATTTCTGCTGCAGGGCTTCGCCTACAAACAGTCGGGAGGGGGAGAGGAAGGTAGCAAGGCAGCTAGGGCTTGGAGGAAGGGTGTGTGGGGGGAGGGGGCGCACCACCCCTCTATATATAGAGGGGGGGCGGCCAGCCCTTGCCCCTCCTCCAAGCCTATCTCTAGTTTAAACAATTTAAACTCTCCCTTATCTAGAAATCCTATCTCTAGTTTAAACGATTTAAACTCTCCCTTATCTAGAAATCCTATCTCTAGTTTAAACGAGTTTAAACTTATCTAGGATCGGCTGGGCCCTATGGGGCCTTGTGCCCCTGGACCAATGCGGCCAGGACACTCCCTCATAGGCCCATGCCCCCTCCCGGAAGTTGGGGCCACGTTGGTCCCCTTCCGGAAGGTTCTAGAAGCTTCCGGTACAATACCGATTAACCCGGAACAATTCCGAACTCCAAAAACTGCACTGCCTTATATGAATCTTATTCTCCGGACCATTCCGGAACCTCTCGTGATGTCCCGGATCCCATCCGAGACTCCGAACAAAAATTCATAAACCAATTATCCAATCTATCCTAGCGTCGAGATACGTTAAGTGTGTGACCCTGCGGGTTCGAGAATATGCACACATGATCTTCTATCAATAATCAACAGCGGGGTCTGGGCACCCATATTGACTCCCACACATTCATCGATGATCATATCGGATGAACCACGATGCCAGGATTCAATCAATCCCATATATATATTCCCTTCGTCTCGCGATATTTTACTTGCCCGAGATTCGATCGTCGGTACCGTCATACCTAGTTCAATCTCGTTCACAGCAAGTACTTTACTCGTTCCGTAATCCGATATCACTTTGTGATTAACTCCTTAACCACATGCTTGCAAGCGGTGTTGATATCGATTACCGAGTGGGCCCGAAGTATATCTCTCCGACTTGGGAGGGACAAATTCCATCTCGATACATACAACCCAACAGATACTTTCCGAACACCTGAGAGACACCTTTATGATCACCCTCTCATAGGATGACGTTTGATGAGCTCAAAGCTTTCTTCCGGTACCAGGGAGTTGCATTATCTCATGGTCTAAGGAATACAATATTTGACATAGGAAAAGCTTCGCAACGATGAACACAATGAAACGATCTAATTGCTTTGCTTAGTTTGGGTCTGTCCATCATATCATTCTCCAATAATATGATCTCATTATCAATTTACAACTCATGTCTATGGTTAGGAAACCTTAACCATCATTGATCAATGAACTAGTCCATAGAGGCGTACTAGGGACACGGTGTTGTTCACAAACCACACAAGTATTAAAGTTTCCGCTTAATACAATTCTAGCATGGAATATAAACTTTATCATGAACAAGAATTATAATAATAACATCTTTATTATTGCCTCTAGGGCATAATTCCAACAGTCTCCCACTTGCACTAGAGTCAATAATCTAGTTTACATCTGGCAAAAATCTCACACCCATGGCACTGAGGTGTTGATCATGTTTTACACGTGGAAGAGGTTTAGTCAATGGATCTGCGACATTCAGATCTGTATGTACTTTGCTAATCTTTAGATCTCCATCTGCAATATAATCTCGGATTATATGAAACTTGCGGTTGATATGCTTGGTCTTTGGATGATATCTTGGTTCCTTAGCGAGTGCTATGGCGCCAGTGTTGTCACACAATATCTCCAGTGGGTCCAATGCACTTGGAACCACGCCAAGCTCAGTGATGAAGTTTCTGATCCAAACTCCTTCACTTGACGCTTCTGCAGCAGCCATGTATTCCGCTTCTACTGTAGATCCCGCGATCACGCTTTGCTTGCAGCTTCTCCAGCTCACAGCTCCTCCATTCAAAATATACACGTATCCCGTCTGAGATTTAGAATCATCCTTGTCGGTGTCGAAACTAGCGTCGACGTAACCTTTTACGACAAGCTGTTCATCACCCCCATAGACTAAGAATATTTCTTTAGTTCTATTTAGGTACTTTAGGATGTTCTTCACGGCTGTCCAGTGTTCCACTCCTGGATCACTTTGATATCTGCTCGTCAAACTAAGAGCATTGGACACATCCGGTCTAGTACACAGCATGGCATACATGATGGAACCTATGGCCGAGGCATAAGGCACTTTGCTCATAGCTTCCCTATCATTTACCGTAGCTGGACACTGAGCCTTGCTCAATATCTTACCTGACAACATAGGCACTGAACCTTTCTTTGCCTTATCCATTCTGAACCTTTTCAGAACTTTGTCTAGGTATGTACTCTGGCTTAAAGCTATCAGGCGTCTTTGTCTATCTCTATAGATTTTGATGCCCAATATATAAGCAGCTTCACCTAGGTCTTTCATTGAAAAACACTTGTTCAAATAACTCTTCACATCGTTAAGCATGTTGATGTCATTTCCGATAATCAATATGTCATCCACATACAGTACCAGAAACGTCACCGAGCTCCCACTCACTTTCTTGTAGATACAAGCTTCGTAGCAATTTGGAACAAATCCAAAGCTCTTGATCACTTGATCAAAACGAAGGTTCCAACTCCGAGATGCTTGCTTCAGTCCATAAATGGAACGCTGAAGTTTGCATACTTTATCAGCATCCTTAGGATCGACAAAACCTTCGGGTTGCATCATATACAACTCTTCATCAATGTTGCCATTGAGGAACGCAGTCTTGACATCCATCTGCCATATTTCATAATCATGAAACGCAGCAATTGCTAATAAAATCCGAATGGACTTAAACATCGCTACGGGAGAGAAAGTCTCATCGTAGTCAACACCTTGAACTTGTCGAAAACCTTTTGCGACAAGCCGTGCTTTATAGACGGTAACATTACCATCCGCGTCCGTTTTCTTCTTGAAGATCCATTTGCACTCAACGGCCTTTCGGTCGCTAGGAGGGTCCACCAAAGTCCATACTTGGTTTTCGCTCATGGATCCCAATTCGGATTTCATGGCTTCTAGCCATTTCTCAGAGTCTGGGCTCATCATCGCTTCCTCATAGTTCGTAGGTTCACTGTCTTCTACTAACAAGACAGTCAAGACAGGGTTGCCGTACCACTCAGGAGGGGCACGCGACCTTGTTGACCTGCGACGTTCAGTAGCAGCATCGTCCGAAGCTTCATGATCCTTGTCATTAGCTTCCTCTATTGTTGGTGCAGGCGGCACTGGAACAATTTCAGGTGCTGCGCTACTCTCCAATTCAAGAGAAGGTTCAATAACCTCGTCAAGCTCTACTTTCCTCCCACTCACTTCTTTCGAGAGAAACTCCTTCTCAAGAAAGGAACCGTTCTTTGCGACAAACACTTTGCCTTCGGTTCTGTGATAGAAGGTATACCCAATAGTTTCCTTAGGGTATCCTATGAAGACGCATTTCTCCGCTTTGGGTTCGAGCTTGTCCGGCATCAACTTCTTGACGTAAGCTTCGCATCCCCAAACTTTAAGAAACGACAACTTAGGTTTAGCACCAAACCACAGTTCATACGGTGTCGTCTCAACGGATTTAGATGGAGCCCTATTTAAAGTGAATGCAGCGGTTTCTAATGCATAACCCCAAAATGATAACGGCAAATCAGTAAGAGACATCATTGATCGGACCATATCTAATAGGGTTCGATTCCGGCGTTCAGACACCCCATTGCGCTGTGGTGTTCCGGGTGGCGTGAGTTGTGAAACGATTCCACTTGCTTTAAGATGCGTGAGAAAATCATAACTCAAATATTCACCTCCACGATCGGATCGTAGAAACTTAATCTTTCTGTTACGATGGTTCTCCACTTCATTCTGAAATTCTTTGAACTTTTCAAATGTTTCAGATTTATGTTTCATTAAATAGATATACCCATATCTACTTAAGTCATCGGTAAAAGTGAGGAAATAGCGATATCCACCGCGCGTCGAAACACTCATCGGTCCGCATACATCGGTATGTATGATTTCCAACAAGTCCGTTGCTCGCTCCATCATACCGGAGAACGGGGTTTTGATCATCTTGCCCATGAGGCATGGTTCGCATGTGTCAAATGATTCAAAATCAAGAGACTCCAAAAGTCCATCAGAATGGAGTTTCTTCATGCGCTTTACACCAATATGACCTAGACGACAGTGCCACAGATAAGTAGTATTATCACTATCTACTTTGCATCTCTTAGCCTCAATGTTATGGATGTGTGTTTCATCCCTTTCGAGATTTAGAAGAAATAAACCATTTACAAGAGGTGCATGACCATAAAAGATGTTACTCATATAAATAGAACAACCATTATTCTCCGATTTAAATGAATAACCGTCTTGCAATAAACACGATCCAGAAATAATGTTCATGCTCAACGCAGGCACATAATAACACTTATTAAGGTTTAAAACTAATCCCGAAGGTAAAACTAAGGAGAGCGTGTCGACGGCCATCACATCAACTCTTGATCCGTTGCCAACGCGCATCGTCACCTCATCCCTCGCAAGCCGCCGTCTATTCCATAGCTCCTGTTTCGAGTTACAAATATTAGCAACTGAACCGGTATCAAATACCCAGGCACTACAACGAGGGCTAGTAAGGAAAACATCAATAACATGTATATCAAATATACCTTTGATGGTGCCAGCCTTCCTGTCCGCTAAGTACTTCGGACAGTTGCGCTTCCAGTGACCCTTGTCCTTGCAGTAGAAGCACTCAGTGTCCGGCTTAGGACCAGACTTGAGCTTCTTCTCAGCAGGAGCATTGCGCTTGCCGCCGCCCTTCTTGAAGGGTTTCTTTGCTCCCTTACCTTTCTTAAAGGAGGGCTTGTTGACCATCAACACATGATTATCCTTCTTGATGTCCACTTCCGCAGCCTTCAGCTTTGCGAAGAGCTCGGTGATCGTATCCGTGGAACCAATCTGATTATGAGTCACTACAAAACTTTTGTAGCTGGGAGGGAGTGATTGCAGAACCCTGTCAATCTTGAGCTCCTCTGGAATCGTGCATTCCAGTTGCTCAAGGCGTTGAGTGTAGCCCGACATCTTTATGGCGTGCTCACTAACGGAACTCCCTTCCTCCATCTTGCAGTTAAAGAACTTCTCAGAGATCTCATATCTCTCAGAACGGGCTTGAGTCTGAAACATGGTTTTCAGCTCCTCGAGAATCTTAAAGGGCCCGGGATAGGTTTCAAAACGATTTTGAAGTTCCGGTTCCATAGCAAACAACATGGTGCTCTTAATCACACCATAATCATCTTTACGCGACTGATAGACAACTTTCTCATCAGCCGGCGCAGTTGCAGCAGGGGGGTCACCTAACGCTTTACCAAGGACATAGTCCTTTTGTCCGCCAGACAGAATGATTCTGAGATTGCGGAACCAATTGGTGAAGTTAGACCCATTGTTTCTAAGCTTTTCCTTCTCAGCAAAAACGTTGAAGTTGAAGTTGGATTTGGCCATGTGATCTACAGTATTTGCAAGTACAATTTAGACTATGTTCATGATAAATAGTTCAACTTAATCAAATTACTAGATGAACTCCCACTAAATTCAACATCCCTCAAGTTGTTTAGTGACACGATCCAAATTCACCACACCTAATCCGATCATCACGAGAAGAGATGTGGTTTCAATGGTGGACAACAAAGTGTCGATCATATCATTCATATGATTCATGCTTAACCTTTCGGTTCTTGTGTTCCGAGGCCATGTATGTACATGCTAGGCTCGTCAAGCTAGACCCAAGTATTTCTGCGTGTGCAAAACTGTCTTGCACCCGTTGTATGTGAGCGTAGAGTCTATAGCACCCGATCATCACGTGATGCTTGGACACGACGAACTTTCGCAACGGTGCATACTTGGGGAGAACACAGTTTTTATCTTGATCTTTAAGTGAGGAATCATCTTATAATGCTACCGTCGCGATCTAAGCATAATAAGATACATAAAGGATAAACATCACATGCATATAACTTTATGTGACATGGTATAGCCAATCTTCGCGCAATGATCTCCATCTTGTGCGTTCCGGCATGATCTCCATCACTCCACCATGATTGCCTCCACCACGAATAGCAACTACAACTATTGCTAACTACTTAGCGATAAAGTAAAGCTATTACATGGCGTATAAGAAGTTGACTCGCAGGTCATACACAATTATAAAGACAACCATATGGCTCCTGCCGGTTGTGTACTCATCGACATGCAAGTCGTGAAACATTACAAAACATGATCATTGCATACAATATACACATCACATCTTGGGCCATACCATATCACAGAAAACACTCCCTGCAAAAACAAGTTAGACGCCTCTACTTTGTTGTTGCATGTTTTACGTGGCTTATGGGAGTAGATGCTAAGAACGATTCTTACCTACGGAAAGCCAGAACGGTGATATTATGGTTGCCAAACTCCGGTGTTAATCCCATGACAACTATAGTGAGAGAAACTGACATCCACCAGCCGCATGTGTGGAACAAGCCACACGTCAAGTGCGGAGCCAGTCTCGCGAACGATGTCACGTAAGGTTGGCCTGGACCGCTTCAATCTCACTATCCCGCGTCATAAGAAGAACACAAACAAGAGGCTTGCAACAGAAAACATCAACGCCCGCAACCACCATGTTGCGTTCTACTCGTGAAACACATCTACGCATAGATCTAGCTCTGATACCACTGAAGGGTTTCACGACATAGTAAATCAAAATTTTCTACGGATGCGAACAGAGGGAAAGCCAAGATCTAATCTAGGAGATGCAAACAACGAGAGAGATTGGATTAGATCTTCATACCCTTGAAGATTCGCACAGCGGAACGTTCGTCGGAATGTGGGTGATGTAGTCGTACTCGCTTCTCCTCCTCGCGATCCGATCCGATCTAGCACCACAAGTGGCGGTGCCTCCGTGAGATGCACACGTGCAGCACCTCGACGTCTCCTCCTTCCTCGGACCAGCGAGTATGGTGGAGAGATAGATTGGATCTACAACACGACGGCGTGGTGTATATGGTGGAGAATTTCTGCTGCAGGGCTTCGCCTACAAACAGTCGGGAGGGGGATAGGAAGGTAGCAAGGCAGCTAGGGCTTGGAGGAAGGGTGTGTGGGGGGAGGGGGCGCACCACCCCTCTATATATAGAGGGGGGGCGGCCAGCCCTTGCCCCTCCTCCAAGCCTATCTCTAGTTTAAACTTTAAACACTCCCTTATCTAGAAATCCTATCTCTAGTTTAAACGATTTAAACTCTCCCTTATCTAGAAATCCTATCTCTAGTTTAAACGAGTTTAAACTTATCTAGGATCGGCTGGGCCCTATGGGGCCTTGTGCCCCTGGCCCAATGCGGCCAGGACACTCCCTCATAGGCCCATGCCCCCTCCCGGAAGGTGGGGCCACGTTGGTCCCCTTCCGGAAGGTTCTAGAAGCTTCCGGTACAATACCGATTAACCCGGAACAATTCCGAACTCCAAAAACTGCACTGCCTTATATGAATCTTATTCTCCGGACCATTCCGGAACCTCTCGTGATGTCCCGGATCCCATCCGAGACTCCGAACAAAAATTCATAAACCAATTATCCAATCTATCCTAGCGTCGAGATACGTTAAGTGTGTGACCCTGCGGGTTCGAGAATATGCAGACATGATCTTCTATCAATAATCAACAGCGGGGCCTGGGCACCCATATTGACTCCCACACATTCATCGATGATCATATCGGATGAACCACGATGCCAGGATTCAATCAATCCCATATATATATTCCCTTCGTCTCGCGATATTTTACTTGCCCGAGATTCGATCGTCGGTACCGTCATACCTAGTTCAATCTCGTTCACAGCAAGTACTTTACTCGTTCCGTAATCCGATATCACTTTGTGATTAACTCCTTAACCACATGCTTGCAAGCGGTGTTGATATCGATTACCGAGTGGGCCCGAAGTATATCTCTCCGACTTGGGAGGGACAAATTCCATCTCGATACATACAACCCAACAGATACTTTCCGATCACCTGAGAGACACCTTTATGATCACCCTCTCATAGGATGACGTTTGATGACCTCAAAGCTTTCTTCCGGTACCAGGGAGTTGCATTATCTCATGGTCTAAGGAATACAATATTTGACATAGGAAAAGCTTCGCAACGATGAACACAATGAAACGATCTAATTGCTTTGCTTAGTTTGGGTCTGTCCATCATATCATTCTCCAATAATATGATCTCATTATCAATTGACAACTCATGTCTATGGTTAGGAAACCTTAACCATCATTGATCAATGAACTAGTCCATAGAGGCGTACTAGGGACACGGTGTTGTTCACAAACCACACAAGTATTAAAGTTTCCGCTTAATACAATTCTAGCATGGAATATAAACTTTATCATGAACAAGAATTATAATAATAACATCTTTATTATTGCCTCTAGGGCATAATTCCAACATCAACTACATACACAAATGAGTATGTATGCAAGCCACCATACAAAAGTACATCAGAGCCATTCCATCTAGAAAGAAAGGAAATATAGAAACGCCATACGGCAAGATTCAAATGACCTAGATAGATATAATATTTTAGGATAATTCCTCATACATCACACATCAGAGTATCAAGCGGAAGCGGCAAAACAAAGTCCGAGTACGGATAAGAAGCAAATCGGCATAAGATGCCATAGAAATAAGCACATCCCGCCCACAGATCTCACGGATCCCCGTTCCCGGAATCTCTACACCGAACGATCGTTGCCCACATCATCAGCCTCTTCCACCCAGTATCCGTCCTGCGAGTGTACCTGTTCATCCGAACCAATAATTTATCGTGTGAGACCCTAAGGGTACTCAGCAAGTCTTTATGCCTCTAAAGGGGACACAACCTGGGGTGACGCAATTGCAGCAAAAGATAAACCCTAGCAGTTCTATAGATACTCGCTAACCATCCGTCTAACCAATGATAGACGGATGTCCGTGAATTAATGACAACAGTTATAACAGTAATTTCATCAGATCCATCCTCCTCCTCGCTTACCAACGAGGAAGCGGACGAACAACCCCCATCCGTTGGCAATTTTATTAACCATTCCATGAGTGTTGCACTATTTACTAGTCAGTGATTTGGTCAAGTTAAAGGCGGTACTTTAGTTATGCTTGTCTATGATCGAGAAGCTGTGCTCCAAGTCGTCCATAACCGCGGACACGGCTTTCAGAAAGTTTTACCCTGCAGGGGTGCACAAATAGCAAGACACACTCGATCAACCTCGGAAAAACCAAATCAAAACCCAACGAGGCCTTCACGACAAAGCAATCACAGGATTCAGAAATATTTCAGGGGGCCACCCCTTGGAGTACACCCGCAACGAAACTGGCCGGCTCCGAGACGGACTCAAGGTTTGTGGGGCCGGCTGTAAACGACTGGGAACCCGAAAACTCGGGGTGTCGATACCGCGAAAACGGGTCACCATCCTAAACAGTACAGGTGCTCCTCGCACAATCATAATAAAGCAGTAAAGCATGGCATAAGTACAGGATCGTAAATAAAACCTCAAACTAGTTTGTGGCCCCAAGAAATAAGACTGAATCAAGCTCTGGCTCAGGGGGGTCCCATAAGCCTCCCGGATGTGGATAGCGCGAATGTTCAAGGAATAGGTTTCAAGTACTCGGGGTCCTACGGGACACAAGTGAGCAGGAAAAACAAAATAGCAGATATTGCCCACCGGTGCCACTTTCATTAGATATCCCATTACTACTCAGGTGAAGTTGTTTAGGTACCTCGTTATCCAACAGACACTCACATACCCTACACATGCTGTTCTACGACTCGCATGGCTCAAACAACTCCTGTAGTAATGGCTCATGGGATGGAGGAACAAGCTTGGTGGGGTTTAAAAGTAAAAGCTATGCAATACTTAGGATTCAGTTTAATGCATTCGCGACTCAATGATGCAAGAATAAGATAGAGGCAATAGGTACTGTATGTATGCAAGCATGTGGTAGTGCTTGCCTGGCAACTCAGTTGAAGCGAGAGACGGATCTGGGTAGTGCTCCTGGTTCTCTTGATATATCCCCTGCTCAGCGTCTATTCGAAGAAGAACCAAACAAACAAGGGCCAACATAAATAAAGTGCACAAGCATAGTAATAAAATGCGTCAAGCAAACAATCATGCCATGATGAATGATGCACAAGTTGCATGGCAATAATGTAGCATGGCATGTGTGAGGTGTGGTATACAAGAATAAGTCATTTTATTAAGGTTTGGCCACATTTTATTGTCATAATAGTTGCTGTATACTTTATATTTATATGATGCATGCTGCAATTGAAGTCATGGATAGCATAAACAGAAAGGTCTCGTCGAGCTGATCATTTTAGACATATCATTTGTTAAATTCGGAGTGATAAAACAAAAGTTATTAATTAATTAAGGTCCAGGGGCATTTTGTTGTAATTTAATTCAACTTGAAATTTAAAGTGTTCAAATAATATTTTGAATAGCATATTTGAAATCCTCACATTTTTTTGATTCCAAAACATATATTATTTGTATTATTTGGAATTATGAATTTAATTTTATTTTTTTAGGTCAAATTAGGTCAAAGTCAAAGTTTGACTATTCTAAATTAGTTTTGAAAATATTTGAATAAAGATTTGAATTGACATTCAAAAACAAAACATTTTTCATATAAGGTTTGAATTCAAATTCTAACCCAGGAATAAGTTATGAATTTATTTAGATTTAAACAGATTTGTATTTTGAATTTGAATCTGAGTGAATTTGAAAAGATTGAAATTTAAAACAGAAAGGCTCTTGGACTTTGGTACTCAGCAGATCCTACCCAAGGAGGATGACAGGTGGGCCGCGCGCGCTGACTGGGCTGAGGCGTGAGGGGGACACGTGGGCAGACTTGGGGACCGCGGGTTGAGACGCAGAAAACCCCAGGGCTAAGCTGCAAAAGTTCGCCGAGGCTGACGGTGGGGTCTGGTGGGGCTGCGGGTTGAGGGCAAGGAAGCCTAGGGGCTTAAATAGAAAAGCGTCCAGGAGGGTCGCGGGACTGACGAAACTGAACTTTTCTTTTACACTCGAATCTGTGAGCTGAGCTGAACTTCGGAGGGCGATGGCGATCAAACCAGGTAGTATTTAGGGATGATGCAAAAACGAAAAGTGTGGAACACACTTAGACCTATAACTCTTGTATTCAAGGTTTTCCCCGAGGAGGTCTACAGCGGCCGGCAATCAGCGATGAACAGAGGGGAACGGTTGACACGAAACGACAAGGTCGGGTTTTGGTTCTATCTTCGAACGAGGATGACGACGCGTATGCTCCGAAATTGATGATGCCGCCAAAACAGAAAAGATAGAGAGCATCTAGAGCTACAACTTTTGTCAAGGGGTCGTCGCCGGATCTTGGCCGCAGCGGTGGGGAAACGGCGAAGAACAGAGGCGGCATGGGGAACATCTGCAGGCCTGATCACTGTCGGAACTGACGGGCGACGGTGGCGGGGAAACTATGGCTGCGGCGGCGAGCTACCGTGCGGTAGGGAGGCGTAAGAAGGAGGGGAATGGAAAGGGGGGCTTACCACGAGGCCGGCGGTGGTCTCGAAGGGCCCAGGGGGGGGACGAGTCGAGGTTGAGAAGCGACGAACAACGGCCTGCTCGCTCCTGCTTTCAGGCGGAAGGAGATGGTAGCGGCTCCTGGGCGCGTCGGGCTCCTGCCGGCGCTTCTCAGCGACGTCGTGGTTGTGGTCTTTCGCTCCTATTGCAGCCCCGGCCGACGAGGTACAACGGTGGTGAGGCAAGCTCGATCTCCCTCTGACCAGGAGAGCTCGAAGAGAAGAGAGGGAGGCGGTATGCAAGGAGCTGGCGGCGTGGGGAAAGGATAAAGGGGAAAGCTAGGGTTTCCTGGCTCGATCTGGGGATGGATATGAAGGCAGGTGGCTGTGGTGACGCGGCTGACGGAGGGAACGGCGACCTGCCCGCTGCCGTTAGAGGATCAGAGAGAGAGGGAAGGCGTCGGGAGGAAGAGGAACAGGAGACGTCGTCTCTTGACGCGAAGGGGTACGGGCCGGGGAAGGCGAGTTGGGCCAGGGGAGGCGAGTTGGGCCAGAGGAGAGGAGGGTTCCTGGGCTGCTGCTGTTCCTCTCTCTCTCTTTTTCCTCTTCTTTTTATTTTCATTTGTTTTGAATGTTTCAAATTCAACCAACCCTTTTATTTCAAAACTTGTTGAACCTAGCAGAAGATTTTGAACAGAGAAAAGGAAAGGCCAAAGGATAGAAAAGAGAGACAAAAGAAAGGGGGGTGATTGAGGCATGCATACATAATTTATGAATGTGCCAAAAGGGGCATTTTACAAGAACATGAAGATATGGGGTTTTGCAGAAAAATAGATGGAAACATTTGCAAAAGTAGGGAACCCTCACATGGAACCAAGGCTTGAAGAAAACCAAACAGAGGAAAGAGATGAGGTGGTTCTTGCATGGCCCATGCAAACAATAGATGCCATGTATTCATATTGTGAAAAACAACATAAAATCATGTGGCATTATTCCATGCATTTCCAAAAGGTGGAAGAGGCCAAGCAAAGGATTATGAGTGGAATCCACCCAACCCACATGAGCTAGCGGTAAACTCAATTAAAAGGCCAAGCTCATATTAATTGGATGGTGGAATTATAAGGTGGTGAAGAAAAGGTGGTGGAGTCAATAAGAGATATGCCCCCAAATCAACTTGGGCATTAAGCAGTATATCAAGAACCAACTACAATATCAAGAGGCAAATACAATTAATAATG
Organism: Avena sativa; assembly: GCA_916181665.1. Taxonomy (NCBI): domain Eukaryota; kingdom Viridiplantae; phylum Streptophyta; class Magnoliopsida; order Poales; family Poaceae; genus Avena; species Avena sativa. The sequence goes on from OV702281.1 coordinate 116,776,910, forward strand.
CATATGAGATAAGAACCAAAACAAAGAGGGTTTTGTATGATGCTCAAATGCAAGGTGGCATGATGACATGAGCATGATATGATGATGATGCAACAATTATATGTAGGAAGTAGCCATTTTATTACTAAACCAAGTAGCATTACAGGTGTTAGACAACTAGGATGCTACACTTACTCCTATCTCAGCGATGACGATGATTTTCTGGAGGATCAGGCCATGGACTTCTTCACCGATGAGGATGATTTCGCCTTCATCGATGATGCGGAAGATGATGAAGCCACAGACTCCAAGCAGTAGTAGCACTGAGCACTAGCGTAGTGAGTAGTAGTCGGTCCCACTGTATCATAGTTCCCAGAATGGTTCTTAAAACCATCTGTTTTTCTTTGTTGTGGTGTGTGTTGTACTGTGTGCTATGAGTGAATGAATGAAAAGACAAGTTGCTAGAAAACTTGAGTCAAACTCTAAAAACTTTTCAAAGACCCAAAACCTTAGAAGTTTCCCTCTTTTCTCATGATCTATATCAATCTTCAGATAACACGTGGAGGAAGTGGTTCAGCCCCGGACCCGATGTTGCAGATCCTGCAAATGTTGACTTCTGACCGCGAAGCTGAAAGAGCGGAATGTCAAGCCAACCTAGCCACTCTGCAACAGATAGCCCAGCTAGCCCACAACAACCAAGGCCATGGAAATCAGGACAACCACGGATCTAAGCTCAAGAATTTCCAGAATACCAACCCACCCGTTTTCATCAAGTCGGAAGAACCCCTAGACGCCGATAATTGGCTGCAAACCATGGAGAATAACTTAGAAGTAGCCGGAGTAGAAGCCAACGAGAAAGTCTTGTTCGCCACTCATTATCTAGCTGGAGATGCCAGGGCATGGTGGAACAGTGTTCGTGCAATGATCGGAGGCCAAATGATGACCTGGGAGGAATTCAAGGTCAAGTTTAGCAGAACCCATGTGCCGCCAGGTTTGATCAAGAGAATGAGAGACGAGTTCAGAGAATTGAAACAAGGAAGGATGACTGTAGTGGAATACCGTGACAAATTTTTGTCATTAGCTAGGTATGCCCCGGACGAGATAGACACCGAAGCCAAGAAGAAAGAAAGATTCCTGAATGGTCTGCATGACGATATTGAAGCCAATATTCCCTTTGCTGATATTGAAGCCCTTGTCGACTCTGCTATCCAGATGGAAGGAAAGATCAACCAGGCCAACGAGAACCGCAAGTGTCGCATGATGCATCAACCAGGAACCCATCAGACCCCAAAGTATCGCCCCAACCCATCTCCAGGATTTGCCCCAAGAACCAACAGACCCCCTATGACCCGTCCGACCTATCCCAACCGTGGAAACCCTAGACCCGGAGGAAATCACAACAACCCCGGCAATTCTAGCAATTTCACACGTGCCCCACCCAAGTTCAACACCAACAATGCTACCGCCAATCCCAATACTGCCCCGAGGACTAGAAGCAATGCTGTGCCAGTAGCAGCCAAGGACAAGTCACAAGTGACCTGTTATGACTGTGGAAATAAAGGCCACTATTCCAAGGAGTGCCCCAACAAGAAGAACGCTACAACCCCTAATACCAATGTCCCAGCTCAGCAGCAGCGTCGTGTCCAGCCAGGGAGAAGATTTGCCCCAGGAAATTCACTCAATCGCAATGGCCGTCTTTTTCTCATGCATGCTGAAGAAGCTCAGGAAGCGCCAGACGTCGTGCTGGGTATGTTTTGTGTTAATTCAGTACTTGCAAGAGTGTTGTTTGATTCTGGTGCATCGCATTCATTTGTCACCGAAGAATTTGCCTGCACTAGTAAAATTCAAGCAACCAAACTGAAGCATGTGATGATTGTACAAATTCCCGGATCGACCACCAAGGCTAGGCAAATTTGCAAAGTCGTCCCTATCCGAATCCATGGCATAGATTTTTATGCTAACCTAATAGTACTCGGAACTAAAGGTTTGGAAGTAGTACTAGGAATGGATTGGATGTCCAAGCATAAAGGAATGATTGACTGTGCCAAGAAAGCCATTACCATGACCAGTACCGCCGGAATATCAGTCGAGCATATATCTGAAACCTTACCTCGCCAATTCAAGTGTAACAAGAGTCTAGCCCAACCTACCATTGACCAAGTTAGGATAGTCTATAAATACCCCGATGTATTTCCAGATGTTTTGCCCGGTATGCCCCTAGATAGGGATGTCGAGTTTATCATCGAACTAATCCCCGGAACAGGACCTATAGCCCAGAGACCCTATAGTATGAACCCGTCCGAACTAGAAGAACTGAAGAAGCAGTTGGATTCCATGTTAGAAATCGGATTGATTCAACCAAGTGCGTCCCCATGGAGGTCACCTGTCTTGTTTGTGGACAAGAAGGATGGAGGTAACCGTCTGTGTACGGATTATCGAAAGTTGAATGATGTCACCATCAAGAACAAGTACCCCTTGCCTAAGATAGAAGATTTGTTTGATCAGTTCACCGGTGCCCAGGTGTTTTCTAAGATTGATCTTAGAACTGGCTATCATCAACTCAAAATTCGTGCAGAGGATATTCCAAAGACTGCCTTTACCACCAGATATGGATTGTATGAGTATACAGTCATGTCTTTTGGATTAACCAATGCCCCCGCTTATTTCATGAACCTCATGAATAAGATTTTTATGGACTTCCTGGATAAGTTTGTCGTTGTTTTCATCGATGACATTCTGATTTATTCCAAATCAGAAGAAGAACATGAGCTACACCTAAGGACCATTCTTGGAACCCTTAGAGAGCATCAGCTGTATGCAAAATTTAGCAAATGTGAATTCTGGTTACAGGAAGTAGGATTCCTCGGTCACATTGTATCAGCCGGAGGAATTGCCGTTGACCCTGCTGTGGCGCCCCGCAATTACCACTACTAGAAAATCGCGTGTCAAAAATACTTGTGCATCATCATGACATCAGCATGCATCTAATTCATTAAAACTATTTTGCTAAAAGACCTACTTTGTTTTCTATATTAATATCCTCCCCTCTTTGTTCAAACCAAAACCGTCGGTCCAGCCGGATCTTTTATTTATCTAAAACTATTTACAAAAATTTATTTTAAAATAAAAGAAATAACAAAAACTATTATTTTGGGGAGGCAGTCCAGCCGGCCGGCCCAAAAGCCAACCGGTCAGACCACCTACTACCCGGCCCAAAAGAAAACCCTAGTCAAAAATATCTAATCCTAAAACTACCCAATCCTAATCTACCCACCCTGCCTCTACCTCACCCCGGCCAATCACCTGCCGCCACCTCACCACTCCCTTCCCCCATCCAATCCCAGCCCGCCACCTCAGCCTCGGCCCCACCTCCCACCTCGCTCCTGACCCACCCCGAGACCACCTGCCCACTCCCGTCGCCCGGACCCACCACCTGGGGAAACCCCGAGACCGCCCCACCTCCTCGATGCCCCGGGCCACGCGACCCCCGCCCCGCATCTCCCTCCTCCCGCCGCCGCCTCCTCGCTCTGCATCCCGCCGCCGGCCTTCTCTCCGCCTCGCCAGGATCCCCGCCGCCAAGGACGCCCTCGCCAGTCCTGCTTCCTGGCCCGCCTCCGCTCGGCTTCCCCCGGCTCGGTGGCGCTGCTGCAACGCCCGGCCTTGCCTCGACCAGCACCGGCCGCCTCTGCGCACGCCTTCCCTTCCTCGATCTGCGGCCGCCGTCGAGCTCTCCGTGGCCCCGAGCGCCTCCCCCGTCCGCGAGACTCGCCGCCCCAACCTCCTCGAGCCCCGCCGCCGGCGTCCCCGCCGCCACCGAGCTCCGTTTCCGCTCGCCCCGGCCCGTCCTCGACCTCCGGCCGTATCCCCCGCGTCGCCCCGCCCCGAGCGCCGTGTAGCCCCGCTGCCGTGGGCAGGCCCGCGAGCCCTGCCTCTGCAGCCAGCGACGGGTGCCCCTGCGAGGTCAACGCGTCGATGTCCTGTCCCCGCCGCTACCCTCTGCGCTCCGCCGTCCACCGTCCGTGGGCCGCTCGAGCTCGCCGTCGTGCCCTTCCTCGCCGGTCCTCCACCCCTCCGACGAACCCTCCGCTGGTCAGGCCGTCGCTTCTGCAGCGCCATGGTCGCGACGACCCCGTACCCTGCAGTCCATGTTTTCTCGTGTGCTGGGCCGTTCGTCCCTGTGTAGCTGCCATGATGAAGCACTGATGATTGGTGGCTAGCTGTTGGTAAGCAATGTTGTTATGATGGTGTTGCACATGTGGGGTATACGTGTGGATGGATGCTTCGAGACTGATAAGATGGTGGAGTCGTGGCCACTTCCTCGGTTCAACCTCTCTGCAAGATCTTCCGGTGCCAAACCCAAAGACCGATCCCGGAGTTCGAAGACCGACCCTGCCGAAGACTGAACCCTGGCGCGCCAAGTTCTTCGACCCCGAGGACCGATCCATAGATGCGTGAAGTACTTCCTCGAGGACGCCAAGTACTTCACCCCGGACACCGAGACCCTGAACGACAAGTTCTCCTTCCCGGAAGCATTGACGCCCGTGCGACAATATCTACTTCCCAGATCCGAAGACCCCGGTACCCGATCTACTCAAGTTGGCCATCGCGAGTCCGAACTTCATCGTTTCCCCGTCGAACCCTGAGACCGAACCCCGGAACCCCTCCGAACCCCCAAGACCTTCGACCCCAGATGTGTGAACCTTTTCCCGAGCCCCTATTTTATAAATGCTATATATAAAACCTGTTGCATAATAATTGTTCATCTTGCATGCATACTTGTCTGTGGTTTGGGGGCATTATGCCAATTCATCTCATAATTAAATATGGAGTCTATATGCGGGATATCTTTGTCTTATTCCGGACTTCATTTAAATTGGCATAGCGAACCGAAGCCATGTTTGGTCTTGCTAATCCAACATTTAATTTGCGGGGTAGATAAATAACTTGAACCGTTTAATTAAATGTCGGGACCCCGGTTCCGCTTAATAGGATCTAATTGCATTGCACCTTTGCCATGTCATACATCATACATGCATCATGCCCGATCTTCTGTCATAGTATTAAATAGTGCATCCGGTGTTTGTGCTAGTGTTTTGCTTCTTCGTGGATTAGGCCGATGAGTTGATGTGAGTGTCGACCCGATCTTCGGATGAACCTTCGGCAATGTTTTCAGGCGAGCACCTCCCCCTTTCCACCTATCTTACTTTTGTAGTATTTATTCCCTCCTGTTGATCTATTGCTATCTGTGTTGCGTTGCTCTAGTTTTCGTACCCGTGATATCCCTTGCAGCCTTATATTGCCTTGGACACATCCTATTACCTGTTGTTTGGTAGATATTTGGTCTTGCGCGTCGTAGTCGCTTGCTCAAGTGTTGTTGCGTGTCGCCAAGTACCACAGTTGTTGGAGTATTGACGTATGTTTAAGGTTGGAGATGATCATGGCTTTAATTATCGTTTAATTCAATTATCGTTTAATAACTAAAATTGAAGTAGGTAAATGCAGAGGCACAGGTGGGCCATAGATGTTATTTGGTTGTTAACCGTCCACTTGTGTCCCGTAGGACCCCGAGTTCTTGACACCTGTTCCGAGATCGAGCGCGCTAACCACAGGTGGGGTGTATGGGCACCCCCATCGATTAGTACCTGATTTCGAAGTATTGTACCGGGGGCCACAAGTAGTTTGGGGCTTTATTACTATTCTGTACTTATGCCATGCTTTACTGCTTAATTTAAATTGTGCGAGGTACTGCACTTGTACTGTTTAGGTAAGCGGAGTGTTTTCGCGGTATCGACAAGCCCAGTCACACTATCGGGTTCCCAGTCGTTTACAGCCATTGACGCAAACCCTGAGTCCGTCTCGGAGACCGGCCGACTTTGTTGCGGGTAGATTAGTGGGGTGGCCCCCATGTACTTACTTTGGGTCTAGGAAACGTCATGACTTAGGCCCCGCCGACATACCGATGGGTGTATGTTAACTGATCTGGCAAAAAGGGTCGAAGTGCGTGTGGATACTTTGGTGCACCCCTGCAGGGTTAAATCTTTTCGAGAAGCCGTGTCCGCGGTTATGGACGACTTGGAGCACAGTTCTCGATCATAGACAACTATAACTAAAGTTTACTGCTATAATTTGACTTGTATCCGATATGACTAGTAATCAGCTTAACTGCAACGGAATGGCTAAATAAAAGTACCAACAACTGCTGGGTTTTGGGATATCTCATGCCAATTGCATCTGACTAGTAAGTGTTGCAACTACAACGGAATGGTTAACTAAAAGTGCCCACTGCTTATTATATCAGGATGACTATCTATACCTGACTAGTAATTGCTGCAACGATAACTGAATAAATAAAACTGCCAACTGTGTGAGTTCCTCGGTTGACTTCCTCGTTTGGTATCGAGGGGGAAATACCAGGATGGGTATGTTTGGTGGTAATATCAGGATGGTTCCGAATAGGTCTTTCTTATCCCTCTCTGATAGCCGACAGTTATCTCGAGTCTCTATAGGTTGTTTAGTGCATGTCGCGCTGCCGCTCAGTCCACCATACCTATGTAGGCGAGGACCGCCGAATTCTAGCCTCGCCGTGTACTGGCCTCAGTACTGACCGCTCTCTCTTTTTCCTTTGCCCTTTGTCGGCACCCCTTTTGTTTAAGCAGGTTTTGAGATCGACGTCGTTAGCAGGGTTACCCTTCCGGCTTGGCCTGGGCAGGGTTATGGACGCCATTGGTTATTCTTCAGGGCTCTTAGCTCAATTTGCATCTTGTCCGTACTCGGACGCTATATCGTTTTAAAGGTGATTTGGATCTTTGTATTGTATATCTGTATTCTTGACTCTTTGAGTCGCTGTTGTATATATATGTTTTGTGGGTTCCATCGAGGACTATTGTGTAATGATATTACTTCGTTTTCCACCCGCACGAAAGTGCCTGGTGGGCACCTTTGAATCGTTTCTATGCGGGTTTGGCGGGTTTCGCTAAAACTTGCATAGGGCCGATTCTGAGGGTGTTATAGAGTGGTATCAGAGCTCAGCAGTTGCGATACCCCACAAGTCCAGCCTGTAGGATAACCTAGCTAACGGCCGAAGTAGAGTGTCAAAACTATTTTTGAAAAATCGGTTGGATAGTTCTGATTAGGTCTGATTTTACTCCTTACCCCTTTGCTGCTCTCCTCTCACCTCTGCGTGTTTTGAATCCGCTCTCTTCTCTCTCTTCGAGTCCAGGATTTCTCGTGGTTGGGTTCCATCGTACCTTCAGGGTTTCGCTTCCTCCTTTGGTAACGGTGTTGCTACATCTGGTCTTCATGCTATCCGAGGAACCCTTCGTCTAGTGGACTTCTCTTTGTTCCTTCTCGTGACTTCCGGTGTTTTCCGACGCGACGACATCATCTACGCTAGATCTGATGCAGAGTCTGCATCACTCCTTTGTTTCTGAACCTCGATTGTCGAGATCTTCAGTCTGATTCCGAGAATGGTTGCACGCTTTTCTACTGAATGTGCAGAGTAATAGTTTGGGTGCGTGATGGATTGGCCCCCATGCCGACTACCCCTTCTATTCGCTTTTGTACATTGAAGTGGATGAGAATGCATCGGTTCTCTCTTTCTATCGAAGCTAGAGGTGGCTTTATTTGTTGATACTTCTGCCTTCGCCTTTTGTTTCCGGAGTGTTCTCTCGACGATCACGGACAACGACCTCTTGTTAGTGGTGTCGCGAGGATCTACACGATGCGAGAAGATTCAGATCGCCGCCCTTCTTTCCGGTACCATGAGGCGGATCTCGAGGGCGAGATCCATTGTTAGTGGTGTCGAATTGTGGCGCCCCGCAATTACCACTACTAGAAAATCGCGTGTCAAAAATACTTGTGCATCATCATGACATCAGCATGCATCTAATTGATTAAAACTATTTTGCTAAAAGACCTACTTTGTTTTCTATATTAATATCCTCCCCTCTTTGTTCAAACCAAAACCGTCGGTCCAGCCGGATCTTTTATTTATCTAAAACTATTTACAAAAATTTATTTTAAAATAAAAGAAATAACAAAAACTATTATTTTGGGGAGGCAGTCCAGCCGGCCGGCCCAAAAGCCAACCGGTCAGACCACCTACTACCCGGCCCAAAAGAAAACCCTAGTCAAAAATATCTAATCCTAAAACTACCCAATCCTAATCTACCCACCCTGCCTCCACCTCACCCCGGCCAATCACCTGCCGCCACCTCACCACTCCCTCCCCCCATCCAATCCCCGCCCGCCACCTCAGCCTTGGCCCCACCTCCCACCTCGCTCCTGACCCACCCCGAGACCACCTGCCCACTCCCGTCGCCCGGACCCACCACCTGGGGAAACCCCGAGACCGCCCCACCTCCTCGATGCCCCGGGCCACGCGACCCCCGCCCCGCATCTCCCTCCTCCCGCCGCCGCCTCCTCGCTCTGCATCCCGCCGCCGGCCTTCTCTCCGCCTCGCCAGGAGCCCCGCCGCCAAGGACGCCCTCGCCAGTCCTGCTTCCTGGCCCGCCTCCGCTCGGCTTCCCCCAGCTCAGTGGCGCTGCTACAACGCCCGGCCTCGCCTCGACCAGCACCGGCCGCCTCTGCGCGCCTTCCCGTCCTCGATCTGCGGCCATCGTCGAGCTCTCCGTGGCCCCGAGCGCCTCCCCCGTCCGCGAGCCTCGCCGCCCCAACCTCCTCGAGCCCCGCCGCCGGCGTCCCCGCCGCCACCGAGCTCCGTTTCCGCTCGCCCCGGCCCGTCCTCGACATCCGGCCGTATACCCCGCGTCGCCCCGCCCCGAGCGCCGTGCAGCCCCGCTGCCGTGGGCAGGCCCGCGAGCCCCGCCTCTGCAGCCAGCGATGGGTGCCCTTGCGAGGTCAACGCGTCGACGTCCTGTCCCCTCCGCTACCCTCTACGCTTCGCCGTCCGCCGTCCGCGGGCTGCTCGAGCTCGCCGTCGTGCCCTTCCTCGCCGGTCCTCCACCCCTCCGACGAACCCTCCGCTGGTCAGGCCGTCGCTTCTGCAGCGCCATGGTCGCGACGACCCCGTACCCTGCAGTCCATGTTTTGTCGTGTGCTGGGCCGTTCGTCCCTGTGTAGCTTCCATGATGAAACACTGATGATTGGTGGCTAGCTGTTGGTAAGCAATGTTGTGATGATGGTGTTGCACATGTGGGGTATACGTGTGGATGGATGCTTCGAGACTGATAAGATGGTGGAGTCGTGGCCACTTCCTCGGTTCAACCTCTCTGCAAGATCTTCCGGTGCCAAACCCAAAGACCGATCCCGGAGTTCGAAGACCGACCCTGCCGAAGACTGAACCCTGGCGCGCCAAGTTCTTCGACCCCGAGGACCGATCCATAGATGCGTGAAATACTTCCTCAAGGACGCCAAGTACTTCACCCCGGACACCGAGACCCTGAACGACAAGTTCTCCTTCCCGGAAGCATTGACGCCCGTGCGACAAGATCTACTTCTTAGATCCGAAGACCCCGGTACCCGATCTACTCAAGTTCGCCATCGCGAGTCCGAACTTCATCGTTTCCCCGTCGAACCCTGAGACCGAACCCCGGAACCCCTCCGAACCCCCAAGACCTTCGACCCCAGATGTGTGAACCTTTTCCCGAGCCCCTATTTTATAAATGCTATATATAAAACCTGTTGCATAATAATTGTTCATCTTGCATGCATACTTGTCTGTGGTTTGGGGGCATTATGCCAATTCATCTCATAATTAAATATGGAGTCTATATGCGGGATATCTTTGTCTTATTCCGGAGTTCATTTAAATTGGCATAGCGAACAGAAGCCATGTTTGGTCTTGCTAATCCAACATTTAATTTGCAGGGTAGATAAATAACTTGAACCGTTTAATTAAATGCCGGGACCCCGGTTCCGCTTAATAGGATCTAATTGCATTGCACCTTTGCCATGTCATAAATTATACATGCATCATGCCGGATCTTCTGTCATAGTATTAAATAGTGCATCCAGTGTTTGTGCTAGTGTTTTGCTTCTTCACGGATTAGGCCGATGAGTTGATGTGAGTGTCGACCCGATCTTCGGATGAACCTTCGGCAATGTTTTCAGGCGAGCACCTCCCCCTTTCTACCTATCTTACTTTTGTAGTATTTATTCCCTCCTGTTGATCTATTGCTATCTGTGTTGCGTTGCTCTAGTTTTCGTACACGTGATATCCCTTGCAGCGTTATATTGCCTTGGACACATCCTATTACCTGTTGTTTGGTAGATAGTTGGACTTGCGCGTCGTAGTCGCTTGCTCAAGTGTTGTTGCGTGTCGCCAAGTACCACAGTTGTTGGAGTATTGCCGTATGTTTAAGGTTGGAGATGATCATGGCTTTAATTATCGTTTAATAACTAAAATTGAAGTAGGTAAATGCAGAGGCACAGGTGGGCAATAGATGTTATTTGGTTGTTAACCGTCCACTTGTGTCCCGTAGGACCCCGAGTTCTTGACACCTGTTCCGAGATCGAGCGCGCTAACCACAGGTGGGGTGTATGGGCACCCCCATCGATTAGTACCTGATTTCAAAGTATTGTACCGGGGGCCACAAGTAGTTTGGGCTTTATTACTATTCTGTACTTATGCCATGATTTACTGCTTAATTTAAATTGTGCGAGGTACTTCACTTGTACTGTTTAGGTAAGCGGAGTGTTTTCGCGGTATCGACAAGCCCAGTCACACTTTCGGGTTACCAGTCGTTTACAGCCATTGACGCAAACCCTGAGTCCGTCTCGGAGACCGGCCGACTTCGTTGCGGGTAGCTTAGTGGGGTGGCCCCCATGTACTTACTTTGGGTCTGGGAAACGTCATGACTTAGGCCCCGCCGACATACCGATGGGTGTATGTTAACTGATCTGGCAAAAAGGGTCGAAGTGCGTGTGGATACTTTTGTGCACCCCTGCAGGGTTAAATCTTTTCGAGAAGCCGTGTCCGCGGTTATGGACGACTTGGAGCACAGTTCTCGATCATAGACAACTATAACTAAAGTTTACTGCTATAATTTTACTTGTATCCGATATGACTAGTAATCAGCTTAACTGCAACGGAATGGCTAAATAAAAGTACCAACAACTGCTGGGTTTTGGGATATCTCATGCCAATTGCATCTGACTAGTAAGTGTTGCAACTACAACGGAATGGTTAACTAAAAGTGCCCACTGCTTATTATATCAGGATGACTATCTATACCAGACTAGTAATTGCTGCAACGATAACTGAATAAATAAAACTGCCAACTGTGTGAGTTCCTCGGTTGACTTCCTCGTTTGGTCTCGGGGGGGAAATACCAGGATGGGTATGTTTGGTGGTAGTATCAGGATGGTTCCGAATAGGTCTTTCTTATCCCTCTCTGATAGCCGACAGTTATCTCGAGTCTCTATAGGTTGTTTAGTGCATGCCGCGCTGCCGCTCAGTCCACCATACCTATGTAGGCGAGGACCGCCGAATTCTAGCCTCGCCGTGTACTGGCCTCAGTACTGACCGCTCTCTCTTTTTCCTTTGCCCTTTGTCGGCACCCCTTTTGTTTAAGCAGGTTTTGAGATCGACGTCGTTAGCAGGGTTACCCTTCCGGCTTGGCCTGGGCAGGGTTATGGACGCCATTGGTTATTCTTCAGGGCTCTTAGCTCAATTTGCATCTTGTCCGTACTCGGACGCTATATCGTTTTAAAGGTGATTTGGATCTTTGTATTGTATATCTGTATTCTTGACTCTTTGAGTCGCTGTTGTATATATATGTTTTGTGGGTTCCATCGAGGACTATTGTGTAATGATATTACTTCGTTTTCCACCCGCACGAAAGTGCCTGGTGGGCACCTTTGAATCGTTTCTATGCGGGTTTGGCGGGTTTCGCTAAAACTTGCATAGGGCCGATTCTGAGGGTGTTACACCTGCCAAAGTGAAAGATGTGGAAGATTGGCAAGCCCCAACCACTCAAACCCAAGTTCGTGCTTTTCTCGGATTAGCGGGATATTACCGCAAATTCGTAGAAGGATTCTCTAGTATCGCCCGACCCATGACCCAATTGCTGAAGAAGGACAAGAAGTTTGAATGGACAGACAAGTGTGAAGCGAGTTTTCAAGAACTCAAAAGGAGATTGATTTCAGCCCCAATCTTGATCATGCCGGATATCACGAAGCCCTTCGATGTGTATTGTGACGCATCCAAGATTGGTCTCGGATGTGTGCTAATGCAAGAAGGCAAAGTTATATCCTATCTATCGCGACAATTGAAGCAACATGAACAAAATTACCCAACCCATGACCTCGAACTCGCAGCCGTAGTTCTAGCCCTAAAGACATGGAGACATTACCTTATGGGAAACCGTTGTGAGATTTATTCGGATCACAAGAGCCTAAAGTATATATTCACTCAGAAGGAGCTGAATATGAGGCAGAGAAGATGGATTGAGCTAATCAAGGATTACGACCTAGACATTCACTATCACCCTGGAAAAGCCAACGTAGTAGCCGATGCCCTTAGCAGATTGCTGTGCCGCTTGAACTCCATGATTTTGAAGGAGCAACCAAGTTTGCACAAAGAGATGGAAGATTTTCGAATAGAATTAGTAAGTGAAGGATTTTTGGCTAGCATAGAACTTCAGCCCACTTTGATCAGTCAGATTAAGGAGGCGTAGAAAGGAAATGCTAGTATCGACGGAATCAAACGTCGTATCGGTACAGGCAAAGTACCCGGATTCACCGAGGACGAAGAAGGAGTTTTGTGGTACAAAGGACGCCTTTGTGTACCAGCAGATTCTGAGTTAAAAGAAGTTATCTTGAAGGAGGCTCATGATACTCTTTATTCTATCCATCCCGGAGGAACTAAGATGTATCAAGATTTGAAAGAGCAATTTTGGTGGCATAAGATGAAGAGAGAAATCGGAAGCTATATCGCCAAGTGTGATATATGTCAGCGAGTCAAGGCAGGACATCAAAGACCCGCTGGATTGTTGCAACCTTTGCGAATTCCGGAATGGAAATGGGATTCTGTAGGAATGGACTTTATCACTGGACTACCTACTTCTAGTAGGGGAAATGACTCTATTTGGGTCATAGTGGACAGATTGTCCAAAGTCGCTCATTTCTTGCCCGTCAAAACCACCTATCAGAGTTCGAAGCTAGCGGAGTTATACATCGCTAGGATCGTTAGTTTGCACGGAGTCCCCAAGAATATCGTATCGGATCAAGGAACTCAGTTTACCTCGAGATTCTGGAAGAAGGTCCAAGAAGGTTTAGGAACCCGCCTAGATTTCAGTACCGCGTATCACCCTCAGACCGATGGACAAACGGAGCGAGTAAACCAAATACTCGAAGATATGCTTAGAGCATGTGTGCTAGAATATGGATCCAAGTGGGAAGATTGTCTGCCGTTTGCACAATTTTCCTACAACAATAGTTACCAAGCCAGTTTGCAAATGGCCCCATTTGAATTCATGTACGGAAGAAAGTGCCGCACCCCTTTGAACTAGTTGGAAGTAGGAGAGAGTCAAATTTTCGGACCCGACATCCTACGAGAAGCAGAAGAGAAGGTTCACAAGATTCGCGAGCACCTCAAGACATCCCAATCCCGACAAAAGAGTTACGCCGACAAGAGACGTCGAGACCTCGCCTTTAACATTGGAGATTTTGTTTATCTGAAAGTGTCGCCATTGAAGGGAATGCAGCGTTTCCAACTCAAAGGAAAGTTAGCCCCCAGATATATTGGACCTTTCAAAATTTTGAACCGTCGAGGAGAAGTATCGTATCAACTGGAGCTACCAGAAGAGATGTCAGCTGTGCACAATGTGTTCCATATCTCGTTACTTCGCAAATGTCTCGAAGTCCCCGAGAAGACCGAAGTGTTCAAGAATATCGATCATAGGACCATAGAGATCAATGATGACCTGACCTATCCCGAAGTACCCATCCATATATTGGAGGAAGCCTTTCGAACTACCAAAACCCGAAGCATCAAGTTTCTCAAGATTCAGTGGAGCAACCACACAGAAGAGGAAGCTACCTGGGAATGCGAAGATCACATCAGGACGGAGTTTCCAGATCTCTTCAAATCCTAGGTAATCTTTTCGTCCTTTTTACAAACTCAGGACGAGATTTTGTTTAAGGGGGGAAGGTTTGTAACATCCCAAAAATATCAAACTTAGATCATCAAAACACTAATCCTAAAGTTTAGGGTTAACAAAAACTTTTCTAAATCAATTCATGAATGCATGTATATGTGTATGCATGGATTTTGAATTTCTTTAAAAACCACCTTGTTTGTGTGATCCATTGCTTGTAAAATGTTTCTTAGGTGAAAATAAATCATCTAAAACATTCCCCACACTTTTCCTAAAGACAAGTAAGTCAAAACAAATATATTAAGTGAATGGTCATTTTGACCAATTTAACTCCCATGCCTACTTTGGCTGTCTCAAACTTTCAAAACCTAACAGAAACTTTTCTGGATCTTTGCACCCCTTGAATGTACTCATAACAAAGTATCAAGGCCCACTTTGTGATCATCCAGAAACTTTCAAATGCATAGTTTAAATGACAACTCAAAATTGAATCTTCTTCATATGGGAAGATCCCACTTTTTCAAAAACCACTCAAACAAGCTCAACTTTCAAAACCCAAGCATCTGCAGACTCACCAGAACCAATCTAGCAAACCCACCAAAAATCATTTCAAAATTCAAAACTTGATTTCATGCGGCCATTTCATCAAACAGGTTGCAGACACAAATCAAACAAAACCACAAACACTATAGTGTGCAGTGTTTTGAGCCTAACTTGTTCCCTAGTTAGCTCTCACACAATCCAGTAGATCATCTAGAAAGGTTAGACCAACACTAGCACCCCTGTGAGCTTGCCATTGCCATTAATGGTGAACAGCCGAGCAACCCCATGTCACCCCAATGTGGACAGCAAGCTAGGAGCAGCAGCAAGCCTAGCCAGCATGTCTGGGAGGCAGCCCACCGTCCACCGCCACTGCCTGTCCCAGCCGCGAGCGTTGCCAAGCCCTGGACCAGGCGCACAAGGCACGCCCAGACCATGCCGAGCGTGCGCCAGAGCGCCACCCTCGACCATCACCCACAGACCGCGCGCCGCCCCCACCACGCGCACACACGATCACCACTGACCCAGGAGACCGCCAGACATCCCCGTTTACCACCCCGCGCCATACAGCCACCGCCCACCGTCGAAGACGCCGCCTCTGCCGCGCAGAGCACCGCCCGTTCCAGAGAAAACCACACCGCCCCATGCCTCGCGACCATGTCGTTGAGCATCGCCAGGAGACACAGCACCGTCCCCTACCCTTGCCCATGCCATTAGCTGCCTGTAACGTCGCCTCCGACGAGCTCACCTTGCGCCCCGATGGTCCCCTCGCTCGACTATAAATAGAGGCCACCCCCGCACGATTTCTTCACACCATCTCACTCCCCTCTCCCCACTGATCGTGCCACACCATTCTCAGAGCAAGGCGAGCACCACTTCGCCGGAATTTCACCGGAGCCCGCCGCCTCTGGAGAAGAAGGGAGCCAGCGATTGGAGCCGCCCCAGGAGAAGCCACCGGTACCAGGAGGATCGCCGTCGTCGACTTCGTCGTTCGCCCGCCTCTCCGACCCTCGCAAGTACCCCGGTGAGCCCCCAGCACCCCTCACTGGCCGCGCTAGGTTTCGTTCTCGCCGGAGCCGTCTCGCGTCGACGATGACCCTCAGCCGTTGGATTAGTACTAGATCGAACGAACCACGTTGCCCCGTACCGCTTCGCCCAGCCCCGTGTCACTGACGAGTGGGGACACCCACTTAAGCAGCCCGCGGGAGCACTGCGCTTAGCAGGCCGGCCCGTTAGAATTTCCCGCGCAGCCCAGCAATTCAAATTAAACCTTTTCTTTTTAATTTCAAACCCACTTCTGTACCCAACTTCAAAAATCAACCCAGATCGATTCAGTGCACCAAATTAGATGAAACCAATTTTGTTGGAAAGGTCTAAGAATGCTTAATCCAAGCCCGTTGGATTCAAGTCATTTGGATCTGTAGATCACCCATAGCAAAAATAACAAGGCAGAAGCTTTTCTGCATTCAAACATTTTTCAAATTTAAACCATAAAAGCTTTGGGTTGATTCCAACTCTCAAAAATCACATTCAACCATACCTTTCAGAATATATAAAAAAATATATAGGTTACTTGCAGAAATTTTGTTCAAGTATTAAAAGAATGCTTCATAAGCATTTCTAGCCACTTTAGTTAATTAAAATAAAAGGGTAAAACCTTATTAAATTGTGACACCACTTTAAATCACTTTCCCATGGACTACAATATGTGGTGATGACATGTGTCAACATGATCCCATGTTTAGTTTGGAGAATATTAAATCTTAAGTAGTTCTTCAATGAGTAGAAATTACTTTTCTAAAATAAAAAGACTTAAACCAATCCTTAACCTTGTAATGTTAGAGATGATGCTAGATCATCTATAGGACGCTTGTGTGTGATGATTGTAAGTAGTTAAGTATGGTTTGGTGATTGTGTACATCGTATTTATTCGTAGACGCTAGTACCGACCAAGGATACGAGGAGGAAGGAGGATACTACGAAGAGGAAGCCGAGGAGAACTTCAACCACTGCTCTGCACAAGGCAAGCTAACACTTGCAAGATACTATACCTATGCAAGCTTATATTGACATTGATTGCAAGCCTTACTAATCAAGTTGACCTATGCAAGCCTAATACTACTAGTGATCGTGCAAGCTAACACTTGCAAGATACCCTATTGTTGCCGCAAACCCATGCTTGTGATATGATTACTATATGCCTTAAGCGTATGTGACCATACCCACTTGCTAAACCAATCCTAGTTTTATGGCAAGCTTCCTACTTTATTTCTTTATCAAAGCTTACTTGGAGGCTACCTAAGAGTTTGGTAGATACTAGACAGTTGTGCTGAAGGTTGCATAAAGAGCATAAAATT
Source organism: Avena sativa (assembly GCA_916181665.1). Taxonomy (NCBI): domain Eukaryota; kingdom Viridiplantae; phylum Streptophyta; class Magnoliopsida; order Poales; family Poaceae; genus Avena; species Avena sativa. The sequence continues at coordinate 116,793,846 of OV702281.1, forward strand.
TGGCCTAAGCGAGAAACCTTGATATCAGCCTAGGATATAAGGTTGGACTTCGTTGAAACTCCACTCGTTACCACCCCCCCCATTAGTACTACCCCACCTGTAGATGCCAGTGCTAAGCATAAAACTTGATCAACTTTAGATGGGAATACTTGGTGGAAAAATGGTTACGAAAACCTTGGAATGATGGATCATTCTATTGAAATGTTTTGGACATGTGTTTCCAAACACTTGATGATTATGGTGATAAAAATGTTGAGGCATGAGCCTTAGCCCTTTATAAAACTGATGGTTGTCTGGATGCGATACCATTCCAATTTTATCGTACAACCACAATACCTGAATATTGGGTAGGGCTTGACTGGAAACTTATATACCTTAGTATTAGTTCCCTCACGGGCAAGGTCTGAGCTGAGGCTACCTTGTGAAGATTGTCCACCTGTGTAGTACCCAAGATGACAGTGGTCATGGTTGGGAGGCCAAACTCATAGGAAAGGTGCTTATACTAGGGAGTGTAATTGAAAGGTTAGGATTGATTATCCGCATACTGAGTATGGTGAATTCAGGATTTGTTCCTGACGGATGTATCGAATGTTGTGGTGAAAGTGTACGATCTCTGCAGAGTGTCAAACTATTCGAATAGCCGCATCCGCGGTTATGGACAGTTGGAGTGGCCATACTGTTCCCCCGTCAGACTTTTCAAAATGACTTGTGAAACGACTTGAGACTTTGACTTGACCACAACAAAGTTGTGACCGGAAATACAAGATCCCACTTAGGAATTATAGAGTTGTGACCAGCTTTGGAACTTAGTAGAGATAAATCTGGCTTTTGCAAAATAACCCTAGAGCCTAGTGTCCTATTATTCAAGAACCCCCTTTACTTGTTAGTATTAGTTTGCGAGTACTTAAAGAGTACTCATGGCTTTGTCCCTGGCTATTCCCATGGCCAGACTATGAAGAGGAGTACCTGGAGGATGGACCCCAGGAAGGTTACGACAACTAGGATCATCTCCCATCGTCAGCATTGCCTGTGACCCCGAAGATGGAGCCTCGCCTATGCTACCGTTATTATTACGTATTCCGCTGCTTGATGTTGTATTAAGGACTGGATCATGAGATCCCTATTTGTGTAAGAACTTATGTATCGTTGTAATGGATGAAGTACTATGGTATCCAATTCTGTTATGTCTCGCAAAAATGGTAATCCTGGGATTGCGATGTATGGCATAACAGGCATCTAGGATTGAAAAATCCGGGTGTTGACAGAACGCGGCGGGAAAGGAACTCCATGGAAGTTCTAGTAAACCCATGAAAGCTGACAAACATAGCTTTTCAAAATAAAAGCAACCTTTCAAGAAATGTTTACAAAAACTTGCATTGCCTATGACCTATGGTCTGTGGCTGTAGATATAGTGCATCAAACACTCCTTTTCTAGTGAACTTGCTGAGTACGCTCATACTCAACGTATCTTCTTAAGCCTTGCTAGATTCTGAAGCAAATATAGACGACGTCTACATCAACTTCTACTCGAGGAAATCTTCATCAACAGCTCAAGTCTTCAATAAAATCAAGAAAGTCAACATATACATCAACTCAAGTGAAGACGAAGTTACTGATTAGATAGGAATATAATCTCTAGCCATAGAAACTATTTCTGTAGTGTATTGCAATAGCAGCAATGCTAGACCAATAGTTCAGATACTAGTCTTATTAGTATGATAGTTATTGAGTTGTTGATTTCTGATTCTTCTTTGTAAGAAGTTCCTTTCTCTTTCTTTAACCTAGAGTGTTCTCTGGATCTTGTGTAACGAGTTGAGTTGTAACCTATAGTCATGTCTTGGACCTGCTGTGTTTCTGTTGTACCGCTCTGAGGGATGTAATACTAGTGAACGGTGTTTCATTGGTGTTATGTCAACGACTATTGTGTAATACATCATGCAGTGGTATGCTGGGTCACCGCAGCTGGTATCAGAGCATATGCTTTGACCTTAGGATTAAAACCCTTTTTGGAAGATCTGTAGGTTGGATAGTGACTATAGGAGCCATCTTATCTAAGCAAAATATTCTTATGACTTGTGATGAGTATCCACTTGAGGATAACCTTGTCACATTTAAGTTGGATGCTTAAGTCCTCTTTCTTAGGGGTAGTTATCTATCTTCTCCCGGTAAAGTGCTGTTTAGTGTCTTCCAAAGGAGACATAATCCACCAAGATACTTTAGGAAAGCCAATTGGTCATAGTAGATTAGGATCAAGTGTAAGACATCAATTGAAGTAGTCTTAATGGTGTAGCCTAACCCTAAAATTCAGGTAGCACAATGGAATCTTATTGTTAGTTGGTAAACAAAGAAAATATGATGAATATCATTAGGATAAATGTTGATATAATGGGTGGTAATCATGTGGGATTCACTTGATAATTCTACGTGAGGAAGTGAAATTATGTTAAGACTTAATAATAGTGTAGCGAGAAACTAAGTCATCATGGTTAGATTAGCTCTTGAATCATGATAAAGTGGTAAAACATAACAAGATCATGGTGAGATTAGCTCCGAAACCATGATATAAGTGTAAATATGACAAATAATTGATAAAGTATCCTGAAGTATAAGTAAGAAATAATATGGTAGAACTATGATAAAAGTCATGGGTGCTAGAAATATTCTAATAATCTCAAGTTTAAGACTCTGGTTAGTGTTAGGAGAGATTATGTGAGATTAGTTTACTACTAAAGAAAGGTTGGTTATAGTTAGTCCTTACAAGAGTGAGACAAAAAGGTTAGTCGAAACCAAATTGAGATCGCTTTACCTAGAATTATCCTGTTGCAATCGAGCAATTTGGGTAAATATTGAGACAAAGTATAGTTTGACCCTAAGTGCTAAGTATCACAACGTAAACCTATATGAGGAGGTGTCATATACTACACAACTAAGCCTAAATTCTAGAGATATTATACTCAACTACTATATTACGGGCTTAGAATATTGTGTGTTATATGTACCACATTTGGATTTCTTGGTTGTTCTTGGATCTTCTTGATTGACTAGATTTGTACATGAAGTTTGACTTGGTGTGCAAATGCATGTTGCAACATCCAGTTACTACTTGATGTTATAGACCGAGATAGGAATGGGAATTCGTGTAAGGGAGTGACGAGTTCCAAAGATCAAGATGAAGATTTACATGAAGAATGAAGCAAGTATAAGGAGTATCAACCCAATTTGAAGGATAAATCAAGTTCAGATCATTGTTAGTCCACAATAAGAAGGAAGAATAGTGTAGGAAATATATGGAGCAACAAAAAGGGATGAACTTAAGTTTGCACAAAGTAGGTGATGTTGCTAAGAAATAATAAAGCAGTTGTAACTTGTTACTCCCTTTTCCGGGAAGGAGCTACGAACGCGGCGGGAAAGGAACTCCATGAAAGTTCTAGTAAACCCATGAAAGCTGATGGACATAGCTTTTCAAAATAAAAGCAACCTTTGAAGAAATGTTTACAAAAACTTGCATTGCCTACGACCTATGGTCTGTGGCTGTAGATATAGTGCATCAAACACTCCTTTTCTAGTGAACTTGCTGAGTACGCTCATACTCAACGTATATTCTTAACCCTTGCTAGATTCTGAAGCCAATACAGACGACGTCTACATCAACTTCTACTCGAGGAAGTCTTCATCAGCAGCTCAAGTCTTCAATAAAATCAATAAAGTCAACATATACATCAACTCAAGTGAAGACGAAGTTACTGATTAGATAGGAATATAATCTCTAGCCATAGAACCTATTTCTGTAGTGTATTGCAATAGCAGCAATGCTAGACCAATAGTTCAGATACTAGTCTTATTAGTATGATAGTTATTGAGTTGTTGATTTCTGATTCTTCTTTGTAAGAAGTTCCTTTCTCTTTCTTTAACCTAGAGTGTTCTCTGGATCTTGTGTAACGAGTTGAGTTGTAACCTATAGTCATGTCTTGGACCTGCTGTGTTTCTGTTGTACCGCTCTGAGGGATGTAATACTAGTGAACGGTGTTTCATTGGTGTTATGTCAACGACTATTGTGTAATACATCATGCAGTGGTATGCTGGGTCACCGCAGCTGGTATCAGAGCATATGCTTTGACCTTAGGATTAAAACCCTTTTTGGAAGATCTGTAGGTTGGATAGTGACTATAGGAGCCATCTTATCTAAGCAAAATATTCTTATGACTTGTGATGAGTATCCACTTGAGGATAACCTTGTCACATTTAAGTTGGATGCTTAAGTCCTCTTTCTTAGGGGTAGTTATCTATCTTCTCTCGGTAAAGTGCTGTTTAGTGTCTTCCAAAGGAGACATAATCCACCAAGATACTTTAGGAAAGCCAATTGGTCATAGTAGATTAGGATCAAGTGTAAGACATCAATTGAAGTAGTCTTAATGGTGTAGCCTAACCCTAAAATTCAGGTAGCACAATGGAATCTTATTGTTAGTTGGTAAACAAAGAAAATATGATGAATATCATTAGGATAAATGTTGATATAATGGGTGGTAATCATGTGGGATTCACTTGATAATTCTACGTGAGGAAGTGAAATTATGTTAAGACTTAATAATAGTGTAGCGAGAAACTAAGTCATCATGGTTAGATTAGCTCTTGAATCATGATAAAGTGGTAAAACATAACAAGATCATGGTGAGATTAGCTCCGAAACCATGATATAAGTGTAAATATGACAAATAATTGATAAAGTATCCTGAAGTATAAGTAAGAAATAATATGGTAGAACTATGATAAAAGTCATGGGTGCTAGAAATATTCTAATAATCTCAAGTTTAAGACTCTGGTTAGTTGTTAGGAGAGATTATGTGAGATTAGTTTACTACTAAAGAAAGGTTGGTTATAGTTAGTCCTTACAAGAGTGAGACAAAAAGGTTAGTCGAAACCAAATTGAGATCGCTTTACCTAGAATTATCCTGTTGCAATCGAGCAATTTGGGTAAATATTGAGACAAAGTATAGTTTGACCCTAAGTGCTAAGTATCACAACGTAAACCTATATGAGGAGGTGTCATATACTACACAACTAAGCCTAAATTCTAGAGATATTATACTCAACTACTATATTACGGGCTTAGAATATTGTGTGTTATATGTACCACATTTGGATTTCTTGGTTGTTCTTGGATCTTCTTGATTGACTAGATTTGTACATGAAGTTTGACTTGGTGTGCAAATGCATGTTGCAACATCCAGTTACTACTTGATGTTATAGACCGAGATAGGAATGGGAATTCGTGTAAGGGAGTGACGAGTTCCAAAGATCAAGATGAAGATTTACATGAAGAATGAAGCAAGTATAAGGAGTATCAACCCAATTTGAAGGATAAATCAAGTTCAGATCATTGTTAGTCCACAATAAGAAGGAAGAATAGTGTAGGAAATATATGGAGCAACAAAAAGGGATGAACTTAAGTTTGCACAAAGTAGGTGATGTTGCTAAGAAATAATAAAGCAGTTGTAACTTGTTACTCCCTTTTCCGGGAAGGAGCTACGAACGCGGCGGGAAAGGAACTCCATGGAAGTTCTAGTAAACCCATGAAAGCTGACAAACATAGCTTTTCAAAATAAAAGCAACCTTTAAAGAAATGTTTACAAAAACTTGCATTGCCTACGACCTATGGTCTGTGGCTGTAGATATAGTGCATCAAACACTCCTTTTCTAGTGAACTTGCTGAGTACGCTCATACTCAACGTATCTTCTTAACCCTTGCTAGATTCTGAAGCCAATACAGACAACGTCTACATCAACTTCTACTCGAGGAAGTCTTCATCAGCAGCTCAAGTCTTCAATAAAATCAAGAAAGTCAACATATACATCAACTCAAGTGAAGACGAAGTTACTGATTAGATAGGAATATAATCTCTAGCCATAGAACCTATTTCTGTAGTGTATTGCAATAGTAGCAATGCCAGACCAATAGTTCAGATACTAGTCTTATTAGTATGATAGTTATTGAGTTGTTTATTTCTGATTCTTCTTTGTAATAAGTTCCTTTCTCTTTCTTTAACCTAGAGTGTTCTCTGGATCTTGTGTAACGAGTTGAGTTTTAACCTATATTCATGTCTTGGACCTGCTGTGTTTCTGTTGTACCGCACTGAGGGATGTAATACTAGTGAACGGTGTTTCATTGGTGTTATGTCAACGACTATAGTGTACTACATCATGAAGTGGTATGCTAGGTCACCGCACAATAGCTCTTATCATTCTTCTTGGCGAAATAAATAGTATGCTCTTTGTGATTAATATTAAAAGTTGCTTTTCCTTGATTACAATTGATGACAGCACTTGCAGTATTAAGAAAAGGTCTCCCAAGAATAATGGACATATTATCATCTTTAGGCATCTCAAGCACAACAAAATCAGTTAAAACCAAGCAATTATGAGCTACTTGAACAGGAACATCCTCACATATACCAATAGGAATAGTAGTAGACTTATCAGCCATTTGCAAAGATATATCAGTTGGTATCAAATTTTCTAGCTGAAGTCTCTTGTAGACAGAGAAAGGAATAACACTAACTCTAGCTCCCAAATCACATAAAGCAGTTCTAACATAATTATTCTTAATAGAGCGAGAATAGTTGGAATACCTAGATCACCAAGTTTCTTTGGAACCTTACCATTGAATGAGTAATTAGCAAGCAAAGTAGAAATTTCCTCATTAGGAATCTTCCTTTTATTAGAGACAATATCCTTCATATACTTTGAATAAGGAGGCAAATTAATAGCATCGGTCAAAGGAATTTGCAAAAATAAAGGTTTCATCCACTCACAAAACTTGTTATAGTGTTCCTCCTACTTTGACTTGTGTTTCTTATTAGGAAAAGGCATTGGTTTTTACACCCAAAGTTCTCTTTCACTACCATGTTTATTAGCAATAAAATCTTCCTTAGTGTACCTAGTGTTATTAGTGTGCTTCTCAGGTTCTTCCTCAATTTCTTCCTTATTAGGAGCATCATTTTTATCGTTACCACTTTCAGTTTTAGCATCAGAGACAAATATACTATTAGGACCTACAGCAGGTTCAGAAGGTTCCTCAACTATTTTATGTTTCTTTTTCTTTCTCTTACGAGGAATACCACTACTTTCACCTTGTTAAGAATCTTGCTCAATTATTTGAGGATGTCCTTCAGGGTATAATGGATCTTGAGTGGCTATACCACTCCTAGTTATAATTCCATAAGCATGTTTATATCCTAAGGAATTAAATAGCATATCTTTTTGTACCTTAGAAAGTTGATCAATTTGAGTTTGAACCTTTGGAAGTGTTTAACAAGCATTTTAACATCATTAGCTGTTATTTCCACAATATCTTTCAACTCATTAATAGCTCTAGAGTTTTCCAATAAATGATTGTGAACTTGTTTATTAAAATTACCTTGTTTAACAATAAAAATGTCAAGTTCCTCTAAGCATTGATCAGGAGTTTTACCATAAGGAATATCACCTTCATCAAATTGTTGGAGAGAGTGTACCTCAATAGTGGATAAGTGGGGAATTGGCTTACATAATTCTTCTATAGGAGGTAGATTCTTCAGATCTTCAGATCTAATACCTTTCTCCTTAAGACATTTTTTAGCTTCTTTCATCACTTTATCATTTAATTCAATGCCCTCTTCTTTGGTGTTGGTGTTGGAGCTGGTTCAGGCACAATTGGCTTAGGAGTAATGGCCTTAGGTGTATTTAGCTCAGTTGAAGTCCAACCATCATAATTCTTGCTTATTTTAGCCATTAATTCTTCAGCTTCTGCAGGAGTTCTTTTTCTAAAAACACAATCAGCAAAACTATCTAGGTATGTCCTAGAATCATCAGTTAGTCCATTATAATAAATATCAAGAAGCTTATTTTTAGGTAATGGACATCCAGGATGTGCATGAATCAAGGCACAAAATCTTGTCCATGACTCAGGAAATTTCTCTTCTTCTCCCTGTTTAAAATCAAGAAGTTTCTGCAAAGCAGCATGTCTAGCACTGGGAGGAAAATATTTTTGAAAGAAAGAAGCAATCAAACAATCAGGGCTATCAGTGGATCCAGAAGGTAATCTATTAAACCAAGCTTTAGCTTCTCCTTTTAGTGAAAAAGGGAAGATCTTTGTAACAAAGTACTTGCGCATCTTAAAATCATCAGAGAATAAGGCACTCATAGTGGAAAGCTCATTCATATGAGCTACATCACTTTCATTTTCAGTCCCACAAAAAGGTTCTTTCTCAACAATGTTTATATAGGATAAATCAAGAGATAAATCATAATCTTTATCTTTAATGTCTATGGGAGAAGTAGCAAACTTAGCATCAGGAGACAATTTAGGTAAAATGGTATGTCTCTCAAGGAGACTCCTAATAGCACTAGCACCACGTGTGTTTTGGTACTCTTTAATAAATTCATCAGTCATTTCAATGTAACCATCATTAATATCATATCTCTCTCTAGACTTTGGTGGGCTAACAGGTGTAATAGTGCCTTCACTAGGAGTTTCAGTGTTTCCCAAAATAGTTCTAGCAATAGTAGCATCTAGGAAAGGACCTAATGAACCACTCGCATCAAGCACAGTATATGTGGTGGTTGTGTAACAAGCTTACTTATAACAGACGGTGAATCGAGAGCAGCAGAGGTGTTTAGTATTATACCTCTTATTGTAGTGGATGGTAAAATAGGGAACTTTCCATCATGAGACTTCCCCATGATGAAATGAATAGAAATGAACAATAATAGATCCAATTTAACTTACAAATAAAGCTATGCTCCCCGGCAACGGCGCCAGAAAATAGTCTTGATGATTGAAAGGATCGTATGGGCACCTAGAGGGGGGGGTGAATAGGTGCTACTTAAAATTTTCTTCTTTTTCAAATTAAGGTTTGACAAGAAAGGTAAATTCTCTAGATAATGCAACTAATATGAATTTATCTATATGACAAACAAGCACTAGCTAACACAACACTAAGCAAGAACAAGTAAGTAAAGTGCTGTAAAGGATAGAAGTAACAAAAGTGGTGGACGCGGAGACACAAGGATTTGTTTCCCGTAGTTCCTTCCTTTTGAGGGGAAGTACGTCTACGTTTGGAGAGGGGGTGGTTTCAAACCACCAACGCCACGAGAGGCCTCCCTTGTTCTCCGATGAATCTCACCCCAATGGGATCGATCCACCTTCCACTATATCGGAAACCTTCAAGGTGGAAGTCGGCACCTTTACAACAAGTTCGGGGCACACATCCACAACTTAATTGGAGGCTCCCAAATACAAGCAAGCTGCCAAAACAATCAAAGACAAGCTTGTAAGAACCAAATCTAGAACTAGGGTTTCCAAAGAAAACACTAGAGCAATGGGGCCCTCAAATGAATGAGGGGGAAATGAAGATCTCTTTTGGTGAAGTAGTGGATCAAGGCCTCCTCCTTCGATTCTCCAAAGATCAAAGACTGTGGATGGTTGAGTGAAGAGATCTTGGCGATTTGGTGGCTCAAATGGAGGTGGTGGTCTTCAATGCAACGAGCACCTTGTCCCAAGGTAGGTGGAGGGGTATTTATAGCCTTCTTAGCAGATCTGACCGTTGTGCATTTATTGCAGCGGTAGTACCAAAAAACACTGGTAGTACCGGAGGGCAGTGGCATTTGTCAACTTTCCAAAAACCATCTACCGTGCTAGGTACTACAATGCAGTACTACCGCATTTTGGTACCTAAGCTGGCCGTAGCTTTTGGCAACTTGCCAAAATCTTCTGTCGCGCTAGGTACTAAAATGCGGTACTACTGCATTTTGGTACCTAGGCGGGCAGTAGCTTTTGGCAACTTTCCAAAACCTTCTGCCGCGCTAGGTACTAAAATGTGGTACTACCGCTTTTTGGTACCTAGGCGGGAAATAGCTTTTGGCAACTTGCCAAAACCTTCTGCCGCGCTAGGTACTAAAATGCGGTAGTACCGCTTTTTGGTACCTAGGAGGGCAGAGGCTTTTGGCAACTTGCCAAAATTTTCTGCCGCGCTAGATAGTAAAATGCGGTACTACCGCTTTTTGGTACCTAGCCTGGCAGAAGGTTTTGGGCAGTTTGCCCAAACTCTCTGCCATGCCTAGTAGCAAATTCCGGTACAGCCGGTTCTCTTCAAACCCATTTTTGGGGGGAATGAGCCAAGGATTTATTGATACAACCTATGGTAAACTTGGCAAGTAATTAGTCCGATATGTGTGTTGTTATAAACACCAAAATCACTTGGGATAGGAAATGCTCTTTCAATCTCCCCCTTTTTGGTGTTTGATGACAACACACATTTTGCATGATAATATTGTGATGACAAACAAGGTTTTGAAAATGGAGATGGGGCTCCACTTAGATAAGTAGAATCAAGCCCCCTTCTATTTTACAAGCTACCTGGGAGTGTAAAGTCGCACTTAGATCACATACCTTTGCATAATAAAGTGTGATGAGAAATATTGATAAAGAATAGATAATGTCATCACACACACCACATAAGATGGATCCATATAAGAATACCCATACCACACAAATGATGGATCCATAAGATAACCACATAGTCTCAACATACATAGCATAAATAGTTAGTTCACAAGATTCACACATAATAAGAGGCAAGCAAATAAAGTTCATAAGCGAGTAAAAATCAATGGCAAGAACGAGCTTGTGACTTTCCCCCACGCAAATCCCGCATGCCTAATGTGCAACTTCTCCCCCTTTGGCATTAAGACGCCAAAAAGGGGCAAGAGCAACACTAACGTCCCAGATATCACGTGTCATCATCATCCCAGGAATCCTAGGCATCATCATGAGTCGGCGGGGCACGGAAAGAGGAGGTGGCATCATCATCCCAGTGGCTGTGCTCGGAGATCCATTAGTCTTCAGGGGTGATGTTGTTCTCGGAGCCCTTGGAGACGGTCAACCCTTGAGCCTCCATCAATTCCTTCTGACGAGCATAGGATTTCTTGGAATAGACATGAGCCTCATACATGCGCTTCTGATTGTCAACTTGGAAGCAAAATACTTTCTTGAGCTTAGCCTCAATCCTCTTGCCCCAACATGGTTGGGCATGCTTGCGGCGTGAGATCACAAACTCAGCATCTTGGGCATCATCGTCATCACCGGACCTCTCCTCAAGTGGGTTCCCATCCTCATCAACAAGTTGACCATCCGCATTGCGAGGTTTAGGATGGGTCTTGATCAACAGATTCTTGTGCTGGTGTGTAACAAGGTGTTGAGAAGTAATGTCACGGGCAATCGATGGGCACTTGCTAAGAATGAGAGCCATGATGTAGGGAGCAAAAGTAGGCACCCTACGAGTGTAGGTGGCACAGACCATCTCATTCCAAATAACATCCATCACATCCATTGGTTGGCCGGAATCACGGTAGTGATCATGAGATCCACCATGAATCCATGCATCTCATCAACATTTCCATCCCGTGGGGCAATGGTCTCATGGAATATACGGTGCAAGATGTCATATGTGGGGAGAAGCCCCTTGATCTTCCCAACAATACCGCATCCCTGGATGTACAGTGGAGCAAGAATATCCTTCTTCATGGGACGATCATTGTTGTGACAATGGAAGCCAACAGGAGTGTTCTTGCCACGGTCCTCGTACCCAAGGATTGCCGCAAACTCGGCCAATGTTGCTTTCTTAACAACGCCCTCGGTCATCCAGGTGATAGTTCGAGACTGATTCTTGGAAAAGTGAATGGTGGCATAAAACTGAGTAATGAGCATTGGGTCATATTTGCACCAGAACTGCATAATGGGAAGCAAGCCAATGTTTGTGCAAATCTCAAGGGCTTCACCGAAGTACTTCAGGTTCTTCTTCACATGATTCATCTCAATCCACTTCTGAGGGACCACAAGCTTGTCATCCTTCATGAGTATCTCATGGTATACACGCTCTTGGAAATACGTATAAAAGAGGCTATTTTCCCGAGCATGAGAGCAAGCAGCACCATATGGATTGATAGAACTCAAGGCATGAAACTCAACCTTAGACAAATCAGACAATAAATTTGGCCCAGATGGCCCAGAACTTTGACTCTTGCGATGACTCGAGGGAGGAGGAGGAGGAGCCCTACCATGGCCAACACTTTGCTTAACTCCCCCTCCATGTCGGCCACGAGTGTTTTTCAGCTTCATACGGGTGCTAGGTTGAGGCATGATCTCTTCTTTTTTCTTTGTCGTAGGATCGAACTCTGACTCTGACTCTAACCCATAGTCCTCGATCTCATGATGAGCTTTGGAGCGTTTGTGTGAACCCCGGGAACCCCTGCACCTGTGAAAGAATGAGGGAGATAGCAGTGGGTTAAGGGCACAAGAACCCGAGACAAACAGACGATGAAATTCAAGTTTATAGAGGAAATTTTGCTGTCAGTAATGGGCAGTAGTACCGGATCTTATGGGCGGTAGTACCGCACCGCGGTAGTACCGGAAAAGATTTCCGGTACTACCGGTCATGCGACCAAAGTGCAGATCTGGTAGTATCGAACCATGGACGGGCAGCAAAATTTATACAAAATGAGAATCCCATCGGACAAGGAGTAATATCATGTAACATGCACACGGTACAACCTCAAAAATACTTGTTTTCACCAAGAATCAAAGTCTCCCTAGATTAAATGGAGAAAACATGTGATAAGAAGAGGAGGGCGGTAGTACCGGTGTCCATGGCGGTGAAGAATGAGGAGGAGCCCGCGAGGAGGCCGGATCCGGTGCGAATCCGAGGAAAGGAGGAGGGGGTGGGGCTCCGGTGGTGACCTCTGCTCCGGCGGCGGTGGTGGTTAGGAGTGGATATGGGGGAACAGTGAGGCACTGAGAGGTGCCCCCCGCGTCTCTACCCTTAACCAAGACGCCGCGCGGTAGTACCAGGCGTACGAAAGGTAGTACCGCTGGGCGGTACTTCCGCGCGTACGTACGGTAGTGCCGTTCGCCTGTAGTACCGCACCTGGGAAGTTTCTAGAAAACGACATGGATACTGACCCCTGAGCGGTAGTGCCTCTTGTTTTCATGGTAGTACCATTTTCCGGTAGTGCCGCGTAATTTGGACTGGTAGTACCGTACCTGGGACGCATCCAGGGGTCGACCTGGAGACAGACCAGGGCCGATAGTACTGCTCCCTTAACCGGTAGTACCGTGTCCACCAGAACAGAGAGCTAGGTATAAAGTGGAAGGTTCTTGTGCAGAGTAGATGAGTTTTGTCGAAGGATAAGAGAGGCTTGGGTTAAGAAAGTCACAGTGATATGGACATAAGCACTCTAAAAATGGGGAAAACATATGAAGAGCCAAACGAGAGTGCATGACCGTAAGAACAAAACTAACGCGAGAATGACAAACATGAGTAAGCACCAACCTCTCGAATGAGAGAGGGCTGTGGCCTAGGCCACCATATTTGAGTATACTCGGCTTGGCACCATGAAGATATATCTTGGGTCCATTACCAAAACTCATCATTTAAGCTCACATATCACAAAATGATATTAAGAGGAATGATTTTTATTGCTTTGGGTATAATGGGGGGAGGGTTAGTCCAATCAATTAGGATAGCACTCCCCCTATATCCATGCCTACACCTAAACCAAATAAGAGTCAAGACATAGGTGAGAATGCAAGGTGATCAAGTCAAGCTCCTTGAATCTATGATATTTAGTTCATTAATCAAATAGCAAAACCTTTCTTCATCAAGTGGCTTCGTGAAAATGTCGGCAAGTTGATCTTTGGTGGACACATATAATAGATCAATATCACCTCGAGCAACATGATCCCTAATGAAGTGATGACGAATCTCATTATGCTTTGTCCTTGTGTGATCCACCGGATTGTATGCAATCTGGATGGCACTTTCATTGTCACATAGAAGAGGCACTTTGTCACAAAGAACACCGTATTCCTTTAAAGTTTGCCTCATCCATAGCAATTGGGTGCAAGCACTAGCAGCTTCCACATACTCGGCTTCGGCGGTGGAGAGAGATATACAATTTTGCTTCTTAGAAGACCAACATACCAAGGACCTACCAAGGAATTGGCAAGCCCCGGATGTTGATTTTCTATCATCCTTATCACCAGCCCAATCTGAATCCGTGTATCCACAAAGAGCAAATGTTGACCCTCGAGGATACCAAAGACCATAATATGGGGTATGGACTAAATATGGAAAGATTCTATTGACCGCCATTAAATGGCTTTCTTTACGAGCCGCTTGATATCTTGCACACACACCTACACTCAACGCAATATCGGTTCTAGATGCACAAAAGTAAAGCAAAGAACCAATCATAGACTGGTATACCTTTTGATCCACATCTTTACCATTTGGATTTTTTTCTAGATGAGTCTTTGTAGCCATGGGAGTAGGAGATCCATTTAAATCTTGCATATTGAATCTCTTGAGCATATCTTGAGTATACTTGGCTTGGATGAAGAATGTGCCTCCTCTAACTTTCTTGATCTCAAAACCAAGAAATACTCTCGACTCCCCCATCATAGACATCCCGAACCTACTAGCCATGAGCTTTGAGAACTAATCACTAAAAGCTTTGTTAGATGAGCCAAAGATAATATCATCAACATATATTTGGCATACAAAAAGTTCTCCATTGACCTTCTTAGTAAAAGGAGTGGGATCGATTTTCCCAACCTCAAATCCACGGTCAAACAACAACTCTCTAAGGTGCTCATACCACGTGAGTGGGGCTTGCTTGAGCCCATATAGCGCCTTATCCAGTTTGTAGACATGGATTGGGAAGTTCGGATCCTCAAATCCCGGGGGTTGCTTTACATATACTAACTCATTTTATGGACCATTAAGAAAGGCACTTTCTATATCCATTTGTTGCAACTTAAAGTTATGATGTGCCGCATAAGCAAGAAGGATACAGATGGACTCAAGGCGAGCCACGGGTGCATATGTCTCTCCATAATCAATGCCTTCAATTTGAGAGAACCCTTGTGCAACCAATCTTGCCTTGTTCCTTACTATAATTCCATGCTCATCTTGCTTATTCTTGAATATCTACTTGGTGCCAATAACATTGCAGCAATCCTTTGGCTTATCAACTAACTTCCATACTTTGTTTCTCTCAAAGTTGTTGAGATCTTTGTGCATAGCTTCCAACCAATCCAAATCTTCAAGATCTTCCCACACTTTCTTTGGTTCAATCATGGAGATGTGTGCTTGGTGATCACTGAACCTTTTAAATTGTGCTCTTGTGGAAATTCCTTTCCTTAGGTCACCAACCACATTTTGTAGAGAGTGATCTCTTAATTCTAACATTCTCTCCTTTCTAGCTTCATGACGAGCGTGGATCTTGCGGTGACCCAGCATACCACTTCATGATGTAGTATACTATGGTCGTTGACATAACACCAATGAAACACCGTTCACTAGTATTACATCCCTCAGAATGGCACAACAGAAACACAGCGGGTCCAATACATGGCTAAGGTTACAATTCACTCTTTGCACAATATCCAGAGAACACTCTAGGTTAAAGAGAGAGAAATAACTTTGTAACACCCTCAGAATCGACCCTATGCAAGTTTCAGCGATTCCCGCCAAACCCGCATAGAAACGATTCAAAGGTGCCCACTAGGCACTTTCGTGCGGGTGGAAAACGAAGTAATAACATTACAAAACAGTCCTCGATGGGACCCACAGAACAGATATATACAACAACGACTCAGAGGGTCAAGAATACAGATATAATATACAAAGATCCAAATCACCTTGAAAATGATAGAGCGTCCAGCTACGGACAAGATGCAAATGGGGCTAAGAGCCCTGAAGAATAACCAATGGCATCCATAACCCTGCCCAGGCCAAGCCGGAGGGGTAACCCTGCTAACGACGTCGATCTCAAAACCTGCTTAAACAAAGGGGTGCCGACAAAGGGCAAAGGAAAAAGAGGAGCGTCAGTACTGAGGCCAGTACACGACGAGACTAGAATTCGGCGGTCCTCGCCTACATAGGTATGGTGGACTGGAGCGGCAGCGGCAGCATGCACTATACAACCTATAGAGACTCGATACATCTGGGGACTATCAGAGAGGGGTAAGAAAGACCTATTCGGATCCAACCTGATGCTACCATCAAACAAACCCATCCTGGTGTTTCCCCCTCGAGACCAAACGAGGAAGTCAACCGAGGAACTCACACCGTTGGCAGTTTTATTTATTCAGTTATCGTTGCAGCAATTACTAGTCAGGTATAAATAATCATCCTGATAAAGTAAGCAGTGGGCCATTTTATTTAACCATTCCGTTGTAGTTGCAACGCTTACTAGTCAGATACAATTGGCATGAGATATCCCAAAAACCCAGCAGTTGTTGGTACTTTTATTTAGCCATTCCGTTATAGTTGCAATACTTACTAGTCAGATACAATGGTCGCAAGCGACGAACCAAGCAAGCAATTGTTGGCAGTTTTAATTAGCCATTCCGTTATAGTGAAGCTGATTACTAGTCATTATAAAGTCAAATTTATAGCACTACTTTAGTTATAGTTGTCTATGATCGAGATACTGTGCTCCAAGTCGTCCATAACCGCGGACACGGCTTTCAGAAATTTTTAACCCGGCCGGGGTGCACAAATAGCAACACACACACGATCAACCTCGGAAAAACCAAATCAAAACCCAACGAGGCTTTCACGACAAAGCAATCATAGGATTCAGCAATATTTCAGGGGGCCACACCTTGGAGTACACCCGCAACGAAGTAAGCTAGCTCCGAGACGGACCCGAGGTTTGGGTGGACGGCTGTGAACGACTGGGAACCCAAAACTGGGCTTGTCGACACCGCGAAAACGTGTCCCGATCCTAAACAGTACAGTGTGCGCCTCGCACAATCGTAATAAAGCAGTAAAGCATGGCATAAGTACAGGATCGTAAATAAAACCTCAAACTAGTTTGTGGCCCCAAGAAATAAGTCTGAATCAAGCTCTGGCTAAGGGGGGCCCATAATTCCCCGTATGTGGATAGCGCGATAAATCAAGGAACAGGTATCAAGTACTCGGGGTCCTACGGGACACAAGTGGGCGGTCGGAAACCAAATATTATCTATCACCCACCGATGCCTCTGCTTACTTACTTCAATTTTAGTTGTTAAACAGGAATTAAAGTGAACGATAAGTAAAACCAGGATCATCTCCAACATCAACATGCGGCAATACACCAACAACTGTGGCACTTGACGACACGCAACAGCACTTGAGCAAGCGACTACGACGCGCAAGACCAACTATCTACCAAACATCAGGTAATAGGATGTGTCCAAGGCAATATAGGGCTGCAAGGGATTTCACGGGTACAGAAACTAGAGCATCGCAACACAGAAAGCAATAGATCAACAGGAGGGAATAAATACTATAAAAGTAAGATAGGTAGAAAGGGGGAGATGCTCGCCTGAAAACATTGTCGAAGGTTCAACCGAAGATCGGGCCGAAGCTCACATCAACTCAACGGCCTTATCCGCGAACAAGCAAAACACTAGAATAAACACCGGATGCAATATTTAATACTACGGCAGAAGATCGGGCATGATGCATGTATGATGTATGACATGGCAAGATGCGATGCAATTAGGTCATATTAAGCGGAACCGGGGGTCCCGACAATTAGTTAGATGGTTCAAGTTGTTTAGCTACCCCGCAATTTAAATGTTGTTTTAACATGGAAAAAGATCGCACCGGTTCGCTACACAAATTTTAATGAGGCCAATATGAGACTAGATTTGCCCGAATATGGGCCCCATATTTAATTATGAGGTGAATCGGCATAAGGCCCCCAAACCACACAATTATGCATGCAAGTATGGCAAATAATATGCAACAAGTTGTTATATATGATAAAATAGGGTTTTGGGAAGGGGTCCACACATTAGAGGGTCTCGACGAACTTGGGGTTACGGGGTTCGATAGGGTTCGACGGGGTTCGGTCTCGGCGGGATCGTTCTCGAACAACGGGGCAGATCTTGTCGTGCTTCAGGTTCGGGTGCGGTTCTCGGCGAACTGGTCGGTTCCCTGTCGGAGGTCTTGGCGCTTCGGATCGGTCTTCGGTTCGGGGCCTCAGGGTCTTGGGGTTCGCGTCCGTGTGGCGGTCTTGGTCAACGGGAAGTTGATCTTGTCGCATCCGAGGGGAAGAACTTGGCGTTCCGTGTCGGTGTCCTTACCGTCCGTGTTCTCGAGCATCGCATCCGGAAAGGAGTACTTGTCGCATCCGCGGTCGTCGGGTCGCTTCCGTGTAGGCGTCCTCTGCGTCGGGGTGGTCGGTGTCGGGCTCGGATGGGTACCGGGGTTCATCGGATTCGGGTAGGAGGACTTGGCGTTCCATGTCGGCGTATTTTGGGGTTTCGCGGTCTTCGGGTCCCATGAGGCAGATCTTGTCGTGGGCCTCCTGTCGGTCTTGGGGCACCATGCACAATTGTCGGTCTTGTCCACGGACGAACTTGACTTGCCGGTTCAATGTCGTTGCCGCGCATGTCGTGGCAGCTCTTGGCGTCGACTAAAACAGGGTACATGAGTCCTGGGAAGGTTGAAACACGCACGCGGTGCAGTAAACCTCCGGAACAGGGAGGCATGGGCGGCTCTGCCTCCAGCGCACAGGAGCCCGATTGCAGCGGCGCCGGCCTTGGAGACAGAGGAACCCGCTGCGGCGAGGGAAGGCAGAGGCAGAGCGCGCTGGTGGGAGTCGGCGAGCTCGGGCGGGCCGCGGAGCAGCGGTGGTCGCGGGGCGCCGGGGACGAGGAGGGCCGCGGCGGCGTCGGGTCGAGGACGGGGTTCCCGTGCGGGGCCGTGGGGCTGGAGGGGAAGGCGGTCCCGCGGAGGGATGGAGGCGGCGAGGAGGCTGCGGGCCGGCGAGGTTGACGGGGAGGCAGAGGGGGAGGTCGGCCCATCGGCGACGGAGACGGCGCTGGCGCGGGGCTTGGCTGCGGGGAGGAGGCGGTCGACTACGGGGCGGGGCAGAGGGGAGGAGCTCGGTCCGGAGGAGGGAGGCCGAGCGCGCGGCCGCGACGACGGTCGCCGGCGGGCAAGCTTGGGAGGGGGCCGGCGGGGAGGCTCGGGGCTCGGGCCGGAGGAGGAACGCGCGGGCGCCGGAGACGGCGGAAGGCGAGGCGAGGGCGGCGAGGAGGCCGACGGGGAGGCGGGCGGCTGCTCGGGGGCAGAGAGGCGGCCGCGATGGAGAGGGGAAGCGAGGCAGAGAGAGGCGAGGTGGGGGAGAGGGCCACGCGGGGAGGGCTTCGCGCGGGTGGGCCAGGGGAGGCGTGGGGATCGGGGCAGGGGCGTGGTTCCAGGGGGGGCTGTCGGTGTGCGTGTGTTGCCGTGTGTGTTGCGTGCGTGTGGGGTGTGTTGCCGGCCAGGGAGGGAGAGGGAGTAGGGATTAGGTGGCGCATGGTGATAGGGTGAGTGGGTGAGGGTTGGTGAGGTGGCGAGACGGGGTTGGTCGGGGTGAGGTGGCCAGAGGTGTGGGTAGACTAGGTTGGGTAGGTTTAGGAATTTAGGCGGACCGATTTTTATTCTGGGGGTGGTCGTTCGGGTCGAATCGGCCCGTCCGACTGCCCCACTAAAATAATTTAATATTTTATTTGATTAAAACAAAGCCTCTGCAAACCGATAGCAGACAAAACAAAATAATCCGGAGACCCGGTTTTGCGTGTGGACAAAGACGGGGCGTTTTGGAAAACACAAAATAGGTTTTTCTACAAATAGTTTGATGAAAGCAAATGCAAGATGATGACGATGCTCAAATGCAATGTGGCATGATGACATGAGCATGCGGTCATGTTGATGCAATGCACAAAAACAACGCGATTTTCTAGTAGTGGTTTTGCGGGATGCCACAAACTTCTTACACAGACGGATCAAAGATTAACAACGCAAGAACTATTATACTATTAAGACTAGTATTTTAACTAAGGGGTTGGCATTGCTACTATTGCAATACACTACAGAATTAGGTTCTTTGGCTAGAGGGTGTATTTCTACCTAACCAGTAACTTCGTCTTCACTTGAGTTGGTGTATATGCTGACTTTCTTGTCTGCATTGAAGATATTTAGCTTTAGATGATGATTCCTGGAGCATAACTTGATGCAGATGTTGTCTGTACTGGCTTCAGAATCTGGCAAGGGTTAAGAAGATACGTTGAGTACAAGCATACTCAGCAAGTTCACTAGAAAAGGAGTGTTTGATGCACTATATCTATATCCACGGACCATAGGTCGTAGGAAATGCAAGTTTTCGTAAATATTTCTTCAAAGGTTGTTTTTATTCTCAAAAGCTATGTCTGTAAGCCTTCACGGGTTTACCAGAACTTCCATGGAGTTCCTTTCCCACCGCGTTCGCAGCTCCTTCCCGGAACAGGGAGTAACAAGTTACAGTTCTTACACTCTACAGAGGTGCGTTACTTTTCCCATGAGAGATCAACTCCTTGTTGCACAACCGGGCAGCTTACCCGTCCACAATTCCATGTTGTAGGGCCTAGTAGATGATCCAAGCCAATCACTGTCCTCTCCGTGACCTCATATGTCTGCGCGATCCTTTAGGCTGGCTCATCTTCGTTAAGCCCCCTTCCGGGCAGGCTAAAACCCTGATGAGTTCCCGAAGACTCTATGACCTGCTGTTGCCCTGGCAAGTGCCATAGTAAATGGTCCATCCATTAAACACCATCCATAGATAATCTAGACACCAAAAGTGTGGGGCGTAAGGGTGCCCACCCATATGTTGGATCCGCACAAGGGATCTCAATCCCACGTTAAGATCGTCTTGCCTCCATACAAGAGGAAAAGGATACAGCTGACTTCTCCGTCCCATTCCAAATCTCATGGTTAACGCGTAATATACGGCGCAAGAATGACTGGCGACATTGGTTGTTAAGTCCTAGATATTAAGTTCCTTTACCACCAGAACTCTTATATTAAGTTATTATCTCATGGTAATAACCTATAATCACATTATTATGAAAACAGTGTTTTCGGACCTTTTTCGAATGCAAGTGATGTCCACATTGGATTTGTAAAATGATTTACATAAAATAACCAAAGGACATGAGCAAGTGTGAACTTGCCTTTTGTGATTGCAAGATTATGCACTCACGGTCTTCGAGTCAGTATAAGATCCAAAATCTAAAATCATCATCATTGGTCTGGTAAGGACTAATGTTTAAAGATGCAATATGATCTTATGCATAAGTAATGTGATGCACATTATAAACGCGAATCCCGGGGATAACGTTGTTCTAGGGTTTGGATACTAGAAATTATGTCTTTGAAATGTGCTTGTACTTTTAGATGAGTTTAATACTTGTGCTTCTTATTAGGGCTTGTGAGTGTGTGTGAAGCACTATGTAGTTACAATATCATAAAATAATGAGACACACTTAATTGTGAAATTCTAGTTAAGATTGCTTATAAGAGTTGTTGTTTTGAAGTGGCAAAAAGAACAACATTTGAAGAAAAGATTTCTTTTCTAAGGTCTAAACAATCTTTGGGGTTAGTTAGTGGTGGTCGATGTTATTTGTGCTTGCTTGAATAGTTTGGGCTTGAGATGCTTTATAACTTAATTATTTCAGACCAAAGTTAACTACAAAACATATAACAATGTTTATAGTGTTATATTTAGATTCTTGTAGACTAAAGTTAACTTTAAAACAAAGATAGTTTGAAGGTATAATGTTTATAACCTTTGTACCTGGTGTACCTGGTAATGATCCATTAAGGTTACTTAAGAATGGTTATACTTCTATTTAAGTAGTGGTCTCTTAATTTTGTGGTGGAACAAGACTTCTTGTATCCTTATAAAGGTTTGATTATGGTTTGTGGATAAATAAATAGTAGTAGTGAGTACTCATGAATTATCTTTGGATTTAGTCCATTATAAAGTTGTATTTGTTTGATATATCATTCTTGAAGATTTTATAATTATTAAAGATCTTTTTAAAATATAATTTATTCATATAGTAGAAGAATATTTCAATATAATAGTATTTCTAATGTTTTGAATCATTATGACTTTTTATTAATATTCAAGACTAATACTTATTTATTAGACTTGATTGACTAATTTTAGAAATATTAACAAATTTTATTTATCCTTATATGAACTTTAAACTAAATAAATAAGTTTAAATTTGAGTTATTAAAATATTTGAATTTTTATTTAATTCAAAAGTGTAATATTATATTTTTAACATGTAGATATTATTTTTGTGATCATTTTGGTATATTATATTTATTTTTATGATTTATAAATAATAGGATATGATTTTTATAAGATTTAATACTTTAAAAATACTTAATAAATAATAAATATTTAAGTAGGTGAAATAATAATGTATGATTATAGTTTTAAATTATAGTTCTTATTTTTCTAAGATTTTTGGGTATCTTATTCATATTTTTAACATTTACCATTATTGAAATATGAATTATCAAAGTTTTATTACTTATAAAACCTTTATGAAATAATATTTATTTAAATAATCATAATAATAATATCTGATAATAATTTTAAGTTGTAGATTTTATTTTTCTACAAATTTTCATATATTATACACATTTTTTTGAATTATAAATCAAAAGTTATTAATTAAACAAGATTTAATCATTTATTTGATTTTTGAAATATTAATAATTGAGTTTATAACATTTTAGTTATTTCTGAAACAAGAATTAACTTTTTACACCGTACCCACATCTAGCCTGAGTCACTGGCCAGTGGGCCTATGTCCACCTCAGCTCTCAGATTTAATAAATGTGTTTGTTACCGACCCTGTCTCTACCCCCAAACAATGACATATGGGCCCAATGACATCTCATCAGCCACGCGAGACAAAGACTGGTCAAACACATTGACGTGGCTAGGGTGACACAAGCATGATGTCATGCTGACATCAGCTTAGTCTCCACCACCAAAAATTCGTCGCCGACGGCGAACCACTGTGCTCCGGTGGATAAGGTCGATGCTACTGGATAGAGGGAACCAAGGCAAACCTATTGGTGGTAATGCCGCTACCTAGTGGTCACCGGAAATATGCCGGTGACGAGCTTATGCGGCGGCCAATGGTGCTCGATGAAACTAGTTCTACGGTGCGAATCAGCAAGCGAAATTAGGGTCTAGAGATGCGTAAGCTTACCTTGATGACGATAGAGAGGTCGAGGAGACTTGGGAAGGCGTGACGACGGCGAGTCGACGATAATGGCCATGGTGGTCGATGAAAGGAATGCTCGATTTCACATGATTCCCGGCATGCGGGCTTCCGTGCTTGGTCCTAGGTGAGTAAGTCCACGACGGCGCGTCCAACGGTGGCTACCACGAGGCGAGGGGTGGTCTGACCTGACCGGAACGACGAACTCCGATGAACTAGGGTTTCGGGTGAGGAAGGAAAGTGGGTCTAGAGAGCGAGATGGAAGATGATATTGGTATGAGATGATAGAGGAGGACGCGGCGATCTTATCTACTCCTCCCAGGGACAGCGGCACACATCGTAGCACGAAGTTCAATCGACGGCGGAGCTCCGGCCAGCGAGCTGCTTCCAGTAGGCGAGGTAGACGACGAATTCAATTTTGCAGAAAACCCCCTAGCGCTTCTTTCCTCTCAACCAAGACTCCCTCTTTGGTCCTACCTGTCAGTCACAGGAGAGAATGAGCTGGGCTGATTACTGGTCCTTTGTGGGCTGCACAGGGCGACAGGTAAACAAAGAGGAGTTGGGCCACGGCCAGGATTTGTTTTTTATTTGTTTTCCCTTTTTTCTATTTTCTGTTTTTCTTTCAGATTTGAATTTTCCTTATTTGATTTGAATTCTACTTATAGAATGGATTTGCTGAATGATTACATCATTAATAAAGTATACTAAGGTTCTTTTACGAGTTTGCCATATAATGGTATTATTTCTTTATTTGTTTTCTATCAAAACCCTTTTTTATATTATGTAGAAGCCCTTATTATTAATTTTTATTTCTACATTAAACCATGGCTTTATTATATGATATTTTCTTATTTGTTTATAAAACTTAACTCTAATTGGCTCATAGTTTGAATAGAATTTTTTTATTTGTATAATGATCCTATATCATTATTTGATGCATGAAATGCAAAATAAATTAATATAGTTATTACTACTTTCATTGACTTGGAAAATGGCAATGTATATATTCTATTATGATGAACAAAGAAGTTTAGGGTTTGAATTATGAATATATACCCTAGGGCTTAGGGTTTTTAATATACTTAAATTCCTTTGTGGATGTGAGTAAAGATTTAATAACTAAGCATATTATTTTCTATTTGTAATATTTGATGACATCATCCTTTTAAAATAGAAAGTTATATTTATAATGTTTCATAAAAATGGATTGATAAAGATACTCCTAAGCACATATAATTATGATAATTGGAATTAACAGAGATGTGCTTATTTGATTTGCTATAGGAAAACATTCCTATAGAGTGATATAGATATAAGATGATAGATCAATAAAATGAAATGGATTGTATGTTTGGTTTGAGATTTAGAGTTGGTTGTCTACCAAGAATGTCTATTTTCCGTAATTCACAATCCTGGACCTCTAATTAAGGAATTCCTTTCCTAGATATAATACTTCTTCCTATCCATCATCATGATTGGCATGATGAGCTTTACTTCACAAGAATGTTCTTATTCATGTTTTATTCTTCTAAACTCATGGATGAATCCAATGATTTTGATACTAAAGCATTTAATAGTTTTCTCATATTCTAGCTTGGTTATATCCAATTCTCTACTATTGATAATCTTTAATCTAACAGGTAGTTCTTTCAACTCCACTCATAATCTTCCTTAATCATTTATCATTAATATTTCTTCACCAGATGTATACATCCAACTATCTTACTCCAAAGTTTAATATGGATGAATAACACTACTTCCATAACTCCATGCTATACTAGCTTTAATTGAATCATATTGTCTTACATTTACTTTACTCTAATAACTCACACTCCAACCTCACATTATATTAATGTGACCTGTAAGGACTACTCTAGGTTAACTTATCTATATTAGGGTTTTAATCATTTTCTACCCACCAATATCTTTTATCCTAGATATAGGTAGACAAACCTGATGAGCAAGGCATGATCATTATAATCTTTTAATCATTTATAGCTTAGGTTTCCAATTGGCTATCCAAGGTTTCATCAATACTACTTGTCAATTGTATTGAAATTATCTTCTTAGTATCTCATATTGGATTAAGGGTTATTCATGGACTATGCTCTCTTTAAAAGATTTAAGTAGATGCTATGAGAAGATCAAGAAATAGTTCAAGTATTGATAGTTAAAGAATTTGTGAATCAATGGTTGATTACTCAATCATTGATGAACAACAGATATTGTGATAAGTTCCATAAAGATTGATATGGAAAGAAAGATATATGATGAATGATCTTGACTTAGTCTCTTTCCAACGCAAACTCATTAAAGAGTTAAAGTTAGGTATTACTATGATACTCATAGTAATAATAGATAAGAATAAGATAGGTCAGGATTAGTCATTATATTTATATTACTTTAGTTGTAATCTTAACTTGGCACTTATGAGTTGTTGTGCTGAATATTATGGTATGATCCCTTAAGGATCAGATATTAATTATTTAAGCAATGTACTATGAGTAACATTTTATTATATCTGATCTACCCTTAGATCAAATCATGTTTACCCAAATAAGGTTTTAGCAAAGGTCATATTGAAACTTATCACAGTCAACTTGATGATCTACTTCAATTCCATCAAGTTGAGAGAATCTCCAATCACTTTGACAAGTTTTGTTTAAAAGCGCGAAAATTATTCGGATTTTCTCTGCATGAATGCAATGCACACATCTGGGTTCAGGTTATTTCTAGGTTCTAATGCTGGGATGTTATAGACTCTCCCCCTTAAAATAAACTTCGTCCTCGAAGTTCGCAAACTCTCACGTTTTGTAGTAAGGAATTGACTTGTAGTGGTTGCTACATTTCTCCACTCCATGATGACCTTAAATATAATTATTTGTAGTATTCTAAAACTTCATTAGATATCCTAATCCAATTATTTTTATTTTATCATCCAATTTTATTACTATGTTAAATACAGTCTAGAGAGTATCACTAAAACAAGTTTTAAGTTTCTAAATGTCCGTGTTTGTGGTTAAAAGACTATATTTATATTCTTGTCATAGTATAGTTGATACTGGTGCTCCTTCCAAAATTTGGATTTGAACTCATTTAGTCCATACCCATTAGAATTTCTTATTCTCTACATATGCCCAATTGAATGTGCTTTATTACCTTTTTGGGACCACTTAAGAGTTGTTTCTTCTAGAATTGCTCGGTTAGGATTATATTCTTATCACCTTCAAGCTTATACCTTTTTAAGTTTTATATAATGTTTCATTATTACCTCTAGTATCTTTTCAACTTTCATTCATAACTTCTACTCTCCCCGTTATGTTTTACTAATAGTCTTTAAATTGTATATATAGCATTTATTGGCTTTATAACTATATTGTTGGTCTCTGTTTAGTTTAAACTAAGAGATAGAAGAAGTGGATGTCAGAAACTAGTTAACTCAGTTGAGTCAAATAAGGATTCCTTGTCTAGATATCAAGTGTTCAACCCATAGTCAAGTGAACCATCAATGTAACCCTATGAGACTTTATTTTTAAGGGTGCTAGTACCCTAGTTGCCTTGAAGCCAACTTGTAACCCTAGCCTTCCCAAATCTCGGGACGAGATTTATTTTAAGGGTGGTAGCCTGTCACACCCCAAAATTTTCCAAATTTTGAAATGTGAAAAATAAATAAACAAAATAAACAATTGTTGATTTTTAGGGTGAGAAGAAACTTTTTGATTCCAATTGAAAACATCAAAACCTATTTTGGTCAAATAAAATCTTAAAGGGATTTAAAAAGATAAATAAAGTTTTAATAATTGGAATTACTATTTTTGGATCTTTTAATAAAAAGATTTGGTTTTCAAAAGAAAAGGTAGAATTATAAATAAGGATTATTTTATAGAGCCAAATTAAATCTTGGCCAAGCTTTTGAAATAAAATATTTCTATTTGATAAAAAGAGTAAACGTTTATTTAAATAAAATAATGAGGATTTATTAATATCCAATTTTATTAAAGTAAAGGCTTTTCCATTTTAAATAAAACACTAAAACTTGTTAATTTATTTCAAATAAGTTTTCCAAGTGTTTTATTTATTCAAATAAAACCTACTGAGATAATTTTGGTATTATTTTAGATTTCAAATAGAGTTTTAAAATAAATCCTATTTGAATTAATGACTTAAGGTCTATTTATTTAATTATTAATGGATCCTAAAAAGAATAAAAATTATTTTGTTTTGGACTTTGATTTGTGTTGTTAAACAGAATTAAAATCTACACAAAGTTTGGCACAGGTTTGAATTCATTTGGGTGTTTGAATTGTTTGAATAAAATCAAAACAGAAATTCCAAATGGAAAAAGAAAAAGCTTCCTGTATAAAAAAAGTGAATCAAACCAGCCCAGCAAGCCCAACTAACTCACCCCCCGCAGTGAACCGTTTTTCACTGAATATCGCACCCGCTGAGACACTGAGCAGTGGACCCCACGCCTTCTGTCTCTCCCTCACTGCTAGACGGACCCCACTACCACGCAGTCGTCTTTAATCTCACGACCACGTCGCCCTGTCGTTGCTGCCGAGTTATTGCCGGCGTCAATACGCGTAATTGGCTGAGTAAAACCTCGCTGTGATCACGCACACATAAGCGCCCCTCTCTCCTCTACCTTTCACCCCAAACATCGCCTCCCCACTGCCTCTAGGCTGCTCCGATTTTGAGCTCAACCACCACTGTCTCTGACGACATCCCAGAGCAATTCCGGCAAACCACAGCCGCCCCTCGACTCCCTCTGCACGCAGGCATATTCCCCATCGCCAAGCGCACCTTCCCATAGCCCCAACTCACTCCCGCGTGCCCTGTAGCGTCGGCTTCGTCCTCACCTGAGCACCGCCGCCGTCTGTCTCGTCTCCGACGAAGTTTCCTGGTAAGCCTCGACCGCCCCGAGCCTTCCTATTGATGCTCCTAAGATCCCCAGGACAGTACGCATCTTACCACATCTTTGTTTTGCCTCGGCGCGACCTGCAGCCTCACCTTTGACAACAAACAGAGCCACTTGACGCCGCCACCGACTCCGGCGAGGAATTGCCAGCAGCTCCGAGCGCCCCTCGCCAAGCCAATGCCACCTCGAGCTTCGCCAACCCTCTGCGAGCACGGTGAGCCCCTCCTCTGTCTCCCTCGCTTCCTGTAATCGCCGCGACGCCACCGTCTGAGCGTGCACCGCCGCTCGCCGCCGCACAGCGCGCCAATCCTTGACCAAGCAACCTAGTCTGTTAGATCACGATCGTCTGGCTGTGATTAGATCTTAACTGAAGGGGTACGAGTTGATCAACGCCGTGCGATTTAAGTAAATCCTGCTGTCCAGAGAGCTCGATCCACCCGAAACGGTACCGACCAATAGGAAACAGCCACGTGGACAAGGTTTTGCTAAAAAGAGAAAATAGAATCTGATTGAATTGCAAACTTGTAAAATTCATAACTTTAAATCTACACGTCCAAATTTTGCAAATTTTATATCAATAGAATCAGTAGAACAAGTACTTTGCAACCATGAACTTTGTTTAATTATTTGCTTCAGGAAAATTGGTTGAAATTGCAGAAACTTGTGTAGGCTTATTATGAATATAAAAATTGTTCTAGATATAATTTTAATGTGAAATATTTGCAAAATGGTTTGTTTTGAACCTACTGACCCTAGGAACCAACTTATGGATTTAAAAATGTATTTTGTGAAGTTTAGGAATACATAATTGAGTTAGCTCATTTCTAGTCAAATAAAAATATTGATTTTGTTTTAGAAATGATTTTTGAGTGAAACCTTTGGGAAATGATTTGATTCAAACCTTCTGACCCTAAACACCAAGTTTTGAGAATTAAAGTATATTTGGTGAACTCTTTAAATAATATTGCTTTGCTAAAAACATTTTCAACCACATAAAATATTGATTTGATTTAAAAATGGTTTATAGATAAAACCTTTTGCAAATGGTTTTACCACTTTAGTAAATGACCACTTTGAACCTTATAATGTTTAGAGCCTAGTAGAAAACACTTTTGCAAATAAAACTATCTTTTGCATGCTTGCATGCATGACCTTGTTTTTATTATTTTATGTGTGATAAATTGTTTGAATGCTAGTTGAAATATATGTTTGCTTGATTGAATTGTAGTGAAATTAGAAGAGTGTGATATTAGCAAGATCAAGAAGTGAACCAACATTCTCTACTAAAAAGGCAAGTGACACTACCATCCAAGTCCTACTATTTTCATTACACTTAGTGGATTTTGTAACATGCATGGAAAGGTTTACTATATTTTATGCTATGCTAACTCCTAATAGGATACCCTTATATATTCCTTAGTGGAAACAATGTAGTTGTAGTATGCTTAGCCCTGCTATATATTGGGATGGGATACATGATATGAATATATGAAGAGTTGAAAAGATATATGTTTTATATAATAAAACAAGTACTCAATGAACCACCTGGTTGAACAAGGATACTCAATTGTTGGACAAGGTGGCAACAAAAGGAACCATGTTTATATGGCTATCTCTTTTTGTATGTACACTAGAAGAAAACCACCCAGGGACTTAGAGATTGAACATGTTTCTCGTACAGTGGATTCCGTGTACAGCCACATGCTAAATGGGCTCTGGCTTAGTCAACTACATAGTGGAAAACCCATGCATTGGCATCTTCGGGTTAACTATAATTGTGTAAGGGAACTTGAAAACCTACATTGGTGCCTGGATGACAAGCTAGCATTGTGTATTGGGAGGACTTCTATGGAAAGACTTTATCACATTCTCAATCTGCCAGTACTCCATCTTGGTGAGTACTTATCCAGCGGCCACTGGTGGCATCAAGATGAGATTGTGTCATGTGGGTAAAGTGTACAACTTCTGCAGAAGATCAAAAATTCTAAGTACTTAGCCGTGTCCCCGGTTATGGACAATTCTGAGCAACTAAGGCCTGAAGCTATGGAAGATCTCGACATTCCAATTTCTCAAAGTAAAACTTGATGTTGACAACAAGGGATTTGAAGCACTTGGAGTTTTCCAAGAAGTTCAGAATGATTTCACAAAGATCAAAAACTATTTTGAAAAGATATGATTAAACTATATTGCTTTCTGCAAAAGAGCCTAAACCCTACCTAGCCAAATATGCATGTAAATGATAGGATCCACTTATTCTACATAGTAGTGAAACTTGCCAATACAATTCAAATGTATTGACCCTTGTGGCTGCAACTTATTATGTTGTAGGTTTGTTGGATGTTAGTGAAGTTTGTTGAATAGGATTACAAGTCTACAACCAACATGATTGCCTGTGGCACTTTGAAGATGAAGGACCCCATGTTTATAGATTTCTGTTGCAATGTATTGTGATAGCCAGATGAGCTATGTAAGATGTAATAAGATATTTTATTCCTGGTTATAAAGTTGTATTATGACCTTTGTTTCTTGATATTACATCTTAACTGTGGATGCTAGCTATTGATCCAGGGACTAGCATTGTAAACATAGGGATCTCTACCTTATTAAAGGTTGGGAACCTTATAGATGGTATCAGAGCACTGTGTTGCCTGTAGGATTGTAACCCTAGGATTGGACAAAACCCCTTAGAAAAATAGGAGTTGTATTTGTTCCAAAACTTGTTTACAAACAATCTTGTAAACTCTTTCCTCAACATTTTTGGTTTTGATTCTACATCTCTTCTATTTCAAACTTGATGGACAAAGCCTACCCCATGGACAAAGACTTCACCATGAGCAAAAGATTTCATCAACTCTAATGACTTCAACATCTTCAAGTGATTTCAACTTTAGTTTCACCAGGGACTTCAACTTAGACATCACTAAGGACTACATGTGAAAAACCAAGAGACATTAGATAGCCTACCAAAAACATTGATATCAAGTTAGAGTATGGATCATATTGACCTATGAGGTATGATTATACTAAGTTATTATTTTCAAGAAAACCTGTTGTTTCCTTCAACTCATGAGTTAAGCCCATAAGTTGTTAAGTAAATAGTTGCTTATTGATTGCTTGATTGTTTGATTGAACTTGGTTGGTTTTGAGTTGTGTGTTAAAACTTCTTAAAAACCTATCCCTCAATACTTATCCCTATCAAACCAACAGATGCCTCTCCGTCGTGCCAACCCCAACCAAAACAATAACATCACCCCTGAGATGCAGCAGATGTTGGCAGATCAGACACAGTTGATGCAGGAGATGACCATGTACATACAGAATCAGAACAACAACAACAACAACAACAACAACAATCAGAATAATCCTCCAGTACTTGACATGGTCACCAAGTTTCTGAAACTTAGGCCTGCAAGGTTCTCTGGAACAACTGATCCAATGGAAGCCAATGACTGGTTACGTTCAGTGAACAAAGACTTAGTGATTGTTGGCTGCACCGATGAAGAAAAAGTAAGGTTTGCAGCATTTCTACTTGAAGGACCAGCAGCAACATGGTGGGACAACTTTCAGATCACCACTCCCCTTGAAGATGTGACTTGGGATATTTTTGAGGATGGATTCAGAACAACTCACATCTCACCTAGAGTGATGTACTTGAATAAAAAGGAGTTTCACAATCTGAAACAGCGTCACCTCAATGTGGCTGAGTATATTGAAGAATTCAACAATCTGGCACGCTATGCACCGGATGAAGTTGATACAGATGCTAAGAGAAAAGAAAAATTTCTTGAAGGACTTAATGATGAGTTGAACCTGCAACTATCTGTTGCCTATGTTCCAACTTATCAATCACTCTGTGAAAAAGCCACTATATTGGAAAACAAGAAGAATCAAGTTGAGAACAGAAACAGGAAACATAAACTCAAGAATCACTCAGGATCATCAAAAAAGAAGCATTCATTTAAAAAGAGCAATGAAGATTCTGAACCACATCAGTATCACCACAACAGCAATGGAAGTGAGAATAATGGAAATGATACTGACAATGGAGATGACCTTGGTCAGAACCAACATGACACTTTCAGGAAGAAAGATATTAGCCAGTTGCAGTGCTATAATTGTAAGTAGCTTGGACACTATGCATCAGACTATCCTGAGAAGAAAAAGAAAAAAGGATGCTAGAAGAGCCAATGGAAATGACTCCAATGTGACCCAGAAAGGACATGTGAACCACATTGACATGGGTGGAAACTTTGAAGAGATAGAAGAAGTGGATGTCAGAAACTAGTTAACTCAGTTGAGTCAAATAAGGATTCCTTGTCTAGATATCAAGTGTTCAACCCATAGTCAAGTGAACCATCAATGTAACCCTATGAGACTTTATTTTTAAAGGTGGTAGTACCCTAGTTGCCTTGAATCCAACTTGTAACCCTAGCCTCCCCAAATCTCAGGACGATATTTATTTTAAGGGTGGTAGCCTGTCACATCCCAAAATTTTCCAAATTTTGAAATGTGAAAAATAAATAAACAAAATAAACAATTGTTGATTTTTAGGGTGAGAAGAAACTTTTTGATTCCAATTGAAAACATCAAAACCTATTTTGGTCAAATAAAATCTTAAAGGGATTTAAAAAGATAAATAAAGTTTTAATAATTGGAATTACTATTTTTGGATCTTTTAATAAAAAGATTTTGTTTTCAAAAGAAAAGGTAGAATTATAAATAAGGATTATTTTATAGAGCCAAATTAAATCTTGGCCAAGCTTTTGAAATAAAATATTTCTATTTGATAAAAAGAGTAAAGGTTTATTTAAATAAAATAATGAGGATTTATTAATATCCAATTTTATTAAAGTAAAGGCTTTTCCATTTTAAATAAACACTAAAACTTGTTAATTTATTTCAAATAAGTTTTCCAAGTGTTTTATTTATTCAAATAAAACCTACTGAGATAGTTTTGGTATTATTTTAGATTTCAAATAGAGTTTTAAAATAAATCCTATTTGAATTAATGACTTAAGGTCTATTTATTTAATTATTAATGGATCCTAAAAAGAATAAAAATTATTTTGTTTTGGACTTTGATTTGTGTTGTTAAACAGAAATAAAATCTACACAAAGTTTGGCAAAGGTTTGAATTCATTTGGGTGTTTGAATTGTTTGAATAAAATCAAAACAGAAATTCCAAATGGAAAAAGAAAAAGCTTCCTGTATAGAAAAAGTGAATCAAACCAGCCCAGCAAACAGGCCCAACAAGCCCAGCAAGCCCAACTAACTCACCCCCCCCCCGCAGTGAACCGTTTTTCACTATATCGCACCCTCTAAGACACTGAGCAGTGGACCCCATGCCTTCTCTCTCTCCCTCACTGCCAGACGGACCCCACTGCCACGCATTCGTCTTCAATCTCGCGACCACGTCGCCCTGCCGTTGCTGCCGAGTTATTGCCAGCGTCAATACGCGTAATTGGCTGAGTAAAACCTCGCTGTGATCACGCACACATAAGCGCCCCTCTCTCCTCTACCTTTCCCCCAAACATCACCTCCCCACTGCCTCTAGGCTGCTCCGATTTTGAGCTCAACCACCACTGTCTCCGACGACATCCCAGAGCAATTCCGGCAAACCACAGCCGCCCCTCGACTCC
Source organism: Avena sativa (assembly GCA_916181665.1). Taxonomy (NCBI): domain Eukaryota; kingdom Viridiplantae; phylum Streptophyta; class Magnoliopsida; order Poales; family Poaceae; genus Avena; species Avena sativa. The sequence continues at coordinate 116,827,552 of OV702281.1, forward strand.
CTCTTCACGCAGGCATATTCCCCATCGCCAGGCACACTTGCCCATAGCCCCAACTCACTCCCGCGTGCCCCGTAGCGTTGGCTTCGTCCTCACCTGAGCACAGCCGCCGTCTGTCTCGTCTCCGACGAAGTTTCTGTGTAAGCCTCGACCTCCCCGAGCCTTCCTATTAATGCTCCTAAGATCCCCTGGATAGTACGCATCTAACCGACTCCGGCGAGGAATTGCCAGCAGCTCCGAGCGCCCCTCGCCAAGCCAACGCCACCTCGAGCTTCGCCAACCCTCTGCGAGCACGGTGAGCCCGTCCTCTGTCTCCCTCGCTTCCTGTAATCGCCGCGACGCCACCGTCTGAGCGTGCACCGCCGCTCGCCGCCTCGCAGCGCCGCCAATCCTTGACCAAGCAACCTAGTCCGTTAGATCACGATCGTCTGGCTGTGATTAGATCTTAACTGAAGGGGTACGAGTTGATCAACGCCGTGCGATTTAAGTAAATCCTGCGGTCCAGAGAGCTCGATCCACCCGAAACGGTACCGACCAATAGGAAACAGCCACGTGGACAAGGTTTTGCTAAAAACAGAAAATAGAATCTGATTGAATTGCAAACTTGTAAAATTCATAACTTTAAATCTACACGTCCAAATTTTGCAAATTTTATATCAATAGAATCAGTAGAACAAGTACTTTGCAACCATGCACTTTATTTAATGATTTGCTTCTGGAAAATTGGTTGAAATTGCAGAAACTTGTGTAGGCTTATTATGAATATAAAAATTGTTCTAGATATAATTTTAATGTGAAATCTTTGAAAAATGGTTTGTTTTGAACCTACTGACCCTAGGAACCAACTTATGGATTTAAAAATGTATTTTGTGAAGTTTAGGAATAAATAATTGAATTAGCTCATTTCTAGTCAAATAAAAATATTGATTTTATTTTAGAAATGATTTTTGAGTGAAACCTTTGGGAAATGATTTTATTCAAACCTTCTGAACCTAAACACCAAGTTTTGAGAATTAAAGTATATTTGGTGAACTCTTTAAATAATATTTCTTTGCTAAAAACATTTTCAACCACATAAAATATTGATTTGATTTAAAAATGGTTTATAGATAAAACCTTTTGCAAATGGTTTGACCACTTTCGTAAATGACCACTTTGAACCTTATAATGTTTAGAGCCTAGTAGAAACCACTTTTGCAAATAAAACTATCTTTTGCATGCTTGCATGCATGACCTTGTTTTTATTATTTTATGTGTGATAAATTGTTTGAATGTTAGTTGAAATATATGTTTGCTTGATTGAATTGTAGTGAAATTAGAAGAGTGTGATATTAGCAAGATCAAGAAGTGAACCAACATTCTCTACTAAAAAGGCAAGTGACACTACCATCCAAGTCCTACTATTTTCATTACACTTAGTGGATTTTGTAACATGCATGGAAAGGTTTACTATATTTTATGCTATGCTAAATCCTAATAGGATACCCTTATATATTCCTTAGTGGAAACAATGTAGTTGTAGTATGTTTAGCCCTGCTATATATTGGGATGGGATACATGATATGAATATATGAAGAGTTGAAAAGATATATGTTTTATATAATAAAACAAGTACTCAATGAACCACCTTGGTGAACAAGGATACTCAATTGTTGGACAAGGTGGCAACAAAAGGAACCATGTTTATATGGCTATCTCTTTTTGTATGTACACTTAGAGATTGAACATGTTTCTCGTACAGTGGCTTCCGTGTACAACCACATGCTAAATGGGCTCTGGCTTAGTAAACTACATAGTGGAAGACCCATGCATTGGCATCTTCAGGTTAACTAGAATTGTGTAAGGGAACTTGAAACCCTACATTGGTGCCTGGATGACAAGCTAGCATTGTGTATTGGGAGGACTTCTATGGAAAGATTTTGTCACATTCTCAATCTGCCAGTACTCCATCTTGGTGAGTACTTATCCAGCGGCCACTGGTGGCATCAAGATGAGATTGTGTCATGTGGGTAAAGTGTACAACTTCTGCAGAAGATCAAAAATTCTAAGTACTTAGCCGTGCCCCCGGTTATGGACAATACTGAGCAACTAAGGCCTGAAGCTATGGAAGATCTCGACATTCCAATTTCTCAAAGTAAAACTTGATGGTGACAACAAGGGATTTGAAGCACTTGGAATTTTCCAAGAAGTTCAGAAAGATTTGACAAAGATCAAAAACTATTTTGAAAAGATAGGATAAAACTATATTGCTTTCTGCAAAAGAGCCTAAATCCTACCTAGCCAAATATGCATGTAAATGATAGGATCCACTTATTCTACATAGTAGTGAAACTTGCCAATACAATTCAAATGTATTGACCCTTGTGGCTGCAACTTATTATGTTGTAGGTTTGTTTGATGTTAGTGAAGTTTGTTGAATAGGATTACAAGTCTACAACCAACATGATTGCATGTGGCACTTTGAAGATGAAGGACCCCATGTTTATAGATTTCTGCTGCAATGTAATGTGATAGCCAGATGATCTATGTAAGATGTAATAAGATATTTTATTCCTGGTTATAAAGTTGTATTATGACCTTTGTTTCTTGATATTACATCTTAACTGTGGATGCTAGCTATTGATCCAGGGACTAGCATTGTAAACACAGGGATCTCTACCTTATTAAAGGTTGGGAACCTTACACTTCCTTAGGTCTTACTTAACTTAGGCCAAATTTTATGCTCTTTATGCAACCATTAAGATGATTTGGTTAACTATCTCAACCAACACCGGCTGCGAACAAGATACCAACTATGGATCGGAATCCCGACTATGGATTAAGTGCCAACGGCGGATCATTCTGGGTGGTAGGTATTACCTTTCAGTTTTTGACCTACTACTGGCATTCTCTCTGAATTGTCAGAGCTTGAATACCATTTTGCTCCACAACTTCATCTTTGTACTAATTCATGATACTCCCATGAACTTAGTACAGCTTATTTCATTAACTTCTTAGCATCTTACCTACTTTGAATGAGCTTTAAGTTTATTATATCTTGTGGCTCCATACACCTTTTACACTGAACTTCCTTCTTGAATCTGACTAAGAATAGTCTATGTTTTATCTATCCTCTAAATGGGGTTAATACTCCTTATATCTTGCTTCATCCTTCAAGTAAGTCTTCCTTTTGATCTTTGAAACTCGTCACTCCTTTACACGAATTCCTGTTCCTATCTAGATCTATGACATCAAGTAATAACTGGGTGTTACATCATGCATTTGCACACCTAATTAACTTCATGTACAGATCTAGTCAATCAAGAAGATTCAATAAAATCCAAAAGTCAATAAACAACAAAACATATACCATGTATTATACATAGGTTTTAAATAATTTACAAATGTACTAGATGTCCCAACGGTTTGCTCCTCACCTATTTACACAACTATCTTACAAGAACTTCTGGTTCTTGTGAGTACTGAAGGGAATATGCCCTGAGAGGCAATAATAAAGTGTTTATTATGTGTATTCCAAGTATATGATAGATGTTTATTTTGCATGCTATAATTGTATTAATACGGAAACGTTAATACATGTGTGTTTAATAAACAAACAGAAAGTTCCTAGTTATGCCTCTCTCATAAACTAGCTCGTTGATTAACAAGATGATCAAGGTTTCCTGATCATGGACATTGGATGTTGTTAATAACGGGATCACAACATTAGTGTAATGGTGTGATGAACATTCATCCGAAGTATAGCATTACGATCAAAGTCACTGAGTTTATATTGCTATAACAACTTACGAAGTGATCCTAATCCTTAGACTATGAGATCATGTCGATCACTAACACCGGAAGAGTTTCTTGATAACATCAAACGTCACACCGTAACAGGGTGATTATAAAGATGGATTCAGAACTAATAAAGTGTTATGTTGAGGCTCATGGATCGAGAGTGGAATTTGTTCATCCCGATGACGGATAGATATACTCTGGGCCCTCTCGGTGATATCACATTGATTAGCTTGCAAGCAAGTGATTTGATCACTAGAATGTTATATCACAGGAACGAGAAAAGAGTGCATGTCGGTAACGAGATCAAACTAGGTATGGAGATACCGATGATCCAATCTCGGACATGTAATATATCGTGAAACAAAGGGATTAAGATACTAGCGTAAAAGGTTCCGACGATCACAAGAAAGTCATCGTTGAATGTGTGGGAGTCAGTATGGGTCTCCAGATCCCGCTTCTGATTATTGATCCGAGAGGGGTCTCGATCATGTCCGCATTATTCACGAACCGTAGGGTGACACACTTAAGAGACACCGACATCCAATTGGAGGAAATGTTTCATGCCGAAAGAATGAACAAGCGCAGGAATTTATTTCACTAGATACCGAAATAGGTTTTCGGGTGAAATTGCATAAAGTGGTTATGCATGTGAAATAGAATTCTAGCAAGGGGTTATTTGTGAATGTTTGTCATTAAAGTAATTGACAAAATTCTGAATAAAATAAAAGAGTTTTATTTAATGAGAGTTTGCATTAAATTTGGTGGAAATTTAATGGGAATTTGAGTGGACTTTTGAGTGGAGGGAATTTAAAGGAGATTTGTGAGTGGAGTGTCCACCCACATGAAGAGGGGAGGGCAAGGGGGCAGCCCCCATGCGCCGGCCACCCCCTTGGGGTTCCCCCCCCCTCCTCCTATAAAAGGAGCCCCCCTCCTCACTTGTCTCTCACACCTCCTCGTGAAGGATCTCTCTCCCCCTCTAGAATTTATTCCCCATGGTCTCGGACTAGCGAGATACATGTTCCCGGTGGCTATTCGGCAAGAAAGAGTTGTGCTTCCGCTGCATCGCTGGAGCGAGGAGGCGGAGGTTTCTCGGTGCCTCGAACGTGTGTGCGAGCACGGATGCGCTGCTGATTTGCGGCGCTAGGACTTCCTCTTGATCTTGAGATCGGCAAGAGATCGTCTACATCAACCACGAGTTGAACTCGTTAAGCTTTGTCGGTCTTCAAGGGTATGTTCTCTACGGATATACATCCGCCCGTTGTTTGTATCTAGTAGATAGATCTTGGTATATAGTTCACATCGTAGGAAAATTTTTGTTTTCTATGCTGCGAACCCTACAAGTACATCCTCACTTATTTTGGCAAACCTTTCAAAATACAATACGCATTACCCTCTATGTACATTATTCAAGCACTCATCCCTTGGGATGTCATTCCTTTCTTACTTTCATCTTCCTCTAGTGCTTCCTGGAGTTCCGTCCATGATGATGTGAAGTCCTACGACTGCTTTCTGGAGCGTAATAGCATCCAGGAGGTGCGTATTCTTGATTAGAAGTACCGAGACTGAGATTAGTCATTGAAAAATGACTAGAGTTGGCGTAATCCTCTATGGAATATTCCTGGTTTTCCAGCAACGCTTCCTCATAGTAAGTTGGCTCCTTAGCCTTTTCTTGGATCCAGTCGTACATATTGGTATAATAGCTATCGGAATACTCCACTAAGTTGATTGGATTGGTATCACCCCATATGGTCCATAAGGCTCTCTATGGTTATAGTTGGTCTCTTCTTCAATACCTGTATCACAAGGTATAGGATTTCCTATGGTTCCACCTTGAGATTCTACTTCCCATCCATACTTGTTTGGCTCAGGGTTATTTGGAATAACTCTATTCCATTCCTGTTATTTGGAGTTGTACTTGGTCCATAAATCTTCAGGTGGCTGGGTTTCAGTTTGGTAGTAGGCGTAATATTCCGAGTTTGGATCATCAAACTCAGTTTCCTCATACACTTCTCCTGAAGGTATTTATTTAGGATGCCTAGCTTCTTTATCTAACTTCTTCCTACGAGCCATTGCTTTATCAGGATCAGTAAAATCCTCAATGACCGTATCCAGTTCCTGTAATAAGACTTGGTGAGTGTTATGATAAGTGTTTAGCAAAGACCGATAACGATCCATATACTCTACAGCTAGAGTAGGTTCTGCTTGAACTAGAGTAGAGTGATCTAACTCATGCTCTGGATTGGAGGTTTCATGTGGTATAATGGTATAAGTACTACCTTCTAGAGCTTGGGATTTTTGTTCAAGGATCAAGGTTATGGCTGCTGCTACGGCAATCTGATATGCAGATTCCATGCACCTTGCCTCTCCTGATGGCATTTATCCCTTAAGTCCTAACTTCTTGGGTAACATGATCATGACACGGTATTTAGCTAATACCTTCCCATCATAGTAACTGTAAATCTTGACCAAAAGTCTCAATTCACATTCCAAACTCCATAGAAGTTTTCGGAGATTATCTGTCCAATCCCCTCCGTAGTCATTCAACGTCCTGTTCATCACTTGAACATTCCGGGGTGGATATCGAGGTGCCATGTGGAACTATAGATAAGAAATTATCATCAGTCACATAGGGTTAAAACTCTTAGGTAATGATCTGATTTGCAATCATACTAAAGAATTATCGCACTAGCAACATGACAGGATTATTCTCAAGTGAATATCCCTCATATCACTAGAGAACTCTTTATTCTTGCAAGAATAAGTCCTACAGGTTCTACCCATTTACTAGGTTTCCAACCAAAGGTCAAAGCTTAGGCTCTGATAGCAACCGTGGTGACCCAGCATACCACTGCATGATGTAGTATACTATAGTTGACATAACACCAATGAAACACCGTTCACTAGTATTACATCCCTCATAATGGCACAACAGAAACACAGTGGGTCCAAAACATGGCTAAGGTTACAATTCACACTTTGCACAAGATCCAGAGAACACTCTAGGTTAAAGAGAGAGAGAAATAACTTCCTACACAGATGGATCAAAGATTAACAACGCAAGAACTATTATACTATTAAGACTAGTATTTAACTAAAGGGTTAGCATTGCTGCTATTGCAATACACTACATAATTAGGTTGTTTGGCTAGAGGGTGTATTTCTACCTAACCAGTAACTTCGTCTTCACTTGAGTTGGTGTATATGCTGACTTCCTTGTCTGCATTCAAAATCTTTAGCTTTAGATGATGATTCCTGGAGCATAACTTGATGCAGATGTTGTCTGTACCGGCTTCAGAATCTAGCAAGGGTTAAGAAGATACGTTGAGTACGAGCGTACTCAGCAAGTTCACAAGAAAAGGAGTGTCTGATGCACTACATCTATAGCCACGGACCATAGGTCGTAGGCAATGCAAGTTTTCGTAAACATTTCTTCAAAGCTTGCTTTTATTATGAAAATCTATGTCCATCAGCCTTCACGGGTTTACCAGAACTTTCATGGAGTTCCTTTCCCGCCGCGTTCGCAGCTCCTTCCCAGAACAGGGAGTAACAAGTTACAGTTCTTACACTCTACAGAGGTGCGTTACTTTTCCCATGAGAGATCAACTCCTTGTTGCACAATCGGGCAGCTTACCTGTCCACAATTCCATGTTGTGGGGCCCAGTAGATGATCCAAGCCAATCACAACCCTCTCCGTGACCTCATATGTATGCACGGTCCTTCAGGATGGCTCATCTTCGTTAAGCCCCCTTCCGGGCAGGCTAAAACCCTGATGAGTTCCCGAAGACTCTATGACCTGGTGTTGCCCTGGCAAGTGCCATAGTAAATGGTCCATCCACTAAACACCATCCATAGATAATCTAGACACCAAAAGTGTGGGGCGTAAGGGTGCCCACCCATATGTTGGATCCGCACAAGGGATCTCAATGCCACGTTAAGGTCGTCTTGCCTCCATACAAGAGGAAAAGGATACAGCTGACTTCTCCGTCCCATTCCAAATCTCATGGTTAATGCGTAATATATGGCGCAAGAATGACTAGCGACATTGGTTGTTAAGTCCTAGATATTAAGTTCCTTTACCACCAAAACTTTTATATAAAGTTATTACCTCATGGTAATAACATATAATCACATTATTATGAAAATAGTGTTTTTGGACCTTTTTCAAATGCAAGTGATGTCCACATTGGATTTGTAAAATGCTTTACAGAAAATAACCAAAGGACATGAGCAAGTGTGAACTTGCCTTTTGTGATTCCAAGATTATGCACTCACGGTCTTCGAGTCAGTATAAGATTCAAAATCTGAAATCATCATCATTGGTCCGGTAAGGACTAATGTTTAAAGAAGCAATATGCTCTTATGCATAAGTAATGTGATGCACGTTATAAACGCGAATCCCGGGGATAACGTTGTTCTAGAGTTTGGATACTAGAAATTATGTCTTTGAAATGTGTTTGTACTTTTAGATGAGTTTAATACTTGTGCTTCTTATTAGGGCTTGTGAGTGTGTGTGAAGCACTATGTAGTTACAATACCATAAAATAATGAGACACACTTAATTGTGAAATTCTACTTAAGATTGCTTATAAGAATTGTTGTTTTGAAGTGGCCAAAAGAATAACATTTGAAGAAAAGATTTCTTTTCTAAGGTCTAAACAATCTTTTGGGTTAGTTAGTGGTGGTCGATGTTATTTGCGCTTGCTTGAATAGTTTGGGCTTAAGATGCTTCATAACTTAATTATTTCAGACCAAAGTTAACTATAAAACATATAACAATGTTTATATTGTTGTATTTAGATTCTTGTAGACTAAAGTTAACTTTAAAACAAAGATAGTTTGAAGGTATAATGTTTATAACCTTTGTACCTAGTGTACCTGGTAATGTTGCCTTAAGGTTACTTAAGAATGGTTATTCTTCTATTTAAGTAGTGGTATCTTAATTTTGTGGTGGAACAAGACTTCTTGTTTCCTTATTAAGGTTTGATTATGGTTTGTGGATAAATAAATAGTAGTAGTGACTACTCATGAATTATCTTTGGATTTAGTCCATTATAAAGTTGTATTTGTTTGATATATCATTCTTGAAGATTTTATAATTATTAAAGATCTTTTTAAAATATAATTTATTCATATAGTAGAAGAATATTTCAATATAATAGTATTTCTAATGTTTTGAATCATTATGAATTTTTATTAATATTCAAGACTAGTACTTATTTATTAGACTAGATTGACTAATTTTAGAAATATTAACAAATTTATTTATCCTTATATGAATTTTAAACTAAGTAAATAAGTTTAAATTTGAGTTATTAAAATATTTGAATTTTTATTTAATTCGAAAGTGGAATATTATATTTTTAACATGTAGATATTATTTTTGTCATCATTTTGGTATTCAAAAGTGGAATACTTTAAAAATACTTAATAAATAATAAATATTTAAGTAAGTGAAATAATAATGTATGATTATAGTTTTAAATTATAGTTCTTATTTTTCTAAGATTTTTGGGTATCTTATTCATATTTTTAACATTTACCATTATTGAAATATGAATTATCAGAGTTTTATTACTTATAAAACCTTTATTAAATAATATTTATTTAAATAATCATCATAATAATATCTGATAATAATTTTAAGTTGTAGATTTTAATTTTCTACAAATTTTCATGTATTATACACATTTTTCTGAATTATAAATCAAAAGTTATTAATTAAACAAGATTTAATCATTTATTTGATTTTTGAAATATTAATAATTGAGTTTATAAAATTTTAGTTATTTCTTAAACAGGAATTAACTTTTTACACCGTACCCACATCTAGCCCGAGTCACTGACCAGTGGGCCTATGTCCATCTCAGCTCTCATTTAATAAATGTGTTTGTTACCGACCGTGTCTCTAACCCCAGACAATGACATATGGCCCCAAGGCCATGTCATCAGCCACACGACATAAAGACTGGTCAAACACGTTGACGTTGGTAGGGTGACACAAGCATGATGTCATGCTGACATCAGCTTAGTCTCCACCACCAGAGAATGGTCGCTGGCGGCAAACCACTGTGCTCCGGTGGACAAGGTCGATGCTACTGGATAGAGGAAACCAAGGCGAACCTATTGGTGGTAACGCCGCTACCTAGTGGTGATTGGAAATACGCCGGCGACGATCTTCTGTGGTGGCCAACAACGGTGCTCGATGAAACTAGTTCTACGGTGCGAATTAGCAATCAAAATTAGGGTCTAGAGATGCGTAAGCTTACCCTGATGACGATAGAGAGGTCGAGGAGGCTTAGGAAGGCGTGACGACGAAGAATCAACGATAATGGCCACGGCGTCCGATGAAAGGAATGCTTGATTTCACATGATTCCCGGCGTGCAGGATTTTGTGCTTGGTCCTAGGTGAGTAAGTCCACCACAGCGCGTCCAACGGTGGCTACCACGAGGCGAGGGGTGGTCGGACCTGACTGGAACGACGAACTCCGATGAACTAGGGTTTCAGGTGAGGAAGGAAAGTAGGTCTGGAGAGCGAGATGGAAGATGAGATTGGTATGAGATGATAGAGGAGGACGCGGCGATCTTATCTACTCCTCCCAGGGACGGTGGCACGCATCATAGCGCGGTGGTCGATCGACGGCGGAGCTCCGGCCAGCGAGCTGCTTTCAGTAGGCGAGGTAGACGACGAAGTCGATTTTGCATAAAACCCCCTAGAGATTCTTTCCTCTCAACCCGCAGTCCCTCTTCGGTCCCACCTGTCAGTCACAGGAGAGAATGAGCTGGCTGATTACTGGGCCTTTGTGGGCTGCACAGGGCGACAGGTAAACAGAGAGGAGTTGGGCCATGGCCAGGATTTGTTTTTTATTTGTTTTCCCTTTTTTCTATTTTCTGTTTTTCTTTCAGATTTGAATTTTACTTATTTGATTTGAATTATCCTTATAGAATAGATTTACTAAATGATTACAGCATTAATAAAGTATTTTAAGGTTCTTTTATGAGTTTGCCATATAATGGTATTATTTCTTTATTTGTTTTCTATCAAAACCCTTTTTTAATATTATGTAGAAGCCCTTATTATTAATTTTTATTTCTACATTAAACCATGGCTTTATTATATGATATTTTCTTATTTGTTTATAAAACTTAACTCTAATTGGCTCATAGTTTGAATAGAATTTTTTTATATGTATAATGATCCTATATCATTATTTAATGCATGAAATGCAAAAGAAATTAATATAGTTATTACTACTTTCATTGACTTGGAAAATGGCAATGTATATATTATATTATGATGAACAAAGAAGTTTAGGGTTTGAATTATGAATATTTACCCTAGGGCTTAGGGTTTGTAATATACGTAAATTCATTTGTGGATGTGAGTTAAGATTTAATAACTAAGCATATTGTTTTCTGTTTGTAATATTTGATGACATCATCTTTTTAAAATAGAAAGTTATATTTAGAATGTTTCATAAAAAGGGATTGATAAAGATACTCCTAAGCACATATAATTATGATAATTGGAATTAACAAAGATGTGCTTATTTGATTTTCTATAGGAAAACATTCCTATAGAGTGATATAGATATAAGATGATAGATCAATAACATGAAATGGATATTATGTTTGGTTTGAGATTTAGAGTTGTTTTTTTACCAAGAATGTCTATTTTCCATAATTCACAATCCTAGACCTCTAATTAAGGAATTCCTTTCCTAGATATAATACTTCTTCCTATCCATCATCATGATTGGCATGATGAGCTTTACTTCACAAGAATGTTCTTATTCACGTTTTATTCTTATAAACTCATGGATGAATCCAATGAGTTTGATACTATATCATTTCATAGTTTTCTCATATTCTAGCTTGGTTATATCCACTACTCTACTATTGGTAATCTTCAATCCAACAGGTAGTTCTTTCAACTCCACTCATAATCTTCCTTAATCATTTATCATTAATATTTCTTCACCAGATGTATACATCCAACTATCTTACTCCAAAGTTTACTATCCTTTAAGATGAATAACACTACTTCCATAACTCCATGCTATACTAGCTTTAATTGAATCATACTGTCTTACATTTACTTTACTCTAATAACTCACACTCCAACCTCACATTATATTAATGTGACCTGTAATGACTACTCTAGGTTAACTTATCTATACTAGGGTTTTAATCATTTTCTACCCACCAATATCTTTTATCCTAGATATAGGTAGACAAACCTGATGAGCAAGGCATGATCATTATAATCTTTTAATCATTTATAGCTTAGGTTTCCAATTGGCTATCCATGGTTTCATCAATACTACTTTTCAATTGTATTGAAATTATCTTCTTAGTATCTCATATTGGATTAAGGGTTACTCATGGACTATGCCCTCTTTAAAAGATTTAAGTATATGCTATGAGAAGATCAAGAAATAGTGCAAGTATTGATAGTTAAAGAATTTGTGAATCAATGGTTGATTACTCAATCATTGATGAACAACAGATATTGTGATAAGTTCGATAAAGATTGATATGGAAAGAAAGATATATGATGAATGATCTTGACTTAGTCTCTTTCCAACTCAAACTCATTAAAGAGTTAAAGTTAGGTATTACTATGATACTCATAGTAATAATAGATAAGAATAAGATAGGTCAGGATTAGTCATTATATTTATATTACTTTAGTTGTAATCTTAACTTGGCACTTATGAGTTTTTGTGATGAATATTATGGTATGATCCCTTAAGGATCAGATATTAATTATTTAAGCAATGTAATATGAGTAACATTTTATTATATCTAATCTACCCTTAGATCAAATCATGTCTACCAAAATAAGGTTTTAGCAAAGGTTATATTGAAACTTATCACAGTCAACTTGATGATCTACTTCAATTCCATCAAGTTGAGAGAAGCTCCAATCACTTTGACAAGTTTTGTTTAAAAGCGCGAAAATTATTCAGATTTTTCTATGCATGAATGCAATGCACACATCTGGGTTCAGCTTATTTCTAGGCTCTAATGCTAGGATGTTACAGATCTCCTCGTTGTTTCTTGGAGGTCCCTCTTCATCATTTTGGTCCTCGTCTTGACCATCAACTTGACCTTGATCATCATCGGATTGACCTTGGTCTTGATCAGACATTCTTCTAGCATCGATTTAAGCTTGTCTCAAGACAATTTGTATGGATCTCCCTTGAGTAATTGACTTGGCACCACTTGACATCCTGGAGAATGAATCAAGCTCCTCTTTACTAGAGCTGTCACCTTGATCAACATGTTGAGGGTCCACAGTTTTCTTTGGCTTGGGTCATTGCCCTCCTCGGTGGATGGAGCTTGTTGATGATGTGAAGATGAGGGCTCCACTTGAGTAGAGCATAGTTCTTCTCGATCCGCCATAAGGGGTGCCTCAATGGGGCGGATATATCCCACACCCATTATTCCTATGGCATCCTGAGGCATTTCATCATCTGCATCACAAGCATCAAGACGCCCCCCTTGGGGACCATCATATTCTTCGAAGGTCACACTACAAGATTCTATGACGGCTCCGGAGAACTTATCATAGATTTTATAAGTGTGAGATTCGAGACTATAGCCAACAAAAATACCCTCTAATGATTTAGACTCAAATTTGGACAAACGAACACCTTTTATGAGATAGAAACACTTACAACCGAACACCCGGAAGTAAGATATGTTGGGCTTGTTACCAGTAAGTATTTCATATGGAGGCTTGTTGATTTCTTTGCGAAGGTAGAGCCGGTTTGATGCATGGCAAGCGGTGGAGATGGCTTCGGCCCAAAAGTTGTATGGAGATTTAAATTTCGCCAACATGGGCCTAGCCATCTCAATAAGAGTCCGGTTCTTCCTCTCGGCCACACCATTTTGTTGAGGGGTATATGCAGCGGAATATTGGTGTTTTATCCCCTCATCACTAAGGAAATCATTCAAGGTGTAGTTCTTGAACTCGGTGCCGTTGTCACTTATTATAATCAACACGGGAAGGTTGTATTGACGTTGAACCATGTTGATGAAGTCGATGAAGGTCTTTTGGGTCTCACTCTTTAACTTGAAGAAATATACCCATGAGTATCTTGAAAAGTCATCAACAATCACCAAACAATATTTCTTACCACCAAGACATGCATGAGATGGAGGACCAAAGAGATCCACATGAAGGAGCTCCAGGATCTTGGTTGACTTGATGCGGTTCTTTGGCTTGTGGGGAGCATCATGCATCTTTCCTAGAACACAAGCCCTGCAAACACGATCTTTGGCAAAAGAAACATTTTATTTTAGTCCAACAATATGGCCCTCCTTGTGGAGACTTTGCAAAGTTCTCATATTTACATGGGCTAGTCGGCGATGCCATAACCAACCCACATTGGCCTTTCCGAATAAGCACATCGCACTTGTAGTGGTTTGCCCCGAAAAGTCCACCACATACAAGTCATGTTCAACGTACCCAACGAAAGCGACCTTGAGAGACTTGCTCCACATGAGGACCACAATATCATCATCAACAAAGACGGCAAAGCCCATCTTTCCAAGAGCACGAACTGAAAGTAAATTGTATCCAAGGGTCTCAACAAGCATGACGTTCACGAGTGTAATATCGTGAGCAACCACTACCTTGCCGAAACCCATTACCTTAGACTTTGACTTGTCGGCATATGTCACGGTTATTTGATCATCATTTGGCTTTAAGTCCTTGACAATAGATGAGCTTCCGGTCATATGACTTGTGCAACCACTATCAAGCACCCACTTTGACCCTCCGGAAGCATATGTCTACAAAATATCAAGCTAATTTTTAGGTACCCATTTTTTAATGGGTCCTCTTTTGTTAGCAATAAGGGTCTTGGGGACCCAAATATACCAAGCAATATAACCATCATATGGGCCAACATATTGTGCATACACATCACCATAATAATCACGCATTAGAACATAGTGAGGGTTAGCACTTCCCGCAAAATCATCATGGGACATAGTTTTACCACTTGTGGTCTTACTATCCACAATGGCCTTGTTTTTCTCTTATGCAGGCTTGGCCTTCCTTTTCTTGTTGTTCTTTTTCTTGGCTTTGCAGACAAAACCAATGCCCCCTTTCTCACTACTAGGCCTTTTCTTACTTATAAGATCATCAATGGACTTGTTCCCTTGTGGAAATGTGGCCTTGGCTAGCTCCCCCTTCAACCTAGCATTTTCCTCAAGAATAGTTGTACTACTAGAAGGAATGAAATTACTAGGTGAAGGAATATGGCCAATTGAGTTTGAAGCATTTCATGGGACTTTGTGAGTGACAATAGTTCACTTTCCAAATCCTTGTGAGCCTTGTTAAGCAAACTAAAATCCTCGGCAAGTTTTTCATGAACCACACCAAACTCAATCTTGTCCTTTTTAGCCCTTTTGCATTTAGCAATAGCATGATCACATTCTTTGATGAGTCTATTAACAATAATGTCATTGGCCTCATCAATCCCTTCAAGTTTTAGTTCAAGAGACATCCTAGTCTCTTCTAGAGCATTGTTTAAGGCCTCTAGCTCAATCATGTGTTCATGCCCAAGTTTACACCTTACATCTAGAAGCTTTTGTGTGTGGGAAAGTTGATCTAAGATGTTCCCAAAATGTATCTTAACATCCCCTTGTAAGTTAGTCATAAACTCATTGAAAGCAATTAATTCCCTTTTTACATCAAGAGACATCTCATCATCAATTTCATCATTAGCTAAAGGAGTGGAGTGAGATGATGAGGATACCTTCGTTCCTCTTGCCATAAGGCAAGTGACGTTCTTGATGGGAGTGTTCTCATTTGGAGAATCGAAGAGTGAGAGTGTGGGATTAGAAGTAGTGGCTAAATCAGCCACACCATTTGATGTTTCATCTTCATCATCTTAATTGTCGGAGGAATATTCTTCATGAGTGACCAATACAATTTCGCCCGACTTCTTGTTGATGGGATTCTTCTTGATGAAGGGTTTCTTGTAAGGTTATTTGGGATTTTTCTTCAACACGAGCTTACCCTCATGATCTTCTCTCTTCTCATAGGGACAACCCGCCACAAAGTGATAGAGGTCACAACAATTGAATCAAGTTCTCAATTTGGTGACATTTTCTCTTCTCCCATTTGGGTTGCTTTTTCGTTGCATTTCCATCTTGGCCTTGGCGGGGTTCTTCCAAAATTTCTTTGCATAGAAGGCCATGTACTGACCATGAGAAATCTTGACATCATCGGGGTGGTCCATGGAGAGGCCTTCATAAATATCATCTTCATCTCCATGTTCCACAACTTTGTCCTTTAAAGCAAGGTTGACAACATTGCTCATACCAAGGGCTTGAGCACGGGCATCTTTGGCATTCTTGGCGGCAACCTTGAAAGAATCCATCTCTTGCATAACTTCATTGGAGGTCATGAGATGGTAGTTGTGTCTTCCTTGTAGGATCTTCAAATCGGTGGGATCAAAGGGCATGAGTGCACTAACATATTTCATTTTTATCCAAGCATCATCCACATGTGAGGCACCCACATTTCTAAAGGTGGTGGCGGTGGTCTTGAGCCTACGGTACATGTCTTCATGATTTTCACCTTCCTTCATGTAGAAGCCTTCGGCTTCATTGCTTAGTGCATCATACCGGTTCCTCCTCATGCTCTCATTCCCAATAAACAACACCGTGAGAGCATCCCAAGCTTCCTTGGAAATGCTGAGGTGCTCAATGTGTGGGTAGTCCTTTGTACCCAATGCTTGTTGAATCATGTGCAAGGCGGTGGCATTGAGTTGACTATTGACAACTTCTCTTCTTGTCAAGTTGTTTGGATCCCCAATATAGAGTCCTTGTTCGATGATGTTCCATAGTTCAATGCAAGAGCTGCGCACATGAGTTTTCATTAGAGATTGCCATTGAGAAAAAGTAGTAGATGCTTCAAGCTTAGGTGGGTCACCTCCATTGTTTACATGAGCGTGAGGAATTGGAGGGTCGGGAGAGAACCATGCATGAGAGTCATGATGCTCTCCCTTCTCACCAACCCTTTTTATGGAGGAGTTAATGTTGCCTTGATTATCCCCCACCACCTTATCCGTGGGAGATGCCGGGGCATTCTCTTTGGATGAAGTCGGTAGTTCCTCTTGAGGAGAAGGGGATAATGAGCCTACCTTATCTTTAACAAGTTGCTGAATTAACTTTTGCAATTGTTTGATCTCGTTGGCCATGGTGGAGCTCAATCTTTTTTCCAAGTTATTGAGATCATCCATGGTCACCATGGTATGCTCACCACCACCTTCCCTATCATTGCTACCCATATACTCTTAGGTGGTAATACCTGAATAAAGAGTCGAGGCTCTGATACCAATTGAAAGGATCGCATGTGCACCTAGAGGGGGGTGAATAGGTGCTACTTCAAATTTTCTTCTTGTTCAAATTAAGGTTTGACAAGAAAGTTAAATTCTCTAGATGATGCAACTAAGATGAATTTACCTATATGACAAACAAGCACTAGCTAAAACAACACTAAGTAAGAACAAGTAAGTAAAGTGTGGTAAAGGATAGAAGTAACCAAAGTTCTAGACGCGGAGACACAAGGATTTGTTTCCCGTAGTTCCTTCCTTTTGAGGGGAAGTACGTCTACGTTTGGAGAGGGGGTGGTTTCAAACCACCATCACCACGAGAGGACAGGGGGTGGTTTCAAACCACCATCGCCACGAGAGGCCTCCCTTGTTCTCCGATAAATCTCACCCCAACAGGATCGATCCACCTTCCACTATATCGGCAACCTTCAAGGTGGAAACCGACACCTTTACAACAAGTTCGGGGCACACATCCACAACTTAATTGGAGGCTCCCAAATACAAGCAAGCTGTCAAAACAATCAAAGACAAGCTTGTAAGAACCAAATATAGAACTAGGGTTTCCAAAGAAAACACTAGAGCAATGGGGCCCTCAAATGAATGAGGGAGAAATTAAGATCTCTTTTGGTGAAGTAGTAGATCAAGGCCTCCTCCTTCGATTCTCCAAAGATCAAAGACTTTGGATGGTTGAGTGAAGAGATGTTGGCGATTTGGTGGCTCAAATGGAGGTGGTGGTCTTCAATGCAACGAGCACCTTGTACCAAGGTAGCTGGAGGGGTATTTATAGCCTTCTGAGCAGATCTGACCGTTGTGCATTTATTGCAGTTGTAGTAGCGTATTCTCAAGCGGTAGTACCAGAAAACATCGGTACTACCGGCCTGGTACCCGAAATGTTTCATCAAGGAACACAGGACCCAGCCTCCAATGGTACCAAATTGTGGTGCTACCGCACAGCGGTAGTACCGGCCCTGGGGCGCGGTACTACCGGAAACGTGCGATAGTGCCGCATATGGGTACCGGGGAGGGCAGTGGCATTTTTCAACTTGCCAAAAACCCTCTGCCGCGCTAGGTACTATACCTAGGCTGGGAGTAGCTTTTGGAAACTTGCCAAAACCTTCTGCCGCGCTAGGTACTAAAATGCAGTACTACCGCATTTTGGTACTTAGGCGGGGAGTAGCTTTTGGCAACTTGCCAAAACCTTCTGCCGCGCTAGGTACTAAAATGCGGTACTACCGCTTTTTGGTACCTAGGAGGGCAGAGGCTTTTGGCAACTTGCCAAAACCTTCTGTCGCGCTAGGTAGTAAAATGCGGTACTACCGCTTTTTGGTACCTAGCCTGGTAGAAGGTTTTGTGCAGTTTGCCCAAACTCTCTGCCATGCCTAGTAGCAAATTCCGGATAGTTGGTTCTCTACAAACCCCTTTTTGGGAGGAATGAGCCAAGGATTTCTTGATACAACCTGTGGTACACTTGGCAAATAATTAGTCCAATATGTGTGTTGTTATAAACACCAAAATCACTTGGGATAGGAAATGCACTTTCAATGACCCACAAGTATAGGGGATCACAACAGTCTTCGAGGGTAGTATTACCCAATTTATTGATTCGACACAAGGGGAGCCAAAGAATACTTATAAGCCTTAACAACTGAGTTGTCAATTCAGCTTCACCTAGAAATAGTCTTGCTCACAGTAGTTTATCAGTAGCAACAGTTTTGTAGTAGCAATAGCAAAGTAACAGCAGCAGTAAAACAAAGGCAGTAGTAACAACAATAGCAAACAATAGTATATGAGTGCAGTAGGCATAGGGATGGATGGACGGGCGTTGCATGGATGAGACTATTCATATAACTTCAAGATCTAGGGCATTTGCAGATAAATAAGATAAAGCAACCAAGTACTAAACAATCATATGCATGTATTCCATATATAGTCATACGTGCTCCCAATGAGAACTTGCACAACATCTTTTGTCCTGCCAGCCCATTGCAGCGAGGCCTCAAGGGAATCTACTGGCAATTAAGGTACTCCTTTTAATAGAGCACCTAAGCAAAGCATTAATACTCCGTGAACACATGTGATCCTCATATCACAGCCATCCCTTCCGGTTGTCCCAATTTCTGTCACTTTGGGGCCTTTGGTTCCGGACAATGATATATGTACACAACTTGCAGATAAGATCACAAACAATATTATCATCATGAATCAGTAATAAGTTCAGATCTGAGATCATGGCACTCAGGCCCTAGTGACAAGCATTAAGCACAACAAGTTGCAACAAAGTCAAATAGCACTAATAAAGATACTAGGCACCATGCCCTAAAAATCTTATTCAATTACATGATAGAACTCATCCAATCCCTACCATCCCCATAGCCTACAGCGGGGGATTACTCACTCATGGATGGGGGAAACATGGATGGTTGATGGAGAGGCGTCGGTGATGATGATGGCGATGATCCTCTTCAAATTCCCCATCCTGGTAGGGTGCTAGAACGGAGTTTCTAGTTCCGAATCACGATTTCTGGTGGTGGCGGCGCAACAGAACTCTTTCTAGAAAAACTTCGAACCACCCTGAGTTTTTAGGTCAAGAGGCAACTTACAGGTGAAGAGGGAGGCCGAGGGGGTGCCCGAGGCGGCCACACCCCTGCCAGGCGCGGCCAGGCCTGGCCCGTGGGACCAGGGGGTGTGGGACCCTCGGATCCCCACTCCGTCTCGTCTTATGGCTCCGTGAGTCTTCTGGTGAAATAGGATTTTTGGCATATTTTTTGGTATTTTTTCTGATAGTTGATTTTCTGCACAAAAACTAGACACCAAGGTAATTCTGCTGAAAACAACGTCAGTCTGTGTTAGTTATATCGAAATCACACAAGTTTAAAGGAGAAACAATAGTAAAAGTGTCCGGGAAAGTAGATACATTTTGGACGTATAAATGACTCTACTAAAAAGGTAAAAATATAAAAGATAATGATGTGATACCGCGGCACTCTCCCAAGCTTGGAACAAACCAAGGGGAGTCCAAAACCTGATGACGAATTAATCCTTCGGTGGTGGTAGTATTTTCTTGATAAGCTTTTCAATCAATTTCTTCAAATCCTCAATCTCGATAGTGAGATTACGAATCATCTCCGAATTATGCTCAATACGGTTCATGATCATGTCATACTGTGAGTCCCAGCTCTTGTGATTCTTTCCCCACTCTTCCTCCTTAAAGTATTCTTTCCCTGCATGGTTAGAACTACGCATATCCCAATTGGAGGATAACTTTTCCTTAGGCATCTTTTGGAATTGCTGCTCATGTATAAGAGTATGGAATGAGTTCTTGATGCATGGAGGAAGTGACCGTGGAGCTAAGCAATGACGTGGAGCTTTCCCTCCAGTGGACATCCGTGCAGTACTCTTGAGCTTGAAAGGTGATATCCCACAAGTATAGGGAATCGTGTGTAGCCTTTTTGATAAGTAAGAGTGTCGAACCCAACGAGGAGCTAAAGGTAGGATACATATTCTCTCAAGTTCTATCAACCACTGAAACAACTCTACACACACTAAACATTTGCATTATCTAGGAAATAAAACTAGAGCAACAAAACAAGTACTAGAGAAAGCTTTGCAAGGTAATAAACAACAAGAAAGTTAAGCTAGTTGCTGCAGCAATAAAATACACTAAACTAATAGAACCATGAGTGTGGAATAGTGGTGGTAATTGTGGTGGCTTTGTTCGAGTTTAATTGGCGAATAAATCGGGTTCATTGTCTTCAAAGAAGTTTTCTATGTGGGAGAGGCTAAATATACATGCACTTCAATACTTGGAATTATATGTACTATATAATTGGATTGTTAGAAAACATCCATAACTACTAACAAAGCATTAAGGTTTCCCCAACCATAGACTTAAGTTAATGGTCCTATTACTCCCATACGTGCGACGTTCCGGTTTGTGTCCTTAGGTTTTTGTCACTTCGGCAGAACTTCCCCTTCCTCTTACACATACTACAAACCCTATGATGTTTATCCATGCGCGTACAAATATAATGGATACCAAAGGACTGTACCATATCAACATACAACTCTAATAAACCAAAGACGTTCAACTATTCAATCTAAGAACAAAGAAACTACACAAACATGACGTAGATCATAGGATTATAACTTATAGCATCAAACACCATGTTTACATAGGACGGTATAGAGGTGTGTGGGAGGATGAACCACTGCATACTAGGAGGATTAGGTGATGGAGATGGCGGTGAAGATGTGTCGTCGTTATGGAAATGACATTGCCTAAGGAGGCTAGATAGAGGTGTGGGAGCAAGCAGGGCCACTGCAACGGTGTCCGCAGGCGGGATTGGGCACAAGCATGCGTAGCATGACACAAGATGTATCCAGGTTCGAAGCCCTTGTGGTGAGGTGAAACTCCTACTCCTGCATGTCTGACAGTATATGTGTGTATAATCGGGCTACAAAGTTGCTCCTAGAGCTGTATCTGGAACGACCCAACTAGTAGTGTATGTGTGCATGCGAGTGAGAGAGCTAGCAGGAAGAGATCGAAGTGGTATGCGTGTGTGCTAGCTCCCAGTCAGTGCCCCCCTTGCATGTGAGCCTTCCTTGGTCATTTATACACATGCCAAAGGACAAGAGGGCCCACATGCCTAACTACACTATACAAGATCTCATGCATGAGGTAGCACAAGTACATTTCATAGTGTCCACTATCTGCTATGTCATCTAGTAGTGTCATGCATAGTGACTACTATTGCATACACAAGAAGTATGGCCTTGAATCTAGTCCGTCTTGTCGATGTTTGGTGCGTGTCCTTCTTCTGGTATATTTCTTGGTGGGTTTGGATCGACCCGACTGGATTGGAGGGCAGCGGCAAGGCCGGCTTCACCCACTGCCGGCTGTCCAGCCGGCCACAGGTAAGCGGCGGGAGTGGTCGGATGGGCCGTCAGCCTCCAGCCGGCCCAGGTCGAATCTGCTGCACTTGCCTTTTTTGACTGTCTTGGGGCGTCTTTGTGGCGTCTTTGGGGTACCCGGGGACCATCCCCCCGACGGAGGAAATGAGCACGGGCTCCATAGTACTTGACGTTGTCATTGTAGATGAAGTTCTTGAATGGCGTCGGGCTGGACACCTCCAGCCCGGGAAGCCACAGAACTCCAGCGGGGGCGCGCGAGCGCACCCGCAGGGTGTAGGCCCCGAGATTCGGAGTAGCTGACGGAGACAGGTGCTTCGAATCTTCACCTGTACTTGAGATCCGAGTCGATGCAGTCGGACAAAGCAAACACATAGAAATGAATTTTTGTCAGTACATTGACATACAGTACAAATGCTTTCAACCAAATGATGGTTTTTCTTTCAAAAAACTAGCTCATGCTTTTCTGATCACTTAGTCACTTTCTCATGCGCAATGATGTTTACGCTGCACCTTGCCGGACAGCCAGGTTGCGGTCTGGAGCCGGAACCGAAGGGAGCTGACAATACACACGGTACTAGAGGCTTAGTAGCCGGAAAATACCAACTAGGCACATGTCTCGCATCTTTCGCCGTATTTTGTGTGGGATGCCCTCGGGCTTTTTCTCTTGCTAGCCGGACATCCGAGTTGCGCTCTGTAGCTGAGACGAAGAGTAGGCCTCTGGCATCGTCGCACACTATTCAGTCGGTTTACAAAATTAGCAGGTCGGGCCAACCGGCGAGCCCCCGGGTAGGGGTTACTGGCGCCGGAAAACTGAAGGCAGGAAACATGTCAACATATGGCGAGCTCTCGAGGGTTGCTCGAGGTCAGAAAAACACTCACAATGTTGTAGTCAGTGTAGTAGGGTCGAAGAGGCGATTCTGCACGCGTCGCAAGCGATGAAACGGTCCAACTGGCGTTCCAGCCGGATGGCCTGGTTCCAGCCGGCCAGACTACCAAACGCACCGGGATGCGCCAAGCCGGCCTGGCCCAGTCGGACTGGGTTCGGCCGGTCAGACCGGCAACCAAACGGGCGAGGTCGCGCCGAATCAGCCGGACTGGCAGCCAAACGGACGAAGTCGCGCCGAATCGGTCTGACTCAGCCAGAACGGGACCGAACCAGACGAAGTCGCGTAGAATCGGCCTGACTGTGCCAGAACGGGGCCAAACCAGCCGAATTAGGAAGACAAACGGACGAAGTCGCACCGAATCGGTCCGACTCAGCCGAAACGGGACCGAACCGGACGAAACGGGCAGACAAACGGGACGCCAGCCGGACCAGGCTCTAGTCGGATAGGCCCATCCGGCCTGACGATCCAAACAGTAGGACTCAATTACAAACGGATCTGAATTCCTCTCTTTCAATCTTACTTGGCCCGATTCAGACAAAATGGGGTCGAGCCAGACAGCCTAGCCGGATTTCTTTCAACTAAATTTTTTCTTTCTTTCTTTTTTCTAGCCAGATCTTTCTATCCAGATTTTATTTTCTCTATTTTTCCTTACTTTTTATTTTTTCTCTCGACCGACTACAACAGCCGGCTCTCTCCATATTTTTTTTCTTCCAACCGGATTTTTTCTTGCAATCCAACAAACAACCCGCTTCTCCCTCTTCTTACTTACTTTTTCTTTTATCGGCTACAACCAGCTGGATCTGCCACTCTCCCTTATTTTTTCCTCTCATTTTTTCAGCCGGCCAAACTCACGACATCTCCTGGCCGGACTTTTTTTTAGCCGGATGATTCTTGTCGGTCTTATTTTTTCTCTCAATCGAAATGGCTTCTCCCACTAGTGGAAACGAGGCCTCTAACACCGGTTCTAGAACCGTTGTTGGGGGTTCGGTATTAGAGGCCCCCCTTTAATAGTGGTTTGTATAATAGTGGTTCTTATACGAACCGCCATTAAAGGGTGGCGCATGTGGGGCTGCCGCAGCGCTCAGCCCCCCCCCCTTTAACACCGGTTCGTAACACGAACCGGTGTTAAAGGTTCTCTGCCGCGGCAGGAAAAAGACATAAATCTCTGCCGCGGCAGGAAAACAGCATAAATCTCTGCCGCGGCAGAGTTCTGCCGCCGCCCCGTTCTGGGTGTATTTCTGCGGCGCGGCAAGGACGGGGAGGGGGGAGGGGGAATCGATCGGGTGATGTATACACATACATCGTCGTCGGTACATACGAGTACATGAATAATTAAGCAACTATTATTATACACAAACATCGTCATTATGGTATTATTCGTAAACGTTGAAGCATCAAGTACAAGACAAACACGTTCAAGCATATATACAACGTTCATTTTGGTGGATATCTAAAGAGTTCTCCGCCAGGCGTGACGACCTCATCAAGTATGAACCCCGCCAATTCCTCTTGAATGGCTCGTATGCGGTCAAATGGTAGTAGTTGGTACCGCATCCATTCGATCTGAATATATATGAAGAATGGGGTCAATATATATATAAGAATAAAACTCAACACAACCGATGGTAATAAAATAATGTTGTGTACTTTGTTTACTTACTCTAAGTTTTTCTAGTGCGGCTTGGCCCGTCGCACATATCGTGTTGCGAATGAACTCGCGAACATAGTATCCACATAAGTTATTGCCGGGTCCCTGATGCGCGCACTTTATGAGAATAGATAGTTCAATCAAAATAATAATCAATAAAGCATGATATAATAGAATTGGAAGCAGAATCAAAGAGATACGCAGACCTAGCTAGCTAGTATTACTTACATTTTGGTCTACAAATTTTAGTTCTTCTGACCATTCACCCACGGTCCTTCCCGTGAACCTTTTCCAAACCCTGTCCGACAAATAAAATGGATAAAGGAGTAATTAATTACTTGTTGTCAGGAAAGTTGCCGATCTAGTGCAATAATATGATTGAAATTACCTCTGGAGCATCTTTTTAAAGTCTGCCCATAGCTCTTGGTCTTTTCGTAACGAGTCCATGACAAGGACTTTTCCTGAGTCAGGTTGAATGACTAGTAGAATAAAGTGGAAACTGCGCAAGCATAACTCATCATCAGTTACACTTAACATCGAGTAAGCCGAAACAGAATGTGTACAAGAGAGGGTAACAGTACTCACGAGAAGTTGTAAGGAAATAGTATTTCCCTTTTGGTTTGTTGTCTCAGTAAAGACCTTAGCAAGAAATCTTCTGTTTGCCCGGGTCTGTGTCTTACCACTTCTTCATGAACTCTATTTGGGTCAACGAACCCAATGTCAAAAGGGCCTCCTTTCATGCATTCCATAACCTTTTCCTGCATAATAGTATATACATATATGGTGAGCATATATATACATGAAATTAATGAATTGAATGAGATGAGATAGAAATTACAGAAATAGTACTTACACACAATCAAGGCTGATAGCAGCTTTGTCGAGTTCCTTCTGATTGAATAGAAAATGCAAGTCTTGAATGTTGAAGCTAATCTCGTCGTCTCCGCACAAGAAAATATGATCTCTTATATGCGCTGTGATCCATTCTTCCTTTCTCGTCTTGCATAAATTTAGGTACCAGTTATGCAATCTTCGCATCTTCGTTAGTAGATTCTTGTGCTCCTCTTTCTTGACGAGATTCTTCCCATACTTCCATGGCTGTATGGGGTTGGAATCGCCTTTGGGAAAGTTGTCTCCCATGATGTTCAAATATGCAATGTAAGTCATCCCCATCTCATTGGCCTTTCTTTGTAGCTCTGCCTCGTAATCATTTATAGGAAGAGTGTTTTGTGTGTCGAACACTTGGAGCGGGGCGCATGATTGGTTTTCCTGCTCTCTGAGCATGGGAACTGTTTTTTGGGGTGCCGCACGACTACTACTTTCAGACTCCCTCCGCCTTGCATCCCCCTTCATAATCTGGCGCTCGTAGTCCGGCACAAGTGGGGTTTTAGGTTTCAAAAGATTATTGTAAAACTTCTCCACCACCACCGTATCTAGTTTCTCCTTTGGCTCCGCCCGTCTAGGTGCAAAGAATTTCTTGACCTCTTCTTCCGAGATCCTATTGGTCTCCTCGTCGCTGCGATTCCACGGTAAAATCGGCAATGGCTTGGCGGAAGGCTGCGGGACGTAGTTTCTTGAACTATTTGGCGTACGGTTTCCTGCGGATTTTTTCATGGCAGTGCTAGTGATGCTCTTCATGGCAGTGCTCTTCCGCTTACGCTGAGGAGATGGCTGAAGCGCCGGAGATGGCTGACGCGCAGGAGATGGCTGGCGCGCCGAAGATGGCTGACGCGTAGGAGATGGCTGGCGCGCCGGAGATGGCTGCCGCGCAGGAGATGGCTGAAGCGCTGGAGACGACAGGAGAGTATTATGATGACTTGGAGACGGCTGAGGCGGCTCAGACTGTTGACGCTACGGAGACGGCGGGGGTGCCAGTGGCCTCCAATTTGTAAGCACTATGTGTTCCTTCTTCCAAAGAATGGTTGTTTTCACTGCAAATTTGAGTTGAGTTTCCCCTCACCTGTAGCATGGTCAAGATGTGCTTCCTCATATTCCTTCACAACCTCATCCACCCCGACAATAGCATAGCCATCTGGAATCGGTCGGCAGTGGTAAGTTCCACTAGCTACAGGAGGTAAGGCATAGCCGACCGCCACCTTAATGGATAAGCCCATTAATCTCACATGCAGTTCAGCGTGTTCGCTCTCCGTGATCTCATCCACGGGGTATCGAGGACCCGCCATTTCAAGCATGGGCTGCATGTTCTCCGTGGAAGCCACGCTGCTTTTCCGCGCAGAGTCTGGGCCGCCGGCATCTTCCAATGCAGGCTCTTCGTGCCGCTGAGATGGGCCGGTAGCTTGCTGGATCTTTTGTGCATTCACTTGCGCCTGCAGCGCCACAAGTGCATGTTCTATCTATGTCATCCGCTCTATACGCTCTTTTTCTTTTCTGCCGCGCCATCTGTAAGAGTAGCCCCCACTCGTCAAACCCATCCTTCCACGCCATACCCCCTGTGCCTCGTGCAAGTCCAGGGTGTTCTTTTTTACGATGGCGCGTGTGAGCTGGTCATTCTCTCTGTCGGGATGGAAGGTCCTGGCGGCTGTTTCCTCGTATGCCATGATGAGTTTAGTGACGGGTTTGGCAAGGAGGGTTGGGAAGATACACAATCCCGTTTCTGGGTCCAACCTTGCCCCGATTCCGTAGAACCAAGTCTTTGCACATAGGTCCCATCCATGTGTCTGGGGTGTGATCCCTCTATCGCGCAGGGCCTTCTCAGCTTCCTCCCACTTAGGCCTCTAAGATATGTAGCCACCTGACCCCGTCCTCTGGTGATATTCCTTCTTCTGGCCATTTATCATATTGGTTTCTGACCTCTTTGTAGCTATAGCACCTTCCTTGTATGCCACAAATTCGGGCCAGTGAGGTCTTATCTTCGCATAATATGCGTCTTCGAAATCTGGAGTCTCGCAAGATTTGACAAATTTGTTCAATTTTGTCTTCCAGTTGCGGAAAGCGTCAGCTATCTTCTTTAGAGTCCACTCTTTGACCTTTTCCTTTATAACCGGTTTATTTTCATCCTCCTCTGGCGGAAGGGTGAAATTTACCAACAGCAAATTCCAAAGTGTTTCTTTGGATCTTTCATCGACAAAGGTACCATCGCCCTTCTTTGGCTTATTCCAATATTCAATTATGATTGGGATTTGGTCCCTAACAAGAACTCTAGCCTGACGTATAAATTTGTCTGCGACCTTCTTGGGCTCCATCGGCCTGCCATTAACACGGACTGCTTCTATCGTGAACTTTGCACGATCTTTCAACCGATGGCTCGCGCCTCGCTTGCTCTTTTTCATAGAAGAAGATTGTTGCTGGCTGGTCGATCTGGAGGGCTAAAAGAAGAAAGACGCGTTAATTAATACATGTACACATATATATACGAATCAATCGGTGCAAGTCAGCAGAGGCTTAATCCATGCATATACCTCGACGGTCTTTGTAATCACTAAAGTGCGTTCACCGGAGTCGTCATCTTCTCCATGACTACTTGAGCTGTCATCATGTCCCTCCAAGTTCAGATATTGTGAGGTGTCCTCATGGATCATGTTCTCCATTATTTCTTCCTCTTCAAGGTTTCTAATGAGTGGATCCATAGTTCTTGAAATGCTCGAGCAAGGATGATGATATGACTGGTTAAAAGTATTGAAATGTAACCCTAATACATGCTTGATCATTCCATCGGTCGGGTGTGCGGGGATGCGTGCGGCTGGCGGCGCTAGGGACAAACCCTACAACAATATATATATATATATATATATATATATATATATATATATCGCACGGTCGGGTGTGCGAGGATGCGTGCGACTGGCGGCGCTAGGGCCAAACCCTACAATAATATATATACATCGCACGGTCGGGTGTGCGGGGATGCGTGCGGCTGGCGGCGCTAGGGCCAAACCCTACAACAATATATAACCAAGGATATTTATAAACTGGATTGAACGGAGTCAAATGGACAGGATTTGCAAGTGCGGTTTACCACTGTGTCGCTATTACTATAACACGGACGTGTCGGACCCTGGTGCTTATAGACGCTGAGGCATACGCTTAATCGTCACGCTCGTGAGGCAAAAAAACACCATGAGGGATAACTGTGTCAGAAAAGTTCGACGACTTTTTTTTTGCTCGGCACAACGTCATCTGCCGACTTAGTGCTTTTGTGGTAACAAGGGTTTAATGTCGCGGCCCATTGTAGGCCGGTACTATTCATGTCGTGGCAACTATGAGATGACAACACATAGATATTGTTGGTCCGATATATGCCGGCGAATGCGTTGGTGCACATCAATATAATTAAATTGCTAATTAATCTAGAATGTTTTATATATAATATAAATATAAATTACATATATAAAATAATAGAAAACTCATAATATATAGAAAATCATACCACATGGCAGTGATACACATAGCTCAATTGCTAGTACTTTGCTCCCAATTTAGTTCACATAAATATAATACATATAAACATACAAATAATTAAAAAAATATAAAACATATATACCGCGAGGTGGTCGATCGCTGGAGGGCAGTGGCGCGTGGTCGGGGCGGCGCGAGGACGAGGTGGCGAGGACAGTGAGGCGGCGAGGGCGGACGCGGCGACGGACGGCAGGGCGGCGACGGCGACAAGCGTGGACGGACGCGGCGGCGGACTGCAGGGCGGACACGGTGGCGTGGACGGACGCGGCGGCGTGGACGGACGCGGCGGCAGACGGCAGGGCGGTGACGGCGACAGGCGTGGACGGCGACGGCGCGAGCTCCTCTGCTTCCTTCTTCTGTTTGATCGATCTGGCTGGGGAGAAGAGGAAGAGGAAGGCGTGCTGTGTTATAACCCCGCCTTTAACACCGGTTCCATCCACGAACCGGTGTTAAAGGGGGAGGAATTCGTTTCACGCCCGCACCCCCCCTTTAACACTGGTTCCAGCCACGAACCGGTGTTAAAGGGGGGTGCGCGCGCGCGAAACGAAATAAATGCCCCCCCTTTAACACCGGTTCGTGGCTGGAACCGGTGTTAAAGCGGGGCATTTATTTCGTACATTAAAGGGGTGGGGGCTTTTTAATTCAAAATATAGGATAGAATTTAGAAAATTCATATATTTTTCATTTCAACTCAGAAAAATATGAATAATATATCATAATTTTTAGAAAAATAGGATCTATCCATTCATATAAAAACATTTTATAGTTACTGTAGATGAAAATTTTCAAAATGATTAAAACACTTACATATAAATTTTGATTATTCAATTAAAACAGAAATAAAATAGTCAAACCCTAAAACTTTGAACATAAGAAATATTAAGAATCTAAAAAGGAATCTAACCCTATTTTATTAGAGAAAATCATATTTTATTTTGTATTAGCATTTTTGAATTGTTTGGATATTTAAATGCCGCATCTTTTGTATACTTTGGAATCTGACAAAACCTTGCTAAACATGCATTGGATTTTTTATAAAATAGCATATTGTGAACCTAAAAATGATTTTTGTAAAAAATCATGAGCATCGTATCATGTACCTGTAGTTCATATCTGACCCACTTCCTACCGATTCGGCAGGAATTTGTCTTTTTCACCAGAGGTGGACGGAAAGGTTTCAGATACCCTTGTTGATACATTGTCCATATAAGGTGGTCTAGTATTTTCGTAAAATTTGGTGGTAGTTTTTTGAATTATCCATTTGGTGGTTGCTTCACAAAACCATCTGTTTTTTGTGATCGGAAAATGGAAAATGCCTTTTTGGTGCGACAAAAAGGAAAACTTCCTCTTGCAACATTGTTTGCCATCCCATGATGCACATGTATGCACAATATGGCCACATTATTACAAACTATGCCTTGATTCTAGCCATAACATTGGTCATTTTGTGAACGTTTTTTTGAGACATAATCAATATACCAAGTTTGATATTTTTACGATAGAACTGGAATTAAAGTACATAATGCAACTAACAGTAAGTTACATAAAGCATGACTGAAAATTAAGATACATAAAAGAACTGAAAATTAAGATACATGGCCAGATTAAGTCACAATCGGCCGAACTTGTTTTGGAATGTTGGAGTGATTCAGTCATGCTCCTGCCTACACCTGTAATACTCGCACTGTAGTCGTCGTACTCGCCGCGGCCGTCGTCGCTGTCATCTTCGGGGTCGCCGTAATTGAACCTTGAAGGCTGAGTACGCGTGGGCTAGACTTGAGAGTAGCGCAGACGGAGGTTAGAGTCGGCGGTAGTGTCGTAGGCCATGATGCTCTGGAGAGTCCGACCGCGCCACCACAGCCGACGGCCGGCCTCGTTGAAGTTCGGAGGAGGTGGGTCGTCCTCCTCGTGCCTGGCGAGTGCCCTCTCACGCCGATCCCCAAAGAAGGCTTCCCAAGTCGGGAAATACTCGGGATGCCATCTGGGATTCCTCCGCTGCTCCGGCATGAACTCGAAGTAGTAGTGGTTCGTGATGGCCATCCGGCGCGCCACACCTAGAGGGACAGGAGGAACCGGCATGACTCCGGCTCTCAGCATCCAGCCGACGGGGACACAGTAGCCCGGCGGGCAGGGGTAGTTCGAGGCGCAAAGCGCCTCCGCCTCCCTGGGGGTTAGTGGTACGGTGGAAGCCATGGGAAAGAGTAATGAGGTTGCAGATATGAGTCTAGAGATGTGCAATGACAATGGAGGCCAACCCTACATATATAGTGAGAAATGGCAGGAAGATAACTGGAGGGAAGAACTGGCGGGAAAAATTGGCGGGAAGAAATGGCAGGAAGAACTGGCGGGAAGAAAAATGGCGGGAAGAAATGGCAGGAAGAAAAATGGCTCATTTAATACATATAGTGTTAACAAAATAAATATGACACTGATTTCCATGTTGAGATACATATGTGTGCCAAAAATGGCTCAATTAATACATATAGTCAATCCTATGATCGCGTCGGCCGTAACCATGGAGTATCAGCACCATTTAACAGGATGGTTGGGTCAGACTTCACTCTGAAGGGCGGAATTTCATCAAACTTATTGTAATCTTCTGACATGTCTGTCTTGTCCTCCAGTCCCACGATGTTTCTTTTCCCTGAAAGAACTATGTGATGCTTTGGCTCATCGTGTGATGTATCTGTTTGCTTATTTTTTCCTTTTTTCGGTTTGGTAGACATGTCCTTCACATAGAAAACCTGAGCCACATCATTGGCTAAGACGAATGGTTCGTCTAAGTTTTTGTCTACCTTCATAATATTGTTGAGATCCACTATTGTCATTCCGTACTTCTTGTCTACCTAAACCCCTCCTCCAGTTAGCTTGACCCATTTGCACCGAAACAAGGGGACCTTAAAATTAGGTCCATAGTCAAGTTCCCATATCTCCTCTATGAACCCATAATACGTGGTCTTTTGCGCATTGTCTTCTGCTGCATCGAAGCGGACACCACTGTTTTGGTTGGTGCTCTTTTTATCTTGGCCTATCGTGTAAAATGTATTCCCATTTATCTCGTACCCTTGGAAAGTACATATAGTCGAAGATGGTGTCCTGGCCAACAAGTACAGTTGATCCCCAACAGTGGTGTTATTCGTGAGAAGTCTTTGCAACCAGCCGCCAAAACTAGCCATGTGTTCACTTATAATCCATTCATCAGACTGCCCCGGGTGTTTGAGTCGTATAAAATTCTTGTGTTCATTGATATATGGGGCAACCAAGATAGATCTTTGTAAAACCGTGTAGTGTGCTTGATTGAGAGAATGCTCGTCCCTACATATTATTGCTTTACATCCTAGGGTGCCTTTTCCACGCAGTCTCCCCTCATGTCGTGATTCTGGAACACCAATCGCCTTAAGGTCAGGAATAAAATCAACACAGAACTTAATGAACTCCTCTGTTACATAGCCCTTGGAGATGCTTCCTTCTGGCCTAGCACGGTTATGAACATATTTCTTTAAGACTCCCATGTACCTCTCAAAGGGGAACATATTGTGTAGAAATATAGGACCGAGAATGGCAATCTCTTCTACTAGGTGAACCAGGATATGCGTCATAATATTGAAAAAGGATTGTGGGAACACCAACTCAAAACTGACAAGACATTGGGCCACATCTGTCTGTAACCCTGGTAGGCTTTCTGGATCAATTACTTTCTGAGATATTGCATTGAGGAATGCACATAGCTTCACAATGGGTACTCAAACATTTTCAGGTAGAAGCCCCCTCAATGCAATCGTAAGCAATTGCGTCATAATCACGTGGCAGTCATGAGACTTCAGGTTTTGGAATTTTTTCTCTGCCATATTTATTATTCCCTTTATATTCGACGAGAAGCCAGACGGGACCTTGATACTGCTCAGGCATTCAAAAAATATTTCCTTCTCTGCTTTGGTAAGAGCGTAGCTTGGAGGAGTTAAGTGGCATCGTTTACCCTTCTCGTTCTCAGGATACATAGGCTCTTCAGGGTCTTTCATACGTTGCTGGTCCTGCTGTGCTTCCGGTGTATCTTTTCTCTTCCCATACGCTGCTAGGAATCCTAGCAGGTTCATGCAAACATTCTTCGTCACGTGCATCACGTCGATTGAAGAGCGAACCTCTAAGACTTTCCAATAGGGTAGGTCCCAAAATATAGATTGCTTCTTCCACATGGGCGCGTGTCCGGCATCGTCATTCAGAACAGATAGACTGCCAGGACCTTTTCCAAAGATTACTTCTAGGTCCTTGACCATACCAAATACCTCCTCACCGGTACGGAGGACAGGCTTCCTCCGGGGTTCTGCCAGACGTTTGAAATGATTGCCTTTCTTTTCTTACTGGATGCAGGTTCAGAAGAAATCGACGGTACCCTAGGTACACAACCTTCTTACATTTATCCAAATATACACTTTCAGTCTCATCTAAAAAGTGTGTGCATGCATTGTATCCATTGTTTGTCTTCCCTGAAATGTTACTAAGAGCAGGCCAATCATTGATGGCTACGAAAAGCAACGCTCGTAGGTCAAATGGCTCCCCTTTGTGCTCATCCCACATATGTACACCTGGTTTGGCCCACAGCTGTAAAAGTTCTTCAACTAATGGCCTTAGGTACACATCAATGTCGTTGCTGGGTTGCCTCGGGCCTTGGATGAGATCTGGCATCATAAGGAACTTCCTCTTCATGCACAACCAAGGAGGAAGGTTATAGATACATAGAGTCACATGCCAGGTGCTGTGACTGCAGCTCTGCTCACCAAAAGGATTCATGCCATCTGTACTTAGACCAAACCTTAACCATCCGAGTACTCTCGCTCGGGTTTTCTCCACTGATCAGCGGGGTCTCAACATCACGTCTTTCATACGGTCTTCCATGTGCCATCGCAACAACTTGGCATGCTCTTTATTTCTAAAGAGACGTTTTAACCGTGGTATTATAGGAGCATACCACATAACCTTGGCAGGAACCTTATTCCTAGGGGCCTCGCACTCAACATCGCCAGGATCGTCTCATCTGATCTTATACCGCAGTGGAGTGCATACCGGGCATGCATCCAAATTCTCGTACTTCTCACTGCGGTAGAGGATGTAGTCATTAATGCAAGCATGTATCTTCTCCACGTCTAATCCTAGAGGGCAGACAACCTTTTTTGTTTGGTATGTACTTTCGGGCAACTCATTATTTCTTGGAAGCAGATTATTCATTTTTACCAAGAACTTTGAAAATGTGCTGTCAGTCACACTGTTCTTTGCCTTCCATTGCAGCAAATGCAGTGTGGTACCTAGCTTTTTGTGGCCATCTTCGCAAGTTGGGTACAACAATGTTTTGTGATCCTTTAACATCTGCTCCAGTTTCTCCTTCTCTTTTTAAGTTTCACATTCTTCCTTTGCATCAGTAATGGCCTGACCAATATCGTCATCAGCGGGCCCATCTGCTGCCTCTCGATCTTCATTATCTACCCCCGTTGCAGTATCATCATATTCAAGATACATATTATGATAGTTGTCATCATCCTCTTCTTCTTCGTTGTCTTCCATCACAACCCCTTTTTCTCTGTGCTTGGTCCAACAATTATAGCTGGGCATTAATCCGGATCGAAGAAGGTGGGCGCGAATGGTTCTGGTATTTGAGTAGTCTTTCTTGTTCTGATAGTGAACACACAGACAACACATAAAACCATTGTGACCACAGTTTGCATAAGCCACAATGATGAAATTTTGGAGGCCCGTAATGTACTCGGAAGTGCGTCGGTCACCGTACATCCATTGTCGGTTCATCTGCATTAATATATAGTATATCAAAAATTAATAGGGAGATGACTATTTATATTGTACATCAATGACACATGAAAGGATAAAGTTGCTGACCTCGACCGAAAAGGAAAGAGCAACGAGAAAACTTATTTCGAGCTCTCGGGCATTTCACCGAACACCTCTTGTGCATAGGAAAAAAACACAAACTAGCACACCTCTCACCCTCTCGCTATGATCCAAAATGAGAGAGTGAAAAAGGAAGAGAGGGGTGTGGGATGCGGTGTGTTATATAGCCCCCCCTTTAACACCGGTTCAAGCCACGAACCGGTGTTAAAGGGGGGCTGCGCGGGCCACTGGTGCAGGGCCTTTAACACCGGTTCATGGCTCGAACCGGTATTAAAGGGGGTGCTCCTTTTTGCTCTATGGACCACGCTGGATGGGCACCCCCTTTAACACCGGTTCGTAGAAGAACCGGTGTTAAAGCCCATTTCCGACCTCAACCAAAGGACTCGTTTCCACTAGTGTCCTTTATTTTCAACCGGCCGCAACCATCCGGCTCTTTTTTCTCTCTCTCTAGTCGGCTATGGAGCCTCCGCACCACCCCGAACAGATCAACCGGCTTCACCCCATTCTTCCTCACCTACGGCTCAGAGGCAGTTCTCGCGGCGGACATTGAGTTCGACTCACCCCGCAAGCTCCTTTACACGGAGAACGAGAACCAAGAAGCGATGGAGGACAGCGTGGACCTCCTCGAGGAGGCCCGCGAGCTGGCCTTATCCAGGTCGGCCATCTACCAGCAAGGGCTGCGCCGATATCACTCCGGTCACATCCGGCCAGTCGCATTCCAGGAGGGCAACCTGGTTCTCCGGCTGATACAAGATACGAAGGGCATGCACAAGTTGTCCCCTCCGTGGGAGGGCCCCTTCATCATCAAGAAGGCGTTGCACAAAAACTCCTACTATCTCATCAACGCGCAACAGTCGCGCAAGAACAAGATGGACAAGTCGGACGAGGAGACCGAGCGACCATGGAATGCGGACCTCCTCCGACCGTTTTACACCTAGTCGCAACAATCAGTGTATGTATCCGGATCCCTGAATGAATTAAAGATGTGGAACCCGGCTGATGCTCAAGGGCTCCTTGCCAGATAGCCAGATTGTCATTCTTATCTCATTAATTTCCTGCAATGATTTTCCGGCTTCCGTCGACCCCTACCCGGGGGCTTGCCGGTTGGCCCGCCCTGCCAATTCTGTAAACCGAATGAGTAGTGTGCGATAATGCCAGAGGCCCACTCTTCGTCTCAGCTACAGACCGCAACTCGGTTGTTCGGCTAGCAAGAGCAAAGCCCAAGGGCATCCCACACGAAAAACGGCGAAAGATGCGTCAGATCGGACATTCCGGCCATGTGCCTAGTTGGTTCTTTTTCGACTACGAAGCCCCTAGTACCGTGTGCGGTGTATTGTCAGCTCCCTTCGGCTCCGGCTCCAGACCGCAAACCGGATGTCCGGCAAGGTGCAGCGTAAACAGCACCCAACACACGAAAGTAAGTGTCTAGAAGAGCACGATCTAGTTTTTGAAAAAAGAAAAACTTTAGTCGGATAGTAGAGACATTTAAAAAGGCAGCATATTGACGTAAGACCATTTCTTGTATGTTTCTTTTTGCACAAACCGCACCGAGTCGAAAATCAAGAATAGTGAAGATTCGAAGTACCTATCTGCGGTAGCCACTCCGAATCTCGGGGGCTACACCCAGTGGGTGCGCTGGCGCGCCCCCACCGGAAGCATGCGATATCCGGCTGAAGGGTGCATCAGCCGGACAAGAAGAAAGGAAAAGGCGGACAGAACTCAAGGACGCCACCTGCCCAAGACGGCTAGCCGCAGCTAGTCGGACGTGTCAGGCAAACCTAACCAGAAAGAGAAAGAAAGAGGAAAGGGAAGGAGAAAGGAAAGTAATAGAGAAAATCCAGTCGGAGATGCTTAGCCGAACAGCGGTGCAGATTCCCTGGCCCGGCTAAGCCGGTCACATCCGGCAAAGGAAGGTGAAAAACAAGAATGTTTTGAAGATTCGAAACACCTGGCTACTCCATCTGTTCCGAATCTCGGGGGCTACACCCAGTGGGTGCGCTGGCGCATCCCCACTGGAAAGATGTAGCGTCCGGCTAGCAGATGAGCCAACCGGACAGGGAAAGTCGGCAGATCGTTAGGAAGTCAGAAATAAAGCGCAAGACAAATGCAAGATGAACCCGGCTGGACTGGACCAGCCGGAAAGACCAGTCGACCAAAACACAAGCATAAGCGGGTGCACGAAGGCAAACCCAACCAGACAAATTACTTAAACTTCGGGGGACGAAGCCCCCACACGTCCATATGGTTCAAAAGAGAAGTGCGAGAAACAGAAAGGCATTTACAAATTCACCCGGCATCCCAGGGTCTTCATCTTTAGGCGGCCGAACCTTTGCTGTGAGGATGGGCCGCGCCGGCTCCACCAGCATGGGAGGACGCCTCCGCACCATCCACCCCCGCGCCATTAGCACCCGAGCTCCCCTCGCCCTCCATGAGCACCTCGTCGATGTCGGCGTAGCCGGCAATCGTGATTGCGGTGGAGCGGAGGTCCGAGTAGGCCCGGCGCATGGCGTCGAGATCTGCGCCGGCTCGGAAGCCGTCCACCAGCTTGTTGAGGCGGACGTCCTTGTACCAAGTGAGCATCAAGGCGAGCGCCATCTCGGAGCCGATGCGGGCGGACAAATCGCGCAGCCGGTCAATCGCGTTCGGCGCGCCTCCCAGCTTGAGCGCCAGAGCCCCCATGGTCTCCAGCAGGAGCTCCCCTAGGAAGACCAGGTCGTGGATGCCGGCTGCGGCCTTCCGCAGGTTGGCAGCGTCCTCGCCGAGCTAGCCCACCATGTCCTTGACAGCTGCCTTTTCACCCGGTGCAACCTGTTGCACCCGGTCGTAGGCAAGAGCATCTACTTGGGTGTAGAAGCCTTGTGATCAGAAGGGCAGTCAAAACGCGACCCTGAAAATACAGTCACATGAAAGCATACGGCATCGGCAGAGAAACTCACCCTTCGCCAGAAGGCCAATGTCCATCAGCTCGTTGTCAAGCATCTGGGCGTGCTCCTTCAGCCGGGTGGCCTCCTTGTCCAGAAGGTCGAAGGCGCTGGCCCGACTGGCGAGGTTCGCTTCCTGCTCCTTGACGGTGGCCTCCAGTTGGTTGAACTTGGTATGCCATTCCCTATTCTGGAGCCGGAGGGTGGCATTGTCCCGGCTAAGGCGCGTGTTAGAGTGCTTCAGCCGGTCAATCTCCCGCTGGCGGCAAACCATGATGGCTGAGGGTAAGAGGAAGAGAAGCAAACAAGAAAGTCAGAAGCCGGAAGAGAAATAAGACGGAAAGAAATGCAAGGAAAAGGGCCTCGGAAAACTTACTCCGTGCGGTCCCGCAGGCCGTAGCTAGATGCTTGGCGGCCTCCTCGTTGGCGCCGGCTAGCGTGCCCCGGAGCCGCTTCACCTCCACCAGACCAACTTCGAGGTTGAACTCAAGGGTCTGCAGTGAAGTCCTCGCCTCCATGGGTAGTGGCGCCAGCGGGCCGGCTAGAGCAGCCGGGGTGTCGCGGATCGCCACCTGCCACTGCGCGGTTGCCTCGTCGTCGGAATCTACATCCTCGATGAAGACCGTGTCCCTGCTGCACCCGAGCCTCCCGCGCCGGCCGACGAGCCGCCTGGGCCGGATGCCGCGTCCAGCTGGCTCTCCGTGCGCTCGGGCGCAGGAGCAGTCGGCCGGGCTGTGGTAGCCGACTCTGGCGGCGGCACGATCTCGGCTGAAGGTGGTGGGGTGATCACCAAGGGGGCAGCCGGAGGAGGTAGGTCGCGAGGCGGCGAAGCGGTGGGCGCGTTGCGAGCCGGGCTCGGCGCGAAGGACAGAAAGGCGCCGCCCACAAGCAAAGGCAAGGTCAAGGCAAAAAAAGATTGAAGCAAGGCCACGGGCCAGCGCAAAGGAAGAAACGAGCAAGAGAAAGGCAAAGAGCTTACCCCTGCACCACAGGTGCGGACCTTTTCCGGCCGCCCGCGGTTCGGCCAGGACGAGGAGGGACCCCCGCCGTCCGGGTGCGCTTGGTAGCCGGCTCCTCGAGCGCGGCGCTGCTACTGGAGGTGCCTTCGCCGGCACGCTTCCGGGCAGGCTCGGGCGCGGCGGCGCCATTGCTCTCCTCCAGCTCGGGGCCATGCGGGTCTTCCACTGCCTCATCACCTCGGCTGGGGAAGAAGCCGTCCTCGCCGTCGGAGCCCTCGCCGCTGCTCCGACACGGACGCGGCTCGGAGCGGTCGGCCGTGAAGACTTGGAGGGGCGCGTCGCCCTCCTCCCAGATGATGCAAGCGAACATCTGCACAGAGCAAAGCACGAGCCAAACCGGATAAGAGAGTTAGCCGGACAGCGAAGGAACCAAAAGAGGAAAAGAGGCAAGATAGTTCACTCACCCGGGGCGCGCGGTTCTCACGCGTGTAAGGAGCAACGCCAAACTTCCTGTTGGAGGCGACCTTCTCCTTCGTGATCATCTAGACCCACTCTTAGAGGTTGTCATACGAGGGGTCGCGGCGGGAGAGCCGGGTGGGCTCGAGCCACCCGGAGTAGTAGCACATCTTGTGTGCTCGCTGCTACAGGGGCATCATGAGCCGGCTGGCCCAACTCAGCGTCACATCGATGCCGGTTAGACCAGTTGTCACCATCTCTCTCATCTGGTGCAAGAGAGTGTCCAACTCCACCTTGGAGCCGAAGATCTTGTCCTCCTAGTGCGCCCGGCT
This sequence comes from Avena sativa, assembly GCA_916181665.1. Lineage (NCBI taxonomy): Eukaryota > Viridiplantae > Streptophyta > Magnoliopsida > Poales > Poaceae > Avena > Avena sativa. The sequence continues at coordinate 116,867,112 of OV702281.1, forward strand.
GGATTCGGTGTCCTCGAAGGCCGGGAGGTTCAGCCGGTCCTCGGACCCCAAGTTCCGTACATAGAAGTACGTCTGCTACCATAGTTTAACCGTGTTGTGCAATTTGAACTTGGGGTAGCCGGTTTGTGACCGGCTGTAGATGGAGGAGCCGCCGCAGGTCACCAACGGACCTTTGGCAAACTGAACCTGAGGACTGATCAGGAACAGCCGGCAGAAAAGCCCGAGATCCGGTTGGATCCCGAGATAGCATTTGCAGAAGGCGACGAAGTGGGCCAAAGTGCCGATTGCATTTGGCCCGAGATGGTGAAGATGGAGGTCGAAATGAGCGAGGAAGGACAAGAAGAAGGCGCTGGCCGGGAAGGCCAGACCGCGCGCCAGATGCGCGAGAAAGATGACGTCAGCCGGCGAGATCTCGTCAGCCGCGGCCAGATGACGCAAGCCGGCAAGATCTCGTCAGCCGGGGCCAGGCGAACCCCGACCTCGCCGGCGGTCGGCAGGAGGCGCGACCGCCGGTACTTATCTACCTGCGCTTCCATCACAGACGAACCGCACCAGGCGCCTTGGCTATCAGCCATGGCGGCGGCGGAGCGTGGAGGAGAGGGAGAGGAAGCAAGGAAAGACGGCAGCGGTGTAGTGGATGAGCAGCGGTTGCTCGTCGCTCTGGCGGAGAAAAGGCGAGGCGGTGCAGCGAAGCGGGCGACGCGGGCTCGCCGGCGGCACAAGAGAAAGGCGGAGACAGAGAGGCAGCGGAGAAGGAGAAGGAAGAGGGGGCAATTGACTTGTGGGGGCAGCGCGGCGCCACGGCCCCCTTAAGTAGGGGCCGGGGAGGCAAACCGCCGGCCCGCCACGTGGCGGCTCCCCATGGCCCAGAGGCGTCCGGACCATTTGCGGCCACACCCCGAGCGCAGAAGATCCCAGCGCGGGAGGCGAGGCACCGGCGACGGTTCCTGAGGTGACAGACGATGCGAGCCCACGTCGCACGCTCTCCCACGACCATCATCACGCATGGCTGACATCGGCGATGACGCAGCCGAGGCAGCTCAACCGCCAAAATCAACCGAACAAAATTCAAAATCCCAGCCTTTTATTGAGCCCACGCACATTTTTCCTGAGGACGGAATCTACGCGCACTCAGGGGCTAGTGTCGGGGGGATCGCCCCCAGGTAGGCTAACCGGACAAGATGCAGAGCACAAGCACGCCAGCCGGCTGGGAGTAGCCGGACGCAAAAACTCCAAGACAGATCAGAAGAAGGATAGAACAAGACCCGACTGGCAAACCAGCTAGCCGGATAAAAACCGTCGACAAGAGCGCCAGCAGGCTGGACCAAGACAGCCGGCCGGAGCAGGACTGATCAAGATCCAACCAGCAGAAGTATCAACCGGATGAAGCAAGCAAGGTCAGAAGAGTCCGGATGGATCCGACCATCCGGCCCGGGAAGACCAGTCGGCTAGGTCACTCTAGCCGGCCACCCAAGATAGACAAAGTACTAGATGATGTAGAGCACAGTGCACAGTACGACTGGGATAGCCGACAAGATAGAAAGGAGACTCAGACACTCGGCCCATGCCTACGACCTCTAACGATGATGACTGCAACAGTAGACAGTAGGTGGCACTGTGCGCAACTACCCGCACGGCGACCACTGTAGAGTGCGTGGCGGCATGGGCTTGACTGTGAGTACACACTCCCATGCCGGCCACTGTAGATGACATAGCCGTCTAGGGCCCACCTGTGGGACCCTCCGGTCATCTAGGTCGTTGCCCACGCCGCCTCGGCCTATATAAGAGGCGGCAGGGGCAACCGGGGAAGGGTTGGACTCTCACTTACTACTAGCCTGATCAGAGACAGCTCCAGGAGCATTGTAGCCCTTAGTGTTCATCCAGATAGTCAGTCCGGTAGGAGTAGGAGTTTTACCTCACATCGAGGGCTCCAAACCTGGGTACATCTTGTGTCACCACACTCGCTTGTATCCAATCGCGCATGCGGATGCCATCGCACGCTTCATTGCTTTGCTCCCAAAACACTTTCTAGCCTGCTTAGGCTCTGCCGTTTCCATAACAACGACAGTTGGAGCCCACCGTGGGGCGCCAAATATCGTCGTTATGGAAATGGCATTGCCTAAGGAGGCTAGATAGAGGTGTGGGAGCGACCAGGGCGACTGCGACGGTGTCCGCAGGCCGGATTGGGCACAAGGCATGCGTAGCGTGACACAAGATGTATCCAAGTTCGGAGCCCTCGTGGTGAGTTAAAACTCCTGCTCCTGCATGTCTGATAGTATATGTGTGTATAATCGGGCTACAAAGTTGCTCCTAGAGCTGTATCTGGAACGGCCCAACTAGTAGTGTATGTGTGCATCTGAGTGAGAGAGCTAGCAGGAAGAGCTCGAAGTGGTATGCGTGTGTGCTAGCTCCCAGTCAGTGACCCCCTTGCATGTGATCCTTCCTTGGTCATTTATACACATGCCAAAGGACAAGAGGGCCCACATGCCTAGGTACACTATAAAATATGTCATGCATGAGGTAGTACAAGTACATTGCATAGTGTCCACTATTTGCTATGTCATCTAGTAGTGTCATGCATAGTGACTACTATTGCATACACAGGCAGTATGGCCTTGAATCTTGTCCGTCTTGTCGATGTTTGGTGCTTGTCCTTCTTCTGGTATATTTCCTGGTGGGTCTGGATCGATGCGGCTGGATTGGAGGGCAGCGGCAAGGCCGGCTGCACCCACTGCCGGCTGCCCATCCGGCCATAGGTAAGCGGTAGGAGTGGTCGGATGGGCCGTCAGGGTGCGGGTAGGCCGGCTGGAAGCCTCCAGCCGGCCCAGGTTGAATCTACTGCACTTGCCTTTTTTGACTGTCTTGGGGCGTCTTTGTGGCGTCTTTGGGGTACCCGGGGACCATCCCCCCGACAATATGGTGAAGAGGACGGCGGCGGCATCGACGGAGGCGTGGGGGATTCCTTCCCTGCCGCCGGTATCGTGGGGGAGCACCACCCCTTAGCCCCTTATTTCATGGCTTCTTGGGAGCCCTCCCCCATGGAGATGGGATCCATGGGGGAGGAAAAAACGTGGCTTTGGTGGCTAAAAATTCATGGGTGAAGTGTCTCCCATGAATTAGGTTTCCTCCCTTTATATAGCTTCTCGGATTCCCGTCACCCCATCTTAGGCTGTAGTAAATCGGGTCTAGCGGGTCCATACGAACTCGGAATCAGCTAAAATTCATGAGTTTTCTGTTTGATGCATTCGTCGACCCGAAACGTGACCATCTTCAAAAAGAGTTATGAGACAGATTTCTAGAAAATCCTAATTTGACTCCAACAAGAGTTCCACTTGTATTCTTGATAATTCCTACACATCAAAGTGTAAAACAAGAACATTGTGCACTGTTGCAACTATTAGTAGGTTCGTCCAAATAACTCATGAACTTTATATAAAAAGAAGGTCAAAAGCATAATAATAGCATAAACCATCAAAAATTATAGATACGTTATGGACGTATCAACAACCCCAAGCCTAGTTTCTTCTCGTCCTCGAGTAGGTAAACGATAAAAACAATATAATTTTTGAGGTGACATGCACCATCATAATCTTGATCAAACCATTTGCAAAGCATGGATAACTGGATCAAAGTACTCTAAACATGAGCATGAAAGATGTAGTTCTAACAATAAGACATAGCAAACAAGTTGCAACATGAAAAGGTTACAAACAAAGATCATGAATAACAATGCATTGAAAAATGTTTGTTTGTTTCATATAAAGAAAACATAATAAGAGTGATATTCAGCTTGTCCCTCACGGTATAGCTAATCATAAATGCATAGGACACCTTCAAAGTTCATAAGGGTGACTAGATACAAATAGTTCAAGAACAATCAATATCAACCTTATGAATCAATCAACAAATTTTAGGACAATGCATATAGAACTAAGAATGGCAACTATGCTCTCTTAATTGGTGCCTAAGGATAGAAGGTGGATACTCAATATAATAGTGAAAGAAAGACCCTTCAAAGGGAAGCAGGGATTTCAAGTTTCATAAAGAGCTTTCAAAAATTATGGTACTTGTTAGCTTTCAGCTCTCGTTGCCCCTATCATAAGCATCTTGAAGTGATTAAGGTTAAAGTGAACAAAGATGGAGTATATGCTTGACCAAGTATAAGCTGGCAATCTCATGTCCCTTGAGTACGAGGGACACTCCTCATGCTACTCAACTTTAGTCACCGGTAAGTTATTGTCATAGTAAGTACATGTGTATCATAGAGAACCGCCAATGGGGTTCCCCTTGCCCAATGATCCATGAGCTATCCCATAACAAAATGACAAGGCAAGCAGACAATGAGAATCTCAGCACTCTTCTTATTTTCCATGGGAAATGGTGCTTTTTTCTCTCTTTCCTCTATTCTCATCTTTTTTTCTTTTTTCTCAATCTCTTTTTTATAAGAAGAATGCTTCATAGATTGATCACTATGGTGATGCTGCAAGTTTCCACCATGATTAGGCATGGCTTAGGCTAGCGGCTTAGGCGTTTCTCTAACACACATACATAACTCCATGGACTTACAAGCTTCCCTTTCATTTCACACCGACGACATCCATAAACAAAAGAGGATGATATCAACTAGGTAGATATTTACAAGTGTTAAAAGCGTTCCTCGTGACAGCACGGTTCTGCTAATCCCAACTTATAAGTGCAAGCATATACAACATAGATGATACAATGGTTCAAGTTTATTAGGGACAAGAAAAATAAAATGTGCCATCAAGTTTGTGAGAGCTTTAATCACTAACTTTCACATAACAAGTTTAATTTGGAAGATAGATAAAACAAGAATATACTTGGAATGGTGTAACACACCATGCATAGGAATTTATAGTGGACACTTTGGAATAACTTGGTTTCTTGGGAGTTGGATGCATGAGTAGAGCTTACTCAATACAAGTGGAGGCTAGCAAAAGATTGGGAGCGACCAACTAAGAGAGCAATAATGGCCATAATCATGCAGAGCGACAAAACATTACTAATCAAAGAATAAAGTGGTACCACAAGTCAAAAACTAAATGATCATAGAGGCTATAGTGACTGGTTCATAGTCATCACATGGTGTGAGCATGTGCCAAGTCAACCCAAACAAAGCATCAAAGGAGAATACCACAATATTATGCTTTTGTATGCTAAAACAACGCATGATTCTTTCAAGGCAAATTAAGCAATCCCAATTGTTTGGAACAATTCATGCTACAGAAATAACCACTAAGCATAGGGTAAAAACAACATCGAAAATGACATGATAAGGTCTAGGCCACAATCAAAATAAACTCCTTTTGTACCACTTATAAGCATGAAGCTACCTCCTCTTTTCCAACCCAATCACCTTATTTGAAACAATACAGCGAAAACGGGGGTCCAACCAATTTATTAAAGCAAACTAAGCAAACATAAACCAAAAAAGAAAACTAATACGCTCCAAGAACAACACAACAATGCATGAAACAATAAAAACAAAGTGTCTAGAAAGACCTGAGATTTGTATTGATGAAGAAGGGAATGCCTTGGGCATCCCCAAGATTTGACGCTTGTAACTCTTGAATATTTCTAGGGGTGACACGGGGTGGCATCCCCAAGCTTGAGATTTTGTCCATTCTTCATCTCATTACATCATTCTTTCCTTACACCTGAACATTTTCCTTCATACAAAACTTCACACAATCTTCATTAGCAACATTAGTGCATTCAAAAGATAATAGACCTTTGGGTTTAGTTTCAAAACATTAAAACTTTCACTAAATACACAAGCTACTATAGCAATTCTCTCAAAAAGCTCAATTTCCCAAAAAGACCCCAAAAAGGAATCAATAAGAAGCAAATGCAAAAAATGGCAGAAATCTATCAAAACAGACCAGCAGGTAGAAACCGATTTTTTCGAAGACCTTCTGTTGCTCAAATCAAAAAGTGTTGAACTAACGAAAGTTATCTAACAACCTGGGGAATTTATTCAGAAAATTACAGCTCAATCCGACTGACAGCAATGTTTCAAGAATTTTTACAGTGGAGCAAAAAAATCTGTTTCGGGACAGCAACTCCCCAAATCTTACTTCCCTCTCATTAGAGGTAATTTTTGTCACAAAAAATCAAATAAAAAGGATAAGAAGAGGTTATTACAGAAGTAATAACTTTCAAGACTCAAGAAAACTATTGAGTTATCTTTCAAGAAGTACTTTTATTTAACGCCTTTAAGTTAGGCACACGAAGCAAGATTCAAGTATTTTCAAATAAAGAAGCATTAAGAGCGAATTTTGTTTTAATAGGATAGGCAAAATTTATTCTATACCTTTCTTGAATGGGAATTGATATTTAATGGTTCCTTCCTTCAGTTGAAAAGCTTCCGTGGGAAGATTTGGTTTGGTTTCATAGGCATGAACACAAGTGTTCAAGGTCGACCCCCACTTAACCATTACTCATCTTTCCAATCACTTTCCTTTTTGAAAACATTTTTAGGTAACAAGTACAACTATTTTTTTTATAATTTGCAATCCCTATCCATACTAAGATAGAGAACAACTTAAAAATTAAAGTAAAACTACTTAGAGATAAATAAAACAAGTGCACACAAGAATATTCACCCACACGCTATTGCTCCCCGGCAACGGTGCCAGAAAAGGTCTTGATATCCCACAAGTATAGGGGATCGTGTGTAGCCTTTTTGATAAGTAAGAGTGTCGAACCCAACAAGGATATATAGGTAGGATAAATATTCTCTCAAGTTCTATCATCCACTGATACAACTCTATGCACACTAAACGTTTGCATTATCTAGTAAATAAAACTAGAGCAGCAAAACGAGTACTAGAGAAAGCTTTGCAAGATAATAAATAACAAGAAAGTAAAGCTAGTTGCTACATCAATAAAATACACTAAAATAATAGAACCATGAGTGTGGAATAGTGGTGGTAATTGTGGTGGCTTTGTCCGAGTTTAATTGGCGAATAACCGGGTTCATTGTCTTCGAAGCAATTTTCTATGAGGGAGAGGCTAAATATACATGCGCTTCACTACTTGGAATTATATGTACTATATGATTGGATTGTTAGCAAACATCTGTAACTACTAACAAAACATTAAGGTTTCCCCAACCATAGCCTTAAGTTAATGGTCCTCTTACTCCCATACGTGTAACGTTCCGGTTCGCGTCCTTAGGTTTCTGTCACTCCGGCAGAACTTCCCCTTCCTCTTACACATACTACAAACCCTATGATGTTTAATCCATGCGCGTACAAATATAATGAACACCAAATGACTATACCATATCAACATAGAATTCTAGTAAACCAAAGACGTTCAACCATTTAATCTAAGAACAAAGAAACTACACAAACATGACATAGATCAATGGATTATAACTTATAGCATCAAACACTATGTTTACATATGACGGTATAGAGGTGTGTGGGAGGATGAACCACTGCATACTAGGAAAATTAGGTGATAGAGATGGCGGTAAAGATGGTAAAGAGGGTGGCGGCGGCGCGGGGGACTCCTTCCCCGCCGCCGATATCGTGGGGGAGCACCGCCCCTTAGCCCCCTTCCTTCATGTCTTCTTGGGAGCCCTCCCCATGGAGATGGGATCCATGGGGGAGGAAAAAACGTGTCTTTGGTGGCTGCAAATTCGTGGGTGGAGGTGTCTCCCATGAATTAGATTTCCTCCCTTTATATAGCTTCTTGGATTCCCGTCACCTCATCTTGGGTTGTAGTAAATCGAGCCTAGCGGGCCAGTCCGGACTGGGAATCAGCTCAATTTTATATCTAGAACGATTGTTTCAAAATTTCCTACAACTTTTTAGTTGAAGAGTTTTCCGTTTGACGCCATCGTCGACCCGAAACATGACCATCTTCAAAAAGAGTTCTGAGGCAGATTTCTGGAAAATCCCAATTTGACTCCAACAAGGGTTCCACTTGTATTCTTGATAATTCCTACATATATAAGTGTAAAACAAGAACATTGTGCAGTTTTGTAACTATTATTAGGTTAGTCCAAATAACTCATGAACTTTATATTAAAATAAGTGTCAAAAGCATAATAATAATAGCATAAAACCATCAAAAATTATAGATACGATATGGACATATCAACAGGGTTTGGCACCACTCCAATGCTTGCAATGGTGGCGCAGGTGTGCGGACGCTGGTCTTCCTCCACTTTCTCTTCTACTTCAACCCCGATCTACTCTTCCTGATCGAGGTCTTGGATATCATCTTCCACAAGGTTCTTACCCTTGTCGTCGTTGGCAAAGACCATGGTACTTCTAAACTTGAGAATAGCTCGTAACAGAAACATATCAAAATGAAAACACGATGAGAAAACGATATACGGACCTCGGGAGATCCGGGTGATTATATATCACAAAGTTTAACGACAAAAATAAGGTACTAGGAGAAAACGGGTCGGAGACGAGCTCCGAGGTGTGGCCAGGATGGCCCGCGCCCAGGGGTGGTGTGAGCCCCCCGGACTCTGTTTCCATCCCTCTTTTGACTCATTATCTTCCTTATTAAATAAAAACTAAAAAAATATAAGCTGGAAAGTTTTTCGCGAACTTTTTCTTACCAGAACTGTTACTTATTCGGAAAAGGGCTCTGCAGATTCCTGAATTTGGTCTTTGATAAATTCTTCCGGAGTCACCACTTGAATAATATCAATATATTTATTATAAGAATCTCTAGAAATATAATGTTTGAGCCTTTGACCATTCACCACTAGTGTAGTGTTGTCTCTTAATGAAGAAATTTTTATTGCACCTGAACGATACACTTCTTCAATAATAAAGGGTACTTCCCATTTTGAGAGTAATTTTCCTGCAAAAAATATGAGACGAGACCTATACAATAGAACTTTCTCACCAACATGGAACTCTCTCTTAAGAATTCTCCTATCATGCCATTTTTAACTTTTTATTTAAAGAGTCTAGCATTTTCATAAGCTTCACTTCTCCACTCATCTAAAGAACTCAAGTCAAGCAATATTTTCTTACAGCAAGTTTAAAATCTCTATTAAGTTCATTCACTGCCCAATAAGCTTTGTGTTCTAATTCTAAAGGCAAGTGACAAGCTTTCCCGTAAACCATTTTGTAACGAGACATTCCCATAGGATTTTTATAAGCAGTTCTATAAGCCCATAAAGTATCATTCAACTTTTTAGCCCAATTTTTTCTAGATCTATTAACAGTCTTTTGCAAAATAGATTTAAGTTCTCTATTTGATAGTTCTACGTGACCACTGGTTTGGGGATGATAAGCTGAAGCAATTCTATGATTAACATTATATTTAGCAAGGGTCTTCCTAAAACCACCATGAATAAAATGAGAACCTCCATTAGTCATAAGATATCTAGGCACTCCAAACCTAGGAAAAATAACATCCTTAAGCATTTTTAAAGAGGTCTCACCATCAACAATTTTGTAGGTATAGCTTATACCCATTTAGTAACATAATCAACAACAACAAGAATATGAGTATAACCTTTTGAAGGAGGAAAAGGACCCATAAGGTCAAATCCCCAACAGTCAAATGGTTCAATAACAAGAGAATAACTCATAGGCATTTCATTGCGTCTAGAAATATTACCAACTCTTTGACATTCATCACATGATAAAATAAAATTTCTTGCATCTTTAAAAAGAGTAGGACAATAAAAACCTGATTGTAGAACCTTTTGTGCGGTTCATATTCTGGAACACATCTTCGCATAATACCATCCACTCCTTCTTTATATAAGTGTGGTTCATCCCAAAAATAATGCCTCAAATCATAAAAGAACTTCCTTCTTTACTGAGCTGTAAAGCTCGGAGGCAAATACTTGGAAACAATAAAGTTAGCATAATCAGCATATCAAGGACTCTCTCGCGTGCTCACCTTTATTGTAGCCAACTATTCATTCGGAAAACTATTAACAGGCATAGGATCAAAATAAATGTTTTCCAGTCGAGACAAATTATCAGTAACGGGATTTTCAGCACCTTTCCTATCTACAATATGTAAATCAAATTCTTGTAAAAGCAACACCCATTTAATAAGCCTAGGCTTAGCATCTTTCTTTGTCATAAGGTATTTAATGGCATCATGATCATTATGAATAGTAACTTTTGAATCAACAATATAAGGTCTAAACTTATCCCAAGCAAAGACTACTGCTAAGAACTCTTTTTCAGTAGTAGCATAATTCCTTTGAGCAGAATCAAGAGTCTTACTAGCATAATAAATAACATTCAACTTATTATCTATTCGTCGTCTAAGAACAACACCTACAGCAAAATCACTAGCATCACACATAATTTCAAAGGGTAAATTCCAATCAGGTTGTTGGACAATAGAATCAGTAGTTAAATCTTTCTTTAGAGTTTCAAAATATTCCTTACAATCATGACCAAAAACAAAAAGGTACATCTTTTTGGAGAAGATTAGTAAGAGGCTTTGATATCTTGGAGAAATCTTTAATAAACCTCCTATAGAAACCAACATGACCAAGGATACTTCGAATACCTTTAACATCCCTAGGACAGGGAATTTTCTCAATTGCTTGAACTTTGGCTCTGTCAACTTCAATACCTCTTTCAGAAATTTTATGTCCAAGGACAATTCCTTCATTAAGCATAAAGTGGCATTTCTCCCAATTAAGAACAAGATTAGTTTCTTCACATCTCTGCAAAACTTTATCAAGATTGTGGAAACAATTATCAAAAGAAATTCCATAGACAGAGAAATCGTCCATGAACACTTCCACAATTTCTTCACAAAAACCATGAAAGATAGCAGACATACATCTCTAAAAAGTAGCAGGAGCATTACACAAACCAAAAGGCATACGCCTATAAGCATAAGTTCCATAAGGAAACGTAAAAGTGGTTTTCTCCTGATCTTTCTTTCTAACAGCAATTTGAGAGAACCTAGAATAACCATCAAGAAAACAAAAATGAGTCTTCTGAGACAACCTTTCTAACATTTGATCAATAAAAGGTAAAGGATAATGATATTTCTTAGTAACTTTTTTAACCTTTCTAAAATCAATGCACATCCTATAATGAACTACTACTCTTTGAGGAATAAGCTCATTCTTTTCATTAGGCAAAACAATAATTCCTCCTTTCATAGGGACATAATGAACATGACTAACCCAATTACTATCAGCAATAGGAAAAATAATACCAGCATCAAGAGGTTTTAATACCTCATTTCTTACCACTTCCTTCATCTTAGGATTTAAATGGCATTGATGTTCAACAAATGGTTTTGCATCAGGTTCTATATTAATAGCATGCTGACATATAGTAGGAGAAATCCCTTTTAAATCATCAAGAGTATAACCCATAGCTCCTCAATGTTTCTTCAATGCTTCCAATAATCTTTCCACTTCCTTTCCTGAAAGTTTAGAACTAATAATAACATGATATATTTTCTTATCATCAATGTAAGCATATTTAAGATCATTAGGTAGAGGTTTTAGATCGAAAACCGGATCCTTTTTAGGTGGTAATGTGGTACCCAAATCTTCCATGGGTAGATTATGCTTAAGCATCTTAGGTTGACGAAGAAGAATCTCGGCAATCTAATTTCTTTCTTCCATGAAGATCTCACTTTCGTGATCTTCCATATATTGCTGCAAGGCATTGTTAGGAGCAAGAGCAATAGAAGCAGGCTGTTGAACTCTAAAATCCTCATTAGGCAATTCCTTTTCATAAGGAGCTTTAGCAAATTTGGAAAAATTAAACTCATAAGATTCTCCATAAAATTTAGTTAAAATCATCTCCTTCTTACAATCTATAATAGCTCCACAAGTGTTCAAGAAAGGTCTACCAAAAATGATAGGGCAAGTTTTACTAGCAGCTAAACCAAGTACTAGAAAATCAGCAGGATATTTAGTCTTACCAGAAAGAACTTCCACATCTCTTACCATACCAATTGGAGAGATGGTCTCTCTATTAGAAAGCTGAATAACCACATCAGTTCCTTCAAGTTCACAAGGACCAATTTCATGCATAATTTCTTTGTAAAGCTCATAAGGAATAGCGCTTGAACTTGCACCAATATCACATAAACCATAATAGCAATGATCACCTATTCTGATAGAAAGCACAGGGACACTAGCTTTCCTAGTTCTACTAGGATGTGAAACAATATTAGAAGCATCTTCACAAAAGATAATGTGCCCATCTTCTACATTTTTAGTGACAAGATCTTTCATAATAGCTATAGCAGGTTCAACATGTATTTGTTCATCAGGTTCTATAGCTTTCTTTCTACTTTTGTTAACCACACTAGTTATTATAGAATGTTCCTTTACTTTAGCAGGGAAAGGTATTTTCTCAATATAAGGTTCAGGCAAAATACGATCAATAGTACAAACTTCAGTATTTCTAGCAGGAACACCATTAACAATATCTTTATATGGTGCATGATACTTTTTCCATTCCTTTTTTGGAATATCAAGATAAGAGGCAAAGGCCTTAAAACAATTTTCAAGAATTTTAGAATCAAGACCATTATGGGAGTCATCATTCCATAAAAGATTTAATGCATTCATAATCATAGTTTATTGATGGCATCCGGTGTTGACGTGAGAGCACTTCGTTGGAATCCCCAAGAGTAAGTTGTGAAGAGCACAGCAGCAAGTCTTCCCTTAGTAAGAAATCGAGGTTATCGAACCAGTAGGAGGAAGGAAACGTCTCAAAGGTGTTGCAAGCAACGTGGAAACCTGCACAACACAAACTCAAGACTTTGCCCCAACGAATAGTGAGGTTGTCAAGCTCACCGGTTTGCTGTAACAAAGGATTAAATGTATGGTGTGGAAGCTGATGATGGTTTGCAGCAAGTAAACAGTAACAGTGGAAGATGTATCAATGGTAAAGATTGGACCGGGGTCCATAGTTCACTAGAGGTGCTCTCCTTAGATAAACAAACATGGCATGCGGGATAAACAAATTACAGCAGGGCAATTGATAGGACTGAGCAAGGCAAAACGGTGCAATACTATACAAAAAGATCCTATGAGATTCAATTGAGCAATACAACAATATACATAGACCTCCATCCAACTGCATCTATGACTAGAAATCCACCTTCAGGTTATCATCCGAACCCCCTCTAGTATTAAGTTGTAAGCAACAGACAACTGCTTTAAGAAAAGTGTGTAAGGTAAACAATCCCCTCCGGCAGGGTGCCAGGAAGAGCTTCAGATCCCCCCGGTCTAGGGATGACGGTGGCGGCGGCTACAGAAGGTTTCGTGGAATTTTGATCGGGTGTCTATGGTTTTGGCATCGGGGGGACTTTATAGGCGAAGAGGCGAGGCAGGGGGCCACCAGGGCGGCTGCACCCCCCAGGCGCGAGGTGGGCCCACCCGTGTGGCCAGGGGGTGTGGACCCCTGGCGAGCCTCCTCCGTCTCGTATTCTGGCTTCGTGTTGCCCACGGTAAAATATTGACTTTGGCCTTTGTCCCGTCCAATTCCGAGAATATTAATTTTCTGCCTTTCTAAAACCAAAAACAGATGAAAACATGAAACTGGCACTGTGGCATCTTGTTAATAGGTTAGTACAAGAAAACATATAAAAACACCTCAAAGTGTAGACAAAGCAAAGCAAAGTTGATACTAAACAAGCATGGAACATCAAAAATTATAGATACGTTTCCGACGTATCAAGCATCCCCAAGCTTAACTCCTGCTCGTCCTCGAGTAGGTAAGTGATGAAATAATAATTTTTGAGGTGACATGCACCATCAAAACCAAGATCAAACCATTTGCAAGCATTGAAAGCTGGGATCAAAGAACTCTAAACATGTGCATGAAAGATAGAGTTCTACCAATAAGACAAAGTAACTATGCATGGAACATGAAAGGCTACAAACAAAGATCATGAATAACATGCATTGAAAAATGTTTGTTTGTTTCACATACAGAAAACATGGCATAGTGGCATTCAGCTTGTCCCTCAGAGAGTAGCAAATAGATGCATAGGACACCTTCAAAGTTCATAAGAGTGACTAGATACAAATAGCACAAGAACAAGCAATATCAACAATATGCATCAATCAATAAGTTTCAAGACACTAAACATAGAACTAAGAATGGCAACTATGCTCTCTTAATGGTGCCTAAAGGTAGAAGGTGGAGACTCAATTTAATGGTGGAAGAAAGGCCCTTCATAAAGGAAAGCAGGGATTTCAAGTTTCAAAAAGAGCTTCCAAAAATTATGGTACTTGTTAGCTTTCAGCCCTCATTGCCCCTATCATAAGCATCTTGAAGTGATTAAGGTTAAAGTGAACAAACTATGGAGTATATGCTTGACAAAGTATAAGTTGGCAATCTCATGTCCCTTGAATACGAGGGCCGCACCTCATGCTACTCAACTTTAGTCACCTGTAAGTTCTTGTCATAGTAAGTACATTTGTATCATAGAGAACCGCCAACGGGTTACCCCTTGCACATGGTACAGGAGCTATCCCATAAACAAAATGACAATGCAAGGAGACCATGAGCATCTCAGCAATCTTTTTATTTACTATTGCATAGCTTTTTATTGAAGATGCTTCATACATTGCTCATTATGGTGATGCTGCAAGTTTCCACCATGATTAGGCATGGCTTAGGTAGCGGCCCAGGCATTTATCTAACACAAAATACATAACTCCATGGACTTACAAGCTCCCTCTTTATTTCACACCGGCAACATCCATAGACAAAAGAGCATGATATCAACAGTGTAAAAGTACAAGTGCAATGTTGAAAACTTTCCCCATGACAGCATGGTTCTGCTAATTCCAACGTATAAGTGCAAGCATATAAAACTTAGATGACACAATGGTTCAAGTTTATTAGGGGCAAAGAATAAAAAGTGTGCCATCAAGTTCGTGAGGGGTTTAATCACTAAGTTTTCACATAACAAAATACTTTTTAATTGGAAGATAGCTAAAAACAAGAATATACATGGAATGGTGTAACACACCATGCATAGGAGTTTATAGTGGACACTTTGGATTAACTTGATTTCTTGGGAGTTGGAAGCATGATTAAAGCTTACTCATACAAGTGGAGGCTAGCAAAAGACTAGGAGCAACCAACTAAGAGAGCAATAATGGCCATAATCATGTAGAGCGTCAAAACATTACTAATGAAAGCATAGAGTGGTACTGCAAGTCAAGGACTAAATGATCATAGAGGCTATGGTGACTTGTTCATAGTCATAACATGGTGTGAGCATGTGACAAGTCAACCCAAACAAAGCATCAAAGGAGAATACCACAATACTATGCTTTTGCATGCTAAAACAAAGCATGATTCCTTCAAGGCACACTAAGCAATCCCAATTGTTTGGAACTAGACATGCTACAGCAATAATCACTAAGCATAAGGTCAAAACAACACTTAGCATGTCATGCTAAAGTCTAAGTCACTGTCAATGCAAGCTCCTCTTGCACTTTTAAGCAAGAACTTTCTACTCCTTTCCAACACCAATCAACTTATTTGAAACAACACAGCAAGAACGGGGGTACAAACTAATTTATTCAATCAAACTAAACAACTAAGCAAAGCAAACGAAAACTAAGACGCTCCAAGAACAACACAACAATGCATGAAACAATAAAACCGAAGTGTCTAGAAAGACCTGAGGTTTTTATTGATGAAGAAGGGGATGCCTTGGGCATCCCCAAGCTTTGATGCTTGTACATCTTGGATATTTCTTGGGGTGACACCGGGGTGGCATCCCCAAGCTTGATCTTTTGTCCTTCTTCATCTCATTACACCATTCTCTCTCTACACCTAAATTTTTTTCTTCATAATAAAACTTCACACAATATTCATTAGCAATATTAGTGTATTCAAAAGATAATAAACCCTTAGGTTTAGCTTTGGAACAGCAAAAATTTTCACTAAAAACACAATCTACTGTAGCAACTCCTTCAAAAATCTCAATTCCCCAAAAGATAACTCAAAAAGGAATCAATAAGAAGGAAATGCAAATAATGGCAGAAATCTGTCAAAACAGACCAGCAGGTAGAAACCGATTTTTTAGAAAATCTTATGTTGCTCAAATAAAAAAGTGTTGAACTAACGAAAGTTAGATAAGATACTGGGAGATTTATTCGTAAACTTTCAGCTCAACCTGGATTACAGAAGCTCCTCACGAATTTTTCTGATGGAGGATAGAAATCTGTTTCGGGACAGCAACTCCCCAAATCTTACTTCCCTCTCATTAGAGGTCATTTTTGGCATAAAAAGCAAACAAAAAGGATAAGGAGAGGTCATTACTTAAGTAATAACTTCCAAGACTCAAGGAAACTCTTGGGTTATCTCCCAACAAGTACTTTTCTTTAATGCCTTTAAGTTAGGCACAAGAAGCAAGAAATCAAGTATTTTCAAATGAAGAAGCATTAACATCAAACCTTGCTTTCAAAGGAGAAAAAATCAACTTCTATCTCCTCATAGGGAAGTGTTCAATACCTTTCTTGAATGGAAATTGATATTTAAAGGTTCCTTCTTTCATATCAATGATGTCACCAACAGTTCTAAGAAAAGGTCTTCCCAAAGTAATAGGACAAGAAGCATTGTATTCAACATCCAAAACATAGAAATCAACAGGGACATAAGCATTGTTAACCATAATGAGAACATCATTAATTCTCCTCATGAGTTTATTCTTAGCATTATCATCAAGTGGGACATTCAAATAACAATCTTCCAAAGGTGGCAAATCAAGCATTTCATAAATCTTCCTAGGCATACTAGAGAGACTAGAACCAAGATCAGATGAAGCTTTGAGATCAAAGTCATCCACTTGCACATTAATAATGGGTTCCCAACTATCTTCTACTTTCCTAGGAATAGAAGCTTTGTGTTTTAACTTCTCTTCCTTAATCTTAACAAGAGCATCTGTAATGTGTTTGGTGAAAGCAACATGCATATCACTAGCATCAGGACTTCTAGCAAGCTTTTGCAGGAACAGAATAACTTCTGAATATTGCAACCATCTATATCAAAATCAAACTTAGCATCACTAGTAGTACACTCATTAGGCTTAGGCATTGTAGGAGGAGGAATCAGGACTTCTTGTGGTTTAGTGGTGATGGTGCACACACTATTGTTTCTATCAATTCCAGGTTCCCTTTCCCACTTAGCATGAAGTTGGGCTAACAATCTAACATTTTCATCAATAGTAACTTGTATGGCACGAGTGGCAACAAAGGTATTTTCTATGGTTTTAGGTTTAGCAGCCATTTTATTAATAAAAGTGGACTGTGCTTCAGACAAAGAGGAAATTTTTCTCAATATTTAAAAGCTTTTCCTCCATAGTCTTGTTGAAAATGGTTTGTTTACTAATGAAGTCTTTGAGCATGACTTCAAGTTCAGAGGGGGCACTTCTAGCATTGTTGTAGGAGTTTCCATAGGTATTGCCATTATTAGGAGGATAAATCCTATAATTGTTGTTACTACCAAAATTATTCCTATAGGCATTGTTGTTGAAATTGTTGTTTCTAATTAAGTTCACATCAACTTGCTCTTCTTGAGCAACCAAAGAGGCTAAGGGAACATTATTTGGATCTAAAGGAGCTTTCCCAAGAACAAGCATAGCCATAATAACATCAATCTTATCACTCAAAGAGGAGGTTTCTTCAACAAAATTTACCTTCTTACCATGTGGAGCTCTCTCAGTGTGCCATTCAGAATAATTAACCATCATATTGTCAAGGAGTCTTGTTGCAGTACCCAAAGTGATGCCCATAAAGGTACCTCCAGCAGCTGAATCCAACAGGTTTCTTGAAGATAAGTTCAAGCCTGCATAAAAAGTCTGGATAATCATCCAAGCAGTGGTTCCATGAGTGGGACAATTCTTAACCAAAGATTTCATTCTTTCCCAAGCTTGAGCAACATGTTCATTATCAAGTTGTTGAAATTTCATAATATCACTTCTCATAGATATAATATTAGCAGGAGGGTAGTACTTTCCAATAAAAGCATCCTTGCACTTAATCCAAGAATCAATACTATTCCTAGGCAAGGATAGCAACCATTCTTTTGCTTTTCCTCTCAAAAAGAAAGGAAACAGCTTGAGCTTAATAATATCTCCATCTACATCTTTATACTTTTGCATATCACAAACTTCAACAAAGCTATTGAGATGGGCAGCAACATCATTAGAACTAACACCAGAAAATTGCTCTCTCATCACAAGATTCAACAAAGCAGGCTTAATTTCACAAAAGGTAGCATCAGGAGTAGGTGGAGCAATAGGAGTGCTAAGGAAATCATTGTTGTTTGTGCTAGTGAAGTCACACAACTTGGTGTTCTCAGCAAAGTTCATGTTGGCAAAACTGGAGAAAGCCAAAAATAGCAGCAGCAGCTAGAGCAGGAACTAATTTTTTTGTGTTTTTCATAAGAAAAATCAAACCAAACTAAACCAATTTTTTTGGAGTTTTTGATAAAAGAGGCAAACAAAACCAAGTAAAAGAAACTAAGCAAACTAAAAACAAAGTAAAGAGAAAGGTTGAGGAGGACTCCCCATGTGAAGACATCCTTAGCCTCCCCGGCAACGGCGCCAGAAAACTTGATGGCGCCCGGTGTTGACATGGGAGCCCTTCATTGGAAACCCCAAGAGCAAGGCGTGAAGAGAACAGAAGCAAGTCTTCCCTCAGTAAGAAACCGAGGTTATCGAACCAGTAGGAGGAAGGAAACATCTCAAAGGTGTTGCAAGCAATGTGGAAACCTGTACAACACAAACTCAAGACTTTGCCCCAATGAACAGTGAGGTTGTCATGCTCACCGGTTTGTTGTAACAAAGGATTAAATGTATGGTGTGGAAAGTGATGATGGTTTGCAACAAGTAAACAGTAACAGTGGAAGATGTATCAATGGTAAAGATTGGACCGGGGTCCATAGTTCACTAGAGGTGCTCTCCTTAGATAAACAAACATGGCATGCAGGGTAAAAAAATTACAGCAAGGCAATTGACAGGATTGAGCAAGGCAAAACAATGCAATACTAGACAAAAAGATCCTATGAGACTCGATTGGGCAATACAACAATATACATAGACTGCCATCCAACTGAATCTATGACTAGAAGTCCACCTTCATGTTATCATCCGAACCCCCTCCAGTATTATGTTGCAAGCAACAGACAACTACTTTAAGCAAAGTGTGTAAGGTAAACAATCCACTTGTTCCATGAACAAGAGACCCTTGTTTTCTCCCTAGTGGCAACAACACATCTACTACCGAAGAGATTTCTGTCACTTTCCTTGGAAAATATAGGCATGAACCACTATCGAGCATAAATACCCCCTCTTGGAGTCACTAGCAACTACTTGGCCAAGATAGCTACTAACAACGGAGAGCATGCAAGATCACAAACAACACAGACATGATAGAATCAATATGACAAGACCATTAATCAATCTAACATAGTAATCTCAATATCCATCAGATCCCCACAAACACAACATGCATGATTACAAATAGAATAGATCTTGATCATGAACGGATCTCACAAGATCTATACATGAAAGCACAAGGAGGAGATACAACCATCTAGCTAATACATGGACCCGTAGTCCAAGGTGGAACTAATCATGCTTCATACCGGAGGCTGGCATGATGAAGAAGAAGGCCTCTGGGATGATCTCCCCTCCGGCAGGGTGCCGGGAAGAGTGTCACATCCCAAAATTTCTAAATTTTGAAATGTGAAAAATAAACAAACAATATAAATAAGGGATGAAATTTAGGGGGAAAAGAAACTTTTTGCTTCTAATTGGAAACATCAAAGTCTTACTTAAAACAATTTCGAATGAGAAAGTGACAAAAAAGATTTCAAAAATTCAAATTCATGTCATGCATCATCATCTTTAAGCACTTGCATTTTACCTATGGAATTTTTTTTTATAAACCTAAAACCTAAACACTAATAAGAGAAATCTCCATCAAGTTTAATACAAGACTATGGCTATGTTCCATATAAAAAGTTAGCAAAATCATTTCTATATAATCTATATTGTAAACAACAATATTACAAAACCATGGGAATTGTTTTCACTCTATTTAGAGCCATAGATAAAAACTTATGATTTATATAAGATAAAAAAAGTATTCCAAGGCTAATAAAGCTCATAACTAAAATCAATACTCAATTGCTAACAAATTAGTTCTAAAGGATATATAAATATAAATAATTATTAAATAAAACTACACAAATTGGAACCGCCCTTTTTAGAACTATAAATCAAAACATATGATTTATCTAAGATAGAAAAGGAAATAAGAGATACTGCAAAGATAATTTAAGCCATGGACTAAATCCATAATTGAACGAAACAAAAGTATACTTAAATGATATATAATCATAAATAATTATTTTATAAAACTTTATAAACTTGTTTGACTATTTTTGAAGCTCTAAATCAAAAGATATGAAATAAACAAGAATAAAAGAAACATACTACGTGCCATGCTCAAATTCTAAATGAATTATACTTTACAAAGAAAAATATTATAAATATTCTAATTAGAGTAAAATATCAACTTATATTTTATATAAAATTTTCTGAAAAGATTTGGTAAAATTTTGAATCAAATTGAAGAGACAAATTAAAAGTTAGAAAAGAAAACAGAAAAAGAAAAAAATAAAACGTTCAAAAAAAAGAGAAGCTACGCAGGCCCAAATCCAGCCCAGCCGTGGCCTCTCACTCTTCCTATGTTTTTTTTCTTTATTTCCTTGTTGGGCCGAAATACATGGTCCACTTAGCCCACCAATTGATCGTGCTCTTCTTCCTCCTGGTTCACCTCCCGGAAAGGTCTAACCTTACAAGTTCATGTCAGTATCTTTTCATCCTCTCCCTCTATCAATTCTAGCAACCGTTTCTTTTCGACATAAATACGAAATGCGCTCTAAATTAGTTGGATGTTTCATTCAGGGTATTATTTTTCGACTTTATGGTGTTAATTTCCCAAATCAAACCGGTGCTCCAAATGTCATCCATCGGCATGCCATCCCGATCTCCCTCCTCGGTACATACTAATAAAAACCGAGGATAGCCCCGTGTTCCTCCTTTCCTCCTCCTCCATTGTTATTCATAAAGTTTTTCTAGAGGAGCTCTCTACTGCTTGTAGTATCGACATCTTTCGTGAGTTTTTGGTGAGTTCATCGGACGATTGTGTCGCATACGGTGTTTACTTTATCGATTCCTTTTACCAGTAGTCTATTCTCACCATAGCCTACCTCCAGGACATGGTGGTCCACCGTATCGTTTCTGCTGATGTAGGAGACAAACCAGCACTCAACCATGTCTAGTAGTACCGTCTCGACATCTTCTACTCCGTACAAGTATCCCTCAACTCTGGTGACTTTCCTAGTATCAGAAACGTCTATGCCGAACCCGCGCCCGCTATTCCGGCGACCTCTCTGGCGAGCCATTCCGGTGAGCTTTCCATGTCCGTTTGATCTTCATCTAAAGATTTAGCATAAGTCACTTAAACGAAAGGGTATCGGCTTATCAGATTCTGCCAAGTGTCAAGTCTGTTTCTATTTTTGGATTTTTAGACATAAGAACATAGAAACTTGTAAAAATCATAACTTTAGTTCTATTTATCCAAATCTAGCAAATAATATGTATATGGATTCACAAAAACGAGTAGAACACAGTGGAGCCATAATTTGGAATTTTTCAGTCGGTTAGAATCATGTTTTATACAGAACCATTTGTGGAGTATTTTGAGTATAAAAATTGTTGTGCAAATTATTTTTGATTGAATCCTTTTGCAAATAGTTGTATATTGAACCCTCTAACCAGAAACATCAATATAAGTAATTAAACATATAATTTTACTGCAGTAGCATTAATCCTATGGGTATAACCTTTTTCTAGTAATAGAAAACGCTACTAAATAATATTTTTGCACAAAATGTTGGATTAGGCATCAAACCTATATAAAATGGTCAGTATAATATTTTTAGTGTTCAGAACCTATAAAAATATCTCAAATAAAATGATCTTGTTGCATGCTTGCATACATTCCCTTATTTTATTTTGTTGAGTTGTGTTGTAGTTTTGAGTGTGTGCTTTTTGCTTGAATATATTGTTGTAGAATTTGAGGAGTGTGATATTGCAACATCAAGGATAGTACCTAGATTTTCTACTAAAAAGGCAAGTGATACTTTGGTCATCAAAAGTCCTATTTTTCTATATTGCATTAGTAATGTTTTTATAGTATGCATGATAGGATTATTATGTATATTTCTATGCTATGATAATCCTATAGTATCTAACTTGGTAGTATTTCCTAAAGATAGGAGACATCGTAAGATTAGAATGCTTAGTCTTGCTATATAGATTCGTGGGTGGAAATCATGATATGATGTCTTATGGAAATATAAGTATTTTTGGACTAATGAAAACAACTGATGTTAATGAAACACCTGGGTGGAAATGGGACTTGTATGGATTATGTTGAGTGGTTACTCAGGGATCATTTCTATGGTTTACCCTGGTGTATCGCACTTGTGGACGGCCACCCAGGAACAAAGAGATTGGAGACGTTCTTGTCGCGAAAGCTTCCAGTGCAGCGACATGGCATATGGGCTCCGCCTTGACCGAGTAAGTTGCGAGAACTCAGCCAGATGGACAGAGGGTGGCAGTGATGATAGGATGGAGCACGTATGTGGTGGTCTGAGGGATTTCTTCTGAAAAGTCTCGTCTCGATGCATATCGAGTCTTGTGGGAAAAGTGCACCACCTATCGAGAGGGTAAAACTAAGTACTTAGTCGTGTCCCCGGTTACGGACAACTTTTTTGAGCATCAAGACAATGAAGCAGGATCAAGAATATCATCATTCTAATTTCTCTAAGTTAAAACTTGTTGGGTGAACAAGGGAAGCACCTGGAGGGTATCTAGAGTGCCAAGTTCGATGAAGTGTTGATGATAAAGAGAAAAACTATTTTATAAAGGATAGTGAAAAGTTACTTTATGCAAAGGCTAGACAGAACTCCACTTAGCCATATATTCATGTAGATGTTAGGTTCTTTATATCAATATGGTGTCACTTGCCAATAAAATTCAAATGTATTAACCCTTGTGGCTATAACTTATCATGTTGCAGGATAACTTGATGATAGTGCAGTTTGATGAGTAGGGATTACGAGTCTGCAACCAACATGTTTGCCTGTGGCACATGCAGATGAAGGACTCCATGCTTTATAGTTATATCTGATGCTTTGTAATAAGATAGCCATATGATCTATGTAAGTTGTAATGAACTATTTTTTATTCCTGGATATGCGATGTAATATGACCTTTGTTTCTTGATATTACATCTTAACTGTGGGTGCTAGCTATTCGATCCAGGGACTAGCACTATAAACACAGGGATTCGAACCTTATCGGGTTCGGTCCGCTACAAAGAGCTTCAGATCCCCCGATATAGGGACGATGGTGGCGGCGGCTACAGATGGTTTCGTGGAATTTTGATCGGATGTCTAGGTTTTTGGCATGGGGGACTTTATAGGCGAAGAGGCGAGGCAGGGGGCCACCAGGGCGGCTGCACCCCCTCCCCCCAGGCGCGGGGGGGGCCCACCCGTGCGGTCAGGAGGTGTGGCCCCTGGTGAGCCTCCTCCGTCTCGTATCTGGCTTCGTGTTGCCCACGGTAAAATATTGAATTTGGATTTTGTCCCATCGAATTCCGGGAATATTGATTTTCTGCCTTTCTGGAACCAAAAACAGAAGAAAACATGGAACTGGCACTGTGGCATCTTTTTAATAGGTTAGTACCATAAAACATATAAAAACACCTTAAAGTATAGACAAAGCAAAGCAAAGTTGATACTAAACAAGCATGGAACATCAAAAATTATAGATACGTTTCCGACGTATCATTTATACTTGACTTTATTCCTTTGTTATTCTCCCGTGATTCAGTATTTTCTTGAATATGGTCGAGAAGATCCCATTTAGCTTCTTCTTTCATACGTGTAAATGATCCAACACAAGAAGCATCTAATAAATCCTTATCACGAAGAGGAAGACTTCAATAGAAGTTCTTATTAATAATATTATTGGGTAACTCATGAATGGGACATTTGAGCATTAGTAACTTCAATCTCCCCCAAGATTGGGCAATACTCTCTCCTTGACTAGGCCAAAAAGTATATATTTGAAACAAATCTTGTAAGACCCCACCTTTTAAGGTAAAGGCCTCTGTGATTGCAATGTTAGTCCCTAGATCGAATTGCTAGCATCCACAGTTTAAGATGAAGTACACAGATACAAAGTCATTATTACATTGTAATATCCAGAGATACATAGTCCTTACAACTCATTATCCCAAGGCTAATACATAGAGTTCACAATACTTAATAAAATAAGTAATGTCTTCATCTTCATGTGCCAGAGGCAAACATATTGAGTGTAGACTCATAACCCTAGTCACCATCATAGTAACCTGCAACATAATAAGTTATAGATACAGAGGTTCAATATATTTGGAATTGTATTGGAAAGTAATACCATAGTAGTATAGTAACATCTAATAACTATATGAATTTGGCTAAGTGTAGTGCAGGCTGGCTTTGCTCAAAATAAGGTTTTTCTTATTAGTTGAAAACACTAAGTTTTTTTTGACAAAAACACCCAAGAAACCACGAATAGACATTGGTGAACCTTTACCCTTGTTCAACCACAAGTTTTAACTTAGATAAATTGGGATGAGGAGTCCTTGATCATTTCAATGTCTTTGATGCTCAAAATATCCGTTACCGGAGACACGGCTAAGTACTTAGGTTTTACCCTCTCGAGAGGTGGTGCACTTTCCCCACAAGACTCTACATGCATTGAGACGAGACTTTTCAGAAGCATTCCCTTAGACCACAATGGACGCGTTCCATCCTATCAACCCTACCACTAACTGTCCATCTGGCTAAGTTCTTGCAACCTATTTGGTCAAGGCAGAGCCCATATGCCATGTGGTTACACTAGAAGCTTCTCAACACTAAACATCTCAAATATCTTTGTTCCTGGGTGGCCATCCACAAGTGTGATACACAAGGTAAACCATAGACATGGGCCTTGTGTAACCACTCAACATAAACCAATATTCCCATTCCACCCAGGTGATTCATTCACATAGTTGTTTTATTAATCAAAAACATAGTCATAGAGTTTGCATAAAATCATAGTATGAATATTCCACCCTTGTTTTATACTAGCTAGGCTAAGCATACTAGTATAAAAAGTTTCTTAACTTAGGTAAAAACTACTAAGACACTATCTATAGGATTTACCATAGCATGGCATATACTTAGAAAAATCCCCATGCAAATCCTACTCAAAATATCACTAGTGCATAGATAAAATAGTAGGACAAAAATATGAAGCATCACTTGCCTTGGTAGTTTGGGGAATAGGAACAATCCTCACAGTCACACTCTCCACAATCACCAAAATCTACACATAAAATTATACCACCAAATTCACATTCAATATAGAAACGAAAATATATATGAATGCATGCAAAATGCATATGAATGATTTGTCACACTTTTAAAAACAAACTAAATAGTACTGAATAGAAAGCATACTTTCTAAGGTCTAAATAAACCAAAATTTCTTTAAAACAATTTTCTAAATAATTTCTATAGCCAAAATAGGCCTACAAATGCTTCTGCATAAAATCCTAAATTTTCATAAGCAAATGGCCAAACCAAGTCCATAGTTGCAAAGAGCTCAATTTTCTAAATCCATTGATATAAAATTTGTATTTTTTGGACAAACAGATCAAAAGTTATTGAATTTACAAGTTTGAATAACTAATAGATCAAAATTCACATTTTAAATCAAAATCAGTGACACGTGGCGTATTCTGATTGGTGCGTACCTCTTCGCGCTGGATCACGCTTCCGTGCCATTATATATAAATAACATCCTGCAGATCAGATCTAAACATACCGATTCGATAAGTGATCTCATCGTAACCACCAGATCCAGATCCGATGGACCAGATCAACTCGACCAGAAACTGGCGGCACGAATGGCTCTGGCGGCGGCGGCGCTACTGCTGGTGACATGCCGACGAGGCTAGAGGGGTAGGGGGTGGTGCTGATGCTTACCGAGCTCGCAGGAAGACGGTGAAGCTCAACATGCACTTGGCTTGGACAGGGGCGCACGAACACGGGCTCAGATGCTCGTCAGAGTTTGACCTAGCGTCGGGTGCTTACTGCCGGAGACAAAGGCGACGACCTGGGCGCAATAGGGCAAACGAAAGGCATTAGAAGCTGCGCAAAGTCACGGCGAACCCAGTCATATGAAGCAGAGGTAAAGGGGCGTGCGGGTTTTACCGGAATTACTCGCCGAAGTTGGACGGCACTTTTGGTGCTTGCAGAGGTTGACGGGGACGGTGACCTAGAGAAAGATTGGACAAGCAGAGGGTATGAGAAGATGCGCGAGAGCAAGAGGATCACGATCGTGTGAACCAGAGGCAGAGGGTATGAGAATATGTTGTTCTTACCGGAATAGCTCGCCGGAGCTGCTCGGTGCTACGGCGATGCGAGTGGAAATTAGGGGAGCCTCGCGGCGCTTGGGGTTTGCAGTGTGAGGGGAAATGGTCGTGGGGCGATGGGGGTTAAGAAGCTGGAGCAGGTGTGATAATCACACGCACATTCATCGCCAATTAATCGAAATCAATCGCGGCAATGAAGGGGGGAAGAAACGGGCGGCGAACTGGTCGCTGCGTGGCATCTGCGGACGATGATGTCGACGTGGCAACGGGGCCACTGTCAGTGAGGGGGTGGGTGCGTGCGCGGGTGAGAACTAGGGCGAGAGAGGGAAATTCTCGGATGGGCTTAGTGGGCTGCTAGGGTTAACTGGGCCAAAATGATTGTTGTTGTTTATTTTTTTCTATTTTTCTTTTTTCCTTTTCCGTTTTGATTTTCTAAATAGAATTTGAATGGCTATTTCAAATTCAAATCAAATCAAATCTTCACCAAACTTTTGTGTGGTGATACTAGTGTCCAAAAGTGTGTCAAACACATCTAAGCACTCAAAATCATTTTGAGGTCATAAAATAAAATAAAACCATGCCCCATATATATAATAAGAAGGGTTTAAATATGATTACATTTAGGGTTATGTTTTGAAGAAAATTATGCAAAGTAATAATGCCATGATGATATGAATGCAATAACATGATTTTGCATTTGATGAAATTTGGGATGTTACAGATCTTTATGAATCTCAGTAGGAGGATAGAATTTAGAATAAAAGAGAGGTATAATTTTCTCCCATTCAATAGATCGGCCATTCTTTAGCAGCTTATACCATTCCTGAGCTCTACCTTTCAATGATAAAGAGAATAGATTTTTCTTAACTTGATCCATTGTAATACCTGCACACTTGAACAACTCGCATAATTCATGTATAAAGAGCAAATAATCACCAATATGGATAGTTCCATCTCCAAAATAGTAGTTATTCATAACATGATCAACAATTTTTGTAGGTATTTTAAAAGGATCCAATTCAGCAAGCGGGGGTTCATCTACTTCCTTAGCAGGGATAGTAGTTTTCCCAAATAGGAAACCAAGTGTGTTATCCATAATGAAATAATATAACAGACAGGAATAAAAACAATACTCACAGTAGAGTTTCCTTTACCAATTTCCACTCTTCAATAGCGCTACACTCCCGGCAACAGTGCCAGAAAATAGTCTTTATGACCCACAAGTATAGGGGTGTATCGTAGTACTTTTGATAAATAAGAGTGTCGAACCCAATGAGGAGCAGAAGGTGTTGACGAGCGGTTTGGATCAAGGATTCACTATAAATACTAGCAAATAGATTTTTACGGGGTTTTGATAATGCAGATAAATAAAGTGCGAGTAAATATAAGATAATAATAATAATTGCAGCAAGTGGCCCAATCCTTTATTCAGCAAATGACAAGCCAGTTGTATTACTTAAGATGACCAAACGTTCTCGAGAACACATGGAAATATTGTCAAGTGCTTTCGTTTCATATAGTCGATTAATCTTCATTGGTTGGATAAGTGTTATGTGGGTGAGACTATGCTAATGAACTACCCCATACTTGTACTAAAACATACTTGTGATTATCACCCTTGCAAGCATCCGCAACTACAAGAAAGTAATTAAGATAAAAAACCTAACCATCACATTAAACTCTGATATCCTACACTCCCTTATGCAATGGGTTCCTAACGATGGTTTAGGTTTCTGTCACTCCGGCAACCCCACAATTAGTAGCCAAATACACAATGCATTCCCCTAGGCCCATAAATGTGAAGTATCATGTAGTCGACGTTCACATGACACCACTAGAAGAATAGCACCACAACTTAAATATCAAAACATTAAATATCACTCAACATAATTCCACTACTAACAACCTGACTTCTCCCATGTCCTCAAGAACTAAACGAACTACTCATGAGAAATCATATGGATCAAGATCAGATATGAAATAATGATAAGTAACAATTTGAACATAAACAATAATCCAATGGTTCCACTTAATAGCATCAACTATAACAAGTAATCAACACCGGGAAAGTTTCCCCTATGAACTATGCAATATTCAAACCAATTGTTACAACGGTATGGCATGGTGGTGATGGTGCTGGTGGAGATGATGAGGATGATGATGATGATCCTGATGAAGCCTAGCTCGATGACGGTGTTGATGGCTATGATCTCCCCTCTCTGGGGAGGAATTTCCTCGGCAGATTTCTGCCTGCCGGAGAGCTCTTTCTCTCTCTGTAGTTTCCGCCCCACAGAGGCGGCAGAATATTTCTTTGATGGCTCCCCGAGTCTTAGGTTTTCAGGGGGTAGATATACGCGAAAGGGCGGCGCCAGAGGTGGACTAGGGTGGCCACACCACCTGGTGGCGCGGCCCAGGGGGGCCCGTGCCTAGGGGTGGTGTGGGCCCCCTATGGCCCATCTCCACTCCATCTTCTGACTTTCTTCGTCTTCTGAAAAATAGGAATTTACGTATATTTTCTGGGATTTTCTGATCTTCGGAAATATTGCATCTGGGCAGCTCTTTTTCCATCAGAATCCTGACTCCGGCAGTTAATTCTCCAAGAATCACCAAACATGTAAAATAGATCAAATAACATAAGTATCTTCTCTAAATATGAAATATATCAATGAATAACAGTAAGTTATGATATAAAATAGTGATGCAAAATGGACGTATCATTGACTCGGACTAATCTTATCCGAGTTAGGCCGACATAGGCCGAGTAAATAAAGTCGAGTGGTAACGGCAAGGCCGACCCGACATATAATGTATGTCGACACGAGCATATGTATGATTCTTATTTGCAGGAACGTTAAGGCCGAGTCATTGAGTAAGCATCCGAATCATGGAAGGGGTGACGATCCTTGATGAGCACACCTCTGACTCTGTTCGTCACCAAACAGGTTGGCGCACCGCCCTGACAATGCTACATGATCACTGTACCAAGTGGGCCAAAGCTGAACGCTGACTGACATTTAAAGTGTCGGGTGACGCCTAAAGGACTGGAGCCTGTGCGACGTAGCACCGCTGGCATGTACCACATCGCTGACTGGGTCCTGGACCAGAGGACAGGACCTATTACCCGGCCCGCAGGGGAAACCCAAATCCCAATCTATAAACCTTATAACCCACGTTGTAACCTAGCCACGCTCACTAGGTATATAAGGAGGGGTAGAGCTAGGGTAAGAGGAGGCTGGTGACTTCTTTTTCCTCTAGTCCACAGTAGAAACTTGGGAAACATCTCAAGGAGCATCTGTAGCCACAACATACAAAGGAATAAGAGATCTGGCTCTGGGCACATCGATTGCCATAGAGTTTGTTCACTATTCTTCATGTGCGGATCTACTGCACTCTCCCTCTTCGGATTCCTCATGCGTCCATATGGCCCCAACTTAAGCCTACCCCAGGCATCTTCCATGACACCACCACGACAATTGGAGCCCACCATGGGGCCAGTAGCGGCGCTTGCTGGAGTGTTCATACGGACGGGAAACATCATAGCTTCCTCAAGCGAGCGCGTCCTCTCTAGCCTTGTCCAGATGTTTGGCACGCTCAACTTCATTAGCGACAACACTGAGTGCTTCCGCACCAGGCCACTACCTAGGGGGTCGCTTCTTCAACTTCGGCGAGCATCAAGTATACATTGCCCTATACGTGGCCTATAAACTTCGGCGAGCATCAAGTATACATTGCCCTATACGTGGCCTATAAACTTCGGCGAGCATCAAGTATACATTGCCCTATACCAGGACACTCTCCCTCTCCAGATTGCTCATTCGCCTATAAAAGATCCAGTATCTCCCATAGTGAATGAGCCAGTATATGATGATGATCCGAACGTAACTCCTAGGCCAGTAAGAATCACAATGTTTTCGCTAGAAAGACCCGAAAACATTTCTACAAGCAGCAGGGCGTGAGAGTTGCAAGATGCCATAGATAAATTGGCTATGCGAATGGCTCCAATAGCTGACCGGCTTAGGATCAGGCCGAGTTAGAGGTAACAAGGCAAAAGATGCTTGAGAAAGCCAAAGATTTGGCTCGCTCCCAGCAAGAGCTAGAAATAACTCCCTGAGAGTATAACTTGGCAAATAGAGTTAAGGGACACAAAACCCGGCTATAAGGTGTGAAAATCAGAGGTGGAAACCTTAATAATGAGATTGCAAGAGATGATGGTTCCAAATCTAGCCCTTCAAGAAGCTAGATGACTGCGGTGAAGCCAAGGTATAACACTGCTGTGGCAAATCTTAGAGCTACAGAGGCGGCAATGGCCGAATACCCAACTTAACGGGTGAGGCAAAGAGAAAGAAACAAGAAGGAGTGAATGAGTTGGTGCGTGCAGTGGGTGAGCTGAATGAAGCCTATTACAGGGCAAACCGGGATGCAGCGGGTGTTTCACAACTGGTTCACTCGGCGGCACCTGTGCCGGCAAGATCAGTCGGCCATGCAGCATCATCCCCGCATGTTGCGTCAAGGAGGCGAGAAGGAAGTTCTACTTCCGGGAGAAATAAACAACTAGTCACTTATGACCCGACAGTGGCTCAAGGCAATGCCGGCCAAGGAAATGTTGCTAGAAGAAATGTCGGCCAAGAAAATGCCGGCCAAGGAAATGTTTCCAGAAGAAACGCCGGCCAAGGAAATGTTGCCAGAAGAAATGTCGGCCAAGAAAATGCAAACCAAGGCAATGCAGGGCAAGGAAATGTGCGGAATGGCAATGCCGGCCAAAATTATCAGCCGCAACCTTAGCGCAATCATCACTTAGCGGGAGGGGGAAATGCACCTCCACAGCAGCAACAAGGGCAAGCACCTCGGCCGCATCAATGTGCTAGGCAAATGGTACAGCAACAAGCAGACCCAAATTCCTATAGGTATAATGATGGTTACTTGGCAATGATCAACTTCGGGAATTAGATACCAGACCATTTGTATAACACACTAGGATCTCGGATGGGGAACAGAAACCTCTAGCCAGATGATGCAAGATTGAAACTATATAGGATTAAAATGGAAGAACTCGGGGAGGCACAAGGTTCGCCGGGTCCATCGTGTTTCGAACAAAGATCATGAGAGAATCTCCTATGCCAAATTTTTTGTTAGGAAGGGGCACCACACGAGGCAATATTACTCATATATTAGTCATGGTAGACAAATTTAATAAGTGGATAGAGGTAAAGCGTATCAAAAAATATGATGAAAAAATAGCCGTAACATTCTTAAAGGACATAATCCTAAGATATGGCTATCCTCACAGTATAATACTCCTTCCGTACTTGGGCTTATGGCGTCTAAAAATTGCACACTTATTTAGGCAAGAGTTCCATGGAGAGAAAATACAGAGTCCTTCCCGTCTTTCCCCTAGATGCACACGCACATTAATTTCTCCCCGCATGCCTTGCTCGCCTTTTTTGTCGCTCCCAGCCACGGTCACTGTCTTTCTCCTCCCCCTCTTTATTCTCTCTTAGCAACCACGCCCATCAATGGAGATGCGATCCTTGGCAGGATTTTTTGCCCAATCATAGAGACACCAGATGATCATCCATTGGGGAAGTACGTTGTGTCACGGATCACTCCAAAATTCTTCGATGGAGATCAAGATTAGAGGTTCAGATCTTGGCGGCATGGAAAGGGCGCCTGCCCCTCTCTCCAAAAAATTGAGCTCCTATAAGATCCTGGCACCATGGGCGCCCACTTCTTCACCTTATTGATATGGTTCTTGTTCTGATTCTCCCTATGTTCTTCGGCATGGCAGGCGTCGACTTGAACCAGCCAATCGATTGCGATGACCTTAAAGACATCGATGGCGAAGCCCAGGAACTTTCTAGAGATTTATTCTTTGAGCCATACAACGACGAAGGTAAATTTTCTTGAGTAATTCCCTTCTATTTTTCATGTGTTTGATGATTCAGTTCTTATGGGTTTTCTTTTTTGCAGATGAGGGGATCTATGATGAACACGAATGGAAGATGATGGACATGGATTCGATTGTGGAGGGAAACGGCGGAGGACAAGGAACTCCCGTCCTCACCGGTCTCCGATCACCCCATAGATGGAACGCAGGAGGCTCGAGCAGTGGTGGGCGTGGTCGTCGCCCGCAGTTTGTGGACGATCCAAGCACAGCTGGAGCTGGTCGTAGCCCGCAACACTTGGAAAACGCGAGCGGCGACGGAGCTCGCCACAACCTGCAGTTCATGGGAGATGCCAGCAGCGAAGGAGGTGGTCGTGACCTTGAGTTCACGGGAGATACCAGCGGCGACGGAGGTGTGCATGGCCAAGTCGACGACGAGTCTGAGCTCGTTCGTCACCCTCTCTTCGATGATGTCTTCATGTTCACGAGCCTGTCCATCGGTGGACAAGGCCGTCTTGGTCTATCTGGTCGTGGCCATGGTAGCTGTCTGCCATTCATAGGATCTTCAACGCACGGTGGTTGCGGACGAGAGGAAGCTGCATTGCACGATGGTCACGAACGTGGGCCAGCTGCTGGGTGCAGTGGCCACGGAGGAGGGAGAGCTGCAGGACGCGGTGCTCATGGAAGTGGTACTGGAGCAGGGCGTCTTCGAGTCCCTCCATCACCGCAACAGCGTCTTCGAGTCCTTCTATCACCGTAGGGACATGTCGTGCTTCATCCATCGCCGGAGCAAATCCAGTATCAATGGTTTCGAGCCATGCATCAAACGTGTTTTGCAAATCCAACAACCATTGCATACAAACGTATGTTATCATATGCAACTTTTCCATGAACTTATAGGGAAAATAAAACCATGTTAGAGTTCCAAACTGACATGCATATTCAATTTGTGCTGCTCCATGAACATGATGTCAGTGTCGACCTCAACCCTGAAGTCCTCGATAGCGGCTTGGGCTATTCCGTTGGGCATTGATAACACCCAAGTGCAGGGGATCACCGTAGTTCCTCTCAATGTGGAAGTAGGGTATCAATCTGTAGGATAAAGAAGGAAAAGCTATCTATTCTCTACAACTAAAGTGTCACAAGTTTTAGTTGATTATGCACTAAACAAGTTTTAAGGAATAAGATGGTTGTTCTAATGACTGAAAGTTTAATGTAACAATACAAGAATATCAATGTACAATCCTCTTCAATGGAAGAGGACAAGACAAGGGTTTACTTTTATAGGAATAATGGACATGGGTCACTTAATCCTCTTTTCTCCATCTATGGTGATTATCATGTTATGAATAGTAAAGTTACATACAATTTTCATGTTTTAATGGTACTTTTATGGTGGCTACATGTCATAAAACACATAGGTGAAAGAAGTACTCCTTTGTGTTGCTAGGTCACCCTTGCAATAAGGCTAGCATTTGGTTTTTGTCACACCACACATCATAATTCTCCCTTTTTACCCCTAGATAAAGGATGTTGGGTTGCATTGCTATCACTACAGATGCCGCTGTCACTCGGCCACCCATTACCTACATATATCATACTTATGAATGGAAAACATTCTAAACACTAGTGCAATGATTCATATGTTGTGATATCTTGTGAGTATTATCACATCTCTCTCATCTACCCCCACTTGGTGGTGTCAATCAACTCATGATATGGATAAACAAGACATTATGTATAGATATAAACCATTACATGCATCATGGAATATCCCCAAAGTATGACAAACCATAAAAGATCCAACAAAACGATAAATGAATAACAAGTACTATCTCATAGCACAATATCCACCATAGGAATTACATAGATAGATCCATACTCATGCAAGGCACATCATATGGACTTCAACAATGATCATACATGGAGATATTAGGTCAAGTTACCACCATAAACCCAAATTCCAGGGGGTGGACTAGTCCCCTCTCATCATGGAGAGTGATGAGGAGGCGTTGGTGAAGGAGGAGAGGCGGCCGGAGGCAATTTCGGCAGTGGTTCCCCCTCCAATCTTCCTCCGACAGCGGCCAACAGACTCTCTATTCTTGGTGTTTTGTATCCTCGCCTCCTATTTGTCGAGGAAATCTGCCCTAGGGTATATATAGTCGTTATTAGGTCAATACAAGTCGGTTCCCGAAATATTGAGGTGAATTAGACGGTCGAGGGGAAAAACACCCTGGAGGGCAAGCCCTCCCCATTCCTGGGCATGCCCTCTGGGATTTCTCCCAGCCCGTTGGGCTCCTGATGTCCTCCTTTGGACTGCTGGATGCCTCTCTAAATTTGTGAACTATGGCCTCTGACCTTGCCCCTTTTGGAGTCCCATAGCTCCTGGAATCGCAAAAATAATAACAGAAGGTGTTTTCTGCCAAACAGTACAAAACAGAGTTATAACCAAAATGAAGGGGATTATTGTTGGGGATATACTTTCCAGGTATACCCACAGGACTCGCTGACCAGGGTGGCACACCAACGGGTTAGAGCTTTGCTTCACGGGCGTCCCAGTCAGAGAAAGAGGAGGAGCCAGTTCCGGCTACGACAAGGCCCAAAAGAGTTACTGACTTAGGCCTGTAGTATTACTTGTAGTCCATGCTGTACATAGTTACCGACTCTGTAACATAGCCGGAAAGGTCTCTCCCTGTGACCCTAGGCCCTGGTGACTATATAAACCGGCCCTATGGGAGCCTTTAGGGCAACAACTCAATAGACAACCACAACCAACTCGCATAGGCGAACCTCTTTTCTAATCCATTGTAACATCCGGCTTACGCCGATATATTACTGGGTTGCTAGCAGGAGTAGGATCCAATCACCGCAGTCAGATCTGAACCTGGGTAAACTTGTGCTCACCTCTCCTGGAACATCCGACATCTCACACCCCATCCTTCCAATGCCACTAGGACCCCCTATGGTGTACTTGTCAACAATCCGACGACAGTTGGCGCCCACCATGGGGTTGGTGACCTTTGGAGCATCGTTCCAGGCGGAATCTGCGCGTGCAGGAATCGGCAAAACAATCGCCATGGGTCGCGTGGTCTACGCTAGTGATGTCCCTCTCATCCTTCTCGATGAGACTTGGATTCCGGATTCTAAACCCGTGACGACCTACACAATCATGTCAATCGGCGAGATCGATATTTATCTCGGTTTGGCTGATCCCGCCCAACCCACCCTAGAGGTGATGACCATGGCGGAAGAAAAATCCAGATCTACTTTGTCCGCAGAGGCGGAAGAGTTCAGGGTCTTGGAGAAAATCAAACCCAACCAACCTACTCCCGTAGTGGAAGAAGAGGTGGAAGAAGAAGTCATATCCGATCTCTCCAGCGAGATCGGATACACTGACGAGGAGTACATCCTCTACGGATCCAGTTTTGCTGACGTCGAAGCGGAAACCAAGTTATACAAATACCTCAAGAACATGAACTATAAGAAGCACTGTTTCGTGTACCACATAAGCACTGGATCCGACTCTGTCGATGCTGGAGCTGGTAGCGACTCGGTCCTAGACGCAATCGAAGAAAACACCGACTTACCCGGCTCCCTAGCGGAGTCAATCACGTCGCAGGAACTTCGAGACATCGATAAGGAGATAGAGGAGTAGGAGCAAGAGCACGTCTCCAGACAAACGCCAGGTGAGTCGGAAACTCCCCCTAGTCCATATGATAGCATGGATGAAAGCTACACCTAGCAAGATGACATGGATACCGGAGATTCCTCCGAGGTCTACAAACCTACTGTCAACACCCGGATTTTTAATCACACATGCCTGTTATGCCATACATCACAATCCCAGGATTACCATTTTTGCGAGACATAACATATTTGGATATCACACTACATCATCCATTACAAACCATACATAAGGTCTTACACAAATAAGGATCTCATGATCCAATTCTTAATACAATTCAAGCAGCAGAATAACGTAATAGTAACGATAGCGTAGGCGAAGCTTCATCTTCAGGGTCACAGGCAATGCTGACGATGGGAGATGATCCTAGTTGTCTTAACCTTCCAGCGGTCCATCATCCTGATACTCCTCTTCATAGTCTGGCCACGGGAATAGCCAGGGACAAAGCCATGAGTACTATTTAAGTACTCGCAAACTAATACGAACAAGTTAAGGGAGTTTTTGTAGTAGGATACTAAGCTCTAGGGTTGTTTTGCAAAAAGCCAGATTTACCTCTACTAAGTTCACAAGCAAAGAAAAACTAGTTGAAAGTTTTATAACACCTAAGTGGGAATTTGAATTTCATATCACAACTCTGTTGTGGTCAAGTCAAAGTCACAATTCATTTCACGAGTCATTTTGAAAACAATCTGATGGGGAACAGTATGGCCACTCCAACTGTCCATAACCGTGGACGCGGCTATTCGAATAGTTTGACACTCTCCAGAGATTGTACACTTTCACCACAACATTCGATACATCCGTCAAGAACAAATCCTGAATTCACCAGACTCAGTATGCGGATAATCAATCCTAACCTTTCAATTACACGCCCTAGTATAGGCACCTCTCCTGTGAGTTTGGCCTCCCAACCATGACTGTAAGGTTCCCAACCTTTAATAAGGTAGAGATCCCTGTGTTTACAATGCTAGTCCCTGGATCAATAGCTAGCATCCACAGCTAAGATGTAATATCAAGAAACAAAGGTCATAATACAACTTTATAACCAGGAATAACATAATTTATTACATCTTACATAGCTCATTTGGCTATCTCATTACAATGTAGCAGAATATAACAATAGCATGGGGTCCTTCATCTTCAAAGTGCCACAGGCAGACATGTTGGTTGTAGACTTGTAATCCTAATCATTAAACTTCACTAAAATCAAACAAACCTGCAACATAACAAGTTACATCCACAAGGGTCAATACATTTGAATTGTATTGGCAAGTGATACTATGGTAGTATAGTGGAGTCTATCATCTATATGCATTTGGCTAAGTGGAGCTTAGGCTTGCTTTGCTCAAAATAGATTTTCCTTATCCTTTGAAAACACTAAGTTTTTGCTTGACAAAAATCACCCAAGGAACCACCAATAGAAATTGGTGAACCTTAAACCCTTGTTCAACCACAAGTTTTTAACTTAGAAATTGGGATGAGGAGATTCTTGATAGCTTCCATGTCTTGATGCTCAAATTGTCCTTTACCAGGGACATGGCTAAGTACTTAGATTTTTCACTCTGCGGAGGTGGTGCACTTTCCCCACAAGACTTGGTTTCACCAAGACAAGATCTTTCAGAAGACTTCCCTTAGACCAGAATGGACGCGTTCCAACCTATCATTCCCCTACCACCAACTGTCCATTTGGCTAAGTTCTTGCAACCTATATGATCCAGGCAGAGCCCATAATGCCAACTGGCTGCACTTGAACCTTCTCGACATTTGACATCTGAAATCTCTTTGTTCCTGGGTGGCCATCCACAAGTGAGACACCAAGTTTTCCCCAGCATACTGGACTTGGTGATGCCCAAGTCTTCCCCAGCATACTGGACTTGCATGACCACTCAACAAAAACCATTCTTTCCATTCCACCCAGGTGATTCATTCACTTATTTGTTTTATTAAACAAAACACAAGTCCTCAGACTTAGAAATTTTTCCATAGTATGCATATATATTCCACCCTTGTTTTCTATTAGCTAAGCTAAGCATGATGGTAGTAGGAATCTTAATTTAGGAAAATTCCACTAAGGTTTCATCTACTAGGATTTCCCATAGCATGGTTTATACTTAGCAAAAATTCAATGCAAGTCTTACTTAGAAATATCACTAATGCATAGTGAAAATAATGGGACAAAAGTATAAAGCATCACTTGCCTTTTTGGTAGAGAGTATAAGTTCACTTCCTTGTTCTTTGCAATGTTCACTCACTTCAAATCACTACAATTCAATCAAGCAAACAATATTTCAATCTACCATTCAAGCAATTCATCACATAAAATAATAGTGACAAGACAATGCATGCAAGCATGCTAAAGATTGTTTTATTTGTAAAAGTGGTTTCTAATGGTTCATAAACATTTGAAAACACCTAATGGTCATTTTATAAAGTGGCAAAATCATTTGTATATAAGATCTTACTTCATAAACCATTTTTAGATCAAGTCATTATTTCATGTGGTGTAGAAATGCTTTTAATAAGGCAAAATTCTATAGTTTTCACAAAATATGTTTTCAAACCATATAACCTTGTGTTTAGGTCCAGAGAGTTTATTTCCAAAACATTTCTCAAAGGTTTTCTTCTGAAACCATTTTTAATAATTAAACCATGTTTTTATTTGACTAGAAATGGTTTTAATCAAAGATTTATTCTTTTGCTTCACCAAATACATTTTTGAAACCACAATTTGTTTCCTATGGTCAGTAGGTTCAAAACACACCATTTGCCAAAGATTTTATCCTCAAAATCATTTTGGAATAAATTTTATATTCTAAACATGCATACACAAGTTTCTGTAAAAACAAACAATTTAACGGAAGCTTTTTACTAAACAAAGTACATGGTTGGCTAGGGCTTGTCTTTATGAATCCATTGATATAAAATTTGCAAAATTTGGACGTGTGGTTTGAAAGTTATGAATTTTTCAAATTGGCACATCTAATAGAACACAATTTCTATTTTAAATCATCTCTGGCCACGTGTCGAGTTCTAATTCGCCTGTACCGGTTCGGTTGGATCGACAGACAGCAGCCGTTAGATCTAAAGTGGATCGTGCGACACAGGGGCAAGCGTACCTCTTCGCTCAGTCAATCTATCGTGGCCACGCGATTAAGATCCTACGGCTACCAGGCGCTTGCCAGGAACTGGCGGCGCTGACAGCGGCTGCGCGGCGGCGCGGCTCTGGCAATGACCTTGCCGGCGATACAGGAAGCTAGGGATAGAGGGCAAGGGCTCACCGAGTTCGCCGAAGCTTGGGGAAGCTCAATGTGGTACTGGCTAGCAAGGGAGCGCACGAGGATGGCCTTAATCGCTCACCGGAGTTGTGTTGTGCCTCGGGTGCGCGCGGTCGTCGTCGGGGACGTCGCTGTAGAGCACGGGAGAGGGAAAAGATGATCCTATTAGACGCGTGGGAAAGCAGGGAGCTCGGGAGCATCAAAGAGAGAGGGCATCGCAGCCAGAGACTACCTGTGGAGCTCGTCGGAGTTGGAGCAGACGGCGGCGATGCTCAGGCGTGGTTGTTGCCGAGCATAAGGGGCACGCGCGGATGATCTAGAGCTATTGGTAGATGCGCAAGAGAGTGGGGATCATGCTCGTGGGGGTTAGAGGCAGAGGGGAGGTACGGCTTGGTCGGAATCGAGAAAGAAAGCTTATCGGAGCCGCGAGGTTGCAAAGAAAATCTAGGACGGCCTGATGGCTCTACTCGTGTGATGTTTGAGGGGAATGAAGGAGGGGAGGGAGGTAGTTAAGTGGGAGTAATCGCGGAGAGGAATTACTGGCGCGTTTATGCCAATTCATTCGCAATCAACGCCGACAGAAATAGTAGAGGGCAAGGTCAGCGGCGGGTGAGAACGAAGGGGCTGGCGGTGGGACCGTTTCGTCAGCGAAGAGAGACAGAGAAGGTGGGGTCCATGCGTCGGTGACTGAGCGGGTGAGTTTGCTGGTTCGAATCGTTTTTCTGTGAGGAGGAGAGGAACTGGGCTGGACTGGGCCAGGTGGGCTTAGCTAGGCTGGTTCGACCTTGTTCCTTTTTTTATACTGCTTCGTTTTTCTTTTTCTATTTCCAGTTTTGTTTTTATTTGTTTAATTAATTCAAACACTCACTTGAATTCAACCTTTGCCAGATTTTTGTGTAGGTTTAAATATTGATTAGTAGCACATTCTGATGTCAATTTTGTAATAAAGTTTTATTCCTTTTTGGGTCTTTTTTAATTATTAAAGTAGGTCCTTGTATTAAAACAAATAGGTTTTAATAATATTTCAAACACCATTTAAATTCTTTAAACTTTCCAAAACTTTTTAGTAGGTTTTTATTTGATTGTTTGGGTGTCAAATAATTCATCTTGAATTATTTGGAAAGCTTTTAATATGATTCATAAATCATTTGAATTGGGTTTATTTTAATTCCAATGGATTTAAATATGGTTTTAATTCCCTAATTTTTATTTGGAGGTTTTCTTTAATCTTAACTAGGTTGAATTAAACAACTTTTATTTCACTTGGGTAAATTCCAAAATACTATTTTCTCATGCATTGTATAATTATTCTTATTAAAGATTTGTCTTTATTAAAAATAAGGATAGAATAGTTAATGCCATTTTTATTTTATTTTGGAAATTCTTTATCCTTTTATTTTATTTGGATTTGGATTATATTCATTCCATTTGCTTATGGATTAGGCCAAGATTTATTTTGGTCTTTAAATATTCCTTATTTAATATTCCTTTCTTCATCTTATAAAATTCATATCTTTTTATTTATAGATCCAAACTTGGTGATTCCAATTTATAAAATCTTGTTTAACATTTGTTTATCCTTTTAAATATATTTAGGATTATTTGCTCACCATTTGGTATGGATTTTAGATAAGTGCTTTATTAGCTTTGGGAATTCAATTCCTTTATCTTATTAAATTCATAAGATTTTATCTATGGTTCCTAATTAAGTGAAACCAATTTATATGATCTTATAATATTTCTATTTGTCTTTCTTGATCTTTTGTAAATGTTTGTTGACAAGTTTTTATATGGATCAAATCCATAGGCTTGGAGATAACTTGGAAATGATTTTATTCCATTAGGGTTTTGGGTTTGGATTTATTTTCGAAGTGTTTAAATTTCAAGATACATTCATTGAGGAATGTATTTCTCTTGATTTGGATTTTGTTAGATTAAAACTTTAATTAGAGTTTGTTCAAGATGGGATTTTAAGTTTCCATTTAGAAACAAAAGTTTCTTTTCACCCTAAAATTCAACAATAATTTATTTTATTTATTTATTTTTCACATTACAAGATTTGGAAAATCTTGGGATGTGACAATGACCAACTGTCATCTTGGGTACTTCATGGGTGGACAATCTTCACAAGGTAGCCTCAGCTCAGACCATGGCTGTGAGGGAACCTATACTAAGGTATATAAATTTCTAGTCAAGCCCTACCGAAATTTCGGGTATTGTGCTTGTACGATAAAATTGGAATGGTATCGCATCCAGACAACCATCTGTTTTATAAAGGGCTAAGGATCATGCCTTAACATTTTCATCATCAAAATCATCTGGTGTTCGGAAACACATGTCAAAACATTTCAGTAGAATGAGTCATCATTCTAAGGTTTTCATAACCATTTTCACCAAGTATTCCCATCTAAAGTTGATCAAGTTTTATACTTAGCACTAGCATCTACAAGTGGTGGTAAATCCTAATGAGGGGTGGTACACCATTGGAGATTTGCTAAGTTCAATCTCATGCCTTAGGATGACATCAAGATTATCTAACTTAGGCCAAATTTTATGCTCTTTATGCTACCTTCCAATATTCTTCTAGTCTCTACAATTCACTATGTAAACTCTAAGAGAAAGCTTTGATAAAGAAATAAAGTATAAAGCTTGCAAGTAAAACTAGGATTG
Source organism: Avena sativa (assembly GCA_916181665.1). Classification (NCBI taxonomy): domain Eukaryota; kingdom Viridiplantae; phylum Streptophyta; class Magnoliopsida; order Poales; family Poaceae; genus Avena; species Avena sativa. The sequence continues at coordinate 116,909,144 of OV702281.1, forward strand.
GGTTATCAAGTGGATATGATCACATATGCTTAAGGCATATAGTGGTCATGGTAACAAGAAAGTATTAGCTTGCATAGGTGAACTTGTGTAGTAATGCTTGCATAAGTAGGGTATCTTGCAAGTGTTAGCTTGCCTTGTGCAGAATAGTGGTTGAAGTTCTCCTCGACTTCCTCCTCGTATCCTTGGTCGGTACTAGCGTCTATAAATAAATACGAGGTACACAATCACCAAACAATACTTAACTATTTTCAATCATCACACAAAGGTGCACTATAGATGATCTAGCATCATCACTAACATTACAAGGATTAAAGCATTTGTCTTATTTATTTTAATTTGAAAAAAGTAATTTCTACTCATTGAAAAACTACTTAATATTTAATATTCTCCAACTCAAACATGGGATCATGTTGACACATGTCATCACCACATATTTCAATACATTGGAATGTGATTTAAAGTGTGTCACAATTTAATAAGGTTTAACCTTTTTATTTTAACTAAATAAAGTGACTTGAAATGCCTATGTGGCATTCTTTTATTACTTGAACATTATTTCTGCAAGTAAACCCATATGTTTTTATATATTCGGAAAGGTAGGATCAAATGTGATTTTTCAGAGTTGGAATCAACTCAAAAGCTTTTATGGTTGAATTTTGAAAAATGTTTGAATGCAGAAAAGCTTTGGCCTTGTTCTTTTTACCATGGTTGATCCACATATCCAAATGATTTGAATCCAACGGGTTTGGATTAAGCATTTCAGTACCTTTCTAGCAAAATTGATTTCATGCATTTTGGTTCTGTGAATCGAGCTAGGTTGGTTTTTGAATATAGGTACAGAACTGTGTTTGAAATTAAAAGAATAAAGCTTAATTTGAATTGTTGGGTGGCGCAGGATGTTTTACTGGGCCGGCCCATTACACACAGCGTGTACGCGGGCTGGTTAAGTGGCTGTCCCCATGCGTCAGTAAGACTGGGAGGGGCGAAGCGGTATGGGGTGATCTAGGCCGCACGATCTAAATCTAATCGAACGGCTACGGCTCATCGTCCATATCGGGCAGCGCCGGTGAGACAGAACCCTAACGCGGCAGGTGGGGGCGTGGGAGGCTCACCGGGGCTCAGGCGAGGGTCGGCGACAGGGGCGAACAACGAAGTCGACGACGGCGGTTCTCCTGGTACTGGCAGCTCCTCCTGGGGCGGCTCCAATCGACGGCTCCCTTCTTCTCTAGCAGCGGCGGGCTCCGGCCAAATTCTGGCGATGCGCTGCTCGCCTTGCTCCTGGAGTGAGGTGGGGTGGTTCTGGGTGAGAGGGGAGTGAACTGGTGTGGCGAATATGAGCGGTGGAGGCCCCTATTTATAGTGGCGAGAGGGGACCGACGGGCGCGGGCTGAGCTCGTCGTGGTCGACGGCACATGCAGCTATCGGCATGGGCGACGGTAGGGGGCGGTGCTATGTTCCCTGGCGAAGCTCAACGGTGCGGTGGCAAGGCGTGGGGCGGTGCTGATCGGTCGGAATGCTTCGACGCTCTGGGCGGGTCTGACGGAGGTATTAATGGCGCACTGCGCCCGTGGTCCGCGAGGCGGCGAACGGGCATGTCTGGCGGGGTGCTGGGGTGCTGGCGATCATCCCTGCAAGCGGCGAGGGAGGCACGCGGTCTGTGGGTGTTGGTCGAGTGTGGCGCACGGGTGCGCTCTCGGCATGGTCGCAGAGAGTTTTGGCATGGGCATGGCATGTGGTCCAGGGGCTGGCATTGCTCGGGGCTGGGACAGAGAGTGGCGGTGGATGGTGTTGCATGTCCGAGACAAGGTTGGCGAGGCTAGTGTGGCTGCTAGCTCACTAGCGACAATGGGTGGCAAGTTTGCTATCGGCATGCTCACCATTGATGGCTAGGCTTGCTTACAGTGGTGCTAAAGATAGTTAAAGGGGCTAGATGATCTACTAAGGGCTAGTTGCAACCAGAGAGGGAACAAGTTAGGCCAATTTTACTGCACACTATATTGTTTGTTGTTTGTTCGATTTGAATCTGCAAGGTGTTTGATGAAATGTCCGCAAGAACTTTAAATTTTAATTTTTAATTCAAACTTTGTGGGTTTGTTAGGACATGCTAGGGAGTGTCTGGTTAGTTGGATTAGTCAAGGGGCACTGTTTTGTTTGGGTTTTGAAAATGGGTGATCTTCACATATGAATAACATTCAATTTTGAATTGTGATTTGAATGGGGTTGCCAAATGGTTCTGCAAGTTTGAAAGGTGGTCCTTGATTCACTTTTACTAGTTTTATCAAGGGGTGAAAAGAATTGGGAAAGTTCCTGTTTGAAATCGTGGACTAGAAACACTCAAAGTGACCTAGTGAACAAGATTGGCAAAAATGACCATTTGCTTTATTTGGTTTGTTTTTGATTTTCACTTTATTTGTTTCTATTTGGAAATGTTCTAGATGATGTTATAATTGTCTTTAAACAATTTTTTGCTAATTATATTAATCACACAAGTCCATTCATGCAATTGTCAAATCATTTCATTCACACATGCATTCATATGATTTTAATTAATCAAAGTTTTTGTTAACCCTAATTTTGGTGATTAGAGTTTGATGATCCTTGTTTTATATTTTTGGGATGTTACAAACCTTCCACCCTTAAACAAAATCTCGTCCCAAGATTTAAAAAGGACGAAAAAGATTACCTAGGATTTAAAGAGATCGGGAAACTTCGTCCTGATGTGATCTTCGCGCTCCTAGGTATCTTCTTCTTCAGTGTGGTTGCTCCACTGAATCTTGAGAAACTGGATGCTTCGGGTCCTGGTGGTCCTGAAAGCTTCTTCCAATATACGGATGGGTACTTTTGGATAGGTCAGGTCATCATTGATTTCTATGGTCCGGTGATCAATATTCTTCAAAACTTTAGTCTTCTCCGGAACTTCGAGGAATTTGCGAAGTAACGATATATGGAAGACATTGTGCACGGCTGACATTTCTTCTGGCAGATCCAATTGATATGATACTTCTCCTCGACGATTCAAAATCTTGAAGGGTCCGATATATCTGGGGGCTAACTTTCCTTTCAGCTAAAAACGCTGCATTCCTTTCAATGGTGACACTTTAAGATACACAAAATCTCCGATATTGAAAGCGAGGTCTTGACGTCTCTTGTCGGCGTAACTCTTCTGTCTTGACTGGGTGGTCATGAGGTTCTCACGAATCTTGTGAACTTTCTCTTCTGCTTCTCATAGGATATCGGGTCCGAAAATCTGACTCTCTCCTACTTCCGACCAATTCAAAGGGGTGTGACATTTCCTTCCATACATAAACTCAAATGGGGCCATTTGAAGACTTGCTTCATAACTGTTGTTGTAAGAAAATTCTACGAAAGGTAGACAGTCTTCCCATTTAGATCCATAGTCTAGCACACATGCTCTCAACATATCTTAGATTATTTGAATTACTCGCTCCGTTTGTACATCAGTCTGAGGGTGATACACTGTGCTGAAATCTAGTCGGGTTCATAAACCTTCTTGGACTTTCTTCCAGAATCTCGAGGTAAACTGAGTTCCTCGATTCGATAGGATGTTCTTGGGGACTCCGTGCAAACTGGCGATTCTAGCGATGTATAACTCCGCTAGCTTCAAACTTTGGTATGTGGTCTTGACTGGTAAGAAATGGGCAACTTTGGACAATTTATCAACTATGACCCAGATAGAGTCATTTCCCCTACTAGAAGTAGGTAATCCGGTGATAAAGTCCATTCCAACTAAATCCCATTTCCATTCCGGAATCTGTAGAGGTTGATATAGTCCAGCGGGTCTTTGGTGTCCCTCCTTGACTCACTGACATATATCACACTTGGCGATATAGCTTACGATTTCTCTCTTCATCTTATGCCACCAAAATTGTTCCTTCAAATCCTCATACATCTTCATTCCTCCGGGGTGGATAGAATAAAGAGTATCATGGGCCTCTTTCAAAATCACTTCTTTCAATTCTGAATCTGCGGGTACACAAAGGCGTCCTTTGTACCACTGAACTCCTTCTTCGTCTTCGGTGAATCCGGGTACTTTGCATGTACCGATACGACGCTTGATTCCGTCGATACTAGCATTTATTTCTGCGCCTCTTCGATCTGACTGATCAAAGTGGGTTGAAGTTCTATGCTAGCCAAAAATCCTTCACTTACTAATTCCATTCGGAAATCTTCCATCTCTTTGTGCAAACTTGGTTGCTCCTTCAAAATCATGGAGTTCAAGCGGCACGGCAATCTGCTCAGGGCATCTACTACCACATTGGCTTTACCGGGGTGATAGTGAATGTCCAGATCATAATCTTTGATTAGCTCGATCCATCTTCTCTGTCTCATATTCAGCTCCTTCTGAGTGAATATATACTTCAGGCTCTTGTGATCCGAGTAAATCTCATAACGGTTTCCCATCAGGTAATGCCTCCATGTCTTCAGGGCTAGAACTACGGCTGCGAGTTCGAGGTCATGGGTTGGGTAGTTTTTTTCATGCTTCTTCAGTTGGCGAGATAGATACAATATAACTTTTCCTTCTTGCATTAGCACACATCATAGACCGATCTTGGATGCGTCACAATACACGTCGAAGGGCTTTGTGATATCCGGCATGATCAAGATGGGGGCTGAAATCAATCTTCTCTTGACTTCTTGAAAACTCGCTTCACATTTGTCCGTCCATTCAAACTTCTTGTCCTTCTTCAGCAATTGGTTCATGGGTCTGGCGATATCAAGAATCTTTCTATGAACTTGCGGTAGTATCCCGCTAATCCGAGAAAGGCACGAACTTGGGTTTGAGTGGTTCGGGCTTGCCAATCTTCGACATCTTTCACCTTTGCAGGGTAAACGGCAATGCCTTCGGCTGATATGATATGTCCGAGGAATCCTACCTCCTGTAACCAGAATTCACATTTGCGAAACTTGGCATACAACGGATGCTCTCTAAGGGTTCCAAGAATGGCCCTTAGGTGTAGCTCATGTTCTTCTTCTGATTTGGAATAAATCAGAATGTCATCGATGAAAACAACGACAAACTTATCCAGGAAGTCCATAAAAATCTTATTCATGAGATTCATGAAATAAGCGGGGGCATTGGTTAATCCAAAAGACATGACAGTATACTCGTATAATCCATATCTAGTGGTATAGGCAGTCTTTGGAATATCCTCTGCGAATCTTGAGTTGATGATAGCCAGTTCTAAGATCAATCTTAGAAAACACTTTGGCACCAGTCAACTGGTCAAACAAATCTTCTATCTTCGGCAACGGGTACTTGTTTTTTATAGTGACATCATTCAACTTCCGGTAATCCGTACACAAACGATTACCTCCATATTTCTTGTCCACAAACAAGACAAGTGATCTCCATGGTGATGCACTTGGTTGAATCAATCCAATTTCCAGCATGGCATCGAGTTGCTTCTTCAGTTCTTCTAGTTCAGACGGGTTCATACTATATGGTCTCTGGGCTATGGGTCCGGTTCCAGGGATTAGTTCAATGATAAACTCGATATCCCGATTTGGGGGCATACCGGGGAAAACGTCTGGAAATACATCGGGGTATTCACAGACTTCCGGACTTGGTCAATGGTGGGCTGGGCTATACTCTTGTTGCACTTGAATTGACAAGGCAAGGTTTCAGATACATGCTCGACTGATACTCCGGCTGTACTAGTCATGGTTATGGCTTTCTTGGCACAGTCAATTAATCTTTTATGTTTGGACATCCAATCCATTCCTAGTACTACTTCCAAACCTTTAGTTTCGAGTACTATTAGATTAGCATCAAAATCTATGCCCTGAATTCGGATAGAGACAGCTTTGCAAATTTTCCTAGCTTTGGTGGTTGAACCGGTGATTTGAACAATCATAACATGCTTCAATTTGGTTGGTTGAATCTTACTAGTGCATGCAAATTCTTTAGTGACAAATGAGGGCGATGCTCCAGAATCAAACAACACTCTTGCAAGTACTGAGTTAACGGAAAACATACCCAGCACGACGTCTGGCGCTTCCTAGGCTTCTTCAGCATGCATGAGAAAGAGACGGCCGTTGCGGTTGAGCGAATTCATTGGGGAAAACCTTCTTCCGGGCTGAACACGACGCTGCTGCTGAGCTGGTGCATTTGCATTGGGGGCGGCGGCATTCTTCTTGGGGCACTCATTGGAGTAGTGACCCTTGGTTCCGCATTCATAACAAGTCACTTGCGACTTGTCCTTTGCTGCAACAGGCACAAAATTGCTTCCAGTCCTTGGGGCAGTGTTGGTGTTGGTGGATGCATTGTTGTTGTTGAACTTGGGTGGTGCACGGTTGAAATTGCTAGAGTTGCCTGGGTTGTTGTGGTTTCCTCCGGGCCTTGGGTTTCCACGGTTGGGATAGGTCGGACGGTTCATAGGGGGTATGTTGGTTCTCGGGGCAAATCCTAGAGATGGGTTGGGGTGATACTTTGGGGTATGATGGGTTCTGGGCTGATGTATCATGCGGAGCTTGCGGTTCTCATTGGCTTGGTTGATCTTTCCTTCCATCTGAATGGTAGAGTCGACTAGGGCTTCAATATCAGAAAAGGGGATATTGACTAACATCGCCTGCATCTCATCGTGCAGACCGTTCAGGAATCTCTTTCTTCTTGGCTTTAGTGTCGATCTCATCCGGGGCATACCTAGATAATGACAAGAATTTGTCACAGTATTCCACTATGGTCATCCTTCCTTGCTTCAGTTCTCTGAACTCATCTCTCATCCTCTTGATTAAACCCGGTGGCACATGGGTTCTGCTGAACTTGACCTTGAATTCCTCCCAAGTCATCATCTGACCTCCGGTCATTGCACGAACGTTGTTCCACCATGCTCTTACATCTCCGGCTAGATAGTGGGTGGCGAACAGAACTTTCTCGTTAGCTTCCACTCCTGCGACTTCCAGATTGTTCTCCATTGTTTGCAGCCAATCATCTGCATCTAGGGGTTCCTCTGACTTAGTGAAAACAGGTGGATTGGTGTTCTGGAAATTCTTGAGCCTAGATCCATGGTTGTCCTGATTTCCTTGGCCTTGATTGTTGTTGGCCATCTGAGCTATGTGTTGAAGGATGGCTATGTTGGCTTGACGTTCAGCTCTTTCAGCTTCGCGGTCAGAAACCAACATTTGCAAGATCTGCAACATCGGGTCCGGGGATGAACCGCTTCCTCCGCGAGGCATCTGAAGATTTAGATAGATCATGAGAAAAGAGGGAAATTTCTAAGGTTCAGAGGTTGTTGAAAAGTTTTTTTAAAAGTTTGACTCCGATTTTTTTTGCAACTTGCTTTTCATTCATTCTTTCATAGCACATGATACAACACAAACCACAACAAAGAAAAACAGATGGTTTTAAGAACCATTCTAGAATCTACGATACAGTGGGACCGAATACAATTCACTAACGCTAGTGCTCAAGTGCTACTACTCCTTGGAGTCAGTGTACTCATCATCATCCTCATCATCATCATCATCATCATCATCATCATCGATGAAGGTGAAATCATCCTCATCAGTGAAGAATTCCATGGCCTGATCCTCCAGAAAGTCATCATCATCGCTGAGATAGGAGTAGGGGTCTCCACGAAGGTCTTCTCCGGAATTCTCCCTTTCCTCCAACTGCATGTCTCTCTTGTAGATGGTCTCCTCCAAATCCGTGATCCGGTGACGAAGACGGGCAATGATGTGCTCCTTCTTGTCGAGCTGACGGCGACGAGACTTGCGATCCTTCACTAACATGGCGAGGGTCTGATCCTTCTTCTTGGCGATGGTGTACTTGTGGTTGGCGTAGGCACGGGCATTGTCCAACTCCTTCTGATGATCGTACATCATGAAGCTGAGGTGGTCCACTTGACTCTTCAGCTCGGGATGATGTGGGGCCTCTAGTGGCTGTCCCATAACATCACGCCTTGGGTAGAACTCAAAACGGGTACTCTTGATCTGATTGATACCTGCCCACACAGACGGGCAAGAGCTTCCTGCATTGCCCTAGCCAGTCTATCGAGTCAGTTGTTTTCTCTTAAGGTGAATTGAATTCCCTCGGCAGTGGGAGGTTCAATCTTCTCTTGGAGACTTGCAACAACTAACCACTGCAGCTCTTCTCCTTCCTGATCATTGAGCTGAGCTCTGAAGAACTCGGGGTGCGGACGCTCCAGAAGTTCCGAAAGCTAGTCCGAGTCACGCTCAAATATGAGGTCTCCTCCATTCCCCAACTAATAAAACTTGTTGTACTTCACATCCATCTATAAGAATATAGGATGAGTAAGTTAGTAGAGTGATCAAGTGTGTCAAATTTTATGTATTTTGCAATAATTTTTGAGGAAAATGAATTTTCATGAAAGAATCCAAGTGATAAGAATGAGAATAAGTTTTTTGTAAATACTCCTTTCCTTTGGTTTTGAAACTAAGTTTTTGATTCAAACGTCCATTCTAACAAGGGTCTTCTATGGTCAGGATTGCTCTGATACCAACTTGTCAACAACCGGATTTTTAATCCCAGATGCATGTGATGCCATACATCGCAATCCCAGGATTACCATTTTTGCGAGACATAACAGATTTGGATATCACAGAACATCATCCATTACAAACCATACATAAGGTCTTACACAAATAAGGATCTCATGATCCAGTTCTTAATACAATTCAAGAAGCGGAATAACGTAATAGTAACGATAGCGTAGGCGAAGCTTCATCTTCAGGGTCACAGGCAATGCCGACGATGGGAGATGATCCTAGTTGTCGTAACCTTCCTGCGGTCCGTCATCCTGATACTACTCTTCATAGTCTGGCCATGGGAATAGACAGGGACAAAGCCATGAGTACTCTTTAAGTACTCGCAAACTAATACTAACAAGTTAAGGGGGGTTTTGTAGTAGGATACTAAGCTCTAGGGTTGTTTTGCAAAAAGCCATATTTACCTCTACTAAGATCAGAAGCAAAGAAAAACTAGTTGAAAGTTTTATAACACCTAAGTGGGAATTTGAATTTCATATCACAACTCTGTTGTGGTCAAGTCAAAGTCACAATTCATTTCACGAGTCATTTTGAAAACAATCTGACGGGGAACAGTATGGCCACTCCAACTGTCCATAACCGCAGACGCGGCTATTCGAATAGTTTGACACTCTGCAAAGATTGTACACTTTCACCACAACATTCGATACATCCGTTAGGAACAAATCCTGAATTCACCATACACAGTATGCGGATAATCAATCATAACCTTTCAATTACACGCCATAGTATAGGGCACCTCTCCTATGATTTTGGCCTCCCAACCATGACCAACTGTCATCTTGGGTACTGCACAGGTGGACAATCTTAACAAGGTAGCCTCAGCTCAGACCTTGGTCGCGAGGGAACCCATACTAAGGTATATAAATTTCTAGTCAAGCCCTACCCAAATTTCGGGTATTATGGTTGTACGATAAAATGGGAATGGTATCGCATCCAGAAAACCATCAGTTTTATAAAGGGCTAAAGCTCATACCTTAACATTTTCATCATCAAAATCATCTGGTGTTCGGAAACACATGTCAAAACATTTCAGTAGAATGACTCATTATTCTAAGGTTTTCATAACCATTTTCACCAAGTATTCCCATCTAAAGTTGATCAAGTTTTATACTTAGCACTAGCATCTACAAGTGGTGGTAAATCCTAATGAGGGGTGGTACACCATTGGAGATTTGCTAAGTTCAATCTCGTGCCTTAGGATGACATCAAGATTATCTAACTTAGGCCAAATTTTATGCTCTTTATGCTACCTTCCAATATTCTTCTAGTATCTACAATTCACTATGTAAACTCTAAGAGAAAGCTTTGATAAAGAAATAAAGTATAAAGCTTGCAAGTAAAACTAGGATTGGGTTATCAAGTGGATATGATCACATATGCTTAAGGCATATAGTGGTCATGGTAACAAGCAAGTATTAGGTTGCATAGGTCAACTTGTGTAGTAATGCTTGCATAAGTAGGGTATCTTGCAAGTGTTAGCTTGCCTTGTGCAGAGCAGTGGTTGAAGTTCTCCTCGGCTTCCTCCTCATAGTATCCTCCTTCCTCCTCGTATCCTTGGTCGGTACTAGCGTCTATAAATAAATACGAGATACACAATCACCAAACAATACTTAACTATTTTCAATCATCACACAAAGGTGCACTATAGATGATCTAGCATCATCACTAACATTACAAGGATTAAAGCATTTGTCTTATTTATTTTAATTTGAGAAAAGTAATTTCTACTCATTGAAAAACTACTTAAGATTTAATATTCTCCAACTCAAACATGGGATCATGTTGACACATGTCATCACCACATATTTTAGTACATGGGAATGTGATTTAAAGTGGTGTCACAATTTAATAAGGTTTAACATTTTTATTTTAACTAAATAAAGTGACTAGAAATGCCTATGTGGCATCCTTTTTATTACTTGAACATTATTTATGCAACTAAACCCATATGTTTTCATATATTCTGAAGGTAGGATCAAATGCGATTTTTGAGAGTTGGAATCAACTCAAAAACTTTTATGGTTGAATTTTGAAAAATGTTTGAATGCAGAAAAGCTTCTGCCTTGTTCTTTTTACCAGGGTTTATCCACATATCCAAATGATTTGAATCCAACGGGCTTGGATTAAGAATTTCAATACCTTTCTAGCAAAATTAATTTCATGCATTTTGGTTCAGTGAATCGAGCTTGGTTGATTTTTGAATATAGGTATAGAACTGTGTTTGAAATTAAAAGAATAAAGCTTAATTTGAATTGTTGGGTGGCGCGGGATCTTTTACTGGGCCAGCCCATGATACATAGCGCGTACACGGGTTGGTTAAGTGGCTGTCCCCACGCGTTAGTGAGACGGGGAGGGGCGAAGCGGTACGGGGTGATCTAGGCCTCATGATCTAAATCTAATCGAACGGCTACGGCTCATCGTCCATGTCGGGCAACGCCAGCGAGACAGAACCCTAACGCGGTAGGTGGGGGTCGTGGGAGGCTCACCGGGGCTCAGGCGAGGGTCGGCGACGGTGGTGAATGATGAAGTCAACGACGGCGGTTCTCCTGGTGCTGGCAGCTCCTCCTGGGGCGGCTCCAATCGACGGCTCCCTTCTTCTCTAGCAGTGGCGGGCTCCGGCCAAATTCCGGTGATGCGCTGCTCGCCTTGCTCCGGGAGTGAGGTAGGGTGGTTCTGGGTGAGAGGGGAGTGAACTGGTGTGGCGAATATGAGCGATGGAGGCCTCTATTTATATTGGCGAGAGGGGACCGACGGGAGCGGGCTGAGCTCGTCGTGGTCGATGGCACAGGAAGCTATCGGCATGGGCGACGGTAGGGGCGGTTCTATGTTCCCTGGCGAAGCTCAACGGCGCGGTGGCGAGGCGTGGGGCGGTGCTAATCGGTCGGAATGCTTCGACGCTCTAGGCGGGTCCGACGGAGGTTTTGATGGTGCACATCGGCGAACGGGCATGTCTGGCGGGGTGCTAGGATGCTAGCGATCATCCTTGCAAGCGGCAAGGGCGGCGCGCGGTCTGTGGGTGCTGGTCGAGTGTGGCGCACGAGAGCGCTCTCGGCATGGTCGCAGAGAGGTTTGGCATGGGCGTGGCATGTGGTCCAGGGGCTGGCATTGCTCGGGGCTGGGACAGAGAGTGGCGGTGGACGATGCTGCATGTCCCAGACAAGGTTGGTGAGGCTAGTGTGGCTGCTAGCTCGCTGGCGACAATGGGGTGGCAAGTTTGCTCTTGGCATGCTCACCATTGATGGCTAGGCTTGCTTACAGTGGTGCTAAAGATAGTTAAAGGGGCTAGATGATCTACTAAGGGCTAGTTGCAATTAGAGAGGGAACAAGTTAGGCCAATTTTACTGCACACTATATTGTTTGTTGTTTGTTCGATTTGAATCTGCAAGGTGTTTGATGAAATGGCCACAAGAACTTTAAATTTGAATTTTTAATTCAAAATTTGAGGGTTTGCTAGGAACATGCTAGGGAGTGTCTGGTTAGTTGGATTACTCAAGGGGCACTGGTTTGGTTGGGTTTTGAAAATGGGTGATCTTCACATATGAATAACATTCAATTTTGAATTGTGATTTGAATGGGGTTGCCAAAAGGTTCTGCAAGTTTGAAAGGTGGTCCTTGATTCAATTTTACTAGTTCTATCAAGGGGTGAAAAGAATTGGGAAAGTTTCTGTTTGAAATCTTGGACTAGAAACACACAAAGTGACCTAGTGAACAAGATTGGCAAAAATGACCATTTGCTTTATTTGGTTTGTTTTTGATTTTCTCTTTATTTGTTTCTATTTGGAAATGTTCTAGATGATGTTATAATTGTCTTTAAACCATTTATTACTAATTAGATTAATCACACAAGCCCATTCATGCAATTGTCAAATCATTTCATTCACACATGCATTCATATGATTTTAATTAATCAAAGTTTTTGTTAACCCTAATTTTAGTGATTAGAGTTTGATGATCCTTGTTTTATATTTTTCGGATGTTACAACTACCATGACGGAAAGTACCGACGGAAGTGTATCCCCCGGTATCGGACCAAAAGCCGGCTTTGCCACTGGTACACAATTTAAGGCTACTGTGAGGTCAAAGAAGAAGAACAAGAACAAGAATCCGACTCCGGCAGAGCCGGACGTCGAAGAAACCAACGAAGAAAAAGTTGATGAAGAGATCGAGATGGAGAATCAGGACGGAGATCCAATTAGTCCCACCCTGATCGATCCTCCTGTGGATGGAAACGTTGTCACCAAGGGTGCACGTGAAATTTACGGAGATGCTCTCACAATTCCAATCCCAACGACTTCGGATCTTACGCTGGAGGAGCTGGAGAAAAGGGCTGAGGACCTGGAAAAGCATCGCTTGTTTTTACTTGAAGAGGCTGCACGCCTCGTCGAGATGAGACAGTAGTTAGACAGTGATCCTGCTAGATATCAGTCAGATTTCAAGCGACATCCAAACAAAACAAGGGGAGGTCCGTTTCTTGCAAACAAGAATCTGGATATCCACAAAGATCTATTCGATGGAAAAGATGGCAAGAAGATCCGAGTCTACAACACGCTGGTGGAAAATGCTGCTGCAGCTTGAGCCATCCTCGCCAACAATCCGTCTCCGTAGCAGGTCTAGCAGTGCGTTTTTTTGCTGGACAAAGGATTAAAGCAGCAGAAAACGGCCGCATCATTTAGTGGCAAGCTGGCCTCAAAGTCCGAGTTTTGCCACACTGGCACTGACCAAAGCGCTGACGTAAGGCTCCGCAGGGATACGTCTCAGCGCTATCGTCCCCATGGAGAAGAAGAAAATTCCAAGACCAGCTCCAACAGCCACTCTCGCCGGACGGCACGTGACTGGGCAAGAGTTATTCCGGCTGCGGCCAAAGACGCCATCAGGGCAATGGTTCCCCATCAGGACCATCGTCGGCAAAACAATCACTATAGAGAAGATCCGGAAACACGCCGATAGAAAGAGGAGCAAGATCGGCTAACGATGCCACCACCGAGCCGTCCGGCTGGCAACGCCGGACGAAGAGATGATCCGGGTCGTCCTGAATCTATTAGGGACGATGCCCGAAGAAACAGGCATTGGAGTCAGCATAATGAGGCTCCACCGCCACCACCAAGAAACCCAGCCGGAAATAATCCACCAGGGCCACAATCGTCTCCCAACAGCGACCATGAAGGATCACGTCATATCCACGGAAGCTGCAGGGGTGGAGGCGGCAATGGTGAGAGAAGAAGCAGAAATCCGACTCCACCGTGCAGAAGCCGCGAGCCTCCAAGGCACAAATCTCTCTCGCCAAACGACGCTCGCCATCGCATCGAATAAAACATAGAAACGCGGTGATCCGAGGAAGAGGATGTGTACGTAGGACCCAAGTGCTTTGGTCCACGTATACGTTAGACAAAATTTCCATTGACTTTGGGATCGCCAAACATATTCAGCCCTATGACGGTGCAGCTCGGCCAGATACTTGGCTCCAGGATTTTTTCCAGGCTTGCTGCATCGCCAAAGGAGGAAACAGACTGGTTGCAGTCCGGTAACTCCCACTTATGTTCAGGAAGACGGCTGGATCATGGCTCAATGAACTTCCAGAGAATTCAATTCATAACTAGTATGATATGCATAGTGCGTTCTTTTCAACCTTTGAGGAAACATACAGGAGGCCCTGCATAGTCGGAGACTTGCAGCGTTGCACCCAAAGACCCGGAGAAACTTGCCGGGATTACCTTGGACGATGGATCGATACGAAGAACTCCTACGAAGGAGTAAATGAGCAAACTGCGATAGAAGCTTTTATTGCAGGACTTCTAGTCGGACTTTTACGTCACAGGCTGAAGTGTGACCACGTCATAGATTTGGGAGAAATGATAGAGACAGCAAGCAAATATGCTGACGCCGATGATGATTCAGAAGGGCTGCTAAATATTCTTTCTAATGCCAATGCGACGAAACAGCCAAAACAAACTCAGAAGCGCAAGAACACCTCAGACAAAAAACCGGCTCCGGACAACGCAGATGTCAATGCAATGTTCGGATCTGGAGGACGAGGAGGGCGTGGAGGCAGCCGTGGTAGAGGCTGAGGAACTTACCGAATCCAGGGCAGAGGATACCAACAACCCAGAAGAACCTATACCTGTGCTGACATTGCCAATAATCCCTGTGTCCACCACTTGGATAGTAACGGAGAATCTACCCATACAAATTCCGAGTGTCATTTCAATGACGACATCAAGAAAGACAAATCCGCTGGCTACAGAGCCAAGTGACGAAAAGGAAAGAAAAATTCCGAGAAAGGAAAGGAGCCCAAGGAAGATTCCGACATGGAAAAGGCGGAAGCCGCCGCAGAACCCAAGCCGGATGGAAAAAAGACTTTTTCGACTAAGAAAGACACATACGTCTGCTTCCTTGGATCCCAACCAGCTAAGGACAAAAAGGCGGTTATTCATAAGCTCAATGCCATGGTTCCGGCTGTCCCCCAATTCCTGGACTAGTCAGAGGTGACTATCACCTTTGATCGTTCAGATCACCCGAGGAAAACACATCGTCGGGGAAAGTATCATCTGGTCGTCAATCCTCTTATTGATGGCTATGAGTTCTCAAAAACACTCATGGACGATGGGAGCAGTATCAATATCCTCTACATCGAGACACTCCGCCGCATGAAGCTACACGAGAGCCAGTTGAGTTACAGCAGTGTAACTTTCCATGGCATTGTACCAGGAAGACAAGCAAATTCTCTAGGTGAGATTACTCTGGACGTGACATTTGGAACCTGAGATAATTACCGGACCGAGCCCCTCTCCTTTGAGGTGGTACCGTTCAAAAGTGCTTACCACGCCATCTTCGGACGTCTGGCTTACTAGGCGTTCATGGCCCATCCCTGTTACATCTACAACATGATTAAACTTCCACGTCCAAAGGGCATAATCATCGTACGAGGAAATCCGAGGAAGGCGCGAGAGTGCGAGTGTCACATCCCAAAATTTTCCAAATTTTGAAATGTGAAAAATAAATAAACAAAAGAAATAATTGTTGAAATTTAGGGTGAAAGAATCTTTTTGGTTTCTAAATGGAAACATCAAAACCCTTCTTGAACAAATTTGAATGAAAAGGGTTTTCAACAAAATTTCAATCAAGTGAAATGCATTCATCAATGAATGTATCTTGAAATTTAAACACTTGGGAAAATAAACCAAAACCCTAAAACCCTAATGGAATAAATCATTTCCAAGATCTCTCTAAGACTATGGATTTGTTCCATATAAAAAAATTCAGCAAAAAACATTTATAAATGATCAAAAATGATAAACAAAAATATTATAAGATCGTAGAAATTAGTTTCATTTAATTTGGAGCCATGGATAAAAACTTAGGATTTTTCATAAGATAAAAGGAAATATTTTCCAAAGCTAATAAAGCTCCTAACTCAAATCCATACCAAATTATGAGCAAAATAATCCTAAAAGGATTTAAAAATATAAACAAATATTAAATAAAATTATACAAATTAGAATCACCAATTTTGGAACTACAAATAAAAAGATATGGATTTTATAAGATAAAGAAAGAAACAAATAAATAAGGAATACTTAAAGGACAAATTAAATCTTGCCCAAATCCATAAACAAATGAAAAGTTATTGAATAATAAAAAGGAGTAAAATATTATTTAAATAAAATCATATGGATTAAACCATATTCAATATTATTTAAATAAAGACAAATTGCCTAAAACTAAATAATAAATCCCAAGAAAATTATTTAGAAGACAATTTAAAACTTGAATTAAATCCATAAGAAAATGGAATAAAGATAATCCAAATAAAATAAGGGAATAAAGATTATTGGAATAAAAAATTATATGGACTTGAACCATATTTGATTGGAATAAAGATAAAATCCCTAATATAAATGATTAATCAAATCTTGGAAAAATAATAAATGAAATAGCCAAAGTGGATTAAAAACTTATCTAATTAACTTAAAAAGAATAAAAGAATTCTTTGAATAAAATTTATATGGGTTTAAAACCATATTTGATTTTATTTGAATCAAGACAAATGCGCAATTTAAATGACTATTAAATAATATTAAAATGTTTTAAATAATTCAAAGTGATTAAAACAGATTATTTGAATAAATAATATGGTTTGGTAACATATTTAAATCCAATTTAAATAAAGACAAATGTCTAATTTAAATAAATAATAAATCATAAAAGAACAGAATAAAATATTCTAAAATGGAGTTTAAAATACATTGTTAAACAGTATAAGAATATACTGAAATTTTGGAAAAAGTTTGAAAAAGAAATCTGTATTCAAATGAATGTTTGAATTGAAAACACAAAATCAGAAAAGAAAAAGAAACCAGAAGGAAAAAAATAGGAAAAGAGACAGCCCACTAACCCTACCCCAGACCAGGCCCAACTTGGCCCAGCAGCCCACCCGGCAGCCCCTCGCGTGAAACGTTTTTCTCACCCGCGCGTCTACCCCTCAACCCACTGACCGCGAGACCCACCGTACCTCCTCACCTCGCTGACCACCAGGTCCCACCGCCAACTCACCATCGTCTTCAACCCGCGCGACCAGTTCCTCCCCAATAACTTCGTCGTTTCTGCGTTGATTCGCGGATTAAATTTGATTAACTGCGCCCGTAGTCTCGCCCTGTGACCACGCCCTCTTAAGCTCATGTCTCCCCTCTCTCTTTCCCCTCAGTCGCCAGCTCCTCTCCGTCCCAGGGCTGCTTGAATTTCTTGCTACAACCCCATTGACTCTGACAAGGTCCAGTGCGAATTCCTGCAATGTCGACCCTCCCCTTGCCCCCTGGACCACACGAGACTGATCAGCAGCCCCATACGCATCCTCCCTCTAGCCCGCGCATTCCCCAGAGCATCGGCAACAACATCGAGTGAGCGCCACCGTTTTCGGCTTCAACTTCGTCGAGCTCCCATGGTAATTTCTGACCGCGCCTCCCCCTCTCTTTGACGTTGGCACCTTCGCCTCTCTCTTGCGTGTCTAACGCCGCCCTCATTTAGTCATCCAATGGCTTGTAGCTTTGTCTCCGACAAGACCTGAGCGCACCCACGATAGCAGGAACTCCGGCGAGCGATTATCGTCAACTCCGTGCGCCCCCTTCCCTGCGACAACCATGTTGAGTATCAGCAACATGCTGCAAACCCGGTGAGCCATCTCATCGTCTCCCTCGCTTCCTGTAATCGCCGCAATGCTGTAGCCAGAGCGTCGCCGCCGCACGCCGTCGCCAAGCGCCGCCAGTTAGTGGCCGCTTGCTCATCAACCGTTAGATCCAGATCCAGTGGCGTAGATATATGACTTATCGAAGCGGTATAGAGAGTTCTATGCCATGCGATGTTAAGTAGATCCAACACCCCACGATGATCGATCCGTGCGAACCGGTATGGACCAATAAGGTTATGACGCGTGGCCCAGTTTCTATTTTAAAAACCAGATTAGATCTATTAGTTGTTTGAATTTGTAAAATCTATAACTTTTGATCCACACGTCCAAAATTTGCAAATTTTATATCATTGGAATCAGGAAAAAGAAACCTTTGCAACCATGCCCTTATTTTAGATTTTTTCTTCTGGAAAATAGGGTGTTTTTTCAGAAACATTTCTAGGCCTATTTTGAGTATAAAAATTATTCTAGAAATGATTTTTTAGTAAAATCTTTTGCAAATGGTTTTTTTTTGAACCTACTAACCATAAAAACAAAATTTTGGATTTAAAAGTTTATTCTGTGACACTAAGGAATTATTCGTTTGAATAAAGGCATTTCTATTAAAACAAAAATATTTGTTATGATTTATATATGATTTTTGATGTAAAACCTTTTGCAAATGGTTTGATTTAAACTCCCTGACCCTAAACACTAAGTTTTGGATTTAAATATGTATTTGATTAACCCTAGAAAATTATTACTTTGATTAAAGGCATTTCTAGTAAAATAAAATGTTGCTTTGACTTAAAAATGATTTTTGGGTGAAAACTCTTGTAAATTGAATTTGCTTTAAACACTTTGATCCTAAACACTAACATTGTGTTTAAAAACATATTTGGCTAACTCTACAAAATATTACTTTGATTTAAATCATTCTAGCAAAACAAAAATGATTTAAATGGCCTATTTTCACTAACTTGTTTTTAAATGGTTTTGCCACTTTTATAAATGACCAACACGTGTTTTAAAATGTTTATAGCCTATTAGAAACCACCTTTCCAAATAAAACAATCTTTTGCATGCTTACATGCATTGTTTTGTTTTCTTTATTTTATGTGATGAATTGTTTGAATGCTAGTTTTGAATTTGTACCTTGCTTGATTGAATTGTAGTGAACCTTGAAGAGTGTGACAATTACAAGATCAAGGAGTGAACCTATATTCTCTACTAAAAAGGAAAGTGGTGCTTCATACATTTCGTCCTATTATTTTCACTATGCATTAGTGATATTTTGAGTAGGACTTGCATGAAATTTTTACTAAGTATGCTATGCCTTGGGAAATCCTAGTAAATGATGCCTTAGTAGAATTTTCCCTAATTTAAGATCCCTACTACTATCATTCTTAGCTTAGCTAGTAGAAAACAAGGGTGGATTATGTGGGTGGAATGGTGTGAATGGTTTGTGTTGAGTGGTTACCTAGGGCCCCATATTCATGGCCTACCCTAGTGTATCTCACTTGTGGAAAGCCACCCAGGAACAAAGAGATTTGACATGTCAAATGTTGAGAAGCTTCTAGTGCAACCACATGGCATTATGGGCTCTGCCTAGATCATATAGGTTGCAATAACTTAGCCAGATGGACAGAAGGTGGTAGGGGTGATAGGATGGAGCGCGTCCATTTGGCCTAAGGGAAGGCTTCTGAAAGATCTCGTCTCGATGCATGTCGAGTCTTATGGGGAAAGTGCACCACCTCTCTCGAGAGTAAAATCTAAGTACTTAGCCGTGTCCCCGGCAATGGACAATTTGAGCATCAAGACATGGAAGCTATCAAGGATATCCTCATCCCAATTTCTAAGTTAAAAACTTATGGTTGAACAAGGGTTTAAGGATCACCAATATCTATTGGTAGATGCCTTGGGTGATTTGACAAACAAAAACTTAGTGTTTTCAACTTATAAGGAAAACCTTATTTTGAGAAAAAGCAAGCCTTAGCTACACTTAGCCAAATGCATATAGATGATAGATACCACTATTCCACCATAGTATCACTTGCCAATACAATTCAAATGTATTGACCCTTGTGGCTGTAACTTATTATGTTGCAGGTTTGTTTGATGTTAGTGAAGTGTGTTGAATAGGATTACAAGTCTACAACCTACATGATTGCCTATGGAACTTCGAAGATGAAGGACTCCATGCTATATAGTTATTTATGCTGCATTGTAATGAGATAGCCAAATGAGCTATGTAAGATGTAATGAATTATTTTATTCCTTGTTATAAAGTTGTATTATGACCTTTGTTTTTTGATATTACATCTTAAATTGTGGATGCTAGCTATTGATCCAGGGACTAGCATTGTAATCACAAGCACCTTTACCTTTATAAAGGTGGGGTCTTACAGCGATGAAGGATCTGTTGCCTTCGCCGAAGCCGTGCTACACGCCCAGGAGTACCAGGAGATCAAGAAGACCATCAATTCATTTGAGATGCCCACTATGAAGAACGAGGTGCTGAAACCAAGTTTGCAGTTCAAGGCGTCGGAAGAGACGAAGAAGACGTCGCTGAAGGAAGATGATCCCTCCAAGACGATGAACATAGGGGTAGGCTTAGGCCACGCATAGGAAAGCACGCTCGTCGAGTTCCTCAAAGCTAATAGTGACATCTTCGCATGGCAGCCATCTAACATGACTGGAGTACCTAGGGAACTTGTCGAGCACTCTCTTAATGTGTACCCAGACGCTAAACCCGTCAGACAATCCTTACAACAGTTTGGTGATGAAAAGCACAAAGCAATAGCCAAGGAATTAGCCCGCTTAGAGATAGCGGATTTCATAACAGAGGTCATCCATACAGATTGGGTGGAAAATCCTGTACTCGTCCCTAAAAAGGACACCATTGATTTAAGGATGTGTGTTGATTATACCGCTTTGAACAAGGCATGCCCAAAAGATCCATTTCCTTTGCCAAGAATATATCACGTTATCGACTCAACGGCAGGGTCGGAATTACTCTGTTTTCTCGACGCATATTCCGAATATCACCAAATACCAATGAAAAAGTCGGATCAAATTAAGACATCTATCGTCACTCCTTTCGGAACCTTCTGCTGCAAAACTATGCCTTTTGGCTTAAAGAACGCATGAGCAACATATCAACGTACCATGCAACGTTGTCTCAACGACCAAATCGGACGCAACGTCCACGTATACATAGACGACATAGCAGTTATGGCCAAAAGAAGGAAACTTTAATTCCCAACTTGGATGAAAATTTTGCTAGTCTATGAAAATTCAACATGATGCTAAATCCGAAGAAGTGTTTCTTTGGAATTCCAGCCGGAAAATTGCTAGGTTTCATCATCTCCGAGCGAGGCATAGAGGTGAACCGGGACAAAATCAAGGCTATCTTAAACATTACCAGGCCGACTCGCCTGAAGTAAGTACATCGCCTCAATGGTTGCATTGCAGCGGTGAGTCGGTTCGTCAGCCGGCTCAGTGAAAGAGCCGCACCTTTGTATAAACTCTTGAATAAAACCGACAAATTTGTCTGGACCCCAGAAGCCGAAACTGCACTACAAAGTTTGAAAGATCTACTTTCAAATCCACCACTTCTCGCAGCGCCAGAATCTCAGAAACCTATGTTACTCTACATTGCAGCAACCAACAAGGTCATAAGTGTGGTGACAGTAGTTGAGCGCGAGGAAGAAGGCCACGAGCATAAGGTGCAACGGCCAACTTATTATCTAAGTGAGGTCCTGAAAGAATCAAAACAACGGTATCCACATCATCAAAAGCTAGCCTATGGAGTGTTCTTTGCATCCATAAAGCTATGCCACTATTTTCAAGAGCACAAGATCACTGTAGTGAGCACGGCTCCTCTACAAGACATAATCAACAATCGCGACGCCACACGACGTGTCGCAAAGTGGGGAATAGAGCTTGCAGCTTTCGACATTGAGTACTGTAGAGGTCCCAACCTGATAAGGTAGAGATATCGGTGTTTACAATGCTAGTCCCTGGATCAATAGCTAGCATCAACAGTTTAAGATGTAATATCAAGAAACAAAGGTCAAAGTACAACTTTATAACCAGGAATAAAATAATTCATTACATCTTACATATCTCATTTGCCTATCTCATTACGATGCAACAGAAATAACTATATAGCATGGAGTCCTTCATCTTCAAAGTGCCACAGGCATTCATGTTGGTTGTAGACTTGTAATCCTATTCAACACACTTCACTAACATCAAATAAACCTACAACATAATAAGTTATAGCCACAAGTCTCAATACATTTGAATTGTATTGGCAAGTAATACTATGGTAGAATAGTGGTATCTATCATCTATATGCATTTGGGTAAGTGGAGCATAGGCTTGCTTTGCTCAAAATAAGGTTTTCCTTATAAGATGAAAACACTAAGTTTTTGTTTGGCAAAAACTCCCAAGGAACCACCAATAGACATTGGTGAATCTTTACCCTTGTTCAACCACAATTTTTTAACTTAGAAATTGGGATGAGGAGATCCTTGATAGCTTCCATGTTTTGATGCTCAAATTTGTCCATTTTCGGGGACACGGCTAAGTTCTTATATTCTTCCTTCTCGAGAGGCGGTGCACTTTCCCCACAAGACTCGACATGCATCGAGACAAGATCTTTCAGAAGCCTTCCCTTAGACCAAAATGGACGCGCTCCAAACCTATCACCCCCTACCACCAACTGTCCATTTGGCTAAGTTATTGCAACCTTGTGATATCTTGTGAGTATTATCACATCTCTCTCATCTACCCCCACTTAGCGGTGTCAATCACCTCATGACATGGATAAACAGGGCATTATTTATAGATCTAAACCATTACGTGCATCATAGAATATCCCCAAAGTATGACAAACCATACAAGATCCAACAAAGCGGTAAATGAATAACAAGTAATATCTCATAACACAATATCCACCATAGGAATTACATAGATAGATTCATACTCATGCAAGGCACATCATATGGACTTAAAAACTGATCATACATGGAGATATTAGATCAAGTTACCACCATAAACCCAAAGTACATGGGGTGGAATAATCCCCTCTCATCATAGAGAGTGATGAGGAAGCGTAGGTGAAGGAGGAGAGGCGACTGGAGGCGATTTCAACAGTAGTTCCCCCTCAAATCTTCCTCCGACGGTGGCCAGCTGACTCTCTGTTTTTGGTGTTTTCTATCTCCCCCTCCTCTTTGTCGAGGACGACTGCCCCAGGGTATATATAGTCGTTTTTAGGTCAAAACAAGTCGGTGCCCAAAAGATTGAGGAGAATCGGACGACCAAGGGGCAAAACACCCTGGAGGGCGCGCCCCCTTACTGGGCATGCCCTCTGTGCTTTCTCCAGCCTCTTCGGCTCCTAATGTCCTCCTTTGGCCTATTGGATGCGTCTCAAAATTTGTGAACCGTGGCCTCTGGCCTTTCCATTTTGGAGTCTCATCGCTCCTGGAATCGCAAAAATACTAACAGAAGGTGTTCGCTGCCAAATAGTGCAAAACAAAGTTATAACTAAAATTAAAGGGATTATTGGTAAATCCCAAAAAATCAATGTAAAACATGGATATAACATTATATATGATGCAAATATGTGGGTAAACATGTAAACAAACTACAAAGTTCATGTATGCATTTTACATGCATCGGGCATCTCCAGGCGCAGGCCACCATCGCCCTAAACCCTAGGCAGGGTTCTGCCACGATCCCGCCATCCCACTTCCACCACACAATCCACCAAAGTCACCAGCGCAAATCAACACCATCGCATGCGCCATGAACGCCGCCGCCAGAGCCCTCAACGTCGCCGCCATGGTCTCCATGGGTGCCTCACGAAGAAGAACGGTGGGAGATGAGGTGTGGGATTAAAGGGGGAGATCTTCTATACCAGGGATCCATCATCTATAGGGATTGGGTGCCGGCGGTGGTGAATTGCAACGCAGGTATCGAGGGGACGGGATGAGCGTGCGTGTAGGAGTCGAGGAAACGGGGAGACGATCATAGGGGCAAGATTGGAAAGTTAGTGATGCCCACGTCCCACACCTTAAGTGCTGAGGAAAAACCAGAAATTTTTAGACGACGTAAGCCCTGGTATGGAGGGAGTAACAAACAATGGAAAAAAACTTTGCCGAAGGAGCATTCACTCGATTCTGTATGGAGAAAAGAGTAAGACTCGATGTTGCATCAGTTGCTCACCCAGAATCAAATGGGAAAGTTGAAATAGAAAATGGGCTCGTATTATCCAAGATAAAACCTCAGCTGATAGAACCACTCCAAATAACACCTGACTACTGGATAGAGGAACTAACCTCAGTACTGTAGAGTTTCAGAACCACTCTGAATCATTCAACGGGCTATATGCCATTTTTTCTTGTATATGGGGCAGAAATTTGTACTACCAGCCGACATAGAGCATGACTCGCCAAGATTCAAACAATATATATAGAGGCCGAGGAAAAATAAGCCTGAGAAAATGATGTCGACTTACTCGAAGAGGCACGAGAGCTGGCACTGTCCAGATCTGTGATATATCAGCAAAGTCGCCTACGCTATCATAGCTAGAAAATAAAACTTAGTGTATTCAAAGAAGGGGATTTGGTGCTCATATTAGTGCAACACACTTCTATAATGCACAAGTTATCTCCCCCATGGTATGGACCATTTATCATGAGCAAGGATCTGCACAATGATGCATATTATCTCATAGATGCCCAGGCTCCATAGAGGAACATGGCGGAAAGGTCGGGTGAGGAAACCAAGAGGCCATGGAATGTTGCATTGCATCGCCCATTCTACCTAGGGGGACAATGTATGTATCTCTAAACTCTCATATGTCGAACATGTATGTCAGCAACGAGCTATCAATAAAAATGCCCGATCCTGAAAAATGACTTCAGGAGTCCCTCGCTGTAATATTATCTGTTTTTACTTTCAGTATTTCATTTTGTATGCTGGCTGGCTTTGCTCTCTTATCCTTATCTTGGAATAGTAGTGTATGAAAACTAAAGGTCAACTCTTCAACTTAGTTGTTGTCCAAAACTTGGCTTCATGGCAAGCAAGAGCAAAAGGCTGGAAATAGTCATACATGAAAAATGGATAAGAATAGGGAAAACGAGCGAGCCTACATTTGTCATTTTAACTAACCCTTTGCAATATATGTTGTCTCTTACGTCAAATGTATTTATGTCAAATCTCAAAGTTTCAACTATTTTTAACTTGATTCTTATGACCTTAAGACTCATACGTCGAATGCCAAAAAAGGTAGACAAGAGCCAAGGTTATGAAATTGAATGGACAAGAAAAGAGACTCGGGGACTTGCCCAAAAGTGCTTCGGCATCAAGCATCAACTTTAAAGTTTGATATTGTGCAACACAACACCACAATAACTGCAGTATATCATACATCTACACCCGACATATCAGGGATTTAACAAATTTCAAGTTTTTTAGCCTTAAGACATTGTAGGGTTAGAAGAAGACTTGGCAGGGATCGATCCCGGAGCAGAAGAGGCGGCCGCTAGGACAGAGCCATCAGTTGTTGCAGGGGCATCTGTCTCGGCATCCTCATCACCTTCCTCTTATTCTTCCTCGACCTATTCTTCAACCTCCTCCACCATGTCCAGGAAAATCGGACCATCTCGCCAAGAATGCACATTTGCATATTGCATGAAGGCATAAGCACTTTCTTTGCGCTGTTTGATGAGTTCTGGGTCATTGGTCCATTTGTCACCCTCCCGCATATGCTGCAAGACATCGAGATAGATAGTCTCGTATCAGGAGAGCATAAAGGACAGAGCTTCATCAGCACCAACTCGGCCAGCTGACTCGCGCCATTGATCAAGCCTCTCCTCAGCAAGCATCAATTTCTCAGAGAGTTTTGAGACATTATTCGGAGTTTTATCCTTTTGACAAAAAATGATGATCATATGAATGCCATCCTTGAGAAGGTCCACTCCAAAATATTTCATCGTCTTGGTGTGAGCGGCAAGGGCGACGAGATGCTCATCAATTGTATACTCGCCTGAGGAAGAAACAGTCTCGCCCGCCCTAGATCTTGGCTTATCAACAACTTTGATCGCAAACATGCTAGACTTAGTGAAGTTTTCTGAGAAAATATAACAAGAAGTGTCAGAAGGAAATTGAGTTATAAAGAAATGTCGGAAAGCAAATAAAAAGCAAGAACTCACTACCGAGATTGGAGTTGATTTAGCAAAGCTGCGACTGCCGAGTCTTGGACTTCTTTTGAAGGGCATCATGGTATTGTTGAGCTGCACTCAACAAAGTCTCGACGGTTTGAAGCAATAATTCACCCTTCTCGATTTTTTCCTTCAGTTGGCTCTTCTCCTCAGCATGCTCCTGGCGAATGCCCTCAATCTCGGCCTCATGCTTCTTCTGCATTTCAGAGATTTGCTTCTAAAGCCGAGACATATCATCCTGCTCCTTCTTGAGTTCGAATTGGTGTTGCCCTGCTTGTTCCAAAAACGATCCATCAGTTTCGGCATAGACACACATTCTTGGAGTTTTTCTGCAAGTAAGGATTTCTTGGCTACGCCGAGATATAAAACCATCGAGAAATGGGTTCAAGCAGTGAAAATATAAAATCACAGAGAAAAGGGAATACCTTCAACGTCAAAGAGTTTCTTATGCAGCTCCTCCACACATTGGCTTGATCTGTAGCTAAAGTTAGAGAATAAAAAAGGTTAACCCGGCAAAGAGGAAAAATTGACGAATAGACCAGACATAGGCATATATACCTTTGCCTTTCATCTCATCCTGCAAGTCCTTATGCTTGGCAGAGAGTTTCCTATATTTCAGGAGCAGGGTTTGCAAAGTTTTGGTACAAGCGTTAGAGTAAATCTGCAAAATATAAGGATAAATTAGGATTGGGGCATATAAGTCTCAATCCGAGTATTTGATTTCTACCAGATAGATTATATAAACAATACAACTATGATACATCGCAAACAGCCAGTACATTATGGTTCGTTCTTTGAGCTTACGACCGAGTGAATACTTCACTCGACTGTAACCTCGGGGACTAGGAGATATGTGTATACATTAGAACATAAAAGAGTGAAGAGTGTGTACCTAATTAACTTTGTCAGCACTTATCATCATGGTTATAGCCGAGTTCATTAACTCGGACACAGTCTGAGGAACAATTGTCACTCCTTGTTGTGCTTGTGCATGAGGATTGCCAGAAGTAACTTTATAACTGTTGGTGTCATTCCAGTCCATGGCATATTTCTCAGCAGAGGAAAGACTTTGACCACTAAGCTTCCGAGTCAGGACAAGACCTTTTCCCTGAGCAGATGACGCACTACCACTTATAGCTGCAGCTTGGCTAACATGAAGGGAAAACCGTCTGCCGGTAATGATTGACCTGGAAGCAGCCACAGTCTTCTTCAACAAATCTGCAGCAGACCCAGGTTTGGGCACAACTGCGGTTGTCTTTGTTAGTGTTTGCTGCTCTGACTACAACTGAGATGGCGTCTTACCAAAGCTAAGTTTTTGTTGTCTTGGGGCTACTGGCTGCTACTGACCCGACTGAGCCGAATGACACTGTTTCTTGCCTGACTACTTTGGGGTGGAGTTGGATGTTTCTGCGGCTGCTAAGCTAGTGGAGCTGACTGAGATGGTTGTTTCTGCTGTGGTGGGATTGGTTGTGCTAGTTTAGGCGGTTTCTTTGTCTTCTTATGTTGATGTGGCTGAGTTACTAAAATATCAACATCAACTGACATGGCGTCGGTGTAGCTAGCACTGAGTCTTTTCTCTTTCCCGAGGGCCGGAGTTCTCTCTCTTGGATCCTCCTCTCTCCGAACTCTAGGAATCTATTCAGGCTGAGATAAAGTGATATCTGGCGTAGAAGGAATGACTCAGGCCAAACTCGGAACACGAGTGTCGGCTGGAGCTGGAGAAGGAGGAGGAAGAATCTCGGACGTGATGCAACTTGCTGACTGACAGGCAATGATGGTATATTTGTCATAAAGAAAAAATATGTGTTTATGATCAAAGAAAGAAAGAAAGAAAGAAAGAGAGAAACAAGAAATACAGAAAATGAATATTGATACAAGGAAAGTTACCCAACAATGATGGGCTGGCGGTAAACTCTCTGGGAAACTTTGAGCTTCTTGAAGGTTTTAGCTGGCTCAACCTCGTCCTCCACAGATGCATCGTGCTTTCTCCTTGACCTGGCCCCCCATGGCAAGAGGTGCGTCCTCATGCACCTGACCGGCTACATCAGCAGGTGAATAACCAAGAGGATAAGCAAAGGATATTGGCCTGGGATCAAGTACCTCTATAATTCGACAATCATCATCGTCATCATCCGGCCACTCCCTTAGAGGCTCGTGATACCTTTGATCCAGATTACAGATGTAGTATAGATCTTTTTCCCTACTAGACCTAGGTTATCGAATCCTCGGGAAGCAGAAAGCATAGTAAAGTTACTTTAACGGACCTTCGGGAGTTTTATAATTCTTTTAGTGTTTTACCGGACCAAGAGTTTGTGAACTTTTGTTGTTGTCGATGATGCAGAGAGAGGGCCTGGGGCATTCGGTTTCACCTATAGTTGTGCAAAACATCTTATGGTAATAAAAGATAATAATAAAGTATGCATGTAATTGTTAGAGCAAGATAATTATATGTGGACAGTGCATCCATAACTGTTATTGCCTTCGCAACCGCTTATAGCAATAACCTATTAGTCTCATCCGTGGAAGAAAGAGAACTAATGATATGCAAAGTGACGTCACCGTTAATCCCAAGTAAATCCCTCACATACAGCCGTACTACCATTTCTGTCACTAGGGTTCCCATCCTGCAGATTAGTCATTACTCATACTCCCTTTACCTGGATCAATCCTCGGGGTCTTGGGTACCTAACAAGTCCTTAGATTGAGGAAAGATAGGATACAATAATCATCATGTCATGCAAACTAATACATGATTCCATCTAT
Organism: Avena sativa; assembly: GCA_916181665.1. Classification (NCBI taxonomy): domain Eukaryota; kingdom Viridiplantae; phylum Streptophyta; class Magnoliopsida; order Poales; family Poaceae; genus Avena; species Avena sativa. Next base: position 116,937,833 of record OV702281.1, read on the forward strand.
GATAAATAAAATGCAGAAACTACATGGCTAGGCCGAAGCCCTTAGCCCAAGGAGAATTACTCACACATAGAGATGAGATCAACAATCATAAACATTATATTGGAATAGTCTTACAATATCGCCAATTGGAGATGAGATCTACTATTACAAGTGGTGGACTATGGCTATGATGGTGGAGAAGGGTTTGGAGATTGGATCTAGATCTATTCCTCCGGCGGCTCTTCGGTGTTGTGGTTTTTGTGTCATCGGGCTCTCCTCGGCGCCTTTTCTCGTCATGAAAGTTGTTTTGTTTGACCTAGCAGTGTAAGTGAAAACTATACGGTCGGAACTATACGGCTAGAATTTTTATTCATACCGTATAGTTGGTCGTTAAACCTTCTGGTTCCTCTTCACTACCCCAGTTGGGTTGTTGGAAATCTCGTATCTTTGACTTTTATTTTGTGATTCCCATCATCAAATGTCATTACCTGTGTAGGGAAAAATAGAAAGATAGGATTGCATACCCCTTTGATCATTAGCCATTAGTGGCAGGATTTAGAGAGATATTTCATCAAAAGTATGAATAATATCTTGTTTTAATGTGGATATGGATGGATATATTTCATAGCCATTAACCTCCCCAAGCTTAAACTTGATCATCCTCGAGCAAGAAAACCAAAATAAAAAAGGAACTCAGCATTTAAACTGAAATAACGATATGATGATCTTACTCATGATGGGTAGTCTCATGTTTCCTCCACTTTATTAATATGAAAAACTCATCATATGTAGAGTAATGGCAAGCATATCATACGGGTTTTAATGAATCCTTATAGCAGTAGTAAGATTATTGTTAGCATGGATGATTCAAATGAATAAACTCTATTCCAAGTCATGTAATCAACTCATAAGATTGCCTTTGAGCAATAAAGTATAATCATGTAAAATTGAGAGTGTGAGAGTTTGTCATAAAAATCATATACACTAAAGTATCTCAATTCTCCCACATCAATAAGTCAAGAACAAGCACTACTTTTGTATTCATTGTCCTTCAAGAATTTCAGTTTTTAAGTAATTGAGAGCATGCCAAAAAATTTAATTAGTTTATCGGGCTGTGATGGACACTCGTGGAATTTCCAAGGATTTTGTTCCCTTTGCATAATGATTACTCATATCAGCCAGAGGAGTGGTTCCATCATGAACACTGCTACACGAGGGTGCCAAGAATCTTACCCATTATAGCATTGCTGCTACAAATGTTTAATCAATTCATAGCCAAAATCTAGGAATCCCCCCCATGAAGATCATTCGTAAGATAGCAGAGTTATTGGCATCCCATGAAGTTTGACACGCATAAAGCTATATCATTCTTATGATTCACAAGTCAAACTTTGGCATGCTCACAAAAACTGCTAAACATTAATTCTATTAAACAAATCCTTTCAAAGAGAGCTATCGAATCAATCATCATTTTCTATGGTGTTGAGTATATCTAGAAATAAGCTTTCAAGACTAAACACTACAACACCCAAGCCTTCAATTGTGAGACTTTTTCTTATTACAATTGTTTAGAAATTTTTTAGTCAAGACTTGGTTAACTACAAGAGTTGGAACAAAACATACTCAACTAAATACCCATGCAAACAAAATTTTACTATAATATAAAGACTCACTCCACCAATATAATATCTTAACATTTACTACTAACTAGCATGGATTTCTCAAACTTCAAAAGGGGGGAGTCATAAGGCATACCTCTCATGATTGGTTCCACTTCTATCTTTCCTTTTGATTCGTTTGTTGGAAACTCGAAGTCAATCACTCTCCTACAAATATGCGAGAACCACGAGGAGAATAGAAATAGGAAGAGGGAAAATAAAGATAAATGGAGAAATCTTTTTGTTGTTTTTAAGAGAGGAAGTTAAAGATAGAAAATTGGCAGCAAAGCTTGGCTAGAAAATATCGAAAAAAAATAACTAAAGATAAAGTGTTGGGGAAACCAACACGAGTGCTTATAAACTCAAACTAAAATCATAACCTCGAAATATTAAAACCAAATGCCAAATAAAGATAATGGGGAGACTTCCCCAATCTTAGGCTTTTGCAAACCATTCAAATCATTGTGGTGGCAGGAAAAAGTTGTGGCTCCAGTTCGCAAACTAAGTTGATAAATTACTAGTGGTTTCTCGGAGGTTCAAGGTGATATTATGCATCCCCTCCACAGTTCCTCCAAGTTCTTGGAAATGTTGATACGTAGCGAACCATTTGATTGGTTGCTACTCTTGATCAAGAACTTCTTGGTCCTCTTCTTGATCTTCATTCTCATCTAGAATCTCCTCCTCGGGTTGGTGTTGTTCAAACTGCAAATCATATAGCAAACGTCCTTCCTCGATAGAGAAAATACCATTAGGTAAAGGAGCGGGGTAGAGATGCCTAGCTCCAGCAATATGCAAGTAATAACAACAATCTCTCCTAGTGAGCATTCCACAAGCTTTTAAAGTAGATAAAGCAACACGTCGCTCACCTAGAAATGGTTGCAACTCAACTAGGTCGATGCCCACGCCAATGGAAAGCACAATGATGACGCCTCCACATGTGATTGGCCCTTGGCTTTGGGAGGACTGGTGCTCCAAGTAGCGCACAAGAATTGCGCCCAAGTTGACTGACAAGTTGTTGTTGTGGATGGAAGATTTTGCGAGGATCAAAATGTCCTCCTCCTTGAGTCTAGTATACTCATTCGTTCCTGCAAGGTGTTAGAAATAACATAGCACAAATAGATAATAGCAGGATGTTGAATATTCTTCCCCTTGTTGACTCTAGAAGTGAAACTCATTCTATTATAATAATGATCTAGGGAAGGATGCATGTCGGCAAAAGGTGCGAATAAAGCATTAACATCATTGTTTGGTAAATCAAAACAATTGCACCATTCATCAAGTGATAATGTATAATTGTTTTTCATAAGTCAAAGAAATCATGCCCTCTCCGTGCCATGCTTTAATGGTGCTTTTCAAAGAACATAAAAATTCAAGAGTTAACCGTCGATAAGTAGGCGCATCATGGAATACAAAGTTTTGCATGACAACTCTATTTCAAAGTAAATTGAAGTCATTAGAAATACCGAGTTGATTCAATATAATGGGACAAGCCCACTTGGTTGTCTTCACTTCTTAGTTCTTGATCCGATCACGTTGGAGCTTATTCCTAAACCGAATCCCCATGTGGTCCTGAGTTGCAGCGACAACCTGAGAAGAACTCACAGCGGCACGAGCACGCGTTTGGGTCCTTGTGTTCATCATCTAAAATAATAAGAAAGACAAAAAATAATTTTTTTTTGATCCAATAGTAATAGGGATTTCTATTTTCGTGCCCTTGGTTCCTTAGTTGTACTCACTTTTTCCCAGCCGCTTAGTTTTTCCCCACTTTTGCCCAGCTCCTATTATGGAACTCTCGCACGGTCTGAAACTCGCTCTCCATCAGCCTTGCCGTTAGATGCTGACAAGTGGGGCCGCATTCAGTCGGGTCCCGTAGTGAACCCTCGCCGTTATGTGCTGACAAGTGGGGCTGCGGTCTGTCAGGCCCCGTACTAGACCCTTGACGTTACATGCTGACAAATGGGGCCGCGTTTAGTTGGTTCCATAGTGGACACCTCTCTCCACTTATCTAGATCATCATGGGACCCACAGCTTATCCACGTAAACCAACCCCGTGCCCGCACCCATGTCGTTGCCTCCCCTTTATTCTTCTTCTATGGTGATGGCGGCCCTTCTCCGACGACAGCGGCCCTTATCCGGCGATGCCGGCCCTTTGTCGAGCTTCACTTCAGCCTCCCGTTTGTCCTGGCCGTAGTATGGTGTCGTATCATTGACCTATACGAAGGATGACAATGGCAATCGTGTGTGGAGAAGGTTAGATCTCACACCAAAATGCACCAAAATCTCGCACCAAAATGGCAACCGGGGCGCTTGCTATTGAGAATGCGGCTGGTGAGCCGCTCCGATGATTTAATTGGTTTATCGAGTTAATGTCTCGGCTGCAATCAAGTGAAAGAGTGTTTATAATTAAAATTAGGGACATGGTTGTATAATAAATAATTAAATGATACAACTCTTGAACACTTTCAAATTAAAAAAATTATACAACTCTTAATGTACAAAAGTGTTTATAAATGACACAACTCTTGAACACTTTCAAATTAAAAAAGTATACTTGACACAACTCTTGAACACTTTTAAATTAACAAAAATTAGGGATTTATATTTGCCCTTGGTTCGTTAGTTGTACTCACTTTTCCCCAGACGCTTAACTTTCTTCACTTTTCCCCTCGCCATGTTAAGAAACCCTCGTGGGCGTTCGCGGGTGCTCGGACGAAGGGATGCCGTCAGTTCAAAGGCTTGACCATTACATGCTGACTGGTGGGACAGCGGTGGGGCGGGTCGAGTGTTGAGCGTTACATTACGAGGCCTCGACCGCTAAATTCCTGACCGATGGGTCCTCATTGGGACGGGTCCTGCATACGTGGTGAAGGATAGGGCCGTGTTGGGACGGGTCTTGCATACGTGGTGAAGAGTGGGGCTGCACGGAGACACGTCAAACCGGTCATTCTCGCTCACCCAAAGCATTCGCTTCCCCCCGAGCCTGGAACAGCTCCCACACCGCCCCTCCACTGCCCCACTGTCGTGTCCTCCTACCTTATGTCATCCTAGGCCCCAGAGTCGCCCCTCCCCCATAGTTGTGGAGCCCACTCCACCTTCGGGTCTACTCCTGCCCCTGCTAGATATACCCCTTTCACGGAATAGTATGCAACGCCGGCTGGTGCACCGTCCATTCGCGTTGAGCACGGAGAAGATTGGGTGGAATCGCAGGGATCTAACGCATGGATTCCATCTGGGTAATCATCGTTTCCCTTTTGTGGGTTGATTATTGGCAGTATTTGAACGCGAATCGCTGGTGCTCAACTAACTTCCTTGCTTTTTGAATAGGATTTATCCAGTGCTGGCATAATTCGTGGTTGTGAACAATATCTCTCTAGATTTTACTTCCCAGCGGTGGTTGCAACCTCCAAAACTCTTAGAGATAGATAAAATCTATTGTAAATTCCCTGGGAGTAGTGGCGATTCAGTTGGTTTGCAAGAGTGTCTATAATTATGAAACTCTCGCGCGGTCTGAAACTATAATTGACACAACTCTCGCACGGCTAGGGATTCACTTTCAATTAAAAAAATTATACAACTCTTAATGTATAAGCGTGTTTATAATTGACACAACTCTTGAATACTTTCGAATTAAAAAAACTATACAACTCTTAATGTAAAAGAGTGTTTATAATTGACACAACTCTTGAACACTTTCAAATTTAAAAAATTATACAACTCTTAATGTAAAAGAGTGTTTATAATTAACACAACTCTTGAACACTTTCAAATTTAAAAAAATCATACAACTCTTAATGTAAAAGAGTGTTTATAATTGAAACAACTCTTCAACACTTTCAAATTAAAAAAAATCATACAACTCTTAATGTAAAAGAGTGTTTATAATTGACACAACTCTTGAACACTTTCGAATTGAAAAAATCATACAACTCTTAATGTAAAAGAGTGTTTATAATTGACACTACTCTTGAATGATTTCAAATTAAAAAAATCGTACAACTCTAAAGAGTGTTTACAATTCACACAACTCCTAAACACTTTCAAATTTAAAAAATTATACAACTCTTAATGTAAAAGAGTGTTTATAATTTACACTACTCTTGAACACTTTCAAATTAAAAAAATATACAACTCTTAATGTAAAAGAGTGTTTATAATTGACACTACTCTTGAACACTTTCAAATTGAAAAATTATACAACTCTTAATGTAAAAGGGTTTTTACCATTTTTATAGTGTGAAAAGTGATCCATAAACTTGCGTATACGAAGATTATAAACCTTTGAACATTGTGAAATCGTACTTAATACGTGATAATGATGTGCTAAGAAAATCTTGAGAGATTATCATTTTCATAGAATGTAATGCATAAACTTGAATATGACAAAAATTATACACCTTTGAACTCTTTAAAATCGCACTTAGGACATGGAGTGAAATATAATGCAAAAATTATACACCTTTGAACACTTTCCCTTTAAATTATATTCAAAATCATTTGTCTATGGAGTTAAAGCATCGGTGGAAAACTCGTTATTTTGCATGGATAGTGGGTGCCCTCCGATAGATACAGGGGTTATCCTGTCCGCTAGATCATAGAGGATTAATTAGAGGATCAACGGTTGGTGGGTACGATCCGTGTGACAACTCTCTTGATCAATCAGAGAATAGCAGCCAAGATGAGCACAAGTGTGAGAGTTTGTCACTAAGAGGGAGGGAAAACTGAGTAGAACTTAAAAACCAAGGGAAAACCCGAGTAGAACTTTAAAACCAAGGGCAAAACTAACAAGGGGGTTCAAATAGAAAAAAAGAGTTTTAAAAAATGTAAAATGCTTCTTTTATACAATAAAATACATATTGGCATACATCAAACTATTTGCAATTCAAATATATATCAGTTTGACAATTATTGCCCCATTCAGACAAATTATGTTTTGGGGAGGGATGTGTTGGGGAGAGGCTTGAGTAGAAATCCATGAACCTTTATAGATAGTAGGTGATTTGAGAAGTGGTGATTTAGGTTAAAACTTGATTTATATACATTTCTTAAGGTGGCAGGTCACATAATAAGACTCACTAGGTAGATGCCACTATGTTTTGATCTTTTTGAATTTGTTGTGCATAAAATGACTCAATTAGCTAGCTAAAACCCATTAGTTGACTCTCTGTTGACTAGCCACCGGAGGGTAAAAGTGAGTATATTACAAACGGCAGTGGTAGTACTGGAGGGAAAAACTGAGTACAACAAAACTGCCAGTGCTACACTCGAGGGTATAACTGAGCACAACTAAGTGGCCAAGGTTATACACGAGGGGGAAAACGTGACGCATGGTACGCGTGTCGTGGTGCCGGGGCGGTAGCGGACGCGTGTGGCCGTGCACGGTGCAGTAGCGCACGCGGTTACGCGGTGCACGGTGGTGTAATGAAACATCTCCTAACTTCACCTTTATAGAGGCCTCCTCACTCTCACGCATCACTCACTCGCTCACTCACTCACGCAACCATATCCACTGTCCCATCACCTTCTACAAACCCCCAAGAAAACCCCAACCACGCCGGCGATGGAGAAGAACGACATGGTGGCCATCGTCCCCTCCAGGCGGCCGACGAGGAGGCCCCCCATCCCCGTACAGGCCCCCGTCGAGGCATTGAAGGCAGCCGCCATCCCCGTCCAGACCCCCGTCCCCACACTACTAGGAAAATGGCCTTTAGTGGCGCACCATGAAACATCATCTGTGGCGCACTAGCAGTGCGCCACGTGCCTTGCGCTACAGAAGTTTAAACTTCTGTGGCGCACTGCCTAGTGCGCCACAGAAGTTTAGAGACAGGCGTGGCGCACATGCCAGTGCCCCACAGAAGTTTGGGCAGGTGCGCCACGCGTATGAAACGATAACCGTGGCGCACTAGGTGCTGTGCGCCACGGATGTAAATTTCAAAATTCAAAAAAAAAGAAGCAGATCTGGATCTCGTCGTCAGTGCGGCCGCGCGTCGGTGGAGGTCGCCATCGCCGTCAGTGTGGTCGCGCGTCGGTGTCGTCGTCGGAACTGCAAGGAGGAGGAAGAGGAGAATGGGAGGAAGAGGAGGAGAAGAAGAAGAAGATGAGGCAGAGGAGGAGAAGAAGAGGAGGAGGAGGAGAAGAGGAGGAAGAGGAGGAGAAGAAGAAGAGGAGGCAGAGGAGGAAGAGGAGGAGAAGAACAGGAGGCAGAGGAGGAAGAGGAGGATAAGGAGGCCGCCGTTGCACCGCCGTCGCGAGGAGGAGGAGAAGGAGGCCGCCGTTGCACCGCCGTCGCCCGTTGTCACTGCGAGGAGGAGGAGAAGGAGGTCGACATCGTGCCATCACTGCAAGAAGAGGAGAAGGGGAAGGAGGAGAAGGGAGAAGGAAGAAGGAAGAAGGAAGAAGGAAGAAGGAGAAGGGAAAGGGAAAGGGAGAGGAAGAGGGAAAAGGGGAAGGGAAAAGTGGAAAGGGAAAGGGAGAGGAAGAGGGAAAAGGGGAAAGGGAGGAGGAGGGCGGGGTGGGGATTCAAATTTGAATCCCGCCCAAGCTTATCCGTGGCGCACTAGGTGTAGGTGCGCTACGGATAAGTCGCCCTGTATTTTTTTTTTCTGCAGAAAAAAACGGTTTTTTGACCGTAACTTTTTACTCTTTTCGAATTTTGAAAATCTAAAAAATCGCTAAACGACCTTAGGTCGTTGGAGCAGATGCGAAATCTCGTTCTCGTCATTTTGGTATATTATACGATTTTTTTCGATATCGTATGCAAAAGTTACGGCCTTTTTACCGTGGCATAACTTTTTTTTGCAAATAAAGTCGAAACTCATTTTTGTTAATTTTACTAGAAGCTATACCACATTACCTACCTAAATATGAAAGGATTTAATTTTTTGAAGTGTTTATCATTTTCTTTTATTTTTTGCAAACCCTAAAAAGGCGATCCACGGGGGGGGGGGGGGGGGGGGGGGGTGGAGTTGGTGCATGCCACTACATCTGTGGCGCACATGCCATAGTGCGCCACAGAGAGTACAAACTTCTGTGGCGCACTATGCCATGTGCGCCACAGATGCTTGCGGATGGTTCACATCAGAGAGGGGCGTGCGCTTAGGCGTAGCGCACCCCCCCCCATGTGCGCCACAGATGACACTAACAACCGTGGCGCACATGACTATAGTGCGCTACAGATGTTTGGCGTGCGGCCAACAGGGCCCTGGCGCACACACATCTGTGGCGCACTATAGTCATGTGCGCCACGGTTGTTCTAGTTACTAGTAGGGCACTGCCCACAGGTGAGCCACGCCTGTTTTAGCCGTGGGGCACTTCAACCATGTGAGCCACGGATGTGCTAATTACCTATAGCTGTTTTCCTAGTAGTGCCACTTCCGCCGTAGCCACCGGCGAGGAGGCCCCTGTCCCCGTACAAGCCCCCACCATTCTCCTGTAGATGCCGCACGGCTGGGACCCCTACAGGGACAATGATTACATTAGGCTGGAGAACCCCTTGGACCCTAGCTTAGTCAACCCATGGTCAGAGGTAACTAGGGTTTTCTCCCCTTCCTTTGTTCTTCCCCCATTCCCATCGTTGCATGCTAGATCGTGTGTCATTAGGGCTCGGCTGTTTGTATTTTCAATCATTGGATGCTAGGTATTTTTACAGTATCTAATCCTCTTGTGTTAGATCTCGTATTTCGATGAATGCACCTAGTTGGGATCTGTACTAGCAGCGATCTGTAGTTGGGATCAGTACTAGCACCGATCTGTAGTTGGGATCAGTACTAGCACCGATCTATAGTTGGGATCAGTATTCGATTTGGTTTGAGAATTGGGGATTGGGGAATAATCAGGGGATGTCAATCGGTTAATTTATGCAATTAATCAATCCCGATAATCACAGTATCTGAATCATGTCCTTATTGCACGCTATTGTTTTTTTAATAGGTGGATAGCAGCGACGTCTGTAGCGATGACGAGTCCATGGACACTGTAACATCCCAAAAATATTAATCAAGATTATCAATTCCAATCACCCAAATTTAGGGTTAACAAAAACTTTGGTTAATTAAAACCATATGAATGCATGTGTGTGTGTGTGATGAATGTATGAATGCTTGAATGGACTTGTGTGATTGTTGTGAATGGCAAGGATTTGTTTAAAGATGAAAACAACATCATCTAAATCAATTCCAAGCAAAAACAAATAAAGAGAAATTCAAAAACAAACAAAATAAGCAAATGGTTATTTTTGCCAATCTTGCTCACTAGACCACTTTGAGTGTTTCTAGTCCAAGATTTCAAATAGAAACAATTACATTTCTTTTCACCCCTTTCTAGACCAAGTGAAAGTGAACCCAATCCCACCTTGAAAACACACAAAAACATTTGACAACCCTATTCAAATGACAATTCAAAATTAAATCTATATCATATGAGAAGATCACCATTTCTCAAAACCCAACAAAACCAGTGCACCTTGACAAATCCAAGAAACCAGAGACTACCTAGTATGTGACTAGTGCACCCACCAAGTTTCATCCAAAAATTCAAATTTGAATTTCTTGCGGCCATTTCATCAAACACCTTCTGAGCATAAATCAAACTAAACAACAAACACTATAGTGAGCAGTATTTGTGCCAACCTTGTTCCCTCTCTATCTCTCACTACACTACCAGTAGATCATCTAACTTGTTTAAGAAGCCCTAGCTCACTGTGAACTCGACCATGCCATCAATGGTGACCATGGCCGAGCAAACTTGCCACCCTCAATGTCGACATCTAGCTACAAGCCTAACTAGCCTCGCCGACCGTGGCTAGCCAGCAAGCCACCGTCCACCGCCACCCCTTGTGCAGCGCCCAAGACCTAGCCACTAGACCACATGGAAAGCTCGCGCCCAATGTCTCTGCGACCATGCCGAGAGCACGCCAGAGTGCAACGCTCGACACGCTCGCACAGACCACGCCCCGCCTTCACTGCTCGCATATGTGATCACCACTGCCCCAGGAACCTCCCAGACAACCCCGTTCTCCGTCGCACGACACGTAGCCGTGGTGCACCATTAAAACTATCGTCGGTGCCGCTCAGAGCGACAACGTGTTCCGACCGATTCACACCGCACAACACCTCGCCATCAAGTCGTTGATCTTCACCAGGAGGCAGTGCACCGTCCCCTACCTTCGGCCATGCCATTAGCTCACTGTGAAGCCGACCCCGACGATCTCAGCCTGCACCCTTCGGTTCCCTCGTCGCACTATAAATAGAGGCCTCCACCCTTCGGTTCCCTCGTAACACCATTCCACTCCCCTCTCCCTCTCAGAACCACCCCACTTATTCCCCGGAGCAAGGCGAGCACCAGGTGGCCAGAATTTTGCTGGAGCTTGCCGCTACAGGAGAAGAAGGGCGCCGCTGATTGGAGCCACCCCAGGAGGAGCCACCAGTACCAGGAGGATCACCGTCGTCAACTTCGTCATTCGCCCCCATCGTCGACCATCGCCGGAGACCCGGTGAGCCGCCACTGACCCCCACTGGTCGCGCTAGGCTTCGTGCTCGTCGCGTTCTGTTCAGACATGGATGATGAACCTCAGTGGTAGATCTTACTTCTAATCCTACGGCCCTAATCTCCCCGTACCCATTCGCCACTCTCTGTCTCACTGACGAGTGGGGACAGCCACTTAAACCGCCTGTGTGCACGCTGTGCGCAGTGGGCCGTCCCAGTTAACTTTCGCGCTCGACCCAATTCATTCGAAATTAGGTTTATCTATTTAATTTCAAACTTAGTTCTGTCCATAGATTCAAAAATCAATCTAGAGAGATTCACTGAACCAAATTGCATGAAACCAAGTTTCCTAGAAAGGTATAGAAATTCTTAATCCAAGCCCGTTGGATTCAAATCATTTGGAATGGTATATCACCTATAGTAAAAATAACAAGGCAGAGACTTTTCTGCATTCAAACATTTTTCAAAATTCAACCATAAAAGATTTTGAGTTGATTCCAACTCTCAAAAATCGCATTTGACAAGACCTTCCTGAATATATAAAAGTCTCTAGGTTTACTTGCAGTAATAATGGACAAATAATAAAAGAATGCCCCATAGGCATTTCTAGTCACTTTAATTAATTAAAATAAAAAGGTTAAACCTTATTAAATTGTGACACCACCTTAAATCACATTCACCAGAACTAAAATATGTGGTTATGACATGTGTCGACATGATCCCATGTATTAGTTGGAGAATATTAAATCTTAAGTAGTTTTTCAATGAGTAGAAATTACTTTTCTAAAATAAAATAAATGAAACTAGTGCCTTAATCTTTGTGACGATTGTGATGATGCTAAATCATCTAGTGAAAACCCTGGTGTGATAAATAGAATTAGTTAAGTATTGTTTGGTGATTGTGTACCTCGTATTTATTTATAGACGCTAGTACCGACCAAGGATACGAAGAGGAAAGAGATTACTACGAGGAAGAAGCCGAGGAGAACGTCAACCACTGCTCTACACAAGGCAAGCTAACACTTGCAATTGTGAAAGCTAGATAACCTATGCAATGCATTAGGCATGCTTTGGTTATATCACCTTATTATACCAAATCCTAGTTTTACTTGCAAGTTTTAGTATTTTATTTCTTTATCAAAGCTCCTTAGTTATTCTTACTTAGTGACTTGTGAAGTTTTGGAAAGATATTAAAGTTGCATAAAGATCATAAAATTTGACCTAAGTTAGATAGATCTTGATGTCCTCCCGAGGCATGAGATTGAACTTAGATAAGCCACACTTGATTACCACCCCTCATTAGTGTTTATCGGCAACTTTAGTTGCTAGTGCTAAGCATAAACTTGATCACCTTAGATGGGAATACTTGGTGAAAATGCTTATGAAAACCTTAGAATGATGAGTCATTCTAATGAAATGTTTTGACATGTGTTCTTGAACACCAGATGATTTTGATGATGAAAATGTTGAGGCATGAGCCTTAATCCTTTATAAAACTGATGGTTGTCTGGATGCGATACCATTCCAATTTTACCGTACAACCACAATACCCGAATTTGGGTAGGTCTTGACTAGAAGTTTATATACCTTAGTATGGGTTCCCTTGCGACTGAGGTTTCATCTGAGGCTACCTCGTGAAGATTGACCACCTGTGCAGCTCCCAAGATGACAGATGGTCATGGTTGGGAGGCCAAACCCATAGGAGAGGTGCCTATATTAGGGCGTGTAATTGAAAGGTTAGGATTGATTATCCGCATACTGAGTATGGTGAATTCAGGATTGTTCCTGACAGATGTATCGAATATTGTGGTGAAAGTGTACCACCTCTGCAAAGTGTCAAACTATTCGAATAGCCGCGTTTGCGGTTATGGACAGTTGGAGTGGCCATACTGTTCCATCGTTAGATATTTTCAAAATGACTTGTGAAATGAATCATGACTTTTACTTGACCACAACAGGGTTGTGAAGATGAAAACTCAAGTTCCCACTTAGGTGTTATAAATAGCTTTCTTTGCTTCTAAACTCAGTTAGAGATAAACCAGGCTTTTTGCAAAACAACCTAGAGCTTAGTATTCCTACTCAAACCACTTTACCTGTTAGTGATAGTTTGCGAGTAATTAAAGAGTACTCATGGCTTTGTCCCTGGATATTCCCATGTAACATCCCAAAAATATAAAACAATGATCATCAAACTCTAATCACTAAAATTAGGGTTAACAAAAACTTTGAGTAATTAAAATCATATGAATGCATGTGTGTATGTGATGATTTGATAAATGCATGAATGAACTTGTTTGATTAACCTAAATAGCAAGAAATGGTTTAAAGATGAATATAACATCGTATAAAACAATTCCATGCAGAAACAAATCAAGAGAAAATAAAAAACAAATCAAATAAAGCAAATGGTCATTTTTTGCCAATCTTGCTCACTAGGTCACTTTTAGTGTTTCTAGTCCACGATTTCAAACAGAAACTTTTCCAATTCTTTTCACCCCTTGCTAGACCAAGTAAAAATTAATCAATTCCCACCTTTCAAACTTGCAAAAACATTTGACAACCTCATTCAAATGACAATTAAAAATTGAATCTTTATCATATGTGAAGATCACACCTCTTCTAAACCCAACCAAACTAGTGCCCCTTGACTAATCCAACTAGCCAGATACTCCCAAGTATGTGCCTAGCAAACCCACCAAGTTTGAATCCAAAAAAATTCAATTTCTTTCGGCCATTTCATCAAACATCTTGTGATCAACAAACAAACAAACAACAAACACTATAGTGTGCAGTGATTTTGGCCAACCGTGTTCCCTATCTAGCACACTCTATACCCTCCGTAGATGAACTATCCAAATTAACAAGCCTTAGCACCACTATGAGCTTGGCATAGCCATTAATGGTGACCATGCCGAGCCTCTTTGCCACCCCCAATGTGGACAGCAAGCTACACGCCTCTCTAGCCTCGCCAACCTTGTCTCACAGACGCAGCACCGTCCACCGCCACCCTCTGTCCCAACCCTGAGCACAGCCAGCCACTGGACCACCCAGAACGCGCGCAACCATTCTCTCTGCGGCCATTCCGAGAGCGCGCCAGAGCGCCCTGCTCGACACGCTCGCAGAGACCGCGCGCCGCCCTCGCCGCTTGCGTATGTGATCACCACCGCCCCAGCAACCCCACAGACATGCCCGTTCGCCGCCGTGCGGACCATGCACGCTTTGCGCCATTAAAATCGCTGTTGGACCCGCCCAGAGCGTCGACGTGTTCCGACCGATCAGCACCGCCCCACGCCTCGCCACCATGTCGTTGAGCTTAGCCTGGGAGCACAACATCGCCCCTATCGTCGCCCATGCCATTATCCCTCTGTGCCGTCGACCATGACGAGCTCAGCCCGCAACCTTCGGTCCCCTCGCTGCACTATAAAAGGAGGCCTCCCCCGCTCGTTTTCTTCACACCAGTTCACTCCCCACCTCTCACTGATACTCCCCACTCACTCCCGGAGAAAGGCGAGAGGAGCATCACCGGAATTTCACCGGAGTTCGCCACTGCAGAGGAGGAGAAGCACCGTCGATTGGAGCCGCCCCAAGAGAAGTTGTCGGTACTAGGAGAACCGCCGTCGTCGACTTCGTCGTTCGCCCCCGTCACCGACCATCGCCTGAGCCCCGGTGAGCCTCCCACGACCCCCACTGGCCGCGCTAGGGTTCGTTCTCGTCGCGTCCTGTTCAGGCATGGATGATGAACTCGAGCCGTTCGATTAGAATTAGATCCCACGGTCTACATTGCCTCGTACCGCTTCGCCCCTCACTGTCTCACTGACGCGTGGGGACAATCACTTAACCAGCCCGCGCGTGCGTTGTGCGTAGTGGGCCGGCCCAGTTAACCGTCCCGCGCGACCCAACAGTTCAAATTTACTTTTATTCATTTAATTTCAAACACAGTTCTATACCTAGATTCAAAAATCAGCCTAGCTCGATTCATTGAACCAAAATGCATGAAACCAATTTTGTTAGAAAGGTACTGGACAGCTTAATACAAGCCCGTTGGATTCAACCCATTTAGATTTATAGATCACCCTTGGTAAAAATAACAAGGCAAAAGCTTTTCTGCATTCAAACATTTTTCAAAATTCAACCATAAAAGCTTTTGAGTTGATTCCAACTCTCAAAAATCACATTTGACCATACCTTTCAGAATATATAAAAATATATAGGTTTACTTACAGAAATAATGATCAAGTAATAAAATAATGCCACATAGGCATTTCTAGTCACTTTAATTAAATAAAATAAAAAGGTTAAACCTTATTAAATTGTGACACCACTTTAAATCACATTCCCATGTACTGAAATATGTGGTGATGACATGTGTCAACAAGATCCCATATTTGAGATGGAGAATATTAAATCTTAAGTAGTTTTTCAATGAGTAGAAATTACTTTTCTTAAATAAAATAAATAAGACAAGTGTTTTAATCCCTGTAATGTTAGTGATGATGATATATCACCTAGTGTGAACCTTTGTGTGATGATTAGCAATAGTTAAGTATTGTTTGGTGATTGTGTACCTCGTATTTATTTATAGACGCTAGTACCGACCAAGGATACGAGGAGGAAGGAGAATACTACGAGGAAGAAGCCGAGGAGAACGTCAACCACTGCTCTGCACAAGGCAAGCTTATACTAATATCCTAGCAAGCCTATACTTGCAACCTTGCAAGCTAACACTTGCAAGATACCCTACTTATGCAAGTCACTACTTGCTTGTTACTATGCCAAGTATATTCCTTAAGCATATGTGATTATACCCACTTGACACACCATCCTAGTTTCACTTGCAAGCTTAGTACTTTATTTTCTTTATTAAAAGATTTCTATCAAAAGTTTACCTAGTGACTTGTAGATTCTAGAAAGATAATTGAAGGTAGCATAAAGAGCATAAACTTGGCCTAAGTTAGATAATCTTAATGTCATCCTGAGGCATGAGATTTACTTAGATAAGATACACTTGTTTATTACCCACCATTAGTATTTACCCCCACTTGTAGATGCTAGTGCTAAGCATAAAACTTGATCAACTTTAGATGGGAATACTTGGTGAAAATGGTTATGAAAACCTTAGAATGATGAGTCATTCTACTGAAATGTTTTGACATGTGTTCTTGAACACTAGATGATTTTGATGATGAAAATGTTGAGGCCAAGGTCTATGCTGAGGCTACCTTGTGAAGATTGTCCACCTGCGCAGTACCCAAAATGACAGTTGGTCATGGTTAGGAGGCCAAACTCACATGAGAGGTGTCTATACTAGGGCGTGTAATTTAAAGGTTAGGATTGATTATCCGCATACTGAGTATGGTGAATTCAGGATTGTTCCTGACGGATGTATCGAATGTTGTGGTGAAAGTGTACAATCTCTGCAGAGTGTCAAACTATTCGAATAGCCGCGTCCGCAGTTATGGACAGTTGGAGTGGCCATACTGTTCCCCTGTTAGATGTTTTCAAAACAACTTATGAAATGATTTATGACTTTGACTTGACCACAAAAGAGTTGTGACATGAAATTCAAGTTCCCACTTAGGTGTTATAAAAACTTTCAACTAGTTTTATTTGCTTCTGAACTTAGTAGATGTAAATCTGGATTTTTGCAAAACAATCCTAGAGCTTAGTATCCTACTACAAAATCCCCCTTAACTTGTTAGTATTAGTTTGCGAGTACTTAAAGAGTACTCATAGCTTTGTCCCTGGCTATTCCCGTGGACAGACTATGAAGAGGAGTATTAGGATGACGGACCGCAGGAAGGTTACGATAACTAGGATCATCTCCCATCGTCAGCATTGCCTGTGACCCTGAAGATCGAGCTTCGCCCACGCTATCGTTATCTTTACGTTATTCTGCTGCTTGAGTTGTATTAAGAACTGGATCATGAGATCCTTATTTGTGTAATACCTTATGTATGGTTTGTAATGGATGATGTACTGTGATATCCAAATCTGTTATGTCTCACAAAAATGGTAATCCTGGGATTGCGATGTATGGAATAATAGGCATCTGGGATTAAAAATCCGGGTGTTGACAAGTTGGTATCAGAGCCATCCTGACCATAGGAGACCCTAGTTAGAATGGACGTTCGAATCAAAAACTTAGTTTCAAAACCAAAGGAAGTGAGTATTTGCAAAAACTTATTCTCATTCTTATCACTTGGATTCTTTCATGAAAATTCATGTTCCTCATTTTTTTTGCAAAGTACATAAAATTTGACACACTTGATCACTCTACTAACTTACTCATCCTATATTCTTATAGATGGACGTGAAGTACAGCAAGTTTTATCAGTTGGGGAATGGAGGAGACCTCATCTTTGAGTGTGACTTGGACCAGCTGTCGGAGATGTTGGAGCGTCCATACCCCGAGTTCTTCGGAGCTTAGCTCAATTATCAGGAAGGAGAAAACCTGTAGTTGCTAGTTGTTGCAAGTCTCCGAGGAAAGATTGAACCTCCCACTGCAGAGGGAATTCAGTTCACCTTAAGAGAGAACAACTGGCTCGATGGACTAGCCAGGGCAATGCAGGAAGCTCTTGCCCGTCTGGGTGGGCAGAGTATCAATCAAATCAAGGGTACCCGTTTTGAGTTCTACCCAAGGTGTGATGTTATGGGACAGCCACTGGAGGCCCCATATCACCACGAGCTAAAGAGTCAATTGGACCATATCAGCTTCATGATGTAAGACCGTCAGAAGGAGTTGGACAATGTCCGTTCCTACACCAACCACAAGTGCGCAATCGCCGCCAAGAAGGATCAGAGCATCGCCATGCTAGTGAAGGATCGCAAGTCTCGTCGCCGTCAACTCGACAAGAAGGAGCGCATCATTGCCTGTCTTCGCCACCGGATCACGGATTTGGAGGAGACCATCCACGAGAGAGACATGTAGTTGGAGGAAAGGGAGAATGCAGGGGAAGACCTTCGTGGAGACCCCTACTCCTATCTCAGCGATGATGATGACTTTCTGGAGGATCGGGCTATGGACTTCTTCACCGATGAGGATGACTTCGCCTTCATCGATTATGATGATGAGGATGATGAGGACACTGACTCCAAGGAGTAGTAGCACTTGAGCACTAGCGTTAGTGAGTTGTATTTGGTCCCACTATATCGTAGTTTCACATAATGGTTCTTAAAACCATCTGTTTTGCCCTTGTTGTGGTGTGTGTTTGTATTGTGTGCTATGAATGAATGAATGAATGAATGAAAAGCAAGTTGCTAGAAAAATCAGAGTCAAACTTTAAAAACTGTTCAAAAAAACCCTGAACCTTAGAAATTTCTCTCCTTTCTCATGATCTATCTCAATCTTCAGATGCCTCGCGGAGGAAGTGATTCATCCCCGGACCCGATGTTGCAGATCTTGCAAATGTTGGTTTCTGACCGCGAAGCAGAAAGAGACGAACGTCAAGCCAACTTAGCCACCCTTCAAGACATAGCCTAGATGGCCAACAACAATCAAGGCCATGGAAATCAGGACAACCATGGATCTAAGATCAAGAATTTCCAGAACACCAATCCATCTGTTTTCACTAAGTCAGAAGAGCCCCTAGATGCAGATGACTGGTTGCAAACCATGGAGAACAACCTAGAAGTCGCAGGAGTGGAAGCTAACAAGAAACTATTGTTTGCTACCCACTATCTGGCCGGAGATGCAAGAGCGTGGTGGAACAACATTCGCGCCATGACAGGAGGTCAGATGATGACTTGGGAAGAGTTCAAAGTCAAGTTCAGCAGAACCCATGTGCCATCCGGTTTAATCAAGAGGGTGAGAGATGAATTCAGAGAACTGAAACAAGGAAGGATGGCAGTAGTAGAATACCGTAAAAAATTCTTATCACTAGCTAGGTATGCACCGGATGAGATCGACACTGAAGCCAAGAAGAAAGAGAGATTCCTTAATGGTCTGCATGATGAGATGCAAATGGTGTTAGTCAATATCCCCTTTGCAGATATTGAAGCCTTAGTTGACTCTGTCATTCAGATGGAAGGAAAGATCAACCAAGCTAATGAGAACCGCAAGCGTCACATGACGCATCAACCATGAACCCACCATACACCCAAGTATCTCCCCAACCCATCTCCAGGATTTGCCCCAAGAAACAACAGACCCGCGATGAACCGTCCTACCTATCCCAACTGTGGAAACCCAAGGCCCCGAGGAAACCACAACAACCCCGACAACTCCAACAATTTCAACCGTGCACTGCCCAAGTTCAACAACAACAATGCTGCCACCAACACCAACACTGCCCCGAGGACTGGAAGCAATGATGTGCCTGTTGCAACGAAGGACACGTCGCAAGTGAGTTGTTATGAATGTGGAACCAAGGGTCACTATTCCAATGAGTGCCCCAAGAAGATTGCCGCAACCCCCAATGCAAATGACCCAGCTCAGCAGCAGCTCGTGTTCAGCCCGGAAGAAGGTTTGCCCCAGGGAACTCGCTCAACCACAATGGCCGTCTCTTTCTCATGCATGCTGAAGAAGCCCAAGAAGCGCTAGATGTCGTGTTGGGTATGTTTTCTGTTAACTCAGTACTTGCAAGAGTGTTGTTTGATTCTGGAGCATCGCACTCATTTGTTACTGAAGAATTTGCATGCACTAGTAAGATTCAACCAACCAAATTGAAGAATGTTATGATTGTCCAAATACATGGTTCAACCACCAAAGCTAGGAAAATTTGCAAAGTTGTCCCTATCCGAATCCATGGCCTAGATTTTTATGATAATCTAATAGTACTCAGAACTAAAGGTTTGCAAGTAGTACTAGGAATGGATTGGATGATCAAACACAAAGGATTAATTGACTGTGCCAAGAAAGCCATAACCATGACCAGTACAGCCGGAATATCAATCGAGCATGTATCCGAAACCTTGCCCCATCAATTCAAGTGCAACAAGAGTATAGCCCAGCCAACCATTGACCAAGTATGGATAGTCTGTGAATACCCCGATGTATTTCCAGATGTTTTGCCCGGTATTCCCCTAGATCGGGATATCGAGTTTATCATTGAAATAATCCCTGGAACCGGAACCATAGCCCAGAGACCATATAGTATGAACCCGTCTGAACTAGCAGAACTGAAGAAGCAACTGGATGCCATGTTGGAAATTGGACTGATTCAACCAAGTGCTTCACCATGGAGATCACCTGTTTTGTTCGTGGACAAGAAAGATGGAGGTAACCGTTTGTGTACGGATTATAGGAAGTTGAATGATGTCACCATCAAGAGCAAGTACCCGTTGCCGAAGATAGAAGACCTGTTTGACCAGTTGATTGGTGCCAAAGTTTTTTCTAAGATTGATCTTAGAACTAGCTATCATCAACTCAAAATTCGTGGAGAGGATATTCCAAAGACTGCCTTCACCACCAGATATGGATTATATGAGTATACTGTCATGTCATTTGGATTAACCAATGCCCCCGCTTATTTTATGAATCTCATGAATAAGATTTTTATGGACTTCCTGGATAAGTTTGTCATTGTTTTCATCGACGACATTTTGATTTATTCCAAATCAGAAGAACAACATGAGCTACACCTAAGGACCATTCTTGGCACCCTTAGAGAGCATCAGCTATATGCCAAGTTTAGCAAATGTGAATTCTGATTACAGGAGGTAGGATTCCTCGGACACATTTTATCAGCCGGAGGAATTTCCGTTGACGCTACGAAGGTGAAAGATGTTGAAGATTGGCAAGCCCCGATAACTCAAACCCAAGTTCGTGCATTTCTCGAATTAGAGGGATACTACCGCAAGTTCGTAGAAGGATTCTCGAGTATTGACAGACCCATCACCCAATTGCTGAAGAAGGACAAGAAGTTTGAATGGATGGACAAATGTGAAGCGAGTTTTCAAGAACTCCAGAGAATATTGATTTCAGCCCCAATCTTGATCATGCCGGATATCACGAAGCCCTTTGATGTGTATTGTGACGCATTCAAGATCTGTCTCAGATGTGTGCTAATGCAAGAAGGGAAAGTTATATCTTATCTATCCCGACAATTGAAATAGCATGAACAAAATTATACAACCCATGACCTTGAACTAGCAGCCGTAGTTCTACTGAAGACATGGAGGCATTATCTCATGGTAAACCGTTGTGATATTTATTCGGATCACAAGAGCCTGAAGTATATATTCACTCAGAAAGAGCTGAATATGAGGCAGAGAAGATGGATTGATCTAATCAAGGGCTATGATCTGGACATTCACTATCACCTCGGTAAAGCCAATGTGGTAGCAGATGCCCTTAGCAGATTTCCGTGCCGCTTGAACTCCATGATTCTGAAAGAGCAACCAAGTTTGCACAAAGAGATGGAAGATTTCAGAATGGAATTAGTAAGTGAAGGGATTTTGGCTAGCATAGAACTTCAACCCACTTTGATCAGTCAGATCAAAGAGGCACAGAAAGGAAATGCTAGTATCGATGGAATCAAACATCGTATCGGCATAGGCAAAGTACCCAGATTCACCGAAGATGAAGAAGGAGTTCTGTGGTACAAAGGACACCTTTGTGTACCAGCAAATTCGGAATTGAAAGAAGTGATTCTGAAAGAGGCCCATGATACTCTTTATTCTATCCACCCCGGAGGAACAAAGATGTATCAGGATTTGAAGGAACAATTTTGGTGGCATAAGATGAAGAGAGAAATCGGAAGCTACATCGCCAAGTGTGATATATGTCAGAGAGTCAAGGCGGGAAATCAAAGACCCGCAGGACTGTTGCAACCACTACAGATTCCGGAATGGAAATGGGATTCAGTTGGAATGGACTTTATCACCGGATTGCCTACTTCTAGTAGGGGAAATGACTCTATCTGGGTCATAGTTTACCGATTGTCCAAAGTCGCCCATTTCTTACCAGTCAAGACCACATACCAGAGTTCGAGGCTAGTAGAGTTATACATCGCTAGAATCGTCAGCTTGCACGGAGTCCCCAAGAACATCGTATTGGATCGAGGAACCCAGTTTACCTCGAGATTCTGGAAGAAAGTCCAAGAAGGTTTAGGAACCCGACTGGATTTCAGCACAGCGCATCACCCTCAGACTGATGGACAAACGGAGCGAGTAAATCAAATAATCGAAGATATATTGAGAGCATGTGTGCTTGAGTATGGATCTAAATGGGAAGACTGTCTGCCTTTCGCAGAATTTTCATACAACAACAGTTATCAAGCTAGTCTACAAATGGCCCCATTTGAGTTTATGTATGGAAGGAAGAGTCGCACCCATTTGAATTGGTCGGAAGTAGGAGAGAGTCAGATTTTTGGAACCGATATCCTACGAGAAGCAGAAGAGAAAGTTCACAAGATTCGTGAGCACCTCAAGACCGCCCAATCAAGACAGAAGAGTTACGCCGACAAGAGACGTCGAGACCTTGCTTTCAATATCGGAGATTTTGTGTATCTCAAAGTGTCGCCTTTGAAGGGAATGCAGCGTTTCCAGCTCAAAGGGAAGTTAGCCCCCAGATATATCGGACACTTCAAGATTCTGAATCATCGAGGAGAAGTATCATATCAATTGGAACTGCTAGAGGAAATGTCAGAAGTGCACAATGTGTTCCATATATCGTTACTT
Organism: Avena sativa; assembly: GCA_916181665.1. Classification (NCBI taxonomy): domain Eukaryota; kingdom Viridiplantae; phylum Streptophyta; class Magnoliopsida; order Poales; family Poaceae; genus Avena; species Avena sativa. The sequence continues at coordinate 116,960,569 of OV702281.1, forward strand.
CGCAAATGCCTTGAAGTTCCGGAGAAGACTGAAGTTTTCGAGAACATTGATCATCAGACCATAGAGATCAACGATGACCTGGCCTATCCCAAAGTACCCATCCGTATTTTGGAAGAAGCTTTCAGAACCACCAGGACCCGAAGCATCAAGTTTCTCAAGATTCAGTGGAGCAACCACACTGAAGAAGAAGCTACTTGGGAGTGCGAAGATCACATCAGGACGGAGTTTCCCGGTCTCTTTAAATCCTAGGTAATCTTTTTTCTTCCTTTTTCAAATCTCGGGATGAGATTTTGTTTAAGGGGGGAAGGTTCGTAACATCCCAAAAATATAAAACAATGATCATCAAACTCTAATCACTAAAATTAGGGTTAACAAAAACTTTGAGTAACTAAAATCATATGAATGCATGTGTGTATGTGATGATTTGATAAATGCACGAATAAACTTGTGTGATTAACCTAAATAGCAAGAAATGGTTTAAAGATGAATATAACATCATATAAAACAATTCCATGCAGAAACAAATCAAGAGAAAATCAAAAACAAATCAACTAAAGCAAATGGTCATTTTTGCCAATCTTGCTCACTAGGTCACTTTGAGTGTTTCTAGTCCAAGATTTCACACAGAAACTTTTCCAATTCTTTTCTCCCCTTGCTAGACCAAGTAAAAATGAATCAAAGCCCACCTTTCCAACTTGCAGAAACATTTGACAACCTCATTCAAATGACAATTCAAAATTGAATCTTTATCATATGTGAAGATCACACCTTTTCAAAACCCAACCAAACCAGTGCCCCTTGACTAATACAACTAACCAAATACTCCCTAGTATGTGCCTAGCAAACCCACCAAGTTTGAATCCAAAATTCAAATTTGAATTTCTTTCGTCCATTTCATCAAACACCTTGTGATCAGCAAACAAACAAACAACAAACACTATAGTGTGCAGTGATTTTGGCCAACCTTGTTCCCTCTCTAGCTCACTCTATACCCTCAGTAGATGAACTAGCCAAATTAACAAGCCTTAGCACCACTATGAGCTTGTCATAGCCATTAATGGTGACCATGCCGAGCTTCTTTGCCACCCCCAATGTGGACATCAAGCTACACGCCTCTCTAGCCTCGCCAACCTTGTCTCACAGACGCAGCACCGTCCACCGCCACCCTCTGTCCCAGCCCCGAGCACAGCCAGCCACTGGACCACCCAGAACATGCGCGACCATTCTCTCTGCGGCCATGCCGAGAGCGCGCCAGAGCGCCCCGCTCGACACGCTCGCACAGACTACGCGCCGCCCTCGCCGCTTGCATATGTGATCACCACCGCCCCAGCAACCCCGCGGACATGCCCGTTCGCCGCCGCGTGGACCATGCATGCTGTGCGCCATTAAAATCGCCGTTGGACCCGTGTCAACACCCGGATTTTTCAATCCTAGATGCCTGTTATGCCATACATCACAATCCTAGGATTACCATTTTTGCGAGACATAACAGAATTGGATACCATAGTACATCATCCATTACAAATGATACATAAGTTCTTACACAAATAGAGATCTCATGATCCAACATTAAGCAGCAGAATACGAAATAATAACAGTAGCGTAGGCGAAGCTCCATCTTCGGGGTCACAGGCAATGCTGACGATGGGAGATGATCCTAGTTGTCGTAACCTTCCTGGGGTCCATCTTCCAGGTACTCCTCTTCATAGTCTGGCCATGGGAATAGCCAAAGACAAAGCCATGAGTACTCTTTAAGTACTCGCAAACTAATACTAACAGGTAAAAGGGGTTTTGGATAATAGGACACTAGGCTCTAGGGTTGTTTTGCAAAAGCCAGATTTATCTCTACTAAGTTCTAAAGCTAGTCACAATTTTATAACTCCTAACTGGGATCTTGTATTTCATATCACAACTCTATTGTGGTCAAGTCAAAGTCTTAATCCATTTCACAAGTCATTTTGAAAAGTCTGACGGGGGAACAGTATGGCCACTCCAACTGTCCATAACCGCGGACGCGGCTATTCGAATAGTTTGACACTCTGCAGAGATTGTACACTGTCGCCACAACATTCGATACATCCGTCAGGAACAAATCCTGAATTCACCATACTCAGTATGCGGATAATCAATCCTAACCTTTCAATTACACGCCCTAGTATAAGCACCTCTCCTGTGAGTTTGGCCTTCCAACCATGACCAACTTTCATCTTGGGTACTGCACAGGTGGACAATCTTCACAAGGTAGCCTCAGCTCAGACCTTGGCCATGAGGGAACTAATACTAAGGAATATAAGTTTCCAGTCAAGCCCTACCCAATATTCGGGTATTGTGGTTGTACGATAAAATTGGAATGGTATCGCATCTAGACAACCATCAGTTTTATAAAGGGCTAAGGCTCATCCCTCCACATTTTCATCACCAAAATCATATGGTGTTCAGAAACACATGTCAAAACATCTCAGTAGAATGATCCATCATTCTAAGGTTTTCATAACCATTTTCACCAAGTATTCCCATCTAAAGTTGATCAAGCTTTATGCTTAGCACTAGCATCTATAAGTGGGGATAGGCACTAATGAGGGGTGGTAACTAGTGGAGTTTCAAGTAAGTACAACCTTATATCTTAGGATGATACCAAGGTTTTCTAGCTTAGGCCAAATTTTATGCTCTTTATGCAACCTTCAGCATCTTTCTAGTATCTATAACTCACTTAAGTCAACTCTAAGTTGAAGCTTTGATAAAGAAATAAAGTAAGAAGCTTGCAAATAAAACTAGGATTGGTTTATCAAGTGGGTATGATCACATATGCTTAGGGCATATAGTAGGTATAGTAACAAGTAGGGGTTTGTTGCATCAGTAGGGTATCTTGCAAGGGTTAGCTTGCACATTCACTAGTAGTATTAGGCTTGCTAAAGTAGAATGTCTTGCAAGTTTTAGCTTGCATTGGTATAGTATCAGCTTGCCTTGTGCAGAGCAGTGGTTGAAGTTCTCCTCGGCTTCTTCTTCGTAGTATCATCCTTCCTCCTCGTATCCTTGGTCGGTACTAGCGTCTATGAATAAATACGAGGTACACAATCACCAAACAATACTTAACTACTTGCAATCATCACACACAAGGGTCCTATAGATGATCTAGCATCATCTCTAACATTACAAGGTTAAGGCTTGATTTAATCCCTTTTATTTTTAGAAAAGTAATTTCTACTCATTGAAAAACTACTTAAGATTTAATATTCTCCAAACCAAACATGGGATCATGTTGATACATGTCATCACCGCATATTGTAGTCCATGGGAATGTAATTTAAAGTGGTGTCACAATTTAATAAGGTTTTACCCTTTTATTTTAATTAATTAATGTGGCTAGAAATGCTTATGTAGCATTCTTTTATTACTTGAACATTATTTCTGCAAGTAAACCTATATATTTTTTATATATTCTGAAAGGTATGGTTAAATGTGATTTTTGAGAGTTGGAATCAACTCAAAATCTATTATGATTTAAATTTGAAAAATGTTTGAATGCAGAAAAGCTTCTGCCTTGTTATTTTTACCATGGGTGATCTATAGATCCAAATGACTTGAATCCAACGGGCTTGGATTCAGCATTCACAGACCTTTCCAACAAAATTGGTTTCATTCAATTTCGTGCACTGAATCGATCTGGGTTGATTTTTGAAGTTAGGTACAGAAGTGTGTTTGAATTGAAATAGAAAAAGTTTAATTTGAAAAACTGGGCTGTGCGGGAAAAGTTAACGGGCCGGCCTGCTAAGCGCAGTGCTCCCGCGGGCTGCTTAAGTGGGTGTCCCCACTCGTCAGTGACACGGGGCTGGGCGAAGCGGTATGGGGCAATGTGGATCGTTCGATCTAGTTCTAATCCAACGGCTGGGAGTCATCGTCGACGCGAGACAACGCCGGCGAGAACGAAACCTAGCGCGGCCAGTGAGGGTTGCTGGGGGCTCACCGGGGTACTGGCGAGGGTCGGCGAGGCGGGCGAACGACAAAGTCGATGACGACGAAACTCCTGGTACCGGTGGCTTCTCCTGGGGCGGCTCCAATCGCTGGCTCCCTTCTTCTCCAGAGGCGGCGGGCTCCGGTGAAATTCCGGTGGGGTGGTGCTCGCCTTGCTCTAAGAACGGTGTGGCACGATCAGTGAGGAGAGGGGATTGAGATGGTGTGAAGAAATCGTGCGGGGGTGGCCTCTATTTATAGTTGAGCAAGGGGACCGTCGGGGCGCACGGTGAGCTCGTCGGGGGTGAGGTCACAGGCGGCTAATGGCATGGGCAAGGGTAGGGGACGGTGCGGTGTCTCCTGGCGATGCTCAACGACATGGTCTCGAGGCATGGGGCGGTGTGGTTTGGTCTGGAACGGGCGGTGCTCTGCGCGGCAGAGGCGGCGTCTCCGACGGCGGGCGGTGGCTGTGCGGCACGGGGCGGCAAACGGGGATGTCTGGTGGTCTCCTGGGTTGATGGTGATCATGTGTGCACGCAGTGAGGGCGGCGCTTGGTCTGTGGGCGCTGGTCGAGGGTCGTGCTCTGGCGCATGCTCGGCATGGTCTCTAGCGGTCTGGGCGCGGCTTGTGCGCGTGGTCCAGGGCTTGGCAACGCTCGCGGCTGGGACAGGGAGTGGCGGTGGACGGTGGGCTACCTCCCAGACATGCTGGCTAGGCTTGCTGCTGCTCCTAGCTTGCTATCGACTATGGGGTGGCAAGGGTGTGCTCGGCTGTTCACCATTGATGGCAATGGCAAGCTCACAGTGGTGCTAGTGCTTGGCTAATCTTCCTAGATGATCTACTGAGCTGGTTGTGAGCTAACTAGGGAACAAGTTAGGCAAGAATCACTGCTCACAATAGTGTTTAATGTTTGTTTTATTTGTGTCTGCAACCTGTTTGATGAAATGGCCGCATGAAATCAAGTTTTGAATTTTGAAAAGATTTTTGGTGGGTTTGCTAGATTGGTGCTGGTGAATCTGCAGATGCTGGGGTTTTGCAAGTTGAGCTTGTTTGAGTGGTTTTTGAATAAGTGGGATCTTCTCATATGATAAAGATTCAATTTTGAATTGTCATTTAAACTGTGCATTTGAAAGTTTCTGTATGATCACAAAGTGGGCCTTGATACTTTGTTAGGAGTACATTCAAGGGGTGCAAAGATCCAGAAAAGTTTCTGTTAGGTTCTGAAAGTTTGAGACAGCCAAAGTAGGCATGAGAGTTAAATTGGTCAAAGTGACCATTCCTTTAATATATATGTTTTGATTTACTTGTCTTTAGGAAAAGTGTGGGAAATGTTTTAGATGATGTTTATTTCACCTAAGAAACATTTTACAAGCAATGAAACAAACAAACAAACAAGGTGGTTTAAAAGAATTTCAAAATCAATGCATACACATATGCATGCATTCCAAATTTTAATTAGAAAAGTTTTTGTTAACCCTAATTTTGATGATTAGAATTTGATGATCCAAGCTTAGTATTTTTGGGATGTTACAACCCGCCCAGAGCGTCGACATGTTCCGACCGATCAGCACCGCCCCATGCCTCGCCACCACACCGATGAGCTTCGCCAGGGAGCACACCACCGCCCCCTATCGTCGCCCATGCCATTAGCCCTCTGTGCCATCGACCACGACGAGCTCAGCCCGCAACCTTCGGTCCCCTCGCCGCACTATAAAAGGAGTCATCCCCTGCTTGTTTTCTTCACACCAGTTCACTCCCCACCTCTCACTGATACTCCCTACTCACTCCCGGAGCAAGGCGAGCAGCGCATCGCCGGAATTTCACCGGAGTTCGCCGCTTCCGAGGAGGAGAAGCGCCGTCGATTGGAGCTGCCCCAGGAGAGGTTCCCGATACTAGGAGAACCGCCGTTGTCTACTTTGTCGTTCTCCCCCGTCGCCGACCATCGCCTAAGCCCCGGTGAGCCTCCCACTGGCCGCGCTAGGGTTCGTTCTCGTCGCGTCCTGTTCAGGCGTGGACGATGAACTCGAGTCGTTCGATTAGAATTAGATCCCACGGTCCACATTGCCTCGTACCGCTTCGCCCCTCACTGTCTCACTGACGCGTGGGGACAGTCACTTAACCAGCCCGCGCGTGCGTTGTGCGTAGTGGGCCGGCCCAGTTAACCGTCCCGCACGACCCCACAATTCAAATTTACTTTTATTCATTTAATTTCAAACATAGTTCTGTAGCTAGATTCAAAAATCAACCCAGCTCGATACACTGAACCAAAATGCATGAAACCAATTTTGTTAGAAAGGTACTGGAAAGCTTAATCCAAGCCCATTGGATTCAAACCATTTATATTTATAGATCACCCTTGGTAAAAATAACAAGGCAGAATCTTTTCTGCATTCAAACATTTTTCAACATTCAACCATAAAAGCTTTTGAGTTGATTCCAACTCTCAAAAATCACATAACCATACCTTTCAGAATATATAAAAATATATAGGTTTACTTACAGAAATAATGATCAAGTAATAAAAGAATGCCACATAAGCATTTCTAGTCCCTTTAATTAAATAAAATAAAAAGGTTAAACCTTATTAAATTGTGACACCACTTTAAATCACATTCCCATGTACTAAAATATGTGGTGATGACATGTGTCAACATGATCCCATGTTTGAGATGGAGAATATTAAATCTTAAGTAGTTTTTCAATGAGTAGAAATTACTTTTCTTAAATAAAATAAATAAGACGAGTGTTTTAATCCTTGTAATGTTAGTGATGATGATAGATCACCTAGTGTGAACCTTTGTGTGATGATTAGCAATAGTTAAGTATTGTTTGGTGATTGTGTACCTCGTATTTATTTATAGACACTAGTACCGACCAAGGATACGAGGAGGAAGGAGAATACTATGAGGAAGAAGCCAAGGAGAACTTCAACGACTTCTCTTCACAAGGCAAGCTTATACTAATATCCTAGGAAGCATATACTTGCAACCTTGCAAGCTAACACTTGCAAGATACCCTACTTATGCAAGCCACTACTTGCTTGTTACTATGCCAACTATATGCCTTAAGCATATGTGATTATACCCACTTGACACACCATCCTAGTTTCACTTGCAAGCTTAGTACTTTATTTTCTTTATTAAAAGCTTTCTATCAAAAGTTTACTTAGTGACTTGTAGATTCTAGAAATATAATTGAAGGTAGCATAAAGAGCATAAAACTTGGCCTAAGTTAGATAATCTTAATGTCATCCTGAGGCATGAGATTTACTTAGATAAGATACACTTGTTTATTACCCACCATTAGTATTTACCCCCACTTGTAGATGCTAGTGCTAAGCATAAAACTTGATCAACTTTAGATAGGAATACTTGGTGAAAATGGTTATGAAAACCTTAGAATGATGAGTCATTCTACTGAAATGTTTTGACATGTGTTCTTGAACACCAGATGATTTTGATGATGAAAATGTTGAGGCATGAGCCTTAGCCCTTTACAAAACTGATGATTGTCTGGATGCGATACCATTCCAATTTTACCGTACAACCACAATACCCGAAAATTTGGGTAGGGCTTGGCTGGAAATTTATATACCTTAGTATGGGTTCCCTTGCGGCCAAGGTCTGAGCTGAGGCTACCTTGTGAAGATTGTCCACCTGTGCAGTACCCAAGATGACAGTTGGTCATGGTTGGGAGGCCAAACTCACAGGAGAGGTGCCTATACTAGGGCATGTAATTGAAAGATTAGGATTGATTATCCACATACTGAGTATGGTGAATTCAAGATTGTTCCTAGCGGATGTATCGAATGTTGTGGTGAAAGTGTACAATCCTGTAGAGTGTCAACCTATTCGAATAGTCGTGTCCGTGTTTATGGACAGTTGGAGTGGCCATACTGTTCCCCCGTCAGATGTTTTCAAAACAACTTATGAAATGACTTATGACTTTGACTTGACCACAACAGAGTTGTGACATGAAATTCAAGTTCCCACTTAGGTGTTATAAAAACTTTCAACTAGTTTTCTTTGTTTATCAACTTAGTAGAGGTAAATCTAGCTTTTTTCAAAACAACCCTAGAGCTTAGTATCCTAGTACAAAAAAAACCCTTAACTTGTTAGTATTAGTTTGCGAGTACTTAAAGAGTACTCATGGCTTTGTCCCTGGATATTCCCGTGGACAGACTATGAAGAGGAGTATCAGGATGACGGACCACGGGAAGGTTACGACAACTAGGATCATCTCCCATCGTCAGAATTGCCTGTGACCCTGAAGATGGAGCTTCTCCCACGCTATCGTTATCTTTACGTTATTTCGCTGCTTGAGTTGTATTAAGAACTGGATCATGAGATCCTTATTTGTGTAAGACCTTATGTATGGTTTGTAATGGATGATGTACTGTGATATCCAAATCTGTTATGTCTCGCAAAAATGGTAATCCTGGGATTGCGTTGTATGGCATAACAGGCATCTGGGATTGAAAATCCGGGTGTTGACATCCCGTGGCCATACTATTAAGAGGAGTATCAGGAGGATGGACCGCAGGAAGGTTACAACAACTAGGATCATCTCCCATCGTCAGCATTGCATGTGACCATGAAGATGGAGCCTCGCCCATGCTACCATTATTATTATATTATTCCGCTGTTGATTGTACTAAGACTGGATCATGAGACCCTTTATTTGTTGTAAGACCTTATGTATGGTTTGTAATGGATGATGTACTATCATATCCAATATGTTATGTCTCGCAAAAATGGTAATCCTGGGATTGTGATTTATGGCATAACAGGCATCTGGGATTAAAAATCCGGGTGTTGACAAGTTGGTATCAGAGCCATCCTAACCATAGGAGACCCTAGTTATAATGGACGCTTGAATCAAAAACTTAGTTTCAAAACAAAAGAAGTGAGTATTTATGAAAACCTATTCTCATTCTTATCACTTAGATTCTTTCATGAAAATTCAGGTTTCTCAAAAATTCTTGCAAACTTACATAAAATTTGGCACACTTGATCACTCTACTAACTTACTCATCCTACATTCTTATAGATGGACGTGAAGTATGGCAAGTTCTATTAGTTGGGAAATGGAGGAGATCTCATCTTTGAGCGTGACTTGGACCAGCTTTCAGAACTTTTGGAGCTTCCGCACCGCGAGTTCTTCGAAGCTCATCTCAATGATCAGGAAGGAGGAGAATTGCAATGTCTGATTGTTGCAAGTCTCAGAGGGAAGATTGAAGCCCCCACCTCAGAGGGAGTCCAGTTCACCTTAAGGGAGAACAACTGGCTAGATGGACTTGTTAGGGCCATTTAAGAAGCTCTTGCCTGTCTGTGTGGGCAGAGTATCAATCAGATCAAGGGCACACACTTTGAGTTCTATCCAAGGCGTGATGTGATGGGACAGCCACTGGAAGTACCTCGTCACCCGGAGCTGAAGCATCAAGTGGACCACCTCAGCTTCATGATGTATGACCGGCAGAAGGCGTTAGACAATGCCCACTCCTACGCCAACCACAACTACGCCATCTCAGTCTAGAAGGACCATACCATCGCCATGCTGGTGAAGGATCTCAAGTCTCGTCGCCGTCAGCTTGACAAGAGGGAGCGCATCATTGCCTGCCTTCGCCACAGGATCACAGACTTGGAGGAGACCATCCGCGAGAGAGACATGCAGCTTGAGGAGAGGGAGAATGTAGGGGAAGACATCTATGGATACCCCTACTCTTACCTCAGTGACGATGATGACTTTCTGGAGGATCAAGCCATGGACTTCTTCACCGATGAGGATGACTTCGCCTTCATTGATGATGATGAGGATGACGAAGCTACCGATTCCAAGGACTAGTAGCACTTGAGAACTAGCGTTAGGGAAGTTGTATCTGGTACCACTGTATCGTAGTTGCATAGAATGGTTCTTAAAACCATCTATTTCCTTATTATGGTGTGTTTTTATACTATGTGCTATGAATGAATGAAAAGCAAGTTGCTAGAAAAATCCGAGTAAAATTTCCAAAAACTGTTCAACAACAACAAAACACTGAACCTTAGAAATTTCCCTCTTTTATCATGATATATCTCAATCTTCAGATGCCTCGCGGAGGAAGCAGTTCATCCCCGGACCCGATGTGAAGATCTTGCAAATGTTGGTTTCTGAACGTGAAGCTGAAAGAGCCGAACGTCAAGCCAAATTAGCAACTCTTCAACACATAGCTCACATGGCCAACAACAACCAAGGCCATGGAAACCAGGACAACCATGGATCCAAGATCAAGAACTTCCAAAACACCAATCCACCCGACTTTAGTAAGTCTGAAGAGCCATTAGATGCAGATGATTGGCTGCAAACCATGGAGAACAACTTGGAAGTGGCAGGAGTGGAGGCCAACGAGAAAGTACTGTTTGCCACCCACTACCTGGCAGGAGATGCAAGATCTTGGTGGAACAGTGTTCGCACCATGACTAGAGGACAAATGATGACTTGGGATGAATTCAAACTCAAGTTTAGCAGAACCCATGTGCCACCGGGTTTGATCAATAGGATGAGAGATGAATTCAGAGAATTGAAGCAAGGGAGGATGACAGTAGTTGAGTACCGTGACAAATTTCTGTCACTAGCTAGGTATGCACCGGATGAGATTGACAACAAAGCCAAGAAGAAGGAGAGATTCTTGAATGGTCTGCATGATGAAATGCAGACGGTGTTGGTCAACGTTCCATTTGCTGACATTGAAGCCTTAGTGGATTCTTCCATTCAGATGGAAGGCAAGATCAACCAAGCCAATGATAACCGCAAGCGTAGAATGATGCATCAACCAGGAACCCACCATACCCCAAAGTATCGCCCCAACCCGTCTATAGGATTTTCCCCTAGAAACAATAGACCCCCGATGAACCGTCCAACCTATCCCAACCGTGGAAACCCAAGGAAACCACAATAACCCCGGTAACTCCAGCAATTTCAATTGTGCACAGCCAAAGTTCAATAACAACAATGTCGCCAACAACACCAATACTGCCCCAAGGACTGGAAGCAATGTTGTGCCTGTTGTAGGAAAGGACAAGTCTCAAATGACTTGTTATGAATGTGGAACCAAGGGTCACTATTCCAATGAGTGCCCCAAGAAGATTGCAGCAGCCCCCAATGTGAATGCCCCAGCTCAGCAGCAGCGTCGTGTTCAGCCTAGAAGAAGATTTTCCCTAGGGAATTCGCTCAACCACAACGGCCGTATGTTTCTCATGAATGCTGAAGAAGCCCAAGAAGCGCCAGATGTTGTGCTGGGTATGTTTTCTATTAACTCAGTACTTGCAAGAGTGTTGTTTGATTCCGGAGCATCGCACTCGTTTGTTACAGAAGAATCTGCATGCACTAGTAAGATTCAACCAACAAAATTGAAGCATGTTATGATAGTTCAAATACCTGGTTCAACCACCAAATCTAGACAAATTTGCAAGGCCGTACCTATCTGAATCCATCGCATAGATTTTTATTCTAATCTAATAGTACTTGGAACTAAAGGTTTGGAAGTAGTACTAAGAATGGATTGGATGTCAAAACATAAATGATTAATCGACTGTGCCAAGAAAGCCATAACCATGACTAGTACAGCCAGAATATCAGTAGATTTGTCACTCAGAATGAGCTGAATATGAGGCAGAGGTGTCAACACCCGGATTTTTAATCCCAGATGCCTGTTATGCCATACATCGCAATCCCAGGATTACCATTTTTGCAAGACATAATAGATTGCATATCACAGTACATCATCCATTACAAACCATACATAAGGTCTTACACAAATAAAGGATCTCATGATCCAGTCTTAATACAATTCAAGAAGCGGAAATAACGTAATAATAACGATAGTGTAGGTGAAGCTCCATCTTCATAGTCACAGGCCATGCTGACGATGGGAGATGATCCTAGTTGTCGTAACCTTCCTGCTGTCCGTCCTCCTGAGAGTCCTCTTCATAGTTTGGCCACAGGAATAGCCAGGGACAAAGCCATGAGTACTCTTTAAGTACTCGCAAACTAATACTAACAAGTGAAGTGGTTTTTGAGTATGAAATGCTAGGCTCTAGGTTGTTTTGCAAAAAGCAAAATTTATTTCTACTGAGTTTAGAAGCAAAGAAAGCTAGTTGAAATTTTTTATAAAACCTAAGGGGAACTTGAATTTCATATCAAAACCCTGTTGTGGTCAAGTCAAAGTCATGAATCATTTCACAAGTCATTTTGAAAACATCTGACGACGGAATAGTATGGCCACTCCAACTGTCCATAACCGCGGACGTGGCTATTCGAATAGTTTGACACTCTGCAGAGGTGGTACACTTCCACCACAACATTTGATACATCCGCCAGGAATAATCCTGAATTCACCATACTCAGTATGCGGATAATCAATCCTAACCTTTCAATTACACGCCCTAGTATAGGCACCTCTCCTGTGAGTTTGGCCTCCCAACCATGACCAAGTGTCGTCTTGGGAACTGCACAGGTGGAAAATCTTCACAAGGTAGCCTCAGCTCAACCTTGGCCACAAGGGAACCCATACTAAGGGATATAAATTTCTAGTCAAGCCCTACCCAAATTTCAGGTATTGTGGTTGTACGGTAAAATTGGAATGGTATCGCATCCAGACAACCATCAGTTTTATAAAGGGCTAAGGCTCATGCCTTAAAATTTTCATCATCAAAATCATCTGGTGTTCAAGAACACATGTCAAAACATTTCAGTAGAATGACTCATCATTCTAAGGTTTTCATAACCATCTTCACCAAGTATTCCCATCTAAAGTTGGTCAAGTTTTATTCTTAGCACTAGCATCTACAAGTGGGGGGTAAGCACTAATGAGGGGTGGTAAACATGTGTGAATTAGCTAAGTTCAATATCATGCCTCAGGATGACATCAATATTATCTAACTTAGGTCAAGTTTTATGCTCCTTATGCTACCTTCAAATATCCTTCTAATATCTATAAGTCACCAAGTAAACTCAAATAAAATCTTTGATAAAGAAATAAAATACTAAGCTTGCAAGTAAAATTAGGATTAGATATCAAGTAGTGTAAGCTGGCAAAGGTTAGCTTGCTAAGTCAATTTGTATAGTGAGGCTTGCAAGATTGCAAGTATAGGCTTGCTAAGATATTAGTATAAGCTTGCCTTGTGCAGAGCAGTGGTTGAAGTTCTCCTCGGCGTCTTCCTCGTTGTATCCTCCTTCCTCCTCGTATCCTTGGTCGGTACAAACATCTATAAATAAATACGAGGTACACAATCACCAAACAATACTTAACTATTTCTATTTATCACACCAAGGTTTTCACTAGATGATATAGGATCATCACAAGCATTACAATCATTGAGGCAAATAGTTTTATTTCCTTTATTTTAGAAAAGTAATTTCTACTCATTGAAAAACTATTTAAGGTTTAATATTCTCCAACTCAAACATGGGATCATGTTGACACATGTCATCACCACATATTTCAGTACATGGGAATGTGATTTAAAGTGGTGTCACAATTTAATAAGGTTTAACCTTTTTATTTTAATTAATTAAAGTGACTAGAAATTCCTATGAGGCATTGTTTTATTACTTGATCATTATTTCTGCAAGTAAACCTATATATTTTAATATATTCTGAAAGGTATGGTAAAATGTGATTTTTGAGAGTTGGAATCAACTCAAAAGCTTTCATGGTTGAATTTTGAAAAATGTTTGAATGTAGAAAAGATTCTGCCTTGTTATTTTTACCATTGCTGATCCACAAATCCAATTGGTTTGAATCCAACAGGCTTGGATTAAGCATTCGAGTACGTTTCTAACAAAATTGGTTTCATGCATTTTGGTTTAGTGAGTCAAGCTCGGTTGATTGTTGAATCTATATACAAAACTGAGTTTGAAACTAAAAGAATAAACCTAGATTTGAATTACTGGGTCGCGCAGGAGGTTAACTGGGCCGGCCCACTACGCACAGTGCGCGCGCGGGCTGATTAAGTGGTTGTCCCCACTCGTCAGTGAGACAGAGGGGTGTGAAGCGGTATGGGGGGATGTGGACCACACGATTAAGCTCTAATCCTACGGCTGCGGTTCATCGTCCATGTCGGGCAACGCCGGTGAGACAGAACCCTAGCACGGCCAGTGGGGGTCGTGGGAGGCTCACTGAGGCTCAGGCGATGGTCGGCAACATGGGCGAATGACGAAGTCGACGACGGTGATCCTCCTGGTACCGGCAGCAACTCCTGGGGCGGCTCCAATCGACGATGCCCTTCTCCTCCAACAGCGGCAGACTCCGACCAAATTCCGGCGATGCGCTGCTCGCCTTGCTCCGGGAGTGAGGTGGGGTGCTTCAGAGAGAGAGGGGAGAGATATGGTGAAGAATTTGTGATAGGGTGGCCTCTATTTATAGTGCCTGAAGGGGACCGACGAGCGGGGGCTGAGCTCGTCGTGGTCATCGGCACAGCGAGCTAATGGCATGGGCGACGATAGGGGCGGTACTGTGCTCCCTGGCGAAGCTCAACGGCATGGCTACGCGGCATGGGGCGGTGCGAAACGGTCGAAACGTAGCGGTGGTCTGGGCGGGTCCGATGGCAGTTTTAATGGCGCACAACGTCTATGGTCCACGTGGCGGCGAACGGGCATGTCTGCGGTGTTGCTGGGGTGCTGGCGATCCTGCTTGCATGCGGCGAGGGCGGCGTGCGGTCTGTGGGCGTGTGTCGCGGTTGGCGCTCTAGCGCTCTCTCGGCTTACTCACAGCAAGGCTTGGTATGCTCGGGCTGTGTGGTCCAGGTGCTGGCTGCGCTCGAGGCTTGGACAGGGGGTGGCGGTGGATGGTGGAGAGTGTCCCAGACATGCTTGCTAGGCTTGGTGCTTCTCCTAGCTTGCTATCGACATGGGGGTGGGAAGTTAGGCTCAGCATGGTCACCATTGATGGTATGGCATGATCACAGTGGTGCTAAAGCTTGTTAATTGAGCTAGATCATCTACTGAGAGTGTAGTGTGAGCTATAGAGGGAACAAGTTAGTCCAAATTTACTTCTCACAATAGTGTTTGTGGTTTGTTTGTTTGATGCCAGCAAGGTATTTGATGAAATGGCCGCAAGAGATTCATATTTGAATTTTTGAATCAAACTTTGTGGGTGTACTAGTCACATACTAGGGAGTCTCTGGTTAGTTGGAAAGGTCAAGTGGAATTGGTTTGGTTGGTTTTTGAAAAAGGGGTGATCTTCACATATGAATCAGATTCAATTTTAAAATGTGATTTCAATAAAGTTGCCAAATGTTTCTGCAAGTTTGAAAGGTGGGATTTGATTCACTTTTACTTGGTCTTGCAAGGGGTGAAAGTAAATGGAAAAGTTTCTGTTTGAGATCTTGGACTAGAAACACTCAAAGTGGCCTAGTGAGCAAGATTGGCAAAAATGACCATTTGCTTTATTTGTTTTGTTTTTTATTTTCTCTTGATTTGTTTCTGCTTGGAAATGTTTTAGATGATGTTGTTTTCACCTTTAAACCATTCCTTGCTATTTATATCAATCACACAAGTCCATTCATTTATTTATACAATCATCACATACACACATGCATTCATAATGATTTGAATTAACAAAAGTTTTTGTTAACCCTAATTTTGGTGATTGGAATTTGATAATCATTGTTCAACATTTTTGGGATGTTACAAACCTTCCCTCCTTAAAAAAAATCTCGTCCCGAGATTTGAGAAAGAAGAAAGAAGAAAACTAGGATTTAAAAAGATCGGGAAACTCCGTCTTGATGTGATCTTCTCGCTCCCAGGTAGCTTCTTCTTCAGTGTGGTTACTCCACTGAATCTTGAGAAACTTGATGCTTCGGGTTCTGGTGGTCCTGAAAGCTTCCTCCAAAATATGGATGGGTACTTCAGGATATGTCAGGTCATCATTGATCACTATGGTGCGGTGATCAATATTCTTGAAAACTTCAGTCTTCTCCGAAACTTCAAGGCATTTGCGAAGTATCGATATATGGAACACATGGTGCACGGCTGACATCTCCTCTAGCAGTTCCAATTGATACGATACTTCTCCTCGACGATTCAGAATCTTGAAAGGTCCGATATATCTGGGGGCTAACTTTCCATTGAGCTGGAAACGCTGCATTCCCTTCAAAGGCGACACTTTGAGGTACACAAAATCTCCGATATTGAAAGCAAGGTCTCGATGTCTCTTGTCGGCATAACTCTTCTGTCTTGACTGGGCGGTCTTGAGGTGCTCACCGATCTTGTGAACTTTCTCTTCTACTTCTCGGAGGATGTCGGGTCTGAAAATCTGACTCTCTCCTACTTCCGACCAATTCAAAGGGGTACGACACTTCCTTCCATACATGAACTCAAATGGGGCCATTTGCAAACTAGCTTGATAACTGTTGTTGTATGAAAATTCTGCGAAAGGCAGACAGTCTTCCCATTTAGATCCATACTCTAACACACATGCTCTCAACATATCTTCGAGTATTTGATTTACTCTCTATGTTTGTCCATCGGTCTGAGGGTCATACGTTGCGCTGAAATCTAGTCGGGTTCCTAAACCTTCTTGGACTTTCTTCCAGAATCTCGAGGTAATCTGAGTTCCTCGATCTGACACGATGTTCTTGGGGACTCCTGCAAACTGACGATTCTAGCGATGTATAACTCCGCTAGCTTCAAACTCTGGTAGGTGGTCTTGACTGGTAAGAAATGGGCTACCTTGGGCAATCTGTCAACTATGACCCAAATAGAGTCATTTCCCCTACTAGATGTAGGCAATCCGGTGATAAAGTCCATTCCAATATAATCCCACTTCCATTCTGGAATCTGCAGGGGTTGCAATAGTCCTGCGGGTCTCTGATGTCCCGCCTTGACTCTATGGAAAATATCACAATTGGCGATATTGCTTCTGATTTCTCTGTTCATCTTATGACACCAAAATTGCTCATCCCAATCCTGATACATCTTCGTTCCTCCGGGGTGGATAGAATAAAGAGTATCATGGGCCTCCTTGAAGATAGTTTCCTTCAGCTCCGAATCTTCTGGTACACAGAGACGTCCTTTGTACCATAGAACTCCTTCTTCATCTTCGGTGAATCCGGGTACTTTGCCTATATCGATACGGTGTTTGATTCCGTCGATACTAGCATTTCCTTTCTGTGCATCCTTGATCTGACTGATCAAAGTGGGTTGAATTTCTATGATAGACAAAAATACTTCACTTACTAATTCCATTCTGAAACCCTCCATCTCCTTGTGCAAACTTGGTTGCTCCTTCAGAATCATGGAGTTCAAGCGGCACGGCAATCTGCTAAGGGCATCTGCTACCACATTGGCTTTACCGGGGTGATAGTGAATGTCCAGATCATAGTCCTTGATTAGATCAATCCATCTTCTCTTCCTCATATTCAGATCCTTCTGAGTGAATATATACTTTAGGCTCTTGTGATCCGAATAAATATCACAACGGTTTCCCATAAGATAATTCCTCCATGTCTTCAGGTCTAGAACTACTACTAGTTCAAGGTCATGGGTAGGATAATTTTGTTCATGCTTCTTCAGTTGTCGGGACAGATAAGACATAACTTTGCCTTCTTGCATCAACACACATCCGAGACCCATCTTGGATGCGTCACAATACACATCAAACGGCTTTGTAATATTCGGCATGATCAAGATTGGGGCTGATATCAATCTCTTCTTGAGTTCTTGAGTGGTTGAACCAGGTATTTGAACTATCATAACATGCTTCCATTTGGTGGGTTGAATCTTACTAGTGCATGCAAACTCTTCAGTAACAAACGAGTGCGATGCTCCAAAATCAAACAACGCTCTTGCAAGTACTGAGTTAACAGAAAACATACCCATCACGACATCGGGCGCTTCTTGGGCTTCTTCAGCATGCATGAGAAAGATACGACCGTTGCGGTTGAGTGAATTCCCTAGGGCAAACCTTCTTCCAGGCTGAAAATGACGCTGCTGCTGAGTTGGGGCATTTGCATTGGGGTTTGGGGCAATCTTCTTGGGGCACTCATTGGAGTAGTGACCCATGGTTCCACATTCATAACAAGTAACTTGCGACTTGTTCTTTGCTACAACAGGCACATCATTGCTTCCAGTCCTTGGGGAAGTGTTGGTGTTGGTGGCGGATTGTTGTTGTTGAACTTAGGCGGTTCACGGTTGAAATTGCTGGGGTTGCCGGGGTTGTTGTGGTTTCCTCCGGGCCTTGGGTTTCCATGGTTGGGATAGGTCGGACGGTTCATCGGGGGTCTGTTGGTTCTTGGGGCAAATCCTGGAGATGGGTTGGGGCGATAATTTGGTGTATGGTGGGTTCCTGGTTGATGCATCATTCTACGCTTGTGGTTCTCATTGGCTTGGTTGATCTTGCCTTCCATCTGAATGGCAGAGTCAACTAAGGCTTCAATATCAGCAAATGGGATATTTACTAACACTGACTTCATCTCATCGTGCAGACCATTTAGGAATCTCTCCTTCTTCTTAGATTCAGTGTCTACCTCATCAGGTGCATACCTAGCCAATGACAAAAATTTGTCACGGTACTCAACTACAGTCATCCTGCCTTGCTTAAGTTCCCTGAGTTCATCTCTCATCCTCTTGATCAAACCCGGTGGCACATGGGTTATTCTAAACTTGACTTTGAACTCTTCCCAAGTCATCATCTGTCCTACAGTCATCGCGCGAACGCTGTTCGACCATGGTCTTGCATCTCCGGCCAGGTAGTGGGTGGCAAACAGTACCTTCTCGTTAGATTCTACTCCTACAACTTATAGGTTGTTTTCCATGGTTTGCAGCCAGTCATCGGCATCTAGGGGCTCTTCATACTTAGTGAAAACGGGTGGATTGGTGTTCTAGAAATTCTTGAGCTTAGATCCATGGTTCTCCTGATTTCCATGGCCTTGATTTTTGTTGGCCATCTGAGCTATATATTGAAGGGTGGCTAAGTTGGCTTGACGTTCGGCTCTTTCGGCTTCATGATCCGAAACCAACATTGGCAAGATTTGCAACATCGGGTCCGGGGATGAAGTGCTTCCTCCGCGAGGCATCTGAAGATTGAGATAGATCATGAGAAAAGGGGGAAATTTCTAAGGTTTAGGGGTTTTCTGTTTTGAAATGTTTTTAAAGGTTGACTCAGATTTTTCTAGCAACTTGCTTTTCATTCAATCATTCCTAACACACGATACAAACACGCAACACAACAAAGGAAAACAGATGGTTTTAAGAACTGTTCTGTGAAACTACGATACAGTGGAACCGAATACAACTCACTAATGCTAGTTCCCAAGTGCTACTACTCCTCGAGTCAGTGTCCTCATCATCCTCATCATCATCGATGAAGGCAAAGTCATCCTCATCGGTGAAGAAGTCCATGGCCTGATCCTCCAGAAAGTCATCATCGTCACTAAGATAGGAGTAGGGGTCTCCACGAAGGTCTTCCCCTGTGTTCTCCCTCTCCTCCAGCTGCATGTCTCTCTCGTGGATGGTCTCCTCCAAATCCGTGATCCGGTGGCGAAGATGGGCAATGATGCGCTCCTTTTTGTCGAGCTGACGGCAATGAGACTGGCGCTCCTTCACCAGCATAGCAATAGTCTGATCCTTCTTGGCGGTGATGGCATACTTGTGGTTGGCGTAGGAGCGGGCATTGTCCAACTCCTTCTAACGGTCATACATCATGAAGCTGAGGTGGTCCAATTGACTCTTCAGCTTGTGGTGATACGGGGCTTCCAGTGGTTGTCCCATAACATCACACCTTGGGTAGAACTCAAAGCGGGTAGCCTTGATTTGATTGATACTCTGCCCACACAGACGGGCAAGAGCTTCCTGCATGGCCCTGGCAAGTCCATCGAGCCAGTTGTTCTCTCTTAAGGTGAACTGAATTCCCTCTAAGGTGGGGGCTTCAATCTTTCCCCAAAGACTTGCAACAACTAGCCACTCCAAATTCTCTCCTTCCTAATCATTGAGCTGAGCTCCGAAGAACTCGGGGTGCGGACGCTCCAGCATCTCTAACAGCTGGTCCAAGTCACGCTCAAAGATGAGGTCTCCTCCATTCCCCAACTAATAAAACTTGGTGTACTTCACGTCCATCTATAAGAATATAGGATGAGTAAGTTAGTAGAGTGATCAAGTGTGTCAAATTTTATGTAAGTTTGCAAGAATTTTTGAGGAACATGAATTTTCATGAAAGAGTATAAGTGATAAGGATGAGAATAAGTTTTCGTAAATACTCACTTCCTTGGTTTTGAAACTAAGTTTTTGATTCAAACGTCCATTCTAAACTAGGGTCTCCTATGGTCAGGATGGCTCTGATACCAACTTGTCAACACCTAGATTTTTAATCCCAGATGCCTGTTATGCCATACATAGCAATCTCAGGATTACCATTTTTGCGAGACATAACAGATTGGATATCACAGTACATCATCCATTACAAACCATACATAAGGTCTTCCACAAATAAAGGATCTCATGGTCCAGTCTTAATAAAATCCAAGCAGCGGAAATAACGTAATAACAATGATAGCGTAGGTGAAGCTCCATCTTCATGGTCACAGGCAATGCTGATGATGGGAGATGATCCTAGTTGTCGTAACCTTCCTGCTGTCCGTCCTCCTGATAGTCCTCTTCATAGTCTGGCCACAGGAATAGCCAGGGACAAAGCCATGAGTACTCTTTAAGTACTCGCAAACTAATACTCAGAAGTGAAGTGGTTTTTGAGTAGGAAATGCTAGGCTCTAGGTTGTTTTGCAAAAAGCCAGATTTATTTCTACTGAGTTCAGAAGCAAAGAAAGCTAGTTGAAAAGTTTTATAACACCTAAGGGGAACTTGAATTTCATATCACAACCCTGTTGTGGTCAAGTCAAAGTCATGAATCATTTCACAAGTTATTTTGAAAACATCTGACGACAGAAGAGTATTGCCACTCCAACTATCCATAACCGCGGACAGGGCTATTAGAATAGTTTGACACTCTGCAGAGGTGGTACACTTTCACCACAACATTCGATACATCCATCGGGAACAATCCTAAATTCACCATACTCAGTATGCGGATAATCAATCCTAAACTTTCAATTACACGCCCTAGTATAGGCACCTATCATGTGAGTTTAGCCTCCCAACCATGACCAACTGTCATCTTGGGAACTGCACAGGTGGACAATCTTCACAAGGTAGCCTCAGCTCAAACTTGGCCGCAAGGGAACCCATACTAGGGGATATAAATTTCTAGTCAAGCCCTACCCAAATTTCAGGTATTGTGGTTGTACGGTAAAATTGGAATGGTATCGCATCCAGACAACCATCAGTTTTATAAAGGGCTAAGGCTCATGCCTTAACATTTTCATCATCAAAATTATCTGGTGTTCAAGAACACATGTCAAAACATTTCAGTAGAATGATTCATCATTCTAAGGTTTTCATAACCATCTTCACCACGTATTCCCATCTAAAGTTGATCAAGTTTTATGCTTAGCACTAGCATCTACAAGTGGGGGGTAAGCACTAATGAGGGGTGATAAACAAGTGTGAATTAGCTAAGTTCAATCTCATGCCTCAGGATAACATCAAGATTATCTAACTTAGGTCAAGTTTTATGTTGTTTATGCTACCTTCAAATATCCTTCTAATATCTACAAGTCACCAAGTAAACTCAAATATAAGCTTTGATAAAGAAATAAAATACTAAGCTTGCAAGTAAAACTAGGATTAGGTATCAAGTAGTGTAACCTGGCAAAGGTTAGCTTGCTAAGTCAACTTGTATAGTGATGCTTGCAAGATTGCAAGTATAGGCTTGCTAAGATATGAGTATAATCTTGCCTTGTGCACAGCAGTGGTTGAAGTTCTCCTCGGCTTCTTCCTCATAGCATCCTCCTTCGTCCTCATATCCTTGGTCGGTACTAACGTCTATAAATAAATACGAGGTACACAATCACCAAACAATACTTAACTATTTCTATTTATCACACCAAGGTTTTCACTAGATGATATAGCATCATCACAAGCATTACAATCATTAAGACAAATAGTTTTATTTCTTTTATTTTAGAAAAGTAATTTATACTCATTGAAAAACTACTTAAGGTTTAATATTCTCCAACTCAAACATGGGATCATGTTGACACATGTCATCACCACATATTTCAGTACTCCCTCCGGTCCATATTACTTGTCACAAAAATGGATGTATCTAGACATATTTTAGTGCTAGATACGTCCCTTTTAATGACAAGTAATATGGATCAGAGGGAGTACATGGGAATGTGATTTAAAGTGGTCTCACAATTTAATAAGGTTTAACATTTTTATTTTAATTAATTAAAGTGACTAGAAATGCCTATGATGCATTCTTTTATTACATGATCATTATTTCTGCAAGTAAACCTATATATTTTTATATATTCTGAAAGGTATGGTTAAATGTGATTTTTTAGAGTTGTAATCAACTCAAAAGCTTTCATGGTTGAATTTTGAAAAATGTTTGAATGCAGAAAAGCTTCTGTCTTGTTATTTTTACCATTGCTGATCCATAAATCCAATTGGTTTAAATCCAATGGGCTTGGATTAAGCATTCCAATACCTTTCTAACAAAATTGGTTTCTTGCATTTTGGTTCAGTGAATCGAGCTAGGTTGATTTTTTAATCTAGATACACAACTGAGTTTGAAACTAAAAGAATAAACCTAGATTTGAATTACTGGGTCGCGCGGGAGATTAACTGGGCCGGCCCTCTACGCACAGCACGCGGGCGGGCTGGTTAAGTGGCTCTCCCCACTCGTCAGTGAGACAGAGGGGTGCGAAGCGGTATGGGGGATGTGGACCGCACGATCAAGCTCTAATCCTACGGTTGCGGTTCATTGTCCACGTCGGGCAACGCCGGCGAGACAGAACCCTAGCGCGGCCAGTGGGGGTCGTGGGAGGCTCACCAGGGCTCAGGCGATGATCGGCGACGGGGGAGAACGACGAAGTCGACGACGACGATCCTCCTGGTACCGGCAGCTCCTCCTGGGGTGGCTCCAATCGACGGCGCCCTTCTCCTCCAGTAGCGGCAGACTCCGGCCAAATTCTGGCGATGCGCTACTCGCCTTGCTCCGGGAGTGAGGTGGGGTCCTTCTGAGAGAGAGGGGAGTGAGATGGTGTGAAGAATTCGTGATGGGGTGGACTCTATTTATAGTGCCTGAAGGGGACCAATGGGCGCGGGCTGAGCTCGTCGTGGTCGTCAGCACAGCGAGCTAAAACCATGGGCAATGATAGGGGGCAGTGATGTGCTCCCTGGCGAAGCTCAATGTCATGGCTACGCGGAGTGGGGCGGTGCAAAACGTTCGGAACGTAGCGGCGCTCTAGGTGGGTCCGATGGCAGTTTTAATGGCGCACGGCATCTACGGTCCGCGCGGCGGCGAACGGGCATGTCTGTGGTGTTGCTAGGGTGCTGGCGATCCTGCTTGCATGCGGCGAGGGCGGCGCGCGGTCTGTGGGCGTTTGTCGTAGTTGACGCTCTGGCGCGCTCTCGGCTCGCTCGCATCAAGGCTTGGCATGCTCGGGCTGTGTGGTCCAGGTGCTGGCTGCACTCGAGGCTTGGACAGGGGGTGGCGGTGGATTAGGAGAGTATCCCAGGCATGCTTGCTAGGCTTGGTGCTTCTCCTAGCTTGCTGTCGACATGGGGGTGGCAAGTTAGGCTCGGCATGGTCACCATTGATGGCTATGGCATGCTCACAGTGGTGCTAAAGCTTGTTAATTGAGCTAGATCATCTACTGAGAGTGTAGTGTGAGCTATAGAGGGAACAAGTTAGGCCAAATTTACTGCTCACAATAGTTTTTGTGGTTTGTTTGTTTGATGCTAGCAAGGTGTTTGATGAAATGGCCGCAAGAGATTCAAATTTGAATTTTTGAATCAAACTTTGTGGGAGTGATAGTTACATACTAGGGAGTCTCTGGTTAGTTGGAAAGGTCAAGTGGAATTGGTTTGGTTGGTTTTTGAAAAAGGGGTGATCTTCACATATGAATCAGATTCAATTTTGAAATGTGATTTGAATCAAGTTGCCAAATGTTTCTGCAAGTTTGAAAGATGGGCTTTGATTCAATTTTACTTGTTCTTAGAAGGGGTGAAAAGAAATGGAAAATTTTCTGTTTGAAATCTTGGACTAGAAACACTCAAAGTGTCCTAGTGAGCAAGATTGGCAAAAATGACCATTTGCTTTATTTGTTTTGTTTTTGATTTTCTCTTGATTTGTTTCTGCTTGCAAATGTTTTAGATGATGTTGTTTTCACCTTTAAACTATTCCTTGCTATTTAGATCAATCACACAAGTCCATTCATTTATTTATACAATCATCACATACACGCATGCATTCATAATTATTTGAATTAACAAAAGTTTTTGTTAACCCTAATTTTGGTGATTGGAATTTGATAATCATTGTTCAACATTTCTAGGATGTTACAAGAGGAGATGGATAGAGCTAATCAAGGACTATGATCTGGACATTCACTATCACCCCGGTAAAGCCAATGTGGTAGCAAATGCCCTTAGTATATTGCCGTGACGCTTAAACTCCATGATTCTGAAGGAGCAACCAAGTTTGTACAAGGAGTTGGAAGATTTTAGAATGGAATTAGTAAGTGAAGGATTTCTGGATAGCATAGAAATTCAACCCACTTTGATCAGTCAGATCAAGGAGGCGCAAAAAGGAAATGCTAGTATTGACGGAATCAAACGTCGCATCGGTACAGTCAAAGTACCCGGATTCACCGAAGATGAAGAAGGAGTTTTGTGGTACAAAGGACGTATATGTGTGACAGAAGATGCAGAATCGAAGCAAGCTATTTTGAAAGAAGCCCATGATATGCTTTATTCTATCCACCCTGGAGGAACGAAGATGTATCAGGATTTGAAGGAGCAATTTTGGTGGCATAAGATGAAGAGAGAAATCAGAAGCTATATATCCAAGTGTGATATTTGTCAGAGAGTCAAGGCGGGACATCAGAGACCCGCAGGACTGTTGCAACCATTCGAGATTACGGAATGGAAATGGTATTCTGTAGGAATAGATTTTATCACCGGTTTGCCTACATCTAGTAGGGGAAATGACTCTATTCGGGTCATAGTTGATAGACTGTCCAAAGTCGCCCATTTCTTACCTATCAAGACCACCTACCAAAGTTCAAAGCTAGCAGAGTTGTACATCGCTAGAATCATCAGTTTGCATGGAGTCCCCAAGAACATTGTATTGGATCGAGGAACTTAGTTTACCTCGAGATTTTGGAAGAAAGTCCAGGAAGGATTAGGAACCCGACTGGATTTCACCACAGCTTATCACCCTCAGACTGATGAACAAACGGAGCAAGTAAATTAAATACTCGAAGATATGTTGAGAGCATGTGTGTTAGAATATGGATCTAAATGGGAAGATTGTCTGCCGTTCACAGAATTTTCATACAACAATAGTTAGGAAGCAAGTTTGCAAATGGCCCCATTTGAATTCATGTATGGAAGGAAGTGTCGTACCCCGTTGAATTGGTCAGAAGTAGGAGAGAGTCAGATTTTTGGACCCGACATCCTACGAGAAGTAGAAGAGTAAGTTCACAAGATTCGTGACCACCTCAAGACCACCCAATCCAGACAGAAGTGTTATGCCGACAAGAGACGTCGAGACCTCTCCTTCAATATCGGAGATTTTGTTTATCTCAAAGTGTCCCCTTTGAAAGGGATGCAACGTTTCTAGCTCAAAGGAAAGTTAGCCCCCAGATATATCGGACCTTTGAAGATTCTGAATCATCGAGGAGAAGTATTGTATCAACTGGAACTGCTAGAGGAGATGTCAGCCATGCATAATGTGTTCCATATATCGTTACTTCGCAAATGCCTAGAAGTCCCCGAGAAGACCGAAGTTTTCAAGAACATTGATCACCAAACCATAGAGATCAACAAGGACCTGATGTATCCCGAAGTACCCATGCGTATTTTGGAGGAAGCTTTCAGAACCACCAAGACCCGGATTATCAAGTTTCTCAAGATCTAGTGGAGTAACCACACTGAAGAAGAAGCTACCTGGGAGCGAGAAGACTACATTAGGACGGAGTTCCCCAATCTTTTTAAATCCTAGTTTTCTTTTTCTCAAATCTTGGGACGAGATTTTGTTTCGGGAGGGAAGGTTTGTGTAGCACCCCGGGTAAAACCTAATTATAATATCGCCTGTTGTCATCTATTTTATGCACCATCATTGCGTCATGCATTTATTTTGCCTCTCAAAATATTCAACTAAAACTATTTTTGTTTACTACAATACCTCTCCTCTTGTTTCAAAACAAACTCTTATATTTATCTGATAAACTATTTGCCTAAAAACTATTTGCTAAAAATATTTAAAACAAAACAAAAATAATATTTTATTAAAATAATAAAAAAACCTAGACCTAAACTGGCCAGTCCCAATAGGACCAGCCGGTTGGACCCAGCGAAACCCTAGCTAAGCTAAAACCTAACCCCTAATCCTTACCTGGCTACACCCCACACTCCCCAACAACCGCCGCCACCCCCCACCCACTTCCCAGCCGCCACACACTAAAGGGATTCGCAACATAGTAAATGAAAAAAATTCTACGGATGCGAACGAGAAAGTCAAGATCTAATCTAGGAGATGCAATCAACGAGAGAGATAGATGAGATCTTCATACCCTTGAAGAAATCGCACAGCGGAAACGTTCAACAGAACATGGGTGATGTAGTCGAACTAGCTTTCTCCTCCTCGCGATCCGATCTGATCCAACACCGCAAGTGACGGCGCCTCCGAGAGATGCACACGTACGTTGCCATGACGTCTCCTCCTTCCTTTTTCCAGCAAGTGGGGTGGAGAGATGGATTTGATCTACAACACGACGGCGTGGTGCTATGGTGGAGAGTTTCTGCGGCAGGGGCTTCGCCTACGCGCAGTCGAGAGAGAGAGGTGGAGGGCAGCAGGACAGCGTCTAGGGTTGGAGGAGTGGGGGGAGGGGTGCGCCCCTTCCCACCTTATATAGGGGGTTGGCCGGCCCCCTTGGCCCCTACTCCAAGCCCTAGGGCGGCGGCCCCAAGGGTTGGAGTGGGGGGCAAGTTTCCCCCCTCCTTCTAGAAGGGTTCCCTAGGGTTTCCCCTAGGGTTTGGCCGGCTGGGCCTATGGGGCCTTGTGCCCCTGGCCCAAAGCGGCCAGGGCACTCCCTCTTAGGCCCACGCAGCCCTCCAACAAGTGGGGCCACGTTGGTCCCACTCCGGAAGCTTAAAGAACCTTCCGGTACAATACCGAATACTCCGAAACGATTCCGAAATCCAAAAACTATTTTCCTTTATATGAATCTTATTCTCCGGACCATTCCGAAACCTCTCGTGATGTCCTGGATCTCATCTGAGACTCCAAACAAAAACTCATAAACCAATTATCCATTCTATCCTAGCGCCGAGGCACGTTAAGTGTGTGACCCTACGGGTTCGAGAATATGCAGACATGATCTTCTATCAATAATCAACAGCGGGATCTGGAAACCCATATTGACTCCCACATATTCATCGATGATCATATTGGATGAACCACGATGCCAGGATTCAATTAATCCCATATATGTATTCCCTTCGTCACGTGATATTTTACTTGGCCGAGATTCGATCGTTGGTATCGGTATACCTAGTTCAATCTCGTTCACAGCAAGTACTTTACTCGTTCCGTAATCCGATATCACTTTGTGATTAACTTCTTAACCATGTGCTTGCAAGCGGTGTTGATATCTATTACCGAGTGGGCCCGAAGTATATCTCTCTGACTCGGGAGGGACAAATTCCATCTCGATACATACAACCCAACAAGTACTTTCCGATTACCTGAGAGACACCTTTATGATCACCGTCACATAGGATGATGTTTGATGACCTCAAAGCTTTCTTCCGATACTAGGGAGTTGTATTATCTCATGGTCTAAGGATTATAATACTTGACATAAGAAAAAGCTTCGCAAAGATGAACACGATGACACGATCTAATTGCTCTGCTTAATTTGGGTCTGTCCATCATATTATTCTCCTAATGACATGATCTCATTATTAACCGACAGCTCATGTCTATGGTTAGGAAACATTAACCATCATTAATCAATGAGCTAGTCCATAGAGGCGTACTAGGGACACGGTGTTGTTCATAAACCACACAAGTATCAAAGTTTCCACTTAATACAATTCTAGCATGGAATATAAACCTTATCATGAACAAGAATTATAATAATAACATCTTTATTATTGCCTCTAGGGCATAATTCCAACAGTCTCCCACTTGCACTAAAGTCAATAATCTAGTTTACATCTGGCAACAATCTAACACCCATGGCATTAAGGTGTTGATCATGTTTTGCTCGTGGAAGAGGTTTAGTCAACGGATCTGCGACATTTAGATCCATATGTACTTTGCTAATCTTCAGATCTCCATCTGCTATATAATCTCGAATTATATGAAAATGCGGTTGATGTGCTTGGTATTTGGATGATATCTTGGTTCCTTAGCTAGTGCTATGGCACCAGTGTTGTCGCATAATATCTCTAGTGGGTCCAAGGCACTTGGAACCACACCAAGCTCAGTGATGAAGTTCCTGATCCAAACTCCTTCACTTCACGCTTCTGAAGCAGCCATGTATTCCGCTTCTGTTGTAGATCCTGCGATCACGCTTTTCTTGCAGCTTCTCCAGCTCACAGCTCCTCCATTCAAAATATAAGCGTATCCTGTCTGATATTTAGAATCATCTGGGTCGGTGTCGAAACTAGCGTCGACGTAACCTTTTACGACGAGCTGCTCATCACCTCCATAGACCAAGAACATTTCTTTAGTCCTATTTAGATACTTTAGGATGTTCTTCACGATTGTCCAGTGTTCCACTCCTGGATCACTTTCGTATCTGCTCGTCAAACTAAGAGCATTGGACACATCCGGTCTAGTACATAGCATGACATACATGATAGAACCTATGACCGAGGCATAAGGCACTTTGCTCATAGTATCTCTATCGTTTACCGTAGCTGGACACTGAGCCTTGCTCAATATCTTACCTGACAACATGGGCAATGAACCTTTCTTTGCTTTATCCATTCTGAACTTTATCAGAACTTTGTATAGGTATGTACTTTGGCTTAAAGCTATTAGGCGTCTTTGTCTATCTCTATATATTTTGATGCCTAATATATAAGCAGCTTCTCCTAGGTCTTTCATTCAAAAACATTTATTCAAATAACTCTTCACATCGTTAAGCATACCAATGTCATTTCCAATAATCAATATGTCATCCACATATAGTACTAAAAATGTCACTGAGCTCCCACTCACTTTCTTGTAGATACAAGCTTCATAGCAATTTGGAACAAATCCAAAGCTCTTGATCACTTGATCAAAACGAAGGTTCCAACTCTGAGATGCTTGCTTTAGTCCATAAATGGAACGCTGAAGTTTGCACACCTTATCAGCATCCTTCGGATCGACAAAACCTTCGGGCTGCATCATATACAACTCTTCATCAATGTTGCCATTGAGGAACACAGTCTTGACATTCATCTGCCATATTTCATAATCATGAAATGCAGCAATTGCTAATAAAATCTGAATGGACTTAAACATCGCTACGGGAGAGAAAGTCGCATCATAGTCAACACCTTGAACTTGTCAAAAACCTTTTGCGACAAGCCGAGCTTTATAGACAGTAACATTACCATCCACGTCTATTTTCTTTTTGAAAATCCATTTGCACTCAACGGCCTTACGGTCGCTAGGAGGGTCCACCAAAGTCCATACTTGGTTTTCTCTCATGGATCCCAATTCGGATTTCATGGCCTGTAGCCGTTTCTCAGAGTCTAGGCTCATCATTGCTTCCTCATAGTTCGCGGTTCGCCGTTGTCTACCAACAAGACGTTTAATACAGGGTTGTCGTACCATTCAGGAGTGGCACGTGACCTTGTCGACCTGCGAAGTTCAGTAGTAGCATTGTTCGAAGTTTCATGATCCTTGTCATTAGCTTCCTCTCTTGTTGGTGCAGACGGCACTGGAACAATTTCAGGTGCTTCTCTACTCTCCAACTCGAGAGAAGGTTCAATAACCTAGTATAGCTCTACCTTCCTCCCACTCACTTCTTTCGAGAGAAACTCCTTCTCAAGAAAGGATCCATTCTTTGCAACAAACACTTTGCCTTCGGATCTGTGGTAGAAGGTATACCCAATCGTTTCCTTAGGGTATCCTATGAAGACGCATTTCTCCGCTTTGGGTTCGAGCTTGTCCAGCATCAACTTCTTGACGTAAGCTTCAAATCCCCAAACTTTAAGAAACGACAACTTAGGTTTAGCACCAAACCACAGTTCATACGGTGTCGTCTCAACGGATTTACATGGTGCCCTATTTAAAGTGAATGCAGCGGTTTCTAATGCATAACCCCAAAATGATAACGGCAAATCTGTAAGAGACATCATTGATCGCACCATATCTAATAGAGTCTGATTCCAGCGTTCAGACACACCATTGCGCTGTGGTGTTCCGGGTGGCGTGAGTTGCGAAACGATTCCGCTTGCTTTAAGATGCGTGAGAAAATCATAACTTAAATATTCACCTCCACGATCGGATCGTAGAAATTTAATTTTCCTGTTATGATGGTTTTCCACTTCGTTCTGAAATTCTTTGAACTTTTAAAACGTTTCAGATTTATGTTTCATTAAGTATATATACCCATATCTACTTAAGTCATCAGTAAAAGTGAGAAAATAGCGATATCCACCGCGCGTCGAAACACTCATTGGTCCGCATACATCGGTATGTATGATTTCCAATAAGTCCATTGCTCGCTCCATTATTCCGGAGAACGGGGTTTTGATCATCTTGCCCATGAGGCACGGCTCGCACGTGTCAAATGATTCAAAATCAAGAGACTCCAAAAGTCCATCAGAATGGAGTTTCTTCATGCGTTTTACACCAATATAACCTAGACGGCAGTGCCACAAATAAGTTGTATTATCACTATCTACTTTGCATCTCTTAGCCTCAATGTTATGGATGTGCGTTTCATTGTTTTCGAGATTCAGAAGAAATAAACCATTCACAACAGGTGCATGACCATAAAATATGTTATTCATATAAATAGAACAACCATTATTCTCCGATTTAAATGAATAACCGTCTTGCAATAACCACGATACAGATATGATGTTCATGCTCACCGCAGGCACATAATAACAATTATTAAGGTTTAAAACTAACCTCGAAGGTAAAACAGAGGAGAGCGTGCCGACGGACATCACATCAACTTTTGATCCATTGCCAATGCGCATCGTCACCTCATCCCTTGCTAGCTGCCGTCTATTCCGTAGCTCCTGTTTCGAGTTACAAATATTACCAACTGAACCAGTATCAAATACCCAGGCACTACAACGAGCGCTAGTAAGGTAAACATCAATAACATGTATATCAAATATACCTTTAATGGTGCCAGCCTTCTTGTCCGCTAAGTACTTCGGACAGTTGCGCTTCCAGTGACCCTTGTCCTTGCAATAGAAGCACTCAGTGTACGGCTTAGGGCCAGACTTGAGCTTCTTCTCAGCAGGGGCAACGCTCTTTCCGCTGCCTTTCTTGAAGGATTTCTTTGCACCCTTACCTTTCTTGAAGCTAGGGGTCTTGTTGACCATCAACACATGATTATCTTTCTTGATATCCACCTCCGCAGCTTTCAACTTAGCGAAGAGCTCAGTGATCGTATCAGTGGAACCAATCTGATTGTGAGTAACTAAAAAACCTTTGTAGCTATGATGGAGTGATTGCAGAACTCTGTCAACCTTGAGCTCTTCTGGAATCTTGCAGTCCAGTTGCTCAAGACGTTGAGTGTAGCCCGACATCTTAATGGCGTGCTCACTAACGGTACTCCCTTCCTCCATCTTGCAGTTAAAGAACTTCTCAGAGATCTCATATCTCTCAGAACGGGCCTGAGTCTAAAACATGGTTTTTAGTTCCTCAAGAATCTCAAAGGGCCCGGTGAACTCCTCAAAACGATTTTGAAGGACCGGTTCCATAGCAAACAACATGGTACTCTTAATCACTCCATAATCATCTTTGCGCGACTGATAAACAACTTTTTCATCAGCCGGCGCATCAACAGCAGGGGCGTCACCTAGCGCTTTCTCAAGGACATAGTCCTTTTGTCCGCCAGCGAGAATGATTCTCAGATTGCGGAACCAGTTGGTGAAGTTAGACCCATTGTTCTTAAGCTTTTCTTTCTCAGCAAAAACGTTGAAGTTGAAGTTGGACTTATCCATTTGATCTACAAAATTTGCAAATACAACTTACACTATGTTCATGATAACTAGTTCAACTTAATCAAATTACTATATGAACTCCCACTAAATTCAACATCCCTCAAGTTGTTTAGTGAACACGATCCAAATTGACCACACGTAATCCGATCTTCAGAAGAAGAGATGTGGTTTCAATGGTGGACAACAAAGTGTCGATCATATCATTCATATGACTCATGCTTAACCTTTCGGTTCGTGTGTTCCGAGGCCATGTCTGTACATGCTAGGCTCGTCAAGTCAAACCCAAGTATTTTCGTGTGTGCAAAACTGGCTTGCACCCGTTGTATGTGAACGTAGAGTTTATAGCACCCGATCATCACGAGGTGCTTGAACACGACGAACTTTCACAACGGTGCATACATGGGGAGAACACAATTTTATCTTGATCTTTAAGTGAGGAATCATCTTATAATGCTACCGTCGCGATCTAAGCATAATAAGATACATAAAAGAATAAACATCACATGCATATAGTTTTATGTGACACGGTATAGCCAATCTCCACGCAATGATCTCCATCTTGTGCGCGCCAGCATGATCTCCATCACTCCACCATGATTGCCTCCACCACGAATAGCAACTACAACTATTGCTAACTACTTAGCGATAAAGTAAAGCTATTACATGGCGTATAAGAAGTTGACACACAGGTCATACACAATTATAAAGACAACCATACGGCTCCTGCCGGTTGTGAACTCATCGACATGCAAGTCGTGAAATATTACAAAACATGATCATTGCATACATCATACACATCACGTCTTGGGCCATACCATATCACAAAAACAAGTTAGACGCCTCTACTTTGTTGTTGCATGTTTTACGTGGCTTATGGGAGTAACAAGCTAAGAACGATTCTTACCTATGGAAAGCCACAACGGTGATATTATGGTTGCTAACATCCGGTGTAAATCCCATGACTACTATAGTGAGAGAAACTGGCATCCACGAGCCGCATGTGTGGAACAAGACACACGTCAAGTGCGGAGCCGGTCTCGCAAACAAGGTCGCGTAAAGTTGGCCTGGACCGCTTCGATCTCACTATGCCGTGCCATAAGAAATACACAACAAGAGGCTTGCAACAGAAAACATCAACGCCCGCAACTAGCATGTTGCGTTCTACTCGTGAAACACATCTATGCATAGATCTAGCTCTGTACCACTGAAGGGTTTTGCAGCATAGTAAATCAAAAGAATTCTACGGATGCGAACAAGAAAGCCAAGATCTAATCTAGGAGATGCAATCAACGAGAGAGATAGATGAGATCTTCATACCCTTGAAGAAATCGCACAGCGGAAACGTTCAACAGAACGTGGGTGATGTAGTCGAACTAGCCTTCTCCTCCTCGTGATCCGATCCGATCCAACGCCGCAAGTGACGGCGCCTCCGAGAGATGAACACGTACGGTGCCGCGACGTCTCCTCCTTCCTTGGTCCACCAAGTGTGGTGGAGAGATGGATTGGATCTGCAGCACGACGGCGTGGTGCTATGGTGGAGAGTTTCTACGGCAGGGCTTCGCCTACGCGCAGTCGGGAGAGAGAGAGAGAGGTGGAGGGCAGCAAGACGACGGATAGGTTTGGAGGAGTGGGGGGAGGGGTGCTCCCCTGACCACCTTATATAGGGGGCTGGCCGGCCCCCTTGGCCCCTACTCCAAGCCCTAGGGCGGCGGCCCCAAGGGTTGGAGTGGGGGGCAAGTTTCCCCCCTCCTTCTAGAAGGGTTCCCTAGGGTTTCCCCTAGGGTTTGGCCGGCTGGACCTATGGGCCCTTGTGACCCTGGCCCAAAGTGGCCAGGGCACTCCCTCTTAGGCCCACGCAGCCCTCCGACAAGTGGGGTCACGTTGGTCCCACTCCGGAAGCTTCTAGAACCTTTGGTACAATACCGAATACTCTGAAACGATTCCGAAATCCAAAAATTGCTTTCCTTTATATGAATCTTATTCTTCGGACCATTCCGAAACCTGTCGTGATGTCCTGGATCTCATCCTAGACTTCGAACAAAAACTCATAAACCAATTATCCATTCTATCCTAGCGTCGAGGCACGTTAAGTGTGTGACCCTACGGGTTCGAGAATATGCAGACATGATCTTCTATCAATAATCAACAGCGGGATCTGGAAACCCATATTGACTCCCACATATTCATTGATGATCATATTGGATGAACCACGATGCCAGGATTCAATTAATCCCATATATGTATTCCCTTCGTCACGCGATATTTTACTTGCCCGAGATTCGATCGTTGGTATCGGTATACCTAGTTCAATCTCGTTCACAGCAAGTACTTTACTCGTTCCGTAATCCGATATCACTTTGTGATTAACTCCTTAACCACGTGCTTGCAAGTGGTGTTGATATCGATTACCGAGTGGGCCTGAAGTATATCTCTCCGACTCGGGAGGGACAAATTCCATCTCGATACATACAACCCAACAAGTACTTTTCGATTACCTGAGAGACACCTTTATGATCACCCTCACATAGGATGATGTTTGATGACCTCAAAGCTTTCTTCCGATACTAGGGAGTTGTATTATCTCATGGTCTAAGGAATACAATACTTGACATAAGAAA
Organism: Avena sativa; assembly: GCA_916181665.1. Classification (NCBI taxonomy): domain Eukaryota; kingdom Viridiplantae; phylum Streptophyta; class Magnoliopsida; order Poales; family Poaceae; genus Avena; species Avena sativa. The sequence continues at coordinate 116,995,438 of OV702281.1, forward strand.
AAGCTTCGCAAACATGAACACGATGACACGATCTAATTGCTCTGCTTAATTTGGGTCTGTCCATCATATCATTCTCCTAATGACATGATCTCATTATTAACCGATAACTCATGTCTATGGTTAGGAAACCTTAACCATCATTAATCAATGAGCTAGTCCATAGAGGCGTACTAGGGACACGGTGTTGTTCATAAACCACACAAGTATCAAAGTTTCCGCTTAATACAATTCTAGCATGGAATATAAACCTTATCATGAACAAGAATTATAATAATAACATCTTTATTATTGCCTGTAGGGCATAATTACAACACACACACCCGCTCCATCCCTGGCCCACTCCAATCGCATTCTCTCCTTCCCAGTTGGATCCCGACGCAGTCCCCAACTCCCTCCCCGATCTGGTCGACCTGTCAGCGACCCCACCAACCAGTGACCCCATCTCGCTCCCTGCCTCTCCTCATGATCCCCACCCCGAACGAACCCCTGAACCCACCTTCCTCCTCTCCCTCTCGATGTGCCTCCCCCCGATCTCGCCAACCACCACCGACAGGGCTACTCCCCGCTTTCCGGCGCCGCCCCTGTGAGAACCTCCCCTCTCGGACGACCTCCACCTCGCCTTCCCCTGTGTCGCGCCTCCCTCCATCCCGTGACCAAGTTCCACCTCGCCCGCCGTCTGCACGATGTCCCGCCTCCGCCCCAGCAGCGTCGCGAGCTACGCCCTCTTCCCCCGACTATGGAGCGCTCGCCGCCGAACCTCCCCGGTGCACCCTGCCACCTGCCCGCCGGAGATCCCTACACTCGACCCGGTCGCGCGGCTCCGCCCCTAGCCACCCTGCATCAAGCTCCTCCGGCTGTGGCCCCGCCCGATCGCCTCTGCGACCTCCTCTGACCCTGCGGCCTTCCTCCTCCTCGCCGAGCCACGTCATCCGCCACGCCCTCTGCCTCGTGAGCCGCCATGTGCGCCCCAAGCTCGTCGGCGCCCCTCACCGAGCGTCCTGCACCACCGCCTGCGTACAGCCACCTTCCGTCGTCCTCCGGTGCCGTCTACACCTCGGTCTTGCCATCACTGTTCCTCGGCCATGCGTCCTTGTCTTTGCTGGTAGCAGGCATTCCACGCCACCCCTTCGCCGTGTATGTCCCCTGTAGGAATTTTGGCCATCAGAGTTTGTTCATCGCATATGTGGTACTTTGTCACGTGGTTGTATCATTTAAAGGAGGAGTTAGAGTGGTGTGGGGATGTTGGCGATGTCGTGGTGTTGCTCAAGACAGAAGCCGAGAACCCCTACAGGATCAAGATCACGACAAGATCTGTGATCGCCAAGGCTTTCTCGTCCACAAGACTAAAGAGGCGTGGACCCAAGATCGACACTGACCTGGAAGAATCCGATGAACCATCGGCGATGGACCCGAGTTCATCACCAACGCCACGACCTTCGACAAGGAACTGACAAGATCGCCTACACGGACGCAAAGTTCTCCTCAGTGAACCCTAAGTACGCGAAGACCGATCCCGGCGCGCCCAAACCCTGCTGGCCCCATCGAACCAAGATCTTCAGACCAATGTGTGACCCTTTTCCCGTGCCCCTATTTTATAAATGATATAGAATTGTTGCATCAATTGTTCATGATTGCATACATCTTTGTGTGGTTTGGGGGCATTATGCCTATTCACCTCATAATTAAATATGGATTTCATATGCGGGCGAATATAGCCTAATATTGGCCCCATTTAAATTTGTGTAGTGAACTGGTACCACTATTTGACATGTTAATACAACATTTAAATTGCGGGGTATCTAAATAACTTGAACCATCTAAATAAATGTCGGGACCCCGGTTCCGCTTAATATTGCCTAGTTGCATCGCATCTTTTCCATATCATGCATCATGCCCGATCTTTCGCCGTAGTATTAAATAGTGCATCCGGTGTTTCTTCTAGTGCTTTGCTTCTTCGGGACTAGGACGATGAGTTGATGCGAGTGTCGATCTGATCTTCGGATGAACGTTCAGTAATATTTTCAGGCGAGCATTCTCCCTCTTTCTACCTATTTTACATTTCTAGTCGTTACTTCCTCCTGTTGATATATTGCTATCTGTGTTGCGATGCTCTAGTTTTCATACCCGTGATATCCCATGTAGCCATTATATTGCCTTGGACACCTCCTATTACCTATTGTTTGGTAGATAGTCAACCTTGCGAGTTGTAGTTGCTTGCTCAAGTGTTGTTTCGATGTTGTCTAGTACCACCGTTGTTGGAGAAATGCCTCATGCTTGATGTTGGAGATAATCATGGCTTTAATTATCGTTTAATAACTAAAATTGATGTAGGTAAATAATCCAGAGGCACAGGTGGGCAATAGATGTTATTTGGTTTTTAACCGTCCACTTGTGTCTCGTAGGACCCCGAGTACTTGATACCTATTCTTTGAATACTCGCACTATCCGCATGTGGGACCATGAATCCCCCTAGCCAGAGCTTGAGTCATATATTATTTCTTGGGGCCATAAAATAGTTTGGGGCTTTATTACTATCCTGTACTTATGCCATGCTTTACTGCTTTATTTATGATTCCGCGTGGAGCGCCTATACTGTTTAGGAATTGTGATACGTTTATGCGGTATCGACAAGCCCAGTCACACTTTTGGGTTCCCAGTCGTTTACAGCCGTCGACACGAACCTCTGGGTCCGTCTCGGAGCCAGCCAACTTCGTCGCGGGTAGCTTAGTGGGGTGGCCCCCTGAAATATTATATGAATCTTGCAATTGCTCTGTCATGATGCCTCGTTGGGTTTTCATTTGGTTTTTTCCGAGGTTGATCGTGCGTGTGTTTCTATTTGTGCCCCCTGCAGGGTAAAACTTTCTGAAAGCCGTGTCCGTGGTTATGGACGACTTGGAGCACAATATCTCGATCATAGAAAACTATAACTAAAATAGTGCTATAAATTTGACTTTATAATGACTAGTAATCAGATTCACTATAATGGAATGGCTAAATAAAAGTGCCAACATCTGCTGGATTTGGGTTGTCACCTGTTACCATTGTATCTGTCTAGTAAGTATTGCAACTACAACGGAATGGTTAACTAAAACTGTCCACTGTTTATAATATCAGGATGACTCATGTTATCTATTTCTGACTAGTAATTGCCGCAACTATAACGGAATGAATAAAACGGCCAACTGTGTAAGTTCCTCGGTTGACTTCTTCGTTTGGTCTCGAGGGGGAAATACCAGGATGGGTATGCTTGGTGATAGTTTCAGGTTGGTACCGAATAGGTCTTCTCATCCATCTTTGATAGTCGCCAGTTGTAACGAGTCTCTATAGATTGTTTAGTGCATGCTTCGCAGTCGCTTCAGTCCACCATACTGTTGGAATTATGCCCTAGAGGCAATAATAAAGATGTTATTATTATAATTCTTGTTCATGATAAAGTTTATATTCCATGCTAGAATTGTATTAAGCGGAAACTTTAATACTTGTGTGGTTTGTGAACAACACCGTGTCCCTAGTACGCCTCTATGGACTAGCTCATTGATCAATGATGGTTAAGGTTTCCTAACCATAGACATGAGTTGTCAATTGATAATGAGATCATATCATTGGGAGAATGATATGATGGATAGACCCAAACTAAGCGAAGCAATTAGATCGTATCATCGTGTTCATCTTTGCGTAGATTTTCCTATGTCAAATATTGTATTCCTTAGACCATGAGATAATACAACTCCCTGGTATCGGAAGAAAGCTTTGAGGTCATCAAACGTCATCCTATGAGAGGGTGATCATAAATGTGTCTCTTAGGTGATCGGAAAGTATCTGTTGGGTTGTATGTATCGAGATGGAATTTGTCCCTCCCAAGTCGGAGAGATATACTTCGGGCCCACTCGGTAATCGATATCAACACCGCTTGCAAGCATGTGGTTAAGGAGTTAATCACAAAGTGATATCGGATTACGGAACGAGTAAAGTACTTGCTGTGAACGAGATTGAACTAGGTATGACGGTACCGACGATCGAATCTCGGGCAAGTAAAATATCGCGAGACGAAGGGAATATATATATGGGATTGTTTGAATCCTGGCATCGTGGTTCATCCGATATGATCATCGATGAATGTGTGGGAGTCAATATGGGTGCCCAGACCCCGCTGTTGATTATTGATAGAAGATCATGTCTGCACATTCTCGAACCCGCAGGGTCACACACTTAACGTGTCTCGACGCTAAGATAGATTGGATAATTGGTTTATGAATTTTTGTTCGGAGTCTCGGATGGGATCCGGGACATCACGAGAGGTTCCGGAGTGGTCCGGAGAATAAGATTCATATAAGGCAGTGCAGTTTTTGGAGTTCGGAATTGTTCCGGGTTAATCGGTATTGTACCGGAAGCTTCTAGAACCTTCCGGAAGGGGACCAACGTGGCCCCACCTTCCGGGAGGGGGCATGGGCCTATGAGGGAGTGTCCTGGCCGCATTGGGCCAGGGGCACAAGGCCCCATAGGGCCCAGCCGATCCTAGAGAGTTTAAATCGTTTAAACTAGAGATAGGGTTTCTAGAAGAGGGGAGAGTCCATGCCCCCCACTCCTTATCCTTTGGGCTTGGGGGAGGGGCTAGGGCTGCGCCCCCCCCCTCTATATAAAGAGGGGTGGGGGCGCACCAACCCCCCACATCTCTCCTCCAAACCCTAGCCGCCTTGCTAGCTTTCCTCTCTCCCTCCCGACTGTTTGTAGGCGAAGCCCTGCTGCAGAAATTCTCCACCATATACACCACGCCGTCGTGTTGTAGATCCAATCTATCTCTCCACCATACTTGCTGGTCCGAGGAAGGAGGAGACATCGAGGTGCTGCACGTGTGCATCTCACGGAGACACCGCCACTTGTGGTGCTAGATCGGATCGGATCGCGAGGAGGAGAAGCGAGTACGACTACATCACCCACGTTCCGACGAACGTTCCGCTGTGCGAATCTTCAAGGGTATGAAGATCTAATCCAATATCTCTCGTTGATTGCATCTCCTAGATAAGATCTTGGCTTTCCCTCTGTTCGCATCCGTAGAAAATTTTGATTTACTATGCCGCGAAACCCTTCAGTGGTATCAGAGCTAGATCTATGCGTATATGTGTTTCACGAGTAGAACGCAACATGGTTGTTGCGGGCGTTGATGTTTTCTGTTGCAAGCCTCTTGTTTGTGTTCTTCTTATGACGCGGGATAGTGAGATTGAAGCGGTCCAGGCCAACCTTACGCGACGTCGTTCGCGAGACCGGCTCCGCACTTGACGTGTGGCTTGTTCCACACATGCGGCTGGTGGATGTCAGTTTCTCTCACTATAGTTGTCATGGGATTAACACCGGAGTTTGGCAACCATAATATCACCGTTGTGGCTTTCCGTAGGTAAGAATCGTTCTTAGCATCTACTCCCATAAGCCACGTAAAACATGCAACAACAAAGTACAGGCGTCTAACTTGTTTTTGCAGGGAGTGTTTTCTGTGATATGGTATGGCCCAAGATGTGATGTGTATATTGTATGCGATGATCATGTTTTGTAATGTTTCACGACTTGCATGTCGATGAGTACACAACCGGCAGGAGCCATATGGTTGTCTTTATAATTGTGTATGACCTGCGAGTCAACTTCTTATATGCCATGTAATAGCTTTACTTTATCGCTAAGTAGTTAGCAATAGTTGTAGTTGCTATTCATGGTGGAGGCAATCATGGTGGAGTGATGGAGATCATGCCGGAACGCACAAGATGGAGATCATTGCGCAAAGATTGGCTATACCATGTCACATAAAGTTATATGCATGTGATGTTTATCCTTTTATGTATCTTATTATGCTTAGATCGCGACGGTAGCATTATAAGATGATTCCTCACTTAAAGATCAAGATAAAAAATTGTGTTCTCCCCAAGTATGCACCGTTGCGAAAGTTCGTCGTGTCCAAGCATCACGTGATGATCGGGTGCTATAGACTCTACGCTCACATACAACGGGTGCAAGCCAGTTTTGCACACGCGGAAATACTTGGGTCTAGCTTGACGAGCCTAGCATGTACAGACATGGCCTCGGAACACAAGAACCGAAAGGTTAAGCATGAGTCATATGAATGATATGATCGACACTTGGTTGTCCACCATTGAAACCACATCTCTTCTCATGATGATCGGATTAGGTGTGGTGAATTTGGATCGTGTTCACTAAACAACTTGAGGGATGTTGAATTTAGTGGGAGTTCATCTAGTAATTTGATTAAGTTGAACTATTTATCATGAACATAGTCTAAATTGTACTTGCTAATACTGTAGATCACATGGCCAAATCCAACTTCAACTTCAACGTTTTTGCTGAGAAGGAAAATCTTAGAAACAATGGGTCTAACTTCACCAATTGGTTCCGCAATCTAAGAATCATTCTGTCTGGCGGACAAAAGGACTATGTCCTTGGGAAAGCGTTAGGTGACCCCCCTGCTGCAACTGCGTCGGCTGATGAGAAAGCTGTCTATCAGTCGCGCAAAGATGATTATGGTGTGATTAAGAGCACCATGTTGTTTGCTATGGAACCGGAACTTCAAAATCGTTTTGAAACCTATCCCGGGCCCTTTGAGATTCTCGAGGAGCTGAAAACCATGTTTCAGACTCAAGCCCGTTCTAAGAGATATGAGATCTCTGAGAAGTTCTTTAACTGCAAGATGGAGGAAGGGAGTTCCGTTAGTGAGCACGCCATAAAGATGTCGGGCTACACTCAACGCCTTGAGCAACTGGAATGCACGATTCCAGAGGAGCTCAAGATTGACAGGGTTCTGCAATCACTCCCTCCCAGCTACAAAGGTTTTGTAGTGACTCATAATCAGATTGGCTCCACTGATATGATCACCGAGCTCTTCGCAAAGCTGAAGGCTGCGGAGGTGGACATCAAGAAGGATAATCATGTGTTGATGGTCAACAAACCCTCCTTTAAGAAAGGTAAGGGAGCAAAGAAGCCTTTCAAGAAGGGCGGCGGCAAGCGCAATGCTCCTGCTGAGAAGAAGCTCAAGTCTAGTCCTAAGCCGGACACTGAGTGCTTCTATTGCAAGGACAAGGGTCACTGGAAGCGCAACTGTCCGAAGTACTTAGCGGACAAGAAGGCTGGCACCATCAAAGGTATATTTGATATACATGTTATTGATGTTTTCCTTACTAGCCCTCGTTGTAGTGCCTGGGTATTTGATACCGGTTCAGTTGCTAATATTTGTAACTCGAAACAGGAGCTACGGAATAGACGGCGGCTTGCGAGGGATGAGGTGACGATGCGCGTTGGCAACGGATCAAGAGTTGATGTGATGGCCGTCGGCACGCTCTCCTTAGTTTTACCTTCGGGATTAGTTTTAAACCTTAATAAATGTTATTATGTGCCTGCGTTGAGCATGAACATTATTTCTGGATCGTGTTTATTGCAAGACGGTTATTCATTTAAATCAGAGAATAATGGTTGTTCTATTTATATGAGTAACATCTTTTATGGTCATGCACCTCTTGTAAATGGTTTATTTCTTCTAAATCTCGAAAGGGATGAAACACACATCCATAACATTGAGGCTAAGAGATGCAAAGTAGATAGTGATAATACTACTTATTTGTGGCACTGTCGTCTAGGTCATATTGGTGTAAAGCGCATGAAGAAACTCCATTCTGATGGACTTTTGGAGTCTCTTGATTTTGAATCATTTGACACATGCGAACCATGCCTCATGGGCAAGATGATCAAAACCCCGTTCTCCGGTGTGATGGAGCGAGCAACTGACTTGTTGGAAATCATACATACCGATGTATGCGGACCGATGAGTGTTTCGACGCGCGGTGGATATCGCTATTTCCTCACTTTTACCGATGACTTAAGTAGATATGGGTATATCTATTTAATGAAACATAAATCTGAAACATTTGAAAAGTTCAAGGAATTTCAGAATGAAGTGGAGAACCATCGTAACAGAAAGATTAAGTTTCTACGATCCGATCGTGGAGGTGAATATTTGAGTTATGATTTTCTCACGCATCTTAAAGCAAGTGGAATCGTTTCACAACTCACGCCACCCGGAACACCACAACGCAATGGTGTGTCTGAACGCCGGAATCGAACCCTATTAGATATGGTCCGATCAATGATGTCTCTTACTGATTTGTCGTTATCATTTTGGGGTTCTGCATTAGAAACCGCTGCATTCACTTTAAATAGGGCTCCATCTAAATCCGTTGAGACGACACCGTATGAACTGTGGTTTGGTGCTAAACCTAAGTTGTCGTTTCTCAAAGTTTGGGGATGCAAAGCTTACGTCAAGAAGTTGATGCCGGACAAGCTCGAACCCAAAGCGGAGAAATGCGTCTTCATAGGATACCCTAAGGAAACTATTGGGTATACCTTCTATCACAGAACCGAAGGCAAAGTGTTTGTCGCAAAGAACGGTTCCTTTCTTGAGAAGGAGTTTCTCTCGAAAGATGTGAGTGGGAGGAAAGTAGAGCTTAACGAGGTTATTGAACCTTCTCTTGAATTGGAGAGTAGCGCAGCACCTGAAATTGTTCCAGTGCCGCCTGCACCAACAATAGAGGAAGCTAATGACAAGGATCATGAAGCTTCGGATGATGCTGCTACTGAACGTCGCAGGTCGACAAGGTCGCGTGCCCCTCCTGAGTGGTACGGCAAACCTGTCATGACTGTCTTGTTAGTAGAAGACAGTGAACCTACAAACTATGAGGAAGCGATGATGAGCCCAGACTCTGAGAAATGGCTAGAAGCCATGAAATCCGAACTAGGATCCATGAGCGAAAACCAAGTATGGACTTTGGTGGACCCTCCTAGCGACCGTAAGGCCGTTGAGTGCAAATGGATCTTCAAGAAGAAAACGGACGCGGATGGTAATGTTACCGTCTATAAAGCACGGCTTGTCGCGAAAGGTTTTCGACAAGTTCAAGGTGTTGACTACGATGAGACTTTCTCTCCCGTAGCAATGTTTAAGTCCATTCGGATTTTATTAGAAATTGCTGCGTTTCATGATTATGAAATATGGCAGATGGATGTCAAGACTACTTTCCTCAATGGCAACATTGATGAAGAGTTGTATATGATGCAACCCGAAGGTTTTGTCGATCCTAAGGATGCTGATAAAGTATGCAAACTTCAGCGTTCCATTTATGGACTGAAGCAAGCATCTCGGAGTTGGAACCTTCGTTTTGATCAAGTGATCAAGAGCTTTGGATTTGTTCCAAATTGCTACGAAGCTTGTATCTACAAGAAAGTGAGTGGGAGCTCGGTGACATTTCTGGTACTATATGTGGATGACATATTGATTATTGGAAATGACATCAACATGCTTAACGATGTGAAGAGTTATTTGAACAAGTGTTTTTCAATGAAAGACCTAGGTGAAGCTGCTTATATATTGGGCATCAAAATCTATAGAGATAGACAAAGACGCCTGATAGCTTTAAGCCAGAGTACATACCTAGACAAAGTTCTGAAAAGGTTCAGAATGGATAAGGCAAAGAAAGGTTCAGTGCCTATGTTGTCAGGTAAGATATTGAGCAAGGCTCAGTGTCCAGCTACGGTAAATGATAGGGAAGCTATGAGCAAAGTGCCTTATGCCTCGGCCATAGGTTCCATCATGTATGCCATGCTGTGTACTAGACCGGATGTGTCCAATGCTCTTAGTTTGACGAGCAGATATCAAAGTGATCCAGGAGTGGAACACTGGACAGCCGTGAAGAACATCCTAAAGTACCTAAATAGGACTAAAGAAATGTTCTTAGTCTATGGGGGTGATGAACAGCTTGTCGTAAAAGGTTACGTCGACGCTAGTTTTGACACCGACAAGGATGATTCCAAATCTCAGACAGGATACGTTTATATTTTGAATGGAGGAGCTGTGAGCTGGAGAAGCTGCAAGCAAAGCGTGATCGCGGGATCTACAGTGGAAGCGGAATACATGGCTGCTGCAGAAGCGTCAAGTGAAGGAGTTTGGATCAGAAACTTCATCACTGAGCTTGGCGTGGATCCAAGTGCATTGGACCCACTGTAGATATTGTGTGACAACACTGGCGCCATAGCACTCGCTAAGGAACCAAGATATCATCCAAAGACCAAGCATATCAACCGCAAGTTTCATATAATCCGAGATTATATTGCAGATGGAGATCTGAAGATTAGCAAAGTACACACAGATCTGAATGTCGCGGATCCATTGACTAAACCTCTTCCACGTGTAAAACATGATCAACACCTCAGTGCCATGGGTGTGAGATTGTTGCCAGATGTAAACTAGATTATTGACTCTAGTGCAAGTGGGAGACTGTTGGAATTATGCCCTAGAGGCAATAATAAAGATGTTATTATTATAATTCTTGTTCATGATAAAGTTTATATTCCATGCTAGAATTGTATTAAGCGGAAACTTTAATACTTGTGTGGTTTGTGAACAACACTGTGTCCCTAGTACGCCTCTATGGACTAGCTCATTGATCAATGATGGTTAAGGTTTCCTAACCATAGACATGAGTTGTCAATTGATAATGAGATCATATCATTGGCAGAATGATATGATGGACAGACCCAAACTAAGCGAAGCAATTAGATCGTATCATCGTGTTCATCTTTGCGTAGATTTTCCTATGTCAAATATTGTATTCCTTAGACCATGAGATAATACAACTCCCTGGTATCGGAAGAAAGCTTTGAGGTCATCAAACGTCATCCTATGAGAGGGTGATCATAAAGGTGTCTCTCAGGTGATCGGAAAGTATCTGTTGGGTTGTATGTATCGAGATGGAATTTGTCCCTCCCAAGTCGGAGAGATATACTTCGGGCCCACTCGGTAATCGATATCAACACCGCTTGCAAGCATGTGGTTAAGGAGTTAATCACAAAGTGATATCGGATTACGGAACGAGTAAAGTACTTGCTGTGAACGAGATTGAACTAGGTATGACGGTACCGACGATCGAATCTCGGGCAAGTAAAATATCGCGAGACGAAGGGAATATATATATGGGATTGTTTGAATCCTGGCATCGTGGTTCATCCGATATGATCATCGATGAATGTGTGGGAGTCAATATGGGTGCCCAGACCCCGCTGTTGATTATTGATAGAAGATCATGTCTGCATATTCTCGAACCCGCAGGGTCACACACTTAACGTGTCTCGACGCTAGGATAGATTGCATAATTGGTTTATGAATTTTTGTTCGAAGTCTCGGATGGGATCCGGGACATCACGAGAGGTTCCGGAGTGGTCCGGAGAATAAGATTCATATAAGGCAGTGCAGTTTTTGGAGTTCGGAATTGTTCCGGGTTAATCGGTATTGTACCGGAAGCTTCTAGAACCTTCCGGAAGGGGACCAACGTGGCCCCACCTTCCGGGAGGGGGCATGGGCCTATGAGGGAGTGTCCTGGCCGCATTGGGCCAGGGGCACAAGGCCCCATAGGGCCCAGCCGATCCTAGAGAGTTTAAATCGTTTAAACTAGAGATAGGGTTTCTAGAAGAGGGGAGAGTCCATGCCCCCCACTCCTTATCCTTTGGGCTTGGGGGAGGGGCTAGGGCTGCACCCCCCCCCCCTCTATATAAAGAGGGGTGGGCGCACCAACCCCCCACACCTCTCCTCCAAACCCTAGCCGCCTTGCTAGCTTTCCTCTCTCCCTCCCGACTGTTTGTAGGCGAAGCCCTGCTACAGAAATTCTCCACCATATACACCACGCCGTCGTGTTGTAGATCCAATCTATCTCTCCACCATACTTGCTGGTCCGAGGAAGGAGGAGACGTCGAGGTGCTGCACGTGTGCATCTCACGGAGGCACCGCCACTTGTGGTGCTAGATCGGATCGGATCGCGAGGAGGAGAAGCGAGTACGACTACATCACCCACGTTCCGACGAACGTTCCGCTGTGCGAATCTTCAAGGGTATGAAGATCTAATCCAATCTCTCTCGTTGATTGCATCTCCTAGATTAGATCTTGGCTTTCCCTCTGTTTGCATCCGTAGAAAATTTTGATTTACTATGCCGCGAAACCCTTCACATACCTATGTAGGCGATGACCGCCGAATTCTAGTCTCGCCGTGTACTGGCCTCAATACTGACCGCTCTCTTTTTCCTTTTCCCTTTGCTAGCAACCTTTTTGTTTTAGAAGGTTTTGAGATCGACGTCGTTAGCAGGGTTACCCTTCCGATTGGCCTGGGCAGGGTTATGGACGCCATTGATTATTCTTCAGGGCTCTTATCTCAATTTGCATCTTGTCCATAGTTAGATGTTGTGTCGTTTTCAAGGTGATTTGGATCTTTGTACTGTATATCTGTATTCTTGACTCATTGAGTTGTTGTTGTATATATCTGTTCTATGGGTTCCATCGTGGACTATTGCGTAATGATATTACTTTGTTTTCCACCCGCACGCAAGTGCCTGGTGGGCACCTCTGAATCGTTTCTATGCGGGTTTGGCGGGAATCGCTAAAACTTGCATAGGGCCGATCGGAGGGTGTTACAGAGTGGTATCAGATCTCAGCAGTTACAATACCCCACTGGTCCAGCCTGTAGGATAACCTAGCTAACGGACGTGGTATAGTGTCAAAACTATTTTGGAAAATCGGTTGGATAGATCTGATTAGGTCCTATTTTACTCCTTACCCCTCTGCTATTCTCCTCTTACCTCGACGTGTTTTGGATCTTCTCTCTTATCTTTTCTTTGAGTGCAAGAATTCTCGTGGTTGGGTTTCCGTCGTACCTTCAGGTTTTCGTTGTCTCCTCTTGTAACGGTGCTTCTACATCCGCTCTTCATGCTATTTGAGGAATCTTCCTTTGTGTATCTTTCAGTGAACCAAAAATTCATTAAAAAAATTCTTTGTATTTGCCGGTGTTTTCAATGCGACGACCTCATCTCCATCAGATCCGATAAAGACTTTGCGTCACTTCTTGCTTCCGAACCTCATTTGTTGAGATCTTCAGTCCGAATTCCAAGGGTTGGTTGCATAACCCGTCTGTTCGTGTACAGAGTAATGCTTTGAGTGCGGGATGGAGTCGCGACCATACCACTACTCTTATCAATTGTTTTTTGTACATTGAATGGTGGATCGATGCAATTCGTACTCCTTCCATGGAAGTTAGAGGTGGCCTTACCTTTAACTTTGTTCGTTGTTTATCCGGAGCGTTCTCTCGACGAATGAGAGCAAATACCCCTTGTTGGTGGTGTCATCGATTTTAAGATGGAGAAAGAATCATTGTTAGTGGTGTCACAAGGATCTACACGAAGAGAGAAGATTCGGATCGCCGGCCTTCTTCCTCGTACCATGAGGCGGATCTCGAGGGCGAGATCCATTGTTAGTGCTGTCGAATTGTAGCACCCCGGGTAAAACCTAATTATAATATCGCCTGTTGTCATCTATTTTATGCACCATCATTGCATCATGCATTTATTTTGCCTCTCAAAATATTTAACTAAAACTATTTTTGTTTACTACAATACCTCTCCTCTTGTTTCAAAACAAACTCTTATATTTATCTGCTAAACTATTTGCCTAAAAACTATTTGCTAAAAATATTTAAAAGAAAACAAAAATAATATTTTATTAAAATAATAAAAAAACTTAGACCTAAACCGGCCAGGCCCAATAGGACCAGCCGGCTGGACCTAGCGAAACCCTAGCTAAGCTAAAACCTAACCCTAATCCTTACCTGGCTACACCCCACACTCCCCAGCAACCGCCGCCACCCCACACCCACTTCCCAGCCGCCACACACCCCCGCTCCATCCCTGGCCCACCCCAATCGCATTCTCTCCTTCCCTGTTGGATCCCCATGCAGTCCCCAACTCCCTCCCCGATCTGGTCAACCTGTCAGCGACCCTATCTCGCTCCCCTGCCTCTCCTCACGATCCCCACCCCGAACGAACCGCCGAACCCACCTTCCTCCTATCCCTCCCGACACGCCTCCCCCCGATCTCGCCAACTACCACCGCCAGGGCTACTTCCCGCTTCCTGGCGCCGCCCCTATGAGAACCTCCCCTCTCGGACGACCTCCACCTCGCCTTCCCCTGCGTCCGCCTCCCTCTAGCCCATGACCAAGTTCCACCTCTCCTGCCGTCTGCATGATGCCCCACCTCCGCCCCTGCAGCGTCGCGAGCTGCGCCCTCTTCCCCCGGCTATGGAGCGCTTGCCGCAGAACCTCCCCGGTGCGCCTGACGCCGGCCCGTCGGAGATCCCTGCACTCAACCCGGTCGAACGGCTCTGCCCCTGGCCACCCTACATCAAGCTCCTCCGGCCGTGACCCCGCCCGACCGCCTCTGTGACCTCCTCTGACCCTGCGGTCTTCCTCCTCCTCGCCGAGTCACGCCGTCCACCATGCCATCTGTCTCGTGAGCCGCCATGTGCGCCCCAAGCTCGTCGGCGCCCCACACCGAGCTTCCTACACCGCCGCCTACGAACGGCCACCTTCCGTCGTCCTCCGGTGCCGTCTACACCTCGGTCTTGTCTTCGTTGTTCCTCGGCCTTGCATCCTTGTCTTTGCTGGTAGCAGGCATTCCATGCCACCCCTTCGCTGTGTATGTCCCCTGCAGGAATTTTGGCCGTCAGAGTTTGTTCATCGCATATGTGGTACTTTGTCACATGGTTGTATCTGTTAATGGAGGAGTTAGAGTGGTGTGGGGATGTTGGCGATGTCGTGGTATTGCTCAAGACAGAAGCCGAGAGCTCCTACAGGATCAAAACCCCGACAAGATCTATGATCGCCAAGGCTTTCTCGTCCACAAGACTAAAGAGGCGCGGACCCAAGATCGACACCGACCTAGAAGAATCCGATGAACCATCGGTGATGGACCCGAGTTCGTCACCAACGCCACGACCTTCGACAAGGAACCGACAAGATCGCCTACGCGAACGCAAAGTTCTCCTTAGAGAACCCCAAGTACCCGAAGACCAAACCCCGAAGACCGATCCCGGCACGCCTAAACCCTGCTGACCCCATCGAACCAAGATCTTTAGACCAATGTGTGACCCTTTTCCCGAGCCCCTATTTTATAAATGATATAGAATTGTTGCATCAATTGTTCATGATTGCATACATCTTTGTGTGGTTTGGGGGCATTATGCCGATTCACCTCATAATTAAATATGGAGTTCATATGCGGGCGAATCTAGCCTAATATTGGCCCATTTAAATTTGTGTAGTGAACCGGTGCCACTATTTGACATGTTAATACAACATTTAAATTGCAGGGTATCTAAATAACTTGAACCATCTAAATAAATGTCGGGACCCCGGTTCCGCTTAATATTGCCTAGTTTCATCGCATCTTTGACATATCATACATCATACATGCATCATGCCCGATCTTTCGCCGTAGTATTAAATAGTGCATCCAGTGTTTCTTCTAGTGCTTTGCTTCTTCACAAACTAGGGTGATGAGTTGATGCGAGTGTCGACCCCGATGTTCGGATGAACCTTCGGCAATGTTTTCAGGCGAGCATTCTCCCCCTTTCTACCTATTTTACATTTCTAGTCTTTACTTCCTCCTGTTGATCTATTGCTATCTGTGTTGCGATGCTCTAGTTTTCGTACCCGTGATATCCCTTGCATCCATTATATTGCCTTGGACACCTCCTATTACCTATTGTTTGGTAGATAGTCGACCTTGCGAGTCGTAGTTGCTTGCTCAGGTGTTGTTTCGATGTTGTCTAGTACCACGGTTGTTGGAGAAATGCCCCATGTTTGATGTTGGAGATGATCATGGCTTTAATTATCGTTTAATAACTAAAATTGAAATAGGTAAATAATGCAGAGGCACAGGTGGGCAATAGATGTTATTTGGTTTTTAACCGTCCACTTGTGTCCCGTAGGACCCCGAGTACTTGATACCTGTTCTTTGAATATTCACACTATCCGCACGTGGGACCATGAATCCCCCTAGCCAGAGCTTGAGTCATATATTATTTCTTGGGGCCACAAACTAGTTTGGGGCTCTATTACTATCCTGTACTTATGCCATGCTTTACTGCTTTATTTACGATTGCAAGTGGAGTTCCTGTACTATTTAGGAATTGTGATACGTTTATGCGGTATCGACAAGCTCAGTCACACTTTCGGGTTCCCAGTCGTTTACACTCGTCAACACAAACCTCTGGGTCCGTCTCGGAGCCAGCCAACTTCGTCGCGGGTAGCTTAGTGGGGTGGCCCCCTGAAATATTATATGAATCTTGCAATTGCTCTGTCATGATCCTCGTTGGGTTTTCATTTGGTTTTTTCCGAGGTTGATCGCGCGTGTGTTGCTATTTGTGCCCTCCTGCAGGGTAAAACTTTCTGAAAGCCGTGTCCGCGGTTATGGATGACTTGGAGCACAGTATCTCGATCATAGACAACTATAACTAAAGTAGTGCTATAAATTTGACTTTATAATGACTAGTAATCAGATTCACTATAATGGAATGGCTAAATAAAAGTGCCAACAGCTCCTGGATTTGGGTTGTCACCTGTTACCATTGTATCTGTCTAGTAAGTATTGCAACTACAACGGAATGCTTAACTAAAACCGCCCACTGTTTATAATATCAGGATGCTCATGTTATCTATATCTGACTAGTAATTGCCACGACTATAATGGAATGAATAAAACGGCCAACTGTGTGATTTCCTCGGTTGACATCCTCGTTTGGTCTCGAGGGGGAAATACCAGGATGGGTATGCTTGGTGATAGTTTCAGGTTGGTACCGAATAGGTCTTTCTCATCCCTCTCTGATAATTGCCAGTTGTAACGAGTCTCTATAGATTGTTTAGTGCATGCTTCGCTGCCGCTTTAGTCCACCATACCTATGTAGGCGAGGACCGCCGAATTCTAGTCTCTCCGTGTACTGGCCTCAGTACTGACCGCTCTCTTTTTCCTTTGCCCTTTGCTGGCACCCCTTTTGTTTTAGAAGGTTTTGAGATCGACGTCGTTAGCAGGGTTACCCTTCCGGCTTGGCCTGGGCAGGGTTATGGACGCCATTGGTTATTCTTCAGGGCTCTTAGCTCAATTTGCATCTTGTCCGTAGTCGAATGTTGTATCGTTTTCAAGGTGATTTGGATCCTTGTATTGTATATCTGTATTCTTGACTCATTGATTCATTGTTGTATATATCTGTTCTATGGGTTCCATCGTGGACTATTGCGTAATGATATTACTTTGTTTTCCACCCACACACAAGTGCCTGGTGGGCACCTCTGAATCTTTTCTATGCGGGTTTGGCGGGAATCGCTAAAACTTGCATAGGGCCGATCGGAGGGTGTTATAGTTTGTAATATCCCAAAAATATTAATCAAGATTATCAATTCCAATCAACCAAATTTAGGGTTAACAAAAACTTTGGTTAATTAAAACCATATGAATGCATGTGTGTGTGATGAATGTATGAATGCTTGAATGGACTTGTGTGATTGTTGTGAATGGCAAGGATTGGTTTAAATATGAAAACAACATCATCTAAATCAATTCCAAGAAGAAACAAATCAAGAGAAATTAAAAAACAAACAAAATAAGCAAATGGTCATTTTTCCAATCTTGCTCACTAGACCACTTTGGGTGTTTCTAGTCCAAGATTTCAAACAGAAACAATTCCATTTCTTTTCACCCCTAGCTAGACCAAGTGAAAGTGAACCCAAGCCAACCTTGCAAACACAGAGAAACATTTGACAACCCTATTCAAATGACAATTCAAAATTGAATCTATATCATATGAGAATATCACCATTTCTCAAAACCCAACCAAACCAGTGCACCTTGACAAATCCAAGCAACCAGAGACTACCTAGTATGTGACTAGTGCACCCACCAAGTTTCATCCAAAAATTCAAATTTGAATTTCTTGCGGCCATTTCATCAAACACCTTCTGAGCATAAATAAAATTAAACAAAAAACACTATAGTGAGCAGTGTTTGTGCCAATCTTGTTCCCTCTCTAGCTCTCACTACACTTCCAGTAGATCATATAACTTGTTTAAGCAGCCCTAGCTCACTGCAAACTCTACCATGCCATCAATGGTGACCATGGCCGAGCACACTTGCCACCCTCAATGTCGACAGCAAGCTACAAGCCTAACTAGCCTTGCCGACCGTGTCTAGCCAGCAAGCCACCGTTCACCGCCACCCCCTGTCCAGCGCCCAAGCCCTGCCAGCCGCTGGACCACATGGAACGCTCGCGCCCATTGTCTTTGCGACCATGCCGAGAGCACACCAGAGCGCCGCGCTCGACACGCTCGCACATACCGCACCCCTCCTTCGCCGCTCGCGTATGTGATCACCACCACCCCAGGAACCTCCCAGACAACCCCGTTCGCCGCCGCACGACCCATAGCCGCGGTGCGCCATTAAAACTGTCGTCGGTGTCGCTCAGAGCGACGACGTATTCTGACCAATTCGCACCGCCCCACGCCTCTCCATCAAGCCGTTGAGCTTCGCCAGGAGGCAGCGCACCATCCCCTACCTTCGGCCATGTCGTTAGCTCACTGTGAAGCCGACCCCGACGAGCTCAGCCCGCACCCTTCGGTTCCCTCGTCGCACTATAAATAGAGGCCTCTCCCGTTCGAATTCTTCACACCATTCCACCCCCCTCTCTCTCTCAGAACCACCCCACTTCTTCCCCGGAGCAAGGAGAGCACCAGGTGGCCAGAATTTCGCCGGAGTTTGTCGCTGCTGGAGGAGAAGGGCGCCGCTGATTGGAGCCAGCCCAGGAGGAGCCACCAGTACCAGGAGGATCGCTGTCATCGACTTCGTCGTTCTCCCCCATCGCCGACCATCGTCGGAGCCCCGATGAGCTGCCACTAACCCCCACTGGCCGCGCTAGGCTTCGTGCTCGCCACGTTCTGTTCAGACATGGTCGAGGAACCTCAGCCGTAGATCTTACTTCTAATCCTACGGCCTTAATCGCCTCGTACCCCTTCGCCACTCTCTGTCTCACTGACGAGTGGGGACAACCAGTTAAACCTCCAACGCGCGCTATGCGTAGTGGGAGGCCCAGTTAACTTTCCCGCTCGACCCAGTTCGTTTTATATTAGGTTTATCTATTTAATTTCAAACTTAGTTCTGTCCATAGATTCAAAAATCAATCCAGAGATATTCACTAAACCAAATAGCATGAAACCAATTTTTCTAGAAAGGTATAGAAATTCTTAATCCAAGCCCGTTGGATTCAAGTCATTTGGAATGGTAGATCACCTATAGTAAAAATAACAAGGCAGAGACTTTTCTGTTTCAAACATTTTTCAAAATTCAACCATAAAAGCTTTTGAGTTGATTCCAACTCTCAAAAATCACATTTGATAAGAATTTTCTGAATATATAAAAATATCTAGGTTTACCTGCAGTAATAATGGACAAATAATAAAAGAATACCCCATAGGCATTTCAAGTCACTTTAATTAATTAAAATAAAAAGGTTAAACCTTACTAAATTGTGACACCACTTTAAATAACATTCCCAAGTACTAAAATATGTGGTGATGACATGTGTCAACATGATCCCATGTTTTAGTTGGAGAATATTAAATCTTAAGTAGTTTTTCAATGAGTAGAAATTACTTTTCTAAAATAAAATAAATCAAACTAGTGCCTTAATCTTTTTGATGATTGTGATGATGCTAAATCATCTAGTGAAAACACTGGTGTGATAAATAGAATTAGTTAAGTATTGTTTGGTGATTGTGTACCTCGTATTTATTTATAGACGCTAGTACTGACCATGTATACGAAGAGGAAGGAGATTACTACGAGGAAGAAGCCGAGGAGAACTTCAACCTCTGCTCTGCACAAGGCAAGCTAACACTTGCAACTGTGAAAGCTAGATAACCTATGCAATGCATTGGGCATGCTTTGGTTATATCACCTTATTATACCAAATCCCAGTTTTACATGCAAGTTTTTGTATTTTATTTCTTTATCAAAGCTCCTTAGTTATGCTTACTTAGTGACTTGTGAAGATTTGGAAAGATATTAAAGGTAGCATAAAGAGCATACAATTTTACCTAAGTTAGATAGATCTTGATGTCATCCTGAGTCATGATATTGAACTTAGATAAGACACACTTGATTACCACCCCTCATTAGTGTTTACCCCCAACTTTAGTTGCTAGTGCTAAGCATAAAACTTCATCACCTTAGATGGGAATACTTGGTGAAAATGGTTATGAAAACCTTAGAATGATGAGTCATTCTAATGAAATGTTTTGAAATGTGTTCTTGAACACCAGATGATTTTGATGATGAAAATGTTGAGGTATGATCCTTAATCTTTTATAAAACTGATGGTTGTCTGGATGTGATACCATTCCTATTTTACCGTACAACCACAATACCCGAATTTGTGTAGGGCTTGACTAGAAGTTTATATACCTTAGTATGGGTTCCCTTGCGATCGAGGTTTGAGCTGAGGCTACCTCGTGAAGATTGACCACCTATGCAGTTCCCAAGATGACAGATGGTCATGGTTGGGAGGCCAAACTCATAGGAGAGGTGCCTATACTAGGGCGTGTAATTGAAAGGTTAGGATTGATTATCCGCATACTGAGTATGGTGAATTCAGGATTGTTCCTGACGGATGTATCGAATATTGTGGTGAAAGTGTACCACCTCTGCAGAGTGTCAAACTATTCGAATATCCGCATCTGCGGTTATGGATAGTTGGAGTAGCCATATTGTTCTGTCGTCAGATGTTTTCAAAATGACTTGTGAAATGAATCATGATTTTGACTTGACCACAATAGGGTTGTGAACATGAAAACTCAAGTTTCCACTTAGGTGTTATAAAACCTTAAACTAGCTTTATTTGCTTCTAAACTCAGTTAGAGATAAGCCTGGCTTTTTGCAAAACAACCTAGAGCTTAGTATTCCTACTCAAACCACTTTACCTGTTAGTGATAGTTTGAGAGTACTTAAAGAGTACTCATGGCTTTGTCCCTGGCTATTCCCATGGCTAGACTATGAAGAGGAGTATCAGGAGGATGGACTGCAGGACGGTTACGACAACTAAGATCATCTCCCATCGTCAGCATTGCATGTGACCATGAAGATGGAGCCTCGCCCATCCTACCGTTATTATTATATTATTCTGCTGCTTGATTGTACTAAGACTGGATCATGAGATCCTTTATTTGTTGTAGGACCTTATGTATGGTTTGTAATGGATGATGTACTGTGATATCCAATCTATTATGTCTCGCAAAAATGGTAATCTTGGGATTATGATGTATGGCATAACAAGCATCTGGGATTAAAAATCCGGGTGTTGACGGACACCAAGACTCGTCAGGTGCCGAGGAAGCTAAAGTCCGGCCAGTTCAACGGCTTCTTCGCCAGTGACGTCTATAGGTGCCCCTTATGCACCAGGAGCTTCTCCACCGACTTCAACTCCCTCGTGAAGCATGCCGAGGACGTGAAGACCTGCGGCCCATCAAAGAACGCCAATGCCTTCAGAGCCTAGATCAAGGCGCTCGGTTTTCACCTCCGAAAGCTCCAGAAGGTGGCCATCGAGGAGGGTCGCATGCCCCCAATCAAGCCCAAGGCGCCCAAGGTCAAGGGACTGGGCAGCAGGAAGTAGAGGAAGCGCCAGAGGGAGGAGGTAGAGGCCCTCCTAGCGGAGGCCAGGAGGTGCCACCGATCTTGTGCTGATGCTACTGCTGTAAAGCAGCTTCTTTTGTTTTGTTGTCTGTGTTGAACTTGTAAGGTGCTGCTGAGCAGCCTAATTGTCGAACCTATTTTAAGTATCATACTATATAATCCTTTATTAGGTGCTTTATCTCCATCTGCTCTGTTTATCTACATATTTATGGTGATGGTTAGATTTGCTGCTAGATTGAGAAAATATGAGGGCCAAAAGTAACCATGAATAAAGACAGAAGTTTCTCTAGATTCGCTACCTTTTTGGGCAAAAATAATAACTGTTAGCGACATAAAGGGGAAAATGTTCTCTTAAAAAGGCCAATCATAAAAATAACAAAAAAGAAATCTTCCAATTTAGGCGACAGGGCGCGTGTAACTACTATACGCGCCCCACATGGTCCCACACCACATCACCCAAAACGCGTTCCCAAAAAGCCGGCCCCACACCATGGGGGGTCCTACTACGGGACCCGACTGAACGTGGCCCCACCTGTCATCACGTAATGGGGAGTCCTACTTGACAGCACGTAACGGCGAGGGTCCACTACAGGACCCACCTGAATACGGCCCCACTTGTCAGCACGTAACGGCGAGGGTCCACTAACGAGACCCGACGGAGAACGAGTTTTAGACCGATGTGAGAGTTCCATAACAGGAGCTGGACAAAAGTGAGGAAAAATTAAGCGCCTGGGAAAAAGTGAGTACAACTAACGAACTAGGGGCATGAAAATAAAAATCCCAAAAAATTATACAACTCTTAATGTAAAAGAGTGTTTATAATTGACAC
The DNA here is from genome assembly GCA_916181665.1 of Avena sativa. NCBI lineage: Eukaryota > Viridiplantae > Streptophyta > Magnoliopsida > Poales > Poaceae > Avena > Avena sativa. The sequence continues at coordinate 117,017,861 of OV702281.1, forward strand.
AACTCTTGAACACTTTCAAATTTAAAAAAATTATACAACTCTTAATGTAAAAGAGTGTTTATAATTGACAGAACCCTTGAACACTTTCAAATAAAAAAATCATACATCTCTTCATGTAAAAGAGTGTTTATAATTGACACAACTCTTGAACACTTTCAAATTGAAAAAATATACAACTCTTAATGTAAACGAGTGTTTATAATTGACACTACTCTTGAACACTTTAAAATTAAAAAAAATCATACAACTCTTAGTGTAAAAGAGTGTTTATAATTGACACAACTCTTGAACACTTTCAAATTGAAAACTTATACAACTCTTAATATAAAAGAGTGTTTATAATTGATAATACTCTTGAACACTTTAAAATTAAAAAAATACAACTCTTAATGTAAAAGAGTGTTTATAATTGACACTACTCTTGAACACTTTCAAATTAAAAAATCATACAACTCTTAATCTAAAAGAGTGTCTATAACTGAAACAACCCTTGAACACTTTCAAATTGAAAAATTATACAACTCTTAATGTAAAAGGGTGTTTACCATTTTTATAGTGTGAAAAGTGATACCTAAACTTGCGTATATGAAAATTATATATCTTTGAATACTGTGAAATCGCACTTAATATGTGATAATGATGTTCTAAGAAAATCTTGAGAGATTATCGTTTTCTTAGAATGTAATGCATAAACTTGCATATGGCAAAAATTATACACCTTTGAACTCTTTGAAATCGCACTTAGGACATGGAGTGAAATATAATGCAAAATTATACACCTTTGAACACTTTCCCTTCAAATTATATTCAAAATCATTTGTTTATGGAGTTAAAGCATCGATGGCAAACTCGTTATTTTGCATGGATAGAGGGTGCCACCGACAGATACAGGGGTTATCCTATCCGCTAGATCACAGAGGATCAATCAGAGGATCAACGGTTGGTGGGTACGATCCGCGTGACAACTGTCTCGACCAATCAGAGCATAGCAGCCAAGATGAGCACATGTGTGAGAGTTTGTAACTAAGAGGTAGGGGAAAACTGAGTAGAACTTAAAAACCAAGGGAAAACTGAGTAGAACTTTAAAACCAAGGGAAAAAATGACAACGGGATTCAAATAGAAAATAAAAAGAGATTTAAAAAATGGAAAATGCTTCTTTTATACAATAAAATACATATTGGCATACATCAAACTATTTGCAATTCAAATATATATCAGTTTGACAATTATTGCCTCATGCAGACAAATTATGTTTTGGGGAGGGATATTTTGGGGAGAGGCTTGAGTAGAAAGCCATGAACCTTCATCGATAGTAGGTGATTTGAGAAGTGGTGATTTAGGTTAAAACTTGACTTATATACATTTCTTATGGTGGCAGGTCACATAATAAGACTCCCTGGGTAGATGCCACTATATTTTGATCTTTTTGAATTTGTTGTGCATAAAATGACTCAATTAGCTAGCTAAAAACCATTTGTTGACTCTCTGTTTACCAACCACTGGAGGGTAAAAGTGAGTATATTGCATACGGCAGTGTTAGTACTGGAGGGCAAAATTGATTACAACCAAAGTTCCAGTGCTACAGTCAAGGGTATAACTGAGCACAACTAAGTGGCCAAGGTTAGACACGAGGGGGAAAACGTGACGCACGGTACGCTTGTCGCGGTGCACGGGGCGGTAGCGGACGTGTGTGGTCGTGCACGGTGTAGTAGTGTATGCGTTTATGCGGTGCATATTGGTGCAACGAAACATCTCCTCCCTTCACCTTTATAGAGGCCTCATCACTCACTCGCTCATCACTCACTCGCTCACTCACTCACGCAACCATCTCCACTGTCCCATCACCTTCCACAAACCCCCAAGAAAACCCCAACCACGCCAGCGATGGAGAAGAAAGGTGTGATGGCCATCGTTGCCTCCAAGGCGGCTGATGAGGAGGCCCTCGTCCCCGTTCAGGCTCCCGTCGTGCCATTGAAGCCTGCGTCCATCCCTGTCCAGACCCCCGTCCCCGCTTCCGCCGTAGCCGCCGGCGAGGAGGCCCTCATCCCCGTACAGGCCCCCGCTGTTCTCCCGCAGATCCCGCACGGCTGGGACCCCTACATGGACAACGATTACATCAGGCCGGAGAGCCCCTTCGACACCAGCTTAGCTGACCCATGGTTGGAGGTAAATAGGGTTTTGTCCCCTTCCTTTGTTCTTCCCACATTCCCATCGTTGGATGTTAGATCGTGTGTTATTAGGGCTTGGCTGTTTGTTTTTTCAATCGTTGGATGCTAGGTATTTTTACAGTAGCTAATCCTCTTGTGTTAGATCTCGTATTTCGATGAATGCCCCTAGTTGGGATCAATAATAGCACCGATATGTAGTTGGCATCAATACTAGCACCGATCTATAGATGTGATCAGTATTAGATTTGGTTTGAGATTTGGGGATTGGGGAATAATGAGGGAAGGTCAATCGGTTAATTTATGCAATTAATCAATCCCGATAATCACGGTATCTGAATCATGTCCTTATTGCACGCTACTGTTTTTTGTAATAGGTGGATAGTAGCAACGTCTGCAGCGATGACGAGTCTACGGACACCAAGACTTGTCAGGTGCTTAGGAAGCTGAAGTGCGGCCAGTTCAACGCCTTCTTCGCTGGCGACGTCTATAGTTTCCCCTTCTGCACCAGGGGCCTCACCACCGACTTCAACTCCCTCGTGAGGCATGCCAAGGATGTGAAGACCCACGGCATGTCAAAGAACGTCAACGCCTTCAGAGCCGAGAACTAGGCACTCGGTTTTCACCTTCGCAACCTCCAAAAGGTGTCCATCGAGGAGGGTCACATGCCCCTGATCAATCCCAAGGCGCCCAAGGTCAAGGAACTGGGCATCAGGAAGTGGAGGAAGCGCTAGAGGGAGGAGGCGGAGGCCCTCCTAGCGGAGGCCATGAGGGGCCACTGATCTTGTGCTGATGTTGATGTTGTAAAGCAACTTCTTTTGTTTTGTTGTCTGTGTTGAACTTATAAGCTGCTGCTGCTGAGCAGCCTAATTGTCGAACCTGGTTTAAGTATCGTACTATATAATCCTTTATTAGCTGCTTTATCTACATCTACTCTATTTATGTACATATTTATTGTGCTGGTCAGATTTGCTGCCAGATTGGGAAAATACGAGGGCCAAAAGGAATCATGAATGAAGAGAGAAGTTCCTCTAGATTCGCTGCCTTTTTGGGCAAAAATAACAACTGTTAGCGATATGAAGGGGAAAAGACACTCTTAAAAAGGCCAATCATTAAAATAATAAAAAAGAAATCTTCCAATTTAGGCGACATGACGCACGTAACTGCCAAACGCGCCGCACATGGTCCCACACCACATCCCCCAAAACGCGTTCCCAACAAGCCGGCCCCATGCAGTCCAACATGGGGGGTCCTACTACAGGACCCGACTGAACGTGGCCCCACCTGTCAACACGTAATGAGGGGGGTCCTACTACAGGACCCGACTGAATGTGGCCCCACCTGTCAGCACGTAATGATGGGGGTCCTACTTGTCAGCATGTAACGGCGAGGATCCACTACAGGACCCACCTGAATGCGGCCCCACTTGTTAGCATGTAACGGCGAGGGTCCATTAACTGGACCCGGCGGAGAGCGAGTTTCAGACCGATGTGAGATTTTCGAATAAGGGGCTAGGAAAAAGTGAGGAAACGTTAAGCGGCTGGGGAAAGTGAGTACAGATAAAGAACCAGGGGCACGAAAATAGAAATCCCGTAGACCACTTGTGTGCAAGGAAATCGGTAGGACCCCCCATGTTGGACTTTTTGATCACGCACAAACCAAGGACAAAAATAAAACTTTTTGATCCAATAGTAATAAGTATAACATATTCCTCATCATAGCACACTAAAGAATATCCTCAAAATAATAATCTAGGCAAGAGAAACATGGCAATTAGTTCATAGTAGGTATCACCCTAGATTGATAATGACAACAAATCAGAGATGAATTAGCAAAAAGTAATTGGAGGATCGGAGGAGAAACATACCATAGATCACTTGTGTCCGATAAAATCAAATGAAATTGAATAGAGAGGAAGATCTCTTGAGGTTTTGAGAGAGTTTAGAGTTAGAAGAGAGAAAAGGATTGAAGTTTTGGTGTTAGGGGTACCTTCCCATGGAGTTTTTGTGGTCGCACTAACTATACGGCCGAAATGTATATTCCTGCCGTATAGTTGGTCTAATGGTAATATTTTAGGGTTTCTTCCTAGCGGAGCAAGCTATACGGCCAAAATTTTATTCCCGCCATATAGTTGGTTGTTAAACCTTCGGTATCCTGGAAATTTTTTTTGACAAAGGCATCGATATCTATACGGCGAAAACTATATGGCCAGAATTTTTATTCCTGCTATATAGTTGGTCGTTAAACCTTATGTACCCTTTGAAAGAAATTTGACGAAGGCATCGATAACTATACGACCAGAACTATAGGCTTAGAATTTTTATTCCCGCCGTATAGTTGGTCGTTAAACCTTTTAGAGTCGCCAAAATTTACATGTTTCTTCGAAAATTCTTTCTTTAACCTGGAACTTAGTGAAACACCATGTTTTGACAGAAAAATGACAGACTAAATTTTCGACCAACAACAACATTTATAAGACAGGATTTTAGTACCACCGAACTTCTACTTCTCAGCTGGAGTTTTCTAGCACTCTTTATTCAACATGAAACTTAAACTAAAACTTAAAAACTTTACTCAAACCTTTATTTCACATGGGTTGCCTCCCATGAAGCGCTCTTTTATGGTCAATAGCTTGACAACGATGTTGCTCACTTAGGCCAAATGAGTGGAACACCCACTCCAAAATAGTTGGCCTTCAAAGTGATAGCCTCATTCTCATCATGCTTGGCTTTCTTCTTCCTGGGCAAATGAACAACAAAAGGATCCTGTGAAGGCAATTGAATCTTCACGTTACCTTCATGTAGATTAATCAAAGCCTTAATAGTTCTTAAGAATGGACGGCCTAATATGATAGTAGCAGTAGCATCTTCAGGCATGTCAACATTAACAAAATCAGTAAGTGCAGGACAACCTTTAATGTATACTAAAGTATTCTCCTTAATTCCTACAACTTGTTTGTAGGTAGAATCTGCTAAATGTAATTTTAATTTAGTAATTTCAAAAGAGCCAATATTTAGCTTATCAAAAAGACTTTTTGGAATCGTTGAAACACTTGCACCTAGATCACAAAGTGCAGCGATCTCATGAGTCCCAATTTTAATTTTAGTAGGCTCAAATATATCATCTAGCATAACAGGTAGTTTTTATAGCAATTTTCTTATATTCATATTCATGCTCACGTACCTTTATTGCTACCTAATTAATGAAATGTTGATACATAGCTTCATCATTTCCTTCACTTACTAGAATCTTGCTATTGATCCTTTTCACAAGATCTTCAACCGTGTAATTTGGTGAAGGGGCATTGCTATAATAAAGTTCTTCATGCTCCTCCCTTTGGATTCTTATCATCTTGAGGTATTCAACCGGATTGGGCTCAGCTTTACCTGCAAACTTAGCTCTCAGTTATCTTACCTAGTTGTGCCTCCTCAACAATCCTTGTTCTTTCTTGGAGGGCCTGCAAATCATTCTTCAAACTCATAGATTGGTTAGACAATTTTCCAAGCATATTATCATGGTTCTCCATTATCTTAACTAGGATATTATTTTGTTCATTTTGCGAGTCCATAAAGGACTTAAGTGATTCTTCGAGACTACCATTACTTGATCCAATATTATTATTAGAGTTATCTACAGGGCTAGAATAATGTTTTTGGAAATTTGGATTATAGTTCTTCTTCCAAGCAGGGTTATAATCATTACGAGCTATGAAGTCTATTTCTTCAATATTTTATTCTGGGATGGCTCTTACCTAGGTTTCCTTACCCTTGACGGCTAATATGAGCTCATCCAGCTTAGTAGTGAGTTTTTCATTTTCATCCGGTGTGACGGAGTTCACCTTCTTTGTGTTTGATCTTTCCACATGCCATTGGGCATGGTTGTCTTGCATATTGTCTAGTAGCTGCTTTGCTTCGGCAATTTATTTGCCCACAAATGTTCCTCCAGCTGTAGTATCAAGCATAGAGTTAGACACAGGGTTAAGAGCATTATAAAATAAATAGAGAATTAACCAATCTTCCATCCCATGGCCGGGACAGCTTCTCATGCATTCTTTCATCTCCCATGCAAGCGCTAGGGGTTCACGCTCTTCCTGTCTAAAACCAGTAATATTAGATCTTAGTTGCATAGTCTTTGCAGGTGGGAAAATTTTATTCATGAATAAAAAAGTACATTACACCCATGATGCAATAGTATTTCTAGGCAAAGATAGAAACCATTCTTTTGCTCTTCCTCTAAGAGAGAAAGGAAATAAACACAGCTTAACCACATCGGGGTCAACGTCTTTAATGCGCATCATATCACATACTCCCTCCATCCCGGTTTAAAGGACACAATTTGCAAACCATGCAATCCCAAAATACTTAGACACAAAAGCATTTAATCTATGTAATTACTCCCGTGTGAAAACAATAAAATGCTTGCATGCATATGTGTGAATAAATGTGAACGCTTTGCTAACTCTTCTTCTCCTCATGTATGTTCTTTTCCACACTATTAAATGGACCAATTAGAGGACACCTAGGGCCCAGAGAATTGCAAATTGTGTCCTTTAAACCGGGACTGAGGGAGTATTTTATTAAAAGTCTTCAAGTGTATACCTGCGTCCTCAGCAGCAGAGCCTCCAAATTGATTATGTTGAACCAAACTTAAATAGTGGGGCTTAATTTCATAATCCTCAGCAATAATTTCTGGCTGGGTAATAGGAGTATGCCAATAATCATTATTGGGAGTTGCAAACTCCCCAAGTTTCTTTTCAGCCATAGTACCTATGTTTTTGGGTTTCTAAAAAAACTTATGATAGTAAAAACAAGAATTTAAAGGCTAACTAATTTTTTGGTTTTTCAAATAAATATTGAGAGCAAACTAACAAAATTAAAAACAAGAATTAAAACTAGCAAGGTTCCTAGTAACCTTACCAGGGTAGCTATTGCTTCCCTGGCAACGGTGCCAGAAAAAGGGTTGATACCTTTGATCCAGATTACGGATGTAGTATAGCTCTTTTTCCCTAGTAGACCTAGGTTATTGAATCCTCGGGAAGCAGAAAGCATAGTAAAGTTACTTTAACGGACCTTCAGGAGTTTTAGAATTCTTTTAGTGTTTTACTGGACCAAGATTTTACGATCTTTTGTTGTTGTCGGTGATGGAGAGAGAGGGCCTAGGGCATTCGGTTTCACCTATAGCTGTGAAAAACATCTGATGGGAATAAAAGATAATAATAAAGTACACATGTAATTGTTAGAGCAAGATAATTATATGTGGGCAGTGCATCCATAACTGCTATTGCCTCCACAGCCGCTTATAGCAATAACCTATTAGTATCATCCATAGAAGAAAGAGAACTAATATGCACAGTGACATCACCATTAATCCCAAGTAAATCCCTCACATATAGCCGTACTACCCTTTATGTCACTGGGGTTCCCATCCTACAGATTAGTCATTACTCATAATTCCTATAACTGGCTCAATCCTTGGGGTCTTGGGTACCTGACAAGTCCTTAGATTGAGGCAAGAGAGGATACAATAATCATCATGTCATGCAAACTAATACATGATCACATCTATGATAAATAACATGCAAACTACATGGCTAGGCCAAAGCCCTTAGCCCAAGGAGAATTACTCACACATAGGGATGAGATCAACAATCATAAACATTGTATTATAATCATGAGATCAATAGGAATAGTCTTACAATGTCGCCAATTGGAGATGAGATCTACTATTACAAGTGGTGGACTATGGCTATGGTGGTGGAGAAGGGTTTGGAGATTGGATCTAGATCTATTCCTCCGGTGGCTCTTCGGTGTTGTGGTTTTGTGTCGTCTGGCTCTACTCGGCGCCTTTTCTTGTCACGAGAGGTCTCTTTATATAGGGGTCCCTTCATGAAAGTTGTTTTGTTTGACCTAGCGGTGTCGGTGAAAACTATACGGCCGGAATTTTTATTCCCGCTGTATAGTTGGTCGTTAAACCTTCTGGTTCCTCTTCACGACCCCTGGTTTCTTTGGGTTGTTGTAAATCTCGTATCTTTGACTTTAATGTTCTGATTCCCATCATCAAACATCATTACCTGCGCAGGAAAAAAATAGAAAGATAGGATTGCATACCCCTTTGATCATTAGGCATTAATGGCAGAATTTAGAGAGATATTTCATCAAAAGTATGAATAATATCTAGTTTAAATATGGATGTGGATGGTTATATTTCACAGCCATCAGCTCGAGAGTAGGAGTCTTACCCGGAGATGGTCCGGCGACAGCATGTGGGATGGCCACGAAGTGCTCCGAGTCAAACTCTTTAGAGTCAGAGTTGTCCCGGTCATCTTCCCAGGCGAGGGTCAGGTTGGCGTTGTCATCTTCCTGACGAGTGAATTTCTGCAAAGAGCGGATGATCTAAATCAAACAAAATGGAAGTCGACTTAGGAAAATGAACCGGGTTTATGATTCGGGACCTTACCCATAGCACGAGGTTGACGCGGTCAAAGGGAGCTTTGCCCCATTCCCAGTCAAATGGCATTGTCATCTTGAAAATGGATTTGACCCGCCTGGCGACCTGCCCCTTGTCAAGATCATAAGTTAAGTGGAGAGTCGGGTCAAAACGGTCGCTCATGAAGCAGATCTTGTGAGATCGAAGCTAGAGGGGGCTGACTCGATGACTGATAAAAGTACACATGAGATCCTCCCCCGTCAGTTTCTCATCCGCTTTCTCCTTCACCAGCTGCTCTAAGATAGCATGAGCCTCATTGACGGCCAGGTAATTCTTCTTTGGGTCAAACCTACGTTGCCATGCTCACACGAATTCTTGACATAGAAAAATGTACGTTGCCATTTCTTGCAAGAGTTAAGGCCTTGGACTTGGGGGAAAATGGACCTTTTCCTAGGGGTGATGCTGGCAGAGCCACACTGAGTCGGACGCTTCTCACCTGAAAGGACACCCGGCTCTGGGATAACCTGTATCCTAAAATGGAAGTACTTGGCCCAAAGGAAGACAGTAGGCAAGAGGTTGAGATAGCCCTCAACACAAGAAATGAATGCATATAGGGAGCCAATGGCGTTAGCAGGGATATGATGCGATTGCAGATGGAAATACTCAAAGAAGTGTTTGGAGAAATTGCTCAAAGGAAGAGCAAAGCCACGCTCTAAATGGGACATGAACACCACAGACTCATCGGGGAGAGGATTTGGAGCGATCTCGCCGACGGACCGACGGCATTCGAACCCAAGCGGAATTCGCCGGGTGGAGCGAAGCCACTCTAGTTCCTCGTTGGAGACCTCCAAGCCCTCCTAGGAGCTGTGCTTGCCGGTGGCCTCGTCCAGCTCCTCCTCCTCCTCGACGAAGATGACGTCACGAGGATCCATCTATTCCTCCAGTTTTTCGACTTCCTCCTCAGGAAGAGCACAGATTGTTGCGGCCCCATCGCAGAGTGCGCAAAGGCTCGCACGGGAGGAACTGGAAACCACCAGAGAAGAGAATTGGAGGTGGCAGAGAAAACTGGAAGCAGCGAAGAAGCACAAATTCAAGAACAGAGAGCGGTAGCGCAAGGAAGACGAGGGGAGAAAATGAAGATGGAAGTGGGGTTTTCTTCCCCACCCCCTATTTAAGGGCGCAGTGGAAAATGCCCGTAGTGGGATCAGTTGTGGCTTAGGGCCACGGTGTGGGCATGTATGCGAGGAACCATCGCACCAAAACACGCCACGTACCTGGGAACCGCTAGCCACGTCGCAGCGGATCGGTCAAAGCGATAACCGAGGCGCCGCGCTACGTGACCGCTATAGTGATAAATGGTGCATGTGCTATAGAAATAGTGCAGCGTGTGAGGGTTTTGGAGAAAAATGAGGCAAAGTGTGATCATCACTGTCGCCCTAAATAAAATAATATAAAGCCGAGGGAGACTCGGAAAATATCGGAGACCTCGAGGAAAATTACAAAGTGTTGGACTGAGATATAAAGGCCGAGATAAACTCGGCACAAGAAGATGAAGTCTCATTCAGAGAAACCCCGGCAATTACCAATGTCGATTCAAAAGAGTAGGGCCGACATAAGATATGTCGAATATATAAGGAATGTTCCAGATTTGTTAAAGGAACCTGCTAAGGCCTATTAGTTAAAACTGCTAGACCTTGACAGCTTTGGGGATCCCCCAGTAGGGTCAAGAGAGGTAAAAAGATAAGGTTGACTCGAACAAATCTTTTCTGAGTTAGGCCGACATAGGTCAAGTAAACAAATCCGAGTGATAACGGCAAGGCCGAGCCGATATATAACATATGTCGGCACAAGCATATGTATGATTCTTGTTTGTAGGAATGTCAAGGCCAATTCATTGAGGCAGCAGGCGAATCATGGAGGGGCGATGCTCCTTGATGAGCACACCTCTGACTCTGTTCGTCACCAAATAGGCTGGCGCACTGCCCTGACAGCGTTATAGGATCACTATTCCAAGTGGGCCAAATATAAACGCCGAGGGAAGCATTACCGGCTAACATCTAAAGTACCGGGTGATGCCTATAGGACTGGCGCCTGTGCGTTGTAGCACCGCTGGCATGTACCACATCACTGACTGGGTCCTGGACAAGAGGACATGCCCTATTACCCGACCCATGGGGGAAACCCAAAGCCCAGTCTGTAAACCCTAGAACCCACATTATAACCTAGCCACCCCCCACCCAGTATATATGAGGAGGGGTAGAGCTAGGGTAGGAGGAGGCTAGTGACTTCTTCTTCATATAGTCCACAACATCAACTTGGGGAACAGCTCAAGGAGCATCTGTAGCCACAACATACAAAGGAATAAGAGATATGGATCCGGGAACATGATTGCCATAGAGTTTGTTCACTATTGAAAGAACATGTGGGCCCCATGTGTGGTTTTGGTAATTAATGACAATCTTTATGGACTAATGGGTGTATTAAGTTATACTTGTAGGAATTTTCTATTGGCATCGCTTGGAGCTTGTGTCGGCTTCAAGGTCGATGAAATGAGAAGAAGATATGTTGGGCAAGCTCAATATGCGAGTTCGATGATGAGGAATTAAGGAAGGCGTTCCATTTTGAGATGGGCAAGATCGTCTACATCGAGCTCAAGTGGAATGCTCAAGGCAAAGGTATAATCTTGATAGGTTTTCCTTTTGCCGGTCTCACGTCGTGTGTGTGAGACCGGGTTTAGGATAGATAACCGTACTATCAAGAGGGGCTCTCATATGAGTAATTCGGTCACATCGTTCGGAGAGAGCTCAAACCTTTGCATACTTGCATCATCATATTTGGTTGTTATTTGTTCTTATCCATGTGATGATATAGAGCTTGTGGTAATCTCCATAACAAGCTCTTGTTCATCTAAATCGGATCTCCCATTTGTATCTTGTTGCGATTTTGATTTATGCGACTTTTCGGTTTCTCACCAAGTGAGGTATATCACATTATTCTACTTGATACTTTCTCACTTGGTGATAATCAATATTTCCACTTTTTATTGGGAAGCCCTTGTCGCCCTCTATCCAACGCAATTTGAATCGGGTCAATCGGAGCTTCCAGTCAAAAGTTATTGCCGTTTGAATATTTGCCTGTCGGTCTGTTTTTTTGGCCAAGCGGTAGTACCGCCCGGACGGGCCGGTACTACCGCCCGGGCCTAAAAACGGCCCGATTTCTCTCTGTCTGGTTAGGTACCTTTTCCCGGTACTACCGGCCGGCCCGGTAGTACCGCCCGGGTGGGCCGGTAGTACCGGTCGGCCCAGTTATTTTACCCAGAAAATCCCCAGATCCAGATCCGCGCGCGCGTTGACTTGCCGCTGGCGCGCTTGCTGCTTGGGCTGCTCGCTGCATGCGCGCGCAGCTTCGCTGCTGCGGGCCAGCCGATGCCGCTGCGTTGCGCCATGCTGCTGCCGCTGCAGGCCTGCTGCTGCCGCTGCGCTGTGCCCCGCTACTGCGCGGGCCCCGCTGCATGCGGTGCTATTGAATGAACAACCATCAACTCAGGATCTAACAATTTCATGTATGATACAACAAATGCAACTCAAGTTCAATCAGTATTGGATAGAGACATACAAGTCAGCTTGCATTCCCGTCATACTTGATCCGAGGTTTAAGTACGACTTCCTTGAATTTCTCTTGAATGAATTTGGAAGAGAAGAGGAGGCCAGAAAATGGATGAGTGAAGTGAAGCAAATCATGGAAGATCTCTTCGATGAATATAGCAAAGAGGTTTCTGTTCAGTCACAGAGAGAAAGTGATACTGAGGTGGAAGATGATGATGATCCACTTGCAAAGTGGGATCACTACATGAAGTCAAAAAGAGGGCAGTCAAGCAATGAGCTAGATTGATATTTGAAAGAAGATTTGACACCTCGAAAAGAGGAAGTTGATATTTTAGAATGGTGGAAAACAAGTTCTTCAAAATACCCCGTGCTCTCTAAAATGGCACGTGACATATTAACCATCTCAGCGTCTACCGTTCCTTCGGAGTCTGCTTTTAGCACCGGAGGACACCTCATCAGCAACTACAGGAGCAGTCTCGCATGCTCTACCGTTGAGGCCCTAATATGCCTTCAGGACTGGTTTAAGGCGGCCGGTATGTAAAATTTTCCTTTGTAAGTTTTTCTTCTAGCTAGTATTTTTCCTCGTGGCTAACAAGAAATCCTCTTACTTTTTGAGATGAATCAGACCATGAGTAGCACCTTTTCTTGTAGCTGGGATTGCATCACTATAGGTAACTTATTTCCTGTGCAGTTTCTCTGGTTAGCAAGATATGACATTAATTTGGTCCTAGCTGCAGTCATGCTGGATATGACATTAGTTTGGTCATAACTGCACTCATGCTGAATATGATATTAGTTTCAGAATTGTGTAGGTAGGGGTACTGTATTGTTTCTGAGTATTTCATGTCATACTATCTCACTAATTCTCATATATATCATGGTAATGCAATTCAATGAGATAACCTGAGAGCTGAGATGCCAATTCCATTCGATGAAATTAAGTGTAGGCTATTTTTATACTGACTCTTAATCTTGGGTGTGTCAAACTCTAGGAGCTCCATAAGAGGACCAGTGTCGTCAAGGTGAAGTAAGATCAGCAATTGGTTTCGGGGGAGAGTAAGGCACACCAAGTTCTTGAGATAAACTAGATGACAGTTCTTATGATGGATGGTATTCTGATTTAAGATGGTTTATCACTAGGATGATGAATTCTAAGATCTATATGAACTGGTTTGTATATATCTAGTACTTGTTTTTAGTCTCTTACCGAGAAATTTAGGACCTCGTTCCTATACTTTCAGCCATGTTTTGCCCTATGAATTCTGAGATCTCTATGAACTGGCTGTAAAATTCTGATGCCTATGTACGTATCCTGGCTAGCAAAATCCTTCAGGTACATTGCTCTATGTGGGCTTATGCGGGTGCCGCTTGTTTGTGATTAATTTTTGCGGGCTGCCGCGGACATCCCACTTAAGCAACACGGGCACATGCGGCAAATATGTGGGCTCCCGCAACTCGTCCCACTTACACCCTGAGCGGTGCTGCTGCGCGCGCGCTGGCCTCGCTCCTGCTGCATGTTTGACCGCGCGCGCTCGCTTGCCGTGCAGCTGCCGCATGTTGCTCTGCTCGCTGCGCCGCGCGAGCTGCTGCTGTGCGCCTGCCTGCGGGCCCCGCGACTGCATGCGTGCTGCTGGCTGCATGCGACCTCTGCTGGCTGCGCTGCTGCTTGCCCGCCTGCGGCTGCTCAGCTGCTGCCTTGCTTGCTGCGGGCCCCGCCGCCAACTGCTGCACTGCGCTGCGCGCGCTGCCGCTTGCTGGGCCCGCCTCGCTGCGCGCCCGTACGGTCTCTCGCATGCACTGCTCCCTCTGCCTCGCGTTTTTTTGGTCCGTTTGGTCCGGTACTACCGGTTAAATCCGGTACTACCGGACCGTCCAGAAAAATAGCCCCAACGGGCAGAATCAGCCCCTCTTTAAATAGCTTTGCCCCATTTTCATTTAGGGTTACCTCTTCCTCCTTTTCTTGCCCAAGCTTTGCCCCCATTTGCTCTATTCCTTAAGCTTGATTTCTACACACCCTCCATTGATTCTTGCAAATATTTGAGGGGTTGTTGGAGGAGATCTAGATCTACGTTTTGACCAAACCAAAACATCTCTTTGTGAGTGTATCTTTGGGGATCTAGATTTTTGGGGGATTTTGTGTCTCTCTTTGATTTATCCTCTCTTGTTCCCCCAATAGCTTTGGTAGCTTTGTTGGAACTTGAGAGTGAGGGATTTGAGCATCTTTGTGGTGTTCTTGCCATTTGCATTTGTTGCATCGGTTTGGGTTCTCCTCGGAGGATTTGGTTTGAATTCCTCATTGGAGCTTGTCCCTCTTGGGTTCTTGGAACCCTAGACGGTTTTGTGGCCTTGGTGGCATTGTAGCCTTGGTGGCATTTGTTGAGGCCTTTTGTGGCGTTTGTTGGAAGCCTCCAATTAAGTTGTGGAGTTGTGCCCCAACCTTGTGAGAGGTTCCGGTTGCCACCGACAAGTGCACCGATAGTGAAAGCGTGGATCGATCCCATTGGGGTAAGATTCACCGGAGAATAAAGGAGGCCTTTTGTGGCGTTGGTGGTTTGATACCACCCCCTCTCCAAACGAGACGTACTCCATGTTGGGAGGAACTCGGTAAAATATCGGTGTCCCCGCGTGCCTCGGTTATCTCTATACCCGAGCTCTTTACTTATGCACTTTACATTGTCATAGCCTTCGTGCTTGAAGTAATATATATCTTGCTATCACTTTGTTGCTTGTATTGCTTAGCATAAGTTGTTGGTGCACATAGGTAAATCTTAGTTGTTTCTAGGTTGTGCTTTACAAAGTAAACACTAGTTTTATTTCGCCTTTGTTGAGCCACTCTAGGAAAAGTTTTAATCGCCTATTCACCCCCCCTCCAGGCGACATCCGTATCCTTTCAACTATTATTCGTGTGCGGATCTACTTCACTCTCCCTCCCCGGATTCCTCATGCATCCATACGACCCCAACTTAAGCATACCCCAGGCATCTGACGTGACACCACCATGACATATTATATACTTACATCTATGCTCAACAATATATTAACTTGCATAATAAAAAATGGAAGTACTATGGACCATTAATCATATAAAGTGCAAAAAGAATCATCTTTTCACTTCTTTCTTTCTTTCTTCATTCTAAACATGTACACGCATCTATGTCTCCAAATATTCATTACTTAAGGGTATGCTTTCGATCATAGTGCATCAAAATAATGGGTTCCATTAAACCTATCATTAGCATCTTTTAACTTTGTAAAAGAGATAAAATTTCATAGGATAACCAAGGAAAAGAATATGAAAAAGATAGACATGAAGTTCAATCAACTCTTTGAATAGGTGAACACTTTCACCATTTGCATGGAATCACTTAATGGTATTGTTTCCTAGTATCCCTAGCATAAACCTAATTTATGGATCTTTAAATCATTTCATATTCTCTTTCAACCTTTATCTTGCACTTTCCATGGCTAACCAAATCCTCGGGTTCCCACCTTGCATACACTTTCCATTAGATCATATGTATTGAGATATCCATAACCCTCACTTTACCCTTTGGTTACTAAGGATAAGAAGAGTATCTCATGCCCCCTTGTTAGCATCCCTTTCTAATTGTTTATATTATAAGACCACATCTATCCTTCAAAACCCATTGTTTATCATTTAAAAACACTTACTGATTTCCCACAATAAGTTTGTGCCTTATCAAGTTCGCGGAAACCCCCATGTCTCACTTCTCCATGCCAAGAACATACAAAAGAAGGATTTGGAATATACGACCATATACAAGCATGCAAAAGTGCCCATAGTACTACTCAATACTCATTCTATATTAGACGAGGCAACTTAAACCTAATTATCCATGTATGTAAATAAAGGTAGTACTACATAATATATTTGTAAATTATTATTCATCAAAGCATATGAAACAAACAAAAACATGCATAACTTTTATCTCAACTTTTACTTCCATTTTTCCCTTTATTTTCATGCATCTATTTTATTTTATTTCTACATCAACTCTATTGATAGTAGTTTTTGGAAACATGAATAAAATACAAACTTAACATAAAAGTAAGATATAGACGCTCCAAGTTTATGCAAAAATCTTATGTTTCTCAAAAAAGTTTAGAGATGTGGAAACCATGAATGTAATAGGTCTAGTGGGTTGCCTTGGGGATCCCAAGATTATTGTGTTCACCATTCTTGGATATCTCATGGTGTGATGTTCCTCCATTCCCTGTGAAAAAACTTCAAAACAAAACTTTTCTTCCCGTTTTTTTTTCTGAGAGGTGACATTAGTTGCACAAAGATATATTGCAAGCTGCTATAGAACTCCCAAATAGAGGGTATATTAAGTTTCCAACATCAATATAAGATCAAAATATTCATAAGAAATCATATTGACACTCAAAACAATGACTTAAACAACAAAATATAGAACATGTCCAAAAAATAGTAGCTGCGGAACATAATTTTTTCGCCAACTTAAACATGTCAGACATTTTTGCTGATTTTTATGCATACAGAGGATAAACATTTGTAACTACGGTTTAAATATGAGCTTGATAAGATATATAGAACTCCCTAGGGATTTTTTATCGTAAATAGCATCATGCAGGAAACTCCAACTCCTAATAGTTCTGTCAACTTAATATCATCCAAAATGGGTAAATCCTGGTAATTTATTTGTGGGAAATTTAAAGTTAAGATAAACACACTATTATAATAGATAATAAATTTAATAAATCAAAAAGGCAAACAAACATACAAAAGAAAACATGAAGGTAAAACTAAAACATGAGTTTCATTGATATTACTTGAGGTTTCTTGAAAGAAGAGGGGATGCATGGTGATGGCAACAACTCCATGTGCAACTCGTTGGGACTCCGAGTATAGAGTGTTATAGAAAGCGTCTTTTCCCCACAATGGTTACTTGAGGGTTTATATCGAACTCTCGGGGAATTGGCTAAGAGTATATTTTGCTTCTCCTATTCAAACAAGCTACAAAATATTGCCATGTGTCCCCAACTCCACCGTGTGGTTGTCAAGCATAAGGTTTCGTATTAGTAAAACTAAAAATAAACTTATAAATAAATAAAGTAAAATAATTTATAACTCAGCAAGCAAAGTAAATCCAATAATAAAAAGGTATTTTTGTGTTTTTTTTGTGTTCACTAGTAGTGAAAGTATTTTGTATTTTCAAAATTAATTAATACTAAAATTGAAAAGGATGGTATTGGTGTTGGAAAGTTGTTTCTTATGATAAAAGTTTGACCTGGGTTCATGGGTTCACGTGTCTACTCTCTCAAAAAGTTACGTCTTCGTCGGAGAGTTGTGATGGCATAATGCTCCCCGAACGCCACAAATGGCTCAACTTGAGGTGTGATGGCTCGGTGCTCACCCAACGCCACACAAGACCTCACTCCAAATTTATGAAGGCAAACTACACACCGATGCCACAAAAGGCTCACCTTATTCTCCCATGAGATCACCACAAAGTCCTACTCACAATCCACTATGACACACTTGAGGACGGTCATCAAACTTGTACAAGTTTGGGGAAATTTCCACAATTGGAGGCTCCCAAGAAACACCACAAAATACCACTAGCTTGAGTAAGCTCCACAACTTAATTGGAGCCTCCAAGTATCACCACCAACGCCACCAATCGTCTAGGATTCCAAGAACCCAAGAGAAACAAACTCAAGAGATTTGACCAACCAAATCTCCGTAGAGAACTCAAAATGATGCACCAAATACAATGGCAAGTGCCTCACTCTCGAATTCTACCAAAGCTACTAAAATCTATTGGATAAATAAGAGAGGAAGAACACAAGAAGAGAACACCAAATTCTCCAAGATCTAGATTTCAAGGTTTTCCTCACAAAAGGGGATTTAAGTTGGTAGGATTGTAGATCTAGATCTCCTCTTTCAAATCCCTCAAAAAGATGCAAGAATCATGGGAGGGAGAAGGAGAGAGGTCAAGATTTTGAAGGTCAACAATGGAGGAGAGAGAGTGGAAGAGCTAGCAAAAAGATCCTCCATAGTTAGGAAAACATGTGGGAAGAAGGGCCTCATAAATAGGGCAAGAGAAATCTGCCTGTTTGGATCAGTTTCGCGCTTTATCGGAACTTATGGTAAAGCGGAAACATGAATTACTACAAGAAAACTATCCTTTGGTGGAAGTTGGGCGGAAGTTTCACCGGTACTACCGACCAAGGGAAAATCAGTGGACGTCAGCGTATGAAAACTTTAATAACTTTTGCATCCGGACTCCGATTTCGATGATCTTGGGCTCGTTGGAATCATAATGAAGAGATTTCCATATTCATGCATAGAAACATCATAGTATAACATGGGAGTATGAAAAAAAATGAGAAAGGTATGACCTCTCTAGAAGTGACAAACTGGTAAAACCTCCAAAACCCAAAATGCAAGAAGTTAAGCTTGAAAACTCCGATTGGGATGAAACGAATTTTGTTGGACAGATAAAACCAAGTATAATCCAAAAAAGGTGTAAATATTGAGTGTCACAGGGAGAAAATACCAAGGAGAAACATGTGATATACCTCCCAAGGTGTGGAGCCAAAAACCCGCAAGATGAAAAATGCAATAAGATATTCAATGGAAATCTGTTTTTGATGCGTTAAAGCTTGTTATGGATAAAAACACAAGTTCTAGATCCTCACATGGATAATATCCAAACAACAACCAAGAAAGGTGATGAAAGAATGCAAAGGTTTGAGCTCTCTCTGAAATATGCGACCGAGTTACTCACTTGAGAGCCCCTCTTAATAATACGACTATCTATCCTAAATCAGGTCTCCCAACTAATAACATGAGACGGGGAAAAGATAAAACCTATAAAAATCATACCTTTACCTTGAGCATTCCACTGAGCTTGATGTAGACCGTGTCTTGTCCTCCTCAAGATGGAACACCTTTCTTGATTTCTCTTGCTCTCTCTTGCTTTATGAAGACTTGTGAATTGCTCCCCCATACACCATAGGGAGACCTTTCCTTGAACTTTTCTTCATCAATCCATGATCACCAAGTATGAAATGCTTCAAGCATGTGATCTCCTAGATATGATGCATCTTGATCTTGTACTTCATTTCTTCTAACTCCATTAGGATGATGTCTTAAATATACACATAAGGAACTCAATCTTCTTCTTTAATACACTCTTGATCTTATTTTATTTATTATTATTCTATTATTCATATTTCAACCTTGAAGCCAAAATATGGCCCAAGCGATGCCAATAGACAATTCCTACAAGTGAAACTCAATTCAAACATTAGCCCATAAAGATTGTCATAAATTACCAAAACCACACATGGGGGCATACATGCCCTTTCACTAGGGAAAGGCCAATTGCTGCAAGCAAAATTATACCCACAAGCATTTGAAGTAAAACATGACCATTCCAACTTCACTGGTAAAGGAATAACTTGCATGTTGTTCTAGCTGAAACTTATATCCAAAAGAAACCTCTGGAAATCCAAGATGGTTGATGGCAATACTTAAGAGGAACATTCTATTCATATCAATTTTAGGCTTATTCTTACCCATTGGGTCCTCGGTAAAATTGAAACTACCTGACCTAATTGATCTAACCTGCTACCACCAAAATTGTTCATATGTAAGACAAGGAACACCCCCAAACCCTAAAATAGAGCGCAACATTTTTCCTCTAATCTTCCATGCCATGATTTTCCAGTCCTTTTTTATTTAGACAGAATTGTATTTTTACCGTTTGTGAATTTTATACCACCTTTCCTTGACCATGAGATGCTTGTGCTTGAGTAACTTGTGTGAGCGAGTGAAGATAGTTGAGTGGAGAATGATTCGATTGGTAACGCGGGCTGCCGATGAATAAGCAATGGATAAATGTGTGGGTAGGGAAGATCAGAAGCAAAATGGGCTAGTTTAGGCTTCCTAGTTGGCGTCCAATTTGCTGGCTAGTGGCCACCTTAGCCTCACAAGTGGGTCGAACGTGTTGAAATATAGAGAAAACTGCTAAACATGGTACTTGAGACAATGTAACAAGTTTAGGTAAAATGTGGCCTAATATTTTAAATAGGCAAACAATGTACTAACAAATTTAGGTAAAATGTGGCCTAATATTTTAAATCGGTAAACAATGTACTTCCTCTGTTTGAAAATATAAGATTTTTTAGGTTTGTAAATGTATCTAGATAACTTTTAGTATGTATATTCATTTGAACCTACGTATTTAAAAGGTGTCTATATACATTAGCTTCACTAAACTAAAATATCTTATATTTTTAAAGGAAGGGAGTACAAGTCCATAAACAGTAGATAAAAAAGTTAAATTCACTCTTTGTTTTATTCATTCCAAACAATTATGATAAGACCATAACATCCCAGAATATAGTTCCGGAGTAGCACACCTCCCATTCAGCATGGCAAAATAAAACAAAATGTTCATCCACAAAATGAAGTCATGAGCCTTTAAAGTACTCCCTCTGTTTTAAAATATAAGATGATTTAGATTTGTGAATAAAATGTATCTAGACTTTTTTGTGGTATGTTCATTTCAAACTTAAATGAACCTATCTATCTATACCTAATAATAAAAGAAGCGTTTCTTATAATACCTATACTTTTTTGAACGACTTTACCGTCCCACCAAACCACATATCACCATAATTGCCACCGGTAAGTAAAAAACTTCTCTTATAGTTTCCTTATGTTTTTCCGTCTATGCTTCTCTCCATCACAAATTGAATCGCTAAAACAGGTTTTGCCAGTTGGTTGTCATTAAAATACTCCCGCAAAAAAAAAAACGTACACATGTCAAACTCAAGCTGGTTCAGGTCGCGACCGTCACATAGATCGACAGGCGTGCGTCAGCGTCAATTTTACGGAACCAACTCACATCTGTTGATATTTATTGCCATCAACGCACGGAGATGACCGGCCACATGATTTTTGCTAGTATTACAGTAGTTTTTAGCGATTCAGAACACAACATCGTACTGTGCTAGCTAACTTGATACCATCGATCCATCATCCTACCATGTCAGACTGGTGTCGAGAAGTTCTTCTCTTGATACAAGTCCAACCCAGTTGGGACGGCGGGCATGCCACGCTGCACAGGGTGGCCGGCGACGAACTGGGTGCATGGACACACACGAGTCTACGGTAAACGCGGCCCACTCAACCTCCCGGCCAAGATTTTTTCACAGATTCTACAATTCTCAATCTGCCGATCGATCAGGTGTGGTGCTAGCTTAATTAACTTTATACATGTTCTATTTAGTGTATCGAATACAAGAGACTTTTGTATTTTCCACATAACTTTTTTCAATCATGAAAGGCGTGTTCTAAGCTCCATGTCTTTTTTCGTGGCCCACTCAACCTCCCGGCCAAGATTTTTTTCACAGCAGTTCTCAATCTGCCGATCGATCAGGTGTGGTGCTAAGCTGGTGCTAGCTTAATTAACTTCATGCATGTTCTATTTAGTGTATCGAATACAAGAGACTTTTGTATTTTCCGCATAACTTTTTTCAATCATGAAAGGCGTGTTCTAAGCTCCATGTCTCTTTTCGTTCTCTAATTGTTTTAGTGGTAATTAGTTTTTAAGCCGAATACTAAAAATGCCATATCATGTTTTATAATTAGAGAACGAATAGGCTCTTGTCGCTGCTGGACAACCACAATGTGAGAACAACGGTGATCCAAAGGTCACAGTGATGCCGTTGGTGACATGAAAAGTAGATACACTCACTACGAGCTTGGCCATGTGCACAAATTTTTAGCTACCCGTGGCCAGCGACGGATAGCGTATTATTTTTTCTCCTGTCGCAACGCACGAGTATTTTTGCTAATACATTAAAAAGTTTAAATATATTTAATTCACGAAGCTAAAATATTTTATATTTTAAACTGAGACGGTAGGACGGAAGAAAAGAGGCGGATCGTGCTAGGATTGTGTCCCAACAATATGTGCAATGCAGACGGAATGGTACAGCATGCATGCCACGTTTGCGTCCAGATGCCGAACTGCGCTACGCAGATAGCCTATAGCCAGACACAATCGTCCCGTCAGGGTGGTCGTGGAACGAGAGCCATTCGTCTCCCCCAGGCGCACACGATGGCCACTTCGACGCTTCTTTCCATCGCCGAGTCCATCCCTCGGTCGAGCTCCCTCCGCTCACCAACGCGCGCCGAGGGAGGGGGGAGAAAAATCTAGCTAGCTTCCCCTGCAGAGTTGATCGAGCACGCAAGCAACCAAGAACCCGCGGCCGACGGCCCCCAACGCCACGACACGTGCTAAGGCGAGGACAGGCGCCATGCTCCACCTGCTCCCGCTCTCCATCTCCGCCCAGTGCCGGTGCGGCGGCCCGCCGTCGCGCCGCCGATTCGTCGGAGGCGGCTCGCCGTCCCATATAACCGGGCCAGGGCTCCTCGGGAACGGAGTTCGCGTCAGACTCCGGAGGCGGGCGCTCGGCGGAGGGACCGACGTCCAGCCGGACACCCCGTCGTCTCGCCGTGACGGGAATGAGCGGCCGCACGCGGTTGCTGGACAGGAGGACGAAGGCGGGGGCGGAGCTTTCCTGGAGTCGGTAAGGAAACTTCTGCTGCTGGAAGACGCGGCGCCAGGGGAGGAAGAGGACCAGGGGCAGTTCCCCAAGCGCTGGGCCATCGTCTTCCTCTGCTTCTCCGCCTTCCTACTCTGCAACATGGACCGCGTAAGTGTGTGCGCACCCCTCTTCCTGCTTCTTCCTCCCGTATCCATAGCTACTGACCTTCAGCCACAAATGCCTGCAGGTAAACATGAGCATTGCCATCATGCCCATGTCCGCAGAGTACGGCTGGAACCCACAAACCGTCGGCCTCATCCAGTCATCCTTCTTCTGGGGCTACCTCCTAACTCAGGTCAGTTATTGGAAGAATTTGTTCAGAGCAACCGTTGGTTGGTCGATGCATCCACACATTTTACTAATGTAACAACACCATTGTCATTGCAGATAGCAGGAGGGATATGGGCAGACAAAGTTGGGGGGAAGACTGTTCTTGGCTTCGGCGTCATTTGGTGGTCCATCGCGACAGCTCTTACGCCTGTCGCCGCAAAGCTAGGCCTGCCATTTCTCCTTGTTGTGCGTGCTTTCATGGGAGTTGGTGAGGTAAGCGTTGTAGAGCAAAGTCATGCCACTCTAGTCCTAGTTTCATCTTCAAGTTGAAAATTTGTTCCATTCTCTACATTCGACTCCGATAATTTGCACCTCTTAACCATTTGTGTGGCATTGGGATTGCTTCATTATATTTATAGAAACTAAGTTAGTGTTGTAAAATAAGAGGTAGCAGAGCATAATTTCAAATACTAGTTCAAACGTAGAAGCACGCCAACTGGGAGGCAAGGGCCAGAAGAATTGGTAGGAGAAGAAAGGAAAAATAGTGTTGTAGTTGATGTTCTTTATGGCCCATATTAATATGACAAGCATATAATTCTTGCACCAGGGGGTTGCCATGCCTGCAATGAATAATATCCTTTCAAAATGGGTTCCTGTATCAGAGAGGAGCAGATCATTGGCTCTGGTGTATAGTGGAATGTACCTTGGGTCAGTGACAGGACTTGCATTCTCCCCATTCCTGATACATAAGTTTGGGTGGCCATCAGTCTTCTACTCCTTTGGCTCTCTCGGAACAGTCTGGTTTGCAACATGGGCGACCAAGGTACTTTGGTCCCCCTTGAGAATTACTGTGCGACTTCTCTGATTTGTTGTGCTCATGTCTGAATTTGTGGCGTCTTTTTCTTTCTAGGCTTATAGTACTCCACTTGAGGATCCAGGTATTAGCGCCGAAGAAAAGAAGCTTATCATTAGTCAAACAACATCAGGAGACCCTGTTACGACAATTCCATGGGATGTAATATTGTCAAAACCGCCTGTTTGGGCTCTTATAGCTTGTCATTTTTGTCATAACTGGGGAACTTTCATCTTGCTCACATGGATGCCTACATACTACAACCAGGTATAACCAACATCTTGTATTCCAGTTGAGCATCATAAACCTAAAACCCATTTTTTATTAAGACAAATTTATCGTGAAATAGGTTCTGAAATTCAACCTCACGGAGTCCAGCCTTTTCTGTGTCCTTCCCTGGCTAACGATGGCAATTTCTGCAAATGTTGGTGGTTGGATTGCAGACACACTTGTTAGTAGAGGAACATCGGTGACAACAGTTCGCAAGGTAAATTAGACTCTTTGATATTCCAAGTATTCTACTCGGGCAATGTAGTGCACACTGAAACTAAAGGATAACCGGCATCCAACTTTTATACTAGTACTGAAGAAAGATGGCATCCATCACTATGCATCGGCAAATATAAATCAGAATGGTTCTGAGAACTAATAATTTAGCCTTATTTGAAATCAATAATCCATCTAGTTGAGTGATGCATTTTGTTTTCTATTGCGTCATGCACGTCCACCTCCTGCAGATCATGCAATCAATTGGATTCTTAGGGCCAGCCTTTTTCCTCAGTCAACTGAGCCATATCGATTCACCCGCATTGGCAGTATTGTGCATGGCCTGTAGCCAGGTGAGGTCCCTTTAGCTTCTTGTTAACCGCTATTGTTTTCTTCATAGAGCAACCCTGTTTTATATCTGAATCTTTTCCTAAATGTCAGGGAACTGATGCATTTTCGCAGTCTGGTCTGTACTCGAATCATCAAGATATTGGTCCTAGATATGCAGTAAACATCTGTCCATAACATAACCTTCCAGTGAATAATAAGCTTAAGTGTTCTGAAGTCATAAGGACATGCTACTAAACAGTGATGAACTTCTCCTGTTTTGCAGGGTGTACTACTTGGTCTCTCCAACACAGCTGGGGTTTTTGCTGGTGTATTTGGCACAGCAGCAACGGGATACATCTTGCAGCACGGTCTGGCCTAACTCTATGCTCTCACATTACATTACTTTACATTACATTACATTACATTACATATTACATTTCCAATTTACATCATGTAAATGTCTCATCCTTGAAAAAATGCAGGTTCTTGGGATGACGTCTTTAAATTGTCTGTAACTCTTTATCTCATCGGGACTGTTATATGGAATGTATTTTCAACTGGCGAGAAAATCATCGATTGATATGTGTAATATAGCCCGACTTACGGTTCAAGATGACAAACACATCTTGGCTGACAACTTATCCCAGCTAGTAGATACAGGCCTGGATAGACGCAATTCATTCTGAGAGCTCAAACACCTGGAAAGAATGCAAGCAAGCAGACTGCTCGCTCTAATATATAGCTGCTCTGGTACGACACAGGAAATATCTACCCATTCAAACTGCACAGATTTCAGCATCTTAATTTTGAGACTGAGCATGGACTGAGCTGAGGAATGCGCAATGGCCAGTTCTATAGGGATGTATAATGTGCAAGTGATTATAGGTATCCTGTACATATTCATCATACACACATAGTGTTTTGCAAGCCTCTTTCCTTTTTTGAATAGTTCATTTCTGTAACACACCATTGTAGTTTAATTTGGTCTACAGGTTAACTCGGGATCTTACTAACATGAATGCACTGAACATTTGATGAGTATTTGCCGCTTAATTTGATTTGTGTCACTTAGGTTGCATGTGTGAGAAGTGTTATCCATCTGTTGCTGAAAAGAAGCCATATAAATTTTGTCCAAAATCGAAAAAAAGTAAAGTTTATCCAAGTCTATTGACAAACTATCAATGCCTATAATACTATATATATGTTGATCGTTTTTTTGCTGTTCTGCATACTTGTTCGAACTGACATTGATTGAGTTTGAACAAAATTTACGCAACTATTTTCGGGAGGGAGTAATTTGAATGAATTGATGTTTAAAGGACGTAAAGGAGTTCAGTAAACCAAACATTTTTTGAAATCAGCAAGGATTTTGTGAAGAAAGCTGAGCACAAGTTTGTACAGGTTTGCATGATTACATAGAACATCTGGCCATAGTTCAGGGTAGGTCAGCCAACCGTTGAAGTAGCACACACGACAGCCTGCCATGCATGCACTTGTGTTCAGAGATGGCCTAAACAACATCTCAATACACAACTGATGAGCTAAACCAACTTTCTGCACCAAACCGGAGAATTATGTACTACGTAATCACAAACAAGCCCAAGTGCCCAACAAGGAAGAAAACTTGCGCCTGGTCCTAGTTCATCAGGGAACCATACACTTGGAGTCATTGTCAGCTCCGAGCCTCTGCGGGTCTCACCCATCATGCGAATAAATATACTACACTGCCACCGCAAGCGATGAGATTTTTCAAAAGGGGGCGCATCCAGCCTCTGCATCAATCGATGCATACAACCTTTACTGCGTGCGATGAGATGGAGCCTGTATCGTGAACACTTGCATAAAAAACAGAATTTGCATTTTTACGAAGTGTAGATCACAAGCATTGAGATGCAGCCCTTTTTTTGGGAAAATTTATAACAAACGCGACCTACAATTTTACGAGGTGACATAGTGCACTAGTGGAGACAGGGTCTCCAGTTCCGGGCCGTAAGGGCCTCTAGTCCCGGTTTCAGCCAAGCGGGACTAGAGGCCCACCCACTAGTCCTGGCCCATTAAGCAGCCGAGACTAATGGCTGTCCAAGTGGCCTCCACGGCGCGCTCGGATTAGTGGGTATCTGCCGCGGCAGCATTTTGCGTCTTTTCTCTGCCGCGACAGAGCATTACCTCGCACTAGTGGTTCTCTGCCGTGGCATCATTTTATGCCATTTCTCTGCCGTGGCAGAGCATATTCATTTTGTATTGTTTTATTTATTTTATTTTCATTTCAACATAGTTTTTAAATATTTCTACGCCACCACATATCGTACATATATAAAATAACTTGTATTACGATATCGAGCATATGGATATATATAATTTTGATAGTTACATGGAGATCATAGCCGACTCTATAAAATGATCAATATCAATATCAATCATGATAACAAAAAGTGACAGCAATAAAATGATGGTGTGAATGCAATGCTTACGTCGACTCTATAATCATTGTGTTCGGTGGTAAATGTGCGAATGAACTCGCAAACGTAGAATCCACATAGATTCGAATCCTATGGCTGCCTCGCGCACTTTACGAGAATAGAATTCAACTAAAATAATAATCTAGCATTATTATTGTATTGAAACTAGAAGTAAAGAGATGCGCGGACATATCACATGCTACTTACTGAGACCGCCTTAAACGTCAGCTTCTCACTAAATACACCCGTAACCTCGCGCTTGAACCGGATCCAAACCCTGCCCGGCGAAGAAAATGAATGAATGAGTTATTCATTACCTGATATCTCAGGAAATCAACGAAAGAGACCGATATAGCGTGAAACGTACTTCTGGAGCATGTCCTGCATGCTGCGGAAACCTTTCAGGTTTCTCTTTGATGGGTCCATGACATCAACTCTTCCCTTATCAAGTTGAATGTCTAGAAGAACCCAGTGGAAGCTGCAAACATTTATATATACATCAGTAACTCATAAATTACACTTAGCATCGACTAATCAAAAGTGAATGTATACAATAGAGTAAGACCCTCACCTGAAATTGTAAGGAAACAGTATGTGGTCAGAGAAAATTTTCTCCATTAGAAACCTTAGAATGTTTTCCTCCGTCTCCTGGGGATTTTTCGTTAACGTGGTTATATGCACTTTATCTGGGTCAATGAACCCAACATTATAGATTCTTCTTATTTTATATTTCAGGATCTTCATTCTGCATAATAATAGAGTATAAAAGGATATAATAAGGATAATTACATGTATTGAACTGAACAACTGAAAAACTGAACATGTAGACAATGAATTCAACAACTTACAGACAATAGCAGCTGAGAATGGATTTGTCTAGGGCGTCGAGATGGTATAACTGGAACAGTTCTGGAAACTCTATATGGACCTCTTCGGGTCTGAAGTAGTACTCACGTGGGACTTTGGCTACGATCATTATTCTTCCCTGCTTTATGACCACTGAGTACCATTGATGGATATTCCGCATTTGTGTTGGTGTAACATCCCAGCATTTAGGAACTAAAGAAGGGTAGATTTAGGAATTTGAAATGTTGCATGCATTGATCTGTGAAAATGTGGGTAATTTTTTCGCCAAATAAAAACCTAAAGTGATCAAGGTTTCTTTTATACTTTGAGATTAGGTATAGTCTTGAAGGATGATTGTTATAGACATTGATACGATCTTTGTGGACTTATGTGTTTTGGAAAATGAAATTTGAATTTAAAACTCGAGTGTTTGAATTATAATTCAAAAGAAATTTTGAATGATTTTTGAGTATTGATTTAATTTAAGAATTAACCATAATAACTTAAACTATAAATGAAAGAAGACAATTAATAAAATGAATATTCCAAAACTTCATTCAATAATGAGTTACAAAATGTAACTTATGGAAATGAGCAACAATCTTTATAATAATCATTAAATAGAATAATAATACTTCTTTATTGAATAATAGTACAATCTTTATTACAAAGGAATAAAAATAAAGAGTACAAAAGAATAAATTAAAGATTACAATTGAATATGAGAGTTATTACAAGTGATTATTCTATAAAGAAAAATAAAATCCAAAACTAAAATCTTGATCTTCAACTCTGGTACCTGCAAAATAAAAAGAAACTTAAAAGAAAAAGAAAGTTAGGATTAGAATTATTTTACTCTTAGAGTTGACAGTGAAGTGCAATGTTCACTTTTTCATCATTGAGTATTTAAGGGGCAAGTTTCACCAATATAAAAGAATGTATCTTCCATAATTTTAAGCCATAAGTCAAATAAACAGCAAGGAGGGGCAAGTTTCACCAGCCAGGTAAAAAGTAACCTGATAACAGTAACTCTCAAAATTCAGAACATATCCACAACTGTGCAGCACACACACCAAACTGCATGGTGTGTGCTGTCAGCACCACAACAACAGCACAATCAAACAAAACCATCAGTACAGCCGTGGGAATACAACCCCACACTATCCCATTGTTCTTACACACCAAGAACAGCAGCCAGCAGCTAAACCCAGCCAAAGCAAAGTTAAATCACACCAATAAAAACCTTGGATCACACCACCAAAATGGTGACATAAGGAGGGGGTAGATCAGGTGGATAGCAAGACCAAGATAAAGCTAGAAGGACCAGGAGAGCATCAGATCAAGTTAGCACAAGATCAACCATAGGAAACCCCAACATCAAGTGACAGTGGTGAGTAAAATAGACCATCACATGATCTATCTGTCTAAGATTAGACAAGCATACATGATCTGTCTTTCACTCAAATTTTTAGAAAACACCCAAGTGGGGTGAATCCATCACAGAACTTTAAACACTAAAAGCAATCAGAAAACTATAAAGATCCAACTTAGATCTCAGGACAACATCATTGATCTAAGCTATCAAACTATATTTCAATTCAAGAATGAATATAGCCAAGAACTAAACCTCTAGGCACATCTCTTCAATTAGAGTAGCACCTTAGGATTTAATCTTATGGATCTATATAAGTTATCAAGCTTACAAGCATCTTAACCCAACTTTGATTTAAGAAACAGTAGCTGGTATCACTACCAGAACCAATCCATGTGAATCAACAAGATAGAGGTCTAAATCCCTAAACCTCAGACCAGCATCATTGATTCTAGGGATGCAAGGAAAGAGAATTCCACTTATCTATAATGCCAAATCAATTCTAAGCTTGAATAAGACCAAACCAAGTTATAGAATCTAGTCTTGTGTGCCATAAAAAAATGGTGTCACAAGAACAGTTCTAAACTAATCAGGTTAATCATCCAATCTTCACAGATACAATCAACCAATTATAAATCATTTTCCTGTTCTTAAACATAGGAATCATAAACAGGATATTCATATATATAGGTCTTCACTGTAAGAGACCAATTTGATCTCAAGTTACAGATGAATTCTTAAGCCAACAGAACTAATACAATGACTTCATCACACAACACTCACTGTCATTAATCAAGTAATGACAATGGTGAGTTATTAAAACCACTAGATTTCCAAGAGTTGCCTCTAGAGCAACTTCACCATCTGAATCATCTAAAATTTAATCCATAGAATCATCTGATAAACCACTAGCATCCCACAACTAACCATCAGCAATAATCCATAACAAGTTACACTCAACAGATTCAGGGATCATCAATACATGATCCAATTCATCAAATATCTAATCCACAGCAGGGTGTGAACCCTAAGTAGAATAAATCATCTTAATCAGGACAAGACAGTAACCAGAAAGGTCACTACCAACATCTAGCATGGGATAGCCTAGCATAGAGAGCATGAGAGGGAGAGGAATAACTTACTGAAGGTCCTCGCTGTAGATTAGAAGAGGAATCAGAGGAGGCTGGCGACCACGGCGGCACGGGGAGCACCCCCAAGGGGGCGCTGCAACCCACGCAACGCCACGGCGGCGACCATAACCACGCCTGGGGCCGGGGAGCATCTCCACGGCACACGATAGCAGCGGCGGCATCAGATCAACACCAACTCCAAACCCTAGGGTTTGGGACAACATCGATCTAGTCGCATGAGGGCTCCAGGACCAAATCCAACTGGACAGGAAGGAAGAGCAGGGCCTACAACCTCATCCCGCACCACGGCAGCGGCCAGGAAGGTCCACGGCGACGCGAATAGCCGGCGACAGCACCGCTGACCATGGGGTCAGGGAAGAAGGAGAGAGGTGAGCTCGAGAGAGAGACAAAGAGTGATGGGCTGGAATGGGCCAATACCCCTTCGGGGTGTTGTTTTGCCTTTGCCCTACTCGGCCACAAGGGCCCAATAAAACCAAATAGCCAGCCCAAATAATTTAGAGCCTGTTTTAATAATTGCAAAAAGACCAAAATGCCCCTGAACTTAAATAAATTCTAGAAAATAAGATAAAAGTCCAAAAAATTATAAATAAAATATTTTTGGATTCACAATAATCCAAACTATTTAAATAAATTAAAAGATAAAATTTTGAACATATAAATTTTATTAAGAATTTTGTAATTTATATATTCCTTATGGAATTTTACAAAATTATTGAAAGTTGATAAAAATAAATAAAAATCACTTTCATTATATATTAATATTGTAGTATTTTAGGTTAATACTAAACAAATATTTAATGTCAATTTTTGGAATTTATAATTCTTAAAGGAATTATTAATTAAATAAAAAGCAAATAAACTAAAATAAAATAAAAGAATACAATATTCAATAAATATTAAAAATTAATATTTATAAATTATTTCTCATTAAAAGAATTTTTATAATTTAAATAATTGGGGAAGAATACATATAAAGCTAAATGATGCATTACATTACTTTGCATAATCATTTTGCGTCTTTAAATATTGTCCTTACCGAGCAATAATGATGTTTTTGTAGACATAGAAGCTCAAGGTCCAGCGAAAGCATCAGACTTCACTACCTTGCCATTGAGAGGCAAGTTCATCACTTGCTCATATCCTTTGAAGAGTCTTTACCAAAGTATTTGCAAATTGTGTGTTATCATTTATATATTCCAAAGAAAGAAAATATTATTTTCACAAATAAAGAAATCATAGATGTCATCCTAAGTGATGATATAATGGAGCAATAGAACTTAGGGTTATATTTGCAACAATAATGATCAATTAGGAACTTAATAACCACTGACATCAGTGATTCTAGCGCCGTATATTACGCGTTAGCCATGAGATTTGGAATGGGACAGAGAAGTCAGCTGTATCTTCTTCCTCTCGCATGAAGCCGGATGTGCAGGTCGTGGCTATTATCCTCGTAGCGTGCATATTAATTGGTAATTCGTAGAGGATATGCAGCATATGGGTGGGAACCCTCAATGTCCCACGATAGTTCTAGCATCTAACGGTTTGTACAAACCATTGTCGTAATTCATTATGTGGGCATGGTGTACACCAAGGAGGCATGTGAGGTCGCGAAGGGGGCAGTGATTGGCTTGGACCAACTACTGGGCCCCACATCACGGAATTGTGGACGGGAAAGTACGCCCGGTTGTGCAACAAGGAGTTGATCTCTCATGGGTAAAGTAATGCACCTCTGCAGAGTGTAAGAATTGTAACTTGTTACTCCCTGTTCCGGGAAGGAGCTACGAACGCGGCAGGAAAGGAACTCCATGAAAGTTCTGGTTAACCTGTGAAGCCTGATGGTCATAGATTTTCATAATAAAATCAATCTTTGAAGAAAGATTTACGAAAACTGCATAGTACCAAGGACTTATAGTCCAAGGTGGTAGTTAGAGCATCAAACTTCCGACCTTGCATATAATGAGCTTGTTGGGTAACGCTGTTACTCATCCTTTCCTTTGATCCCTTGCTTAGACTCTGAGGATCCCGAAGACGTGCCAATGTATGCAGCTGAATATCAAGAAGATGTGTTCTACGAGTAGCCTGACCTGTCAGGAGGTGTTGAAGGAGTGGATTACGAAATCCGCTATGGTGTTGATGATAAGGAATCCAACTAAGTATCCTAGTTAGTAGTAACCAACAGAGCTGAGCAGAATGAACTCTATAGAATAAGCTGCTGAGCTCAACTCCTAGTTGGAGTTGCTACTTTTAAATTCCGCTGAAACACTTTATATTTTGGTTTGTAAGTTGAAACCTTTTGAAGTCTTGAACTTCTGGTATTGTAATAATAATGTGTGAATGTTTGTAATATGGACCCGCAATGTTTCTGTTGTACCACTCTAAGGGATGTGATATTTACGGAACGGTGTTCTGTGGGTGTCATGTCAACGACTATAGTGTACTACACATGCAGTGGTATGCTGGGTCACCGCAGTTGGTATCAGATCAAATTGCTTTGACCTTAGGTTGGAAACCTAGTAAAGGGTATTACCTGCAGGAGAGTGTAGCAATGATAAAGAATTCTCTAAAAGTAATATAATGGGTATTCAAATGAGAATATTCTGTTATATGTTTTAGTGCGATAATTCTTTGTTATGATGCAATATATTATTGGTTACTAATCAAAACTATTTTTCTGATAAATAGAGCTATGGCACCAAAGTTTCCAAAACAGACTTTGGTAAGGAAAGAGGAGACTCTTGATGATTATCAAGGATCATTCACAGACCAACTTTGTCAACTTTTAAAGATTTTTAGTTGTCCAACTAGAATTCCAGTGAACACTATAACCTACTATGATGGCCATATGTTATCCAAGTATCGTGTGAGTATCCAAGTTCCAGAGGAGCTTGGATTATATCACGATCTACCTATAGGTGAAGGTAGGAGTCACTTAGTAGCATATCACGTTGCTGTTGTGGAGGCGATAGCTAATATTCGGGAGCATAAAGATAAGGAGTTAGAGGGTAGCACATTTTCTGTGATACCTCATGATTCTATAGACTCGGAGCCTATACCGGATCATCTTACTTTGTTTAAGAAACATCCTAAGTTAGCTTCCAAGTTTATGGATAGATACCGAACACTCGTTGCGTCTTTTTATAAGACACATCAAGTGATTGTCGAAGATAAAAATGACATGTTAGAGGATCTAACTGATCCAGAAAGGAGGAATAAGTTAGCAATCCAGTTGGAAAAGGAAGCAAGTAGTAGCGCACCACCTATCTTTAAGGATATACCTATAGATCCTGAATCTTTTATACCATATCCTTATTCACCAAGTCCTGAACCTATACATGATCCTACTATGGATATGAGGTATGCAGTACCATAGTGTTCAGAGGATGGTTTTGATTCAGAACTTCCTATTGAGAATTCTGGCCTTTGGAGAAGGGGATCATATGAAGGATCTCATGAACACCAGATGTCCACAGATGGTTCTGACAGAAATGTTGGAGAATCTAGCTGGATGGGTGCAAGAATTAACCCTAGTAACAGTAGTAGAAATGCCATGTCGATAGATAATCAGGATGAAGAAGAAGATCCTAAGGAGAGAGTGTTTGAATCATCAACATCTTCTCCAAACCCAGGGAATATACACTATCCAGTGTTTAACTATCTTGCCCAAAGGAGCACCTGGGAAGCAGCAGGATCTACGTATCCTGTTGACAACTCAAGGAATGAAGCTCAGGAGATGAAAGCGGGAGATAATGTTGAATATATTTCTGAAGACTTTTCAGCTGAGCTGGAGGGAGTCAATGTGCGCTCAGGTTGAGTAATGACTCGAGTCCTGACACTTCAGATACTGAGTATGTTCCTTCTGGAAGGCCATTTGTTCCACAAGCTGTGCGACAAACAACACGCCATCACGGTTGGACATCAGGCATGTATGATGAGCGTAGTTACTACTAGAAGTAGGAAACTAGTTAGCGATATCAAGTACCGTGTATTGTATTCCAACAAGTAAGATAGTTAGATAAATAAGGCAGTGTTGTGATTATACCTATATGGTATATGTTGTAATGACTTTGTATTATTATGATATTATGTATAATATGTGAAATGCATATTTGGATTTTCTTTGGATCTTCTTTGTGTGACTAGTTCTGTGCGTAAAGTCGAGATCAGAACACATGTGCATGATGTAATTATGAGTATTTGCTTTATGTTGCAGGACTAGGGGGTCATGGATATGGGTGTAGAAACCGAAGCTGAACAGCAGTGGATGGAACGTGAAGCCAAAGAGAAGGCCGATGCAGATACAACAAATCAGGGAGCACTACCACCACCACCAATGAGGCTGTTAATGGAGCAGAACTTTATGCAGTGTATGCAAATGATGCAATAGACCCAGAACAAGTTCATGGAAGAGTTGCTAGGACAAGCAAATCAGAGGGCACCTGAAGGTGGAGGAGTGAGTCTATCTGACTTCCAGAATGCAAGGCCGTTACCTTTTGCATCAGCTCCTGAACCAATGGATGCATAAGATTGGTTAGCAGATACAGAAAGAAAACTGAAGACTGTAGATTGCAATGATGAGGAGAAATTGAGGTATGCAACTCATCTTCTGACTGGACCTATAGCATCATGGTGGGAGAATCAGTTGGCCATGCAACAACCAGGAAGGGAGTTCACCTGGGAGGATTTCAAGCAGAGATTCCGTGAATATCATGTTCCGGAAAGTGTTATGGATTTGAAGCGGAGAGAATTTGAGGAGCTTTAGCAGGGATATACTAGTTTCATAAAGTATATCTGGGAGTTTAGTCAACTATCTCGTTATGCTGAGGAGGATGTTAACACGGAAGAGAAGCGGAAGAAACGTTTCCTGCGTGGGTTAAACCCATTTGTGAAAATGCAGCTAAGGTTAGCTAATAAGCAAACTTATCAGCAGTTTCTGGATGTAGCCATTACTTTCGAAGGTGGTTATAAGAATGTCCAAGAGGATAGGTGGAAGAGAGCCAAGAAGGAAACCAAGAGAATTCAGGCAAGTAAACCTAAACCCAATCTGGAGTTCAAACCTCGGAACAAGAACTATGGTAACAATAACAATAACAAGGGCAGTGGTGGAAATCAATCCAATCCTAGAAGGAATGTTATTTGTAACAACTGTGGAATTCCAGGGCATTTCCAGAGGGAATGCAAAAAGCCTGTAGTGATCTGTTACGGTTGTGGTCAGAAGGGGCATATCAAGCCCGATTGTCCGAGCAAACCACCAGGAGGTTGGCCTACCGAGGGAGGAGGACAAGCTAGTGGAGGAAATGGTCAACCCAATTGAGGAGGAAATAATGGCAAGAACAACAATGGCAAGAGGAACAGACCTACCGGGAAACTGAATTGCGCAACCCTCGAGGAGGTGGATAATTCGGAGCATGCAGTGATAGGTACGCTCAATATCCTTACCAATCCCAGCAAAGTTCTATTTGATACTGGTACAACTACTTCATTCATTTCTGAAGAATTCTGTGATAAATTCGGGATTAGAAGGGCAATGTTAGAAAACCCTATGATCGTAGTTACGGCAGGGGGAAATGTGATTGTACGCCACATCAAACAAGATCAGGTTATCTCGATCTGTGGTTGTACATACTTTGCAGACATTTATGTGATTCCTTTGAAGGGAATTGCAGTAGTGCTGGGGATGGACTGGATGATGGAGCATGAGCTCAGATAAATTGTGAGGAGAAAACTGTCTCAATCAAAACTCCAAGTGGAGCAAGGATAGTTTACCAAGCAGATAAGCACAGTCATATCATGGTGGATCTGCAATTGAACTCGATGAAAGAGGTCAAATTGGAAGATATTCCTATAGTAAATGAATTTCAAGATGTTTTTTCAGCAAAGCTATCGGGAATGCTACCAAATCGGGAGATAGAGTTCACTATTGATCTAATTCCTAGTACAACACCATTAGCTCAAGCACCATATAAGATGGGACCCAAAGAGTTAAAATAACTCAAAGAACAAATTGATGAGTTAGCCAGAAAAGGATTTATTCAGGAAAGTGTATCTCCATGGGGAACACCAGTAATCTTTGTGGATAAGAGGGATTGTGGAAGAAGGATGTGTGGAGATTATAGAAATTTGAACAACGTTACTATCAAGAATAAGTATCCTCTACCAAGGATCCAAGATTTGTTTGATCAAGTGAAAGGAGACGGAGTATTTTCAAAGATTGACTTAAGGTCTGGATACCATCAAATAAAAATCAAACCGGAAGATGTTCCAAAGACAGCATTTGTCTCAAGATATGGACACCATGAATACCTCGTTGTACCATTTGGTTTGACCAATGCACCAGCAATATTCATGAATCCGATGAACAAAATTTTAATGCCATATTTGGATAAGTTCGTCATAGTCTTTATTGATGATATTCTGATATATTCCAAGGATAAGGAAGAGCATGCTGATCATTTGAGAATAGCATTGCAGACTCTAAGGGAACATAAACTTAATGCTAAGTTTAGTAAGTGTGAATTTTGGCTAGATGAGGTAGATTCCTCGGCCATGTGATCAGTAAAGATGGAATTGCTATAAATCCATCTAAAGTTCAGTCAGTACTAGAGTGGACTGCACCGACCAATGTGAAGCAAATTCGAGGTTTCTTAGGAATGGCTGGTTATTATCGGAGATTCATTGAAGGTTTCTCCAAAATAGCTAGACCAATGACCAAATTGTTAAGAAAGAATACACCACTCAATTGGGATGAGAAGTGTGAAGCAAGTTTTCATGAGTTAAAGACCAGGCTAACCACAGCTCCAATTTTAGCAGTTCCAGAAATAGAGAAAGACTTCACAGTATACTATGATGCATCTAAAGAAGGTTTGGGTTGTGTGTTAATGCAAGATCAGAAAGTCATTGCTTATGGTTCAAGACAACTGAAACCACATGAAGTCAACTATCCAACTCATGATTTAGAGTTAGCAGCAGTGGTTTTTGTGCTAAAAGGATGGAGGCATTTTCTTTACGGAGCCAGAGGTGAGTTATACACTGACCATAAAAGTCTCAAATATTTCTTCACTCAAAAGGAATTGAATATGAGACAGAAGCGTTGGTTGGAACAAATCAAAGATTATGATTTAACAATCAACTATACTCCAGGGAAGGCAAATGTTGTAGCTGATGCTTTAAGAAGAAAGAGTGCAGATAGTCAGCCTAGCAATCGGGAGCTACCAAAAGAATTACAAATGGACTTGGAAAGATTAGAGCTTCAATTCATTAGAATAGAGGTTCTTGGAGGATTAGCTACTATGCAGGCAGTTGTAGAGCAGGACAGTGATCTTAAGCACGGAATTTTCAGACATCAAGCAGAAGATCCTTTTATTGCTGAGAAAATTTGGAGGATATCTCAAGGGCAAAAATCAGTTTTTCGCCTTGGAGATTATGAGTCTTTATGGTTTCAAGACCGTCTTTGTGTTCCACATGTGACTAAGATTCGTGATGTCATACTCAGAGAAGCACATGAAACACCATACTCTATACATCCAGGAAGTACTAAGATGTATATGGATTTGAAAGAACTATTCTGGTGGAATAACATGAAAAGGGACATTGCTAAATATGTATCAGAATGCCAAACTTGCCAAAGGGTTAAGGCTGAACATCAAAGTCCAGCAGGACCATTACAACCTTTGGAAATTCCTGAATGGAAGTGGGAGGAAATAGGTATGGACTTCATCACAGGATTGCCCATGACACCGAAAAGGAAGGATATGATATGGGTAATTGTGGACACACTCACTAAAAGTGCACATTTTATTCCGGTAAATCAGAAAGATAATGCCGAGAGGTTTGTAGAAGTTTACATCAAAGAGATAGTAAGTAAGCATGGAGTACCCAAAAAGATCATAACTGATACGGGATCAGTGTTTACTTCAGCATTTTGGAAGCAATTGCATGAAGCACTTGGTTCAAAGTTAGATTCTAGCACATCCTATCATCCTGAGAAAGGAGGTCAAACAGAAAGAAAAAATCAGATACTAGAAGACATGTTAAGGGCTTGTGCATTAGATTTCGGAGGTACATGGGAAGATCATCTACCATTGGCAGAATTTTCTTATAATAATAGCTATCAGAGTAGTCTGAAGGCAGCTCCATATCAGGTTCTGTATGGAAGGAAGTGTAGATCACCAATATGTTGGTATGAGCCTCAAAGCAGTAAGGAGTTTGCACCAAACTATATCAAGGAAAGACAAGATATTATTGATAAGATCAGGGATAGACTGAAAATAGCCCAGAGTAGGAAGAAAAGTTATGCTTATCAAAGTCGAAGATCATGGCATCCAGAAGTGGGAGACATGGTATATTTGAAAGTAAGTCCAATGAAAGGGGTGAAAAGGTTCAGAGTTAAAGGAAAATTGAGTCCAAGATACATCAGACCATTCAAGATATTGAGTCAGAACAGAACTATAGCTTATGCTTTAGAGTTACCATCAAGATTGGCTCAAGTGCATAATGTTTTCCATGTGTCACAACTTCGTAAATGTTTGAAAGTTCCGTATGATGCAATCACACATCAGGAGATAGAACTACAAGCAGACTTGACCTATGTTGAAAAGCCCTGTAAACTTTTGGAAGAAAACTGAAAAAGGTTGAGGAATAGGGCAATCAAATATTGCAAAGTACAGTGGGAACATCACCCTGAAAGGGAAGCCACTTGGGAGAAAGAAGAGGATTTAAGAAAAGCCTATCCAGAGCTATTCAGGTACATCTCAACAAACTTCGGGACGAAGTTTAATTTAAGGAGGGAAGTCTGTAACATCCCTGCATTTAGGAACTAACGAAGAGGTAGATTTAGGAATTTGGAATGTTGCATGCATTCATCTGTGAAAATGTGGGTAAATGTTTCGCCAAATAAAAACCTAAAGTGATCAAGGTTTCTTTCATACTTTGAGATTAGGTATAGTCTTGAAGGATGATTGTTATAGACTTTGATATGATCTTTGTGGACTTATGTGTTTTGGGAAATGAAATTTGAATTTAAAACTTGAGTGTTTGAATTATAATTCAAAAGAATTTTTGAATGATGTTTGAGTATTGATTTAATTTAAGAATTAACCATAATAACTTAAACTATAAATGAAAGAAGACAATTAATAAAATGAATATTCCAAAACTTCATTCAATAATGAGTTAGAAAATGTAACTTATGGAAATGAGCAACAATCTTTATAATAATCATTAAATAGAATAATAATACTTCTTTATTGAATAATAGTACAATCTTTATTACAAAGGAATAAAAATAAAGAGTACAAAAGAATAAATTAAAGATTACAATTGAATATGAGAGTTATTACAAGTGATTATTCTATAAAGAAAAATAAAATCCAAAACTAAAATCTTGATCTTCAACTCTGGTACCTGCAAAATAAAAAGAAACTTAAAAGAAAAAGAAAGTTAGGATTAGAATTATTTTACTCTTAGAGTTGACAGTGAAGTGCAATGTTCACTTTTTCATCATTGAGTATTTAAGGGGCAAGTTTCACCAATATAAAAGAATGTATCTTCCTTAATTTTAAGCCATAAGTCAAATAAACATCAAGGAGGGGCAAGTTTCACCAGCCAGGTAAAAAGTAACCTGATAACTGTAACTCTCAAAATTCAGAACATATCCACAACTGTGCAGCAGGCACACAAATAGCACACACACCAAACTACATGGTGTGTGCTGTCAGCACCACAACAACAACACAAGCAAACAAAACCATCAGTACAGCCGTGGGAATACAAACCCACACCATTCCATTGTTCTTACACACCAAGAACAGCAGCCAGCAGCTAAACCCATCCAAAGCCAAGTTAAATCACACCAATCAAAACCTTGGATCACACCACCAAAATGGTGACATAAGGAGGGTGTAGATCAGGTGGATAGCAAGACCAAGATCAAGCCATTAGGACCAGGAGATGAAGGGGTAGATCAAGGACAAGCTAGTAGCTGGAAATACTAGGAGAGCATCAGATCAAGTTAGCACAAGATCAACCACAGGAAACCCCAACATCAAGTGACAGTGGTGAGTAAAATAGACCATCACATGATCTATCTGTCTAAGATTAGACAAGCATACATGATCTGTCTATTACTCAAATTCTTAGAAAACACCCAAGTGGGGTGAATCCATCACTGAACTTTAAACACTAAAAGCTATCAGAAAACTATAAATATCCAACTTTGATCTCAGGAAAACATCATTGTTCTAAGCTATCAAACTATATTTCAATTCAAGAATGAATATAGCCATGAACTAAACCTATAGGCACATCTCTTCAATTAGAGTAGCACCTTACGATTTAATCTTATGGATCTATATAAGTTATCAATCTTACAAGCATCTTTCCCCAACTTTGATTTAAGAAACAGTAGCTGGTATCACTACCAGAACCAATCCATGTGAATCAACAAGATAGAGGTCTAAATCCCTAAACCTCAGACCAACATCATTGATTCTAGGGATGAAAGGAAAGAGAATTCCACTTATCTATAATGCCAAATCAATTCTAAGCTTGAATAAGACCAAACCATGTTATAGAATCTAGCCTTGTGTGCCATAAAAAAATGGTGTCACAAGAACAGTTCTAAACTAAACAGGTTAATCATCCAATCTTCACAGATACAATCAACCAATTATAAATCATTTTCCTGTTCTTAAACATAGGAATCATAAACAGGATATTCATATATATAGGTCTTCACTGTAAGAGACCAATTTGATCTCAAGTTATAGATGAATTCTTAAGCCAACAGAACTAATACAGTGACTTCATCACACAACACTCACTGTCATTAATCAAGTAATGACAGTGGTGAGTTATTAAAACCACTAGATTTCCCAAGAGTTGCCTCTAGAGAAACTTCACCATTTGAATCATCTAAAATTTAATCCATAGAATCATCTGATAAACCACTAGCATCCCATAGCTAAACATCAGCAATAATCCATAACAAGTCACACTCAACAGATTCAGGGATCATCAATACATGATCCAATTCATCAAATATCTAATCCACAGCAGCGTATGAACCCTAAGTAGAACAAATCATCTTAATCAGGACAAGACAGTAACCAGAAAGGTCACTACCAACATCTAGCATGGGATGGCCTAGCATAGAGAGCATGAGAGGGAGAGGAATAACTTACTGAAGGTCCTCGCTGTAGATTAGAAGAGGAAGCATAGGAGGACGACGACCACGGCGGCACGGGGAGCACCCCCAAGGGGGCGCTGCAATCCACGAAACACCATGGCAGCGACCATAGCCACGCCTAGGGTCTGGGAGAATCTCTACGGCACACGACAGCAGCGGCGACATCAGATCAACACCAACCCTAGGGTTCGAGACAGCATCGATCTGGTCATAGGAGGGCTCCAGGTCCAAATCCAACTGGACATGAACGAAGAGCGGGTCCAACAACCTCATCCTGCACCACGGAGCTGGCCAGGAAGGTCCACGGCGGCGCAAATCGCCGGCGATAGCACTGCTGACCACGGGGTCGGGGAAGGAGAAGGAGAGAGGTGAGCTCGAGAGAGAGACAGAGAGTGATGGGCTGGAATGGTCCAATACCCCTTCAGGGTGTTGTTTTGCCTTTTCCCTACTAGGCCACAAGGGCCCAATAAAACCAAATAGCCAACCCAAATCATTTAGAGCCTGTTTTAATAATTGGAAAAAGACCAAATTGCCCTTGAACTTAAATAAATTCTAGAAAATAAGATAAAAGTCCAAAAAATTATAAATAAACTATTTTTGGATTCACAATAATCCAAACTATTTAAATAAATTAAAATATAAAATTTTGAACATATAAATTTTATTAAGAATTTTGTAATTTATATATTCCTTATGGAATTTTACAAAATTATTGAAAGTTGATAAAAATAAATAAAAATCACTTTCATGATATATTAATATTGTAGTATTTTAGAAAAATACTAAACAAATATTTAATGTCAATTTTTGGTATTTAATGATAATCCTTAAAGGAATTATTAATTAAATAAAAAGAAAATAAACTAAAATAAAATAAAAGAATACAATATTCAATAAATATTAAATATTAATATTTATAAATTCTTTCTCATTAAAATAATTTTTATAATTTAAATAATGGGGAAGAATACATATAAAGCTAATGATGCATTACATTACTTTGCATAATTATTTTGCTTCTTTAAATATTGTCCTTACCGGGCAATAATGATGTTTTTGTAGACATAGAATCTCAAGGTCCAGTGCAAGCATCAGACTTCACGACCTTGCCATCACAAGGCAAGTTCATCACTTGCTCATATCCTTTGAAGAGTCTTTACCAAAGTATTTGCAAATTGTGTGCTATCATATATATATATTCCAAAGAAAGAAAATATTATTTTCACAAATAAAGAGATCATAGATGTCATCCTAAGTGATGATATAATGGAGCAATATAACTTACGGTTCTATTTGCAACAATAATGATCAATTAGGAACTTAATAACCCCTGACATCAGTGATTCTAGCGCCGTATATTACGCGTTAGCCATGAGATTTGGAATGGGACAGAGAAGTCATCTATATCTTCTTCCTCTCGCATGAAGCCGGATGTGCAGGTCGTGGCTGTTATCCTCGTAGCGTGCATATTAATTGGTAATTCATAGAGGATATGCAGCATATGAGTGGGAACCCTCAACGTCCCACGATAGTTTTGGCATCTAACGGTTTGTACAAACCATTGCCATAATTCATTATGTGGGCATCGTGTACACCAAGGAGGCATCCAAGGTCGCGAAGGGGGCAGCGATTGGCTTGGGCCTACTACTAGGCCCCACATCATGGAATTGTGGACGGGAAAGTACGCCCGGTTGTGCAACAAGGAGTTGATCTCTGATGGGTAAGTAACGCACCTCTGCAGAGTGTAAGAATTGTAACTTGTTACTCCCTATTCCGGGAAGGAGCTACGTACGCGGCAGGAAAGGAACTCCATGAAAGTTCTGGTCAACCTGTGAAGGCTGATAGTCATAGATTTTCATAATAAAATCAATCTTTGAAGAAAGATTTACGAAAACTGCATAGTACCAAGGACTTATAGTCCGAGGTGGTAGTTAGAGCATCAAACTTCCCACCTTGCATATAATGAGCTTGTTGGGTAACGCTGTTACTCATCCTTTCCTTTGATCCCTTGCTTAGACTCTGAGGATCCCGAAGACGTGCCAATGTATGCAGCTGAATGTCAAGAAGATGTGTTCTAC
Organism: Avena sativa; assembly: GCA_916181665.1. NCBI lineage: Eukaryota > Viridiplantae > Streptophyta > Magnoliopsida > Poales > Poaceae > Avena > Avena sativa. The sequence goes on from OV702281.1 coordinate 117,061,699, forward strand.
GAGGAGCCTGACCTGTCAGGAGGTGTTGAAGGAGTGGATTACGAAATTCGCTATGGTGTTGACGATAACGAGTCCAACTAAGTATCCTAGTTAGTAGTAACCAACAGAGCCGAGCATCATGAACTCTATAGAATAAGCTGCTGAGCTCAACTCCTAGTTGGAGTTGCTACTTTTAAATTCCGCTGAAACACTTTATATTTTGGTTTTTAAGTTGAAACCTTTTTAAGTCTTGAACTTCTGGTATTGTAATAATAATAATGTGTGAATGTTTGTAATATGAACCCACAATGTTTCTATTGTACCACTCTTAGGGATGTGATATTTACGGAACGGTGTTCTATGGGTGTCATGTCAACGACTATAGTGTACTACACATGCAGTGGTATGCTGGGTCATCGTAGTTGGTATCAGAGCAAATTGCTTTGACCTTAGGTTGGAAACCTAGTAAAGGGTATTACCTGCAGGAGAGTGTAGCAACGATAAAGAATTCTCTAAAAGTAATATAATGGGTATTCAAATGAGAATATTCCGTTATATGTTTTAGTGCGATAATTCTTTGTTATGATGCAATATATTATTGGTTACTAATCAAAACTATTTTTATGATATACAGAGCTATGGCACCAAAGTTTCCAAAACAAACTTTGGTAAGGAAAGAGGAGACTCTTGATGATTATCAAGGATCATTCACATACCACTTTGTCAACTTTTAAAGATTGTTACTTGTCCAAATAGAATTCCAGTGAACACTATAACCTACTATGATGGCCGGATGTTATCCAAGTATCGTGTGAGTATCCAACTTCGAGAGGAGCTTGGATTATATCACGATCTACCTATAGGTGAAGGTAGGAGTCACTTAGTAGCATATCACGTTGCTATTGTGGAGGCGATAGCTAATATCCGGGAGCATAAAGCCAAGGAGTTAGAGGGTAGCACATTTTCTGTGATACCTTATGATTCTATAGACTCGGAGCCTATACCGAATCATCTTATTTGTTTAAGAAACATTCTAAGTTAGCTTCCAAGTTTATGGATAGATACCGAACACTCGTTGCGTCTTTTCATAAGACACATCAAGTGATTGTCGAAGATAAAAATGACATGTTAGAGGATCTAACTGATCCGGAAAGGAGGAAGCAGTTAGCAATCCAGTTGGAAAAGGAAGAAAGTAGTAGGGCAACACCTATCTTTAAGGATATACCTATAGATCCTGAATCTTTTATACCATATCCTTATTCACCAAGTCCTGAACCTATACATGATCCTACTATGGATATGAGGTATGCAGTACCACAGTGTTCAGAGGATGGTTTTGATTCAGAACTTCCTATTGAGAATTCTGATCTTTGGAGAAGGGGATCATATGAAGGATCTCATGAACACCAGATGTCCACAGATGGTTCTGACAGAAATATTGGACAATCTAGCTGGATGGGTGCAAGAATTAACCCTAGTAACAGTAGTAGAAATGCCATGTCGATAGATAATCAGGATGAAGAAGAAGATCCTAAGGAGAGAGTGTTTGAATCATCAACATCTTCTCCAAACCTAGGGAATATACACTATCCAGTGTTTAACTATCTTGCCCAAAGGAGCACCTGGGAAGCAGCAGGATTTGTGTATCATGTTGAAAACTCAAGGAATGAAGCTCAGGAGATGCAAGCGGGAGATAATGTTGAATATATGTCTGAAGACTTTTCAGCTGAGCTGGAGGGAGTCAATGCGCTCAGGTTGAGTAATGACTCGAGTCCTGACACTTACGATACTGAGTATGTTCCTTCTGGAAGACCATTTGTTCCAAAAACTGTGCAACGGACAACACGCCATCACGGTTGGACATCAGGCATGTATGATGAGCGTAGTTACTACTAGAAGTAGGCAACTAGTTAGCGATATCAAGTATCGTGTGTTGTACTCCAAGAAATAAGATAGTTAGATAAATAAGGTAGTGTTGTGATTATACCTATATGGTATATGTTGTAATGACTTTGTATTATTATGATATTATGTATAATATGTGAAATGCATATTTGGATTTTCTTTGGATCTTCTTTGTGTGACTAGAACACATGTGCATGATGTAATTATGAGTATTTGCTTTATGTTGCAGGACTAGGGGGTCATGGATACATGTGTAGAAATGTAAGATACCACCTTTATAAAGGTAAAGATCCCTGTGATTGCAATGCTAGTCCCTGGAATAATAGCTAGCATACACAGTTAAGATGTAATATCAAGAAACAAAGGTCATATTACAACTTTATAATCAGGAATAAAATAATTCATTACATCTTACATAGCTCATTTAGCTATCTCATTACAATGTAGCAGAAATATCTATATAGCATGGAGTCCTTCATCTTCAAAGTGCCACAGGCAATCATGTTTGTTGTATATTTGTAACCCTAATCAACACACTTCACTAACATCAAACAAACCTGCAACATAATAAGTTACAGCCACAAGGGTCAATACATTTGAATTGTATTGGCAAGTGATACTATGGTAGTATAGTGGAGTCTATCATCTATATGCATTTGGCTAGGTGGAGCTTAGGCTTGTTTTGCTCAAAATAGATTTTCCTTATCATTTCAAAAACACTAAGTTTTTGTTTAGAAAAAACTCCCAAGGCATCTCCCAATAGAAATTGGTGATCCTTTAACCCTTGTTCAATCACAAGTTTTAACTTAGAAAATTGGGATGAGGAGATTCTTGATAGCTTCCATGTCTTTATCCTCAAATTGTCCATTGCCAGGGACACGGCTAAGTACTTAGATTTTCACTCTACAGAGGTCGTGCACTTTCCCCACAAGACTCGACATGCATCAAGACAAGATCTTTCAAAAGCCTTCCCTTAGACCAGAATGGACACGTTCCAACCTATCATCCCCTACCACCAACTGTCGATTTGGCTAAGTTATTGCAACCTATATGATCCAGGCAGAGCCCATAATGCCAAGTGGTTGCACTTGAAGCTTCTCAACATTTGACATCTCAAATCTCTTTGTTCCTGGGTGGCATTCCACAAGTGAGATACACAAGGTAAACCATAGAAATGGGCCTTGTGTAACCACTCAACCAAAAACCACCAACAAGTCCCTTTACACCCAGGTGATTCATTCATATAGTTGTTTTATTAAACAAAACACAAGTCCTTGACTTAGAAATATTCCATAGCATGAATATAATCCATCCCTGTTTTCTACTAGCTAAGCTAAGCATGATGGTAGTAGGAATCTTAACTTAGGAAAATTCTACTAAGGTTTCATCTACTAGGATTTCCCATGGCATAGTTTATACTTAGCAACAATTCCATGCAAGTCCTACTTAGAAATATCACTAATGCATAGTGAAAATAATGGGAAAAAAGTATGAAGCATCACTTGCCTTTTTGGTAGAGATTATAAGTTCACTCCTTGATCTTTCAATAGTCACACTCTTCAAATGTCACTACAATTCAATCAAGCAAGGCACAAATTCAATCTACCATTCAAGCAATCAACACATAGAATAATAAAAACAAAGCTATGCATGGAAGCATGACAAAGATTGTTTTATTTGTAAAAGTGGTTTCTATTAGGTTATAAACATTTGAAAACACCCATTGGTCAATTATAGAAGTGGTAAAACCATTTCAAGTCAAGTTAGTGGAAATGGCCATTTTAAGTCATCTTTGTTTTGCTAGAAATGGTTCAAATCAAAGTAATATTTTCTAGTGTTTGATAAATATATTTTTAAACACAAATGTTAGTGTTTTATGGTCAAGTGTTTAATACTAAAACCATTTGCAAAACGTTTCACCTATAAACCATTTTTATACCAAAATAATATTTTATGTTGTTGGAAATGCCTTTTAGCAAAGTAATAATTTTATAGGTTTCATCAAATATATTTTTAAATCTCAAAACTTGGTGTTTAGGGTCAGGGAGTTTAATTCAAACCATTTCTCAAAGGTTTTACTTAAAAAGCATTTTTAACACATAAACAATATTTTTATTTAACTAGAAATGCTTTAATTCAAAGATTTATTCTTTAGTTTCACAAAATACACTTTTAAATCCATAAGTTGGTTTCTTTGGTCAGTAGGTTCAAAACAATCAATCTACCAAATATTTTATCATAAAAATAATTTTTGAATGAATTTTATATTCAAAATATGCCTACACAAGTTTTTGTAAAAACAACCAATTTAACAGAAGCAATTTACTAAACAAAGCACATGGTTGGAAATTACTTGTTCTGCCGATTCTATTGATATAAAATTTGCAAAATTTGGACGTGTAGATCTAAAGTTATGCAATTTACAAAATCAAACATCTAATAGATTCTATTCTGTTTTTAAAACAAATCCTAAGCCACGTGTTGAGTTCTGATTGGCCGAAAACGGTTCGTGTGGATCGGCTTCTGTGGTGCGTTGGATCAAAATGAAATCATGGGGCACAGGAAGCTCCATACCTCTTTAGTTAAGTCAACCTATCGTATCGCTCGGATCTAGATCGGACGGCTCATAATGCATTGCCAAGAACTGGCGGCGCTGGCAGCGGCGAGTGGCGGCGGCGTGCTCAGACGATGGTGGTGCTGGCGATGCAGGAAGAAAAAGAGACAGGGGAGTGGCTTACCGTGATCTCCGTGGCGAGTGGATGCTCAAGGTGGTCTCTGTCGATGGAGGGGCGCATGGTGCTGGCTGGAATCGCTCGCCAGAGTTCATGAAACCGTCGGGTGCGCTCAGACGTCGTCGAAGGCGAGGCTACGGTGCACGCTAGAAGAAAAGGGGGGTGCCGTTAGATGCGCGGGAGAGTGGTGAGTAGACGCGTGTGAAGGAGGAGGAGAGGGGCGGTCAGACGCTACTTGGGGAACTCTCCGGAGTGGAAACAGACGACGGCGGTGCTTAGTGTTGATGTTGACGACGACGCAGAGCATGCGCGGGCGAGCTGGCACTATGGAGAGGTTCGCCAGGAGATGGGAACAGGCTCGCATGGTCGAGGGGGCAAGGCGCAACGGTGGCTGGCCGAAATCGAAGGAAATGCTCGCCGGAGCAGTGGGCGTTCTCGAGCAAAATCTGAGCGGCCTGCCGGCAGAGGGTGGGTGGCTTATGGGGGGAAGCAGAGAGGGGGAGCAGGCGTTTAATCAAGCATGGTCGGGCGAGGTTTTAGTACGGCATTTAAGCGAATTAATTGTTGGCATCAACGGCAGGAAACGGCCGGCGAGGTTAGCGCGCGGGTGAGGAATATGACTAGGAGGTGGGGTCGCTTCGTCGGCGAGAGAGAGAGAGAGAGGGGGATGGTGGGGTCTGGGTGTCAGCGACTTTGCGGGTTCGCTTTTGAGTGAAAAGAAAATGGTTCAGGGGGGAGGGGGGAGGTTAGTTGGGCTAGATGGGCCTGGTTTTCTGGGCTGGGTCCTTTCCATTTTTTTGTTCTGTTTCATTTTTCTTTTTCTATTTATATTTTTTGTTTTGATTTTATTCAAATGATTTCAAACCTTGTTTGAATTCAAACCTTTGCCAAACTTTGAGTATATTTTAATACTGTTTATTAACATATTCTAAAGTCCAATTTAGAATATTTCTTTTATTATTTTAGGGTCTATTATTTATTTAAAAATAGACATTTGTCTTTATTTCAAAAAGTATTTAAATATGTTTTAAAACTCTATTTGAATTCTAAATTTTAGCAAACCTTTTTCAGTAGGTTTTATTTATACAAAATAATTTCTCTTTGAATTATTATTTAAAATACTTTAATATGTTTTAATGTTCATTTAAATTGGGAGATGTCTTTACCTAAATGAAATTTGTATATTAATAAATCCTTATGATTTTTATTTAAATAGTCCATCACTCTTTTTATTAAACAAAAATCTTTCATTTCATTTGTTTGGTCAAGATTCAATTTGGCTTTTTAAAATAGTCCTTATTTATTTATTTATGTATTTCTTCCTTTGCTTATAAAATCCATATATTTTATTTAAGGATCCAAACTTGGTGATTCCAATTTGTAAAATCCTATTTAATATTTGTTTATCCTTTTATATCTCTTTAGGATTAATTTGATCACCATTTGGTATGGATTTTAGATAGGAGCATTATTTATCTTTGGAAATTAATTCCTTTTATCTTAATCTTCTTCCATTAGGGTTTTAGAGTTTTGGTTTATTTTCCAAGTGTTTAAATTTCTAGATGCATTTATGAAGAATGCATTTCATTTGATTTCAATTTAGTTGGATTCAAAGTTTGTTCAAGATGGGTTTTTAAGTTTCCATTTAGAAACAAAAAGTTTCTTTTCACCCTAAATTTCAAAAGTTATTTATTTTGTTTATTTATTTTTCAAATTTCAAAATTTGGAAAATTTTGGGATGTGATAAGAAACCAAAGCTGAACACAGCGGATGGAACGTGAAGCCAAAGAGAAGGCCGATGCGGATATAAGAAATCAGGGAGCACTGCCACCACCACCACCAATGAGGACGTTAATGGAGCATAACTTTATGAAGTGTATGCAAATGATGCAAGAGACCCAGAACAAGTTCATGGAAGAGTTGCTAGGATGAGAAAATCAGAGGGCACCTGAAGGTGGAGGAGTGAGTATATCTGACTTCTAGAATGCAAGGCCGTTACCTTTTGCATCAACTCCTGAACCAATGGATGCAGAAGATTGGTAGTAGATAAAGAAAGAAAACTGAAGACTGTAGGTTGCAACGATGAGGAGAAATTGAGTTATGCAACTCATATTCTGACTGGACCTGCAACATCATGGTGGGAGAATCAGTTGGACATGCAACAACCAGGAAGGGAGTTCACCTAGGAGGAGTTCAAGCAGAGATTTCGTGAATATCATGTTCCGGAAAGTGTTATGGAGTTGAAGCGGAGAGAATTTGAGGAGCTTTAGCAGGGATATACTAGTGTCATGAAGAATATCCGGGAGTTTAGTCAACTATCTCGTTATACTAAGGAGGATGTTAACACGGAAGAGAAGCAGAAGAAACGTTTCCTGCGTGGGTTAAACCCATTTGTGAAAATGCAGCTAAGGTTAGCTAATAATCAAACTTATTAGCAGTTGCTGGATGTAGTGATTACTTTCGAAGATGGTTATAAGAATGTCCAAGAGGATAGGTGGAAGAGAGCCAAGAAGGAAACCAAGAGAATTCAGGCAAGTAAACCTAAACCCAATCTAGAGTTCAAACCTCGGAACAAGAACTATGGTAACAATAACAATAACAATAACATGGGCAGTGGTGGAAATCAATCCAATCCTAGAAGGAATGTTATTTGTAAAAAACTGTGGAATTCCAGGGCATTTCCAGAGGGAATGCAAAAATCCTATAGTGATCTGTTACGGTTGTGGTCAGAAGGGGCATATAAAGCCTGATTGTCTGAGCAAACCACCAGGAGGTTGGCCTACCAAGGGAGGAGGACAAGCCAGTGGAGGAAATGGAAAGCCCAATCGAGGAGGAAATAATGGCAAGAACAACAATGGCAAGAGGAACAGACCTACCCGGAAACTGAATTGCGCAACCCTCGAGGAGGTGGATAATTCAGAGCATGCAGTGATAGGTACGCTCAATATCCTTACCAATCCCAGCAAAGTTCTCATTGATACTGGTGCAACTACTTCATTCATTTTTGAAGAATTCTGTGATAAATTCGGGATTAGAAGGGCAATGTTAGAAAACCCTATGACCGTAGTTATGGCAGAGGGAAATATGATTGTACGCCACATCAAACAAGATCAGGTTATCTCGATCTGTGGTTGTACATACTTTGCAGACCTTTATTTGATTCCTTTGAAGGGAATTGCAGTAGTGCTGGGGATGGACTGAATGATGGAGCATGGAGCTCAGATAAATTTTGAGGAGAAAACTGTCTCAATCAAAACTACAAGTGGAGCAAGGATAGTTTACCAAGCATATAAGCACAGTCATATCATGGTGGATCTGCAATTGAACTCGATGAAAGAGGTCAAATAGGAAGATATTCCTATAGTAAATGAATTTCAAGATGTTTTTCCAGCAGAGCTATCGGGAATGCCACCAAATCTGGAGATAGAGTTCACTATTGATCTAATTCCTGGAACAACACCATTAGCTCAAGCACCATATAAGATGGGACCCAAAGAGTTAAAAGAACTCAAAGAGCAAATTGATGAGTTAGCCAGAAAAGGATTTATTCAGGAAAGTGTATCTCCATGGGGAACACCAGTAATCTTTGTGGATAAGAGGGATTGTGGAAGAAGGATGTGTGGAGATTATAGAAATTTGAACAACGTTACTATCAAGAATAAGTATCCTCTACCAAGGATCCAAGATTTGTTTGATCAAGTGAAAGGAGACGGAGTATTTTCAAAGATTGACTTAAGGTCTGGATACCATCAAATAAAAATCAAACCGGAAGATGTTCCAAAGACAACATTTGTCTCAAGATATGGACACCATGAATACCTGGTTGTACCATTTGCTTTGAACAATGCACCAGCAATATTCATGAATCTGATGAACAAAATCTTCATTCCATATTTGGATAAGTTCGTCATAGTCTTTATTGATGATATTCTGATAGATTCCAAGGATAAGGAAGAGCATGCTGATCATTTGAGAATAGCATTGCAGACTCTAAGGGAACATAAACTTTATGCTAAGTTTAGTAAGTGTGAATTTTGGCTAGATGAGGTAGAATTCCTTGGCCATGTGATCAGTAAGATGGAATTGCTGTAAATCCATCTAAAGTTCAGTCAGTACTAGAGTGGACTGCACCGACCAATGTGAAGCAAATTCGAGGTTTCATAGGAATGGCTGGTTATTATCGGAGATTCATTGAAGGTTTCTCCAAAATAGCTGGACCAATGACCAAATTGTTAAGAAAGAATACACCATTCAATTGGGTTGAGAAGTGTGAAGCAAGTTTTCAGGAGTTAAAGACCAGGCTAACCACAACTCCAATTTTAGCAGTTCCAGAAATAGGGAAAGACTTCACAGTATACTATGATGCATCTAAAGAAGGTTTGGGTTGTGTGTTAATGCAAGATCAGAAAGTCATTGCTTATGGTTCAAGACAACTGAAACCACATGAAGTCAACTATCCAACTCATGATTTAGAGTTAGCAGCAGTGGTTTTTGTGCTAAAAGGATGGAGGCATTTTCTTTACGGAGCCAGAGGTGAGTTATACACTGACCATAAAAGTCTCAAATATTTCTTCACTCAAAAGGAATTGAATATGAGACAGAAGCGTTGGTTGGAAAAAAATCAAAGATTATGATTTAACAATCAACTATACTCCAGGGAAGGCAAATGTTGTAGCTGATGCTTTAAGAAGAAAGAGTGTAGATAGTCAACCTAGCAATCGGGAACTACCAAAAGAATTACAAATGGACTTGGAAAGATTAGAGCTTCAATTCATTAGAACAGAGGTTCTTGGAGGATTAGCTACTATGCAGGCAGTTGCAGAGCAGGACAGTGATCTTAAGCACGAAATTTTCAGACATCAAGCAGAAGATCCTTTTATTGCTGAGGAAATTCGGAGGATATCTCAATGGAAAAAATCAGTTTTTCACCTTGGAGATTATGAGTCTTTATGGTTTCAAGACCGTCTTTGTGTTCCAGATGTGACTGAGATTCGTGATGTCATACTCAGAGAAGCACATGAAACACCATACTCTATACATCCAGAAAGTACTAAGATGTATATGGATTTGAAAGAACTATTATGGTGGAATAACATGAAAAGGGACATTGCTAAATATGTATCAGAATGCCATACTTGCCAAAGGGTTAAGGCTGAACATCAAAGTCCAGCAGGACCATTACAACCTTTGGAAATTCCTGAATGGAAGTGGAAGGAAATAGGTATGGACTTCATCACAGGATTGCCCATGACACCGAAAAGGAAGGATATGATATGGGTAATTGTGGACACACTCACTAAAAGTGCACATTTTATTCCGGTAAATAAGAAAGATAATGCCGAGAAGTTAGTAGAAGTTTACATCAAAGAGATAGTAAGTAAGCATGGAGTACCCAAAAAGATCGTAACTGATAGGGGATCAGTGTTTACTTCAGCATTTTGGAAGCAATTGCATGAAGCACTTGGTTCAAAGTTAGATTTCAGCACAGCCTATCATCGTGAGACAGGAGGTCAAACAGAAAGAACAAATCAGATACTAGAAGACATGTTAAGGGATTGTGCATTAGATTTTGGAGGTACATGGGAAGATCATCTACCATTGGCAGAATTTTCTTATAATAATAGCTATCAGAGTAGTCTGAAGGCAGCTCCATATCAGGTTCTGTATGGAAGGAAGTGTAGATCACCAATATGTTGGTATGAGCCTAGAAGCAGCAAGGAGTTTTCACCAGACTATATCAAGGAAAGACAAGATATCATTGATAAGATCAGGGATAGACTGAAAATAGCCCAGAGTAGGCAGAAAAGTTATGCTGATCAAAGTCGAAGATCATGGCATCCAGAAGTGGGAGACATGGTATATTTGAAAGTAAGTCCAATGAAAGGGGTGAAAAGGTTCGGAGTTAAAGGAAAATTGAGTCCAAGATACATCGGGCCATTCAAGATATTGAGTCAGAACAGAACTATAGCTTATGCTTTAGAGTTACCATCAAGATTGGCTCAAGTGCATAATGTTTTCCATGTGTCACAACTTCGTAAATGTTTGAAAGTTCCAGATGATGCAATCACACATCAGGAGATAGAACTACAAGCAGACTTGACCTATGTTGAAAAGCCCTGTAAAATTTTGGAATAAAACTGGAAAAGGTTGAGGAATAGGGCAATCAAATATTGCAAAGTATAGTGGGAACATCACCCTGAAAGGGAAGTCACTTGGGAGAAATAAGAGGATTTAACAAACTTTGGGAAGAAGTTTAATTTAAGGAGGGAAGTCTGTAACATCACAACATTTAGGAAATAACGAAGAGGTAGATTTAGGAATTTGAAATGTTGCATGCATTCATCTGTGAAAGTGTGGGTAAATGTTTCGCCAAATAAAAACCTAAAGTGATCAAGGTTTCTTTCATACTTTGAGATTAGGTATAGTCTTCAAGAATGATTGTTATAGACTTTGATATGATCTTTGTGGACTTATGTGTTTTGGGAAATGAAATTTGAATTTAAAACTTGAGTGTTTGAATTATAATTCAAAAGAATTTTTGAATGATGTTTGAGTATTGATTTAATTTAAGAATTAACCATAATAACTTAAACTATAAATGAAAGAAGACAATTAATAAAATGAATGTTCCAAAACTTCATTCAATAATGAGGTAAAAAATGTAACTTATGGAAATGAGCAACAATCTTCACAATTATCATTAAATAGAAGAATAATACTTCTTTATTGAATAATAGTACAATCTTTATTACAAAGGAATAAAAATAAATAGTACATAAGAATAAATTAAATATTACAATTGAATATGAGAGTTATTTCAAGTGATTATTCTATAAATAAAAATAAAAGCCTAAACTAAAATCTTGATCTTCAACTCTGGTACCTGCAAAATAAAAAGAAACTTAAAAGAAAAAGAAAGTTACGATTAGAATTATTTTACTCTTAGAGTTGACAGTGAAGTGCACTGTTCACTTTTTCATCATTGAGTATTTAAGGGGCAAGTTTCACCAATATGAAAGAATGTATCTTCCATAATTTTAAGCCATAAGTCAAATAAACAGCAAGGAGGGGCAAGTTTCACCATCCAGGTAAAAAGTAACCTGATAACAATAACTCTCAAAATTCAGAACATATCCACAACTGTGCAGCAGGCACACAAGCAGGACACACACCAAACTGCATGGTGTGTGCTGTCAGCACCACAACAACAACACAAGCAAACAAAACCATCAGTACAGCCGTGGGAATACAACCCCACACCATTCCATTGTTCTTACACACCAAGAACAGCAGCCAGCAGCTAAACCCATCCAAAGCAAAGTTAAATCACACCAATCAAAACCTTGGATCACACCACCAAAATGGTGACATAAGGAGGGGGTAGATCAGGTGGATAGCAAGACCAAGATCAAGCCATTAGGACCAGGAGATGAAGGGGTAGATCAAGGACAAGCCAGTAGCTGGAAATACCAGGAGAGCATCAGATCAAGTTAGCACAAGATCAACCACAGGAAACCCCAACATCAAGTGACAGTGGTGAGTAAAATAGACCATCACATGATCTATCTTTCTAAGATTAGACAAGCATACATGATCTGTCTTTTACTCAAATTCTTAGAAAACACCCAAGTGGGGAGAATCCATCACTGAACTTTAAACACTAAAAGCAATCAGAAAACTATAAATATCCAACTTAGATCTCAGGAAAACATCATTGATCTAAGCTATCAAACTATATTTCAATTCAAGAATGAATATAGCCAAGAACTAAACCTCTAGGTACATCTCTTCAATTAGAGTAGCACCTTAGGATTTAATCTTATGGATTTATATAAGTTATCAATCTTACAAGCATCTTTCCCCAACTTTGATTCAAGAAACAGTAGCTGGTATCACTACCAGAACCAATCCATGTGAATCAACAAGATAGAGGTCTAAATCCCTAAACCTCAGACCAACATCATTGATTCTAGGGATGCAAGGAAAGAGAATTCCACTTATCTATAACGCCAAATCAATTCTAAGCTTGAACAAGACCAAACCAAGTTATAGAATCTAGTCTTGAGTGCCATAAAAAAATGGTGTCACAAGAACAATTCTAAACTAAGAAGGTTAAGCATCCAATCTTCCCAGATACAATCAACCAATTATAAATCATTTTCCTGTTCTTAAACAAAGGAATCATAGACAGGATATTAATATATATATATATATATGTCTTCACTGTAAGAGACCAATTTGATCTCAAGTTATAGATGAATTCTTAAGCCAACAGAACTAATACAGTGACTTCATCACACAACACTCGCTGTCATTAATCAAGTAATGACAGTGGTGAGTTATTAAAACCACTAGATTTCCCAAGAGTTTCCTCTAGAGCAACTTCACCATATGAATCATCTAAAATTTAATCCATAGAATCATCTGATAAACCACTAGCATCCCGCAGCTAACCATCAGCAATAATCCATAAAAAGTCACACTCAACAGATTCAGGGATCATTAATACATGATCCAATTCATCAAATATCTAATCCATAGTAGGGTATGAACCCTAAGTAAAACAAATCATCTTAATCAGGACAAGACAATAACCAAAAAGGTCACTACAAACAGCTAGCATGGGATGGCCTAGCATAGAGAGCATGAGAGGGAGAGGAATAACTTACTGAAGGTCCTCGCTATAGATTAGAAGAGGAAGCAGAGGAGGCTGGCGACCACAGCGGCACGGGGAGCACCCCCAAGGGGGCGCTACAACCCACGCAATGCCACGGCGGCAACCATAGCCACGCCTGGGGGCGGGGAGCATCTCCACGGCACACGACAGCAGCGGCGACATCAGATCAACACCAACCCCAAACCCTAGGGTTCGGGACGGCATCGATCTGTTCGCAGGAGGGCTCCAGGTCCAAATCCAATTGGACAGGAAGGAAGAGCGGGGCCGACAACCTCATCCTACACCACGGAGGCGGCCAGGAAGGTCCACGGCGGCGCGAATCGCCGGCGACAGCACAACTGACCACGGGGTCGGGAAAGGAGAAGGACAGAGGTGAGCTCGAGAGAGACAGAGAGTGATGGGGTGGAATAGGCCAACACCCATTCGGGGTGTTGTTTTCCCTTTGCCCTGCTAGTCCACAAGGGCCCAATAAAACCAAATAGCCAGCCCAAATCATTTAGAGCCTGTTTTAATAATTGGAAAAAGGCCAAAATGCCCCTGAACTTAAATAAATTTTAGAAAATAAGATAAAATTCCAAAAAATTATAAATAAAATATTTTTGGATTCACAATAATCAAAACTATTTAAATAAATTAAAAGATAAAATTTTGAACATATAAATTTTATTAAATTTTTTGTAATTTATATATTCCTTATGGAATTTTACAAAATTATTGAAAGTTGATAAAAATAAATAAAAATCACTTTTATTATATATTAATATTGTAGTATTTTAGAAAAATACTAAACAAATATTTAATGTCAAATTTTGGTATTTAATGATAATTCTTAAAGGAATTATTAATTAAATAAAAAAGAAAATAAACTAAAATAAAATAAAAGAATACAATATTCAATAAATATTAAAAATTAATATTTATAAATTCTTTCTCATTAAAAGAATTTTTATAATTTAAATAAATGGGGAAGAATACATATAAAGCTAAATGATGCATTACATTACTTTGCATAATCATTTTGCTTCTTTAAATATTGTCCTTACCGGGCAATAATGATGTTTTTTGTAGACATAGAAGCTCAAGGTCCAGTGCAAGCATCAGACTTCACTACGTTGCCATCACAAGGCAATTTCATCACTTGCTCATATCCCTTGAAGAGTCTTTACCAAAGTATTTGCAAATTATGTGTTATCATATATATATATTCCAAAGAAAGAAAATATTATTTTCACAAATAAAGAAATCATAGATGTCATCCTAAGTGATGATATAATGGAGCAATAGAACTTAGGGTTCTATTTGCAACAATAATGATCAATTAGGAACTTAATAACCCCTGACATTAGGGATTCTAGCACCGTATATTACGCGTTAGCCATGAGATTTGGAATGGGACAGAGAAGTCAGCTGTATCTTCTTCCTCTCGCATGAAGCCGGATATGCAGGTCATGGCTGTTACCCTCGTAGCATGCATATTAATTGGTAATTCGTAGAGGATATGCAGCATATGGGTGGAAACCCTTAACGTCCCACAATAGTTCTGGCATCTAACGGTTTGTACAAATCATTGCCGTAATTCATTATGTGGGCATGGTGTACACCAAGGAGGCATGCGAGGTCGCGAAGGGGGCAGTGATTGGCTTGGACCAACTGTTGGGCCCCACATCATGGAATTGTGTATGGGAAAGTATGCCCGGTTGTGCAACAAGGAGTTGATCTCTCATGGGTAAAGTAACGCACCTCTGTAGAGTGTAAGAATTGTAACTTGTTACTCCCTGTTCCGGGAAGGAGCTACGAACGCGGCAGGAAAGGAACTCCATTAAAGGTCTGGTCAACCTGTGAAGGCTGATGGTCATAGATTTTCATAATAAAATCAATCTTTGAATAAAGATTTACGAAAACTGCATAGTACCAAGGACTTATAGTCCAAGGTGGTAGTTAGAGCATAAAACTTCCCACCTTGCATATAATGAGCTTGTTGGGTAACGCTGCTACTCATCCTTTACTTTGATCCCTTGCTTAGACTCTGAGGATCCCGAAGATGTGCCAATGTATGCAGCTGAATGTCAAGAAGATGTGTTCTATGAGGAGTCTGACCTATCAGGAGGTGTTGAAGGAGTGGATTACGAAATCCTCTATGGTGTTGACGATAACGAGTCCAACTAACTATCCTATTTAGTAGTAACCAACAGAGCCGAGCAGCATGAACTCTATGGAATAAGCTGCTGAGCTCAACTCCTAGTTGGAGTTGCTACTTTTAAATTCCGCTGAAACACTTTATATTTTGGTTTGTAAGTTGAAACCTTTTGAAGTCTTGAACTTCTGGTATTGTAATAATAATAATGTGTGAATGTTTGTAATATGGACCCGCAATGTTTCTGTTGTACCACTCCGAGGGATGTGATATTTACGGAACGGTGTTCTGTGGGTGTCATGTCAACGACTATAGTGTACTACACATGTAGTTGTATGCTAGGTAACTGTAGTTGGCAGTTCTTTTAGCGTCTCTTTGCTGACCAAATCCTCACCTTCGACATATCTACAGACTACACCAGCCTTGGGTAGAAGGT
This sequence comes from Avena sativa, assembly GCA_916181665.1. Classification (NCBI taxonomy): domain Eukaryota; kingdom Viridiplantae; phylum Streptophyta; class Magnoliopsida; order Poales; family Poaceae; genus Avena; species Avena sativa. Next base: position 117,077,562 of record OV702281.1, read on the forward strand.
TGAGTTGGGGGCCTAACAGTTTAGCAATACTAATTTTCCATACTGGCCGCCAACTCCGCAGCTGCTTCCATATCTAGTGGATGTTGTGCGAGAAGGGGAACGTTTTCTGAAAACACCTTGAGGGGTGCGGTCGTTTGTTTGGCCTGTTGTCCGAGAAGGGGAACGTCTGATTTTTTCTAATTGCTGTTTTGCTCCAGCTTGCACCTATACTTGCTGATTTTTTACCGCTTGCACTTGATTTGCTTGATTTTCTCTTCGTCATTTCTTTCTGAAGTGTGCGTAGATAGTCATCTGGCTTATGGTGCAACTCATATTGCGATTTTGTGTTCAGAAAATCAATTGCATATGACTTTTGCTTCTCGGTGTATATCGGACCGGGCTTGGGTTTCTTCTTCTCAAAATGCGTTGCCACTTCGGCCTTTGCTATCGCTGCAGTTTTCGCATCAGTATGATCATAAGGTCTGATGGGAAGATTCTTATGAGGCACTGTTGGGAGGGGTGACATTTTCCGTTTTGGGCTGCCGCGTCTTTTAGTACTCACTTACGGAGCACGCTTCCACTTATTGTCCTTAGTGGGTGGCGAAGACTGCTGAACCTGCGGCGGAGATCGAGATGGACTCGCAATGTGGTGGTCGTAGTCATTATGGGGTGGGCTTCTCGGAGGTGATGGAGGAGAAGGAGACCTACGATGACTCGGAGGCGGTGTTGGCCTTGGGGTTGAGCCTGGAAACTTGATGTTGTTCTTGTCCCATAGAATGATACCACCCAGTACTTCTCCGAGTGTGCTCTCACCTTCAGGTCCAGGGATGTCAAGCTCCACTGACTCCCACTCCTTTATGATTTGATCCACCCTGACTTTAGCATAGCCAGGTGGAATCTCACGGCCATGCCAACGTGCGTCAGGCGAACAAGGTAAAGCAGATCCGACCGCCACCTTCACAGATTTGTTCTTCAAATTATGATGGATCTCACAAGATATCTGCTCCTTAATTCCATCCACGGGGTAGCCAGGACCGCCATCTGTATAGAGTGCATCGTCAGACGGGACCGCCGATTCAGCCATGCTGCTTCTCCGCTGGGATCGGGTGGCGGTAATATCAAGTGGAGGATCTTGCAAGCGCGCTACTCCTCTAAGTTCGTCGATATGCCGTTGCTGCTTGTCAAGTCTTTCTAGCAGCTGGTTGAACTTGTCTCCCTCCTCCTCCTCCCATCGCTGCTTTGCTCTTACTCGGCTTCTATAAGTACCTTGGTCCTTAGGAAACCCACTCTCCCACGTAAAAATTGAGTCAAGGCCTCGGACTCGTCCTCCGTAATCGAGATTCCCGAGGACCAAGGCCAGCAAGTCTTTCTCTCTATCGGGATGAAACTTTTTTATCCCATCTTTAATATTTTCCACCACTTTTAGCCATGCACTCCTGGGTACCTTTATACCGTCACTGCAAACATGGTCCCCTGTAAGTTCGTCATACTTACTCCCATGGCCAAGGAACCAATTTCTTGCCCTCAAATCCCATCTTTGCGAATTGGTTCTGGAATGATCCTTTTAGCATTAAGCTCTTTCTCTTTTGCATCCCACTTAGGCATGGCAACCGTGTAGCCCCCTAGCCCCATGTTATGGTGATATTTCTTCTTCGCAACATTTATCTTGTTTTTTTCTGACTTTTCCGTAGCAACTTCTGACTTCCTATACTCCACAAATGCATCCCAGTAATGCTGCTGCTTCTCTAGATAGCCTTCGAATTTTGGAGTTTTCTTGTCCTTATGATACTGTAGCCATAATGATTTCTTCCAGTTATTGAATAGTTTGGACATCTTCTTAAGAGAAAACTGCTTGACTTTCTTTCTCATTTCAGCCGTCTCATCATCAGTCTCACATTCTGGCAGCTTGAAATGTGCCATGAGGTCATTAAAAAGTTCCTCTTTGTACCTATCATTGATATAAAGATCACTCCATTCTGCCTCTTTGGGATTATTCCACTCTCGAATACTGATCGAGACGCGATCTCTAGCAACAACTCCGCATTGTTGTATAAATGCTTATTTTGTTTTTCGGTTCCAATGGTTCGCCCTGTGCTGAGACCTCTGTAATTTCAAAAACAATACAGGAATCCAACTTTTTGGCTGGGCCGCGCTTGGTTTTTTTGCTCGATGTGGAGGCCTAAGAGAAGAAACATTCGTCAATATAATATATATACAACTCGGTACATACAGCTACTCCTGGACATCTAGTGATCATCGTACATCATATATATATACCTCTTTAGTCTTCATTACGCGTCCATGGGCTTCTCCATCATTGGAGTTGTCGGCTTCTGATGGCTGGCTGGTTACGTGGGAGCTTCTTCTTCTTTAAGTCCCTGGCAACGATGCTAGAAAACTTGTTGATGGTGCCTAGAAGTGCTTCGTCGGGAAACCCCAAGAACAAGGTGTGATGCAGCACAGCAGCAAGTCTTCCCTCAGTAAGAAACCGAGGTTATTGAACCAGTAGGAGGAAGGAAATGTCTCAAAGGTGTTGCAAGCAATGTGGAAACCTGCACAACACAAACTCAAGACTTTGCCCCAACTAATAGTGAGGTTGTCAATCTCACCGGGTGCTGTAACAAAGGATTAACTGTATGGTGTGGAAGGTGATGATGGTTTGCATCAAGTAAACAATAACAGTGGAAGATGTATCAATGGTAAATATTGCACCGGGGTCCATAGTTCACTAGAGGTGTTCTCCTTAGATAAACAAACATGGCATGCTAGGTAAACAAATTACAGCAGGGCAATTGACAGGACTGAGCAAGGCATAACAATGCAATACTAGACAAAAAGATCCTATGAGATTCGATTGGGCAATACAACAATATACATAGACCGCCATCCAACTGCATCTATGACTTAAGTCCACCTTTGGGTTATCATCCGAACCCCTCCAATATTAAGTTGCAAGAAACAAACAACTTCTTTAAGCAAAGTGTGTAAGGTAAACAATCCACTTGTTCCATGAACAAGAGACCGTTGTTTTCTCCCTAGTGGCAAAAACACATCTACAACCGTAGAGATTTCTGTCACTTCCCTTGATTAAGTAGAGGCATGAACCAACTATCGAGCATAAATACCCCCTCTTGGAGTCACTAGCAACTACTTGGCCAAGATAGCTACTAACAACGGAGAGCATGCAGGGTCACAAACAACACAGACATGATAGAATCAAATAGACAAAACCATTAATAAATCTGACATAATAATCTCAATATCCATTGGATCCCCGCAAACACAACATGCATGATTACAAATGGATTAGATCTTAATCATGAATGGAGCTCACAAGATCTAGACATGAAAGCACAAGGAGGAGATACAACCATTTAGCTACTACATGGACCTGTAGTCCAAGATGGAACTACTCACGGTTCATACCGGAGGCTGGCATGATGATGAAGAAGGCCTCCGGGATGATCTCCCCTCCAGCAGGGTGCCGGGAAGAGCTTCAGATCTCCCCGATCTAGGGACGATGGTGGCGGCAGCTACAGACGGTTTCGTGGAATATTGATCGGGTGCTTAGGGTTTAGGCATCGGGGGCTTCTTATAGGCAAAGAGGCGAGGCTGGGAGGTAGCCAGGGGGCCCACACCCTGCCCAGGCGCGGGCCCGCCCTAGGCTGCACCTGGGGGTGGGTGTCCACCTTGTGGCGCCCCTCCGTCTCTCCTCTGGACTTCGTGTTCTCCTCGGTGAAATATTGACTTCGTCTTTTGTCTCGTCTAATTCCGAGAATATTTCCTTACTAGCTTTTCTGGAACCAAAAACGGCAGAAAATAGGCAACTGGCACTGTGGCAACTTGTTAATAGGTTAGTACCAGAAAACATATGAAAAGCACCTCAAAGTGTGGACAAATAAAAGCGAAGTAGATACTAAACAAGCATGGAACATCAAAAATTATAGATACGTTTCTGACGTATCAACTTCTTCCTCTCGTTGGTTGATCTCCTCTCCCTCACTGGATGAGTTCAGATATCTCGAGGGAGATCCCTCACCGGATGGATCGACATCGTGAATCATATCCTCGAGAAAGTGTTCTGAATCTAGGTCTCTGCGGATTGGACTAGGTGGATCCATAGTTCCTGCAAAATGCACACAAAATTTATTTGAACATAACAAATAAACCCTAAACCCTAAACCTGGAGGTGCGGTGGCGGTGGCCGGTGCCTGTGATGGTGGCCACGGGAGAGGCGGGCGACTATGGCTTCCCACGAGAACCACCACCCTAACCCTAACTCTGGTCACCACCGAGCACCAACACCCTAACCCTAACTTCAATTACACAATGTAAAAATACTATATTACACTATTATATTACAATAAAAAACTTACAATATTATAATATATATCATTCCCTAAAAATAATAATCCTACACTATATAAAAAAATCATAGACTATATTATAATCCTATATAATAATCCTACACTATATATAAAAAATCCTACACTAAAAAAGTCCTAAACACAATACTACACTAACAAAATCCTACACTATACACTAATCCTAAACACAACCCTACACTAACAAAAATATTAAACACAATCCTACACTAACAAAAATCCTAAACAAAATCCTAATAAACACAATCCTACACAAACAAAAATAGTAAAACACAATCCTACACTATATCAAAAATCCTAAACTATATATGCACTAAATCATACCGGCGGCGGTGTGCGGTGGCGCCGGCGGCAGGCGTGGCGCCAGAGATTCGCGCGCGGGGACGCGTCCGAGGTGGCACCGACGGAGGGTGTGCGGCGGCAGGCGTGGGCACGGGCGCGAGCACGGCGGGCTCGGCGATGGCGCAGGCGTGGCAGTGGCGGCAGGCCGACACGGAGGGAGGCGCGGGCACGTCTCGTCGGAGAGGCATCTTGGCGATGTGAGCTCGTCCTCTGGCCTCCAAATCTCCTGGTGCATGGAACGCACAGGGGGAGGAGGCCCCTTTTTATACCCCCTCTCAAGTCCCGGTGCGTGGCACCAGCCGAGACTAAAGGGGGGTCTCTAGTCCCGGCTGGTGCCACGCACCGGGACTAGAGGGGAGGGGGGACTTCTCGGCTGCGCGCGCTGGGCCAGACCCTTTAGTCCCGGAAGGTTATCTGGGTCGGAACTAAAGGCTCAAATTTGTGCGCGCTGGGCCAAAAACAGCGTGCGCTGTGCTTTTTTTTTCAAATGTTTGAATATTTCATTTAAAACATGTAAGTTATACATTTTTGCATCCTTATGAATTTGAGAAAACTTTAAACATGAAAAGTGCTTGAATTTGAATAAGTAATCCAAATCCATTTTCTGTTATATAAAATAATTATCTTAAATAGTCAAATTGTTAACCATTTTGCCATTATCAATTTAAAAATGCATTAAGTATTATTTTTTGCATATTTTTGAATCTTACTAAACTTTCAAAATGGAAGTGCTTAAATTTGAATAAGTAATCCAAATCCATGTTCTGTTTTGCAAAAATAATTATTTTAACTAGTCCAATATTAACCATTTTGCCATTATCAATTTAAAAATGCATTAATTCTGTTTTGCATATTTTTGAATCTCATTAAAATTTCAACATGAAAAGTGCTCAAATTTGAATAAGTAATCCAAATCCATTTTCTGAATAAGCTTTAGTCTCGGTTGTATCCACTAACAGGGACTAACGATATTTTCTGCCATTTTCCACCGCTTCCCGCCAAGTTTTCCCGCCCTTTTCCTCTGAACCGAGCTTTTAGTCCCGGTTGTAGCCACTAACCGGGACTAAAGATATTTCCCGCCATTTCCCACCGCTTCCCGCCATGTTTTCCCGCCCTTTCCATATATATATAGGCCGACCGTGCCATGGTTATGCACACATCCACACCTTCCTCTCTCACAACAATGGACAGCGCCTACTGGCCATTCTGATCCTCGAGGAGACCGAGGCGCTGTGCGCCTCCATCTACCCTTATCCGCCGGGCTACCGGACGACCGCCGGCTAGATGCTGAGCGCTAGAGGGGTTCCTGTACCTCCTGTCCCTCAAGGTTACGCACGCCAAGTGGCCATCACGAACCACTTCTACCACGAGCTCACGCCGGAACAACGGATGGATCCCTAGTGGGATCCCGACAACTATGACACCTGGAATGCCTTCTTTGCTAACCGGCAGGAAAGGGAACTCGCTAGGTACGAAGGTGACGGCCCTCCACCGGTGAACTACAATGAAGCCGGCCGCCGCCTGTGGTGGGCGAACCAGACTATCATCGCCGTGATGCGCTACATCGCCGGGGGAGACCATCCTCGCCTGCGGTACCTGCAGCCGCCACAGATCCATAATAAGGGTGGCGGTGGTGAAGGTCGCGGATGTAGTGGAATCTTCATCCGGGAGCCCCCTCCCCCACGCGTCGTGAATCCGAGGTCGGAGTGGCAGGTGCCCCCACAATATGCCATGGCTAGGATGAGGATCCATCCGCGTGCGCCTAGCAACGACCACGACGATGACGAAGACGAAGACGACCCTAAAGCTGAGTACTATAGGGCGAGATATGAGCATGACTAAAGGGGGTCTTTAGTCCCAATTCCGTAGTCTCAGTTTTTTAATATTAATAAATGTATTGAGTGTTAGTCCTAGTTTGTGGCTGGACCGGGACTACATAGTGTTGTCTGCAAACAATCATGGGTGTGTTAGTCCCGTTTTGTGGATGGACCGGGACTAAAGGGGGCATTTATTCCCGATTCATAGAACAACTTTCTCGAACTATTAAGATGTTGTCCTGATTCGTACTTACCATTAATATCTGATATCCAAACGCGCGTGGTCACATATTAGGGAGTGCCTCTATGAACAGTTTGTTGGAGATGCCGAAGGACTGGGATCCGGTGGCATCTCCCTCAAACTGGCCATAGTGGTGTCCCTGCTCTCGCACACCATCTTGCAGCTTGTAACTACTCTAACTAGATCAATACGCCTGGGAGCTAACTAATTTCACATATTAGGGAGTGCCTCTATGACCAGTTTCTTGGAGATGCCGGAGGACTGGTCTCCGGCGGCATCTCCTTGAAACTAGCCGTAGCGGTGTCCCTTCTCCCGCACACCATCTTGGAAATGCCTCAAACTGGCTGGAGGACTGGACTCACAAGGCCGCCTATTTATAGTACAAGAAGCTTGGCATAGTGTCGACACTCACGACATAATGTCGACACTCACCCCTATTATTAGTGCTGACTCGTGTTTTGTCCTGGTTGGTGTCTCCAACTGGGACTAAAGGTTTAGCTTTAGTCCTGGTTGGCGACACCATTCGGGACAAGGTACAGTGTTGAAACTCACCCCTATCATTCGTGCTGCTTGGCCCAGCCTGCCGCAATCCTTCAGTCGCAGTTGGTTTCTCCAACTGGGACTAAATATGAACCCTTTCCCTCTATTTATAGGCCTTTCCCTCTATTTATAGGCTTCCCGATCCAGACTAGGCTCCGCCGGGCTGGCATTGATTGAGCAAGATGTATTAGTTTCAAAATGACCAATGTTGCATGCATGTGGATCTGGGTAAAATGTTTGGCTCACATTATGATTACATAAAAGGTTTAATATATTACATAGATCACCAACATCCCTATCTAGTGTTGTGGTTTTCTTCTGCGCCATAGCCATGGAGAATCTTCATCATTTAATAGGAGGCTTGGGTCATTTTTCACTTTGTAGGGCGGGATTTCATGAAACTTATTATAATCTTCTGACATATGTGTCTTATCATCCACTCCCACGATGTTTCTTTTCCCTGAAAGAACTATGTGGCGCTTTGGCTCATCGGACGATGTATTCTTTTGCTGATTTCTTTTTCTTGGCTTCGTAGACATGTCCTTCACATAGAAAACTTGAGCCACATCATTGTCTAGGACGAATGGTTCGTCCATGTACGCAAGATTGTTGAGATCCACTGTTATCATGCCATACTTTTTGTCTACATGTACCCCGCCTCATGTCATCTTGACCCATTTGCACCGAAACAAAGGGACCTTAAAAGTAGATCCATACTCAAGTTCCCATATCTCCTCTATGTACCCATAATATGTGTCCTTCTGTACATTGTCATCTGTTGCATCAATATGGACACCACTATTTTGGTTGGTGCTCTTTTTATCTTGGGCGATCGTGTAAAATGTATTACCATTTATCTCGTACCCTTGGAAAGTACATATAGTCGAAGATGGTAACCATGCCAATAAGTAAAGTTGATCTCCAACAATGTTGTTATTCATGAGATGTGTCTACAACCAACTACCGAAAGTGTCCTCGTGTTCCACTTTAATCCAGGAGTCAGGCTTCCCCGGGTTTTTCGAACGTAGAATAATCTTGTGTTTCTCGATATACGGAGCCACCAAGGTGGAATTGTGTAGAACTGTGTAGTGTGCTTTACTGAAAGAATCCCCATCCATACATACCATTGATTTTGTTCCTAGTGTGCCTTTTCTAGTCAGCCTCCCCTCATACCGAGATTTAGGAACACCAATCGGCTTAAGGTCAGGAAGAAAGTCAACACAAAACTCAATGACCTCCTCTGTTCCATAGCCCTTGGAGATGCTTCCTTCTGGCCTATAATGGTTATGAACATATTTCTTTAAGGCTCCCATGAACTTCTCGAAGGGGAACATATTGTGTAGAAACACAGGACCGAGAATTCTAATCTCTTCGACTAGGTGAACTAGGAGGTGCATCATAATATTGAAGAAAGATGGAGGGTACAACAACTCGAAGCTGACCAGAAATTGGACCACATCAATCTGTAACCCTCATAGACTTTCTAGATCGATTACCTTTTGAGAAATTGCATTGATGAATTCACATACCTTCATAATGGACAGTCGAACATTTTCCGGTAGAATCCCCCTCAATGCAACCGGAAGCAATTGCGTCATAAGCACATGGCAGTCATGAGACTTTAGGATTTGGAATTTTTTATCTTTCATATTTACTATTCCCTTTATGTTAGACGAGAAGCCAATGGGACCTTGATAATGAAAAGTACTTCAAAAAAGATATCCTTCTCTTCCTTAGTAAGAGTGTAGCTGGCAGGCCCTTGAAACTGCCCTGAATGCTTGCCGTATCGTCCTTTATGACATTGCTGGTCCTCCCGTGCTTCTGGTATATGTTTTGACTTCCCATACAAGCCCAGGAAGCCTAGAATATTCACGCAAAGATTCTTCATCAGGTGCATCACATCGATTGCAGAGTGGACCTCATGGACTTCCCAATGGGGTAGCTCCCAAAATATAGATTTTTTCTTCCACATGGGTGCGTGTCCGTCGGCGTATTTCAGAACAGGTTATCCTCTAGGACCCTTTCCAAATATTACATTTAAATTCTTGACCATACCAAATACATCAGCACCAGTACGGGGGCCAGGCTTATTCCGCTGATCTGCCTCGCCATCTAAATGCTTGCCTTTTTTCCTTAAGGGATGTCTAGGCGGAAGAAAACGACGATTGTATGGGTACACATTCTTCCTAGATTTATCTAGATATATACTTTCAGTATCATCTAAACTGTGTGTGCATGCATTGTATCCCTTGTTCGTCTATCCTGAGATGTTACTAAGAGCAGACCAATCATTGATGGTTACGAACAACAACGCTCGTAGGTCGAATGGCTCCTATTTGTGCTCATCCCACACATGTAAAACTGGTTCGGCCCACAACTGTAAAATTTCATCAACTAATGGCCTTAGGTACACATCAATGTCGTTGCCGGGTTGCTTCGGGCCTTGGATGAGCACTGACATCATAATGAACTTCCGCTTCATGCACAACCAAGGAGGAAGGTTGTAGATACATAGAGTCACGGGCCAGGTGATGTGACTGCAGCTCTGCTCCCCAAAAGGATTCATGCCATCTGTACTTAGACCAAAACATAAGTTCCTTGCGTCACCAGCAAAGTCCGGGAAGCCTCTCTCGATTTTTCTCTACTGCCGACCATCAGCGGGGTGCCTCAACATCTTGTCTTTCTTACGTTCTTCCATGTGCCATCGCAACAACTTGGCATGCTATTTGTTTCTGAACAAACATTTCAACTATGGTATTATAGGAGCATACCACATCACCTTGGCAGGAACCCTCTTCCTGGGTGGCTTGCCAACAACATCACCAGGGTCATCTTTTCTGATCTTATACTGCAATGTAGTGCATACCGGGCATTTATCCATATTCTCGTACTTCTCACCGCGGTAGAGGATGCAGTAATTAGGTCACGGATGTATCTTCTGCACATCTAATCCTAGAGGGCAGATGAGCTTCTTTTATTTGTACGTACTGGCGGGCAATTCGTTATTTCTTGGAAGAAACTTCTTCATGAGTACCAGCAACTTCTCAAATCCCGAGTCAGTCACACCTGTCTCTACCTTCCACTTCAGGAATTCCAGTGTGCTACCCAGCTTGTTCTGGCCATCTTCACAAGTTGGGTACAACATTTTGTTGTGGTCCTGTAACATCTGCTTGAACTGCAACCTCTCATTTTATGTGTTGCAGTCTCGCTTTGCATTAGAAATGATCCGACCAAGATCATCAACAGGCTCATCTCGTTCCTGGTCTTCACCTCCTTCTTCTTTATTGTCTTCTATTGCGGTATCAGCGTATTCAGGGAACATAGTTTGATAGTTGTCATCATCGTTCTCTTCTTCATCACCGTCTTCCATCGCAACCCCTCTTTCTCCATACTTGGTCCAAATATTATAGCCGGACATAAAACCAGACCGAAGCAGGTGGCTCTGAATGACTCTTGTGGAAGTGTGAGCCTTCTCATTCCTACAGTCAACACATCGACAACACATAAAACCATCCCGCCTCTTGTTCTCCTCGGCCACTTGACAAAAAGAACACACACCTTCTCTGAAAGCGGCAGAGCGTCGGTCACGTACACCGCCTTCTCTAAAAGCGGCAGAGCGTTGGTCACCGTACATCCATGGATGGCTCATCTGTATCATACAAATATATATCAAATGCAATCACAATGCTAAAATTAGTACCGCGCGGTCTAAACGACAAAATAGTTGCTAACCTTTTAGCACACTTGGAAACAAAGATGAGAAAACTTAAGTGTGGCTCGGGCACCTCATATCATGTATGTCTTGTGTGACCTAAAGTCGCATCGCTCTAATGGGCATTTCACCGAACACCTCTAGTGCATATGAACAAGAAAAAAATAGCACAAACCCACCACCTCTCCCACCAGGAAAAAAAAAGTTGAGAGGGGGGGGGGGTTGTGCCATATATATAGGGCCAGACCACTAGTTCTGGTTTGAAATACAAACCGGGACTAAAGGGGGTGCCCGCAGCGAGCGGCATTCCCCAGACCCTTTAGTCCTGGTTTGTATCTCACACCGTGACTAATGGTGTCTAACGGGCCGCGACCTATGGTTTGGGGTGGCTCGGACCGTCTGGTGCGGTCCATTAGTCTCGGCCCCAACCATAGCCGGGACTAATGGTTTGGACGAAAGTCCTGTTTTTTACTAGTGGTGGCGGAGCTATGTACAAGTCACAAGGGCCACCGCGCCCAGTTGGAACAATCTTTGAAGAACAAATTATTTTAGGCACTTGGATGAGAAAAGTTTGAGTCATTTTTCTTCCTAAACATGTAAATAATATTTTTTGCCTCCCAGCTATTCTGGGCTAGCTCCGCCACTGCAAGAGACGATAAATATTTTAACTATTCTATGCCACACTTCTGCTTGGGTACACCCTCCCCAAACTCAAACATAACTAGAAGCATCATGATGGTTTACGGATTATTAAGTGGTAACTAAAGAAAATTTAATTCGTTGTAGAAACCAATATGACCCTATTGAATATGTAACCGATCCCTACGCAAACATATGAAATTTGTAAGTTTTCGTGTATGCTGGCACACTGTCGGGGATCAAGCCCTTCTTTTCCAATTTCAGCAGGCCCATCCTAGACAATAATACCTAGCCAAGTTTGCACACGACACTATATCAGGGCTTGAGGGCAAGCCCGACGGCGTGAAGCCGCTCGCCGTCTTAAACAGACAGTGGCAGGTGACGCAGAAGTTGATCATGGACAGCAACATGAGACCTCCATCTCGCTGATGATGGAGATGGCCAACAACGAGGGCGTGTCCAGGGAAAAGCTCGTGGCGTACGCGAACTCATTGATGGTGGAGGTGTGGGTACTCATCAAGCGCTCCTTGAGGTCACCCAACCGATCATATTTGCGCTAGTAAATAGCAGATGGGGTTGTGCCGAGTGCTCGGAGGCTATCCCACACTAGCTCTCTGAGGAGGGCAGAGGTCACCTAACCGATCATATTTGCACTAGTAAATAACACATCGGTCTCTGAGAGGACAGAGACCACCCAACTAATAAACTTTGCAATAGTAAATAGCATACCGGGTTAGGGTTGTCCTTGAATCCACTTGATGTATCTCCCGAGCCCTGGATCGGTCAGTATGACCAAATTAGGGGTCTTGTAGATCATGTCGAGCGCTCACACACCTACCAGGAACCCTAGAATCAAAATTACTAGAAAGAACAGAGAGGGAAAAACACTAGAAATTGGGGGAAATCTTCGAGGTGAACCAACAGTAGAAATTGTTGTAGAGAAGAAGTAGTAGAGGAGGGATTTACCTTCAAAAAGTAGGAGCCTATATCATCACTGATTGAGGAGAGGAAGTAGAGTAGCAGCGGTGGCAACTGGCGGCACAGGGAGTACCCTGTAGGGTCATCTCGACTTGCACCTACCACAACAACTAGGGGAGGCGGCGTAGCCACCGTTGGGGGGAATCTCGATGGCGGGGAGGACCTCGGAGTTGCGCCGGAGGGAAACCACATTGCTATCACCCAAACCCTAGATCAGTTTAGGGTTTCTATGGAGTAGTAGGAGGCGAGACAAACGAATCTGGTCGGCACGAATGTAGAGTAGGAGGAAGGGAGTAATTTGATGGAAGCACGACGGCGATGGAGGCCGGAGACAGTCGGAGCAACCAAGAGGAACGACGGTGACGCCAGTCACCATCGCGTCGCCCGCGCGCGCGCGTGAGGGAGAGCAAGTAAAAGAGGAGAGAGTGGGGCGGGGTTGACGTGTGGACCCAGTGGGTCTAGTCACATAAGTGACTAGACTAACTGGTGGGGCCAAGGGGCATTTTGGTATTTTCACAATTTAATAAATGCCCATTTAACCAAAAACCACTCTAGATATTTTAGAAAAATAAAATCAAAATACCCCTAGAAAGACAAAAATGAGTAGAGTACAAAAATTACTTTTTGGGGATTTTTAACATTAATTATGAAGTGGTGAAAAATACAAACCATTTAATAAAGGATTAAAATCCTAACTAATAACCCAAAATCCATAAAATAAACTAAAATAGTTCTGAAAAGGAAAAAAATATATGGAATAATAATTCATATTTTTCTGGAACTATAAAACAAGATAATTAAAAAGCCTCTAAGAAAACTCTACAATAAATATTTAATAATAAAAAGGGGAATAAATACCTCAAAATAGTAATGCAACCCATTAAAAATATAAACCTTGATTGTGATATTGGTTGTTAAATGAAATTCCAAATAATATTATAGCCAAAGACTTAGTAGATAAAAGAAAATCTTGAAAAATATATGAATAAAGTAAAATAAAATTCACAACAAGAAACACCTTAATAAAACCTAAAACACTTAACTTAGGGGGAAGGGAACAACCAATTAAAATAAATTACTCACATATAACTTTAAGCATGCATTTGGATTTTATACATTGTCCTTAACGGGCTATGATGATTTTTTTACAGAAACCGAGGTCCAGATTAGTATAGAACCCTCAAATTGCCTGAATTCGAAAACCACATGCAAATTCACTTTCGCATCCCTTGTGAGACCAAACTTGCAATAATTATTGCAAGAGAATTCTTACATGTCCATTGACTTATTTGAGAAAATGTTTTCAAAACCTTATCACCTGCATTTAACAGAAAAATTATTATTTTTATAATAAATATGAATTATGGATTACCGGCTCAGGGTAGTCGAATAATCTAAAAATTGAGGGCGATGAAATCATGGTTAAGATATGGTTGAAAGGCCATATGGTGGATATTTCATTGTACCGGGTATTCACCTAGGATTAACAACCAATATAGTCAGTGATTCTTTCATCGTATAATAATGCGCTAGTCACAAGTTCTGAAATAGGATAGAGAAGTAAATATACATTTTTCCTTTTGTATGTCCTTGTATCCTAAGTCGGGCTAAGATCCAGAGATGAGATCAACGGTGAAAGATCGGTATAAGCGACTAGAAAAGGGTGAATAGGCTCTACTCAATTTTTACATTCTTTTCAAATTAAGGCTTGGCAAAAAGTAAGTTCTCTAGATATGCAACTTGGTGAGGAAACCTATATGACAACCAAGAATTCAACAACAATAATAGGGAGTAAAGGATAGAATTAACTGAGAGTAGACATGGAGATGTTTTTCCGAAGTTCCTTCCTTTTGAGGGGAAGTACGTCTCCATTGGAGGGGTCGGCAGTACTAAGACCACCAGCACCACAGGAGGCCTCACCCTATTCTCCCATGCACCCGCCTCTTGGCAAGCAAACGATCCACTATATGATGGCCTTGAAGGCGGTGATCAAAACCTTTACAACTTCTTGGAGCACTTCTCCACAACTTAATTTGTAACATCCCAATTTCAGCAACTCTGATTTGTTGTCAAAAAGGCAAAAATCAGGGGGAACAAAAACCTTTTCTTATTATATGATTGCAATATTTGCTTACTTGGTTGCTTGTGTTCATGCAACTAATTGTGTATTAGATGATATACTCGTTGACAAAAACAATTTTACAAAATAGATGTATTGGCTCATCTTTAATATTCTCAAATGTTCCAACAATTGAAATTTGATGCAAGGTGACATTACAAAAACCAAATATTTCACTAGTTCTATTAACAAAATTATGGAGACCTATATATTATATCCTTATGTTTTCAAGACATAACTTTCAACTACTTTTATCTCTAGGTCTTCCAAAATCTTTTCTAAAACCTCTTCATTCCAATCTTGGTAGAAATACCAAGAAGTTCTTATCGTACTTCAAAGCACAACCATTTAAAAATACCCATCCTTACCTCAAGCTAAGCTTGATGGTAACTTTAGTAATAGTTGGATAAGTTGATAAGATGAATTGCCTTGATCTACTATTTGATGAACTACCTTGATCTGATGATTGCCCTGTTTGCCTAGGAAGTAGCTTGAGCCAATCTAGGAGCTCATACTTAGGGATAAAACCAAGAGTTGAGATCATCAATCTCAAAACAATGCATCCTAAGTTAGATCTATCCTGAGCACTCAACTGAACCTCTAATCTACTTAATCAGATCAATCTTGAGCTAATCCTTTGCCTTAGCTTCTAACTCATCAAAGACCAATTACAATCATGAATATTATCTACTCAAGATACCCTTCAATATCATCCAGTTGATGATGAGTATGGACCCTTGCATCCTCTCCAATTCCTCCCCTCTGGCATACCTGTCCAAATCCATAAATCTGCCAAAGTTGGCTAAGTCTGGGATCCTTATCTAGATTCAATCTTTGGAACTCCACCTATTATAACCCTTGTGAATTATTGAGAATGTACTTAAACCATCTTGTAATGCATCATTAGTAATACCAAAGACCACTCTTGCTCTTGGTTAAACTATTCTGGTTCCCACTCATCCATGATGGTTTTGTAGTCAAGATAATAATCTTTTTTGCAAATCTTACATCTAGCCTACTTTGACAAAGGCTCACATCCATATGCCATATCCCCTTGACCTAATATTTGCATGGTTATGAACTACTAACCATGGTCTATCAACCCCTACTTCACTTGTTTCCATTGGAGAATTGTGCTTCCTAAACCCACATGGTTTATGAGGCACCGTGACTCATCTGTTATGGCAGCCTTGTTTTAAGAAAGTTTGCCATATCGTCTAGACCACCTCAAATACAAACAAGCCCAACTCTTGGTACCATGGTCATAAATATAACTTGTTATATCCATCCATCTAACCCATGTACCAAGGTGAGCTCTAAGCTCCCTATTACAACCATTTTTAGGTGGCATAAAAATATCAAAACCCTAGATTTCCCCAAATCTAGTTTCTTCCATTTCACCTTAATTCTTAAAAACCAAAGTGGACAATGATGAATAAATCAAGTTTACATCATCTAACTTGGATATAATAATTCACCAAACAATTCACATAATTATTTGGATCCTAAAAATATTCGATTCCCATTTTTGGCAAAACCCTAGAAACTTGTCTATAAAGGCAAGTTTGTTTCTCTCCAAATCACTTTGCCAGATCAATGCACATTTGAATTCTATACATCATACCCCACCTTCCCATCTCAAAAATAAATATTTTGAGATCCTTTATCATTTATTTTTTCCCTTTTTCTTAAATGGTAGAAACATGAAATAATTGCTTAAAAATACTTTTATATCTAAATAAATTCCAAGAAAATTACCCAGAGTGTGATATGGTAATTAGGACCATATAACATCAAAAACCAACTTTTTCCAATGTAAAATTACCAAATGAGCTTCTAGAAACTACTTCTGCACTTTTTGAATAAATGATAATTAGTGACCTAAAAATCATTTGAAAAATCTAATTAAATTCCTAGAGGTGTATATTGATAATACCTACCTACCAGCATCTTCTTATAAACTTGCCAAGACCAATTTTTGGAACTTGCTTCATGACCATCTTTTGGAACAAATTGAGGTTTGATCAAACCATGTTCTAAACCCCACCCCAAACCACATCCAATCTTTCCAAGCAATGTTCCACAGCCATCCTAACACCTCTAGTCCTGGTGAACAATGTAGCAGAACAACCCCACTCCCCCTCCTCATTCCTTGTCTCTAGTGCTTGGAGAAGGGTGTGAGAGAGAAATTCCCCTTGGTGAAAATATCGCGTACATCTATTACAAATGCTCCCCTCTCCCCTTTTGGTCAAGAACCTGGACCCCACATCCTCCCAGCATCGCCCAAGTCGACCTATCCCCTTGCTAGCCCTTCTCCCACCTCCTCCTTGGACTACATCGACCATAGACCAATCCCACCTCGGTTTAAAAGGGCCAGAAGCTGTCCATCCCCTCTCTCGGCCCTCATTTGCTCCCTCACCACCCACCTACCCTCCCAGAGCTCCTCTCCACTTTCCCTGCTCTTCCCAACCCGAAGGAAGGAGAAGGGAGAGCTTCAGACTCTCCCAAATAAATAGAGCAAGGCGTCCCCCTCTTGCTATTCTCTCACTACATGAGGCCTTCCAGAACTCCCCTCCTCTACTTGCAGCTAATCATGCATTTTTTTTCGCCTAGGACCCTCTACACCGGCACCTCCGTGGAGCTTCGAGGTCACTGGACAAGCGCCATCGTGCGAGGTCTCTCCCATCGCCCAAACCGCCCGTGTTTCCCCTTCCCGAGCTCGCCGGAGTGCACAGTGTCGCCCCAGCACCTCCCAGGCATTTCCCAAGCCCCAGGTGAGCTCCCCGTGCTTCCCTTCCCCGCCTAGGTTGTCTTCCCACGGCTACGCTGCGTACGGCCACTGATACCCCTTCGCCAGCCCACCGTCACCGACAACTGGGTCCCGCCCCCAACGTTCCTTAGTTGTCGCCTGTGCACGCGTCTTGCTGGGTGGGCCGAATCTGGTCCATAGCGGCCCCCTCCCGCGCAGATCTGGCCCATTCCGTTTCTCCCCTTTTCCTTTAAACTTAAAAATCCAGATCTGCAATAACCTGTTTGGATTAAATACTTTTGAAAATGGAAAAGGCTTATTATGACTAGATCTAAATTTTCTTATATACCCACATGTCATCTTAAACATGCAGTACCTTTATTTTGACCAGATTACTTCTGGTTGTTTTTTAATAAATAAAATACCACAGGGTGTCTCTTTGATTAAATAAATCTTCCATAGAAATTCGTAAACTCAAATAGGGTGAACCCAACTTCCTCTAGATAGTAATTGAAATACCCAACCATTGGTCTTGATCCCGTCAATGTGAACTATGAATGGCCAGTAATAAAAATAACAAAAACATAAAATTTATGCCTTTAAGAATTTATCTAGGTCAAACCATAAATGGTATTGAACTAATTCCAACTCCCAATACAGTTGAATACCAATAGCCTTTAAGACCTAGGAGATTATAATTTATTGAGCAGTGGTTGGTTTATTAGGAATTAATTTGTTATGTGCATAGATTATTCACTAATAAAATCACTCTAGTAGTTGTATAACACCTAAAAGATTGATTCCAATTTCTACAGAATGGTATTTCAAATACCTAACATGTGTCTTTGGAATAAAATCTCCTGTAGAGTAAATATGGTGAAAAAGACAAATAACATCCAAAACTGCCTTTAAGAATTTCCTGAGGGCATTATGGTAAATATTTTGGATGATTCCAACTCTCATTGAATTAGTCCATCAAATACTAGTTAATTACCCAATTAAATAATTTTTGGAGCTTCAGAACTTTTCTGGTGAATTATTTCCTCAAACTAGAGTTTGATTCACCTTTTAAATCATGATAAATCAATGGTAAATGATAAAATAGTAAAACCACTTTTGTTGGCTTCATTTTATCAGTAACTTTATGATGATATCATTTTGCATATTTATATCATACAGAAGATGGACTCGGTCTAAAAACCCTATTCTAGCCAATCTCTACCCTATAGACCACATGGAAATTCCTCAAATAGTTCCAAGGCATTTCTCAATCCTCAAAATCCATTATCCCCAAACCATTATGTTGTATCATGGTTTAATTGTTGTATGTATTAATGCTTGTATGCCTTGTCTTGAATGTGGCATTGTTTGTTTGCATGTATGCTCGATAAGAGCGATAGTTACGATTGTGTGACGACGAGAAGAAGGAAGAATCATATTATTCCTATTATTATTATCATTATTATTGGTATTCTGGTATTCTAAAGAAGTCAAGGGACATCTCGCTGGTTGCAGGCAAGACACCTTCTTGCTCATAAGACCTTGTCCTACTTTTATACTCATGCATGTTTTATGCACTTATTTATATAAATTGCATGGTTTTACTAGTATGTTTTATATGTGGGAATGTTTGGCTCCTCCAAACCATTACCCCTTTGTACTACTAAGTACACCCCCCTTGACGACACCTATTTTCCCCTAGTATGGTAACACCATAACCCCTTGGAGACCCCGTTTTAGCCTAAGCAAAAGTATAGGATGGGAAGACCCCGGAAAGTTTACAAAAATGATTTATTAGAAAACCTTGGTTATGTTTGGCCTCCCAAGTGAGTTTGAGAAATAAAAAGGTTTTGGTTTTACAAATGATGAAAGAATGAGGAGGAAAAATCTGTACAAAAACGCACCTAGTTCTTTGCAGTTTTGAAAGAACAATTAACCTGTGCAACCACATTACTCTGGAATGGGACAGGGCTAGATTTGAAGTTTGCTACTCTGGTATGGGAATTCTCATGACTACATAAGGGATCATCTCCCTTGAATGCCGGGGTTCCTTTACGAAAAGGGTCAACTATGAGTCAGTCACATGGAGGAACTGCGAACTACCGCTGGGAGCATCTGGGCGATACTATGAGCACCTCATTCAAAGTGACCCTTCTCAAGGAGTGGGTAGGCACTTTGGTTGGTCCATGGATCCAGACGTCCCGGTGTTGAGGGGAACAACTCATAGGTTTGGGCCTATACTAGAGTAGCATCTGGAGAGTCTTGAGCGTTTACTTGACACACGATCTGTGTAGATCAGGGAAGGGTACCCGTTTGGTGTGGGTAAAGTGTACAACCTATGCAGAGTGTATATCTATTCGAATAGCCGAGTCCTCGGTCATGGACGGTTGGGAAGGTTGTTGTAGAGTGGTGTTGGTTTTGATTTCAAAAAGGACTTTGAAAAAGCAAAGTCTTTGGAAATGTTTTGACCACTGGATGGCCGAAAAAAGGAGGAACAGAGTTTGGTCATGGGATGACCGGAAGTAAGAACAAATGGGTGACCCAATCCTAGTGTTTTATAAAACTTTTCAAAAATGTTTCCAAAATGTTTTCCAAAAGTTTTCAACAAAGATATAGAGATATGCTATATCTACAAGAGAAACTAATTCATAAAATAACCTCTTATGGAGCCCTCCTACTACCACAGCTATACTCCATACTCCTTATTATTGTTCTTTCGTGTTTTGTGAGTACATTCAAAGTACTCACCGGCATTGTCCCTAGCTATTTACTTGGCAAAATTTTTAGAGGATCGAGAGAAAACGAATGGAGACGATGACGTCTATGCGAGCTAGGCCATCTTTACAGTCAGTCGCCTGTAGGTTATGGCATGACATGGGCTCTGCGCTTGAAGACTTCCGCTATGGATGTTCTACCGCCATAATGGCACTAATGTAAGTACTTGTACCCATTATTTATGGATGTTGTAATGATACTTGTCGGTTATTCTCACGGTTCACTGATCATGGGAACATGAATTGCAGGCATAACGGGGATTCTCGGACCGTAAATCTGGGGTCCCACATAATTGGAGGCTCCCAAGACGACCTCTAAGCTCTTAAACATGAGAATGAGCTATGGAGGGTGACTTCTTCAATTTAGGGTTTCCTCAAACCCAAGAGAAACAACTTCTTACACAAATGTCAGGGAAACACAAATCCCCTCAGTGGAAAGCTAGATCTAGGTCTCTTCCCTTGATTGCACAAAGGGAATCAAGTTCTAGTGGATAGGGTTCAAGATATTAGAGGTTTTAGCTTAGCAACAATGGAGGTGAGAGAGTGGAAGCCGTAGTTTGCACTTTTAGAAGAAGGGGACCTTTTATAGTTGTCCCTGGGAATAGAGTCATTCCAGACAATTAACCCTGGAGTCTCCGATATCTAGGGCCGGAGTCTCCAGGGAGGGAATTGATTCCAGGACAGTCTCTGTATGGGTATACTATAATAAAAACTGGGAGGGCTGGACACTAGGCCAGATACCTGGCCGGAGTCTTCGGTCACGAGCACCAGAGTCTTCAGGGAGATTATTGACTCTGAGAAACACTCTAGAGGGGCATATAGAGATCAATCCTAGGAGCCCCAGATTTGTAACATCCAAAAATATTAAACAAGATTATCAAGTTCTAATCATCCAATTTTAGGGTTAACAAAAACTTTTATTATTAAAATTAATATGAATGCATGTGTGTGATGAATGCATGAATTCTTGCAATGCCATGTTTGATTTCTATGAATGGCAAGGATTGGTTTAAAGACGAAAACAATATCATCTAGATCATTTCCAAGAAGAATCAAATGAAGAGAAAATCAAATATAAACAATATAAGCAAATGGTCATTTTGACCAAAGTTAACCACTAGACCACTTTGAGTGTTCCTAGTCCAAGATTTCTAACAGAAACAAATCCAATTCTTTTCACCCCTTGCTAGACCAAGTAAAAGTGAACCCAAGCCCACTTTACAAACCAACAGAACCAAATTCCAAATCTATTCAAATGACAATTCAAAATTGAATCCTTAATAGGTACTAAGATCACCATTTCTCAAAACCCAACCAAACTAGTTCACTTTGACAAACCCAAGCAACCTCAGACTACCGAGCATGTAACCAGAGCACTCAACAAAATTCAGCCAAAAAATCAAATTCAAATCTCATGTGGCCATTTCATCAAACACATGGTGAGCACAGATCAAACTGCCTAACTTTCACTATTCTTGATCAATGCCTTGTTCCCCAATTGTCCCCAATTCTCTCCCCTTGTCTCCCCCAGTGATCACAAGTGCATTGAACAAGCTACTAACCCTACCCTTGCACCACTGCCATGTCACCCAAAGCCACCATTGCCGGCCGACCATGGCCGACACACAGGAGGCAGCGCCGCGCCCGTCCACGATGTTCAGCAGGCAGGCCTCCGTCCATCGCCACCCCCTATCCAGCCCTCGAGCGCATCCAGGCCCTGGACCACCGAGAAAATGCAATGGTTAGGTTCGGCATTTTTAGAAGAATTTTTTACCAAACAAGAGTTAGTTTTTGCTTTGATGTTCACCAACGCCGCGCCCATTTTCTCTCTACCATGCCGAGAGCGCGCCAGAGCGCCATAGCCGACACACTCGCACACGCTGCACCTCGCCCTCTCCGCGCATCACTGCACATGCCATGACCCTAGCTACCTCCTAGACATGACCGTTCACCGCCACGTGACCAGTAGCCCCTGTACGTCATAAAAATGCCGCGGTGCCGCGAAGAGCATCGACTTGTTCCGACCATTCTCTACCGCCCCTTGCCGTGCCATTAAGCCCATGATGATCGCCAGGAGACACCGCACTGGCCTATGCCCTTCGCCATGCCGTTAGCTCACTTCACCATCGTCACCGACGAGCCCTGACCATGCCGCGCTGCCCCTCTCACCAGTGCAAAAATAGAGGCAACCCCGCCTCAATTATCCACACCATCTCACTCCCCACTCCTCACAGAACACCCCTGACCCTTCCCTGGAGCAAGGCGAGCACCAGGCCGCCAGAATTTCACCGGAGTCCACTGCAGCAAAGGAGGAGCGGAGCCGTTGATTGGAGCCACCCCAGGAGCCGCCGCGACCACCGTTCGAACCGCCGTCGTTGACAACATCATTCGCCCCCAGTGCCGACCCTAGATGGAACCCAGGTGAACCACCGCGTACCCCCACCATCGTCGTTAGGGTTCGGTCTCGTCGGAGCTGTTCGACGGAGACAACGAATGTGAGCTGTAGATAGTTGTCTAATCGCACGACCCAGATTGAAACTTAGCGCTTCGCGTAGATAGAGCCACTGACACGTGGGACCTCTCTGTTAGCAGCCCGCTGCGCGCATGCTGTGTAGCAGGGCAGGCCCATTAACTTTCCCGCGCGTAGCCTAGTAATTCAAATAGATATTTTCCATTTTAATTCAAACCTAGTTCAGTCAGTAGATTCAAAAATCAATTCAAAGAGTTTTACTATACCAAATTGTATGAAACAAATTTTGTTATAAATGTATTAAAATGATCAATCCAAGCCCGTTGGATTCAAACCATTTGAAATTATAGATCACCTATAGTAAAAATAACAAGATAGCAACTTTTTCATGTTCAAACATTTTTCAAAAATCGACCATAAATGCTTTTGAGTTGATTCCAACTCTCAAAAATCACATTTGACAAGATCTATCTGAATATGTAAAAAAATTTAGGTTTACATGCAGTGATCTTGGACAAGTACTAAAAGAATGCTACATATGCATTTCTAGTCACTTTATTTATTTAAAATAGTAATTTTAAACTTATTAAATTGTGACACCACTTTAAATCACATTCCCAAGTATTAAAATATATGGTGATGAGATGTGTCAACATGATCCCATATTTTAATTGGAGAATATTTAATCTTAAGTAGTTTTCAATGAGTAGAAATTACTTTTCCAAAATAAAATAAATAAGAATAGGTCTTTATTTCATGTGATGATGCTAGATCATCTAGTGTGAACCTTGTGTGGTAAATAGAGGTAGTTAAGTATTGTTTGGTGATTGTGCACCTCATATTTATTTATAGACGCTAGTACCGACCAAGGCTACGAGGAGGAGGAGTACTACGAAGAAGAAGAAAACTTCAACCACTGCACCAATCAAGGCAACCTAACACTTGCAAGTTTCTTTACCGTGCAAGCTAGAACTTAGCAAGCTATTCTATGCAAGCTAAGCTAAACCATGCAAGCCATCCTTGCAAGCCTAACCCTACCAGTTAACCTATGCAAGATGCATTAGGAATACTTTGATTATGCAACCTTGATTATACCAAATCTCAGTTCTACTTCTAAGCTTTATTCTTTTATTTCTTTATCAAAGTTCTTTATTAATTTTACTTAGTGACTTGTGAGTTTTTGAAATATATTATAGGTACCATAAAGATCATAAAACTTGGCCTAAGTTAGTTAGAACTAGATGTCATACTGAGCATGAGATCTAGATTGGGATAGTCACACTTGATTAGCACCCTTCATTAGTGAATACCCTCAATTTTAGTGGCTAGTGCTAAGCATAAAAGTTGATCACTTTAGATGGGAATACTTGGTGAAAATGATTATGAAAACCTTGGAATGATGAGTCATTCTAATGAAATGTTTTGACATGTGTTATGAACACCAGATGATTTGATGATGAAAATATTGAGGCATGAGCCTTAGACCTTTTTATAAAATTGATGGTTGGGTTTGGATGCGATACCATTCCAATTTTACCGTACAACCACAATACCCGAATTTGGTTAGGGCTTGACTGGAAGTTTATATATCTTATTATGAGTTCCCTTACGAAAGAGGTTTGAGCTGAGGCTACCTCGTGATGATTGTCCACCTGTCCAGTTCCCAAGATGACAGATGGTCATGGTTGGGAGGCCAAAATCATAGGGGAGGTGCCTATACTATGGTGTGTAATTGAAAGGTTAGGATTGATTATCTGCATACTAAGTATGGTGATTCAGGATTGTTCCTGACGGATGTATCGAATGTTGTGGTGAAAGTGTACCACCTCTGCAGAGTGTCAAACTATTCGAATAGCCGCGTCCACGGTTATGGAAAGTTGGAGTGGCCATACTGTTCCGTCGTCAGATGTTTTCAAAATGACTTATGAAATGAACCATGACTTTGACTTAACCACAACAGGATTGTAAACAAGAAAATTAAGTTCCCACTTAGGTGTTGTAAAACATTAAATTAGTTTTATTTACTTCTAGACTCAGTTAGAGATAAACCTGTCTTTTTGCAAATAAACCTAGAGCTTAGGAGTCCTACTCGAACTACCTTACTTGTTAGTATTAGTTTGTGAGTACTTAAAGAGTACTCATGGCTTTGTCCCTGGCTATTCCTATGGCCAGACTATGAGGAGGACTACCAGGATGATGGACATCAGGAAGTCTATGACAACTAGGATCATCTCACATCGTCAACATTGCCTGTGACCCTGAAGATGGAGCTTCGACCATGCTATGCTTATTATTATTCCGCTGTGTTGATTGTATTAAGACTGGATCACGAGATACTTTATTTGTAAGACCTTTATTATGGTTTGTAATGGATGATGAATTATGGTACCAATCTGTTATGTCTCGCAAAAATGGTTATCCTGGGATTGCGATGTTTGGCATAACAGGCATCTGGGATTAAAAATCTGGGTGTTGACAAGTTGGTATCACAACCATCCTGACCATAGGAGACCCTATTTAGAATGGACGCTTGAATCAAAAACTTAGTTTCAAAACAAAAGAAGTGAGTATTTATGAAAACCTATTCTTATTCTTATCATTGAGATTCTTTCCAGAAAATTCATGTTCCTCAAAAATTCTTACAATCATGCATAAAATTTGACACACTTGATCACCTCACTAACTTACTCATCCTACATTCTTATAGATGGAAGTGAAGTATAGAAAGTTCTTCGGAGCATAGCTCAATGATCAGCAAGGAGGAGAACTACAATGGCTGATAGTTGCAAATCTTAGAGGCAAGATGGAGGCACCCACCTCAAAGGGGATCCAATTCAGCTTGAGGGAGAACAACTAGCTAGACGGACTCGCCAGGGCTATGCAGGAAGCTCTCGCCCGTCTATGTGGGCAAAGCATCAACCAAATCAAGGGAACTCGCTTTGAGTACTACGCAAGGCGTGATGCTATGGGACAACCATTGGAGGTGCCACACCATCCGGAGCTAAAGCATTAGGTGGATCATCTCATCTTCATGATGTATGATAGGCAGAAGGAGTTGGACAACGCCCGTTCCTACGCGAACCATAACTATGCCATTGCAGTCAAGAAGGACTAGACCCTTGCCATCCTTGCGAAGGAGCGCAATTCACTTTGCCGTCTACGTGACAAGAAGGATCACATCATTTCTCACCTTCATCACAAAGTGTCAGACTTGGAGGACACCATCCATGAGCAGGACATGCATCTTGAGGAGAGGGAGAATGCAGGGGAAGATATCCGTAGAGATCCCTACTCCTACCTCAGTGATGATGATGACTACCTAGAGGACCAAGCCATGGACTTACACACTGATGATGATGATTCCGCCTTCATTGATGATGAAGAAGCCACCGATTCTGATAAGTAGTAGCACTTGAGCACTATCGTAGGTGTGAGTTGTATCTGGTCCCACTATATCGTAGTTTCACAGAATGGTTCTTAAAACCATTTGTTACCTTAGTGTGGTGTGTGTTTGTATTGGGTGCTATGAATGAATGAAAAGCATGTTGCTAGTTGGCAAAACCAGAGTCAAACTCAAAGTTTAAAAGATTTTCAAAAACAAATCCATGAACCTTAGAAATTTCCCTCTTGTCTCACTATCTATCTCAATATTCAGATGCCTCGCGGAGGAAGCAATTCATCTCAGGATCCAATGCTGAAAATCCTACAAATGTTGGTTGCTGACCGTGAAGCTGGAAGATCTGAACGTCAAGCTAACATAGCCACCCTTCAATAGATAGCTCAGATGGCCAATAATAATCAAGGCCATGGAAACCAGGATAACCATGGATCCAAGCTCAAGAACTTTCAAAACACCAATCCCCCATATTTAGTAAGTCTTTAGGATGATGGCTACACATTAAACAGTCATATCCTGTCCCAAGGGTATAGTGTCTTCTTCTAAGCATGTTTCTTGTATTCAGCCGGTCTGAAAGAATAAGCCATCCAAAAAACTTCACTTTTACAGTACATTTTGACTTCCATAGCCATTTGAAAGCTATGTGTGGGTTCAGGTTTCTTAAATTATACTGATAATATCAGCTGGACATGAAATCTTTGGTTCCCCAAGCATAACTCCAAGTGTCTTTTAGATGTTCACTGAGTTGTATTCCTCTGCAACTTTTTGAATTGTTCTTAATTTAGCTAGATATTCAGGTGATAGAGGAAGATAAAAAAGTGGTGCCAAACTATCTGAGGCTAAAAATTCTTGGGCAGAGATATCTTCATTCTTCACATATGAGTAGATAATTATGTAACTCTTCTTATATAGTGTCAGACTATTGATCTTTCCAAAATAATGTAGAGGCACCATTACCAATTGTACTCTTAGCCACTCCTATAAATAGTGAGAGATTTTAATGACATCTCTCCACCAGAAAGAGCCACAGGGCCCAATAGCATGTGGGACAGTATTAGTGTAATGAGCATTCCAAACCAGAGAAACCCAAGGGGTGTCATCCTTGTTGTAAAATTTATGAATGTATTTTAACAACAATACTTCATTTTGTATTTTGAGATTAAGTATACCAATACCACCTTTATTCTTTGGTCTACAGATCATGTCCCAAGCAGCAAGAGAGTTGAATTTTTCACCTTCTTCAGTCTTTTTATTCCATAAGCTGTGTCTCTGGATTTTCTCTATGTGTCCCACAATCTTATCTGGTAATTTAATTGCACACATTGTGAAAGTAGCAATTGAGGCAAGTAAGGAGTTAATCACAGTCACTCTCCCACTATAAGACATCATCATAAATGATGCAGATACCTTTCTCACAACTCTGTCAATCAGTGGCATTAGGTCATACACTGTGTGTTTAGTGGTGCCAAGAGGGAGCCCTAAGTAAGTGAATGGCATTGTAGAAATGGAACAACACAACATATCTGCAATTTACTTAGTGATATTTTCTGACAGATTTATTGGGATGAGGTGAGATTTTTGAAAGTTGATCTGCAATCTAGTAGAAATAGCATATTTCTGAAGAATCCCTTTCATCACTTGAACTTGATCTTTATCAGTTTGCACTAGTAAGATTCAACCAACAAAATTGAAGCATGTTATGATAGTCCAAATACCTAGTTCAACCACCAAAGCTAGAAATTTTTTCAAGGCCGTACCTATCAGAATCCATGGAATAGATTTTTATGCTAATCTAATAGTACTTGGAACCAAAGGTTTGGAAGTAGTACTAGGAATGGATTGGATGTTGAAACATAAAGGATTAATCGACTGTACCAATAAAGCCATAACCATGAATAGTACCATTGGAGTATCAGCGGAGCATGTATCCAAGACCTTGCCCCGTAAATTCAAGTGAAGAGTCTAGCCCAACCAACCATTGACCAAGTCAGAGTAGTCTATGAATACCCCGACGTATTCCCAGATGCATTGCCCGGTATGCCGCCAGATCGGGATATCGAGTTTATCATTGAACTAATCCCTAGAACTGGACCCATAGCTCAGAGACCCTATAGTATGAACCCATCTGAATTAGCGAAGCTAAAGAAGCAACTGGATGCTATGCTAGATATAGGGCTGATTCAACCAAGTGCGTTGCCATGGAGATCACCTTTTTTTGTGGATAAGTAACCGTTTGTGCACGGATTATGAGAAGCTGAATGATGTCACCATTAAGAACAAGTACCCACTGCCGAAGATAGAAGATCTGTTTGACCAGTTAACCGGTGCCAAAGTGTTTTCTAAGATTGATCTTAGAACTGGTTATCATCAACTCAAGATTCACGCAGAGGATATTCCAAAGACTGCCTTCACCACCCGATATGGATTGATGAGTACACTGTCATGTCTTTTGGATTGACCAATGCCCCCACTTATTTCATGAATCTCATGAATAAGATTTATATGAACTTCCTGGATTAGTTTGTCGTTGTTTTCATCGATGACATTCTGATCTATTCCAAATCAGAAGAAGAACACGTGCTACACCTGAGGACCATCCTTGAAACCCTTAGAGAGCATCAGTTGTATGCCAAGTTTAGCAAATGTGAGTTCTGGTTAAAGGAAGTAGGATTCCTCGGACATATCGTGTCGGCAGGAGGAATTGCTGTCGACCCTGCCAAGGTTAAGGATGTTGAAGAATGGCAAGCCCCAACCACCCAAACCCAAGTTCATGCATTTCTCGGATTAGCGGGATATTACCGCAAGTTCGTAGAAGGATTCTCGAGCATCGCAAGACCCATGACCCAGTTTTTGAAGAAAGATAAGAAGTTTGAATGGACGGACAAATGTGAAGCAAGTTTTCAAGAGCTCAAGAGGAGATTGATTTCAGCCCCAATCTTGATTATGCCGGATATCTCGAAGCCTTTTGATGTGTATTGTGATGCATCCAAGGTTGGTCTTGGATGTGTGTTAATGCCAAAAGTCAAAGTCATATCCTATGTATCCGGACAACTGAAGCAACATGAGCAGAATTACCCTACCCATGACCTTGAACTAGCAGCCGCAGTTTTAGCCTTGAAGACATGGCGGCATTACCTCATGGGTAACCGCTGTGAGATTTCTTCAGATCACAAGAGTCTGAAGTATATTTTCACCCATAAGGAGCTAAATATGAGTCAAAGGAGATGGATAGTATTAATCAAGGACTATGACCTTGACATTCACTATCACCCCGGCAAGGCCAATGTAGTAGCAAATGCTCTTAGCAGATTGCCATGTCAATTGAACACCATGATTCTGAAAGAGCAACCAAGTTTGCATAAGGAGTTGGAAGATTTCAAAATGGAGCTAGTTAGTGAAGGATTTTTGGCTAGCATAGAACTTCAACCCACCTTGATAGATCAGATCAAGGAGGCACAAAAAGGAAATGCTGGTATCGATGGAATCAAACATCGTATCTTTACAGGGAAGGTACCCAGATTCACCAAAGATGAAGAAGGAGTTTTGTGGTACAAATGACGTATCTGTGTACCAGCAGATTCCGAGTTGAAGAAAGCAATTTTGCAAGAAGCCCATGATACTCTTTATTCGATCCACCCTGGAGGAACAAAGATGTATCAGGATTTGAAGGAGCAATTTTGGTGGCACAAGATGAAGATAGAACTCGGAAGCTACATAGCCAAGTGTGATATCTGTCAGAGAGTCAAAGCGGGACATCAGAGACCCGCAGGACTTTTGCAACCTTTGCAGATTCTAGAATGGAAATGGGATTAAGTTGGAATGGATTTTATCACCGGTTTGCCTACATCTATTTGGGTCATAGTGGATAGACTGTCCAAAGTAGCCCATTTCTTACCTGTCAAGACCACTTATCAGAGCTCCAAGCTAGCAGAGTTGTGCATTTTTAGGATAGTCAGTTTGTATGGAATCCCCAAGAACATTGTGTCGGATCAAGGAACCCAGTTTACCTCGAGATTTTGGAAGAAAGTCCAAGAAGGATTAGGAACCAGACTGGATTTCAGCACATCTTATCACCCACAGACTGATGGACAAACTGCGGTGACCCAGCATACCACTGCATGTGTAGTACACTATAGTTGTTGACATGACATCCACAAAACACCGTTTCGTAAATATCACATCCCTCAGAGTGGTACAACAGAAACATTGCGGGTCCATATTACAAACATAGACACGTTATTATTATTACAATACCGGAAGTTCAAGACTTCCAAAAGATTCAACTTACAAACCCAAAATACAAGTGTTTCAGCGGAAGTTTCAAATTTAAAACTTAAAATCCAAATTGAGCTTAGCAACTTATTGCTATATATTGTTCATGATGCTTTGCTCAAGTGGTTACTAGAACTATAGTAATTATTCGGACTCCTGGAACTCTCCTCCGTAGATGATGCCGTAGTCCTCCCCTTCTATGGATCCATACAAGTTGGGCTCTTCATAGAAGACCTCCTCTTGAGTCTCGGATGCATATATTGGAGTATCTTCGGGATTATCAGAGTCTAAGCAAGGATTCAAAGGAAAGTATGAGTAACAGTGTTATTAAGCAAATTCATTATATGCAAGGTAGGAAGTTTGATGCTCTATCTACCACCTCAGACTATTAGTCGTTGGTACTATGCAATTTTTGTAAATCTTTCTTCAAAGGTTGATTTTATTATGAAAATCTATGACCACCAGCCTTCACAGGTTGACCAGAACTTTAATGGAGTTCCTTTCCTGCCACGTGCATAGATCCTTCCTGGAACAGGGAGTAACAAGTTACAGTTCTTACACTCTGCAGAGGTGCGTTACTTTTCCCATGAGAGATCAACTCCTTGTTGCACAACCCGACGTACTTTCCCGTCCACAATTCCATGATGTGGGGCCCAGTAGTTGGTCCAAGCCAATCACTGTCCTCTCCGCGACCTCATATGTCTGCATGATCCTTCCGGCTAGCTCACCTTCGTTAAGCCCCCTTTCGGGCAGGCTAAAACCCTGATGAGTTCCAGAAGACTCTATGACCTAGTGATGCCCGGATTAGTACCATTTACATGGACTATCTCCCTAAACACCATTAATAGATAATCTAGACACCAAAAGTGTGGGGCGTAAGGGTTCCCACCCATATGTTGGATCCACACAAGGAATCACAACGTCACTTTAAGGTCGTCTTGCCTCCATACAAGAGGAAAAGGATACAGCTGACTTCTCCGTCCCATTCCAAATCTCATGGTTAACGCGTAATATACAGCGCTAGAATCACTGATGTCATGGTTTATTAATTCCTAAATTATTCATCATTAGTGAAAATAGAACTCTAAGTTCTATTGCTCCATCATATCATCACTTAGGATGATATCTAAGATTTACTATCTTAAGAAGATATTGTTTTCTTTTTATATAGTATAGATGATAACACACAATTTGCAAATACTTTGATAAAGACTCTTCAAAGGACATGAGCAAGTGATGAACTTGCCTTGTGATGCCAAGGTAGTGCAGTCTGATGCTTGCGCTGGACCTTGAGCTTCTATGTCTACAAAAACATCATTATTGCCCAATAAGGACAATATTTAAAGAATCAAAATGATTATGCAAAATAATGTAATGCATCATTTAACTTGATATGCATTCTCCCCATTATTATAAAAATTATTTTTTAATAATAAAGGATTTATAAATATTAGTTTTTAATATTTATAATAGAATATTGTATTCTTTTATTTTATTTTCCTTTTATTTGACTTTTATTGATTTAATAATTCTTTTAAGAATTATCACTTAAATATCAAAAGTTGTATTAAATATTTGTTTAGTATTTTCTAAACTACTATAATATTAATATATAATGAAAGTGATTTTATTTATTTTTATCATCTTTCAATAATTTTGTAAAGTTCCATAAGGAATATATAAATGACAAAATTCTTAATAAAATTCATATGTCTAAAATTTTATTTCTTAATTTTTTTTGGATAGTGCGGATTATTGTGAATCCAAAAATATTTTATTTATAATTTTTGGACTTTTATTTTATTTTCTAGAATTTAATTAAGTTTGGGGGCATTTTGGTCTTTTCCTATTTATTAAAACAGATTCTAAATGAATTGGGATGGCCATTTGGGTTTATTGGGACCTTGTGGCCCAGTAGAGCAAGGTCAAAACAACCACCCCGAAGGTTTTTCGGCCCACCCAGCCCAACTCACTCGCTGTCTCCTCTCTCGAGCTCACCCCTCTCCTTCTCCTTCCCCGACCCCGTGGTCACTGGTGTCGCCGCCGACGATTCCCGCCGTCATGGTTCGCCCTGGCCGCCGCCGTGGTGCAGGAAGAGGTTGTCGACACTGCTCTTCCCTCCTGTCCAACTGGATTTGGACAGTGAGCTCTCCTATGAAAGATCGATGTCGTCCCGAACCCTAGGGTTTGGGGTTGGCATTGATCCTAGCGCCTCCGCTACTGTCGTGCGCCATGGTGATGCTTCTCGCCCTAGGCGTGGCTATGGTCGATGCCGTGGCGCTGTATGGGTCACAGCGCCCCCTTTGGGGTGCTCCCCGTGCCGCCATGGTCGTCGACCCTTCTGCTTGCTCTTCTATTCTCCAGCGAGGACCTTTGGTAAGTCATTCCTCTCCCCTCGTGCTCTCTGTACTAGGCCAACCTATGGTAGAGGTTGGTGGTGACCTTCCTAGTTACTGTCCTATCCTGATTAGGGTTCTTGGTTCTGCTTAGGGTTCATACCCTGCTGTGGATTAGATACTGATGAATTGGATCATGTGTTGTTAGTCCCTAAGCCTGCTAACATGATTGTTAGTTGTGGCTTGCTGCTTAAGATGAACTATGGTGGTGCTAGTGGCTTATCAGATGATTCTATGGGTTAATTTTGATGGGGTCAGATGATAAAGTTGCTATAGAAACCATACTTGGGAATCTTGGTGGTTTACTGTTTCACCACTGTCATTACTTGGTTAATGACAGTGAGTGTTGTGTGATGAAATCACTGTATTAACACTTGTTGGCTTAAGAATTCAGATGTAGTTTGAGATCAAATGATTTCAAACAGTGAAGATATACATAGGGATTTTCTTAATTATGATTCCTACGATGACAGTAAAATAATTTGTAATTGGTTGGTTAAATCTGTGAAGATTGAATGCTTAACCTGATTAATGTAGAACTGTTCTTGTGACACCATCTTTGTATGGCACACAAGTCTAGATTCTAATTTCATTGTTTGGGTTGGTTCAGGCTTAAGATGAGTTTGGCATTAAAGATAAATAGAAATTTTCCTTTCTTAAATCCCTAAGACCAATGATGTTGGTCTGAGGTTTAAGGATTAATCTTTATATTAGTTGATTCATATGGATGGTTCTGGTGGTGGTACCAGCCACTGTTTCTTGAATCAAAGTTTGGAAAATGATGGTAGGCTTGATCATTTGTATAGATCCATAAGATTAAATTCTAAGGTGCTACTCTTATCCTAGAGATGTGCCTAGAAGTTAAATCTTAGCTATATTCATTCTTGAATTGAAATATAGCTTGATAGCTAAATCAATGATGTTGTTCTGAGATTTAGTTGGATCCTTATACTTTGCTATTTTCTTTTAGAGTTTAGAACCTCAATGATATATTCACCCCACTTGGGTGCTTTCTGAGAGTTTGAATAAGTATCAGATCATACATGTTTGTCTAATCTTAGAAAAATAGATCATGTGATGGTCTATTTACTCACCACTGCCACATGATGACGTGGTTGCTAGTGGTTGGTCTTGTGGTAGCTTGATCTGGTGCTCCCCTGGTATTTCCATCTCCTGTCTTGTCCTAGATCTATCCAATCATCTCCTGATCCTGATGGCTTGACCTTGGTCTTTCTATCCACTGATCTACCCCCTCCTTATGTCACCATCTTGGTGATGTGATCCTGGGCTTTGGTTGGTTTGATCTAGCTTGGCTTGGGCTTGGTTTAGCTGCTAGCTACTGTGCTTGGTGTGTGAGAGCAATGGAATGGTGTGGGGATTGGTTTTCCCATGGCTGTGTTGACAGTTTTGTTTGGTTGTGCCGCTGCTGTGGTGTTAACAGCACACACCGTGCAATTTGGTGTGTGTGCTGCTTGTGTGCCTGCTGCACAGATATGGATATGTTCAGAATTTGAAAGTTACTTTCATCTGGTTACTTCTACTTAGCTGGTGAAACTTGCCCCTCCTTGCTGTTATTTGACTTATGGCTTAAAATTATGAAAGATACATTCTTTCATATTGGTGAAACTTGCCCCTTTTTATAAGATTACTCAATGATGAACCTTGATCAGTGCACTTCACTGACAAGTCTGAGAGTAATATAGTTTTAACCTTAACTTTCTTTATTTTTGTTTGTGTTTGTTTTGTAGGTACGAGACTTGGTAATTCAAGATTTTAGTTTAGGTTTTCTTCTTTATTTGTAGAATAGTCATACGTAATATTCTTTATTCTTTTGTAATTTTAGTTCTACCCTTTGGTAATCTTTATTTTATTATTTTGTAATAAAGATTGTACTATTATCAATAAAGAAATATTATTCTTTATTTATTTACCATTGTAAAAATTGTGGATGATTTACATAAGTTACCTTTTTTGTAACTTATTTATTGAATGAAAATATGAAATGGATATTCTTATTCTTAATTACTTTTTTATATAAATTTTGAGTTATTATTGGTTAACTCTTAATTAAATCACATACTCAAACATCATTCAGAAATCCTTTTGAATTATAATTCAAACACTCAAGTTTTAAATTCAAATTTCATTTCCCAAAACACATAAGTACACAAAGCATCCCTTCAAGACTATACCTAAGCTCAAAGCATGAAAGAAACCTTGATCACTTTAGGTTTTTATTTGGCGAAAAATTTACCCACATTTTCACAGATGAATGCATGCAACATTTCAAATTTCTAAATCTACCCTTCGTTAGTTCCTAAATGCTGGGATGTTACACAAACGGAGCGAGTAAACCAAATACTCGAAGATATGTTGAGATCTTGTGTGTTGGAATATGGATAAAAATGGGAAGACTGTCTGCCTTTCGCATAATTCTCGTACAACAACAGTTACCAAGCCAGTTTACAAATGGCCCCATTTGAGTTTATGTATGGAAGGAAGTGCCATACCCCACTAAATTGGTCGGAAGTAGAAGAGAGTCATATTTTCAGATCCGACATCCTAAGAGAAGCCAAAGATAAAGTTCACAAGATCCATGAGCACCTTAAGACCGCCCAATCCAGACAGAAGAGTTATGCCGACAAGAGACATCGAGATCTAGCCTTCAATATCATAGATTTTGTGTATCTAAAAGTATCACCCTTGAAAGGAATGCAACGTTGCCAACACAAAGGAAAGTTAGCCCCCAGATATATTGGACCCTTCAAGATTTTGAATCGCCGAGGAGAAGTATCATATCAACTGGAACTGCCGGAGGAGATGTCAGCCGTGCATGATGTGTTCCATATCTCGTTACATCGCAAATGCCTAGAAGTCCCGGAGAAGACCGAAGTTTTCAAGAATATTTATCACAGAACCATAGAGCTCAACCAGGACCTAACTTATCGTGAAGTACCCATTCGTATTTTGGAAGAAGCCTTCAGAACCACCAGAACCCGGAGTATCAAGTTTCTCAAGATCCAGTGGAGTAACCATACAGAAGAAGAACTACTTGGGAGCGAGAAGATCACATTAGGACCGAGTTTCTAGATCTCTTTA
Organism: Avena sativa; assembly: GCA_916181665.1. Taxonomy (NCBI): domain Eukaryota; kingdom Viridiplantae; phylum Streptophyta; class Magnoliopsida; order Poales; family Poaceae; genus Avena; species Avena sativa. The sequence goes on from OV702281.1 coordinate 117,113,471, forward strand.
GTTCCTAGTTTCTTTTTCTTAAATCTCGGGACGAGATTTTGTTTAAGGAGGGAGGTTTGTAACATCCCAAAAATATTAAACAAGATTATCAAGTCTGCTTGTAGTTCTATCTCTTGATGTGTGATTGCATCATCCAGAACTTTCAAACATTTACGAAGTTGTGACACATGGAAAACATTATGCACTTGAGCCAATCTTAATGGTAACTCTAGAGCATAAGCTATAGTTCAGTTCTAACTTAATATCTTGAATGGTCCGATGTATCTTGGACTCAATTTTCCTTTAACTCCGAACCTTTTCACCCCTTTCATTGGGCTTACTTTCAAGTATACCATGTCTCCTACTTCTGGATGCCAAGATCTTCGACTTTGATCAGCATAACTTTTTTGCCTACTCTGGGCTATTTTTAGTCTATCCCTGATCTTATCAATGATATCTTGTCTTTCCTTGATATAGTCTGGCACAAATTCTTTGCTGCTTCCAGGATCATACCAACATATTGGTGATCTACACTTCCTTCCATACAGAACTTGGTATGGAGCTGCCTTCAGACTACTCTGATAGCTATTATTGTAGGAAAATTCTGCCAATGGTAGATGATCTTCCCATGTACCTCCAAAATCTAATGCACAAGCTCTTAACATGTCTTCTAGTATTTGATTTGTCCTTTCTGTTTGACCTCCTATCTCAGGATGATAGGTTGTATTGAAATCTAACTTTGAACCAAGTGCTTCATGCAATTGCTTCCAAAATGCTGAAGTAAACACTGATCCCCTATCAGTTACGATCTTTTTGGGTACTCCATGCTTACTTACTATCTCTTTGACGTAAACTTCTACTAACTTATCGGCATTATCTTTCTAATTTACCGGAATAAAATGTGCACTTTTAGTGAGTGTGTCCACAATTACCCATATCATATCCTTCCGTTTAGGTGTCATGGGCAATCCTGTGATGAAGTCCATACCTATTTCTTCCCACTTCCATTCGGGAATTTCCAAATATTGTAATGGTCCTGCTGGACTTTGATGTTCAGCCTTCACCCTTTGGCAAGTATGGCATTCTGATACATATCTAGCAATGTCCCTTTTCATGTTATTCCACCGGAATAGTTCTTTCAAATCCATATACATCTTGGTACTTCCTAGATGTATATAATATGGTGTTTCATGTGCTTCATTGAGTATGACGTCTCTAATCTCAGTCACATCTGGAACACATAGACGGTCTTGAAACCATAAAGACTCATAATCTCCAGGGCGAAAAACTGATTTTGCCCTTGAGATATCCTCCGAATTTCCTCAGCAATAAAAGGATCTTCTGCTTGATGTCTAAAAATTTCTTTCTTAAGATCACTGTTCTGCTCTGCAACTACCTGCATAGTAGCTAATCCTCCAAGAACCTCTGTTCTAATGAATTTAAGCTCTAACCTTTCCAAGTCTATTTGTAACTCTTTTGGTAGCTCCCGATTGCTAGGATGAATATCTTCACTCTTTTTGCTTAAAGCATCAACTACAACATTTGCTTTCCCTCGAGTATAGTTGATCATTAAATCATAATCTTTGATTAGTTGTAACCAACGCTTCTGTCTCATATTCAATTTCTTTTGAGTGAAGAAATATTTGAGACTTTTATGGTTAGTGTATAACTCACATCTAGCTCCATATAGAAAATGCCTCCATCCTTTTAGTGCAAAAACTACTGCTGCTAGCTCTAAATCATGAGTTGGATAGTTGAATTCATGTGGTTTCAATTGTCTTGAACCATAAGCAATCACTTTCCAATCTTGCATTAACACACAACCTAGACCTTCTTTAGATGCATCACAATATACTGTGAAGTCTTTTCCTGTTTCTGGAACTGCTAAAATTGGAGCTGTGGTTAACCTGGTCTTCAATTCCTGAAAACTTGCTTCACACTTTTCATCCCAATTGAATGGTGTATTCTTTCTTAGCAATTTGGTCATTGGTCCAGCTATTTTGGACAAACCTTCAATGAACCTCCGGTAATAACCAGCCATTCCGAAGAAACCTCGAATTTTTTTACATTGGTAGGTGCAGTCCACTCTAATACTGACTGAACTTTAGATGGATTAACAGCAATTCCATCTTTACTGATCACATGGCCAAGGAATTCTACCTCATCTAGCCAAAATTCACACTTATTGAACTTAGCATAAATTTTATGTTCTCTTAGTGTCTGCAATGCTATTCTCAAATGATTAGTATGTTCTTCCTTATCCTTGGAATATATATGAATATCATCAATAAAAACTATGACGAATTTATCCAGATATGGCATGAAGATTTTGTTCATCAAATTCATGAATATTGCAGGTGCATTGGTCAAACCAAATGGTACTACCAGATACTCATGGTGTCCATATCTTGAGACAAATGCTGTTTTTGGAACATCTTCCGGTTTGATTTTTATTTGATGGTATCCAGATCTTAGGTCGATCTTTGAAAATACTCCCGCTCCTTTCACTTTATCAAACAAATCTTGGATCCTTGGTAAAGGATACTTATTCTTGATAGTGACGTTGTGCAGATTTCTATAATCTCCACACATCCTTCTTCCACCATCTCTCTTGTCCACAAAGATTACTGGTGTTCCCCATGGAGATACACTTTCCTGAATAAATCCTTTTCTGGCTAACTCATCAATTTGCTATTTGAGTTCTTTTAACTCTTTGTAACATCCCAAAAATATCAAACTTAGATCATCAAAACACTAATCCTAAAGTTTAGGGTTAACAAAAACTTTTCTAAATCAATTCATGAATGCATGTATATGTGTATGCATGGATTTTGAATTTCTTTAAAAACCACCTTGTTTGTGTGACCCATTGCTTGTAAAATGTTTCTTAGGTGAAAATAACATCATCTAAAACATTCCCCACACTTTTCCTAAAGACAAGTAAGTCAAAACAAATATATTGAGTGAATGGTCATTTTGACCAATTTAACTCCCATGCCTACTTTGGCTGTCTCAAACTTTCAAAACCTAACAGAAACTTTTCTGGATCTTTGCACCCCTTGAATGTACTCAACAAAGTATCAAGGCCCACTTTGTGATCATCCAGAAACTTTCAAATGCATAGTTTAAATGACAACTCAAAATTGAATCTTCTTCATATGGGAAGATCCCACTTTTTCAAAAACCACTCAAACAAGCTCAACTTTCAAAACCCAAGCATCTGCAGACTCACCAGAACCAATCTAGAAAACCCACCAAAAATAATTTAAAAATTCAAAACTTGATTTCATGCGGCCATTTCATCAAACAGGTTGCAGACACAAATCAAACAAAACCACAAACACTATAGTGTGCAGTGTTTTGAGCCTAACTTGTTCCCTAGTTAGCTCTCACACAATCCAGTAGATCATCTAGAGAGGTTAGACCAACACTAGCACCCCTGTGAGCTTGCTATTGCCATTAATGGTGAACAGCCGAGCAACCCCATGTCACCCCAATGTGGACAGCAAGCTAGGAGCAACAGCAAGCCTAGCCAGCATGTCTGGGAGGCAGCCCACCGTCCACCGCCACTGCCTGTCCCAGCCACGAGCGTTGCCAAGCCCTGGACCACGCGCACAAGGCACGCCCAGACCATGCCGAGCGTGCGCCAGAGCGCCACCCTCGACCATCACCCACAGACCGCGCGCCGCCCCCACCGCGCGCACACACGATCACCACTGATCTAGGAGACCGCCAGACATCCCCGTTTACCGCCCCGCGCCATACAGCCACCGCCCACCGTCGAAGACACTGCCTCTGCCGCGCAGAGCACCGCCCGTTCCAGACCAAACCACACCGCCCCATGCCTCGCGACCATGTCGTTGAGCATCGCCAGGAGACACAGCACCGTCCCCTACCCTTGCCCATGCCATTAGCTGCCTGTAACGTCGCCTCCGACGAGCTCACCTTGCGCCCCGACGGTCCCCTCGCTCGACTATAAATAGAGTCCACCCCCGCACGATTTCTTCACACCATCTCACTCCCCTCTCCCCACTGATCGTGCCACACCATTCTCAGAGCAAGGCGAGCACCACCTCGCCGGAATTTCACTGGAGCCTGCCGCTGCCGGAGAAGAAAGGAGCCAGCGATTGGAGCCGCCCCAGGAGAAGCCACCGGTACCAGGAGGTTCGCCGTCGTCGACTTCGTCGTTCGCCCGACTCGCCGACCCTCGCCAGTACCCCGGTGAGCCCCCAGCACCCCTCACTGGCCGCGCTAGGTTTCGTTCTCGCCGGAGCTGTCTCGCGTCGACGATGACCCTCAGCCGTTGGATTAGAACTAGATCGAACGAACCACGTTGCCCCATACCGCTTCGCCCAGCCCTGTGTCACTGACGAGTGGGGACACCCACTTAAGCATCCCGCGGGAGCACTGCGCTTAGCAGGCCGGCCCGTTAGAATTTCCCGCGCAGCCCAGCAATTCAAATTAAACCTTTTCTTTTTAATTTCAAACCCACTTCTATACCCAACTTCAAAAATCAACCCAGATCGATTCGGTGCACCAAATTAGATGAAACCAATTTTGTTGGAAAGGTCTGTGAATGCTTAATCCAAGCCTATTGGATTCAAGTCATTTGGATCTGTAGATCACCTATAGCAAAAATAACAAGGCAGAAGCTTTTCTGCATTCAAACATTTTTCAAATTTAAACCATAAAATCTTTTGAGTTGATTCCAACTCTCAAAAATCACATTCAACCATACCTTTCAGAATATATAAAAATATATATAGGTTACTTGCAAAATTTTTGTTCAAGCAATAAAAGAATGCTTCATAAGCATTTCTAGCCACTTTAGTTAATTAAAATAAAAGGGTAAAACCTTATTAAATTGTGACACCACTTTAAATCACTTTCCCATGGACTACAATATGTGGTGATGACATGTGTCAACATGATCCCATGTTTAGTTTGGAGAATATTAAATCTTGAGTAGTTCTTCAATGAGTAGAAATTACTTTTCTAAAATAAAAAGACTTAAACCAATCCTTAACCTTGTAATGTTAGAGATGATGCTAGATCATCTATAGGACCCTGTGTGATGATTGTAAGTAGTTAAGTATGGTTTGGTGATTGTGTACATCGTATTTATTCGTAGACGCTAGTACCGACCAAGGATACGAGGAGGAAGGAGGATACTACGAAGAGGAAGCCGAGGAGAACTTCAACCACTGCTCTGCACAAGGCAAGCTAACACTTGCAAGATACTATACCTATGCAAGCTTATATTGACATTGATTGCAAGCCTTACTAATCAAGTTGACCTATGCAAGCCTAATACTACTAGTGATCGTGCAAGCTAACACTTGCAAGATACCCTATTGTTGCCGCAAACCCATGCTTGTGATATGATTACTATATGCCTTAAGCGTATGTGACCATACCCACTTGCTAAACCAATCCTAGTTTTATGGCAAGCTTCTTACTTTATTTCTTTATCAAAGCTTACTTGGAGGCTACCTAAGAGTTTGGTAGATACTAGACAGTTGTGCTGAAGGTTGCATAAAGAGCATAAAATTTGGCCTAAGCGAGAAACCTTGATATCAGCCTAGGATATAAGGTTGGACTTCGTTGAAACTCCACTCGTTACCACCCCCCATTAGTACTACCCCACTTGTAGATGCTAGTGCTAAGCATAAAACTTGATCAACTTTAGATGGGAATACTTGGTGGAAAAATGGTTACGAAAACCTTGGAATGATGGATCATTCTATTGAAATGTTTTGGACATGTGTTTCCAAACACTTGATGATTCTGGTGATAAAAATGTTGAGGCATGAGCCTTAGCCCTTTATAAAACTGATGGTTGTCTGGATGCGATACCATTCCAATTTTATCGTACAACCACAATACCCGAATATTGGGTAGGGCTTGACTGGAAACTTATATACCTTAGTATTAGTTCCCTCACGGCCAAGGTCTGAGCTGAGGCTACCTTGTGAAGATTGTCCACCTGTGCAGTACCCAAGATGATAGTGGTCATGGTTGGGAGGCCAAACTCACAGGAGAGGTGCTTATACTAGGGAGTGTAATTGAAAGGTTAGGATTGATTATCCGCATACTGAGTATGGTGAATTCAGGATTTGTTCCTGACGGATGTATCGAATGTTGTGGTGAAAGTGTACAATCTCTGCAGAGTGTCAAACTATTCGAATAGCCGCGTCTGCGGTTATGGACAGTTGGAGTGGCCATACTGTTCCCCCGTCAGACTTTTCAAAATGACTTGTGAAACGACTTGAGACTTTGACTTGACCACAACAGAGTTGTGACCGGAAATACAAGATCCCACTTAGGAATTATAGAGTTGTGACCAGCTTTGGAACTTAGTAGAGATAAATCTGGCATTTGCAAAACAACCCTAGAGCCTAGTGTCCTATTATTCAAGAACCCCCTTTACTTGTTAGTATTAGTTTGCGAGTACTTAAAGAGTACTCATGGCTTTGTCCCTGGCTATTCCCATGGCCAGACTATGAAGAGGAGTACCTGGAGGATGGACCCCAGGAAGGTTACGACAACTAGGATCATCTCCCATCGTCAGCATTGCCTGTGACCCCGAAGATGGAGCCTCGCCTACGCTACCGTTATTATTACGTATTCCGCTGCTTGATGTTGTATTAAGGACTGGATCATGAGATCCCTATTTGTGTAAGAACTTATGTATCGTTGTAATGGATGAAGTACTATGGTATCCAATTCTGTTATGTCTCGCAAAAATGGTAATCCTGGGATTGTGATGTATGGCATAACAGGCATCTAGGATTGAAAAATCTGGGTGTTGACACTCTTTGGGTCCCATCTTATATGGTGCTTGAGCTATTGGTGCTGTACCAGGAATTAGGTCAATAATGAACTCTATCTCCCGGTCTGGTGGCATTCCCGGTAGCTCTGCTGGAAAAACATCTTGAAACTCATTTACTATAGGAATATCTTCCATTTTGACCTCTTTCATAGAGTTCAACTGCAGATCCACCACAATGTGACTGTGCTTATCTGCTTGGTAAACTATCGTTGCTCCACTTGGAGTTTTGATTGAGACAGTTTTCTCCTCACAATTTATCTGAGCTCCGTGTTCCATCATCCAATCCATCCCCAGCACTAGTGCAATTCCCTTCAAAGGAATCACATAAAGGTCTACGAAGTATGTACAACCATAGATCGAGATAACCTGATCTTGTTTGTTGTGGCATACAATCACATTTCCCCCTGCCGTAACTACGGTCATAGGGTTTTCTAACGTTGCCCTTCTAATCCCGAACTTATCATAGAATTCTTCAGAAATGAATGAAGTAGTTGCACCAGTATCAAATAGAACTTTGCCTGGATTGGTAAGGATATTGAGCGTACCTATCACATGCTCCGAATTATCCACCTCCTCAAGGGTTGCACAGTTTAGCTTCCCGGTAGGTCTGTTCCTCTTGCCATTGTTGTTCTGGCCATTATTTGCTCCTTTATTGGGCTGTGCATTTCCTCCACTGGCTTTCCTTCCATCTCGAGCCGGCAAACCACCTTGTGGTTTGCTTGGACAATTGGGCTTGATGTGACCTCTCTGACCACAAGCGTGACATACAATTACTGGTTTCGGGCAATCCCTGCTCATATGCCCTGGGAGTTTGCAATTGTGGCATATAATATTCTTTGCATTTGGATTTGCACTCCGATTGGAATTGTTGTTTTTATAGGGATTATTCCTTGGTTTGAATTCCAGATTGGGTTTGGTCTTGCTTGACTGAATTCTCTTGGTTTCCTTCTTGGCTCTCTTCCTTCTATCCTCTTGGACATTCTTGTAGTCATCTTAAAAGGTAATAGCTGCATCTAACAACTACTGATAAGTTTGCTTATTAGCCAACCTCAACTGCATCCTCACAAATGGATTTAATCCACGCAGGAAACGCTTCTTCCTCTTTTCCTCCGAGTTAACCTCTTCCTTAGCATAACGAGATAGTTGACTAAACTCCCGGATATACTTCATAACACTAGTATATCCCTATTGCAGCTCTTCAAATTCTCTTCGCTTCAACTCCATAACACTCTCCAGAACATGATATTCACGGAATCTCTGTTTAAACTCTTCCCAGGTATACTCCCTTCCTGGTTGTTGCATGGCCAACTGAATTTCCCACCAAGATGCTGTAGGTCCTGTTAGAAGATGGGTTGCATACCTCAATTTCTCCTCCTCATTGCAACCTACAGTTTTCAGCTTCCTTTCTGTATCTGCTAGCCAATCTTCTGCATCCATTGGTTCAGGAGCTGATGCAAAAGGTAACAGCCTTGCATTCTGGAAGTCAGAAAGACTTACTCCTCCACCTTCAGGTGCCCTCTGATTTGCTCGTCCCAGCAATTCCTCCATGAACTTGTTTTGGGTCTCTTGCATCATTTGCATGCACTGTATAAAGTTCTGCTCCATTAACGGCCTCATTGGTGGTGGTGGTGGCAATGCTCCCTGATTTGCTGCATCTGCATCGGCCTTCTCCTTGGCCTCTCGCTCCATCCGCTGCTGCTCAGTTTCGATTTCTACACCCGTATCCATGACCCTCTAGTCCTGCAACATAAAGCGAATACTCATAATTACATCATGCACGTGTGTTCTGAGCTCGACTTTACGCACAAAACTAGTCACACAATGAAGATCCAAAGAAAATCCAAATATGCATTTCACATATTATACATAATATCATAATAGTACAAAGTCATTACAACATATACCATATAGGCATAATCACAAAACTACCTTATTCATCTAACTATCTTATTTCTTGGAGTACAATACACGGTTCTAGATACCGCTAACTAGTTGCCTACTTCTAGTAGTAACTACGCTCATCATACATGCCTGATGTCCAACCGTGATGACGTGTCGTTCGTCGCACAGTTTGTGGAACAAATAGCCTTCCAGAAGGAACATACTCAGTATCTGAAGTGTCAGGACTTGAGTCATTACTCAACCTGAGTGCATTGATTCCCTCCAACTCAGCTGAAAAGTCTTTAGAAATATATTCAACATTATCTCCCGCTTACATCTCCTAAGCTTACTTGAGTTGTCAACAGGATACGCAGATCCTGCTGCCTCCCAGGTGCTCCTTTGGGCAAGATAGTTAAACACTGGATAATGTATATTCCCTGGGTTTTGAGAAGATGTTGATGATTCAAACACTCTCTCCTCAGGATCTTCTTCTTCATCCTGATTATCTATTGACATGGCATTTCTACTACTGTTACTAGGGTTAATTCTTGCACCCATCCATCTAGATTGTCCAACATTTCTGTCAGAACCATCTGTGGACATCTGGTGTTCATGAGATCCTTCATATGATCCCCTTATCCAACCATCAGAATTCTCAGTAGGAAGTTCTGAATCAGAATCATCCTCGGAACCCTGTGGTACTGCATACCTCATATACATAGTAGGATCATTTATAGGTTCAGGTCTTGGTGAATAAGGATATGGTATAAAAGATTCAGGATCTATAGGTATATCCTTAAAGATAGGTTTTGCACTACTACTTGCTTCCTTCTCCAACTAGAATGCTAACTGATTCCTCCTTTCCGGATCAGTTAGATCCTATAACATGTCATTTTTATCTTCGACAATCACTTGATGTGTCTTGTAAAAAGACGCAACGAGTGTTCGGTATCTATCCATAAACTTGGAAGCTAACTTAGGATGCTTCTTAACCAAAGTAAGATGATCCGGTATAGGCTCTGAGTCTATAGAATCATCGGGCATCACAGAAAATGTGCTACCTTCTAACTCCTTAGCTTTATGCTCCCGGATATTAGCTATCGCCTCCACAACAGCAACATGATATGCTGCTAAGTGACTCCTACCTTCACCTATAGGTAGATCATGATATAATCCAAGCTCCTCTAGAAGTTGGATACTCACACGATACTCGGATAACATTCGGCCATCAAGGTAAGTTATAGTATTCACTGGAATTCTAGTTGGACAACTAAAAATCTTTAAAAGTTGACGAAGTTGGTCTGTGAATGATCCTTGATAATCATCAAGAGTCTCCTCTTTCCTTACCAAAGTTTGTTTTGGAATCCTTGGTGCCATAACTTTGTATATTAGAAAAATAGTTTTGATTAGTAACAAATAATATATTGCATCATAACAAAGAATTATCGCACTAAAACATATAACAGAATATTCTCATTTGAATACCCATTATATTACTTTTAGAGAATTCTTTATTGTTTCTACACTTTCCTACAGGTAATACCCTTTACTAGGTTTCCAACCTAAGGTCAAAGCAATTTGCTCTGATACCAACTACGGTGACACAGCATACCACTGCATGTGTAGTACACTATAGTCGTTGACATGACATCCACAGAACACCGTTCCGTAAATATCACATCCCTTAGAGTGGTACAACAGAAACATTGCGGGTCCATATTACAAACATACACACGTTATGTCACATCCTAAGATTTTCCAAATCTTGTAATGTGAAAAAAAATGAATAAAATAAAACTTTGTTGATTTTCAGGGTGAGAAGAAACTTTTTGATTCCAATTGGAAACTTTCAAAACCTATTTTGATCAAGATAAATCCTAAAGGGATTTAAAAAAAATTAAACATTTAATAAAGGAAAATAAAAATATTTAAAATTACTATTTTTGGATCTTTTAATAAAAAGATTTGGTTTTCAAAAGAAAAGATAGATTTATAAATAAGGATTATTTATAAAGCCAAATTAAACCTTGGCCAATATTTTGAAATAAAATGTTTTGCTTTGATTAAAAGAGTAAAGGTTTATTTAAACAAAATAATGAGGATTTATTAATATCCAGTTTTATTTAAAATAAAGGGTTTTCCCATTTTAAATAAACACTAAAACTTATTAATTTATTTTAAATAAGTTTTCCAAGTATTTTATATTCTCAATTAAAACCTACTGAAGTGTTTTTGGTTTATTTTAGATTTCAAAATAAAGGTTTTAATAAAACAAATCCTATTTGATTTAATAACTAAGGTCCATTTTATTTAATGATTAATGGACCCTAAAATAAAATGTTATTTTATTTTAAACAAGTTTTCCAAGTATCTTATATTTTCAAATAAAACCTACTGATTTGGTTTTGAAAATATTTAGATTTCAAATAGAGTTTTTAAATAAATTAAAACCCATTTGATTTATTAACTAGTATCCATTTTATTTAATTATAAATGGACTATAAAATAAAAAATATTATTTTATTTTGGGAATTGGTTTATGTTGTTAAACATAACCAAATTCAATTGCAAAGTGTGGTTAATGTTTGAATTGTTTGAATTGTTGTTTAAATTTCCAAAACAGAAAATATAATTGAAAAAGGAAAAGAGTTCAGAACAAAAAAAACATGCAAAGGACCCAGCCCAACAAAGACCCAGTCCAGCCCACCTATCCCCTCGCCCCTGAAACGTTTTCTTTACCGCAAAAGAAACCCACTAGGTCACTGACTTGTGGACCCCAACTCCCTCTCTCACTCCACTAACGAAATGGCCCCACACCCGAGCCTTCTTCCTCACCCGCGACGACCTGTTCTTCCTCCCCTCGACACCGTTTCTGACTGAATTCCGTGGCTTAAATTCGCCTTAACGCGGCCACCATTACTCGCTTTGATCACGCAAGATTAAACGCTCATGCCTCCTCTCCATTTCCCCTCTGTCACCCCACATTAGCACGCCCCCAGGCCGCCCTGATTCCTCTCCGAACCTCACTGCCACCGACGAACTCTTCCCTCGATTCCGGCCGTGTCCTGCCACCCCTCGACTCCTTGACCACACTCACATACTCCCCAAGCCCTGACGCACCTTTTCGCATCGCCAGCTCACCCGCGCGAGCTCTGCAAGCTCGACAACGTCACCCCGAGCCAGCGCCGCCGTCTGTCTCCAACTGCGGCGACGTCTCCTAGGTAAACCAGACCTCCCCTCTCTTCCCCGTGGACACGATAATGATCGCCATGCTCTTGCGAACCTAACAGTGTCTCCCTTTCGTCCTAGGGTGCCCCCTATCCTTGCCCTCGACGACCTCCAGAGCCGCCCGAGGCCCAGCTCATCTCCGGCGAGCAATTAAGGACAGTCACGTGCGCCCCTTGCCAAGAAGACTCCACGTTGAACTTCGGCGTCACCCTGCGATCACTGTGAGCATCTCCCCACCTTCCTTTTCTTCCTGTATCACCAGCTCCGCCACCATCTGACCGCACCGCCGCTCGCCGTTGACCTTGCGCCGCCAGTTCTTGGCTATTGAATAGGAGCCGTTCGATCCAAATCGAAGTGACGCGATTAGATCACTTAACGTTGAAAGGGTATGCAGCCAGTGCCGTGCGATTCAACTTGATCCAACGGCCTGCATCACTCGATCCACCTGAAACGGTATCTGCGAATAGGAACATGACGCGTGTCACCAGATTGTTTAAAACAGAAATTTGAATCTGATTTAGATGCAGATTTGAAACTCTTGTAACTTTTGATCCACACGTCCAAAAATTAAAAACTTTATATCAATGGAATCAGTGGAACAAGCCCTAGACAACCATGCCATTTTTTTTTAGCAAAAAGCTTCTGTTAAAATGTTTGTTTTTGTAGAAACATTTGTATGCTTGTTTAGGTTATAAAAATTATTCAAAAATGATTTTGGGGATAAAATCTTTGGAAAATGGTGTGATTTGAACCTACTGACCATAGGAATCACTTTGTGGTTTCAAAAATGTATTTGGTGAAGAAAAAGAATGAATCTTTGATTCAAAACCATTTCTAGTCAAATAAAAATATAGTTTATTTAGTAAAAATGGTTTTGGAAGAAAACTTTTGGGAAATGCTTTGTTTTAAACTCTCTAACCCTAAACACCAAGTTGTATGATTTGAATATGTATTTGGTGAACCCTATAGAGTATTGCCATAGTAAAAATATTTCTACACCACATAAAATGATACTTTGTTTTGAAAATGGTTTATAAAGTGAAACCTTTTGCAAATGACTTTGCCACTTTATAAAATGACCCTTAGGTGTCTTCCAATGTTTATGACCCATTAGAAACCACTTTTACAAATAAAACAACCCTTTTGCATGCTTGCATGTGTTGTTTGTTTTATTATTTTTATGTGATGTTTTGCTTGATTGGTAGATTGAAATATTGTTTTCTTGATTGATTTATAGTGACTTGAAGTGTGTGAACATTACAAAGAATCAAGGAGTGAACCTATACTTTACCAAAAAGGCAAGTTATTCTTCATACTTTTGTCCCATTACTTTCACTATGCATTAGTGATTTTGCTAAGTAAAACTTGCATGGAATTTTGCTAAGTATAAACCTTGCTATAGGAAAACCTAGTAGATGAAACCTTAGTAGAAATCTTCCTAAGTCAAGATACCTACTAATATCATGCTTAGCTTAGCTAATAGAAAACAAGGGTGGAATATATATCCATACTATGAAAAATTTCTAAGTCTGAGGACTTGTGTTTTTGTTTAATAAAACAACTAAGTTAATGAATCACCTGGGTGGAATGGTAATTGCTTGGTGGTTTTTGGTTGAGTGGTTCACAAGGCCCATGTCTATGGTTGACCTTGTGTATCTCACTTGTGGATGGCCACCCAGGAACAAAGAGATTTGAGATGTCAAATGTTGAGAAGCTTCAAGTGCAACCACTTGGCATTATGGGCTCTGCCTGGATCATATAGGTTGCAAGAACTTAGCCATATGGACAGTTGGTGGTAGAGTTTGATAGGTTGGAACGCGTCCATTTTGGTCTAAGGGAAGGCTTCTGAAAGATCTTGTCTTGGGAAACCAAGTCTTGTGGGGAAAGTGCACCACCTCTGCAGAGTGTAAAATCTAAGTACTTAGCCATGTCCCTGGTAAAGGACAATTTGAGCATCAAGACATGGAAGCAATCAAGAATCTCATAATTCAAATTTCTAAGTTAAAAACTTGTGGTTTGAACAAGGGTTAAAGGATCTTCAATCTTTGATTGAGAAAATGATTTTGTCAAGCAAAAACTTAGTGTTTTTCAAATGTTAAGGAAAAATCTATTTTGAGCAATGCAAGCCTCAACTCCACTTAGCCAAATGCATGTAGATGATAGACTCCACCATACTACCATAGTATCACTTGCCAATACAATTCAAATGTATTGACCCTTGTGGCTGTAACTTGTTATGTTGCAGGTTTGATTGATTTAGTGAAGTGTGTTGATTAGGATTACAAAGTCTACAACCAACATGTCTGCCTGTGGCACTTTGAAGAGGACGGACCCCATGCTTAAAGATATTCTGCTGCAATGTAATGTAATAGCCAAATGAGCTATGTAAGATGTAATAAAATTTTGTTATTCCTGGTTATAAAGTGTATTATGACCTTTGTTTCTTGATATTACATCTTAACTGTGGATGCTAGCTATTGATCCAGGGACTAGCATTGTAAACACAGGGGACTCTACCTTATTAAAGGTTGGGACCCTTACAGATGGTATCAGACCATTGTGTTGCCTGTAGGATTGTAAACCTAGGATTGGACAAAAACCCTTAGAAAAATAGAAGCTGTATATGTTCCAAAACATATTTACAAACAATCTTGTAAACTCTTTCCTCAACCATTTTGGTTTCAACTCTACATCTCTTCTATTTCAACATGATGGAAAAACCTACCCCATGGCCAAAGACTTCACCATGTGCAAAGGACTTCTTCAACTCTAATGACTTCAACTTCATCAACTCTAATGACTTCAACTTCTTTAACTCTAATGGCTTCAACATCTTTAGCATATTCACCAAGGACTTCAACCTTGGATATCACTAAGGACTACAAGTGAGACAAGAAACCTTGCTAAAGATTTGGAGACTAAGGAAACACAACTTAGAAGGAGCCATCAACACCTTGAAGATTTGTGACCAAGACATGAGAAATTTTCTCCAAGGATACAAAGATTTTGTACAAGAAGAATCAACCAAGAAGGATGGAAAGATCACAAGTGAACCATATAGATGGACCACCATATTTAGTTTAAGCCAAACACACCAACTTATGTGGTGTAACAAAAATAATTTTGGTTGCCTAAAAGTATGCTTGAAACTTGTTGTTTGAGTGGAATGATTGTTTGTGATTGCTTGCACATTGCTTGAATGAATTGTGATGTGTGTGATTAGAATTATTCCCTTAGAAATATTTTTGCCTATTCTAATCCAAATCCAACCCAAACAGATGACTACTCCAAGAAACTCCAACATCAAGGTTGATGACAACAACAACAACAACCAAGAAAACAACATGAGAGAACTTATAGCAACCAAAAACCAGTTGAGCCAAGAGACAACTCAGCTTTTAGCCAACAACAATGGACTAGACCCAGCCATTCAAAGGATTTTGAAACTTCAATCCCAGTTGTTGCAAGGATTGGTTACTCAAGTGAACAACATGGGAGAAAACTTTTCCCAAAGAGCTAATGACAACAAGGATGACAAAGATGTTATCTTAGAAGGAACCAAAGCTTGCAATATTTGTGGAAACAAGGATCATGCATCCAAGGAGCATGAAGAACAATGCCCCAAGAAGAGAGAAAGATTTCCTACCTATGAGAAAACATATGAAGAGCATGAACTAGAAGAACTCCTAGCTTTGGAGAGACCCAAAAAGAAGAAGAAGGATATTACTCAAGTGCAATGTTACAATTGCAAAGAGAAGGGACACTATGCCCAGAAAATAAGAAGAACCAAGGAAACAAACAAGATAAATGATACCAAAGGAAAAGAAAGATATTAGCCAAGTGTGGTGCAACAACTGCAAAGAGCTAGGACATTATGCAAGCAACTATCCAGAAAAGATGAAACACAAGATAAACCAGCCTATGAGGGATCTCAGCCTTGTCACATGTTTCAAATGCAAGGAGCTAGGCCACTATGCAAACTTCTGTCCAGGAAAGTTACACCAAGATCCCAAGTGAGACAAGATGTAATCCAGTGGAATTTTTTTTAAGGGTGGTAGTACCCTAGATGTTTTGAGCCAACTTGTAACCCCTAGCCTCCCCAAATCTCGGGACGAGATTTATTTTAAGGGTGGTAGCCTGTCACATCCCAAGATTTTCCAAATCTTGTAATGTGAAAAAAAATGAATAAAATAAAACTTTGTTGATTTTCAGGGTGAGAAGAAACTTTTTGATTCCAATTGGAAACTTTCAAAACCTATTTTGATCAAGATATATCCTAAAGGGATTTAAAAAAAATTAAACATTTAATAAAGGAAAATAAAAATATTTAAAATTACTATTTTTGGATCTTTTAATAAAAAGATTTGGTTTTCAAAAGAAAAGATAGATTTATAAATAAGGATTATTTATAAAGCGAAATTAAACCTTGGCCAATATTTTGAAATAAAATGTTTTGCTTTGATTAAAAGAGTAAATCTTTATTTAAACAAAATAATGAGGATTTATTAATATCCAGTTTTATTTAAAATAAAGGTTTTTCCCATTTTAAATAAACACTAAAACTTATTAATTTATTTTAAATAAGTTTTCCAAGTATTTTATATTCTCAATTAAAACCTACTGAAGTGTTTTTGGTTTATTTTAGATTTCAAAATAAAGGTTTTAATAAAACAAATCCTATTTGATTTAATAACTAAGGTCCATTTTATTTAATGATTAATGGACCCTAAAATAAAATGTTATTTTATTTTAAACAAGTTTTCCAAGTATCTTATATTTTCAAATAAAACCTACTGATTTGGTTTTGAAAATATTTAGATTTCAAATAGAGTTTTTAAATAAATTAAAACCCATTTGATTTATTAACTAGTATCCATTTTATTTAATTATAAATGGACTCTAAAATAAAAAAATATTATTTTATTTTGGGAATTGGTTTATGTTGTTAAACATAACCAAATTCAATTGCAAAGTGTGGTTAATGTTTGAATTGTTTGAATTGTTGTTTAAATTTCCAAAACAGAAAATATAATTGAAAAAGGAAAAGAGTTCAGAACAAAAAAAACATGCAAAGGACCCAGCCCAACAAAGACCCAGTCCAGCCCACCTATCCCCTCGCCCCTGAAACGTTTTCTTTACCGCAAAAGCAACCCACTAGGTCACTGACTTGTGGACCCCAACTCCCTCTCTCACTCCACTGACGAAACGGCCCCACACCCGAGCCTTCTTCCTCACCCGCGACGACCTGTTCTTCCTCCCCTCGACACCGTTTCTGACTGAAATTCCGCGGCTTAAATTCGCCTTAACGCGGCCACCATTACTCGCTTTGATCACGCAAGATTAAAAGCTCATGCCTCCTCTCCATTTCCCCTCTGTCACCCCACATTAGCATGCCCCCAGGCCGCCCTGATTCCTCTCCGAACCTCACTGCCACCGACGAACTCTTCCCTCGATTCCGGTCGTGTCCTGCCACCCCTCGCCTCCTTGACCACACTCGCATACTCCCCAAGCCCTGACGCACATTTTCGCATCGCCAGCACACCCGCGCGAGCTATGCAAGCTCGACAGTGTCACCCCGAGCCAGCGCCGCCGTCTGTCTCCAACTGCGGCGACGTCTCCCAGGTAAACCAGACCTCCCCTCTCTTCCCTGTGGACACGATAATGATCGCCATGCTCTTGCGAACCTAATGGTGTCTCCCTTTCGTCCTAGGGTGCCCCCTATCCTCGCCCTCGACGACCTCCAGAGCCGCCCGAGGCCCAGCTCATCTCCGGCGAGCAATTAAGGACAGTCACGTGCGCCCCTTGCCAAGAAGACTCCACGTTGAGCTTCGGCGTCGCCCTGCGATCACTGTGAGCATGTCCCCACCTTCCTTTGCTTCCTGTATCGCCAGCGCCGCCACCATCTGACCGCACCGCTGCTCGCCGTTGACCTTGCGCCGCCAGTTCTTGGCTATTGAATAGGAGTCGTTCGATCCAAATCGAAGTGACGCGATTAGATCACTTAACGTTGAAAGGGTATGCAGCCAGTGCCGTGCGATTCAACTTGATCCAACGGCCTGCATCACTCGATCCACCCGAAACGGTATCTGCGAATAGGAACATGACGCGTGTCACCAGATTGTTTAAAACAGAAATTTGAATCTCATTTAGATGCAGATTTGAAACTCTTGTAACTTTTGATCCAGACGTCCAAAAATTACAAACTTTATATCAATGGAATCAGTGGAACAAGCCCTAGCCAACCATGCCATTTGTTTAGCAAAAAGCTTCTGTTAAAATGTTTGTTTTTGCAGAAACATTTGTATGCTTGTTTAGGTTATAAAAATTATTCAAAAATGATTTTGGGGATAAAATCTTTGGCAAATGGTGTGATTTGAACCTACTGACCATAGGAATCACTTTGTGGTTTCAAAAATGTATTTGGTGAAGAAAAAGAATGATTCTTTGATTTAAAACCATTTCTAGTCAAATAAAAATATAGTTTATTTAGTAAAAATGGTTTTGGAAGATAACTTTTGGGAAATGTTTTGTTTTAAACTCTCTAACCCTAAACACCAAGTTTTATGATTTGAATATGTATTTGGTGAACCCTATAGATTAATGCCTTAGTAAAAATATTTCTACACCACATAAAATGATACTTTGTTGAAAATGGTTTATAAAGTGAAACCTTTTGCAAATGACTTTGCCACTTTATAAAATGACCCTTAGGTGTTTTCCAATGTTTATGACCCATTAGAAACCACTTTTACAAATAAAACAACCCTTTTGCATGCTTGCATGTGTTGTTTGTTTTATTATTTTTATGTGATGTTTCGCTTTATTGGTAGATTGAAATATTGTTTTCTTGATTGATTTGTAGTGACTTGAAGTGTGTGAACATTACAAAGAATCAAGGAGTGAACCTATACTCTACCAAAAAGGCAAGTGATGCTTCATACTTTTGTCCCATTACTTTCACTATGCATTAGTGATTTTGCTAAGTAAAACTTGCATGGAATTTTGCTAAGTATAAACCTTGCTATAGGAAAACCTAGTAGATGAAACCTTAGTAGAAATCTTCCTAAGTCAAGATACCTACTACTATCATGCTTAGCTTAGCTAATAGAAAACAAGGGTGGAATATATATCCATACTATGAAAAATTTCTAAGTCTGAGGACTTGTGTTTTTGTTTAATAAAACAACTAAGTTAATGAATCACCTGGGTGGAATGGTAATTGCTTGGTGGTTTTTGGTTGAGTGGTTCACAAGGCCCATGTCTATGGTTGACCTTGTGTATCTCACTTGTGGATGGCCACCCAGGAACAAAGAGATTTGAGATGTCAAATGTTGAGAAGCTTCAAGTGCAACCACTTGGCATTATGGGCTCTGCCTGGATCATATAGGTTGCAAGAACTTAGCCATATGGACAGTTGGTGGTAGAGTTTGATAGGTTGGAACACGTCCATTTTGGTCTAAGGGAAGGCTTCTGAAAGATCTTGTCTTGGGAAACCAAGTCTTGTGGGGAAAGTGCACCACCTCTGCAGAGTGTAAAATCTAAGTACTTAGCCATGTCCCTGGTAAAGGACAATTTGAGCATCAAGACATGGAAGCAATCAAGAATCTCATCATTCAAATTTCTAAGTTAAAAACTTGTGGTTTGAACAAGGGTTAAATATCTTCAATCTTTGATTGAGAAAATGATTTTGTCAAGCAAAAACTTTGTGTTTTTCAAATGTTAAGGAAAAATCTATTTTGAGCAATGCAAGCCTCAACTCCACTTAGCCAAATTCATGTAGATGATAGACTCCACCATACTACCATAGTATCACTTGCCAATACAATTCAAATGTATTTACCCTTGTGGCTGTAACTTGTTATGTTGCAGGTTTGATTGATTTAGTGAAGTGTGTTAATTAGGATTATAAAGTCTACAACCAACATGTCTGCCTGTGGCACTTTGAAGAGGAAGGACCCCATGCTTATAGATATTCTGTTGCAATGTAATGTAATAGCCAAATGAGCTATGTAAGATGTAATAAAATTTTGTTATTCCTGGTTATAAAGTGTATTATGACCTTTGTTTCTTGATATTACATCTTAACTGTGGATGCTAGCTATTGATCCAGGGACTAGCATTGTAAACACAGGGGACTCTACCTTATTAAAGGTTGGGACCCTTACACGTTATTATTATTACAATACCGGAAGTTCAAGACTTCCAAAAGATTCAACTTACAAACCCAAAATATAAGTGTTTCAGCGGAAGTTTCAAATTTAAAACTTAAACTCCAAATTGAGCTCAGCAACTTATTGCTATATATTGTTCATGATGCTCGGCTCAAGTGGTTACTAGAACTATAGTAATTATTCAGACTCCTGGAACTCTCCTCCGTAGACGATGTCGTAGTCCTCCCTTTCTACGGCTCCATACAAGTTGGGATCTTCATAGAAGACCTCTTCTTGACTCTCGGATGCATACATTGGAGTATCTTCGGGATTCTCAGAGTCTAAGCAAGGATTCGAAGGAAAAGATGAGTAACAGCGTTACTCAGCAAATTCATTATATGCAAGGTAGGAAGTTTTATGCTCTATCTACCACCTCGGACTATTAGTCATTGGTACTATGCAATTTTTGTAAATATTTCTTCAAAGGTTGATTTTATTATGAAAATCTATGACCACCAGCCTTCACAGATTGACCAGAACTTTCATGGAGTTCCTTTCCTGCCGTATTCGTAGCTCCTTCCCGGAACAGGGAGTAACAAGTTATAGTTCTTACACTCTGCAGAGGTGCGTTACTTTTCCCATGAGAGATCAACACCTTGTTGCACAACCGGGCATACTTTCCCGTTCACAATTCCATGATGTGGGGCCTAGTAGTTGGTTCAAGCCAATCACTGCCCTCTCCGCGACCTCATATGTGTCAACACCCGGATTTTTAATCCCAGATGCCTGTTATGCCATACATCGCAATCCCAGGATTACCATTTTTGCGAGACATAACAGAATTGGATACCACAGTAAATCATCCATTACAAACCATACATAAGGTATTACACAAATAAGGATCTCATGATCTAGTTCTTAATACAACTCAAGCAGCGGAATAAAGTAATAATAACGGTAGCGTAGGAGAAGCTCCATCTTCGGGGTCACAGGCAATGCTGACGATGGTAGATGATCCTAGTTGTCGTAACCTTCCTGGGGTCCATCCTCCTGGTACTCCTCTTCATAGTCTGGCCACGGGAATAGTCAGGGACAAAGCCATGAGTACTCTTTAAGTACTCGCAAACTAATACTAACAAGTGAAGGGGGTTTTTGTAGTAGGATACTAAGCTCTAGGGTTGTTTTGCAAAAAGCCACATTTTCCTCTACTAAGTTCAGAAGCAAGAAAAGCTAGTTGAAATTTTATAACACCTAAGTGGGAACTTGTATTTCATATCACAACGCTGTTGTGGTCAAGTCAAAATCTCAGTTCATTTCACAAGTCATTTTGAAAACATTTGACGGGGGAACAGTATGGCCACTCCAACTGTCCATAACCGCGGACGCGGCTATTCGAATAGTTTGACACTCTGCAGAGATTGTACACTTTCACCACAACATTCGATACATCCGTCAGGAATAAATCCTGAATTCACCATACTCAGTATGCGGATAATCAATCCTAACCTTTCGATTACACGCCCTAGTATAGGCACCTCTCCTGTGAGTTTGGCCTCCCAACCATGACCAACTGTCATCTTGGGTACTGCACAGGTGGACAATCTTCACAAGGTAGCCTCAGCTTAGACCTTGGACGTGAGGGAACCAATACTAAGGTATATAAGTTTCCAGTCAAGCCCTACCCAATTCTCGGGTATTGTGGTTGTACGTAAAATTGTAATGGTATCGCATCCAGACAACCATCAGCTTTATAAAGGGATAAGGATCATGCCTCAACATTTTTATCACCCAAATCATCATGGTGTTCGGAAACACATGTCAAAACATCTCAATAGAATGATCCATCATTTCAAGGTTTTCATAACCATTTTCACCAAGTATTCCCATCTAAAGTTGATCAAATTTTATGCTTAGCACTAGCATCTAAAAATGGGAGTGAGTACTAATGAGAGGTGGTAAACTAGTGTAGTTTAACTAATTTCAATCTCATGCCTTAGGATGACATCAAGATTATCTAGCTTAGGACAAATTTAATGCTCTTTATGCCACCTTCAATTATCTTTCTAGTATCTACAATTTACTCAAGTAAACTCTAAGTAAGAGATTTGATAAAGAAATAAAGTAGAAGCTTGCAAGTAAAACTAGGAATGGGGTTATCAAGTGGGAATGATCACATATTCTTAAGGCATATAGTTGGTATGGTAACAAGCAAGTATTAGCCTGCCTAGGTCAACTTGATTAGCAAGGCTTGCTAAAGTAGAGTATCTTGCAAATGTTAGCTTGCTCAATCAACTAGTAGTATTAGGCTTGCCTTATGCAGAGCAGTGGTTGAATTTCTCCTCGGCTTCTTCTTCGTAGTATCCTTCTTCCTTCTCGTATCCTTGGTCGGCACTAGCGTCTATGAATAAATACGAGGTACACAATCACCAAACAATACTTAACTACTTTCAATCATCACACACAAGGGTTCTATAGATGATCTAGCATCATCACTAACATTCAAGATTAAAGCACTTGCATTATTTATTTATTTTTAGAAAAGTAATTTCTACTCATTAAAAAACTACTTAAGATTTAATATTCCCCAAACCAAACATGGGATCATGTTGACACATGTCATCACCACATATTTCAGTACATGGGAATGTGATTTAAAGTGGTGTCACAATTTAATAAGGTTTAACCTTTTATTTCAATTAAATAAAGTGACTAGAAATGTCTATGTAGCATTCTTTTATTACTTGAACATTATTTCTGTAAGTAAACCCATATGTTTTTATATATTCTGAAAGGTATGATCAAATGTGATTTTTTAGAGTTGGAATCAACTCAAAAGATATTATAGTTTAAATTTGAAAAATGTTTGAATGCAGAAAAGCTTTTGCCTTGTTATTTTTACCAAGGTTGATCTATAGATTCAAATGATTTAAATCCAACGGGCTTGGATTAAGCATTTCAATATCTTTCTAACAAAATTGGTTTCATTCAATTTGGTTCACTGAATCGAGCTGGGTTGATTTTTTAAACTAGGTACAGAACTGAGTTTGAATCTAAATAGAAAAATCTAAATACAAACGAGTGGGCTATGCGGGAACGGTTAACGGGCCAGCCCAGTGTCACTCCACGAAGCGGGGCGCAACTGACCAGGCGGGTCTACTGGTCAGCAACTCTTAACATGGGAAGCGGTACGGGGCGATGTGGTGTGTTGGATTAGAATGAAGATCGACGGCTGAGGGTCGTCGTCGACGATGAACTAGTCACGGGCGAGTTCGAACCCTAGCGGCTCAGTGGGGGTCGTCGGGGGCTCACCGGGGCTCAGGCGAAGGTCGGCGATGCGGGCGAACGACGAAGTCGACGACGGCGAACTCAGGGGTGGTCGCGGCAGCTCCTGGGGTGGACGAAATCGATGGCTTCCTTCTCCTCCAGCAGCGGCGGACTCCGGTGAAATTCCGGCGATGCGCTGCTCGCCTTGCTTCGGGAATGAGGTGGGGTGGTTCTGGGTGAGAGGGGAGTAGAATGGTGTGAAGAATTCGAGCGGGGGATGCCTCTATTTATAGTGGCGAGAGGGGACCGACGGGCGCGGGCTGAGCTCGTCGTGGTCGACGGCACAGAGGGCTATCGGCATGGGTGACGGTAGGGGGCGGTGCTTTGCTCCCTGGCGAAGCTCAACGGCGTGGTGGAGAGCCGTGGGGCGGTGCTGATCGGTTGGAATGATGCGGTGCTCTGAGCGTGCCCAACGGAAGTTTTAATGGCGCATAGCGCGCGTGGTCCGCGCGGCGGCGAACGGGCATGTCTGCGGGGTTGCTGGGATGGTGGTGATCACGTGTGCACGCGGCGAGGGCGGCGCGCGGTCTATGGGCATCTGTCGAGCATGGCGCACGGGGCGCGCTCTCGGCATGGTTGTAGAGAAGGTTGGCATGGCCTGGGCGTGTGGTCTAGTGGCTGGCATTGCTTGAGGCTGGGACAGGGAGTGGCGGTGGAGTGCTAGCTTGCTCTTAGACAGGGTTGGCGAGGCTAGTGTTGCTCGTAGCTTGCTGTCGACTATGGGGTGGCAATGGTGCTCTCGGCCTGCTCACCATTGATGACAATGGCCAGCTTACAGTAGTGCTAGTGATTAGTTAAGGTTGTTAGATGATCTACTAAGGCTAGTGGTGTCCAGAGAGGGAACAAGTTAGGCCCAAAACACTGCTCAACATAGTGTTTTGATTTTGTTTGATTTGCATCTGCAAGCTGTTTGATGAAATGGCCGCATGAACTCAAGTTTTGAATTTTGAAAATATTTTTGGTGGGTGTGCTAGACATGTGTTGAGGATTCTGTGGATTCTTGGGTTTTGAAAATTGAGTTGGTTTGAGTGGTTTTTTAAAAAGTGGGATCTTCCCATATGAAATAGATTCAATTTTAAAATGTCCTCTAAACTAAGCATTTGAATGTTTTTGGATGATCACAAGGTGGGCCTTTGTACCTTGTGATGATTAATATCAAGGGGTGCAAAGATCCATACATGTTTCTGTTAAGTTCTGAAAGTTAGAGATAGCCAAAGTAGGCATGGGAGTTAATTTGGCCAAATTGACCATTCACTTAATTTGTTTGTTTTGATTTGTTTGTCTTTGGGAAAAGTTTGGGGATTGTTTAGATGATGTTTATTTCACCTAAGAATCATTTTACAAGCAAAGAAACACATAATCATGGCAATTCAAAAGAATCCAATTTTAATGCACACTCATATGAATGCTTTCATATTTTTAATTTGAAAATATTTGTTAACCCTAAATTTGGTGATTAGAGTTTGATGATTCTAGTTTAATATTTTTGGGATGTTCCAAACCTTCCCCCCTTAAACAAAATCTCATCCCGAGATTTGAAAAAGGGCGAAAAAGATTACCTAGGATTTGAAGAGATCGGGAAACTCCGCCCTGATGTGATCTTCGCGCTCCTAGGTAGCTTCCTCTTCTGTGTGGTTGCTCCACTGAATCTTGAGAAACTTGATGCTTCGGGTTCTGGTGGTTCTGAAAGCTTCTTCCAAAATACGGATGGGTACTTCGGGATAGGTCAGGTCATCGTTGATTTCTATGGTTTGGTGATCGATATCCTTGAACACTTCAGTCTTCTCTGGAACTTCGAGGCACTTGCGAAGTAATGAGATATGGAACACATTGTGCACGGCTGACATCTCTTCGGGCAGTTCCAATTGATACGACACTTCTCCTCGATTGTTTAGAATCTTGAAGGGTCTGATATATCTGGGGCTAACTTTCCTTTGAGTTGGAAACGCTGCATTCCCTTCAATGGCGAAACTTTCAGATACACAAATCTCCTATGTTGAAGGCGAGGTATCGACGTCTCTTGTCGGCGTAACTCTTTTGCCGGGACTGGGATGTCTTGAGGTGCTCACGAATCCTGTGAACCTTCTCTTCCGCTTCTCATAGGATATCGGGTCCAAAAATCTGACTCTCTCCTACTTCCAACCAGTTTAAAGGGGTGCGACACTTTCTTCCATACATGAATTCAAATGGGGCCATTTGCAAACTAGCTTGATAACTGTTGTTGTATGAAAATTCTGCAAACGGCAGACAGTCTACCCACTTAGATCCATATTCTAACACACAGGCTCTCAACATATCTTCGAGTATTTGATTTACTCGCTCCGTTTGTCCATCGGTATGAGGGTGATAAACTGTGCTGAAATCTAGGCGGGTTCCTAAACCTTCTTGGACTTTCTTCCAGAATCTCAAGGTAAACTGAGTTCCTCGATCCGATAAGATGTTCTTGGGGACTCCATGCAGACTGACGATTCTAGCGATGTATAACTCCGCTAGCTTCGAACTCTGATATGTGGTCTTGACGGGTAAGAAATGGGCGACTTTGGACAATCTGTCTACTATGACCCAGATAGAGTCATTTCCTCTACTAGAAGTAGGTAATCCGGTGCTAAAGTCCATTGCAACGGAATCCCATTTCCATTCCGGAATCTGCAATGGTTGCAACAATCCAGCGGGTCTTTGATGTCCTGCCTTGACTCGCTGACATATATCACACTTGGCGATATAGCTTCCGATTTCTCTCTTCATCTTATGCCACCAAAATTGCTCTTTCAAATCTTGATACATCTTCGTTCCTCCGGGGTGGATAGAATAAAGAATATCATGAGCTTCCTTCAGAATAACTTCTTTCAACTCAGAATCTGCGGGTACACAAAGGCGTCCTTTGTACCACAGAACTCCTTCTCCGTCTTCGGTGAATCCGGGTACTTTGCCTGTACCGATACGATGCTTGATTCCGTCGATACTAGCATTTCCTTTCTGTGCCTCTTTGATCTGGCTGATCAAAGTGGTTTGAAGTTCTATGCTAGCCAAAAATCCTTCACTCACTAATTCCATTCGAAAATCTTCCATCTCTTTGTGCAAGCTTGGTTGCTCCTTCAAAATCATGGAATTCAAGCGGCACGGCAATCTGCTAAGGGTATCTGCTACCACGTTGGTTTTACCGGGGTGATAGTGAATGTCCAGATCGTAATCCTTGATTAGCTCAATCCTTCTTCTCTGCCTCATATCCAGCTCCTTCTGAGTGAATATATACTTCACGCTCTTGTGATCTAAATATATCTGACAACGCTTTCCCATCAGGTAGTACCTCCATGTCTTCAGGGCTAGAACTACGACTACGAGGTCGAGGTCATGGGTTGGGTAATTTTGCTCGTGTTGTTTCAGTTGTCGAGATAGATAAGATATAACTTTTCCTTCTTGCATTAGCACACATCCGAGACCGATCTTGGATGCGTCACAATACACGTCAAAGGGCTTTGTGATATCCGGCATGATTAAGATTGGGGCTGAAATCAATCTCCTCTTGAGTTCTTGAAAACTCGCTTCACATTTGTCGGTCCATTCGAACTTCTTGTCCTTCTTCAGCAATTGGGTCATGGGTCTGGCGATACTCGAGAATCCTTCTATGAACTTGCGCTAATATCCCGCCAATCCGAGAAATGCACGAACTTGGGTTTGAGTGGTTGGGTCTTGCCAATCTTCGACATCTTTCACTTTTGCAGGGTCAACGGCAATTCCTCTTGCTGATACAATGTGGCCGAGGAATCCTACCTCCTGTAACCAGAATTCACATTTGCTAAACTTGGCATACAACTGATGCTCTCTAAGGGTTCCAAGAATGGTCCTTAGGTGTAGCTCATGTTCTTCTTCTGATTTGGAATAAATTAGAATGTCATCGATGAAAACAACGACAAACTTATCCAGGAAGTCCATTAAAATCTTATTCATGAGATTCATGAAGTAAGCGGGAGCATTGATTAACCCAAAAGACATGACAGTATACTGGTATAATCCATATCTGGTGGTAAAGGCAGTCTTTGGAATATCCTCTGCGTGAATCTTGAGTTGATGATAGACTGTTCTAAGATCAATCTTAGAAAACACTTTGGCACCAGTCAACTGATCAAACAATTCTTCTATCTTGGGCAACGGGTACTTGTTCTTGATGGTGACATCATTCAACTTCCGATAATTCGTACACAAACGGTTACCTCCATCTTTCTTGTCCACGAACAAAACAGGTGATCTCCATGGTGAAGCACTTGGTTGAATCAGTCCAATTTCCAACATGGCATCCAGTTGCTTCTTCAGTTCTGCTAGTTCAGACGGGTTCATACTATATGGTCTCTGAGCTATGGGTCCGGTTCCGGGGATTAGTTCAATGATAAACTCGATATCCCGATCTGGGGGCATACCGGGCAAAACATCTGGAAATACATTGAGGTATTCACAGACTATCCGGACTTGGTCAATGGTAGGTTGGGCTATACTCTTGTTTCACTTGAATTGACGAGGTAAGGTTTCAGATACATGTTCGACTGATATTCCGGCTGTACTGGTCATGGTTATGGCTTTCTTGGCACAGTCAATTAATCCTTTATGTTTGGACATCCAATCCATTCCTAGTACTACTTCCAAACCTTTAGTTCCGAGTACTATCAGATTAGCATAAAAATCTATGCCATGGATTCGGGTAGGGACGACTTTGCAAATTTGCCTAGCCTTGGTAGCTGAACCGGGGATTTGAACAATCATAACATGCTTCAGTTTTGTTGGTTGAATCTTACTAATGCAGGCGAATTCTTCGGTGACAAATGAATGCGATGCACCCGAATCAAACAACACTCTTGCAAGTACTAAATTAACAGAAAACATACCCAGCACGACGTCTGGATCTTCCTGAGCTTCTTCAGCATGCATGAGAAAAAGACGGCCGTTGCGGTTGAGTGAATTCCCTGGGGCAAATCTTCTTCCGGGCTGAACACGACGCTGCTGCTAAGCTGGGGCATTTGCATTGGGGGCTGCGGCATTCTTCTTGTTGGGGCACTCGTTGGAGTAGTGAACCTTATTTCCATAGTCATAACAAGTCACTTGCGACTTGTCCTTTGCTGCAACAGGCACAGCATTGCTTCCAGTCCTCGGGGCAGTGTTGGTGTTGGCGGTAGCATTGTTGTTGTTGAACTTGGGTGGGGCACAGTTGCAAGCAGCTTACACATCTTCATGTAGGTAGGTGTGCTTTCAACACAACTATATAGCACTAGGAAGAGAAAAGGTTGAGAGTAGCCGTCACATCCCAAGATTTTCCAAATCTTGTAATGTGAAAAATAAATAAACAAAATAAATTATTGTTGAAAATCAGGGTGAAAAGAAACTTTGTTTCTAAATGGAACTTAAAATCCCATCTTGAACAAAACTTTAATTAAAGTTTGAATTCAACAAAATCCAAATCAAGAGAAATGCATTCCTCATAAAATGCATCTGGAAATTTAAACACTTGGAAAATAAATCCAAACCCTAAACCCTAATGGAATAAGATCATTTCCAAGTTATCTCCAAGCCTATGGATTTGATCCATATAAAAATTTGTCAACAAACATTTACAAAAGATCAAGAAAGACAAATAGAAATATTGTAAGACCATAGAAATTGGTTTCACTTAATTTGGAGCCATAGATAAAATCTTATGAATTTAATAAGATAAGAAAATTGAATTTCCAAAGCTAATAAAACACTTATCTAGAAACCCATACCAAATGGTAAGCAAATAATCCTAAAGGGATTTAAAAGCATAAACAAATATTAAATAAGATTTTACAAATTGGAATCACCAAGTTTGGATCTCTAAATAAAAAGATATGGATTTTATAAGATGAAGAAAGGAATATTAAATGAGGATTATTTAAAGACCAAATTAAATCTTGGCCTAATCCATAAGCAAATGGAATGAATAGAATCCAAATCCAAATAAAATAAAAGGATAAAGAATTTCCAAAACAAAATAAAATGGCATTAACCATTCTATCCCTATTTTAATAAAGACAAATCTCTAATAAGAATAATTATATAATTCATGAGAAAATAGTATTTTGGAATTTACCCAAGTGGAATAAAAGTTGTTTAATTAATTTAAATAAAATAAATCTTCCAAATAAAATTTAGGGAATTAAAATATATTTTCATTGGAATTAAAACAAATACCCAATTCAAATGATTTATGAATCATATTAAATACTTTCCAAATAATTCAAAATGAATTATTTGACACCATATTAAACAAATAAAAACTTACTAAAAAGATTCGGAAGGTTTAAGAATTCAAATGGTGTTTTAAAAATACTATTAAATCTTATTTTGAATTAAAACAAAGGCCTAAATAAATAATTAAAAGGCCCCAAAGAGAATAAAGTTTTATTCCCAAAATTGACTTCAGAATATACTGTTAATCAGTATTTGAGTCTTCAAAAAATTTGGCAAAGGTTTGAATTCAAATGAGTGTTTGAATTGCTTATTCAAAATCAAAACAGAATTAAAGAAATGGAAAAGGAAAAACATTCAGATAAAAAAAGGGAAACGAAGCAGCCAGCCCAGCTAGACCACTAAGCCCACTCGCAGCCCACCTCTCCCTCTCACCCTGAATCGTTTTTCTTCCTACTCAGAAATTGACCCGCGTAGTCACTGACTTTCGGACCCCACCTCCCCTCTTCCTCTCTCGCTGACGCCAGGCCCCACCGCCAGCTCCCTTCGTCCTCACCCGCACGCAAACCTCGCCGACGGTTTCTGACGTTAAACGCTCGCGTCAATACTCGTTACTGCCGTGTTTAATCCTCGCCGTGACCATGCAGTATTAAGCGCTCGTTTCCTCTCTTCCTTTCCCACCAAACCTCACGCCTCGAGAGCCACCAGGCTTCCTTGATTCCTCGTGTGAACCCCACTGCTCCGGCAACCTTCCCCGGACGATTCCGGCGAACATGACCCACCCCACCATCCCTACTGTACACTATCTTACTCACCAGAACCTTACGCACCTGCCCGTATCATCTGCTCGGCCGTGCTTGCCCCAGAGGCTCGTCCACGTCTTCGACAGAGCGCCACCGTCGGCTACATCAACTCCGATGACCCTCCCCGTAAGCCCCGTTTTTCCCCCTTTCTCTAGAAGACACCACTACACCCTACGTTCTTTCGCGCACCTAATGCCACCTGTTTCGCGTCCTATCGCACCATGTAGATTCGTCTTCGACAACACCAGAGCACGCCGTCGCCCGAAGGAACTCCGGCGAGAAATTGTCACTACCCTCGTGCGCCCCTGCTACCCGAAGAACACCTTGAGCTTCGCCATAGCCCTGCGATCACTGTGAGCCACTCGTCCCTCTCTCTTGCTTTCTGTATTAGCCGAAAACCCCGCCGCCATAGCGCCACCACCGCACAGCCGCCGCCAGCGCCGCCGATTGATGGTTTCTTGATCGACAGCCATAGGATGTAGATCCAACGCACGCGAAAGAAACTAAGCGAAGAGGTATCTTTGGATCAGAGCCACACGATCTGTTTAGATCCAACGCACCAGAGAGGTTGATCCGAGCGAAACGGTATCAGCCAGTAAAATCACGCCACGTGGCCAGCGTTTGATTAATTAGACATAAACTTTCCTATTAGATGTTCCAATTTGAAAAATTCATAACTTTCAAACCACACGTCCAAATTTTGCAAATTTTATATCAATGGAATCAGCAAGACAAGTACTTTCTGACCATGCACTTTGTTTAGTAAAATGCTTCTGTTAAATTGATTGTTTTTGCAGAAACTTGTGTATGCATGTTTAGAATATAAAAATTGTTCTAAAATGATTTTTGAGATAAAACCTTTGGAAAATGGTTTGTTTTGAACCTACTGACCATAGAAATCAATTTGTGGTTTCAAAAACATATTTGGTGAAGCAAAAGAATAAAACCTTGAATTAAAACATTTCTAGCCAAATAAAAATATGGTTTAATTGTTAAAAATGATTTTGGAGGAAAACCTTTGGGAAATGTTTTGAGTTAAACTCTCTAACCCTAAACACCAAGTTTTATGACTTAAAAATGTAATTGGTAAACCCTATAAAGATTTCTACTTTGATAAAGGCATTTTCAACCACATAAAATAATGATTTGGTTTGAAAATGGTTTATAGGTAAAATCTTTTGCAAATAGTTTTGCCACTTTATAAAATGACCAAATAAGTATTTTAGAATGTTTATAACCAATTATAAACCACTTTTGTAAATAAAACAAAGTTTGGCATGCTTGCATGCATTGTTTTGTTTCTATTATTTTATGTGATGTTTTGCTTGAATGGTAGATTGAAATTGTGCCCTTGCTTGATTGAATTATAGTGATTTGAAGAGTGTGACCATTGCAAAGACAAGGAGTGAACTTATATTCTCTACCAAAAAGGCAAGTGATGCTTCATACTTTTGTCCCATTATTTCACTATGCATTAGTGATATTTCTAAGTAGGACTTGCATGGATTTTTTGCTAAGTATAAACTATGCCATGGGAAATCCTAGTAGATGAAACCTTAGTAGAAATTTCCTAACTTAAGATTCCTACTACTATCATGCTTAGCTTATCTAGTAGAAAACAAGGGTGGAATATATATTCATGCTATGAAATATTTCTAAGTCTGTGGACTTGTGTTTTGTTTAATAAAACAACTAAGTGAATGAATCACCTGGGTGGAATGGAAGGAATGGTTTGTGTTGAGTGGTTCACAAGGCCCATTTCTATGGTTTACCTTGTGTATCTCACTTGTGGATGGCCACCCAGGAACAAAGAGATTTGAGATGTCAAATGTTGAGAAGCTTCAAGTGCAGCCACTTGGCATTATGGGCTCTGCCTGGATCATATAGGTTGCAATAACTTAGCCAAATGGACAGTTGGTGGTAGGGGATGATAGGTTGGAACGCGTCCATTCTGGTCTAAGGGAAGGCTTCTGAAATATCTTGTCTTGGTGAAACCAAGTCTTGTGGGGAAAGTGCACCACCTCTACAGAGTGAAAAATCTAAGTACTTAGCCATGTCCCTGGTAAAGGACAAATTGAGCAGCAAGACATGGAAGCTATCAAGAATCTCATCATCCCAATTTGTAAGTTAAAAACTTGTGGTTGAGCAAGGGTTGAAAGGATCACCAATTTCTATTGGGAGATGCCTTGGGTGATTTTGTCAAGCAAAAACTTAGAGTTTTCAAATGATAAGGAAAATCTATTTTGAGCAAAGCAAGCCTAAGCTCTACTTAGCCATATGCATATAGATGATAGACTCCACTATACTACCATAGTATCACTTGCCTATACAATTCAAATGTATTGACCCTTGTGGCTGTAACTTTTTATGTTGCAGGTTTGTTTGATATTAGTGAAGTTTATTGATTAGGATCACAAGTCTACAACCAACATGTCTGCCTGTGGCACTTTGAAGATGAAGGACCCCATGCTATTGTTATATTCTGCTGCATTGTAATGAGATAGCCAAATGAGCTATGTTAGATGTAATAAACTATTTTATTCCTGGTTATAAAGTTGTATTATGACCTTTGTTTCTTGATATTACATCTTAACTGTGGATGCTAGCTATTGATCCAGGGACTAGCATTGTAAACACAGGGATCTCTACCTTATTAAGGTTGGGAACCTTATAGTAGCCGCATTAGCAGCTAAGCTATCAGTGCATATCCCTTTCCGCATAGCACTCACCATCACCAATATCTACACAGTTCATCTCAGTTCATCGACCACACATCTAAACATCACCTCACAGCCAAGTACTCCACACCACTATCTCTAAACCAGACAAACACTAGATCCTTCCACCAAATTATCACCAACGACTGGTTGATTAGAAAACAAGCCATCCAAGAGTTAGGGTCCAAGAAGAGAAATCTAGGCAGCTGTCGTGGTGGTGGCACGGTAGATGCCATGGGTAGGCTTAAGTTGGGGCCAATGTGAACGAGTGGGATCCAGGGAGGGATGATGTAGTGGTTTCTACACACGGAATACATGAACTCGATCTTTACTCTGATCAATAATGGATACACTTGATCCTCGAGCTGTATGAGAGAGAGGAAGAAGAACCTCTCTGATAAGCTCTAAGTGTCAAATGAATCAATCCCTATACTAGGATGCCCTGGCTCACCTTATAAAGGGGTGGTCAGGTTACATCTAGGGCTGACGTGGATAGCATATTCCATGAGTATGCTTGTCCCAAAGTAGCAACTCGGGGGGATCCTTTCTGTGTCTCCCTTCTATCGACGGCAACGACCCAGAGTCCACTACATGTGAGCGTCACGCTTTGGGACTGTCACTCCATGACTCTTCTGCCCCTCTGTCCCTGTGTCCCTTGTCTGCAGCGCTTGGTACTGTACAGATACCTGAGAGAGAGAGAGAGAGTGCAGTGTTGACTTCAGGGTTCGCTCTCTCCTTCACGAGCAAGCTTCCCCATGACTTGGCCTCGCCCCGTATGACTCGGCCAAGCCTTCACCTGCAATTTAAACGCATAGGAGATCATGTGCTAACATACCTTATATGTCGGCCGAGTCAAGCTTAGTCCTCCTTGACTCAGGTTAACTCGGTTGTTACTCGTCCGGTTCGTGTTTAACCCGGCCGAGTCACTCCTTGACTCGGTAAGTATCTTTAAGGGGTTTCCCCTTTTTCCTTAGCTCGAGCCTACCTGGGGCCATCCCCCAACATTAGTCCCCGAAGCTGGTGCGGTCCGGGAGACCTCAGCCGGCAAGGACACAGCAGGTTCAAGATACTAGAAAACTATTTTCCAGTTTTGCCGACTTATCTTTTAGTCGGCTCTTTTTCAAGATATATCTCAGCTCACTGTTGGTCGTTCTTCCGACTTACTCCAGTATATTCCAAGATAAGACTCGATTTGCCGAGTTAACTTTCTTCATCCGGGTTATATCCCTTAGCTTCTCTTGTAAGTTTCATACTACGTGTCGTAATCATTGCATGCTGCCTCTTTTTTGGGCCACAACAATGATTACTGATGTGGGGACATCTATCACCGCGAGCGGTCTAGTCCTTGCAGTGCCGCTTCGATTACCACAAAGGTCAATGCAACCGGATCATCTCCTGTGCCGTGTGTCCTCAGGTGTGGCTCCACTTGGCAGTTGCCAGTGCGTGATACACGCGTGTATGCGGCAACCGCCGCGTGCGCACGATCTCACTACCGCTAGCAGTTTTGGGGTTATAAATAGGGTAGCGGGGGTGAAACCCTTAGTCACTTTCCCCCACTCCCAAACTTAATTTCTTCCTCCTCACTCCGCCACCGTATAGCTCTCTTCTCCGCGACCGGCCGCTAGTTCTAACCTTTGTTCGCCACGCCACGCGGTCGCGTCGAGCCCTCATTCTTCTCCGGCCTATCTCTGCCGCTTGCGACCGTGTTTTCCACCGTCTTGACGGGTCCGTGGCAATCTAGGCCCCTTACTGCCGCCAACATTTCTTCTTTGTTTTCTTCCTCCAACGACCCCATGTCAAACTATCACAGCATCACCGGCGCCGGAGAAGACACCGCCACCGTCTTGGAGCGCGGTTCCTGGCAAGGGTCTACGGTGACCCGGCAGGAGATCGAGTAGCTCGTCAAGACCCTTCGGATCCCGCCCGAGGTATGTTATCGATTACCTAGCCCAGAACTCGCTCCCACTACTGAGCCTGGTGAATTCTAGTTTTCCCGTCGCACTTCGCTAGAGGATTTGGTCTTCCCCTCGGCGATTTCACTAAGGAGTTTCTAGAGTTATGTGGTCTTCAACTCCACCATCTGCCAGCTAATCCTGCTGCTTCTCTTTTGGGTTTTATCTCGGCCACCAAAGGATACCTCGGTCTATGGGCCTCTATAGTAGTTTGGTCCAAGTTCTTCCAAATCCGGGCCAACGTCGTGCCGGATAAAAGTCTGCGCCACTCCGAGAAATCTTTGACACTGTGTAGTGCTGCCTCCATCACACCTCGGAAGAAATCTATCTTCCCCGAGTCGCGGGCCTTGAGTCGTGCAAGAAGTGGCACAGGTCATTCTTCTACGTGAATAATAGTGGCAAGGAGGACCTGATCCGGCTGCCGGCATTCTCAGTCGGCGTGCCCACCAGGAAGAATTGGGATTTTGACCTGAAGAAGACCAATGCTCCCACCGAGTCAATAGTGCTCCGGCTCAAGGAGATGACCCAGCCCGGGTTATGCGGCGATGACCTTATGGATTCCTTTATCAGCAGCCAGGTCTATCCATTCCAGAAGCGTTCTCATAAGTTATCTTATATGAGCTATCCTTTGGATCCGAATCGAGTATCCACTATTGAACTCGATGGCGATCAAATTCAGAAGCGTGTCCATGCTATTTTCACGACAAATATGTCCGAGGATTGGAAGTGGGGCATGAATCTCTTCACTCGCAACAACCGTCCTCACAAGGTAACTCGACTTTGAATCATTTCATCTGAATCATGTATCACTTCGGCTTTATTGAATACTCAATTTCCCGTTGCAATTTCCTCCTCAGAAATTTGATGAGCAGGCCATAGAAGACGGCGAGATTCTTGCACTCCCTTGGATCAAGGATTGCGATACTTCGGACAATGGCGAGCCTAATTCGGAAAATTCATTCTAAAACCTAACCTGGCCACTGTCCAAAATTGGGGTAAGGCTCCCAAACAAACAGAGGCTGATGACTCGGCCGAGGTTGAAGTTCTTGAGGTAGTTGATGCGGTGCCTATCTCTTATGCATATCCGGCTAATTTTTCCCCAGCTAACCCGACTGGTTAGGTGCATGAGGTCGACCCCCTTTCCATGGGAGGCCAAGTGCCGGTCAGGAAACGGGCCGCCTCGAAAGATCCCTCAGCCGAGGCTCCCAAGAAACAAATCAAGAGATCCACTCAGAAGACTCCTGGGCCCAAGGTTATGCCTGGATTTTCTGGGTAAGTTTGTTCATCCGAACTGAACTTGTATTTCTTGTTTCTCTCTTTCTTTTTATTACTTAATATTTTTTATTTTCTTGTCTCGACAGTGCTCCGCTCGTCATTGATCAGAGTGGTTCGAGTATGGTTTATCCCATTACTCGGCGACCATCTCCACCACCTCAGAGCGATGTCTGGGTTCCTAGCCCGGCTCGAGATGATCCTCCTCCTGCACCGACTAATATTCCACCTCGGAAGGAGGAGGTAGAAACTGACACTGATGGAAATGCCGACATAGCTATGCCGGATCAACCAACTGATCCGGCTGCACCCACTAAGATTGCTAAGGATCCGTCTACCGAGTCAACGACAACCGAAGCGCTTGTTATCTCGGCTCATGTTCAAGATCCAACTCCTTCGGCTCTAGCATCTGCACCAGTACCCACTAAAATCTCCAAGACTCGGCAAGAAGTACCAGCTCAGTAGAAACCGTGCTCATAGTCTGCCTCTCCTTCTGCAGCTCCAACGGCCACTCCAATCGTAGCTCGGTCGACCAAATCTCATCCAGCAGCCGAAGCATCTGCCAAAGTCAAGAAAAAATTGAGCTACCAAGCCTATTCATAGGAAGACTGGGACCACTACTTCTCATCCTAGCATCACCGAGATACTATAGAAGGGTGCTCCCTCTTCTGCTACCGCCTCCGCTGCCGGCACACAGATGGTGCTTCACAAAAGTCCAGCGGCCGAGGCAGCTGCTCAACAGGCCCGAGAGGCTAAGGGAAAGGTGTTGCTATGCACTTTTAGTGGTGGGAGCCTTAGATCCTTGCACGAGTATGCTATAAACTAGAATGCTGCCGATCAAGCTGAAGTTAGATCGGCGGCTAATCCAAGGACCCAGCCTTTTCGTCTCCCCGACATTAGCAACCGCTTGCACCTTGCCACCAAAGTTATTCTTGAAACTGATAACATGAATGAGGTAAACACTTCGGCCTAGACTTGTACCTTTCCGCATAATGTAGTGTATGCCCATTAGTCCCTGAGCCTCCGACCGAATGATTTATCATTCGGTCGGATGCTCTCCTCATTTAGTGTAGCCGGGTGTGAAAAACGAATCATTTTAACTTAGACAATATTTATCTTAACTTCGAATATCCAGCCACATAGATCCGGATCAAGTTTTACTTAGTTCGGATATTACAGTCTAGCTTTGAATATCCAGCCACCTAGATCTGAATCAAGTTTTACTTGGTTCGGATATTTAACTTTGAATATACAGCCACCTAGATCCGGATCAAGTTTTACTTGGTTCAGATCTTTAACCTTGAATATCCAGCCACCTAGACCTGGATGAAGTTTTACTTGGTTTGGATCTTTAACTTTTAATATCCAGCCACCTAGATCCGGATCAAGTTTTACTTGGTTCGGATCTTTAACTTTGAATATCCAGCCACCTAGATCCGGATCAAGTTTTACTTGGTTAAAATCTTTCACTTTAAATATCCAACCACCTAGATCCGGATCAAGTTTTACTTGGTTCGGATCTTGTAGTTTAGCTTTGAATATCCAGTCACCTAGATTCGGATCAAGTTTTACTTGGTTCGGATCTTTAACTTTGAATTTCCAGCCACCTAGATCCGGATCAAGTTTTACTTGGTTCAGATCTTTAACTTTGAATATCCATCCACCTAGATCTGGATCAAGTTTTACTTGGTTCGGATCTTGCACTTTAGCTTTTTATATCCAGCCACCCAGATCCGGATCAAGTTTTACTTGGTTTGGATCTTGCAGTTTAGCTTTGAATATTCTTTTGAACTAAAAATCTTTGTTCTTGCAGATTGCACACAATCGTCGCACAGCCGAGTTTTAGAGGATGCTCTTGTCTCACAGGAAGCTGCAGAAGAAGCACACGAAGATGGTGCCCATTTTGCAGAAAACTGGTGAGTTTGCTAATTTTTTACTTCGGATTTTCTTCAGAAAAATCTCTTCATCCGTTTTCCCTCTGATTTGTACATCCGAGCTAACTTTTCTCCCGCCTTTTGCTCAGCCAAACTCGATAAGCCAAACTAGGTGCTTACTGACCAAGTCTCCAAGCTTGAAGGTAATTTGGATGCCTTTACTTTGATGTTTTCTTCCCACATCTTTCCTGTGGCGAAGTATCTCATTACTTTTTCCTCAGTTCAGCCGAGTTCAAAAGCCTTGCAGCATCGCATCAAGAGTGCATTTCTGTGCCTGATATGATGCTGCATTTTCTAGAACAAGCAGGGGACCACTCAGCAAAGCTAAAGGAGATGGATGACGAAATATCTCGGCTTCATGCCGAGGTTGAGTATTTGAAGTGAACCCACCAGTATGAACTCAAAAAGCTTGACCAGGAGTTCTCTTAGGAAAAGAACCAACTGACTCTCCAAGTTCAAAAGGGTCAACAACTCCTCATCACTGTCGAGGCTACCGCCAGTTCTTGCAGGGAAGAGCTTGCTCGGCTGGAACCGGAACAAGTCAGCTGGAAATCCGACCTGGCAAAGATAATTCAGTCCATCCATAGTAATACACTCATGACCCTCGCTCGAGTTGTTCGTTATCATCTTTTGCTGACTCGTGCCTTGCTTCCTCTCCAGCCAATATTCCAGAGTGTACGGATCGTAGCGCTGAATATGTGATGAGTGCTCACGATCGCCGAGGCAGATCTCATGATCCGGATCGTGAGTACTCCATGGAAGATTACCTTATCAGTATCGGAGCTGCCACGAAGCCTATGAAGACCTTCGGGAAGAATCTAGTGGATGCGGCCATCCGAGTGCTTCATGTGCTCTGGCTGAATGAGCCGAAAATAACTCGGGTGGCCACGCTTGCGGAAAAGTTGTGGACTGCGAGATGCATCTCAATCTCTGGGGGGAATCTGCAGCGTGAGCCGGGGCTAATATGGCACTTACTGTCGTATTGTCATGGTACGAGAATATTTTCCTTGATACCTTGATGAACCTGCACACCGGCTCTCCTTGGATCAGTGACTCAGAGTACATCGCACGTTGACAAGCTCGACCCTACCAAGTCATACAATAAGCCAATGTGCATGGATGGAATGAAGGGCCAAGCTTCCTTCTGGACAATGTTGATGAAGATGTCAAGGCAGAAGATGACGATGAGTCCAGGGAGGGTACCGAGGATGAAGAGAGTGCTAAAGAAGAGGCCGGTACCTCAGATAATCAAGGAGAAAGTTCGGACCAAGAGGTCGAGGTACGGTCTTCCTCCAAGGGGACCGAAACTTCTCAGGCTCAAGCTGAGGTTTCTCGCAAGGAGACCGAGACGCCGAAGCTGCCCATGTTGAAGCCGAGGTATTCTCACTCGAAGCCGCGGTGCAAACTTCGGAGGTCCCTGCTCTGGAGGTTGTTGTTCTAGAGGTTGTAGATCCTCCACATAATGATGATTCGACCCCATCTACCGCCTTAACTTAAGAAAAAATTGAATTTTATTAAGTCTCTGGTATGCTGGATCTATGATGTAAGAAACAGTTCAGTCTTTTTGCTACTATGTGGTTTGTGTATATTGCATCCTTTTGGGCATCCTCTTTTAATTTCATGTTTCTTGTTATTCCGAGTCAATCATTCGGCCCGCATCTGCCATTTTTTGGCATTAGACTTACGGTCCGAGATAAATAGACCAAATTAACAATACTTAGAAATTAATAAAGGTAAGCTCAAAATTAATTTACGAAATAATAAAGTACAAAAATTACAAGGGTTAGTAATAAACAAAACATGAGTCGGCTCGCGTACTATTCTTCCCTTAGCCGTTTTTCATGTGTTCGACATTCGCCGGCTTTTTTCTTGCTTACCAGGAAGCCTATTTTTTGGAAAGTTGTAAGTCGAAGAGTTGGCCTTTGCTGCTGACACATTACTAACTCGGTCTAAGCATAAGAAACGTAAGCTAGGAAACATATAAAAATGCATATGAAAAGAACAAGTTCATTAAAGCAGTCCCCGAGTTATAACACGAGGTGTCGAGATTTCATTGATTAAGTCATTGCTGGCATATAATCTGACAGATGAGAGTTCAAGATACAATTCACTTCTCCTGAGTGTAAAAAGGACGAAGTAAAGATACATTCCATGGCCTTTTTGATTTGT
The DNA here is from genome assembly GCA_916181665.1 of Avena sativa. Classification (NCBI taxonomy): domain Eukaryota; kingdom Viridiplantae; phylum Streptophyta; class Magnoliopsida; order Poales; family Poaceae; genus Avena; species Avena sativa. The sequence continues at coordinate 117,153,907 of OV702281.1, forward strand.
CTCCTAACATGTCTACCTTATTTTTCTCTTGTGCTTGATCATCTATAATATAGTATGCATCATTGTGTAGTGATTTTCTCACAATAAATGGACCCTCCCATGGGGGTGATAATTCATGCATGCTAGATGTTCGCTGCACAAGACGAAGCACTAGATCTCCCTCTCGAAAGACTCAGGGATTTACTTTTTTGCTATGATAGCATCTGAGGGCTTGTTGATATAGGGCGGATCTAGACAATGCCAATTCCCTTGCCTCTTCTAACAAATCAACATCATCTTGCCGGGTTATTTCGTTCACTTTAACGTCTGTGTACTAGGTGACTCTAGGACACCATGTTGGCTGGTAATACAACTTCTGCCCCATATACCAGAAAAATGGCGTATAGCCTTTTGATCTATTCGTAGTCGTCCTCAGGCTCCATAAGATGGCCAGGAGCTCATCAATCCAACACCCCGCTGATCTTTGCAGTGGCTCAATGAGACAGGGTTTTATCCCGGACAATAGAATTATGTTGGATCTTTCAACTTTCCTATTCGATGCAGGATGAGCGACTGATGCAACATCAAGTCTTATTTGCTTTTCTCGATAGAAACAAGCAAAAGCTCACTCGGCAAAATTTGTGTCGTTATCAGTAATTATACTGTGTGGGTATCCATATCTTAGGATGTAACATCCCAATTTTCATTAAACCAAAACATTCATCATTACATTCATATCATCATGGCATGTGTGCATTGCACAAAAATTTCAAAATTTTAAACCTAGCAAAACCCTAGTTTTAAAACCCCTTTATATGCAAGGGTAGAAATTGTGTTTTTATTTTTTATTTTGTACCCAAAATGTTTTGTTAGTGGTTTGATGTGTTTAAAACACTTCTAAATATTAGGTTCACCTCTCAAAAGCTTGGTGAAAATTTTAATTGATTTGGAAATCATTTGATAGTTCAAATGATTTATAGAAAATAAAAACAGAAAAAGAAAAAGGCTAGAGGAGGAAAAAAACTTATCTGCGACCGTTTTGGCCTAGCAACCACGGCCCATCCAGCCCATCCGGATTTCCCCCTATCCCCCTCGGTTCTTTCACACCGCGCACACCCGCACCCACTCGCTGACGCCCTGGCGCCACCTCCACATCAGCTCCGTCGTCGCCAAATCACCGCGCCGCAGACCCCCTCGCCCCTACCGTTTCCCCCGATTGATTTCGCTTAATAGCGATTGATTGCCGGCGTGATTCTTTCCCCCGAGCACCGCTACTTAAACCCCCACTGCCACTCACCATCCCCTCGACACACAACAACCTCAGAGAGCCCCCAGGCTCCGTAGATTTTGACCTGAAGCCGCCGCCGTCCGACGCACTTCGGCGACCAATTCCGGTGAGCCCCGACCCCCTCTCGCTCTCTGCTTTGCTCCATTGCGTCCATCATTGTCAGAAGCACCTGCTAATCCCCTTCTTGTGCTTTCTCGTGCCCCAGGAGCTCGCCTCCGTCTTCAAGTGCAAGCACCCGATGGTGAGCTCGACTCCGACGAGGAATCCCAGCCGCACCCGTGCGCCCCTCCCTCGCCCATGACATCCACTGCGACCACCTCGTCACCGTGACCTCGATAACCCCTGTTCCTCCCCCTTTACCCCTAGCATCGCTGGAGCACTGTCGCCAGACAAGCCGCCTCCGCGCTTGCCATTCGCGCCGCCAGTTTCTGGCCAAACGCACTCAGATCCGCTGGATCTAGATCCAGCGGCTAGGATTAGATGTTAGGGCGAAAAGGTACTGACTAATCCGAGACACATGATCTAAATTATATCATACGGCGCATGCGCTTGATCCGCCAACCAGTATCGGCCAATAGGATAGCGCCACGTGTTTGAGTTTCTGTTTTAAAAACCAAAAATGATTTGTTAGATGTTTAAACTTGTAAAATTCATAACTTTTGATCTAGAATTCAGAAAAATGCAAATTTGGTGTCTATGGATTCAGAAAAATGTGAACTTTATTACTCTGGCCTTACTTTTTCACTTGCTTCTGTAAAAATTTATTTTTAGGAAGAGACTTTTTTAGGGCTATTTTGACTATAAAAATTATTGTGAATATTATTTTTAGGTGGATGTTGTGATCTTTGGCCTATAGAAAGTGTACTCTATCTTCTGTATTGCAAACTTTGTTTCTAAAAGAGTGATTTTCATCTCATTGCATTCATGCATGCATCCATACTATTTTTTGAATTCCTATTTTAAATTGTGTATTTTTGTTGCTTGATTTGATGTGTAGATTGTGTGGATTGTGAAGTTTGTGACTGTGAGGATTGTACCTACTCTCCTAGCTACCAAGGCAAGTGATATATCATCTTATGTACTATTATTTTACGTATTGCATTAGTGTTATTTTAGTAGGACTTGCATGATAGTTTCAAGTATAATGCTATGCTATGGAAATCCTATAGGTTGTATCTTGGTAGTATTTACTAAGTTAGGAGACATCGTATGCTAGAATTCTTAGTCTTGCTATTAGAAATCGTCGGTGGAAATTCATATAATGATGATATGGGAAGTTTATATACTTATATTTTTGATTAAGAAAACAACTATTGTTAATGAAACACTTGGGTGGATTAGGACTTGTATGGTTTGTGTTGAGTGGTTACCCAGGGCCCATTTCTATGGTTTACCCTGGTATCACACTTGTGGATGGCCACCCAGGAACAAAGAGATTTGAGATGTTTGTGTCACGAAGCTTCTAGTGCAACCACATGGCATATGGGATCTGCCTTGACCAACTAATTTGTGAGAACTCATCCAAACGGACAGTGGGTGGTAGAAATTGATAGGATGGAACGCGTCCGTGGTGGTCTAAGGGATTGGTTCTAAAAAGTCTCGTCTCGATGCAGTTGAATCTTGTGGGGAAAGTGCACCACCTCTCGCGAGGGTAAAAACTAAGTACTTAGCCATGTCCCTGGTTATGGACAATTCTGAGCGTCAAAGACATTCAAACGGTTCAAGACTCACCTCATCCCAATTTCTCTAAGTTAAAATTGTGGGTGAACAAGGGTAGAGGTTCACTAATGTCTATTGGTGGGTGAACAAGGGTAGAGGTTCACCTTAGTGTTTTCTACCTTATTGGGTAGGATCTTATAGATGGTATCAGAGCGTTGTGAAATGTTCACCGATCACAAGAGTCTGAAATACATTTTCACACAGAAGGAACTGAGCATGAGACAAAGAAGATGGCTAGAACTTATCAAGGATTACGACTTAAGTTTGCAATACCATCCTGAGAAAGCAAATGTCGTAGCTGATGCATTAAGCCGCAAAGTTTATGTGAATGGCCTCACCAAGGGATAATTTCCAGAAGATTTGTGTGCCCAATTTAAAGAGCTAAGATTGGATATAGTGGCCGAATGATATCTTATGTCCTTGGAAGTACAACCAACACTAGTGGATAAAATCAAAGAAGATCAAAAGTTGGACAAGGAAATAGAAGAGATTAAGAGTAAAATTGGAAAAGGAAAGGCAAAGGGATTCCATGAAGATGAACAATGAACCTTATTGTATGGGAAGCGTGTCTGCATTCCACAAGATCCAGAACTTCAAAAATTGATCCTACAAGAAGCACATAATTCACCATATTCTATTCATCCTAGAAACACCAAGATGTACATGGATGTAAAGGAAAATTTTTGGTGGAACAATCTAAATAAAGATATCGCAGAGCAGATTGCCTTGTGCGACGTGTGTAATCGAGTAAAGGCGGAGCATAAGAAACCGGCAGGGTTATTACAACCACTGCCAATACCTGATTGGAAGTGGGATAAAATCGGTATGGATTTTATCACAGGATTGCCAAGGACTAGATCCGGATACGATTCTATATGGGTTGTTGTGGATCGCTTAACAAAAGTGGCTCATTTCATACCCGTCAAAACCACCTATACACGTGCTAAATTAGCCAAGATCTACATGAACAGAATTGTATGTCTGCATCGTATACCTAAGAGTATTGTGTCAGATAGAGGAACTCAGTTCACTTCACATTTTTGGCGACAACTGCATGAGTCTTTGGGAACTAGACTAGAATTCAGTACCGCGCTTCACCCTTAGATTGATGGACAGACAGAAAGGACAATCAGATTTTGGAAGATATGTTGAGATCTTGTGTGCTAGATTATGGATTTAGTAGGGATGAAAGTCTACCATACATGGAGTTTTCTTACAATAACAGCTATCAATCGAGCATAGAGATGGCTCCGTTTGAATTCCTTTATGGAAGGAAGTGTACTACACCATTATTATGTAATGGAGTAGGAGAAAGAAACTTATTTGGACCAGACCTGATCAAGGAAGCCGGAGAGTAAGTCAGGATGGTAAAGGATAGACTGAAGATAGCCCAATCCCGACAAAAGAGCTATGCAGGTCCAAAACGTAGAGAGGTCACCTATGTGGTAGGTGATAGAGCTTATCTTAGAGTCTCACCACTTCGTGGTGTGAAGAGATTTGGAGTTAAAGGGAAATTGGCACCTCGTTATGTAGGAACATTCAAGATTTTGAGCCGTAAAGGAGAAGTGGCCTATGAGCTAGAATTACCAGAATCTCTGTCAGCAGTTCATAATGTGTTTCATGTTAGCCAATCGAAAAAGTGCCATCTAGAGATGGAAGAAACTTCGTTAAAAGACACTATACCACTAGAAGAAGTTCAGTTAGAGAATGATCTCACTTATGAAGAGAAACCTATCAAGATTCCCGATACAGCAGAAAGAGTCACTCGTACTAAGACCATCAAGTTCTGCAAAGTACAGTGGAACCATCACACTAAAGAGGAAGCAACTTGGGAAAGAGAAGATGAGCTTCGGAAAGATCACCCTAACCTATTTGATAGCCAACCCGAATCTCGAGGGTGAGCTACACCTTAAGGGGGTTAGATTTGTAACATCCCAATTTTCATTAAACCAAAACATTCATCATTGTATTCATATCATCATGGCATGTGTGCATTGCACAAAAAAATTCAAAATTTTAAACCTAGCAAAACCCTAGTTTTCAAACCCCTTTATATGCAAGGGTAGAAATTGTGTTTTTATTTTTTATTTTGTACCCAAATTATTTTGTTAGTGGTTTGATGTGTTTAAAACACTTTTAAATACTAGGTTCACCTCTCAAAAAATTGGTGAAAATTTGAATTGATTTGGAAATCATTTGATAGTTCAAATGGTTTATAGAAAATAAAAACAGAAAAAGAAAAAGGCTAGAGGAGGAAAAAAACTTACCGGCCACCGTTTTGGCACAGCAACCAAGGCCCATCCATCCCATCCGGCTTTCCCCCTCTCCCCCTCGGTCTTTCTCACCGCGCACACCCGCACCCACTTGCTGACGCCCTGGCCCCACCTCCACGCCAGCTCCGTCGTCCCCAAATCACCGCGCTGTAGACCCGCTCACCCCTGCCGTTTCCCCTGATGTGACACCCCCGAGATCAGGGCTAAACAAATCCCAGACCTCCTTCTGCCATAAGCTTAACCTTGAGCTCGAGAATATCTAGTGAAGAATCGGTATCACAGCAGTGACCCTACGACACAAAATTTATTACGGCAAGCTCATAACTGAGTAGAGAACCAAATTATTACAAGCAGAGGTCACTGACCACAAACATCAAACAATGGAAGGCAAATTATGCTATTAAGTATAGCAAACTTAACAAATGGCCTAAGAGGCCTGAAGCATAATGATGACGTCCCAGCCCATATTTTCCAGGCTGCCGGCCGGGAACCCCAAGCTACTCGTCGATGTCGATGTAGTACCAAACTCATCTTCAGAGAACACTTACTCTGCCAAAAGTATCAACAAAGCAAGGGTGAGTACAGAGTGTACTCCGCAAGACTCATGGCTGGTGGAGTTGTTTTGCATAAAGCCATCTTTGTTTATGAAACAAGAGGGAGAGAAGAAGCTCGTCTAATCAGAGTATTTTTTAAAAAGGGGATAAGAGAGCAACATCTCTGAGATATTGATCATCATCTTTGAATATCCACCAAGTCATCATCATCTACCAACTAGGATCACCCCCTCATACCCATGAGTAAGCATCCTTAACAAACATTAGTTGCCAGGTTTACGATTCGGTTCATGTTCTCTATGATCTCACATCCGTTCCCAAGTCGTCCATAACCGTGGACATGGCTTTACGAAAGATTATTACCCTGCAGGAGTGTATAACTTTACCCACATGTACCAACCTACTCTTAATTCCACTTGACACACTTCCTTGGTGTGCTGGCAGAGGGTGTGGTTGGACACGACCTTTACCTTGCTTTCGCCGAGACCATGAGTCACGCAATAAGTATGGTTCCGCCGTAACGGGTCAAATCCCGAAGCCGGTACTTAAAGATGTGAGGCGAGGTTGGTTCACCAGGAGATCCATCGACCCCAAGCAACCCCGGCCATCCTTACCTACCTGTTATGAATGCACCCCTTCACCGTCTTCGAGAAGATCCAGAATGCATGTCGAATGGAATGCCCGAACTATGTGACTCATGGAATCTACTAGGCAAGTTAGTCAAGCATGGGGTCCCCATTTACCCCGTGTGGTTGTATGCTCGTCTTGGTCAAGAGGCAAGAACATTGGGTCCTAGGGGTGGCGTGTTGGAATTATGCCCTAGAGGCAATAATAAAGATGTTATTATTATAATTCTTGTTCATAACAAAGTTTATATTCCATGCTAGAATTGTATTAAGCGGAAACTTTAATACTTGTGTGGTTTGTGAACAACACCTTGTCCCTAGTACGCCTCTATGGACTAGCTCGTTTATTAATGATGGTTAAGGTTTCCTAACCATAGACATGAGTTGTCGATTAATAATGAGATCATATCATTGGGAGAATGATATGATGGACATACCCAAACTAAGCGGAGCAATTAGATCGTGTCATCGTGTTCATATTTTCGAAGCTTTTCTTATGTCAAATATTGTATTCCTTAGACCATGAGATAATACAACTCCCTGATATCGGAAGAAAGCTTTGAGGTCATCAAACGTCATCCTATGAGAGGGTGATCATAAAGGTGTCTCTCAGGTGATCGGAAAGTATCTGTTGGGTTGTGTGTATCGAGATGGGATTTGTCCCTCCCAATTAGAAGAGATATACTTCAGGCCCACTTGGTAATCGATATCAACACTGCTTGCAAGCATGTGGTTAAGGAGTTAATCACAAAGTGATATCGGATTACGGAACGAGTAAAGTGCTTGCTGTGAACGAGATTGAACTAGGTATGACGGTACCGACGATCAAATCTCGGGCAAGTAAAATATCGCGAGACGAAGGGAATATATATATGGGATTGATTGAATCCTGGCATCATGGTTCATCCGATATGATCATCGATGAATGTGTGGGAGTCAATATGGGTTTCTAGACCCCGCTGCATATTCTCGAACCCGAAGGGTCACACACTTAACGTGTCTCGACGCTAGGATAGATTGGATAATTGGTTTATGACTTTTTTTTGGAGTCTCGGATGGGATCCGGGACATCACAAGAGGTTCCGAAATGGTCTGGAGAATAAGATTCATATAAGGCAGTGCAGTTTTTGGAGTTCGGAATTGTTTCGGGTTAATCGGTATTGTACCGGAAGCTTCTAGAACATTCCGGAAGGGTACCAACGTGGCCCCACCTGCCGGGAGGGGCCATGGGCCTATGAGGGAGTTCCCTGACTGCATTGGGCCAGGGGCACAAGGCCCCATAGGGCCCAGCCGGCCAAACATAGGGCAAACCCTAGGGGAGCTTCTAGAAGGGAAGGGGGGAAACTTGCCCCCCACTCCTCCCTCCTTTGGCCGCCGGCCTAGGGCTTGGGGTAGGGGCAAGGGCCAGCCGCCCACCCCTCTATATAAATAGGGCTGGGGGCGCACCCCTCCCACACCTCCTCCACAACCCTAGCCGCCCTGCTGCCCCTCCTCTCTCTCTCCCTCCCGACTGCGTGTAGGCGAAGCCCTGCTGCAGAAACTCTCCACCGCTTGCACCGCGCCGTCACGTTGTAGATCCAATCCATCTCTCCACCCTACTTGCGGGACCGAGGAAGGAGGAGACGTCGAGGTGCCGCACGTGTGCATCTCTCGGAGGCATCGCCACTTGCGGTGTTAGATCGGATCGGATCACGAGGAGGAGAAGCGAGTACGACTACATCACCCACGTTCCGTAGAACGTTTCGCTGTGCAAATCTTCAAGGGTATGAAGATCTCATCTATTCCCCCTCGTTGTTTGCTTCTCCTAGATTAGATCTTGGCTTTCCCGTTCGCATCCGCAGAATTTTTTTGATTTACTATGCTGCGAAACCCTTCATGGCGAGCATGGGACTAGAAAAACCATAGCCCACCGTGGCCTCCCATACAAGCCTTAGCATGTTTAATCTCATATCACTGATATCATCTCATCACTTTCTCCTGTCATACTAGATTATCTGCATCTGATACATCATCTGGATGAACCAGCACTGACATCTATGCATGGCTAAGCAGGACTCAGATATAAGCTCTAGCAGTGCACACAATCCAAACCTAGTTATGCTAGGAGCAGTGAATCATGTAATATAAACTCAAAGGGAGTAATGCAACAGATAGGATACTCTATCTATCGATAAAAGACCACAGTAGAATCGTATGCAACATGAAAAGAATTGAAATGCTTTCGAAATCATACGATTATATCATGGTGGGGCTATGCTTGCCTTTGCCAAGTGATAACCAATAAGAAGATATTCAGAAATCTTGTACTTGACTTGGTTACAGTTGGTCAAGTATTGTTCATCGATCTTCGATCTTTGATGATCTTGATCTCTGTCTTCGATCTCGATCTCGATATCGTATTCTCCCGGGAAGAACAAAACACCAGAAAGAGAGGGGAAACAATCAACACACGGCATCAATGCAATGCTCAAGCAAGTATGATGATATGACAAGTAAAATTGTATTGAAATGTAACCCTAAGGCATGCTCGACAATTTAATTGGGGTTCCGAGGGGTGAAAACCCTAACTCGGGGAAACTCCGGATGTATATGAGTGGGGTTACTATGTTCTTCTAATTGAACTTGTCATTTAAGTTGTTGAACAATGCATGATTATAGCTTAAAGAGATAGGTTTCATTTTTATGAACATTTTGATATATTATACACATTTTTTGACTTATAAATAATAAGTTACTAATTTTACAAGTTTTATTCAATTTCTGGATTTATTTAAAATCTTATAAAAAGGTTTACTGCGTCACTATGATGTCAACATAGGGGTGGGGGCATTTTCACTGGGCTATACCTAGCCAGAGAGGCTGATGGGTGGGCCTGGAAGCCACATCGGCCTCCACGTGGATAGGTGGGACCCGAGAGGGAGTTTGACTGGGCTTGACCACGCCTTGCTGACGCTAGCATGACGTAAGCACGTCGGTGAGCTGCAGATCGGCGACGGAAATGGCGATTGGGGGCTTGCGGGGATGCGTGGCTAGGCCTACTCGAATCAGTGAAGCGAGGTGAACACAAAGGTGGCGGCGCCGCTTGGGTTTGGTCGCCGGAACAGGAAACACGACGGCGGCCGACGGCGGTGGCTACAGGTTCTCGTGGTGAGGGTGCTACGGCTAGAAATCGACGAAACAAAGGGGTCCATCTGGACCAGAATCTCACAAGAAGCGTGATGAAGGGGTCTGTGGAGTGAGGCGAGCTCGGACGGCGCGGAATTGACGATGATGGCTGCGACAGCCGACAGGAACGAGGTTTCAATTAGATGGACTGCGGGCGCTCGGGGCTTCGTGACCTAGCTGGGGTGAATCAGTGCAGCTTGGCGAGCTCAGCGGTGGACTCAGAACGGCGAGAGGAGGCCGGAGACGGGGGCACATGGCGGAGCCCAAGGGCTAGGGTTTGGTCGGAGGAGAAATTGGGGAGAAGGAAGAAGATAGGGTTCGTCTCGGCGGCAACAGGGGGTCTGATAGGCGTCGCCGGCGTCGGTAGCGAGAATCTTGGCGCGGCGGTCATCTGGACGAGGCAGGAACGGAACCGGCGTCGACACGCAGGTGCTCTTCCTTGCCGGCGTCCTTCTGGCGAGAGGTAGAAGAAAATGGAAAAGGGGCGAATCAATATGGGCCTGACACTGGGCCGCGGGTGGGCTTCTGCTGGGCCTTAGCTTCTGTGCGCTGGCGGCAGGGAGGAGAGGAGAGGGATGGGCTCGGCCTGTTTGGCTGTTGCTGCCCTTTTTTATTTTTAACAGAATCTTTTTCTTTTTCCCAATTTTGTTTTGGATAATTTCATATATACTAGAGAGTTTATAAAATATATAAAATACTCAAGAGCCCTTATATTCAATTTGGGATCCATTATTTTTGTGATTTCAAAATATTCAAAACCTTTTGAATGCATTTCAAATAGAGAGGGGAGAATTCTAGGGTTTAGGGTTTTATCTTTAATCTTGTTTGTTGGATGCATTTTGAAATAGATGATGCTCGTGATGCTCAATCAAACCCTAATATAGATTAACTAAAACTAGGGTGTTACACCTGATTGATTTCGCTTAATAGTGATTGATTGCTATCGTGATTCTTTCCCCCGAGCACCTCTACTTAAACCCCCACTGCACCTTGCCATTCCTCCCCACACAACAACCCTAGAGAGCCCCCAGGCTCCACATATTTCGACCCGAAGCCGCTGCCGTTCGACGCACTTTGGTGACCAATTCCGGTGAACCCGATCCCTCTCGCTATCTACTTTGCTCCGTTGCGTCCGCCGTTTTCAGACGCACCTGCTAATCCCCTTCTTGTTCTTGCTCGTGCCCCAGGAGCTCGCCTCTGTCTTCGACTGCAAGCACCCGACGGTGAGCTCGTCTCCGACGAGGAATCCCAGCCGCACCCGTGCGCCCCTCCCTCTCCCATGACCTCCACTACGACCACCTCGTCACCGCGACCTCGGTGACCCCCTGTGCCTCCCCCTTTACCCCCTATCATCGCTGGACCGTCGTTGCCATACGCTCCGCCGCCGCCCTCGCCAGTCGCACTGCCAGTTTCTGGGCAATGCACTCAGATCTGCTAGATCTAGATCCAGCGGCTAGGATTAGATGTTAGGGCGAAAAGGTACTGACTAATCTGATCCACACGATCTAACTTAGATATGACGACGCACGCTCCTGATCCACGTAAACCGGTACCGGCCAATAGTATAGCGCCAAGTGTTTGAGTTTTTGTTTTAAAAACCAGAAATGATTTGTTAGATATTTAAACTTGTAAAATTCATAACTTTTGATCTACAATTCAGAAAAATGCAAATTTGGTGTCTATGGGTTCATAAAAATGTGAAATTTATTACTGTGGCCTTATTTTGTTCACTTGCTTCTATAAAAATTTATTTTTAGGTAGATACTTGTTTAGGGATATTTTAACTATGAAAATTATTGTGAATATTATTTTTAGGTGGATCTTGTGATCTTTGTCCTATAGAAAGTGTACTCTATCTTCTGTATTGCAAACTTTGTTTCTAAAAGATTGATTTTCATCTCATTGTATTCATGCATGCATCCATACTATTTTTTGAATGCCTATTTTAAATTGTGTAGTTTTGTTGTTTGATTTGATGTGTAGATTGTGTGGATTATGAAGTTTGTGACTGTGAGGATTGTACCTACTCTCCTAGATACTAAGGAAGGTGATATATCATCTTATGTCCTATTATTTTACCTATTGCATTAGTGTTATTTTAGTAGGACTTGCATGATAGTTTCAAGTATAGTGCTATGCTATGGAAATCATATAGGTTGTATCTTGGTACTATTTACCTAAGTTAGGAGACATCGTATGCTAGAATGCTTAGTCTTGCTATTAGAATTCGTGGGTGGAAATTCATGTTATGATGATATGGAAAGTTTATATACTTATATTTTTTATTAAGAAAACAACTATTGTTAATGAAACACCTGGGTAGATTGGGACTTGTATGGTTTGTGATGAGTGGTTACCCAGGGCCCATTTCTATGGTTTACCCTGGTATCACACTTGTGGATGGCCAACCAAGAACAAAGAGATTTGAGATGTTTGTGTTGGGAAGCTTCCAATGCAACCACATGGAATATGGGCTCTGCCTTGACCAACTAAGTTATGAGAACTCAGTCAGACGGGCAATGGGTGGTATAATTGATAGGATGGAACACGTCTATGGTGGTCTGAGGGATTGCTTCTTAAAATTCTCGTCTCGATGCATGTCGATTCTTGTGGGGAAAGTGCACCATCTCTCGACAGGGTAAAAACTAAGTACTTAGCCGTGTCCCGATTATGGACAATTCTAAGCGTAAAAGACATTGAAACGGTTCAAGAATCTCCTCATCCCAATTTCTCTAAGTTAAAATTGTGGGTGAACAAGGGTAGAGGTTCACTAATGTCTATTGGTGGTACCTTAGTGTTTTGTAAAAAGACAAAACTTAGTGTTTTCGAACTAATAGGATAAAACTTGCTTTGTGCAAAGCCAGCCAGATCCACACTTAGCCATATTCATGTAGTTGTTAAGTTCTACTATACAACTATGGTATCACTTGCCAATACAATTCCAACTGTATTGACCCTTTGTGGATGTAACTTATCATGTTGCAGGTTACTCTGTTGGTGAGTAGGGTTACGAGGCTACACTCAACATGTTTGCCTGTGGCGCATGAATATGAAGACACTATTATTATGCTATGTATTGTGAACTCTAAATAAGTTAGCCTTGGGCTAAGTGAGTTGTAAGAACTATTGTACTCCTGGAATTCCGATGTAATAATGACCTTTGTTTCTATGTACTTCATCTTAAACTGTGGGTTCTAGCAATTTGATCCAGGGACTAGCACTACAATCACAGGGATCTCTACCTTATTGGGTGGGATCTTATATAGGATAATATCTATGAGAAATTTTACAGTTGTGGCCCCATCACACTTTCTTATTGGCTTTACCTCGATCCACTTTGTGAATTTGTATAGCATGACCAAGATATGGGTAATGTCACCATGAGCCGACTTAAATGGTCCAAACATGTCCAAGCACCATACATAAAATGGCCAAGTGAAGGATATTGTTTTTTGGCCGGACGAAGACATGTGAATTTTGCTGGCATACCTCTGGCAGGCATTGCATTTCTTCACCAGCACTAGTGCATATTTTAGCGCACTGGGCCAATAGAACCCATGTCGTAATGCTTTGGCTACTAAGGCTCTGGATGAGGCATGATGCCCGCATTCTGGTTGATGTATGTCTAAAAGGATCTCTTGTCCTTCTGTCGATTTAACGCATCTTTGAATCACACTTGTGGCACTTCTTTTGTATAGATCTTTGTTTATTATGGTGTGGGATTTTTCTCTTCTCACAATTTTTCTAGCGAGGACTTCGTCACTCGGCAAGATCTCATCTTTGAGGAACATAAATATTGGTCCTGCCCATTCTGGTACCTCATGTACTCGGGTGATTGCTTCATCAATTTCCAGTGCCTCTGCTGACATAACTTCTGCCGGATTATCCTGAGCAGTCCACGGGTTATGCGAGACACTCCCCGGGTTTGTTGAATCAGTCCCCGAGTTTGCCAAATCAGTCGCTTGGTTATTAGGTTTATTCCTCCCATCTATGTCCATTGAGACTATCTCGGATCCTGTGTCTACCGATAGACAGATTGATTCGGATTCTGGTGATGGGGTAATTGATGGTTTTCTTAAATGCTCAAGGGCTATGCCGGGTGGATTAGGTTGCCTGGATGGACCAAGTTTTGAAATTATCTATGGCATCATTTTCCTCCCGGGGTATATGATGAAATTCACAGCTATCAAAATATCCACTAATCTTTTGCACATGGAATCTGTATAAGGCCATGTTTGCATCAAGTGCATCCCAAGTGCAACCACAAGGTCCGAATCACCAAAACATAGGATCCAACGTATGCCAACATCCTTTGCCATTTTTAGGCCATGAACTAGTGCATCATATTCGGCTACGTTGTTTGATGTAGCCAAATGTATTTGCAATACATATTTCAGTTGGTCCTTTTTGGGTGAGGTTAGCACTATCCCGACTCCTAGCCCATATCTCAATTTGGATCCATCAAAATGCATTGTCCAATAATTCTGATGGGGATATGCCAAGTGGGGTATACCCAGTAGGACGTTCCCTACTGGTTCATACTCCCGGCAAGTGGGCCTATAGGCGGCGACTGGACCACGACTCAAGAGGAAACCAGGCGACTGGATGGTGAAGGCCCAGAAGCATAGCTAGGCCTAGTCGGATTAGGTCAAAACCCTCCGAGTCCTTATCCAACTCGGTGGTAGATCTGTTAACCCAAGCGAGGTGACTCTATATAAACCTCCCTAGGTCACGCATAGAACTTACGTTCCATCATACACCCCATCGAATCGCCGCCTAGCCGTCGAGCTTGCCGATTGTACCTCTCATCAATACAATCTAGCAGGAGTAGGTATTTACCCTCCGGGGTGCCGAACCTGGGTAAATCCCCGTGTCTTTGCCCTCATCTCGCACCGCAGATGGCTGGCCGCCCTTTCCCCTTGTTCTACTACTCGCTGCCAATCGCAGCATCTGCCATGGCCATTCCCACGACAGTTGCGCCCATCGTGGGACCTGGCCTGTCAGGACTGTGTTCTGCGGCGAGACCCTTCTTGCCAATTAACCAGATGATCGCCAGCGGCCGCATGATCGCCATCGGCGCGATCCTCCAAACCTTGCCAAGCAGCTACGTCCCGGCGGCGTGCCCGGTCATGCACAGCGTGATCATGCCGGTCGGCACGATCAGCCTCTTCGTCGGCTTCACCGACGTCATCGTATCGGAATACTCGGCGCGCATCCGCGAGTCACCACCGCGCGATCGACTCTCTAAGAGTCAGGTTCGCACCACCCATCGCCTCGCCTCCGAGTCTGGCTCGGCCAACAGCAACATGGCCAAGACCAACGTGGTCGTGGACGACGCGTCCCTCAACGACAACGCCGACTCGGCGACCCCGGCCTCAGTCGCCAGCCGACTCCATCACCCAAGTCTCCAACATCGGGGATTTCGAGGATCCATCTATCCTCGGGATCTTCGACTCCGATTCCAGATCGGAGAACTCTGGCGACCTCCACGCCGGATCCGGTCGCTTCATCGCGGCCTACATGGAGGGTGGCGTGAGTTCCCCACCAGATCCCTTCTCCACGCCGATCTCGCCAACCGCGGCGGCGGGGGAAGTCGAGGAACTCTGCCTGTGCTTAGAGGAGGCGGTTTGCAAGAAACAAGCCGAGCGCTAAAAGTTTTGCCTCGAGCAGGCGACGGTGCATGAGCTCTCACTCTACCACCAGCACCGTATCAGGTCGCGCTCGAACCCCACCGTTCAGGGCCGCGCCCTGAACTTCAGCGACGAGAACGAACCGACCTGCATGGCCGAACGCGTGATCTGCAAGAACAAGCCACTGGGAGGAAGTGCCCGGCCACCGCCAGGCACAATAGCAAACGGCGCACCCCCACCACCACCTAGTCGCACGCCCCCTCCAGATCAGCCAAGGATCATCATCTCCCTGCAAGAGCGGGACGCAAACGACCTCCCGCTGTTCTCCACCCAGATGGACAACGTCATCGCGGATCGAGCCGCGGTCGCCAACCTCAACGTGACGGGGGTAGGCATGTTGCAGATCTAGTACGCCAAGGCCCTACTCGCCAAGGTCGTCGAGCAGCAAGCCGTAGGAGCTGACTTGCGGGGGCGCATGTACTCCCGCTCCTTAGGAAGCAGGGCGGCCTCGAGTGGCCGCCCAACGATGGAAAACACTCTCAATTTCCCACCACCTGAGCCCCTGTAGCTCCAGCCACGAACCGCGCATGCGGCACTCTCCACCAATGACCCGTGACCAACAAACAACATGGTTGCTGCCAACGGGCAGCTAGTTGACGCACGGACCCACATCATCAACAACTAAATCTGGCGCGCACGCCAGCTCGACGATCTGAGGCATACCCTCACCAACCGCCGCGACGGTGAACCAAGGGGCTCACTCAGCCAAGTCGGTCCCTAGTGCTTTGACCAATGATCCGAGGCGAAAAATATCCGGCGAACTTCAAAGCGCCAAAGGAGATCGAAAAGTATGATCCCTCGTACGATCCGTCCGTGTGGCTGGAAACATACCTCATGGTGATGGGAATCGCCGGACACACCGACCTACTCGCCGCTCGCTACCTCCCCCTAATAATGGAGTGAGCGACTCGGAAATGGATCAACACCCTCCCAGCAGATAGCATCGATTCCTGGGAGGACATGCGCGACGCCTTCGTCAGGCACTTCGAGGTTTCCTACACCCGCGCCACCAGCATCGAGGACCTAGAGCGATGCGTCCAGGGGCCCACGAGTCGACCCACAAATGGCTCCAAAGGTGTCAAGATCTGTAGTTCAACGCGGCTGGTATCCACCCGGAGACGGCGATCCACTGCTTCAAGACCTCATGCCGCTACGAACCACCGGTCGCCAAACTCAAGCGGGTGTACAAAACACTCGACAACATCCCAGACCTTCTCGAGATCTCCAAGCGGTACATGAAGGAGGACCAGAACCAAGAAACAGACGACGAGTCGGGTGGAAATTGCTGCCCAAGCGGCCACAACAACGGGAGGCGACCCGAGATATGCTACAGCAACAGTCGCCTCACCGGCAAGCACCACGGTGACGGGTGAGTCAATTTCGTCGCCAAATCTGGCTACGCGCCACACGACCCCAAGAGTTTCCGCCGTGATGGAGGCTAACACCGTGACAATGGAAACTAGAAGGCAAGGCCGAAATTCGACCCTGTGGCTCTCCTTAACCAGCCCTGTGTGTTCCACAGTAGGGAGGGGAAGCCCGCCACGCACACGACCGCCGACTGCCACTCCCTAAAGGAGATCGAGAAGGCACAACACGCACGGGAGGACCCCAACAACCACCCGCCAAACGGCAGGGCATTCGGCAATGACGTCGGGTCACTCCACACCTTCACCGGGTTCAGCACCAAGCACGAGAAGAAGGTCATCGCCCGCGACGTCGCCGTCAACGCAGTGTACTACGTCGACGTCCCCCGTTTCCTCAACTGGTCCGAACAACGCATCACGTGGAGCCACGAGGACCACTTGCCACAGATCGAATATCTAGGGCGAGTAGCTCTAGTGGTCAAGCCCAAAGTGGGCGACTACTGGCTCCCCAAGAAATTCATGGATGGCGGAAGCTCCATCAACATACTCTACCTGGACACGTTCAGGCGGCTACAGCTCCCGCAGTCGATGATCGAGACAAGCTACACCACCTTCCACGGCATCAACCCTGGTCGGAAGGCGTACCCGATCGGGAAGGTGACGCTGCCAGTCACCTTCGGCACACCAGCAAAATTTCGCACCGAGCGGATCATCTTCGAGCTGGTGCCCTTCAACATCCCCTACAACTGCGTCTTGGGGAGGCAAGCGTTTGCCAAGTTCATGGTGGCGCCACACTACACATACAACGCGATGAAGCTCCCAGGGCCATGCGGCATCATCACCGTTCACGGCGACCCCGACATGGGCGCGGAATGCGAGGCAAAGAACGCCGACCTCGCTGACGCCGTCATCGCCTCAGAGGCTAACCACGCCGAGGATCTCGCTAGATACGCGAGCGGGGTTGACAATGATGACCCCACAATACTAAAGAAACCCAACATGGAGAACGGCGGCTCGACCGCGTTCGAGGCTACCACGCACACACGCTTCGTTGAGCTGGTCCGAGGCGACTCCAGCCAGACAGTGATGATCCGGACAGGCATGAACCCCACATAGGAAAGCGCGCTCAACGAGTTCCTCCGTGAGAATCGTGACATCTTCGCATGGAAGCCATCTGACATGCCAGGTGTCCCGAGGGAACTCGCTGAGCACAAACTCAACACCGACCCCAAAGCGCGACCTGTCAAGCAGTCGCTGCGGCCCTTCAATGAAGAGCGTCGTCGAGCAATCGCCGAGGAGGTGCAGCGTCTACTCGCTGCAGGCTTCATATGGCCCATCAAATACTCCAAGTGGCTGGCAAACCCAGTCCTGGTCAAAAAGAAGAATGGGAACTGGAGAATGTGTATCGACTACACAAACCTCAACAGCGCCTGCCCAAAAGAGCAATTCGTCTTCCCGCGAATTGATCAAATCATCAACTCGACCACGGGCTCGGAGTCGCTGTGATTCCTTGATGCCTACTCTGGTTACAACTAGATCAAAATGGTAGTCGAGGACGAGGAGAATACGGCGTTCATCACGCCATTTGGTGCCTTCTTCTACACCACCATGACGTTTGGCCTCAAGAACACCGAGCGACCTACCAGCGGTGCATGCAGGAGTGCCTTGCGAGCCAAATTGGCCGAAACATCCACATCTACATCGACGACATGGTGGTAAAGTCCACTCGCCAGAGCGATCTACTCGCCGACCTGGCCAAAACCTTCGCAAACCTGCGGAGGTACAAGATCAAACTCAACCCAGGAAAGTACACGTTTGGCATACCTACTGGACAGCTACTGGGGTATGTAGTCTCCAAGAGAGGCATCAAGGCAAACCCCACCAAGATCAACACGATCGCCCGGCTCGGCAAACCCGAGTGCCTCTGCGACGTCCAGAAGTTGGCCGGGTGAAAAGAAACTTTTTAATTCCAAATGGAAACATCAAAACCCATCTTGAACAAACTTTGATTAAAATGGAATACAACAAATTTCAATCAAGTGAAATACATCCATCAATGAAAGTTTCTTGAAATTTAAACACTTGGAAAACTTAAACAAAAATTCTAAAACCCTAATGGAAGAAAATCTTATTCAAGATCCCAAAGACTATAGATTTGATCCATATAAAAATTTATCAACAAACATTTATAAAAGATAAAAAATGATAAATAAAATATTATAAAACCATAGAAATTGGTTTCACATAATTTGGAGTCATAGATAAAAACTTATAAAAATAAAAAGACAAAAGGAAATATTTTCCAAAGCTAATATAGCTCCTATCTAAAATCCATACCAAATGGTGAGCAAAATAATCCTAAAGAGATTTAAAAGGATAAACAAGTACTAAATAAAATTATACAAATTGGAATAACCAATTCTGGATCTTTAAATAAAAAGATATGGATTCTATAAGATAAAGAAATAAATAAATAAATAAAGGATATTTAAAAGCCAAAATTAAATCTTGGCCAAATCCATAAGCAAATGAAATAAAGATATTCCAAATTAAAATAAAGGGATAAAGAATATTCAAATAAAATTATATGGCATTAACCAAATTCCTTTCTATTAAATAAAGACAAAATCCCTAATAGAAATGATTAATTAAATCATGGGAAAATAATAAATGGAATTTGCCCAAGTGGAATAAAAGATATTTAAATTAACTTCAATGAAATAAAAGAATCATTTAAATAAAATTTATATGGATTTAAAACCATATTGAATATTATTTGAATTAAGGGAAATACCCAATTTAAATGATTAATGAAACATATTAAAATAATTCAAAAAGAATTATTTAACATCCTATTGAATAAATAAAACTTACTAAAAAGGGTTTGATAAATATTTGAATTTAAAACATAATGTTAAAATCATTTGAATAAATAATATGGATTAGAATCATATTTAAAATCCTATTTAATAAAGACAAAATGTCTATTTAAAATAAATAACAAACCATGTGTAAATGAAATAATTACTCTAAAAATGGACTTTAAATACATATTTAAAACAATATAGAAACATACTGAATATTTGGAAAAGATTTGAAAAAGAAATCTGAAATCAAATAAATGTTTGAATTTGAAAATAGAAAAAGGAAACAAAATAAAAAAGGGAAACAACCTAGCCCAACCTAGCCCAATTAGCCGAGCAGGCCCATTTCCCCTCTCCCCCGCACAAAAACGGTTCACACCGCAGCACACACCCGCACTGTCCCTAACAATCGGACCCCACCTGAACCCTCTCACTCTCACTGACGACGTTACCCCACAGCCACGTCGCCGTCTTCCTCACCCGCGCTGACCTCGCCCTCAACTCCGGCCGTTTCTACTTGTTTAATTCTCGATTCAATTTGCTCAATTCCACCAGCAATTCCTCCTCGCGATTACTCCACTTTAACCGCCTTCCTTCCCTCCTTATTTCCCCTCAAACCTCACACGACCAGAGCCACCAGGCTGTCCCTGATTTCGTTTGCAACCTCACTGCCCCGACGAGCTCCTTTCCCTGATTCCGGCCAAACCGCACCGCCACTCTGCCTCTAACCTCCATGAGCATGATCCCTATCTCCCTGCGAATCTGCCAGTAGCTCCAGATCATCTACGCGTGCTATGTATCCTCGACTCCGTCTTCAACCAAGCAGCGCTGCCGTCTGCCTCCACTCCGGCGACACCCCCTGGTAACTCTTGACCGCCCCATCCCCTCTGACCGATACTCACGTATTCGCCTTTCTCACACGAACCTAACATCATCGTTTGTTTGTCTTGGCGTGAACTGTATCGTCGCCTCCGACGACGAACAGAGGAGCCCGACGCAGACACGAACTCCGGCGAGCGATTCAAGCCAGCACCATGCGCCCCCTCCCCTTCGATGACCACCTCGAGCATCCCCATGCCACGATGACCTCGATGAGCCTTTCCCCTGTCTCTCTTGCTTCCTAAATTGTCGGCAACTCCTCCATCTAAGCGCGCCGCCGCCACCCATCTCTAGTCAATCATCTGTGCACCGTTCGATTTAGATCATGTGGACGCGATAGAAACTTAACCGAAGGGGTATGTTTTGATCTGTGCCATAGGATGCTAGTTAGATCCAATGCCCCATGTTAGCTGATCCACGTGAACCGGTACCGACGAATAGAAAACAGCCACATGGCCAGAGTGTTGTTTTAAAAACAGAAATTAATCTATTAGATGTTTGATTTTGTAAAATTCATAACTTTAAATCTACATGTCCAAATTTTACAAATTTTATATCAATGGAATCAGCAAAAAGAATTCTATCCAACGATGTACTTTTCTTAGTAATTTTGTTATGAAAACTTAGTTGTTTTTGAAGAAACTTGTGTAGGCATAATTTGAATATAAAAATTATTCTAGAATTATTTTTAAGGTAAAATCTTTGGTAAATGGTTTGATTTGAACCTACTGACCATAAAAAAACCAACTTGTAGATTTAAAAGTGTATTTTTGAAGGTAAAGAATAAATCTTTGAATAAAAGCATTTCTAGTTAAATAACAATATTTTTTTATGTTTTAAAAATTCTTTTTGAGTAAAACCTTTTGAAAATGGTTTGAATTAAACTCTCTAACCCTAAACACCAAGTTTTAGGATTTAAAAATATATTTGGTGAACCCTATAAAATTATTACCTTGCTTAAAGGCATTTCCAACAAAATAAAATGTTGCTTTGGTATAAAAATGGTTTATAGGTAAAACCATTTTGCAAATGGTTTTAATATTAAACACTTGACCTTAAAACACTAACATTTGTGTTTAAAAATAGATTTGGAGAACACTAGAAATTATTACTTGATTTAAATCATTTCTAGCAAAACAAAAATGATTTAAAGTGGCCATTTTCACTAACTTGTTATCAAATGGTTTTGCCACATTTATAAATGACTAATAGGTGTTTTATAATGTTTATAACCTATTAGAAACCACTTTTACAAATAAAAAAATCTTTGGCATGCTTGCATGCATTACTTTGTTCGTATTATTCTATGTGATGAAATTGCTTGAATGGTAGATTGAATTTGTGCCTTGATTGAATTGTAGTGAAATTTGAAGAGTGTGACTATTGCAAGATCAAGGAGTGAACTTATATTATCTACCAAAAAGGCAAGTGGTGCTTCATAATTTTGTCCCATTATTTTCACTTTGCATTACTGATATTTCTAAGTAAGACTTGCATGGAATTTTTACTAAGTATGCTATGCCATGGGAAGTCCTAGTAGATGATGCCTTCGTAGAATTTCCTAAGTTAAGATTTCTACTACTATCAAGCTTAGCCTAGCTAGTAGAAAACAAGGGTGGATTATATTCATGTTATGGAATATTTCTAAGTCAAGGACTTATGTTTTGTTTAATAAAACTACTAAGTGAATCAAACACCTGGGTGGAATGGTAATTGCTTGGTTGGATTTTTTTTGAGTGGTTACCAGGGCCCAGTTTTCAATGGTTTACCTTGTGTATCTCACTTGTGGAATGCCACCCAGGAACAGAGATTTGAGATGTCAAATGTTGAGAAGCTTCAAGTGCAGCCACTTGGCATTATGGTCTCTGCCTAGATCATATAGGTTGCAATAACTTAGCCAAATGGACAGTTGGTGATAGGGGATGATAGGTTTGGAGCGCATCCATTCTGGTCTAAGGGAAGGCTTCTGAAAGATCTTGTCTCGATGCATGTCGAGTCTTGTGGGGAAAGTGCACCACCTCTCGAGAGAGTAAAATCTAAGTACTTAGCCGTGTCCCCGACAATGGACAATTTGAGCATCAAGACATGGAAGCTATCAAGAATCTCCTCATCCCAATTTCTAAGTTAAAAACTTGTGGTTGAACAAGGGTTAAAGGATCTTCAATCAATGCTTGGTAAATTCCTTGGGTGATTTTGACAAACAAATACTTAGTGTTTTAAAATGATAAGGACAATCTATTTTGAGCAAAGCAAGCCTAAGCTCCACTTAGCCAAATGCATATAGATGATAGTTACCACTATACTACCATAGTATCACTTGCCAATACAATTCAAATGTATTGACCCTTGTGGCTGTAACTTATTATGTTGAAGGTTTGTTTGATGTTAGTGAAGTGTGTTGATTAGGATTACAAGGCTACAACCAACATGATTTCCTGTGGCACTTTGAAGATGAAGGACTCCATGCTATAGTTATTTCTGCTGCATGTAATGAGATAGCCAAATGAGCTATGTAAGATGTAATGAATTATTTTATTCCTGGTTATAAAGTTGTAAACTTTTGTTTCTTGATATTACATCTTAACTGTGGATGCTAGCTATTGATCCATGGACTAGCATTGTAAACACATGGATCTCTACCTTATTAAAGGTTGGGACCTCTACAATCCCTTGACTAGATGAGAAGGAAATGCCTTTCTACCGCCTAATGAGCAAGAACCCCACTTTCCAGTGGGACAAGGAGGCGGACGACACGCTCCACACGCTCAAAGAAGTGTTACTTGCGGCCCTGCTGCTCGCCGCCCCCACCGACAAGGAGCTAATGATCGCCTACGTCGTGGCATCCGAGTGAATCGTCAGCGCCGTCATGGTCGTAGAGCAGCCAGCAGAGGGCAAGGAGCGCCCGTGCAGCGCCCCGTCTACTACATCTACGAAGTCCTCACCAAGTCGTGGCAACGCTACCCACAGTACCAGAAACTAGTATATGCGGAGCCCAACGGTGACCGCCGCACTACTTCCAGGAGCACCCAATCACGGTCGTCTCCTCAAAGCCGTTGCAGGACATCATCCTCAACCACGAAAGCGACTGGGAAATTCGCCAAGTGGGCCGTCGAGATCGGCGTCCATAACATCAAGTACGAGCCACGCAAGGCAATCAAGTCACAGGCCCTGGCAGACTTCCTCGCCGACTGGGAAGAGACGCAGCATCCAGAGAAGCTGCCATACCTCTATTACTGGTCTCTCCACTTAGACGGGTCCAAGAACACAGACGGTGCAGGGGTAGGGATAGTGCTCACCTCCCCGAAGGGAGACAAACTGCGCTACGTAATGTACCTTGACTTTACCCCCTACACCAACAACATGGCCGAGTACGAGGCCCTCCTTCGCGGCATGCGAGCCGTCAAGGAGATGAACATCAACCGCCTACGGTGCTACGGCGACTCCGACCTCGTCTCCATGCAAGTCGCCGGCACCTGCCACGCCGTCTCCCCCACCATGGTGGCATACGGCCAAGCAGTGGACCAGTTGGGAGGCCACTTCGCCGGGTACTTCGTCGAGTGGAACGACCGGCGCAAGAACGAAGAGGCCAACTCCCTCTCTCTCATCGGATTGGCTCGCCACGTGCCACCCGCCGGTGTCTTCCTCGACACCATCACCAAGCCCTCTGTCTCTCCCCCGAGGGAGATTGACCTTGGGATGCCTCTGCAACCAGAACCAGCCCTCGTCTCCATGATCACGGAGCCAAGCGACTGGACCTCTCCATACGTAGCCTACCTCAAGGGAGGGACCCAACCAGTAGACTAGACGGAGGCCCGCACGATCGTACACCGCTACAAGTCCTTTTTCATCATCAATGGCAAGCTCCACAAGTGCAGCGTGACCGGCGTGCTCCAACGCTGCGTGCAGCCTGCGAAAGGTCGCAATATCCTCCAAGACATCCACGTTGGTGACTATGGCCATCACGCTAGCGCTTGGTCCTTAGTCGCCAAAGCCATTCAACATGCATTCTACTGGCTCACCGCACACGCCGATGCGGTCGACATCGTCCAACGCTGCATCGGGTATCAAAAGTACGCCAATGAAATGCACATACCAATCTCGGTGCTCAAGACCATCCCCATCACCTCGCCATTCGCCGTGTGGGGCATGGACATGGTGGGCCCCTTCAAGAAGGCCCCCTCCAGCTACACCCACCTCCTAGTCGCAGTCGACAAATTCACAAAGTGGGTGGAGGAAAACCCAGTCCGCAAGTGCGACAGGAAGACCGCCGCCAAATTCCTACGCGAGCTCATCTACCGCTACGGATTCCCTGACAGCATCATAACGGACAACGACACCAACTTCGCCAAGGGATCCATGGCCGAGTACTACGAGGAGCACAACATACGGCTTGACCTCTCCTCAGTCGCCCACCCGGAGTCTAACGGCCAGGCGGAACGCGCCAACCAGAGCATCCTCCATGGCCTAAAACCGCGACTGCAAGTTCCTCTCGAGCGGACTTCGGGATGCTGGGTCGAGGAGCTCCCCTCCGTCATCTGGGGCATCCGCACCTCCATAAACTGATCGACTGGGTTCACTCCCTTCTTCCTAGTGTACGGCGCCGAAGCCGTCATGCTGACTGACCTCGAGCAAAAATCGCCTCGGGTCGTTAACTACGTGGAGGCCGACAACGAGATCGGATGCCAAGATGGGTTTGACCATCTCGACAAAGCATGTGACCTAGCTCGCTCCCACACTGCCATCTACCAGCAAGGACTCCGCCGCTACCACAGCCGCCGAGTCCGGACTCGCACCTTCCAGGAAGGCGACCTTGTCCTGCGACTGATCTAGGATAAGAAGGGCATGCACAAGCTCTATCCCCCATGGGATGGACCATTCGCCATAGGGCGAGTCCTAGGCAACAACGCCTACTACCTCATCGACGTCTAAAGCGACGGACAACTCGACGTCAAGCGGCCGTGGAATGTAAACCTCCTAAGGAAGTTCTACACCTAGAACTCCGACATGTACTCCCCCCGCCATGAAATAAAGATGTTCATCTTGCACAAATTGTGTTTACTCTCCAATTCTTGTGCCACTCGCACTCATAAAAACAGCATAACGCTAATCACAGATGTCAACCCTTGGTCGCGTGACCGGCACAGCTAATTAATGCGACGCAAGGCCACCGAAAAAATTCGGGTCTTGCGTCGTCCACGAAAACGCCAACCTGGAGCCCCATCGGAGTTGCCTCGCTCGATTGGCCTGCCAGGCCAAGACAAACACACTCACTTCTCACAGCGACCCGGTCCTCCACATCCTCAGCGCAGCAACTCGAACGGTCAAGTACCACGCTCGGGGACTGATGCCAGTCCAAACCCACGCGGCTAGGGAAACACAAAGTATGGGAGCGTGCCTTGGACTCGCCACGCGACTGGATCTCTGAGTCAGGTGGAGTGACGCGCCAAAAACAAAGTGCTTCGTCCTCACCTACCTTGGGCATGCGATTAGAATGGCTAAGTACCACACTCGGGGACTCGTCCAACCGACCCCGTTCGCGTCTGGGAACACGGCTATGTACAGAGCATCCCTTGGGTTCGCCAAGTGACTGGCTTCACAAGCCATGGCGAGTCGACCTCAACTAACTAAAAGCAACATACATACACATACACGAGGTAAACTCCATAAAAGGGCAGACTCGCTCGGGGACTCGCACAACAAAATAATCCAAAATCAAGTCAAAGCTGACAAAAACATACATGCATTCCTTATGGCAACAACTCTTCTTCGCTTACAAGGGCAGGCATACATTTCTTACAACTAACGCCAATCGGCGAAGTCATCTACTCTGCAGGTTTCGAAGACGAGGCGCCATCGCTACTACAAACGCGGATGAAGGGAACCCACTAGTTCGACGGGTACGTTGTCAAGGCGCCCTCCATCACCGATCGGAACGGCTGCTCCACCTTGAAGTCGAGATGTGCGGCTCGGGGTTGTTCGGTGCGACGATCGTCTCCTGATATGGCAGAAGGTCGCCCATCGCCAGCACCCGTTCGAAGTAGACCGCGGCCCGATCGGTCAACTTCAGCACGTCGCAGATCTCGACCGATCAAGTCGCTGAGGGATACCCTCTGGTGACATCGTCAAGGTCGAAGTCATCCGGGAAGTGGGCGAGCCCAAGGCTTAGCGCAGTCGCAGCTCCATGGCGGAAGGCCGACCACGACATGTACTCCACAACCGTTGGAGCCCTCTCCAGGTAGTGCCATACCTCAGTGAGTTTGTTGGGGATCACCTCCGTCGGCGATATCTCCTGGAGGTATGCGCGAATGCAGGTCGCTGAAATGGCGGCAGAATCCACCCGCATCGTGACGCACTGCCTCGTGTCGTATGATTGCGCTTTGGGCTCGTCATCAAGAATTTTCCCTGCAAAAGCACAAGTAACTCAGCGTCAGAAGGATGTAAGATTCAAACCCACCCCCTCGGGACACAATGACAATGGCGACCCTCACGCTCGGGGACTCGCTAATATAATCAAACACAAGACGAAGGAACTCACCAATCAGGGGACGGCAACAAATCATAATGAAGTCCCGAAGACCCGATAAATCAGTCTGCAGTCCTGCGACAAGAGCATCTGAAACCTTCCGCTCTTCATCTGCGGCAGCGACAGCTTCCTTAGCCCTCTCCTCCGCCGAGCTCACCTCTGCCTTTTCGGCATTGAGCTCTCGCTCTAGCTCGGCCACTCGCTTATCTGCGACGGTCAACAACTACTAGGCAACCGTCAACTCGCAAGCGGGGACCAAAACTTTGCGAGCCTTCGGCACCGCGGCCGAATGCCCCTCTGCAGCCATGCAAGGGTGAGATCAAACTCAGAAACAAGACAAATATGGAGAAGAGTACCTCGAAAACCTACCCGCGGTCGCTTGCAGCTGTGTGTTCACCTCCTGCACGGAGCAGAGGTCTTTCTCCAGACGCTCTCTAGCGGCCATTCGCTCCGACGATTCACGTTGGAGGCCCTGCACAGACACAGGCAAACATCAAAGAAATTCCTAAGTGCCCAGTCACTAAAATTGAGCGACTAGCCAATCGGGGACTGGACATCGAAGAAATTCCTAAGTGCCTAGCCGCTGAAATTCAGCCACTAGCCACTCGGGGACTGGACATCGAAGAAATTTCCTAAGTGCCTAGCCGCCGAAATTCAGCGACTAGCCACTCGGGGACTGGATAGCAAAAACAATAAGAATCTACCCGCTGAAATTAAGCAACCAGATCCTAGGGGACTGGACATACCTGAATAGCTACGCCCAGCATGCTGTGTAGCTCGACCGCATCCACCGACGGCAGCACAAGAGGCGTGCGCTCGCGACGCTGCTCAACTTTCGAGCTGAAAATTTCAAGCACTTGGGCCGACTGCGCCGACACACTCGTGGTGGAGGCCCTCGCCATAAAGCGAGGTAATGTCGCTCCCGTCGGACTTTTCAAAGGGCCCGGCGCCCCGACCAGTGTCGCAGGGTCTATCCGCTGCGACCCCGCGTCCACGACGGCCTTCACGGTCGCATCTGCTCCAGCCGGAGCTCCACTAGGGGCGTCGACTGGCTCTTCTGAGATCATGATGACCTCGTCGCCCTTCATCTTCATTGCGCCCTCAGCGGGCGCCTTGGCGTCGTCGCCCTTCCTCTTCTTTGAGGGATCGGATTCTGCCCCCGCGGAGTCTACTAGAACTTTGTCCACTGAGGGATGACCAATCTTTTTCATGCCATTCCTACAAAAAGAAATGATCAGCAAGCTCGCCGAACAACTACAAACCAGTGGTTCAAGAGGACACACCAAAACATTTACCTGGCGATTGGGATGTAGCGCAGGCCGGTGCGGATGTGCGCCGGCTTCTCCAATTCCGGGCCCAGCTTCCAGCTGATGCCCGTCTTGAGCAGGGTCGGAGCCCACGACACGGAGACCTTCTTCGAGGACGAGGCCATGGCAGGAAGCTCCCCTCCGGTAGATGCGGGTACTTCCCTCGATGGCGATGCCTCTATGGTTGGAGCAGCCCTGAGCCCCGTGACCATTGAGAATGGTAGCGGAAGCGACGCCAGCGGCACCTCGTCTTCCACCACGGACGCCCTGGCCGCCTCAGCCTCCTTCGCCGACACTGCGGCCCTGGCTTCATCAGCTGTGCTAGTCGCTTTGGATCTAGTCACTGACCGAGGCAGCGATACTGCCCTTGGAGCCTCCTTCTTCTTCGGCGACTTGATCTTCTATGGCGTAGCCACGCGCCGAGAGCTATGTTCGGGAGCTTCGTCTTTGCCCCCATCGTGAGCCTCTAGGCTCTTGCTGGCTTCGAGCTCGCGTTGCCGTTGCCCGCGAGTCTTCCGAACCGCGGGTGCACCGACCTCCACGGCCTTGTTGTCATCGTCATCATCGTTGTCTCCATCATTCTCCTCGGAGGAGGACTCGCTCTCATCTTCGGCAGCCTCTTCCGAGCTTTCGCCGTCGGTGGGAGGGAGACAACCTTCCACCACCTGGAATAGCTGCACAAATAACACATGGTTAATAAACCGTGACTGCATTCCTGTGACTGCGAAATAGACAAGGAAAGGCAGACTCACCAGTGGCGCCTTGCGCTTCATGGTGTATTGGGGGATCCCGGCCTTCGGGTCGCAGTATTCCGCGTCTGTAATCTTCTTTAGTGCAAGAGTGTAGTCATCGGCTTTCCACTCGATGGTGCAGGACTTGGTCCCATCATCCTTTCCGGCATATTCGCACATCCAGTGGGCACGAATGGCCAAGGGCACCAGTCGCCGCCCGAACCAGCATTTTTATAAGTTGATGGTCTCGAGCCCCTCCTTCTTCAGCTGACGAATCATCGTCAGCATCTCGTTGACCACCATTCGCTGGTCATGCGGACGCTTGGCGACTTGGAGGGGGCGCGGCTCGGGTCTCTTGACGGAGTACATCGGGAGTGACGCCTCGCCATTTGGAGTCGACTCGCTGACGTAAAACCAATGTTTCTTCCACTTGTTTGCCGCCTTCTTCGGCAGCATGAGGTCGAGGAAGGAGTCCTTGGACTTTAATTGGAAGGTAAGGCCGCCCGCTTCCAGCATCGGGCCGCCTGCCCCTTCTCGACCGATCCACCCGTGGAATAGCTCCAGCCACAGGGGGAAATATCGGCGGCAGCCCAGATAACACTCGCAGAACGCCACAAAAATGGCGAGCTTCTCGATGCTATGCGGCCTTAAATCCGACGGTTGGATGTTGTAGTACACGCAGAATCGACAGAAGAAGATCGAGGTGGGGAAGCCGATCCCCCTCTCAAGATGGCTGGTGAAGTAGATGAATTTGCCGACGCGCGGATTCGGCTCCACCTCCCCGGCTGCAGGGATTCTCCATCTCTCGGCGCGGAGAATCCCCGTGTATTCGAAGGACTTTAGCGGCACCTTGGTACACTTGGATCTCCCCCACAATTCCTTCAAGGGCACCATCGATTCGGTGGTTTGGGATCGCAAGATTGCTCTGGGATTGCTAGATCGCTCTGGGTCGCTCTGCAGAGAATGGAAGATTGAAGGACGCGTGGATTCGGAAGAAATGTGGGGAATGCTCACAACTCACCCGTCACTCTCCTTATATAGCGGTTGGTTCCCGCCAGTTTTGGGGAGACGTTACCGCACAGTTATTACGCCAATATTACCGTTGCATTACCCAATTCCTAGTTTGACCAGGTTGATGGTCCAACTTCGTCTACTCGACTCACCGACCCATTCGCCACAGCTGCGACTCGACTACTTGCCGACCCATTCTCCATAGCTGCGATTCGACTACTCGCCAAATTGGTGATTCGACTGGTCGCATTTATTGCGACTGATGATGCATGCTGGAGATTCTTTCTTTCATTGAAGGAGTCCATCACCAATTCGATTGGGCGTCCAAATTGGACCCGAATACTCCGACTGCCAGAGAACACCTCCGACGAATCAACGACGGCCTCGAGGACTACTGATGGGGATATGCCAACTGGGGTATACCCAGCAGGATGTTCCCTACTGGTTCATACTCCCAGCAACTGGGCCTGCAGGATGGCGACTGGACCACGACCCAAGAGGAAACCAGGCGACTGGATGCTGAAGGCCCAGAAGCGTAGCTAGGCCCAGTTGGATTAGGTTAAAACCCTCTGAGTCCTTATCCAACTCGGTGGTAGATCTGTAAACCCTAGCGAGGTGACTCTATATAAACCTCTCTAGGGCACGCATAGAACTTATGTTCCACCATACACCCCATCGACTCGCAGCCTAGCGGTCGAGCTCGCCCATTGTACTCTCTCATCAATACAATCTAGCAAGAGTAGGTCTTTACCCTCTGGGGGGCGAATGTGACACCCCCGAGATCAGGGATAAACACATCCCAGACCTTCGTTTGACATAAGCTTAACCTTGAGCTTGAGGATATGCAGTGAGGAATTGGTAACATGGCAGTGACCCTACGACACAAAATTTATTACAGCAACTCATAACTGAGCAAAGATCCAAATTATTACAAGAAGAGGTCACTGACCACAAACAACAAACAACGGAAGGCAAAATATGCTATTAAGTATAGCAAACTTAACAAATGGCCTAAGAGGCCTGAAGCATAACGATGACGTCCTAGCCCATAGATTCCAGGCTGCCGGCCGGGAACCCCAAGCTACTCGTCTATGTCGATGTAGTACCAGACTGATATTCAGGGAACACTTACTCTTCCAAAAGTATCAACAAAGAAAGAGTGAGTACAGGGTGTACTCCGCAAGACTTATGGCTGGTGGAGTTGTTTTGCATAAAGCCATCTTTGTTTATAAAACAAGAGAGAGAGATAGAGAAGAATCTCGTCTAATCAGAATATTTTAAAAGGGGATAAGAGTGTGAAATCTCCAAAGTATTGATCATCATCTTTTGATATACACCAAATCATCATCATCACCAGAACTAGGATCACCCCCTCGTACCCATGAGTAAGCATCCTTAAGCACACGTTGAACTGCCAAGTTTTACGATTAGGTTAAAGTTCTCTATGATCTTAGAATCTGGTCACCAAGTGTTCATAACCGTGAATACGGCTTTTCGAAAATATCATTACCCTGCAGGGGTGTACAACTTTACTCACACATACTAACCTTCTCTTAATGCCACATGATTAGCCCTCTTCCTTGGAAGGCCGACAGAGGGTGGTTACACACGACCTTTACCTTGCTTTCGCCGAGACCATGAGTCATGCAATAAGTATGGTTCCGCCGTAACGGGTCATATCCCGAAGCCGGTACTTAAAGATGTGAGGCGAGGTTGGTTTACCAGGGGCTCCATCGACCCCAAGCAACCCGGTCCATGCTTCCCTACCTGTTATGAATGCACCTTCACCCAGCAAATCTTTCAAAAGGTTTTCTATGCATATGTCGAATGGAACGCCCGAACTATGTGACTCAGGGAATCTACTAGGAAAGTTAGTTGCTCATGAGGTTGTCCAGGACCCGTGTGGTTGTACGCTCGTCTTGGTTACAAAGGCAAGAACTCAGTTCCTAGTGGTGGCGAGCATGTGACTAGAAAAACCACATCCCACCGTGGCCTCCCATACAAGCCTTAGCATGTTTAATCTCATATCACCTCTGATCTCATATCATCACGTTCTCCTATCATACTAGATTCTCTTCATCTGATACATCATCTGGATGGACCAGACTCAACAGCTATGCATGGCTAAGCAGGACATAGATAAGCTCTAGCAGTGCACACAAGCCAAACCTAATTATGCTAGGAGCAGTGGATCAGGTAATATAAGCTCAAAGGGAGTAATGCAATAGATAGGATACTTCATCTATCGGTAAAAGAAGACCACAGTAGAATCATATGCATCATGGCAGGAATTGAAATGCTTTCGAAATCATAGGATTATATCATGGTGGGGCTATGCTTGCCTTTGCTTGTTGATAACCAATAAGAAGATCTTCGGGAGCCTTATACTTGACTTATTACAGTTGGTCAAGTATTGTTCGTCGATCTTAGATCTTTGATGGTCTTGATCTCTATCTTCGATCTCGATCTCGATATCGTATTCTACCAGGAAGAACCAAACACCGGAAAGAGAGGTAAATAATCAACACATGGCATCGATGCAATGCTCAATCAAGGATGATGATATGACAAGTTATTTTTTATTGAAATGTAACCCTAAAGCATGCTCGAAAATTTAATCGGGGTTCCGCGGGGTGAAAACCCTAACTCGGGGAAACTCCGGATGTACATGAGAGGGGTTGGTTTGTTCTTCTAATTAAACTTGTCATGAAAGTTGTTTAACAATGCATTGTTATAGCTTAAAGAGATAGTTATCATTTTTTTGAACATTTTGATATATTATTTGTATTTTTCTGACTTAATATGAATTAGTTATTGAATTTACAATATTTAAATCATTTCTTGAATTATTAAACCTTTTCTTAATTGAATTACTGAACAAGACTGACGTCGGTGTATGGCTTAATTACTTGTTGCACTGGGTATGGCCTCAGCCACAGTGGCTGACCGGTGGGTCCTGGGCCACGCAGGCACCACGTGGACGCCACGCAGGAGACACGTCGTGGCCACGTAGGCTCGGCGGTGGTGGCGGCTCAGGTGCGCATGGTAACGGCGACTAGGGATCGCGGGACGGCGGGGTTCCCGGGTTCGCTACATCATGGCAAGGGGAACCAAAACAGGGCGGCGCCACTGTTTATTGGCAACCGGAGGAGCTCGTAGGGCGACAGCCAGCTGCGGCAGCGATAGATGCATGGCGGTAGAGCCATACAGAGCAAGAGGGAGCAAAAGGAGGGGTCCACAGGGACCACGGGCTCACCGTGATTCGATTGGCGAGGTCGGCTTGGCCAGAGGAGGTCTAGGTCGGCAGTAATGGCGTCAGCGGTGGTCGTCGATGACGGAGAAGAAACCGTTCGTGTCGACGGCTGGGGTCTCCCCTTCCCGATTCCTTCCGTGGGATGGATGAGGGAGACGAGACAGAGCTCTTAGCGCTGTCGGATGGACGAGGGGAGGCCGAGAACGGCGACAAGCTGCGGCTAGATTTTCGGTCTGGCAGTGGGAGAGGAAGAGAGAGGTCTGGGGAGAGAGGGGAATGGATGAGGAAGTCCAGGGCGACGTCGCGAGGATCTTATCCTCCCCTAGGGAGTGATGGACGGTGGCGAGGAAGCAGCGTGGATCGACGGCGGCGCTGCCGACATGGTGCTTCTTCCTCATCGTCGAGGAAGACGACGAACATGGGCGAAGGGGTATGGGCCACGCTTGGGCTTCAGCTGGGCCGTAACTGCTGCGCGTGAGCGGTAATTAGAGAGAGGAGAGGTGTTGGGCCGGCCTGGGTTGCTACCTAGTTAGGTTAGAGTTAGGTTTTTATTTTCTGAAACTTTTTCTATTTAGTTTTTCTTATTTCTTTCATTTGCAAACCCATTTCAAATCTGTTTTTGACTAATTCAAAAATACCAGAAGGTTTTCTAAATATATAAAATAATGTAGGAACCCATTTAGGCAATTTGGGCTCCATACATTTTGATAATTTTCAAAATATAAACCATTTGAATTGTTTTCAAATAGAGGGAGAAAGTAGGATTTAGGTTTTTTTTATTTCTTCAATGCATTCATTTTAAGGAATGATGCTCATGAATGCACAATCAGAACCCTAATTAGACATTAGTTAAAAATGGGGTGTTACAGCTCTATCCCCCTTACGAGAATCTCGACCCGAGATTCCAAAGGTAGGAAAAGACACAGAGAGAGAAAGAAACAGTGTCACTCTAAAGATAAGAGGGAAACACACTAAACAACACAGAGTACCTCATGTTCAACTCATGGATGGAATGTTTAGAAAAAACTATGAGATGACGACATGAAGTACAACAAGGTAATGGAGGAAACAAGAGGAGATGGTTCCAAGTTGATAGATAGATGGTATTCATAAGGATTGAGACCATGGAGCTTCAAAAGAGTTTACGCTTCTGAAAAAGAAATCTTCCAACAGAAGGAACATGACCATAGACTTCGATAGGGAACCTCTACTAAGCGACTTAAGTAAAGATTTCAGGTTGCGAAGATATGGATCAACAAAACCAAGCTGTTGAACTACTTTTGACATAGAAGGGTCACTCTTTCATCCAACAGAAGGCTAGGACAAAAAGGTGTTTTGGGAGGAGAGGACTCATAAGAGTCACAATGAACATGTATCAAGAGAAACTACTGATTACCAAAATCATAGTCACTTTTAAAACACGGCTAAGAAAACGAAGGAAACTCTTTATTCATCCAGGTCTATCAAAATCTTTGCCAAAGATCATGATATCACTTTACACTACTAGACGGATTGGTAAGAAGATTCCCGAGGACACGAGAAGAAAGAAACTTCGTTATCAGACTTCAATTACTTGGCACAACAAGATGCTTGCCCACATAAGAGGGTTTGGAGGATCGACCGAGAGACATTTAGCAACACTACTTTAAATGTTCTCCTTGATGTTCGAGAAATCAGACATCAAGTAAAGGTTGGACTTTGGATACAAAGGAAACCATAAGCACAACTCCTATAGTAAGTCATAGAAGATGCCTCATGAAGAGTGGTTGTTATTGCTGAATCAAGAGAATATGATAGAGGGTCTTTCCGGCTAAGTGTGTCAACCATTACACCAACCTTGCCAGAATTACAAAGAAACCTATGTCAAAACCTTGAGGAAAAGCAACCATCATTGCTGCTTGATATTCAACTTTGGTTAGGCAAAATGATATTTCAGACTCAGCATGTCCGAATAGAAAGTTTGCAACATTTACCACGGAGGTAAAGTTAATAGATTCTCAAGATATTGACTACAGTGTCAAGCTCCAGAAGACTAAGCTAGATTTCTAGACACGTGTGTTAGCAACTTGTCAAGAGACAACTGCACACACATGAATTACTAGCAATAAAACACACATGCGTCCTTAAAGAAAGGGAGATAACTCTTCTCGAATCCACGGCGACATCTTTCAACATTTGCACATGAACTAGAGAAGGTCACTTCTAACATCCAGAACACATACTTCGAGATGACTCGAAGATAGTTCTCGGAATTTTCCAAAATTACTGCCAGTTGTTCCATATGAGTATGTTATAGCATGAAAAAGATAAGGATGTAATTGATGGGATCAACAACAAACTTATCAGGGCAATCCATTAAGATGGACTCATATGCTTTGTGAACAAGGCAATAATACTGGTCAGACCAAAGGACATAAGGATGTACTCAAGTGAAACATCACAATTAGGAACACCATCAAGATAGTCCTTGGAACTGAGTTTGATTTGAAAATAACCCAAATCAAATCAAAGGTGGGGAAGATAACATATCCACAAAGGAAATACTATCTTTCTTCAACACGAACAAAACTAGACAACCCTTTAAGAAGGAACAAAGTCGGATAGAACTTTTTTCTTACAACTCTCCAAGTTATTGTTTAAGCTCAACCAACTAGTTCAGGGGTGTCCAGTACAGATCCTTGGAGAAGGGAGCAATTCAGAGAACGTGCTAGCTCAAGAACTTGACAAAACGGTCATGTGGAAACATGGCAACACTTCTATTAGACAACTAGAATATCACGAACCACCGATATGTCACCTAGTTTAAGAGGAAACTTGCTTTGGAAGGCAAGAAGACATAGTTCTAGAGTTTCGACACAAGCCTAACTCTTTTAGCAAAGAGAGTGCACCAGAATAACGAACTTGGTAACACGACCATTCTACACTTAGTGATGGGTTTAAGCAATCACGCTAAGAATGACACAAATTCCCTTAGAGTTCAAAACAATAATAATTGCTAAGAATCTCAGATGACCACATTATTACGCACACGCATCATTCACGAGCACGAAATCTCGAGTAAGGGTGGGTAATTATGTGTAAGAGCACCACTTCATTAAGGGGTTAGGAAACTCAGCACGACATCTTGGTTTAGAAGGGTGTGATACGTTAAGACATAATAGATGGGAGACAATCAATGCCTCTTGATCTGCGGATTACAACACTTTGACCTGGTCCTGGATATGACGAGGTACTGGAGTTTGTTTCTCCTAGACATCCCAAACTGGTTTGTCTTGACGGACCACAAGAGTATCTAGCATCGGAAGACACCAATGCACATTTACTACTTGGCTACCAACTAGTAAACAAAGGTCAGAAAACAACATGGTAAAAAGGAACATGCTCAGGATTAGAATCCCGAGATGTGGATGCATAAGTCAACAACCTTCCGAAAACTAATGCATAGAAGGGGTAAAGTGTGGCAGAGTCACGAATGTATATGTGAGACTCTCAAGGATAACTCATGTCGTGATCTGTTTGGTTCCATTAAAGAACATCTGCCATATCATGTGGTAGGGGAAGTCCTTAGATGTCACAATTTAATTGCAACATTAACCACAAGCTTGAAGGCTAGAATGGTAATACCAGCCATCCTGAGGTAATGTGTGAACATTTACAACAGGGGTCAAAACAAGGATCTTGGGTTAAAGATCAGCTTCATGTACAAGATTCACAACATTAGAATCCAGCACAATCCGGGACCTTTGGTTCAAGTCCGAGGGTTAAAACCCAAAAAAAAGGAATAACTACTACTTGAGTGGCTTAGCGTACAGTACAAGGTAGTAATCACGAGGTAGCTTCCAAGAGAAGAAACAACTTCCGAAGTACCCAACAAAAGAAAAGGGAGGCATACGAGGCGAAAGGAAACCTCGAAGCCTAGAGCAGAACACTATGGAACCAACAATATAATATTGTGGATCCAAAGGATAGAGAGATCATGATAGAAAGGAGTCTCTCAGGAGATACAGATCAAAGGGAAACAAGGAATTCACAACACACACAAACCTATAGAACTCAACACTAGGTCAACTGGCTTAGAAACGACATACCAGAAGGCACCTAAACTTTGAAATACTAGAAGAGATATCAAAACTTTTCCAAAATTCAACATAAGATAATATAACCCGAAGTTAGAGCGAAACTGGATAAGGATAAAAATAAGCATACTAGAGTTTTCTCAAATACTTTTCATCTTTAAAATAGTTTTCTCAAACACTAGACTCAACATCGGCCAATAGCAAGGTTTTCCTACGGTCGGTACTACTCTGATACCAAGAACCCATGACACCCCGGAGGGCTAAACAAATCCCAGACCTCCGTCTGACATAAGCTTAACCTTGAGCTCGAGGATATACAGTGAGGAATCTGTAACACGGCAGTGACCCTACGACAGAAAAATTATTACAGCAAGCTCATAACTGAGCGAAGATCCAAATTATTACAAGCAGAGGTCACTGACCACAAACAACAAACAACGGAAGGCAAATTATGCTATTAAGTATAGCAAACTTAACAAATGGCCTAAGAGGCCTGAAGCATAACGATGATGTCCCAGCCCATAGATTCCAGGCTGCCGGCCGTGAACCCCAAGCTACTCATCGATGTCGATGTAGTACCAGACTGATCTTTAGGGAACACTTACTCTTCCAAAATTATCAACAAAGCAAGGGTGAGTACAGAGTGTACTCCGCAAGACATATGGATGGTGGAGTTGTTTTGTATAAAGCCATCTTTGTTTATAAAACAAGAGAGAGAGAGAGAGAGAGAGAGAGAGAAGAATCTTGTCAAATCAGAATATTTTAAAAGGGGATAAGAGAGTGAAATCTCCAAAGTATTGATCATCATATTTTGATATCCACCAAATCATCATCATAACCTGAACTAGGATCACCCCCTCGTACCCATGAGGAAGCATCCTTAAGCACACGTTGAACTGCCAAGTTTTACGATTAGGTTAAAGTTCTCTATGATCTTAGAATCTGGTCACCAAGCGTTCATAACCGTGAACACGGATTTTCGAAAAGATTATTACCCTGCAGGGGCGTACAACTTTACCCACACGTACTAACCTTCTCTTAATGCCACATGATTAGCCTTGTTCCTTGGAAGGCCAACAGAGGGTGGTTAGACACAACCTTTACCTTGCTTTCACCGATACCATGAGTCACACAATAAGTATGGTTCCACCGTAACGGGACAAATCCCGAAGCCAGTACTTAAAGATGTGAGGCGAGGTTGGTTTACCAGGGGCTCCATCGACCCCAAGCAACCCGGTCCACGCTTCCCTATCTGTTATGAATGCACCTTCACCCGACAAATCTTTCAAAAGGTTTTCTATGCATATGTCGAATGGAACGCCCGAACTATGTGACTCATGGAATCTACTAGACAAGTTAGTTGCTCGTGAGGTTGTCCAGGCCCCGTGCAGTTGTATGCTCATCTTGGTTCCAAAGGCAATAACTCAGTTCCTAGTGGTGGCGAGCATGGGACTACAAAAAGCCACATCCCACCGTGGCCTCCCATACAAGCCTTAGCATGTTTAATCTCATATCACCTCTGATCTCATGTCATCATGTTCTCTTGTCATACTAGATTCTCTGCATCTGATACATCATCTAGATGGACCAGACTCAACAGCTATGCATGGCTAAGCAGGACACAGATAAGCTCTAGCAGTGCACACAAACCAAGCCTAGTTATGCTAGGAGCAGTGGATCAGGTAATATAATCTCAAAGGGAGTAATGCAATAGATAGGATACTTCATCTATCGGTAAAAGACCACAGTAGAATCTTATGCATCATGGCATGAATTGAAATGCTTTCGAAATCATAGGATTATATCATGGTGGGGCTATGCTTTCCTTTGCCTGTTGATAACCAATAAGAAGATCTTCAGGAGCCTTGTGCTTGACTTGATTACAGTTGTTCAAGTATTGTTCATTGATTTTTGATCTTTGATGGTCTTGATCTCTATCATCGATCTCGATCTCGATATCGTATTCTACAGGGAAGAAGCAAACACCTGAAAGAGAGGGAAATAATCAACACATGATATGAATGCAATTCTCAATCAAGGATGATGATATGACAAGTTAAATTGTATTGAAATGTAACCCTAAAGCATTCTCGAAAATTTAATTGGGGTTCCGAGGGGTGAAAACCCTAACTCGGGGAAACTCCGGATGTATATGAGAGGGGTTGGTTTGTTCTTCTAATTAAACTTGTCATTAAAGTTGTTGAACAATGCATGGTTATAGCTTAAAGAGATAGTTCTCATTTTTCTGAACATTATGATATATTATTTGTTTTTTTCTGAATTAATATGAATTAGTTATTGAATTTACAATATTTAAATCATTTCTGTAATTATTAAAACTTTTCTTAATTGAATTAATGCACAAGGCTGACATCAGCATATGGCTTAATTACTTTTTGCACCGGGGCTGGCCTCAGCCACCAGTGGCTGACAGGTAGGGCCTGGGCCATGCAGGCACCACGTGGACGCCACGCGGGAGCCACGTCGTGGCCACGTAGGCTCGACGGTGGCGGCGGCTCAGGTGCGCGCGGTTATGGCGACTAGGGCTCGCGGGATGGCGGGGTTACGCGGGTTCTCTATAGCGTGGCATGTGGAACCAAAATAGGGCGGCGCCGCTGTTTATTGGCAACCGGAGGAGTTCGTACGGCGACGGCCAGCGGCGGCAGCGACAAATGCATAGCGGCGGAGCGATACAGAGCAAGAGGGAGAGAAAGGAGGGGTCCACAGGGACCATGGGCTCACCGTGATTCGACTGGCGAGGTCGGGTTGGCCAGAGGAGGTCTAGGTCGGCAGTAATGGCGCCGGCGGTGGTCGTCGGTGACGGAGAAGAAACTGTTCGTATCATCGATTGGGGTCTCCCCTTCTCGATTCCTTTCGTGGGATGGATGAGGGAGACGAGACAGAGCTCTTGGCGTTGTCGGATGGACGAGGGAAGGCCGGGAACGGTGACAAGCTACGGCTAGATTTTCGGTCTGGCAGTGGGAGAGGAAGAGAGAGGTCTGGGGAGAGAGGGGAATGGATGAGGATGGCCAGAGCGACATCACGAGGATCTTATGCTCCACCAGGGAGAGATGGACGGCAGCGAGGAAG
Source organism: Avena sativa (assembly GCA_916181665.1). NCBI lineage: Eukaryota > Viridiplantae > Streptophyta > Magnoliopsida > Poales > Poaceae > Avena > Avena sativa. The sequence goes on from OV702281.1 coordinate 117,194,299, forward strand.
CGGCACGGATCGACGGCGGCGCCCCCGACATGGTGCTGCTTCCTCGTCGTCGAGGAAGACGACGAACAGGAGAGAAGGGGTATGGGCCACGCTTGGGCTTCTGCTGGGCCATAGCTGTTGCGCGTGAGCGGCGATTAGAGAGAGGAGAGGTGCTGGGCCGGCCTGGGCTGCTGCCTAGTTAGGTTAGAGTTAGGTTTTTATTTTCTGAAACTTTTTCTAATTAGTTTTTCTTATTTCTTTCTTTTGCAAACCCATTTCAAATCTGTTTTTGAATAATTCAAAATACCAGAAGGTTTTCTAAATATATAAAATACTGTAGGAACCCCTTTAGGCAATTTGGGATCCATACATTTTGATACTTCTCAAAATATAAACCATTTGAATTGTTTTCAAATAGAGGGAGAAAGTAGGATTTAGGGTTTTGTTTTATTTCTTTAATGCATTCATTTTAAGGAATGATGCTCATGAATGCATAATCAAAACCCTAATTAGACATTACTTAAAACTGGTGTGTTACACGGAACCTGGGTAAATCCCTGTGTCTTTGCCCTCATCTCGCACCGCAGATGGCTGGCCTCCCTTGCCCCTCGTTCTACTACTCGCTGCCAATCGCAGCATCTGCCGTGGCCATTCCCACGACAAATTCGAATCAGGCAATGGTGGCTCATATTGCATTTCGGCCCAGTCGACAAAGAAGTCGGCCAGTGCCTGAGATTTGATTGCATCTCGTCTATCGAATTGAGGAGCATAAGGAGATAACTCAATCACCCATTTGGCTATTCAGCCGCTGGCATATTTATTTCCCATTATCTCGGCTATTGGTGCCTCACAAATTACCTGAATTGGGTGTTCTTCAAAATAATGTTTCAGCTTATTTGCTGACATATATACTTCGTATGCCATTTTCTGGTAGTGTGGGTAATTTTGCTTCGAGGCTGATAATACCTCACTTAGGTAATATACTGGCCTCTGTATCGACTTACCTTCTTCATCACGCTCCACCACTCTTACAGCACTTACGACTCAGTTAGTCGCTGTTATTTATAGCAACATCGGCTCTTTTGATAGTGGTGAGGCTAATATTGGTGTAGAGGCTAACATTTTCTTCAATTCATGAAACGCGCTATCAGCTTGCGGTGTCCAGATGAACTTACCCGACTTTTTCATTAGTTGATATAAGGTCAATGCCTTTTCTCTGAGCCGACTTACGAATCGACTCAATGATGCCGGACAGCCTGTAAACTTCTAGACATCGTTGAGGCACTTCGGCATCTCCATACGTTCTATGGCTCGAGTTTTAGTCGAGTTTGCTTTATTGCCTCGGCTAGACACAAGGAAACCGAGTAATTTTCCTGCTGGTACACCAAAGGTACACTTTACCGGGTTGAGCTTCATTCGGAATCTTCTAAGATTCGCGAATGTTTACCGAATATCATCTAGGAGCATGTGGATCTCTTTGGTTTTTATCACCACAGCATCCACATAAACTTGGACATTTTTACCAATTTGTTCATGAAAACATTTCTGCATGCATGTCTAATATGTTGCCCCTGCATTACATAAGCCGAATGGCATGGTACGATAGCAATAAGCCCCATACGGGGTGATAAATGCAGTCTTTATTTGATCGGCCAGCTTTAACGGTATCTGGTGGAAACCAGAATACATGTCTACAAATGACAAGAGTTCACAACCCGTGGTCGAATAAATAACCTGATCTATCCTTGGTAAAGGAAATGGATCCTTGGGACACACTACTAGAAAAATGGCTATAGGTAATCAGCACATCCGTGGCTCACATGGTTGAAGTGCCCCATGGTTAAAACAGGCGTGGCTCACCTATGGGAAGTGCCCTACTAGTAACTAGAACAACCGTGGCGCACATGACCATAGTACGACACAAATATGTGTGGGCCAAGGCCCTGTTAGCCGCACGCCAGACATCCGTAGCGCATGTAGGGTAGGTGCGCTACGCCTGTTGGTGTTATCCATGGCGCATGTCGGGGGGTGCGCTACGCCTAAGCGCATGCCCCTCTGTGCTGTAAAACGGCCAGACACATCCGTGGCGCACTATGGTATGTGCGCCACGGATGTTACTAATCCCTGTGGCGCACTTGGACCGAGTGCACCACGGATGTGGCGATTTTTTGGTAGCTCCACTTTATGTGCACATGTGTGATCATCCACCACCCCACACTTCACTTTCCCCTTCTTCTTCCTCCTTAGATCTAGTCGGGATCTTCTCCTTCCCACCTCAATTTCTCCACCCATTCACCATTTTTAGCATGTAGAACTTGCCTTGGATGTTACATAAGTAATAGAGGAAGGTCTCCGATCTCTCATCTCCTTCTCCGGTCTCGCGCGCACCTCTCCTTTCCATCTTTCTCGCGATTGGTCTCTCATCTCGGTAAGTTGTCCATGTAAGGATGTGTTCATGTGTATATGGATGATATGCTCATATGTATGTAGATGATCGATGCTCATGATGTGTGTATGAGAGGATCGATGGTCATATGTGTGTGTATATGGAGAGTATCTATGATGCTCATGCATGTGTGTATGGAGAGGATAATGATATGTTCATGTGTGTATGGATCGGTCTCTCTCTCTTGTGTTTGTATGTGAACAAGTTGCCATTTGTTTTGCCAAAATGTTGATTCATTTCCATTTTGGCAAGACTTTGGCATTTCGCAAAGGTCCTAATTTTAGGATAGGTCATGCCGAAATTTTCTATCGACCATTGCATGCATGCATTGATTATGTGGTTCTAATAGACTTCTAATCGTACCGTGTACACCGTGCAGGCAAAAATGGTGCTCATAATGAGCGAAGACATTGTGGCTAGATTTTTGAAATGTGCGACGGCCGACATGATACGAAATAACAAGACGGAGATAAGATTTCCGTGCAGAAGATGCAAACTCAACTGGGTGATCGACCCAGATTCCAGGAATCTGCAGACGCACCTGCTCCGCCATGGTTTCATGGATGGATACACTCGTTGGATAAGCGATGACGAAGACGATGGAGATGGTGAAGGTGGGAAACATGACGATGATCATCATCACGGCGAGAACGGGCGAGATGATGAAGAGTCTCCTGGAGATGGTGAAGGTGCGGAAGCAGACCGGGATGATAATGATCTAGATGCCGGAGGAGGAGACAACGATGGAACAACGTCAGGCTGGGTGCGGGACCCTTATGTGCAAGAGCTGCTTCTCAAGCAGACGAGTAACACCAGGGCTGCCGCTAGAGAGAAAGCCAAGCTTGCAAAACTTGAGAAAGACGCGGTTATTCCATTGTATGAAGGATGCAGGCCCGATGATACCCGGTTGAATGTAACGCTCAAGGCTATGGAGATGAAGGCAAAACACAAATTGAGCGACGCAAGCTTCGACGATATGATGGCATTCTGGCACGATCGTCTCCCGGAGGGGAACACATGTCCAACTAGTATCGAGGACGCCAAGAAAATCGGCTGTCCTCTCGATCTACCGCACGTTAGATATCACGTATGCATCAACGATTGCATCATTTATCGGGGCGAGGACGCGGAGAAAAACACATGTCCGGTGTGCGGTGTGAGTCGATACAAGAAAGGGAAGAAAGCACCTCGAAAAGTGGTATGGTACTTTCCTATCACTCATCGTCTGCAGCGCTATTTCGCGGACCCTAAGGAAGCAAAGCTCATGCGATGGCATGCGGAAAGGAAGAAGCCAGGATATGATGATGATGACCCCGAAAAGGATGAGCTGCTGACGCACCCTTCAGATGCTAGCCAGTGGAAAGCATTGGACCTCGAATTCCCAGAATTCGGTGGAGATTCGAGGAACATCAGGCTTGGTGCGAGCACCAATGGACTCAATCCGTTCGGTAGCCAGAGCAGCACGCACATCACTTGGCCCGTGTTTGTATGGATGTACAACCTCCCTACATGGTTGTGCATGAAGAAGAAGTACATACAAATGAGTATGCTAATTCAAGGGCCAAAACAACCTGGTACCAGACATCAATCTATATCTCGGGCTGTTGAAAGAGTAGCTAGACACGTTATGGGAATCTGGAGCCAATACTTACGACGCCATCGCACAAGATTATTTCACTATGAGAGCCGCGTTGGTCACTACAGTGTAAGACTATCCAGGTTGCGGGTATATCTCGGGGCAGGTTATCCAAGGATTCTACGCATGCATTAGGTGCATGGATAACACAAGCTATCTCCAACTAGATAAAGATCTAGGTCATCGAAAACCGTGTTCATGGCGCACCGGAGGTGGCTCGGCAGGAATGATCCATGGAGAAAACGTGGAGACCTGTTCGATGGAAAATCTGAGACCCGAGGAATCCCAGAGAGTAGGAGCAGCGAAGAAGTGGAAGAGTTGCTGAAAAACTGGAAAGATTGTCCTAAGCCTGGAAAGAAGCGAAAGAGGCAGCAACAAGACAAGCTGCTGTTGAAGGTATGGAAAACAAGGTATGTTTTCTGGGAGCTGCGATACTGGAAGTTTCTCCGCACGCCTCATAGACTCGACATCATGCATATCATGAAAAACGTGTGCGAGAGTCTGGTCGCCACCATAATCAACATGCCAGATAGGACGAAAGATGGTCCGAAAGCAAGGCACGACCTGATATGCTTGGGTATCCGGAAGGTGCTTCACGGAGGATGCACTACTCCTGATGATCAGGAAGATGACGATGATCATGAGTCGGAGACGACACAAGGTCGTCGGAAGGGTAAAAAGTTCAAGAAGAAAGAATATTACTGCCCTCCTTCTTGCTTCACTCTAAGCCAGGATGAGATCAAACAATTTTTCAAGTGCCTTCTAGGAGTCAAATTTCCTTACGGCTACGCGGGCAAGATAAGCAGATACCTAGACGAGGCGAAGCAGAGGTTCAGTGTCATGAAGTCTCACGACTGTGCCGTGCTAATGACGTAGGTACTTCCGGTCGCACTAAGAGGGATAATGGATGAGCACGTCCGTCAAACGTTATTCGGCCTCTACAAGTTTTTCGACGTCATCTCTAGGAATTCGATTGGCGTGAATCAGCTCGGGAGGCTATAGGAGGAGATCGTGGTTATACTATGTGAGCTTGAGGTCTACTTCGCACCCGCATTCTTCGACATTATGGTGCATCTGCTGGTCCATGTCATGGAGGACATCGTACAACTCGGGCCGATGTTCCTCCGCAACATGATGGCGTTCGAAAGGATGAACGGACACATCAAAGGAGACGTTCGCAACAGGTCCCGTCTAGATGGAATCATAGCCAAGGGCTTTCTGGCCGAAGAGTGCATCTCTTTCTGCACGAATTATCTAGACATCGAGAACCCTGTCGGTCTTCCCGTCAACAGGCACCTTGGCAAGCTCGACGGATCTGGTCACCGAGAGGGTCGTCGCATACTGCATGCAGACTTCGATTTTCGACGCGCAGACTTTGATCGAGCAAACCTCGTCGCGCTATAGCATTTAGAACTGGTCGATCCTTGGGTACAGAAGCACAAAAGGTTAATCGAGAATAAGTACAGTGACCGGGGCATACAGAGGACGTAGGGAGAAATAATCAAAGAGAACAACTCAGATTGCACGCATTGGTTTAGGCAGACGCTCCTTGATAATCCCCCGCGATCGCATTCTTCTGACACGAAAAAGATCATATTCACCTTGTCACAGGGACCGATGCAAAACCTGGTGACCTATCAGGCGTATGATATCAACGCCTACACATTCTACACGGAGGAAAAGGACAACAAGTGTGATTATCAGAACTCAGGCGTAACGTCGGAATTCTACACCGATGACAACATGAAGGAAAGATTCTATGGAAGAATCGAGGAGATCTGGGAGATCGACTACTGTGGAGAAAAGGTGCCGATGTTCCGTGTCAGATGGGCAAAGAGCGTCGAAAGAGAAGACCGGTATTTCACAACCATGGTTATACCCGAAGCAGCCAAATCCAAGGCCATCGGTGCGAACGTGGCCGCGAAAAATAAACCGTGGGTACTGGCTACCAAAGTGGACCAATGTTTTTTCATTACCGACCCGACAAGTCCTAGCCGTGTTGTCGTGAGGAGAGGAAAAAGAAACATCATCGGAATGGATGGAGTCGCCAACGAGCAAGACTTCGACCAGTACGGCGATCCAAAGATTAAAGATGACGACGACTACGATGCAGCAACATACATCACAAGAAGAAAAAGGACAACCCTACCCAAAAAAGGTAGCCCGTTTGAAAGAAGAAACATTAAAGTGCCGGGGCTAAATTATTCAACCGCGACAAAGAAGGGAAAAAAGATTGTAAAACGCTAACTCAAAAAAATTGTAAAACGCGTGGTCGAAAAAGATTGTAATATTCATGGACAAATTATTATGAAATTTAGTTATACTTTGAATCATATTTGTACCACTTTTATGACATATATTATCACTTTTGGGCATATTTGGAATATTTAAAAGTATTTTAAAATCAAAACAAAACTTCTATGGCATATATCACCACTTTTGGGCATTTTTTGGAACATTTAAAAGTATTTTTGAAATAAAACAAAAAAGGTGGGTACCAGGATTCGAACCTGGGTGCTCACAAGTTTAGAATAGAGCTAAGGGCGGAACTAGTGGGATAGGCTAGTGTAGTTGTTAGAGAGTGGGGCTGCAGTTTTCTTATACAGTCGTTAGAAGCCGATAGGCGAAGCGCACTAGCCGAGAGTGCGCTACAGATATCCGTAGCGCACTATGCCCAAGTGCGCTACGCATAACAGGCTTTATCCACACGTGCGCTCGACCCCCCCTCTCTCATCCCCATCTCTCCATCTCAGCCCGAGCACGAGCCCCCCCCCCCCCCCGCGCGCGCCGCCGCCGCTCTCGATCCACCGCCTCGCCAGCTCTACCAGCAGCCGCCGCGTCTGAGGAGGAGGAGGCCTGCCCGCGTCCGAGGAGGAGGTCCGCCCGTGTCCGAGGAGGAGGAGGCCCGCGTGCGTCTCAGGAGGTGGAGGCCGCCGTCGTCCGCCCGCCATCGTCATCCTTGTCTTAGAGGTGAGCATCGCCCCTTCCCTCTCTCCCTCTCTCCCTCTCTCCCTCTCTCTCCCTCTCTCCCCTCTCTCTGCAGGCCATGGTTAGGGTTCAAAGAAGTGAACTATTATTGTAGCATTTGCTCCTATTCAGATTAGGGTTTAGATTAGGGTTCATCTGTAACATTTGGTGTTCATCTGTAACATTTCCATCGATTTGTGAATACAAATGTAGAGTGTCAGTTTCAGTTAAATTTTCAGAGGAAGGAAATGCCCATTTGGTGTATAGAATGATCTCTGCTGCTCCTGGAAAATGCCCATGTTTACAAAATATTTTATGTGTATTTTCATGAACAAAAATGCTAGATTTATGGACACTATCTTGTTGTCTAAAATTTACTGACTGACATGCAACCACCTACTCCCTCTGTTTCAGAAACATAGTAGTTGACAGTGACAGTGATAGTTAGTAGTTGACAGAATGTTCTGTCTGAATCTTTAGTTGTGGATTATCTTTCCTATCTTATACTTTGTTTTATGAGTACTTGAAACAATACTGTGAAACAGAGCATGATATGAGTACTTGAAACAATACTGTGAAAATATATCTTGCTTTGTCATATTGTTTTATTTGATCAAATCTATTTGGCTTGCATTGCATTATCAGATAGGCTTGTCCAGTGAGGTTTGTGTATTTCAATTTAAAGTAGTTAGAATGGTGTAGTGGACTGAAATACAAGTTGTTCAGGTGTTATTTCAATCTGATGTTGATGGCTCCATTTTTCGTCTCCTGGGGCACATTATTAGTAGCCTGTCCTTTTGCAAGCCCCTTATTTTGTTCAAGTGTCCTGTTCCAGCTAGCTAACATCTCCTAAACAAACACCTGAACAATATATACTACAGACCCTAGTAACCCTACCAGAGTACCAGTACTACTACTCACAATATACTACCTGAACATTATATACTGCAATGCATCTTATATTGTTACTGCAATGCTAGTTATGATGAAACAATGTGTATATAATGATGAAATGCTCCTGCTAAAATCCTAGTTATGATGTATATACTGATGAAACAATGTGTATATACTGATGAAATGCTCATGCTGAAATCCTAGTTATGTTGTATGGTGTTAGTACTGATCCTGGTGATGGTTTTAGTACTGGTTTGCTTGCTGGTGATGGTCTAGTAGTACTGATCTGTGGTGATATAATTGTAGCACTTGAAATTGTGCTTGTGCTTGTATATGAAGCACTTTATTATGTCGTGTATACAGGTTCTTGTATGAAATGAGTCCTGATTTTTTCCGGAATGTTGATTAACTTCCGTTTCGGCAGAAATCGGGCACTCCTAGTTTAAGAAAATTAGCAAAGGTCATGCCGGATTTTTTCGTGCATTTAACCAATTATTTGTTTTTTATTAGTGAAAATATGTGTGACAACGACGAGGCTGGATGTTCTAAGCGCATCAACGCTGAAGGAGAACTCAGACCTCCGAATAAACAATTGACATTCTAGGAGGCGGCCCAACGGCTAGAAGACGATGAAGAATACCATCCTTCGGTGAGCGAGGATGATGAGATGGAAGACGCGGAGGAAGAAGCCGAAGGAACGGCGGATGATGAAACCACTGATGGCGGCGAGGGCACAGGGAGTGGTAGCAATCTTCCTAAGAAGAAGAAGAAGAAGAAGCCGAAGGAACGGCGCCCGAACACGGTCGGCACCGTCAGGGAGGAAATTACCGAAGTGAGCCCATCAGGGGTTCCTTTGGAGCCCGCCCTTGTCGTCAAAGGGTACGGTGGGCAAGTGGAGGCGATCACTTGGAAAACCATCTCGATCAACACCGAGAATCTCCGGCATAAAGATAATGGCCACTTGCGCACACTCCTCTTCGAGAAGCTGCACGCAAGATACAAGTTCCCCGCTAAGTATCAGAACAAAAATTATCATGGGAACGAAGTAAACAAATCCGCCCTCACAAAGATGAGCACCGCCCTGGCCAGCTGGAGAACCCGGATAAAGAAGAAGATCTATAAAGAAGGCAAAAGTCTCGAGGAGATCCAGAAGATTGACCCGCAGATCACCGAGGATCAGTTCCGGGAGTTCAAGGAGAGGTGTGAATCCGAAAGAGCCCTGGCCAATAGTAATCGGGGAAAGGTGCTGCAGGCGATGAATATAGGTCATCACCATCTCGGATCTGGTGGATATAGAACCGCGGAGGACAAATGGAATAAGGAGGACGAAGAGTATAGATCCAAGGGGATAGAAAACCCCTTTGCGAAATTCGAACCCGTGCAGGTTCGAAACTTCATTAGGGCCCATTACCATGTGGACCCAAAGACCAAACAACTCACCGCGGATCCTGCGGTGAAGGAATTCGAGAAAATTGTGGTAAGTATAATCTAATTACCGCGGATCAACTCGATTGCAATATAATTGATGATCTAAACGATTCACTGTTACTTCTTCTGCAGGAGGAGGAAATTGTTGCTAGTCATGGATCCCAGGGTTCCTCATCCCAGGGGTCGACGGCGGCCACCCGGTGGGATAACCCTTTTAACAGGGCGATGAACCGGGCCAAGAAAATAGAGCCGGTTACAAAGGAGCCGTCGTCGGCTGGCCGTCTGGCCGGCCTCGGGGGTAATAATTGGTTGGATCATTTTGGTCCACCGCCGAGGACGCATGTGGCGCCGTCGGGAAGGAGCGAGGAGGAAAACCGCGAGGTTCAAGAACTTAAGGAACAAGTGGCGTGGATCCCGCAGATCGTCCAAGACAACCTGGAAATCACCCTCATGTCCTTCCTGCCTACCTTGGTGGAGTCAATAGCGAACTGGAGTGTGGGTGGTCGAGTAGGGCCGTGCCTGATTCCAAGCATGGTCAGCAGCCACTCGAACAACACGGCGCCGGCGAATCAGGCGAACTACATGTTCGTGACTCCGCCCGCTAGCACTGCGGCGCCGCAAGTGTTGGTGACTCCCCCTGCCATCACCGCGGCGCCGGAGTACATGTTGGTGCCCCCCTACCATCATCGCGGCGGCACCGGAGCTACAAGCACCCATCGGTAGGGAGAATACACCAGCGGCCAGCACCGCGCCATCAAGTAGCCCTTCCGTCTCTTGCACGCCCGTCGCCATATGCGGTGCATCGACATTAGCCGTTCTCGACGCCATCACGGTAAACAAATTGCTTTACCGCCTTTCACGCCCTCTATTACTCTTATGGCATCTCTGACGACGCCGTACATGTTTTCCGCAGATGGATCTTCCTTGCACTCTCTTATGCTACGTGAACAACGAGCTGAGGGATGTTGCCAAGGGTACCATCGTTCAAACCTTGCAGTGCATGTTCCACTCAAGGACGATGCCAGATAGCGTGCACAGGGTTAAAATTGGTCGGGTGCTAAGGGGCTGCGACGACCTGGAACCTCCCATTCAACCCCCAGGAGCGGATGAAGAAGAGCCGGCTGTCCTCAGAACTTGCTTCGACTTATTCATGCAATGGCCAAAGAGCATGATCCGTTTGGGGACGGCAGGGGCCATCACGCCACAGACAACAGCACCGCCTGTCGTGCTAGCGACAAGCGGTGGCAAGGCCCCCTTACCGCCCTCGCCATCACCTCCACGCGGTGGGTCGGATGATCATGTTGATGATATGCACATGGCGCAGGATCCGTCCGAGGACGACGAAGACTGGAATGATCACTTCTTCAACACTCAGTTTAGCAACGAAGACCTAGCTGGTGGCCCCACAGAGAAAGCCACTATCTCCAAGCGTCTGTTTGGTTCTCAGGAGACGCCTCCAGCTTGCACCTTTATAGAGCCAGCTTATACAACCAACCGGCCCTTTATTCTAAGCCCTGACACACTACATAGGGCCGCCGGTGCTTAGATTGCGGTGCCTGCCCGCTCTCCAAAAGGAAAAAAGGGCAGGAAAAGAAAATCTAGCAGCTCGAGCCAGCCGGTGGCGTCAACAACTGCGAATCTGATCAGGTTTCGGGATGGGCCACCAAGACCCGAGGGTATTATGTGGAGGATTCATTTGGCGGGTGAGCCCATGCTACCTAAGAATTTGCGGAATCTCGCCAGTTCGGAACTGCAGAGTGTGCATGACGGCGTGCTGACGATAGAGAGACGCCTTCTATCGGAGAAAGATCCCTCGCACCCGGTATTCGTGGTTAAGGTGCCACCAGGCTTGGGCTTCGTCGACAATGCCCCTGCGGATATGTTTTTCCTGCGGTTCGACGACATCTTCAATATGTTCCACCTATACCCGCTGCACTATACCATGGTCTGTCTGTTTTCTCTCAGCCTGGCCATGCAGATCATTAGAGAGAACACACCGGGCATCGCTATAGTGGACCCCTACTACATGCGTGATGGCTGCTTGGGTTCCCCCGCCGAACGACGTATCGTGGCCTCGTACCTAAAAAGAATCCTCGTGGCGAACAAGACAAAGGAATACATTCTCGTGCCTTACTTTCCCGAGTAAGTCGTTATTCACTCGCCACCGTCGATTGGCTTTATTAGATTATCATCATTGTTTTTCCAACACATTCCATTTGAATTTTTTGCGCAGAGATGAACACTGCACGCTCATCTCCTTATCGCCGAAGCATTCCCACTCCATGTATTTCGACTCGGAGAGTCTAGAAAAGAAGAAAAAATACGACAAGATCAAGGAAGTTCTGTGTGATGCCCTCACTGGCTTTGCCTCGACGGAAGGCACCACCTTCGTGCGTACGAAGGTCAAGTTCGGCAGGAACGTCTTCAACCACGTAACGGAGTTCCCCTGCGTGAAGCAGCCGGAAAATAGTAAGAAGGAAGCCTACTACGCACTCCATCACATGAGGGCGTTCCTACTTGACCAGCAGAATTCTACGCTGCCAGATCATCTCAAACAGTGGGCCGAAGAAAAGGCCAAGATCACTGATTCAGATATTAGACAAGAGATGTATCGCATCCAGCAGCAGTTTGGGGCAATCATCTTTCGTGATGTCATGACTTCGGGGGGGATCTTCTACGGAGGAAATATCCCGAATAACCGTGACATAGAAGATCGCCTAGAGATGCAGGGTGACTATAGGAAGTTCATGACGAGACAAGGCGTCCTCCCGTTCCCTAAGCCGAGCCAGAAGGCTTGATGTTGGCCTAGTTGTAGTTACAAACTATAGATGACCTTTGTGTGTGTGTGTGGACAAGTGTACATGCTACTATACTTATCTTATTAGGTTTATGAATCATCGCTTACTTCTTTTGCTTATTATTATATATCAATCAATGCTTGGTTTTTTTGCTTACTCTTTGGTCCTTTTCTCACTTTGGTCCTTCTTTTTTTCCTTACTCTTTTTTCGAGAATAATGCCGATGATTGAAATGTCGTGGCACACTATATATGTGAATGTTCTACGATGGGATTGTGAGCCTTGGGATATGCACAAGTCCAGGTCTTGTGCATCCTACTTGGCTCACGGTTCCATCATAGCATATTCCTGTGTCCAACGACCTATGTATATATATGAGGCATTATTTTCGAGTTATTTTTGTCTTTTTCGAGAATAATGTCGATGATTGAAATGTCGTGGCACAATATATATGTGAATGTGCTATGACGGGATAGTTAGCCTTGTGATATGCACAAGTCCAGGAATTGTGTATCCTACTTGGCTAACCGTTCCGTCGTAGCATATTACAGTGTCCAACGACCTAGCTAGTTATATATGAGGCATTCTTTTCGAGTTACTGTGGTCTTTTTCGAGAATAATGCCGATGATTGAAATATCGTGGCACAATATATATGTGAATGTTCTACGACGGGACTGTAAGCCTTGTGTTATGCACAAGTCTAGATGTTGTGCATCCTACTTGGCTTACGGTTCCATCGTAGCATATTCCTGTGTCCAACGACCTATGTATATATATATGAGGCATTCTTTTTTATTTACTTTGGTCTTTTTCGAGAATAATGCCGATGATTGAAATGTCTTGGCACAATATATATGTGAATGTGCTACGACGGGATTGTGAGCCTTGTGATATGCACAAGTCTAGGTCTTGTGCATCCTACTTGGCTCATAGTTCCATCGTAGCATATTCCTGTGTCGAACAACCTAGTTATATATGAGGCATGCATTTTGAGTTTGATCTTTTTGATTTAGGAGTACTTTCTATAAGTGTATCTTCATATGTGACTTTAATTATATATGTTTTTTTTCAATCATCGGTTAATTATTATTGTCAACTTATAGATGACGTGGTACGTCGTGTACAAGGGACGGGTTCCCGGAGTCTACGATGATTGGGAAGACTGCCGGAGACAGGTGCACCGTTTCAGCGGCAATAGCTACAAAGGGTACAACACTATGGCGGAGGCGGAAGCTAGATACACGCGCTATCAAGCGGGAGTTAGGACAAGGAACCGGATGAAGACCTACACCTTCGTCGCGGCGGTGATCATGCTTATCTTCTTTGGTTGTTTATCCCGCGTTTGTGTCTATCTAGTTTAGATGTCTAGGCGAGCTTCCGAGCTCTAACTTGTTCGATCGACACATGTATTCGCATGTCACCAACTACTTTGTAACTTGATCGAAACAATGTAACTTATACTATGTATTCATGTATGAGACTTATCTATATGTATTTGTTTCAATATTGTTTTTCAAATTGTGTATTTATATATATAATTGTATATCTTCTATCTGTGTGTGTATATCTGCCTGTAATATTGTATATAATCTGTATTATATATAATCTGGCTCTGAAATTAAAAAAACACCTATGGCGCACATGACCTAGCTTTTGTGGCGCACTACGTCTAAAGCGCACCTCAGCAGCTTTGTGGCGCACAGGGACGTGCGCCACAGAAGATCCAACGCGTAGCGCACCTGCCCACATAGTCGTGGCGCACTAGCAGGTGCGCTATGCCTATCTCGACACAACCGTGGCGCACTAGGCAGTGCGCCACGGCTAGGAGTTAGCCTCAGCGCGCGGCTAGTGGCGCACGGCTAGTGTGCCACGGATGGCCATTCCATGTGCGCCACAAACATGCATTTTCCGAGTAGTGACATGGCTGTTCATGTTCGTGTAATCGATACAGATGCGCCATACTTTGCTACATTCGGATCATCCTTTTTCTTTCAACCAACACTGGATTAGAGATCCAATCCGAATGAAGCACTTCCATGATGAACCCGGATGCAAGGATCCAATCTATCTCATCCCCAATTATCTTTTTCCTGTCCTCAGCAAAGTGGCAGAGAGGTTTCTTCACCGACCTTGCTCCTGGCCTCACATGCAAAGAGTGCTCAGCCAACTCCCTCGGCACACCTTGCAGATATTGAGTAGACCAAGCAAAGATTTCCCGATTCTCACGGAGGAAGGTGGTGAGATCGCTTTCCTATTTGTGACTTAGGCATGCACCAATTGTGATAGTGCACTCTGGAAACTAGTCATCAATATGTACCTTCCTTGTGTCCTTAGTCAGCTGGAAAGACACACTCCCATGTGGGTTGGCAAGTGCCGGCATATTGAGCCGTTCCGACTGAGCCAAAGTTGTGACCTCCTGAATTCTCCTTTTTTCCCTTGCAATTACCAATGACTCGGCCAGATTTGATCTGGCCGAGGCACACGATCGATCTCTTGTAGTCTCTAGCAACTGTAATTATCCCATGTGTCCCTGGCATCTTCATCTTCAAGTACCTGATGTGAGTACTGGACATGAACTTTGACAGAGTAGGTCGTCCAAGTAATGCATGGTAACAACTTTCAAATCCACAACCTCAAACTCTAAATTCTCAGCTCTGCAATTCTCCCTTGTGCCGAATAATACATATATTTGAACTTTCCCAGTTGGATCATATGACAATCCCGACACAATGCCATGGAAAGTAGTCCTGGTCGACTGAAGCATGTTCTGAGATATGTCCAGCTTGTGCATGGTGTCCTTGTACATGATGTTGATGCTGCTTCCATTATCTATCAGCACCTTTGATAATTTCACGTTTATACTTGGTCCAACAAACGTCGGGTTAAGCACTAAGGCATATGTTCCGGGGTTTGGCATGATCTTGGGATGATCCCTGATACTCCAAGTAATTTCTTGATCTGACCAGTGCATATATCTCGGCACTTCTGGCATAACCGCATTAACCTCCATGTGTCGGTGTTGAACGCTCTGTTTATCCCGCTGCTTTGTGGTGAACACACATTAAGACTGATTATGTTCTCGATACTCATTACGACCATTGTTGTCAGGGTTTCCTCTATTACCCTGATCTTGATTTTCACATGGTGAACTGCATCCCTTCGTTCTTGGTTCTCATACCTTAGAGGTGGCTGATGTGGTGCTGGAAACATCAGTTGTTGAGCATTCCCTACTGTAAGTTGTGGCTGCTGTGGTGCTTGTGGTGGTCCCATGTTCCCCATTGGCTGTTTCATACAAGCACACTACTGAGTTGTATGATTCGCCGGCTTGACCGGGTTAGGGGTGTGAAACTTACAAGGCTGATCTAGCATGGATTCATATGTGTACTTCGGCCTCTCTTGCCATTGCTTCTTTTTCTCTGGATTCCACTGTTTCTTGCCATCATTTCTCGGAATCCACTGCAAAGAGATATTTTATTGACGCGGATTTCCCCCATCACTCGGCTGATCTTGGGTCACAGCTGCTACTTGACTCGAATTGTACCGATAATCCAGCCTATCATCTCTTATTCTACCTCGAAATTCATTCCTCTAGGATGACCCAGCACCATCACGAGAGTAATGCTCATGCTGATCATTGTGATCTGCTGGTAAGCTCTGGATGAGTCGGATCCCCCAATGCATATGAGTCGGCTATACGAATTTTCTTGGCTAATGTGGTTGGCACATCTCTCTACAGCCTCTGCCACAACACACTTGCATACCTGCACCCCTGTGCAAACCAGGTAATTGCTTTCGATTCAATCACTCCTTCACATGAGTTCCTTAGGTTACATGAGCTACATGAGTGGTTAAGTTATCAATGGATTCCTACAGGATATTCTCTGGCCTTTCTAAGGGTGGCCCTCTAATTCGATATGCCTTAGGTGTTACATCACGAACCTCGAGTGCATCCGCAAATGCTAGATCTGCCGTTGTCATCTTTGCTGCTGCCAGATCTAGTGCTGCCAGATTGTTGCTTGGCCTGGCTCCTGCCGCTGGTGCGGGTTCGGTCATCATCACCTCGATGCTGCCTGCGGGGCGAGTGATACGCAGACCGCTAGCAGCGCTGAGGGGAGGCTCTCCCGCGAGGATGATTCGCTGCAGGTAGACGCAGGAGATGTCAACGCTGACATACACCTTGTGTGTGTGCCTAGGTTGATGAAGACTCCGTTGCACAGAGGATAGAACCTGGCGAATTGGTGCGCATTGTCGCTGACATAGTCCCACATGTAGAAGCGCTAAACGAGCCCGGAGACGATGCGCTCGCCGGTGGCTATGAAGTTTCTCGTTCTGATCTTGACTCCGTCTAGCACCGCTGCTGGCCCCATGGTGGGCTCCAACTGTCGTGGTGGTGGCATGGCAGATGCCATGGGTAGGCTTAAGTTGGGGCCAATGTGCACTAGTGGGATCCAGGGAGGGATGATGTACTGGTTTATACACACGGAATACACAAACTCGATCTTTACTCTGATCAACAATGGCTACACTTGCTCCTCAAGCTGTATGAGCGAGAGGAAGAAGAACCTCTCTGATAAGCTCTAAGTGTCAAATGAATCGATCCCTCTACTAGGAGGCCCTCACTCACCTTATAAAGGGGTGGTCAGGTTACATCTAGGGCTGACGTGGACAACATATTCCACGAATATGCTTGTCTCAAAGTAGTAACTCGGCGGGAGCCTTTGTGTCTCCCTTCTATCGACGGCAACGACCCATAGTCCACTACATGTGAGCGTCGGGATCTGGTACTGTCACCTCCATGACTCCTCTTCTGCCCCTCTGTCCCTTGTCTGTAGAGCTTGGCATTGTACAGATTCCTGAGAGAGAGAGTGTGCAGTGTTGACTTCGGGGTTCGCTCTCTCCTTCTCGAGCAAGCTTCCCCATGACTCGGCCTCGCCCCCTATGACTCGGCCAAGCCTTGACCTGGAGGTTCCACGCATAGGAGATCATGTGCCGACATACCTTATATGTCATCTGAGTCAAGCTTAGGCCTCCTTGACTCGGATTAACTCGGCTGTTACTCAGTTGGTTCGTGTTTAACCCAAACGAGTCACTCCTAGACTAGGTAAGTATCTTTAATGGTTTTCCCCTTTTTCCTTAGCTCGGCCCTACCTGGGGTCATCCCCCAATAGCAGCAGCCAAGAGGAGCTGGATCTAGGAGGGGAAGGTTACAAGAGAAAGTCACAACAGGTGATCTGAAGCAACATCAAAACCACCATAGGATCAACAAAAGCATCCATTACAAGAAAATGTATCTACTCACAACCAGCAAGAAAAAAATCATCAGAACTACCCACTAGATCATACAACATATGTTCTCATATCTTGCATATATATTTGGGAATATAACGGAAATAATACAGATTGGCCACTTACCATCTACCCTTCAACTAGATTTTATCAAGGAGGATTGGATGGAGAGATTCTCTCAAACTTGCATGGAAGTGCCAGGCAAGGTTCATCACAGAGGTTTAAATCCAACAAAAATATTTTTCCTTATCCAAAGTTTAAGCCTCAGGCTTTGCATCACTGGCCAGGGACAGATCTAGCCATCAGTAGCACCCATAGTAGCAGATCATGCAAATACGATCTACCACTATGCACACTCCAACATGGAGGCGCCACAGTGGCAGTCTCAGTCACAGAAGCCATTAAGGTAAGTTGTCACACAAGTTAACCACCTAGTTGTTTTAGCTAGAGCAGATCTATCATTTTCCTAGATCATGAACCCAGGAATCATTTCTAGACCATTGGACACTGTCTAGATTGCAGAGGCAAATCAAATTACTCCACCTGGTCTCAAGCATGATTGATAGGTATAGAGTAAGGTACATGGAACACATATAGTAGAAAAATCATTTTCCTAACCATATTTTATTAGGAATCATGTTAAGAGATGCAGGCATTTCTAAAAGAGGGCAAAATTCATCACTAAACCATCGTTCTAGTTCGCCAAATTTATTTTATGCATGGGTTTAGCACAACCAGCTAATAGGAACAACAAATCTGGCTGTATTGGAATACACACTTCCAGGAAAAAACACCACATTAGTGGATACCAAATCCAATAAAATCCACTAGACAAAATCACAGCTACCAATACTTCCAACAGGAATATAAATCACTTTATAAGTCAATTGTTATCCTGCAGTTAAACTATTGTTCAATAATGAACTATATTGTGAATCCATTCAAACCAACAGTTGGTTTGTATTCAAATCAACATCTGCAACACACTTACATATCTAGTACTTGACAACCTAAGTGATTCTGAACTAAAGTTCAGACAATTTCTGTTGCAAACCAACATAGAACATGCATCCCAATTATCAAATCAATTCTAACCACAGTAAGATGACTGAGTAGCTAAGTAATTCCAAGATTCCATGAACTTTGATCAGTTGCCACTAGGTGTTATCATCAGCACATCAGATGGTCATATAGGAGATAGAACTCACTATGGGTGCCAAGCGCCTAGAGCAGAGGCGTGGCGGAGTCACGGTTGTCATCGTCGATGCCAGGGTTGCGCAGTTACAGCATCACCGTCCCGCCGGTGTCGAGGTGGAAGTGGCGACACGGCGCATCCTCGCAGCAACACCACCACTATGTCAACACCATAGTGAGGTAGCTCGGCAGCGCATCGAAGGGCGTCAGGGTTGCAGCACAAGCTGCTGTCCCTCCGGCGATGGGATTGAGGTAGATGAGGGAGGGCAGGAGCTCATGGCGGAGGAGGGCACGCGCGTTATGCAGGCATTGTGGCGCAGGTGCAGAGTGGTGGACGAGACAAAGACAGAAGATAGGGTTTCAGCCAGGCGTGCGTGGGGCCACGAACGAACCCAATCAGCTGAAAAAAGGGAAGAGAAGGAGGTAGCGAGCCAGCGCCAGCATACGCCAGCAGCCGGCGACACCGGATTTGGCCGACGAAGGCCAGGATGGCGTTGAGGGTGTTGTCTGTATGTGAGGCAGAGGAACGGGATAGAGATGGGTCTCGTGTGCATGTGTCCGTTGGGAGACAAGAAATTGAGAGAGGAAAAGAATGAGTTCTGCCTGTTTGGGCTGAATCGGCTAGTGGGTTAGATTTAGTTTCATCGGAAATGATAAGGAAACAAAATAAAAAAAATAAAAGAATTAAGCAAATTACCAAAAATTACCTTATAAGTATTTATGGATCCAAAAGATGTAGGAAAATCCTAAACATAACCATAATATATCAAAAGGATTACAAAAATAATCTCTATGAAATAAAAAATATAATTTTATTTGTTTGAGATATATATAGTAAAACTAAATATTAAACCTTCTCAAATCCTAATGAAATTTAATAAAAAAGGAAAATTCCTAAAAATGAATGAAAATCATTTTTGTATATAAAAATAAGTCTACTATTTTATAAAAATACTAACTTGAAATTTTTACAAATAAAACCTGAAGCAAATATTTTAAGTCATTTAATCCTTTGAGAAATTTTATAAAAATCAATAAAATTCATTTTTAAGATCTTAAGTTAGTATATTTTACTAGGAAAATACCAAGTATATGATTCCAAAACATTCTAAGGTTCCTAGGTAATAAAATTTCAATTACCTATTTTGTTAAAATGAGATAACTGTTTTGTTAATTCTTTGAAATTATTTCCTAAGTAGGAAATAACCACATTTATTTATAAAACACTAAATACTATAAGTTTAATTACTAAGTTTAAATCCATAATTATAATTCATAATAAAACTTAAGTGTAAACCATTAAGTTTATAATACTCCTTTGAAACCTTAAATCTTTTATATCTAAATACCAATACTAATACCAAAACCATAACTTGGATTGATAATCAGGCTTAAGTATAACCATGAACTTTATAATACCCTTTTAAAATCTTAAAATAAAATTAAAACCAACCACCTTTAAATTAATAATGTGTATCACTCACATATAATATGGTGAATGTTATTTATCTCTTAATCATTATTAACATGACCTCAAATCCTAACAAAGTACTAAGATCATCTATTATGCTCTCATTAATAGTTGCATATTAGTTTCCTAATAATGCATCCAATCTCAAACTCGTCATTAATTTAAACTCAAAATGAAGTATTCTACAACTATACAAATCAAAACCCTAAAACTTGATAATGTTCTAAAAATATTACTGTAGGGAATATGCCCGAGAGGCAATAATAAAGTGGTTATTATCTTATTCCTTATTTATGATAAATGTTTATTTTGCATGCTATAATTGCATTAATATGGAAACATTAATACATGTGTGTTTAATGAACAAAAAGAAAGTTCCTAGTTATGCCTCTCTTATAAACTAGCTCGTTGATTAATAAGATGATCAAAGGTTTCCTGATCATGGACATTGGATGTTGTTAATAACAAGGTCACAACATTGTTGGAATGATGTGATGAACATTCATCTGAAGTATAACATTACGATCAAGGTCATTGTGTTTATATTGCTATAACATCATACGAAGTAATCTTAGTCCTTAGACCATGAGATCATGTCAATCACTAACACCGGAAGAGTATCTTGATAACATCAAACGTCACACCGTAACAGGGTGATTATAAAGATGGGTTCAGTGCTACGAAGGTATTATGTTGAGGCTCATGGATCAAGAGTAGAATTTATCCATACCGATGACGGAGAGATATACTTTGGGCCCTCTCTGTGATATCACATTAGTTAGCTTGCAAGCAAGTTATTTGATCACTGGAATGTTATATCACGAGAACGAGAAAAGAGTACATGTCGGTAACAAGATCAAACTAGGTATGGAGATATCGATGATCGAATCTCGGACATGTAATATATAATGACACAAAGGGATTGAGTTACATGTGTATAAGGTTCACACGATCACATAAGTCATTGTTGAATGTGTGGGAGTCAGTACGGATCTCCAGGTCCCGCTGCTGATTATTGATCCGACAGGGTCTCGATCATGTCTACATTATTCAAGAACCATAGGGTGAAACACTTAAGGGATACCGACACCATTTGGAGCAAATAATATGCCAAAGAAAGAAAAAGAAAGCGTAGGAATTTATTTCACTAGACACCAGAATCGTTTCTGTTGAAATTGCCGAAACTGGTTCTGCACGTGAAATTGAAATGTTGTAAGGGGTTTTATGTGAATATTTGTTAATTCAATTAATTAACAAAATTAGGATGAGCATGTCTTATGTGAAATGTTGTAAGGGCTTTTATGTGAATGTTTGTTAATTCAAGTAATTAACAAAATGTTGTAAGGGGTTTTATGCCGAAACTGGTATGCTAAGCATAAGTAAGATGTTTACAACCAAAGTCGGATGAACATGTATTTTTAGGTTATTTTGAATAACCATTGGGTATTCCTCCATAACACCAAGGACAAAAGGGTTTTCCACTTGAAACGTGAAGTTTCTTGAAAAAGGAATTTTTCACAAAATTTAAGTGGGAGGACAATAGAACTTTGATAAGTTTAACGAACCTTAGCTATATGTGCTAAGTTGCCTAGCGCCGGAAAAAGTTCCAGAGGCAGCTAGAATGCTCAGGGCTCACGTGCCTCAAAGGTTGTGGTCACGGAGGTATAAGTTCCTATTGAACCAAGTAGGTCGGATAAACAATCAAATGCTAAGATTTGAGAATAAATCATGGTTGTTTGACAATGATGAACCGACTACATGCAAAGAAGCGATGATGGGCCCAGACTACATCAAATGGATTGAAGCCATAAAATCCATGATAGTTCCATACATGAGAAATCAAGTTTTTTGAACTTGGAAGCCCTCTAGAAAGGTGTAAAAACCTATCGATCGTATTTGGATCTATAAAGAAACAGACATGGATGTTTCACATCTATGAAATAGTCAACATGTCGTAAATTATTTTACAACAATGTTCAAGGAGGTGACTATGAAAAGAATTGATCTTTCATAAGCCATATTTAGTCTGGACGGATTAAAGTAGCAACCACTATGTAACATCCCAAAAATCATGATTTATAAAGTCTGCATATCATTCATGCATTCATAAACATTTAGGATCATTTTCAAATAAGATTTCAAAAATAGAAGCAAATTGTTGTCTATTATTTTATGTAGGAAAAACAATGGCTTTATTTCCACTCTATAACATAAGAATACTTGTTTTAGCCAGCAAAGGTTTGAACATTGGTTTGATTTATATTTCCAATGCTTGGTCAAAGTTTTCAAAACAAAATATGAATTCAAAACCATTCATATGCCTATTATAAATAATTAATTAAGGCATGCTTTTTATTTTTAAACTCAATGTCCAATGTATTTTTGAGTGAACATCAATGTTTTATATTCAAATATGTCATGATTCACTTTACAAAAATCCAGATAAAGTTTGAATTCAAACTCATTTCAAAAACATTTGAAAAAGAAACCAGAAAATCAAAACAGAAATGAAAAAGGAATAAAGAAAATGAAAAGGGCCGGCGCCACCTATTCGGCCCAGTAACAGAACCAGCCCACCCGGGTTTTCCCCTCTCCCTCGGTTTCTCACCCTACCCGCGCACACCCTCTCGCTGATGCCCCGGACCCACTTGCCCCGTTATCGTCGTCCCCAAACCTCGCCCACGACCGGGCCTCGCCGTTTCCTCCTCCTCCTTCACTGACACGTCTTAATTTGAGCTGTTGCCATTGATTCTGTGCGCAATCTCCACCCCCGCTCTGACTACTTAATCACCTCTCCCTCGCGGCCATTTCCCCCAACATAACCAGCCAGAAGCGATGCCAGGCTCCACGAATTTCGCCCTACACCAACACAGCACCGAAGAACTCCAGCGAGCCATCACGGTGAGTCTCGAGCGCGCCTTGCCCTCTGGTTCACACGAACTCCTTCGCCATCGCCTTGTGCATCTTCTCATGTTTTCAATTTGTCCTGAATCTCCCCAGGTCGTCGCCCTCGTCAACACCTGCAAACGCCCGAAGCTTAGCTCAACTCCGACAAGCCATTCCGGTGAGCCCCGTGTTCCCCTCTGTATCTGGTTCACACAACTGTGTTCGCCAGTGTCTTATGCATATGTTAATGCTTCCCGTTTGATTCCATGCGCCCTAGGTCATCGTCTTCGACTCCGACAGTTAGCACCCGACGCGCGGACAAACTCCGACGAGGTTTTACTGATGTGTCTGTGTGCCCCGACCCTGTCCACCTACACGTTGAGCATCTCCACGTCCTCGCGATCTCGGTAAGCACTAGCACACCCCCCTGCACCTCTGACCTCGCCGACGTGTCACCGCCAGATCCGTCGTCGCCGCCTGCGCCATTCGCGCCGCTGAGTTTTGGTCGATCAGATCAGATCCATTGGATCTGGATCCTAGGGCCACGATTAGATTTTTAGTTGAAGCGGTATGAATAGATCTGGGTCGTGCATTGTTAGTTAGATCCTGCGGTCCGCGAGCGTGATCCGGCCAAACCGGTATGCACCAATCAGAGGCAGCCGCGTGGCTAGGTTTTAGATTTAAAATCTGAACTTAGATCTATTAGTTATTTAAACTTGTAAATTCAATAACTTTTGCTTTGTCTATCCAAAAAATACAAATAAGATATCAATGGAATCACAAAAATAAATCCCACACATTTATGAGCTTATTTTTGTATTTTATTTCTGTTAAAATGGAATTTTATGCAGAGACATTTGTAGGCATATTTTGTGTATAAAAATTATTTGGAAAATGTTTTAAAGGCCAAATTAAGTTTATTTTATGTATAATTGTTTTGTATATTGTTCAGTAATGTTTTTATTGTCTTGTTTGGTTTAGAAAAATCGTCACATGGCATTTGCATGCATTCATATATTTTTGCTTGATTATTTGAAATGTGAATTTGGTGCTATCATTTTATGTGTAGATTTTGGTGCTAGTGGTGATTGTGACTGTGAGGATTGTTGTTACTCCCCCAACTACCAAGGCAAGTGGTGCTTCATACTTTTATCCCAATATTTTGACTATGCATTAGAAATATTTTGTATAGGGCTTGAATGATAATTTTTGCTAAGTATCTATATGCTATGCTTAGGAAATCCTAGTAGTTGTAGAATTGTTAGAATTTTCTCTAAGTTAAGATACTTGCTATTGCCATTCTTAGCCTAGCTAGTAGCAACCAAGGGTGGAATATCTACATGCTATGGAAAAATATTGCCAAGTCTTTGACTTATGTTTTTGCCTAATAAAAAAACTAAGTGAATGAAACACCTGGGTGGAATGGTAATTGCTTGGTGGATTTTTGTTGAGTGGTTACCGGGGCCCATTTTCCAATGGTTTACCCTGTGTATCTCACTTGTGGAATCCCACCCAGGAACAAAGGGATTTGAGATGCCATATGTTAAGAAGCTTCTAGTGCAGCCACATGGCATTATGGGATCTGCCTGGATCATATAGGTTGCAATAACTTAGCCAAATGGACAGTTGGTGGTAGGGGATGATAGGTTTGGAGCGCGTCCATTTTGGTCTAAGGGAAGGCTTCTGAAAGGTCCTGTCTTGATGAAAATCAAGTCTTGTGGGGAAAGTGCACCACCTCTGCAGAAGGAAGAAACTAAGTACTTAGCCGTGTCCCCGGAAAAGGACAATTTGAGCTTCAAGACATGGAAGCTATCAAGAATCTCCTCATCCCAAGGGTGAAGGTTCACCAATGTCTATTGGTGGTTCCTTGGGAGTTTTTACCAAACAAAAACTTAGTGTTTTCAACTGATAGGTAAAACCTATTTTAAGCAAAGCAAGCCTAAGCTACACTTAGCCAAATTCATTTAGAAGCTAGATATTATTATTCTACTAAGGTATCACTTGCCAATACTATTCCAATGTATTGACTGTAACATCCCAAATATATTAAACATGGATAATCAAATGCTAATCATCAAAATTAGGGTTAACAAAAAAATTCCTATCTAAAAATATGAGAGCATTCATATGTATGTGTATTTAAAATTAGGATTCTTTTGAATTGCCATGGTTCTGTGTTTCTTTGCTTGTAGAATGATTCTTAGGTGAAATAAACATCATCTAAATCAGTCCCAAACTTTTCCCAAAGACAAACAACTCAACATGATCAAATGAAGTGAATGGTCACTTTGGCCAAATTAACTCTCATGCCTACTTTGGCTATTCCAAGCACTCAAAACCTAACAGAAACATTTGTGGATCTTTGCACCCCTTGTTAGTACTCATAATGAGGTACCAAGGCCCACTTTGTGATCTTCCAAAAACATTCAAATGCTAAGTTTAAATGACAGTTTAAAATTGAATCTATCTCATATGGGAAGATCCCACTATTTCAAAAACCACTCAAACAAGCTCAATTTTCAAAACTCAAGCAACCACAGAGCTCCATCACATGCCTAGCACACCCACCAAAAATCTTTTCAAAATTCAAAAAGAAGTTTCTTGCGGCCATTTCATAAAACACTTGGCAGGCAAATTTAAACCAAATCAAATTCACTGTTTTTAATAGTGTTTTGGCCTAACTTGTTCCCTCTCTAGATCACAGCAACCATCTAGTAGATCATCTAGCTTAGTTGGAAACCTTTAGCTTCATTGTAAACTGGCCATTGTCATCAATGTTGAACAAGTCGAGCCACCTCGCCGGACAACTTGGTCGTCGTCGCAGCAGACCGCCTCCCCTTCTCTCACCATGTCTGGGAGCTAGCCAACACTTCACCGCCACCCACTATCCCCTCCCCGAGCCAAGGCAAGTCGTGGACCACTGAGCACGCCCCGCGCCCAGCGCCACTGCGACATGCCGAGCACGCCCCAGAGCGCCGCACCCGGCAAGCGCGCACACACCGCCCCTCAACCGCAGCCCGTGCCCACCGCTTCGCCAAGACCCAAGGAACACGCCAGACATCCCCGTTCGCCGCCCAATGCCTCACAGCCACCGCTCGCCATAGAAGACGCCGCCTCTGCCGCTCAGAGCGCCAGCCTCGCCCGACCGTTTACCACCTCCCCTAAGCCCGCATTTAAGTTGTAGAGCATCTCCAGGAGACCGCGCGTCGATCGCCACCCTCAGCCATGCCGCTAGCAGCCCTTAGCCGTGTCACCACCGTCGCCTGCCCATCCCTCTCGGTCTCGCTGTTGAGCCTATAAAAGGAGGCCACCCCCAGTCGTTTGAAGCACACCATTCCACTCCCCTCACCTCACTGATCGTTCCACCCTCTAGCCAGAGCAAAAGGAGAAGCTACTCGCCGGAATTGCACCGGAGCACGCCGCCTTTGGAGGAGAAGGGGGCTGCTAATTGCGACCACCCCCGGAGCTGCCTCGACCGTCCCTGAGCTCTCCGTCGACCACTCGTTCATTTGCGCACCTCGCCATCTTCGCTGGAGCCCTGGTATGCCCCCATGCACCCCCACTGAGCCGCTAGGGTTCGAGCTCGCCGGTGAAAGGTTCGTCATCGACGACGAACCCCAGCCGTCGATCTCCTTTCTAATCCAATGATCCATGTAGCCCCGTACCGCTTCGCACGTTATGAGCCGCTGACTGGTATACCCTCCTTGTCAGTTGAGCCCCGCGCTGCGGAGTGACACTGGGACGGCCCATTAACCTCTCCCGCGCGACCCAACCGTTTGAATTTAGTTTTTTCCATTTTAATTCAAACACAGTTCTATACATAGATTCAAAAAGCAACCTAGCTCGATCCAATGAACCAAATTGATGAAACCAGTTTTGTTAGAAAGGTACTGAAATGCTTAATCCAAGCCCGTTGGATTCAAATCATTTGGATCTGTAGATCAACCTTGGTAAAAATAACAAGTCATAAGCTTTTCTGCATTCAAACATTTTTCAAAATTCAACCATAAGAGCTTTTGAGTTGATTCCAACTCTCAAAAATCACATTTGATCATACCTTGCAGAATATATAAAAACATATGGGTTTACTTACAGAAATACTGTTCAAGTAACAAAAGAATGCCACATAGGCATTTCTAGTCACTTTATTTATTTAAAATAAAAAGGTTAGACCTTATTAATTTGTGACACCACTTTAAATTACATTCCCATGTACTGAAATATGTGGTGATGACATGTGTCAACATGATCTCATGTTTGAGTTGGAGAATATTAAAACTTAAGTAGTTTTCAATGAGTAGAAATTACTTTTCTCACATTAAAATAAATAAGACAAATGCTTTAATCTTGTAATGATAGGTGATGATGCTAGATCATCTATAGTACACCTTTGTGTGATGAGTGAAAATATTTAAGTATTGTTTGGTGATTGTGTACCTCGTATTTATTTGTAGACGCTAGTACCGACCAAGGATACGAGGAGGAAGGAGGATACTACGAGGAAGAAGCCGAGGAGAACTTCAACCACTGCTCTGCACAAGGCAAGCTAACACTTGCAACCTAGCAATCTTATACCACTATCTTAGCATGCCAAACCATGCAAGCTTATACCACTTGATAAACCATCCTAGTTTTACTTACAAGCATTATACTTTATTTCTTTATCAAAGATTTTATTAGAGTTTACTTAAGTGACTTGTAGATTCTAGAAAGATATTTGAAGGTTGCATAAAGAGCATTAAATTTGACCTAAGTAGATAATCTTGAGGTCATCCTAAGGCATGAGATTGAACTTAGCAAATCCCCACTTGTTTGCCTCTCCTCATTAGTACTTACCACCACTTGTAGATGCTAGTGCTAAACATAAAACTTGATCAACTTTAGATGGGATTACTTGGTGAAATTGGTTATGAAAACCTTAGAACGTTGAGTCATTCTACTGAAATGTTTTGACATGTGTTCTCGAACACCAAATGATTTTGATGATGAAAATGTTGAGGCATGAGCCTTAGCCCTTTATAAAACTGATGGTTGTCTGGATGCGATACCATTCCAATTTTATCGTACAACCACAATACCCGAAAATTAGGTAGGGCTTGACTGGAAATTTATATACCTTAGTATGGGTTCCCTCGCGGCCAAGGTCTGAGATGAGGCTACCTTGTGAAGATTATCCACCTGTGCAGTACCCAAGATGACAGTTGGTCATGGTTGGGAGGTCAAACTCACAAGAGAGGTGCCTATACTAGGGCGTGTAATTGAAAGATTAGGATTGATTATCCGCATACTAAGTATGGTGAATTCAGGATTTGTTCCTGACAGATGTATCGATTATTGTGGTGAAAGTGTAATATCTTTGTAGAGTGTCAAACTATTCGATTAGCCGCGTCCGCGGTTATGAACAGTTGGAGTGGCCATACTGTTCCCCCGTCAGATGTTTTCAAAATGACTTGTGAAATGAATTAGGACTTTGACTTGACCACAACAGGGTTGTGATATGAAATTCAAGTTCCCAATTAGGTGTTATCAAACTTTCAACTAGTTTTCTTTGCTTCTTAACTTAGTAAAGTTAAATCTGGCTTTTTGCAAAACAACCCTAGAGCCTAGTGTCCTAACTACAAAACCCCCCTTAACTTGTTAGTATTAGTTTGTGAGTACTTAAAGAGTACTCATGGCTTTGTCCCTGGCTATTCCCGTGGCCAGACTATGAAGAGGAGTATCAGGATGATGGACCGAAGGAAGGATACGACAACTAGGATCATCTCCCATCGTCAGCATTGCCTGTGACCCCGAAGATGGAGCTTCGCCTACGCTATCGTTACTACTACGTTATTCCGCTGCTTGAGTTATATTAAGAACTGGATCATGAGATCCTTATTTGTGTAAGACCTTATGCATGGTTTGTAATGGATGATGTTCTATGATATCTAAATCTGTTATTGTAACACCCTCGCCTGATAAGGCTGAGTTCATGTGTATAGTGCCAATCCCTGGATCGGTTCATTGGCACACACAGTACAAAATGATAGCAAATATAACTGTGCATCATAAATACAACGAATATGATCCAGAATTTACATTATTTATTCAAGTACACAGCGGAAAACGAATACAAGGTAGATCTCCATCCTCCAAATGTGCCATAGGCGAACAATTTTTGAGTGGAGTCTCGCGACCTATGAACGATCACTCAGATGTGATATAACCTGCAACATGAAACATTGCAGCCACGAATGGTTAATACATTGAATGTATGGCAAGTGGGATAAAGTGGTTAACAACATATCTATCAACTACATGCTTATTTGGCCAAGTGGAGTTCAGGCTCATTTGCATAAAGAAACAGTTTTATCCTAACATTTGTAACAAAGTAGTTTTCCAATACGATAAATAGGACACTCTGGTTCACTCCCAGGTGCTCCTACCCAATTATGTTCACCCAACAAGTTTTAAGTAATTAAGAAATAAGGATGAGTGAGAAATATCATAGCATTAGTATCAGGTCGCTCAAATTGTCCATAACCGAGGACACGGCTAAGCACTTAGTTTATACACCCTGCAGGGGTTAGTACACTTTACCCATGTGACTTGGCCAGCCCAGCTCGTACCACCACTCTCATATTGGGTGATGATAGGGAGAGAAGTCTAAGAAGGAACCGTTCGGTAAGTAGCTCCCTAAACCCGACACGCTCTGGTCCAACCTACACTATCTACATCTCTGGATTCGTGGGTTCGAGTTACCACAACCTACTGAGTTCAACCAACCGCCCATTTCATTATTGGCACATGGTTGCACACGAAAGCTACCAAACAAAGAAACCAATCCTTTCTCAGTGTCCTGGGCGGCATTCCCCACCATAATCCACACTCGATGACCCAATCAATGCCATTCCGCCCAGGTGGTTCATTAAAACATGTTGGTTTGTCATTTAGCAAAACATAAGCCTTTCAAAACATATAACTTTTCATGATGTGATTCCCTTCCTCGTCTAAATAGCATAGCTAAGCAATCTACCAATACGATGGCTCATAAACAAGGAATACTAGGGAATAATATGGGACATAAGATAGCATATACACATCAATTCCTACATATGCAATTCTACAAAAACATCTACGATGCATAGGAAAACAGTAGGACATTTATGACCAAGATAGCACCACTTGCCTTTGTTGTAGATGTAGTCGATTAGATAATCCTCACAATCCTCATAGATATAATGGTTGCACTCGTAAGAACCACAATACTTGCAATCATAGTAGTTGCAATCACAGTAGTTGCACTCCTCGCAATCTAACGTTTGAAGAAAACACAACAAACACACCATTCAAAACATTGCAAACATGCAACAGTGCAACAAAACAAGAAAACAATGATGAACATATGCATGCATGACGATTTAATGAGTCACAATGGTTGTATTTAGTGTTCTGAACATAATTAGATTACATGATGCATGTGGAAAGTCATTTAATGCACTAAAGCTTTTATTACTAAAGTTGTATCGATTTAATATGGTGTATACCAATTTAATTGAACTAAAGATGTTTATGTCGTATTAAGTTGTGAACTAGATGCTACTGGATAGGTAATGCAATTTAGAGACAGTAGCAATTTGAATCACCTAAAAAGGAGTTATAGATATTTTCTTATGATTAAAACACTATTTCAATGGGTTTAAATATTTATGTATGAATTTCTATTTTAACAATACCAAATAATTTGGCATGCAATTTCTCTGTATATATTGTCAATACAAAACATCAGCATTTGGATTCACCCTAATCAGAGTTATAGATCTTTTTATATTATTTAAATAGTGTTTAATGGGTTTTAAATGATTCATATAGTTTCTGTCTCCTAAAAATCAAACTAAAATTATATCTATAATCTCCACGGAATTGTGATTTCAGGGATATATTATTCGTAATTTTCTGAATAGTATTTATTTTTTTATGAATTTATTACTCTAAATAAGCCATTAAACCATTTAAATCTTCACGGCAAAACCTTATAGTAAAAGGCTGAACTAATTGCCTATTGATGATCTACATGGAACCAGCTTTCCATCCGTATATCATTTATATTTTTGTGACAAACAATTAATTTACTATGAATTTAATGATTTATAAAGCCATTAAAACTAATTAAATTTCTACGGGTTAAACAGTCGGAAAAGGCTAGATCCAACCAGATATTATTAATGTACATTACAGTAGCTTCAATTTGATATATTATTCATATTTTTCAGAGTTACAGATAATTTCTTATGAATTTATTAACCTAAAAGACCATTAAAACCAATTAAATTACTGCAGTAACCACGTACAGTAAAAGTTGGATCTATTCTGATAAGATGATTCTACGTGAAATTATCTTCAATTTGATATATTATATGCAATTTTTGGACATGGTATAAATTTCTAATGAATTTTACAAGTTAGATCTATAATGTGCAATTTTCAATTCGAACGGAATATTCCAGGGAATATTCCGCTGACTGGACAGGTTGACTTTGCATGCTGACTGGGACTAAATGTTGACCTGACGTTGACGTGGCGTTGATGAGGAAGCTGACCGGGATGACGACATGGCACGCACCGGTTTGATTGGATCTCGACCGTCTGGATAGGATTCGGTGCCTAAAAGAAGAGATTGACCCGAGTTTGGCCCAGAATAGACAAGAAACAGATCTGTGTTAGAGAGACAAATCCGTAGGTCAAATTGAAAAACTTAAAACATGAAAGTTGTGGGGAATCATTATTCCTACCTTGTCACCAAAGGAATTTGGATTTGAAGAAACGAGCGCGAGTATATCTTGGATTTACACCGTCAGATCTGAAATATTGCGATGCAAAATTCTCCGGCTGTGGTGGATGAAAAGAGGTGAGGTTTGTCGGGATTGAAAGATTTCGACGAGTTCTACAACTTTCGTTTTTTGGCCGAAGGCAAACAACGAAGTCTAGATAGGTTAAAAAGCGAAATAAGTTTCGGGCATATGTAGATTCGGGATTTCGAGGAGAGAAATTCGTACAGCTGTGGCTCCACGAGTTTATATGGAGGTTTAGGACAATGGGGAGATAGGTTTTGGAGTAGGAAACAAGTAGAAACAAACGGAAGTCGATTCGAAGTTGTAGATAAAAAGTTATGAGAGTTTGAATAGAGATAGGTTTGTCAAAAACTGATTGCACGCTTTTAAAAGCAATCCCTTGGATTGATCCTTGTGTGCTGCGGTCGGTCCGGGTGGGCTGGCCCGTTTAGGTTTTTTTTTCTTTTTTCTTTTTCTATTTACTTGTTTCCCATATATCTTTTGCATACGAACTCCAAATGACACGATTCTTGTTTCTAAATTTTTCTAAAATCGAATAGATCATTGTAGGTTCATATTTGTAATCTTTTTACTAGTTTGAAAGTAGTGAGTTTATAAATCCTTGTATATTCCATTTTGTTTATATCTTTATTTGTTTGTATTTATTCCATAACTTTTTCATACTAGCTCCAAATGAGCTCAATTTTGTTTCTAATTTTTTTTAATATTAATTGGATCTCTTTAGGCTATAATTATCAATAATTTATGCCTTAGCAACAGTGGGTTTTATAAAGTTAATTTAATTACCTTTAGGAACATTTGGGCAAATCAACTATAGGATTTAGATACCAGGATTTGGATTCTGTTTGTGAGATCTTTGCATGGATGTAATGAAATGCTTATGAATGCTTAATGATTTTCATTTTTAAATCTTGCACACCAATTCTACAATCCATAATCAATCCATGCCCTTTTTCCTATATGGCTACTTAGGTCATAACAAAAGAATATAATATTTTGAATTCAAGGTTGAGAGGATTTTCTATTCAAAAAGTTTCTTGTCTTTGAGAATTTTCAACATAGTCAAACAATCAATCAAACTTATTTATTTATTTCACATTCCAAAATTGGGATGTGACAGTTATGTCTCGCAAAAATGGTAATCCTGGGATTGCGATGTATGACATAACAGACATCCGGGATTAAAAATCCGGGTGTTGACATTGACCCACTGTGGCTGTAACTTGTGATGTTGCAGGTTACTCTGATGAGGATTAGGGTTATGAGTCTACACTCAACATGCTTGCCTGTGGCACATGAAGATGAAGACTTTTATTTATATTGTTAAGTTAAACTCTTGTACTAGCCTATGGCTATGGAGTTGTAAAATACTATGTTATCTTTGGAATGACGATGTAATAACGTCCTTTGTTTCTGTGTACTTTATCTTAAACTGTGGATGCTAGCAATTGATCCAGGGACTAGCATTGCAATCACAGGGACCTTTACCTTTATAAAGGTGGGGTCTTACACACTACATATAATTTGGTATATGGTAGATGAATAAAAATACAACGTTCTTCTAATACAATGGTTACCTAGGACGTGTGCATGACACGATCCAAAGGGTTATGTTAATTCAAAGGATGCCAAAATTTCATGGAAACTCCAATGGTTGAAGTAATCATCGGGGAGTTGGAATCTTCACCGTGATGAAACTGTTAAAGGAGTTTTTCATCAGGAGATGATGAAGATGCTTGCATTTGCAAGAAATTAAGTCGGAGCGCTGAGACATAGTTCTAATACATTATGTGGAGGACATCTTGTTGATTGGAAATGATGTATCTTTTATTGACAAAGGTTAAGAATTTCATTTCGATAAAAGACTTAGGCAAAACCCGAATATTTAGCATGAATGTCTACATGGATAGACACTGACGCTAATATGGTCTTGCCAAACATACATATATGAGATATTGAAGGGGTTCAATATAGAAACGACGAGAAAAGGATCTTGTCACATGGAAAAGAATTGAATCAAGATTCAAGTGTATCGACACTTGATAAGTGAAACAAGATTCAAGTGCTTTGACACTTGATGAGTGAAATCACAAGAATGTTTTGATCAATCATACGATGATATGTACACATCCAGATATGTCCTATGCTCTAAGTGTTATGAGCATATACCAGAATGAATCATAAAATGATCATTAGATGATAGTAAGGATATCCTTATAATCTTTTGGAAGAATTAAGAATATATTCCATTTATATAAGAGACAAATAGTTCATTGAACAATGATACTAGTTTTTTCACAAGATACAAATTAAGTTTATCTCAATTTAAACTATTGGTGGCACAATGAAATGGAAAGAAAGTTTCCAGGATGGATTTGGATGAATTCAAAAGTTAAGAAATTGTGACGGATACTACAACAAAAGGCTATATGACTGCTATAGTAGCAGCAAAAGAGGGCATTTATGTCAAGTAGTTTGTTATTAAACTAAGGTGTGGTTCTCAATGGGTTCACACTAAATATTTATTGTACTACAATAGTATCGACATGATTTAACCCCAAGGAACTAAAGGTCTCACCAAATGACCAAATTTATACAATGCCATCTCATTGGAGAATGAGTGATGCGTGAAGACGCAAACACATGCAAATACACACAGACCTGAAAGCGTTAGATCTGTAGATTATGTTAACTACTTTCAATTGCGTATATCGAACACCAGAAAGCCATAGGTGTTCAATACACAAAGTTTTCAAACTAGATTATTGTCTCTAGTGCAAGTGGGAGATTGAAGCGAATATGCCCGAGAGGCAATAATAAAGTGGTTATATTCTTATTCCTTATTTATGATAAATGTTTATTTTGCATGCTATAATTGTATTAATACGGAAATGTTAATACATGTGTGTTTAATGAACAAAAAGAAAGTTCCTAGTTAAGCCTCTCTTATAAACTAGCTCGTTGATTAACAAGACGATCAAAGGTTTCCTGATCATGGACATTGGATGTTGTTAATAACAAGGTCACAACATTGTTGGAATGATGTGATGAACATTCATCCGAAGTATAACATTACGATCAAGGTCATTGTGTTTATATTGCTATAACATCATACGAAGTAATCTTAGTCCTTAGACTATGAGATCATGTCAATCACTAACACCGGAAGAGTATCTTGATAACATCGAACGTCACACCGTAACAAGGTGATTATAAAGATGGGTTTAGTGCTACGAAGGTATTATGTTGAGGCTCATGGATCAAGAGTGGAATTTTTCCATCCCGGTGACGAAGAGATATACTCTAGGCCCTCTCGGTGATATCACATTAGTTAGCTTGCAAGCAAGTTATTTGATCACTAGAATGTTATATCACGGGAACAAGAAAAGAGTACATGTCGGTAAGGAGATCAAACTAGGTATGGAGATACCGATGATCGAACCTTGGACATGTAATATATCGCGAGACAAAGGTATTGAGTTACATGCATATAAGGTTCACATGATCATAGAAGTCATCGTTGAATGTGTGGGAGTTAGTACGGATCTCTAGGTCCCGCTGCTGATTATTGATTGGAGAGGGTCTCGATCATGTCTACATTATTTGCGAACCGTGGGGTGACACACTTAAGGGATACCGACACCATTTGGATAAAATAATATGCCAGAGAAAGAAAAAGAAAGCACGGGAATTTATTTCACTAGACACCGGAATCGTTTTGGTTGAAATTTCTAAAACTGGTTCTGCATGTGAAATTCAAATGTTGTAAGGGGTTTTATGTGAATGTTTGTTAATTCAAGTAATTAAAAAAATTATGAATAAATAAATAAAAGAGTTTTATTTAATGAGAGATTGCATTAAATTTTGTGGAAATTTAATGGGATTTGAGTGGGATTTTGAGTGGAGGAAATGGAGGGGCATTTGTGTGAGTGGGAGCTCCACTTACATGAATGGATGAAGAGGTGGGGGAACCACCTTGGACGCCGGCCATGGCTAGTGGGCTGCCCCCTCCTCTTATAAAAGGAGCCCCTCCTCTCACTTCTCACTCACACCTCCTCGTGATGGATCTCTCTCCCCCTTTAGAATTTCCCCACGGCCTTGGATCAGCGAGATACAGGTTCCCGGTGGATTTTTATGGAAGTATTTTTTGCTTCCGCTGCTTCGCTGGAGCGAGGGCGCGGAGGTTGTCGGGGTACCCGAACATGTGTGCGAGCATGGATGCACCACTGCTTTGCGGTGCTGGACTGGATGGTGCTGGACCTGCTGGACCGGATGGACTACATCATCCACGAGTACAACCTCTGAAAGAACATGTAGCCCCCTATGTGTGGTTTTGGTAATTAGTGACAATATTTATGGACTAATGTGTGTATTAAGTTATACTTGTAGGATTTTTCCATTGGCATCACTTGGAGCAAGTGTTGGCTTCAAAGTCGAAGAAATGAGAAGATGTGATGTGCAAGCTCAAAATGCGCCATCTATAGAAGATCTCAACGTTGATGCTTGCCATCCCCGGTGATCAAGGATCTATGATGAGAAATCAAGAAAGGCGTTCCATCTTGAGAAGGTTAAGTTCGTCTACATCGAGCTTAAGTGGTTCGCTCAAGGAAAAGGTATAGTCTTGATAGGTTTTCCCTTTTGTCGGTCTCATGTTGTGTGTGAGAGACCAGGTTTAGGATAGATAACCGTACTATCAAGAGGGGCTCTCGAATGAGTAAGTCGATCAGATCGTTCAGAGAGAGCTCAAACCTTTTCATAATTGCATCATCATATTTGGTTGTTATTTGGTCTTATACATGTGAGGATATATAAGTTGTGGTAATCTCCATAACAAGCTCTTGGTCATCAAAATCGGATCTTCCATTTGCATCTTGTTGCGATTTTGATCTTGGCGGATTTTTTGGTTTCTCACCAAGTGAGGCATCTCACATTATAATACATGATACTTTCTCATTTGGTAGCTTGTGTCGTCCTATTTCCAACGCAATTGGAATCGGGTTAATCGGAGCTACCAATCAAAAGTTATTCACGTTTGAATATTGACTGCTATTTGCTTTTAAAAAGAAAATAAAAAGATTTTTTTTGGCCTGTCCGGTACTACTGGGCCCAGTACTGGACACACCTGATCCGGCCCGCTTCTCCTCAGGCCCAGGCGGTAGTTAGTGCCGGCACTACCGAACCGGCCCAGTAGTACCGCCCGGGTGGGTCGGTACTACCGGTCGGACCTTCTGGCTCAGCCTGCCCAGCACTGCATAGATGCTTTGACCGCTCACTGGCCCGCTCCCGCAATGTGTCACGCCACTGCTAGCTTGCATCATGCACACGCCTTCCGCCAACGTTGACCGCGCGAGCTGCCGCGGCCGCCTCGCTTCCTCTCGCGCGCGCGCCCTACCCAATGCCGCGGGGCCAGCTCGCGTTGGCCTGCGTGCCCGCTCGCTCCAGATCGCTTGCGTGTTGCGCCTGGTTCGCATGCAGACCCTACCTCACGCGCCGTACGGTCCGATCTGGTTCCCCCTTGGAGCCGCCAAAATTCCCGCGCATGCTTGCTGCTCTGCTGCAGCTTCTCTTGCACTGGCCTGATGCTCGCGAGCTTCTTCTTTGACCTCCTGCTGTGTCCCCACTTGCACGCGCGCCCCCTAGTTGACCTGCCTGATTTCTGGCATCGGGCGGTGCTATCGGTCCGGCCCAGACCGAAAATATGTTCCAACGGCCAGATTTTTGGGGCCCCTATTTAAGGCTTTGCCCGTTTTTAGTTTAGTTAGCTTCTTCCTCTTTTATTAGTCTAATCTTTTTCCACACTTGCTCTAGATCTTGAAGCTTGTCTAGTCTTTTCTCTCCGATGATTCTTGCCCATATTTGAGTGAAAGAGAGTTGAGATCTAGATCCACGTTTTGACCTAACTGATTCATCTCTTTGTGAGTGCATCTATGGTGATCTAGATTTTGGGGGATTTTGTGTCTCTCTTTGATTCCTCCTCTCTTGTTCCCCCAATAGCTTTAGTAGCTTTGTTGGAACTTGAGAGTGAGGGATTTTAGCACCTTTGTGGTGTCCTTGCCATTTGCATTTGGTGCATCGGTTTGAGTTCTCCTCGGAGGATTTGGTTCGTGTGACTCATTGGAGCTTGTCCCTCTTGGGTTCTTGGAACCCTAGACGGTTTTGTGGACTTGGTGGCATTGTGGCCTTGTGTGGCATTTGTTGGGAGCCTCCAATTAAGTTGTGGAGAAGTACCCCAACCTTGTGAGAGGTTCCGGTTGCCACCGACAAGTGCATCGATAGTGGAAGCGTGGATCGATCCCGTTGGGGTGAGATTCACCGGAGAATAAGGGAGGCCTTTTGTGGCGTTGGCGGTTTGATACCACCCCCTCTCCAAACGAGACGTACTCCATGTTGGGAGGAACTCGGTAAAACATCGGTGTCCCCGCGTGCCTCGGTTATCTCTATACCCGAGGTCTTTATTTATGAACTTTACATTGTGATAGCCTTCGTGCTTGAAGTAATATATATCTTGCTATCACTTTGTTGCTTGTATTGCTTAGCATAAGTTGTTGGTGCACATAGCTGAACCTTAGTTGTTCTAGGTTGTTCTTAACAAAGTAAACACTAGTTTTATTCCGCCTTTGTTGAGCCACTCTAGGAAATGTTTTAATCGCATATTCACCCCCCCTCTAGGAGACATCCGTATCCTTTCAACCTCGTTAACGCTATTCGGTCTTCAATGGTATGTATTCTATGGATGTATATCCACCTGTTGCTTGTATCTAGTAGATAGATCTTGGTACATAGGCATTCCCATCGTAGGAAATTTTTTGTTTTCTATGCTGCGAACCCTTCAATTGCACCTTAAGATTCAATTCTAATTTTATAACTAACTTTGGTCTAAGCAATCATAAACATCTTATTTGAAGTTTATTCATGTTTTTATAGTTAACTTTGGTCACTAATATAACCAATTAAAGTATAATAGCTCAACATCATTTGTAATCATCAAAAACCCTATTGTAAACCCTAGTAACCTTCAAGATTTATTAACCTAACCTAAACACTATTTTCTTCAAATGTTGTTCTTTTTGCCACTTCGAACAACAACTCTATGATACTTCTTTCAAACCTTAACAAATCAAAACATGGACCTTTCATCCTAATCAATAGAGGGTAGTTAACCTCAATCATAGATTGCTTTGTGCTCTACTTTTATATTTTGGCAGTTAAAACTTAAGTTCCTTATAAATGCATTTGTTTGTGATGTAAGAATTGAAGAAAAACCAACTCTTAAAGAAATCACCTAAGTTCAACTCACTTAGACTATTGGGGTTTCACTTCAGGAGTTTTACAAAATGCATGCCATTACTTATGCATAACTCCATATTTCTTCTTTAAACAATAGTCCTTACTGGACCAATGATGTTATTTTTAGATATTGAATGTTCTATTCTCATGAACACCATGAGTGCATAATCTTGCAATCACAAAAGGCAAGTTCACACTTTCTCATATCCTTTGGTTATTTTTATCAAATATTTTGCAAATCTAGTGTTGTCATCACCTGCATTTCAAAAAGGTCAGAATACACTATTTTCATAATAATATGATTATACGTTATTTACCAAAAGGTAATAACCTACTATGAAAGTTCCGGTGGTAAAGTAAAATAATATCTAGGACTTAACAACCAATGTCATCAGTGATTCTCGCGTCGTATATTACGCGTTAACCATGACATCTATATGGGCTCTGGGGAAGTCAGCTAGATCGGCTCCCTTTCGCATGCCACGCACACTGTTCTGGGCGTTTTGTAAGTTGCAGATCGTGGGTACAGCCATGTACACGGGGAAAAGCCTACCATGGATCTGGGCTTACAAAAGACAGATTTCTAGTGTTAATAGTTGTTGTGTGTATCAGACTAAGGTAAAGGCGTATTAACAGGGAAAAGTCTGCCTTGAGTCTGAATGTACAACAATTGCGGGGTATGCTGGGTCGCGAAGAAGGACAGTGATTGTCTTGGATCATCTACTGGGACCCACACCATAGGAAGTGTGGATGGGTAAGCTGCCCGGTTGTGCAATAAGGATTTGATCTCTCATGGATAAAGCAACGCACCTCTGTAGAGTGTAAAAAATATGACATGTTACTCCCTGTTCTAGGAAGGAGCTGCGAACGCTGTAGGAAAGGAACTCCATGAAAGTTCTGGTAAACCTGTGAAGGCTGACGGACATAGCTTTTCAGAATAAAAGCAACCTTTGAAGAAATATTTAAGAAAACCTGCATGGCCTATGACCTTTGGTCTGTGGATGTAGATAGTGCACCAAACACTTCTTTTTAGTGAACTTGTTGAGTATGCTCGTACTCAACATATGTTCTTAACCCTTGCTAGATTCTAACACCAATACTGATGATGTCTACATCAACTTCTGCTCAAAGGAATTGTCACGAAAAGCTCAAGTTCTTCAAAGAAGTCGAGGAGATCAACATATACATCAACTGAAGTGAAGAAAAAGTTGCTGAGTAGATAGGAGTACAATGTCTAGCCATAGAACCTATTTCTGTAGAGCAATGCAATAGAAGCAATTGCAAGCCAAATAGTTTAGATACTAGTCTTATTAGTAGGATAGATGTGAATTATTATTTCTGGTTCTTCTTTGAAGGAAGTTGCTTTCTCTCTCTTTAACCAAGAGTGTTCTCTGGATCCTTTGTAAAGAGTCGAGTTGTAACCTATAGTCATGTCTTGGACCTGTTGTGTTTCTGTTGTACCACTCTGAGGGATGTAATACTAGTCAACGGTGTTTCATTGGTGTTATGTCAACGAATATAGTGTACTACATCATGCAGTGGTATGATGGGTCATCACACCACGTCTGAGCATGACTCGCCTGAGACCCACAGCCGGGTCGACTTGCCGGGCAAAAATCATGATCGGAGGTAGCCCTAGCCGCAACGGATGCACGTGGCAGCAACCTCTGGCACGCTCCATACCAGGAACAAGTCTTACACTTCGCGCCCAACCTTGTAACACAAATTTTGTACCCCCCCTACAATGAATAAAGCAAATGTTCTACAAATCATGTTTACTCACCATGTCTTGTGCACAACGCACTCGTAAAACGTCTGTATGTTACGCCGGTGGTCAACCCTTGGGAGAGCGACTCGACAAGGCCAAGTAGTGCAGCACAAGGGCATTAGGAAAATTCGAGCCTTGTGTTGTCAACAAAAACGCCAAGCGAGAGCCTCCATCGGAGTTGCCTCGCTCGATTGGCCTACCGGGCCAAGACGACCGACCATGCTTCTCACAACACCCTGTCTCCCCCTCCTCGGATGCAGTGACCCGAATGGTTAAGTAGCATGCTCGGGGACTCGTAATGAGACGGACACGCACGCGCCTTGAGAAAACACCAAGTAAGGAGCTCGCCTAGGAGTTTCCTAGCAACTGGCTCTTCGAGCCAGGAGGGACGACGCTCTACAATCAAACAACAAAAACAAAGTCCTTCCTACCTTAGGATCAGCACTTCGACAAGCCAAGTACCACGCTCAGGTACTCGTCAAACACGAACCCGCACGCGTCCAGGGAAAAATTCCAAGTACAACAGGTCCTTTGGGGTTGCCACGCGACTGGATCTTCGAGCCATGACAAGTCGACTAAGAGCTACTTGAACAGCTCGTACACATCCACACAAAACAATAAGTCACGCACATGCAAACATAAATCAACATGCTCGGGGACTAGCTACCCCTACGCACCCAAAACACCAAGTCATTGCTTGAACAAAAAACAATCAGAAATTACCATCGCATTCATGCACACAAAATGCATTCATATCAAAGTTTTTTACAAAGACAAATTGGCACTAACCCTATTACATGGTTAGACCTCCTACTTTGCAAGCTGCACCCCTGAAGAACCACTCGCATCCCTAGCCACCTTGCTTGGCTTGGTCGGGTAAGTCGACAGCTCATTCTCCCACGCCGACCGAAAAGGACATTCCGACGGAAAATCCCGGTGCTCCAGCTCAGTGTCACCTGGCGCTACATGTGTCACCTAGCACGACAGAAGTTCGTTCATTGCCAACACCTACTCTGCATATGGAGCCGCCTTCGATTGAAGCGCAATAACTTCGAAGACCTCCACTGCTCCGGTCACCGACAGGTACCCGCTTGTAACATCGTGAAGGTCGAAGTCTTCCAGGAAGTGGGCCAGCCAAGGGCTAAGCACGGCAGTCGCCCCGCGACGAAAGGCGGACCGCATCATCCACTCCACAATAGAGGGTGCCAACTCTAGATAGTGCAACACGTCCATCAAACATGTGGGCATCACCTCGGTCGAGGTAATGTTCTGGAGAATGGAGCTAACACATGACGACGACTCCAAGGTGGCGTTTAGCACCACATTCATGCACTTCTCTATGGTGAAACCTCGCACAGATGCATCACCCTGACCTAAAACATCTGCAAAGTCAGACTATATCAACACAAGGTTGTGGTTGCTCCGACCCACTCGGGGACTAGACCCACTCGGGGACTCCCTCCATTTCTAAGAAATACAAAGCGCGTGCTTACCAAGGAGGCGGTCGAAGCTCGCCTTGACATGCTTCTCCAAATTGGAGAACTTGGTTTGCAGATCCGTAATAACAAAATTAGATGCGGCGCGGTCCGAATTCGCAGTTGCAATTGCCGCTTTCGCCCTTTTCTCTGTTGTGTCAAGGGCCACCTTCACCGACTCCACCTCGGCGACAGGCACATAGCCTTCGTGAGCCTTCGCCAGTTTGGCGGTTTCGTTCTGTGCATAGAAAGAGCAATCATCACCCGGATCACCAAATGACTAAGAATAACTCCAAATATAAATACTCACCAACTGAAGCTTTTCTGCCTCCTCTTGCGCTGTGGCCAACTCCTTTTCCATCCGCTACAATGTGGACTGCCAGTCGGCCATCTCAGCCTGCAAATAATGAAACAAATTCATCATAAGTAAAGATATTAAAGACTCGACTTGCCAATTCCCTGGCAACCCATGGGGACTGCAGAATACAAATTTCTAAGAGACCAATCGCCTAAACTCTGCGACCGAGCGCTTGGGGACTAGGATTACCAGGATAGCTACACCTAGCATGCGATGAAGATCGACAGCACCCGCGGATGACATCAGAGCCGTTCCACCACCCGGAGGCTGCGATGCCGATTCAACGCGGTCATCAATGACCTTCGGCACCACCGGTTATTGAACATTCGTGGCCTCGCCACGAACCGCGGGAACAAACCAGGCTTCACCGCGGGTGACAAGGTCGTTGTTAGGTTGGCCCTGGCAGGACCGTCTACCTCTACGACTTTGACCTCCTTGGCAGGCGACCCCGTCGCTTGAGGCGCTGCCACGCTAGCTTTAGTCGTTGTCGCCGCGCCTGTCGCTGAAGCAGCGACCTTCTTCTTCTTGACGCCCTCTTTGGGCACGTCAGTTGTGATATCCTTCCTCTTCATGTAAGGATCTTCTGCCACTATGGCAGGCATGCCTGCGACCTTCGCTGTGGTGCCACGTTGAATCTTCTTCGGGTTGCTCTTGCAAAACATGACGATACCTAAGTCGGACGATCCAAATAGATGCGAAAAGGATTAAAAGGGAATGATGTCAACACTTAGCGACCGGGATTGTTCGTAGACCGGCGGTGATGTGTGCGGGCTTCTCTAGCTCCGTACCAATGGGCCATGATAGCCCCATTTCTAGCAGGCTCATTTGGCGGTGCTGTTTGGGTGGGGCCTTTGGCTCGGCTGCGGGCTTGGTCACCGTCGGAGCCCGCTTGGAACTCTCCTTCGTGACATCCTCCAGGTCGCAGTCACCTTTTCCAAGGCTGCGACTAGCCTTGGCCCCATGGTGTTTCTGGCCGCGCGTTTTGCGAGCCGCCGAAAGAGGCTCGTTCTCCTATTCGACGTCTTCTCCTTCTTCCTCTTACTTGGTGGAGGAGTCTGATGCTTCCTCCTGGAGAAGCTCTTGTGGCACCTCTTCATCTAGAGGAGGTAGCCACTGCTTCAGGATCCGGAATGTCTATATATAGTCGCACCCATCAAAAGTAAATTTGTGGAATCCGACTTGAAAAGAAAGATATTGGGAACTACTTACGGTGGGGGCGCCATGTCGTTCGGCCTGTACGGAGCGAATCCGTCGGCCATGCCGACATATGTCGCCTCCATAATATTATTAAGGGCTA
Organism: Avena sativa; assembly: GCA_916181665.1. Lineage (NCBI taxonomy): Eukaryota > Viridiplantae > Streptophyta > Magnoliopsida > Poales > Poaceae > Avena > Avena sativa. Next base: position 117,238,300 of record OV702281.1, read on the forward strand.
CGACGTAATCTTCCGCCTTCGACTGCACCGAATTTGCCCTTTACGGGTCGGTGAGTCCGGTATAGTTGCACATCAGTGTTGGCCGGTTCATCAGCACAACCAGCCGGTGATCGAGCAAGCAATTTAAGAGGTTGATTGTCTTCAAACCTTCATCCTCTAGCTCGGTCATTCAGGGGATCATCTTCGTGACCACCATCTTTTGTGAGCGTGGCAGCTCCTCCACCGATAGTCGCTATGGAGTACTCCGTTCCACGATGTCGACTCCTTAACATAGAACCAGGACTTCTTCTAGTTGCTGGCCGCCTTCTTCAACAACATCAATTTGAAGAGGGAAGTACGGGTGACACCCAAAGAGGGTCCGGTGATGCCACCGGCTGCCAGTAGAGGCCCTTTCTTCCAAGCACGACTGGTCCGGCCATGGAACAACTCGATCCAAAGAGGGAAGTACGGGTGACACCCTAGGTACGACTCATAGAACACGTTGTAGACCGCGATCTACTCGATGTTGTGGAGCCCTAGATTGGAGGGCTTATTCCAATAGAAATGCAGGAAGCGCCTAAAGAAGAGGGAGGTAGGGAAGCCTAGGCCGTGTTCTAAGTGGTTGACGAATGAGATAAACTCATAGGGACATGGCGTGGGCTTGCTCTTGCCATATGGCATAGCTCGCCAGTTACCCTTGGTGAGGATCCCTGCGTCCTGGAAGGGTTGTAGAGTGGCTGTGGTGCATTTGTATTTGGACCAAGAGGGCGCCATTAGGACGAGCTCGCTGAGATATGAGATGCGGATCGGAAGCGGGTGTGAATGGAGAAGAAAACAAGAACGAGAAGGGCATGGTGTGATCCTCATTTTATGTAGCATCCCAATTGTCTAAAAATTTCAATGCTACTTGCCTAGTCTATATATTGTTGATACGTCCAAAATGTATGTACTTTTCCGAACACTTTTGCTATTGTTTCTCCTCTAAACTTGTGTGATTTGAATACAACTAACATGGATTGACGATGTTTTCAGCAGAATTGCTTCGGTGTCTAGTTTTTGTGCAAAAAATCAACTTTCAGGAAAAATCCCGGAAAATATGCCAAAAATCCTATTTTAACAGAAGACTCACGGAGCCAGAAGACGAGGCAGAGGTGGGCCACGAGGGGCCCACTCCCCCTGGCCACGTGGGCCAGCCCAGGCCATGCCTGGGAGGGGTGTGGACACCTCGGGCACCCCCTCGGCCTCCCTCTTCGCCTATAATAAGCCTCCTGACCTAAAAACCGGGGGGTCGACGTTTTTCCAAAAAGAGTTCCGCTGCGCTGCCAACACCAAAAAAACACGATTCAGAACCAGAAACTCCGTTCTAGCACCCTGGCGAGACGGAGAATTTGGAGAGGATCATTGACACCATCATCACCAATGCCTCTCCATCAACCATCCATGTTTCCCCAATCCATGAGTGAGTAATCCTCCATTGTAGGCTATGGGGATGGTAGGGATTAGATGAGTTCTATCATGTAATCGAATAAGATTATTAGGGCATGGTGCCTAGTATCTCTATTAGTGCTACTTGACTTTGTTGCAACTTATTATGCTTAATGCTTGTCACTAGGGCCCAAGTGCCATATTCTCAGATCTAAACATGTTATTGATTCATGATGATAGTATTGTTTGTGATCTTATCTGCAAGTTGTTTACATATATTATTGTCCGAAACCGAAGGCCCCGAAGTAATAGAAATTGGGACAACCGGAGGGGATGGCTGTGATATGAGGATCACATGTGTTCACGGAGTGTTAATGCTTTACTCCGGTGCTCTATTAAAAGGAGTAACTTAATTGCCAGTAGATTCCCTTGAGGCCCCGCTGCGATGGGCTGGCTGGACAAAAGATGTTGTGCAAGTTCTCATTGTGAGAACGTATGACTATATATGGAACACATGCCTATGATTGTTTAGTACTTGGATGCTTTATCTTATTTATGTACAAATTCCCTAGATCTTGAAATTACATGAATAGTATTGTCCATGCAACGCCTATCCATCCATCCCTATGCCTACTGCACTCATATCCTATTGTTTGGCACTATTGTTACTACTGCCTTTGTTTCACTGCTACTGTTACTTTGCTATTGCTACTACAAAACTGTTGCTACTGATAAACTGCTGTGAGCAAGACAATTTCAGGTGCAGACAAATTGACAACTCAGTTGTTAAGGCTTGTAAGTATTCTTTGGCTTCGCTTGTGTCGAATCAATAAATTGGGTTATACTACCCTCGAAGACTGTTGTGATCCCCTATACTTGTGGGTCATCAAGACTATTTTCTAGCGCCGTTGCTGAGGAGCATAGCTTTATTTGTAAGTTCACTTGGATCTATTATTGTTCGCTGCTATTCCTTTCATCATGGGGAAGTCTCGTGTTGGAAACTTTCCTATTTTACCATCCACTACAAGAAGAGGTAGAGTCTTAAACACATCTGCTGCTCTTGATTCACCGTATGTTATAAGTAAGCTTGTTATACCACTGTCGTGGTGGTGTCACGGCACATGCCATGGGTAGGCTTAAGTTGGGGGCCGAATGGACGCTTGAGCTAACCGGGGAGGGAGTGCATGGTCTATCCGCGCACGAAGAACACGAAGAACTCTCCACACTTAGGATTTTTATTGATCCAAGAAGTTTATAAGAGCTCCTAGAGCTGTTCAAGCATAGCCTAAGGGCACTAGTTTCCTACTTGGTCCAACCTCCCTAAACCCTAGCTATGCCCCTCCTTATATAGGCGATGGCTAGCTAGGTTACACCTTTGGGGTCCTAGGGTTACTGTTTGGATATTTTTCCTTACTGTACGGGCCAAGTCATGGGCTAGCCCTGAGCCCTTGACCCAATCCACAAAGCTATACATCCAATGGTCTTTCCGTACGTAGCCTCCAGCTCTATGGCATCACGCGGTGCCTTTATACGTCAGCCCTTTCTTTGGCCATCACCAAGCTCCTTTTATGTCAACCGGCGTCGCCCTTCTCTCATTTGACCATGCTTTACCATGGTCCCTCCTGAATCTAACTCGGAAAGCTGCCACGTGTCCTCTCTGACTCGGCCTTCCTTCAAGACCCGGCTCGTCGTTTCCTGCAAGACAAAAAGATTTGTCTTATGCGGGCCGACATAGTCCTTATGTCGGCCACATATAAGCTTCGTATCCCAGCTTCTATGACCCGGCCAGGGATTACTTTGACTCGGCATAAGCCAAGCTGGGTAATGTTTTACCCCTTATGACCCTACTGGGGGTTATCCCTCGACATTAGTCCCCAAAGCTGGTGAGGCCTAGCAGTTTTTGCTATTAGGCGTCTCCAGGTTCCTTTAATACATTTGGAACTTCTTTTTTCTCTTTGCATTTAATACGCAGGACGTTCTCTTTGGCGTAACCTCGGTCTCTGCCGAGTCTGTCTTTCCCTTTCCGAGTCTCATATTTAACTCTCTGGGCCATCCTTGCCTCGTGCCGAGTCATTTTTGACATTTCCTAGTCATTTTGGGCTTGCCTTAGTCACTGACAGGCTGTAATCATGATTGCTTGCCTTAAATTTTGTCTCAAATCCTGACTGCACAATGACGGCGGCGAAGTTACTCCCGTCACTGTGGCAGTTCCATCGCTCAGTGCCTCGTGTCCTGCACAACGTGACGTGGCTTTCGATTTTCCGTGTATCGCGTACACGTGGCGCTTGCTGATGCGCTCACTCGGCCGGGTACACGGCAACATAGTGGCCACATAGCGCAAAGGGATCCCACGTCGGGGTTTTTTACTCCCCTTAAGTAGGGCGTGGGGAACTTAACTGTCCCCGCTGGTTCAGTTTCCCCCCTTGCCTTCTTCTTCCTCGCGCCTCTCAATCTATAACTGCCCCATTGCTGTTCCTCTTTCTTGCTTCACCATTCCTACAATTTTCTCTTCCTTCTTCCAATTCCCGGACGGGTCCCTGTGTTTGTAGGCCTCTTCCAACAGTAGAAGAGACCAAACCGCTCGAGGTCATGGATGCTCGCGACGGCAGGAAGGATGTGGAGGAGCGCGACGGTTGGGAGGGCTCCTAGGTCACCGTGGAGGAGCTTGAGTGGTTGCGCTCTAGTAGGCGTATTCCACTTGAGGTTGATTGTCGCCTCCCCATTGGCGAGATTGTTCCCAAACATGAGCCCAACAAGCGGGTGGTTTTCCTTTCGCATTTTGAGCGCGGTTTTGCTCTCCCCGTTAGCGATTTTTTCAAGTATTTTCTTTCCACTTTTCAACTGCAAACCCATCATCATCCTGCCAATGCTATTGGATCTCTCTCTTGTTTCATCTCTGCCTGTGAAGGATATCTCGGCATTTGGCCCACTGTTCTTCTTTGGGGCTAAATATTGCAATTTCTGAATCCAAGTCGTCCCTGACCCTGGCGTTCCCCCTTGTGAGAAGAGGCCCACTAGGTGCGGTGCTGCAAGCATCCCACCCCGGAGGGATTCTGTCTTTCCCCAGGTCACGGGCATCGATTCTTGCAAAAAGTGGCATAGAACCGTTTTCTATGTCAAAAATAGCGGGTCCAACGACTACATTCGGCTTCCCCCCTACAAGGACGAGGTTTCCAGCAAGGACCTCTGTAAGCTTGACCCGCGTGACAAGAACAGAGCAGTGAACAAGGCTCATGGGATCATCGATAGGTTGCTTGACCTGGAGGAGAACTTCCATATACCGAGCAAGACCTCTTGTGTGCCTTCATCGCATGCCAAGTTAGTCCCATTCAGGCTAGAAGCCACAAGATGTGCTTCATGAGCGGTCCCCGTGATCCTACTCGGAACTCCACCCTTGAGCTCACTAATGATTTCGTGTCTCGCCGAGTCAGCTCAATCTTTAAGCTGAACTTAGCGGAAAACTAGGCTTGGAGTTGTCCTCCTTTCAGTCGAGATAGTCTTGTCCCATGGGTAAGCATCCGAGTAACTATGGGCTGCCGACATACTTTATTCGGCGCTTACTCGTCGTTCTGTCCTTTTACTGATTTCATTCTTTTTATCTTTCGCAGAATCTTGTGCATCAGGTCGATGACAGCACCGTCCCTCCTGGCGGTTATCTTGATGATCGATCGGATGAGGATGAGGTCGAGTATGACCTGGAGTGTTTTATGCCGATACCACTTGATTCCGCTGATCCTGCTTCGGGTAAGAACTTTACTCGAAATCCTTTGTGGGATTGATCACATGATGATGTGGATTGTGAAGTCCTGGAGGTGCTTGTCCTATGACCTAACCTTTTGACTTGTCCCATTGAGCTTTGCATTTACTGATGCAGCTGGCAAGGTACATGAGGATCCTCCTCTTGCTACTAGGGGTTATGGCAAGATCCCTGCTGTCAAGCCGAATAAGCGACGTGGGACCTCCTTCGGCACTCAGCCTTCCAAGAGACGCCGAGTTGATCCTGCTGCTGCTCCTGAAGCCACATCTTCCCAGCCTCACAAGACTACAGTGCATCGGGTTGTTCGTCGTGCTCCGCGCGACCCCACAATCTCCAGGTAACTTTCGTTTCCTGTTACCTTATGTTTATTATGTTCTGTGTTTACTTTATTATAGACTTATGTTTTTATTTTTAGCGCTGCTATGTCTGCCAACCAAGCAGCACCCAACATGACCTCCTCCATGTCGAAGCCCGTTTCTCCTCCTCATGCCATTCTAGTTCTACAGAGCCCTATTCGGGTAACTGCTCCCACTGTTGAGGTTCCTTCACCTCAGAGTGAGGCTGATTCGGCGGCGCATCCTTTAGAGGAGACTCGGCCTCCTTCTCCTGTTGCTCCTTCTTATCCGAACTTGGGACCCGGCGCCAGCAATATCGGTTTCGAGTCCGCCCAGAACACCCCAGTTGTACCTCCTCATGTTGTTGTTCCTACAGTTGACCCAGCTATTGCTCCCCATCCAATAACCGAGCCTGCTCATTCCGCTCCCTCGTCTTCACAGACTAGTACCAGATCTGCTCCCCCTGCTTGTACTGTCAAGGATAAGAGATGGCCCTCCCCTCAAGGACAGACCCGTTATGCTCCCGCCAAGCCACCAGGTTCCAAACAAACAGACCTTGGTCTTTGCCCTGGTTCCGCTCCGTGGATTCGTCCCACACTATCAACAAAGACACCTGCTCTGGCGAGTCTGTTGGGCGAGTCTGTTGCTACCGGGTCTGGTGGTGCTCTTAAGGCGATGACCTTGCATGCCAGCGCTGCTGCTACCCGTGCCTGAGTGGGGGCTACTCTGAAGAAGGGGCAAGTCCTTACTCGGACACTCAGCCGGCAGGACCTTGGCTCTGCAAAGCGCTATGCCTTAGCTTGGCATGCCACATGCTAGCAGGAGGTGAGCTCTAGCTCTGGCCAGCAGCTGCAATTGGGCCCCAAGGCCATCTCCGAGATGACTCATCAGGCCATCACACTGATGGTCTGAGCAGATCAGGTGAACGAGTTATGTGATATTATTACTCTTTCGTGTATTGAGTATTTTTATATTCATACATGTTCCCTAGTCCCCGAGGTTATTGCCGAGTAAGGAACTTACTCGACTGTAAGTTCTTAGGTAGTGCATGCCTTTTCCTTCCTCTTGTCAAGATTCTATTCCGGAATTTTGATCCTTAACCCCTGAGGTTATTGCCGAGTAATGGAGTTACTCGACTGTAAGCTCAAAAATTTGCATGCATCTTTTCCATTTTATGCCGGGATAGAATCACTTGATCTACTAAACATTCTCTTATGAAACCTCTCGCTTGTATCTTACGCACAATGAACATACCAAGGTACACCAGGATTTGCTTTTAGAGTATCGAAAGCTCGAGCTTGCTCACCAGGATATAAAGGCTGAGGCTCAGGGCCAAGGTATTTTTCTTACTCGGCTTGATTTTTACTTAGGAGGTCATTTGTATCCCATCCTCTTGACTTTTTCTTGCTATTCTTTCCACAGCTTCTTCCCAATCCACCATTGACACGCTGCACAAGCAGATCAGCAACGTTGAAAGTAAGGCCTCTCTCCTTAGGGATCATGTAATTGCCTAGCATTTGTGCTTCCTTATTTTCTATTATTGTCTCGACAAAGCCGGGATGCTTTGCTATTACTAACGAATCACATGCTTCGAATAAGAAGAACAGCACCAAGTCGAGCTCTAGAAGGAGTGAGATGAGGTGATTCGGCTGAAGCAGCAAATGGCGGATATGGAGCAGAAGCACAAGTCCAAGTTGAAGGGCCTGCACCAAGAGCTCTCCGAGAAAAATGAACAGTATGTCGCCAGTGCCGAGAAAAAAAAACAATTGCTCAAGGATGCCAAGTCGGCGGTGGAATCAGCCCATCAAGATCTAGACGCTCTTTAGGCCAAGACAAAGACCTGACAGACCCAACTCGGCATGATCAACTATTTCATCGGTAGTGAGTTCTTACTCTTTTCACTATGCTCTTATCCTTACTCCTTTATTATTTTTCGATGTTTTTGATGCTCCTCTGAGTTTTCAGAGAACTTCCCTGAGGCCGACATGTTCGCCTTAAGGGCTATGAAGAAAGTGCGAGCCAAATCTGGAGCCCCAGTAGATGGGGAGATCACCATCAACGAGCACCTTGCTGCCCTCTCAGAGCATGTCACAACTTTGAAGTCATGCGGTGTCGACTTACTCAAGTCGGCTATCCATGCATTCAGGATGCTCTGGCCAGACGAAGATGCGCCTACGCTCGTTGAGCCTCTTGCTGCCAAGCTGCTACTCACCGAGGAAAAACTTGATCAGTGGCGAGAGTCGGCTGGCCGTGTAGCGGCGGACAAGGCCCTTGATTTTGTGCTCTCATGGTATGAGGATATCAATATTGATATTCTCCAGGATATGAGGGCCGGAGGCAAGTGGCTCCATGACCCTGATCTCATCAAGAAACGCCAAGATCGAGCCTACGCAATGGTGGAGTACGCCCTGGTGCATGCCTGGTGCGACGGGCCCAGCTTCCTTGACCTCGCTGAGCCCCTTGCCGAGATTGCCGATGATGACGGTGCTGACAGGAAGGACACCGAGTCAGATATGGCAGACTCGACCGATGAGCCTGACTCGGCGGATGCTCCTGATGATGCTCCTAGCTCCAACCCCAACGATGCTCCTTCAAGTCCAGCTGCCACTTAAGCTGGTTTATAAAAACACTTAATTCTCATGAGATCCCCGATATGCCGGGTGGAGATGTAAGAAATACTGCAGTTATTTTGGGTATGTGCCTTTGCGAAGGCTTTAAACTTTATTTTGCTTGAATGAAAATCATCCAGGGGCAAGTCCTCGAGTTTCATTTGCCATTTTCCTTATCCTTGAATTTGGCTGTTGTCTACCTTTTTTGGCGTTCGACATTAGAGTCTCAAAGTTCTAAGGATTCAGTTAGCGGATATGAAACTAGACAACTTGACCTTGGGTCATTCAACATAGAAGTCGATATATCCTGCAATGGGTTAGTTATAAGCATACATAGGACCGACTCGCGTTTCTTCCCTTACTTATCCGATGTTCATGTTTACTCATCCTTGGTCTTTTTCTCTTGCTTGCCATGAAGCCGTGTTTTCGGACAACAGCATAGTCGAAGAGTTAACCTGATACGAGTAAACATTACTTGTTCTGAGATAAGTTTAAGTGTTAACGCCAACCGACATGAAATATGTAAGAGTAAACATGAAGGGGAGTCCCCGAGTCAGTTTTTTTGAGTCATACCATTTTATTATCAGCGCATAGCCGACATAAGTTTCCGAAATATGAGAGTTCGAGAGATACATACATTGCTTCTCCTAAGTGTATAAAGGATGGAGCAATGCCACATTCCATGGTCTTTTGGTCTCATCACCCGATCTGTCTGCCTTGTTCTTTTGTGCCTCACGAGCATCTATCAGATAGTATGAATCATTGTGCAATGCTTTGCTTACAATGAATGGTACTTCCCATGGGGGTGATAATTTGTGCATCCCATTTGTGCATTGCACTAATCTGAGCACCAAATACCCTTCTCGGAAAACATGAGGTTGGACTTTCCGGATATTATAGCGTCGGAGATTTTGTTGGTATATGGCGGATCTGGACAATGCCAATTCCCTTGCTTCTTCGAGTAAATCTACTCCATCTTCTAGGGCCTCTTTTACCTCGGCTTCTGAGTATTGCCTTACTCTTGGCGAGTCATGTTCTATGTTGGCAGGCAAAACTTCTTCTACCCCATACACAAGGAAGAATGGATTATAGCCTGTAGATTGATTCAGAGTTGTCCTTAAGCTCCATAGTACTGAGGGTAGTTCCTCTATCCAGCAACCAGGTGATCTCTGGAGTGGTTCCATTAGGCGGGGTTTTATCCCGGATAGAACTAAGCCATTAGCTCGTTCAACTTGTCCATTTGATTCTGGATGAGCAACTAACGCTACGTCGAGTCTTATTCGGCTTTCCCTGCAAAATCGAGCAAAGGCTCCCTCAGCAAAGTTTGTGCCATTGTCTGTTATCATGCTATGTGGGTGACTGTATCTCAGGATTATATCTTTTAGGAATGTGACAGCCATTTTTCCATCAAGTTTCTTAATGGGCTTCACCTCTATCCACTTGGTAAACTTATCCACCATCACTAGTATGTGAGTCATGCTGCCCCGTGCTGGTTTGAATGGTCCCATCATATCCAGACACCATACTGCAAATGGCCAGGTGATTGGTATAGTTTTTAATTCGGATGCAGGTAAATGTGACTTTGATGCGAACGTTGGCAGCTGTTGCATTTTCTCACTAGGTCTTGTGCTTCCACCAGTGCACTTGCCAATAAAATCCATGTCGGAATGCCCTGGCTACTAATGCTCTTGACGAGGCATGATGCCCACATTCTCCTTGATGAATATCCAACAGTATCTCTTGGCCTTGTTCTGGACTTATACATCGTTGCACACACTTGTCACACTCCTCTTGTATAGTTCCTTGTTAATTATTGTGTATGCTTTTGCTCTTGTTTCTGTTTGTCTTGCCAATATCTCATCATCAGGCAAAGTTCCATCCCTTAAGTAATTGAATATTGGTTGTGCCCAGGCTAGTATTACTGGTGCTGGATCTGCTTCTCCATCAATTTCCATTGGCTCGGCCGACATAATTTATGCCAACAGAAACCGAGGAGTCCCCGAGTGTGATTCGGCAACCCCTGGGTTAGGCTGAACAGTCCCCGAGTTACTCGAACCTGCCCCTATGTCAATGTCCATTAGTACAGTGTCCGACTCCTGGTTTGCCGGGATAAGTCTAATTGACTCGGATTTTGGTGGTCGCTTGATTAATGGTTTTCTGAGAAGTTCCAATTCTACTCCTGGCGGGATTGCTTGCCGAGATGAAGGAGCATCCATCAAAGTATCACGAAATCTGCTGCACATGAAAACAATAAAGTGCCATATTTGCATCTAGTGCGCCCCAATGTCCAGATACCTGCTGAATAACCAAATCCGAGTCACCAAAACACATGATCCTTTTGATGCCAATTTCTTTGGCCACTTTTATGCCGTGGACAAGTGCTTCATACTCGGCAACATTGTTGGATGCCGCGAACTGAATTTGCGACACATATTTGAGCTGGTCCTTCTTAGGTGAGGTAAGTACTATCCCTGCACCTAGGCCTATCTTTGTTTTGGACCCGTCTAAGTGCATTATCTAGTAATTCGTGTCTAGAAATGGTGGTTCATATTTCATTTCCATCCAGTCCACGAAGAAATCCACTACAGCTTGAGATTTAATTGCATCTCGCCTTTCATATTGTGGATTGTATGGTGCTAACTCTGTGGACCATTTTTCCACTCGGCCACTGGCATCTTTTCTTCCCATTATCTTGCCTCGCATATTACCCGGATTGGGTGTTCTTGAAATAGTGCTTCAGCTTCTTTGCTGCCATATACACCCCACATGTCATTTTTTGATAGTGAGGGTAGTTTTTCTTTGACATAGAGAGCACTTTTCTCAGGTAATAGACTGGTCTTTGGACTTATTTTCATTCTTCTTCACGCTCTACCACTATTACCGCACTGACAACTCTATTGGTTGCTGCGACATAGAGAAACATTGTCTCTTTGGATAGTGGCGAGGGTAATATTGGTGTTGTTGCCAACATCTTCTTAAGCTCATGGAAAGCGCTATCAGCTTGATGTGTCCATGTAAATTTTTCTGATTTTCCCATCAGTTGATATAATGGTACGGCTTTTTCGCCTAGCTGACTCACAAACCTACTCAACGAAGCCAGGCATCCTGTAAACTTCTAGACATCGTTGAGGGTTTTCGGCAACTCCGTTCTTTCGATGTCTCTGATCTTTGTCGAGTTAGCCTCAATTCCTCGGCTGGATACAAGGAATCCGAGTAACTTTCCAGCCGGGACACCAAAGGTGCATTTTTCCGGGTTAAGTTTCATCCGGAATCTTCTTAAGTTTGCGAATGTTTGACGCAAGTCCTCAAATAGAGTATGACTTTGTTTGGTTTTTATTACCACGTCATCGACGTATACTTGAAAATTTTTGTCAAGTTGATCTTGCAAGCATTTTTGCATGCATCTTTGGTATGTTGAACCTGCATTTCTCAACCCGAACGGCATAGTACGATAGCAATAAGCCCCGTACGGGGTGATAAAAGTTGTATTTATTTGATCATCCGGATTGAGTGGTATCTAGTGGAAACCAGAGTACACATCTACGAATGACAACAACTCACACCTGGCAGTAGAATCAATGATTTGATCGACCCGTGGCCGTGGAAATGGATCTTTTGGACACGCCTTATTGAGGTTCGTGTAGTCAATACACATGCGCCACACCACTGCCATGTTCAGGTCATCCTTTTTCTTCTCAACCAAGACTGGATTTGACAACCAATCTGGATGCAGTACTTCCATGATAAACCCGGTAGCCAAGAGCATGTCTATCTCGACGGCTATCACTTTCCTCCTATCTTCGGTGAAGCGGCGGAGGGGTTGCTTCACCGGCTTGGCATCTGGCCTTACATGAAGAGAGTGCTCATCCAGCTCCCTCGGAACTCCCTGCAAGTCTTGTGTGGACCATGCAAAGATATCCTGATTCTTACAGAGGAAGCTGGTGAGCTCGCTTTCCTATTTGTCAGATAACCCGGCGCCAATAGTCACTTTGCGCTCTGGGCAGCCTCATCGACCTGTATCTTATTTGTTTCCTTGGTGGCTTGGAAAGACACGTTGCCATGCGGGTTAGTGAGTTTTGGCATAGACATATGTGCCTCCTTGGCCAGTGCTGCAATTTCCATCATTTGCTGTTTTTCCTGCTCTATCACTAGCAACTCGGCCAGCGAAGATCCGGCTGAGGCGCATGCGATAGATCGCTTGTAGTCACCCTCAATTGTGATAACTCCACATGGACCTGGCCGTTTCATTTTTTAAGTAGGCAATGTGAGGAGGGGCCATGAACTTCTCCATAGCTGGCCTGCCGAGTAAGGCATGGTATGAACTTACCAGGTCTACCACCTCGAACTCTATGGCTTCAGTGCGACAGTTCTCCCTGTTTCTGAATAATACATCAACCTAGATCTTCCCAATTGGCTCGCGTGACAATGTCGGTACAATGCCATGGAAAGTTGTCTTAGTCGGCCCCAACATGGTCATAGTGATGCCTAACTTGAGAATGGTATCCTTGTACATGATGTTGATGCTCTTTCCATCGTCTATCAGTACCTTGGAAAACTTCACATTGGTATCTGGGCCCATGAAAGTTGGATCCAACACAAGAGCGTACCCTCCTGGTGTCGGCATGATCTTGGGGTGATCCTTTATGCTCCAAGTTATCTCCTATTCAGACCAATGCATGTATTTTGGTATTGCTGGCATCATGGCATTTACTTCCATCATCCGTCTCTGTTGACTTTTCTTGTCAGTTGGCTCTATAACAAAGACGATATAGCTCTGGTGATGTTCTCTATACTTGTTTCTGGTACCATGGCCGACATGAGCGCCATCACCTCTTGGGTCATGCACTTGGTGTACAGCCTCTCTTCTTTCTTGGTTATGATATCTCGGCTGTCGGTTCTCATATCTATGCTCATTTCCAACAACTTGTGCATTTCCGCCTGTGAGCGGTGGTGGCGGGAGGTGGTGGTAGCTGCTGAGTTGGCGAGTCTACTCTGTCACCCTTCTGGAACCAAGTGCATTGTCTTGTTGTATGATTTGCCGGCTTACTTGGACGTAGCGTGTGAAACTTACACGGCTGATCCAACATCATATCATAAGTGTACTTCTACCTTTCTTCATACGGCTTTCGCTGTTCATATGGCTTTTTACCATCATTCTTTGGTATCCATTGTTGTTTCCCACTTGTCCTTTGACGCTGGATGCTTCCATCATCTGGATGTTCTTGATATACGGCTGCGACTTGAGTCGAACCATACTTGTAGTCTGGTCTCTCATCTCGTCTTTTGCTTCTGTACTCGGCCCTTTCCTATCGCCTTTGCGATCCGACAGCGTCATAGATCTGAGTCTCAGTCATCCCGTATGCCGACATGAGCATAGGCTGAGTCGGATCTCCTAACGCATACGAGTTGGCGATTCTTATCGAATATGCTAAACTTGGCGGCATATCTCTCTGCAACCTTTGCCACAGCACACTTCCGTGCCTACATCCTTGTGCAAACAATGCAATGGCCTGTGACTCGATTATTCCTTCACAAGAGTTACGCATAGTGCACAGTGAGAAACTCTCTGTCTGTTTCATTCGGTCTTTGCTTGCACATAGCTAGTTGTTGTGGGCGATTCAGCCTCTTATACGTGCTTCTGAAATTGCTCACAAAAGCTTCCTGGAAATCAATCCAGTTGTTGATGCTTCCGGGTGGAAAATTATTCAGCCACACCATCACTGGTCCTTCTAGCATTTGCGGTACATACCGCACTGCCCATATCAAGTTTCCATGTGCGATTTTTACCGCAGTTCCATAATCTATGAACCAGTCCTCTGGTTTTGTGCTTCCATCATAGGTTTTTGTTCCTCTTGTCTGTTGAAAGTTTGGTACTGGTGGCTCTCTCATGATCCTTGGGCCAAAACATGGTGGACCCTGTGGACCTTGTGATTCAATTAGTTCTGCCATCTTTATTCGGTCAAGCTTTAGCATTGCATCATCCGGCTGGAGATTTCTGCCTCCGAGTATGGTTCCCATAGCTTGATACACGTGATCCGGCAATTCATACCCGCCATTTACCATTGCCGAGTAACCATCATTGTACCCGTTGGAATTCGGGTCTGCGGGTTGCAGCACCGCTTTTCCCGCGCTTTGCTGTCTCTTTTTAGGTTGGGCTGGTGGAGGATTCAGAGCTGGATTTCCTCCTCCTGCCGAGTGAGTCCCACGCCTAGGCTGAGGTGCAAAGTTCTGCCCTCCATTGTCATTTCTTTGTTTTGCTTGCCTTTCTCGGCCAACATTTTCTTGGTTGTCATTTCCTTGAGCGGCATTTCTTCTTGTACCCTGGGCACGAGCCGGGTTTTCCCTGAACCACTGTCGGGTCGTAAGCTACCATCTACTTGTTTCTTCCTGAGTCTACACTTTTTTGTTTTCTCTATCTCGGTGCTACTCCTGGCAAGGAGACCTTGCCGGGATTTGAGTTGCCGAGTGAACGAGTTGTGACCTTCCAGCTATACCCAGATTTGACCTGTAGTAAGCTTCATTCAGCATACATGCTGCTCTCACCAACTCGTTTACGCATTCCTGTTGCTTTTTATTTGCCTCACCCGTCAGATGGGGTAACATGGCCATTGCCGCCTCTGCAGCTCTTAAGTGTGATGCTGCCATGTTGTATGTTGACCGCATAGCTGTTTCATTGTTGTTTTCTGGTGTTATCTTTGACGTAGCATTCGCCATCTCTTCATTGAGGTTCTTTCCTCTTAACCTTGTTGCATCAAGCCGGGTCTTAGCGCCCTTGACTCGATTTGTCGAATTATACTATAAGACCCCACCTTTATAAAGTTAAAGGTCCCTGTGATTGCAATGCTAGTCCCTGGATCAATTGCTAGCATCCACAGTTTAAGATGAAGTACACAGAAACAAAGGTCATTATTACATCGTCATTCCAGAGATAACATAGTCTTTTACAACTCCATAGCCATAGGCTAGTACAAGATTTTAACTTAATAATACAAATAAAAGTCTTCATCTTCATGTACCACAGGCAAGCATGTTGAGTGTAGACTCATAACCTTAATCCTCACCAGAGTAACCTGCAACATCACAAGTTACAGCCATAGTGGGTCAATACATTATAACATTATTGGCAAGTGATACCTTAGTAGAATAATAGTATCTAGCTTCTACATGAATTTGGCTAAGTTTAGCTTAGGCTTGCTTTGCTCAAAATAGGTTTTACCTATCAGTTGAAAACACTAAGTTTTTATTTGGCAAAAACTCCCAAGGAACCACCAATAGACATTGGTGAACCTTCACCCGTGTTCAACCACAAGTTTTTAACTTAGAAATTGGGATGAGGAGATTCTTGATAGCTTTCATGTCTTGATGCTCAAATTGTCATTTTCCGGGGACACGGCTAAGTACTTAGATTATTCCTTCTGTAGAGGTGGTGCACTTTCCCCACAAGACTTGACTTTCATCAAGACAGGACCTTTCAGAAGCCTTCCCTTAGACCAAAATGGACGCGTTCCAAACCTATCATCCCTCTACCACCAACTGTCCATTTGGCTAAGTTATTGCAACTTATATGATCCAGGCTTTCCACAAGTGTGATACACAACGTAAACCATAGATATGGGCCTTGTGTAACCACTCAACATAACCCATTCAACCATTCCACCCAGGTGATTCATTCACTTAGTTGTTTTATTAAGAAAAACACAAGTCAATGACTTAGCAATATTTTTCCATAGCATATGTATATAATCCACCCTTGGTTACTATAAGCTAGGCTAAGCATGGAAATAGTAAGTATCTTAACTTAGAGGAAATACTAACAATTCTACAACTACTACGATTTCCCAAGCATAGCATATAGATATTTAGCAAAAATTATCATGCAAGCCCTATACAAAATATCACTAATGCATAGTCAAAATATTGGGAAAAAAATATGAAGCACCACTTGCCTTGGTAGTTGGGGGAGTAACAACAATCCTCACAGTCACAATCACCACTAGCACCAAAATCTACACATAAAATGATAGCACCAAATTCATATTTCAAATAATCAAGAAAAAATATATGAATGCATGCAAATGCCATGTGATGATTTTTATAAACCAAACAAGACAAGTAAAACAGTACTGAACAATAAACTAAACATTTATACATCAAATAAACTTAATTTGGTCTTTAAAACATTTTCCAAATACTATTTATACACAAATTAGGCCTACAAATGTCTCTGCATAAAATTATATTTTATCAGAAACAAAATACAAAACTAAGCCCATATATGTGTAGGATTTATTTTTGTGATTCCAAGGATATCTTATTTGCATTTTTTGGATAAGCAGAACAAAAGTTATGAATTTTACAAATTTAAACATTCAAAAATCATTTCTGGAATTTTAAAAAGACAGGCTAGGCCACGTGGACTGTTTCTATTGGCTGATACCATTTCGCACGGATCGATCAACGAGGGCCTTTGGATTTAAGCGACAGTGCACGGCCAGATCTGCTCGTACCGTTTCATTTAAGTGATCTAATCTTAAGCGTTAGATCTAGATTCAACGTTGCTGAGCACACGACCATGGATGGGCGGAGCTAGCGACGGCAGTACGGCGGCGGCGCTACTAGCGAAGGTGTTTTGGCGATTCCAGAGAGGGCTAGGGGCAGTGGTTGGCCTTACCAGCGTCGCACGGCTGCGAGGAAGCTCAACGTGGTCGTGGTTGGGGCAGGGGCGTGTTGTAGCAGGGGCTAGAGCTCGTCGAAGTTGCAGGCGGCGTCGGGTCCTTGCAGACGTGGTTGTTGCCGACGCTCTGGATCTCCCTAGCACGAACCAAGGGTATCAGGGGATGCGCAAGGCCACGGCGAACACGACAGTGTCAAGGAGAAGAAAAGGGGCGCTCAAAGTTTACCTTGATTTCTCAGCGGAGATGAGAGAGGCGTCGGGCACTTGCAGTGGTTGTCGAATCCGTCAACCTAGGTCACGAGCAGACAAAATAAAGGCATGAGGCAAGGAGTGAGAGAAATGGAATGATGCTAGCGTGAACGAGAGTGGGTGCGGGTGATAGAGAGGGGGAAGGGTGACCCGGGTGGGCTGGTTGTTGGGCTGGATCCAGTGTTGGGCCTGATTGGTGGCGCCGACCTTTTCTTTTTCTAATTTTTTTTCGAGGAATCCTTTTCAAATGATTTCAAATGAGTTTGAATTAAAACTTTCTTTGGATTTTTCTAAAGTGAAACATGCACATATTTGAGTATAAAACATTGCTATTCACTCAAAACTACTTTTGCCCTTTGAAATTAAAATAAAACCATGCCTTAATTATTTATTTCTAAATAGGCATATGAATGGTTTTTGAATTTAGGTTTTTGTTATGAAATTTTGAACAAGCTTTGGAATCATCATTTAAACCTATAATCAAACCTTATCTGGTTGAAACAAGGTATTCACATGTTAGAGAGTAGAAATAAAGCCATTGTTTTTCCTACATAAAATAATAGGCAACAATTTGCTTCTGTTTTTGAAATCCTATTTGAAAATGATCCTAAATTCTTATGAATGCATGAATGATATGCAAACTTTATAATCATGATTTTTGGGATGTTACAAATCTAACCCCCTTAAGGTGAATCTCGCCCTCGAGATTCGGATTGGCTAGCAAATAGGTGAGGGTGGTCTCTCTGAAGATCATCTTCTCTTTCCCATGTTGCTTCTTCCTTGGAAATGATGGTTCCACTGAACTTTGCAGAATTTGATAGTCTCTGTCTGAGTAACTCTTTCTGCAGTCTCAAGAATCTTGATAGGTTTTTCCTCATAAGTGAGATCACTTTCCAATTGGACCTCCTCCAAAGGTATAGTATCCTTCAAAGAAGTCTCTTCCATCTCCGGATGGCATTTCTTTAGCTGACTCACATGAAACACATTATGAACGGCATACAATGATTGAGGCAATTCAATCTCATATGCTACTTCTCCTTTACGGCTCAGAATCTTGAATGGTCCAACATATCTTGGGGCCAATTTTCCTTTGACTCCAAATCCTTCACCCCACGAAGTGGTGATACTCTAAGATATGCTCTATCACCCACCTCATAGGCGACTTCTCTATGCTTTGGATCTGCATAGCTCTTTTGTCGGGACTGTGTTATCTTCAATCTGTCCTTTACCAACTTGACTTTCTCTTCAGCTTCCTTGACTAGTTCTGGCCCGAACAAGTTTCTTTCTCCAACACCATTCCATAGTAATGATGTAGTACACTTCCTTCCATAGAGAAATTCAAACGATGCCATCTCAATACTGGCTTGATAGTTGTTGTTGTAAGAGAATTCCGCGTAAGGCAGACTTTGATCCCAACTAGCTCCATAGTATAGGGCACATGCCCTCAACATATCCTCTAAAATCTGGTTGGTCCTTTCTGTCTGTCCATCAGTCTGGGGATGAAAAGCAGTACTAAATTCCAATCTCGTTCCTAATGACTCATGCAGTTGCCTCCAAAAATGGGAAGTGAATTGAGTTTCCCTATCAGACACAATACTCTTAGGTACTCCATGTAGACACACAATCCTATTCATATAGATATTGGCTAACTTAGCACTTGTGTAGGTTGTCTTCACAGGTATGAAATGAGCCACTTTAGTCAAGCGATCTACCACGACCCAAATAGAATCATATCCTGATCTAGTCCTTGGCAGTCCAGTGATGAAATCCATACCAATCTTGTCCCACTTCCAATCAGGAATAGGTAGTGGTTGCAACAATCCTACTGGTTTCTGATGTTCTGCGTTCACTCTACTATATACATCACACAAAGCAATATGTTCGGCGATATCTTTCTTGAGATTATTCCACCAAAATCTTTCATTCACATCCATATACATTTTGGTGTTACCCGGATGAATGGATTATGGTGAGTTGTGTGCTTCTTGTAAAATCAGTTTCCGAAGCTCCGGATCTTGCGGAATACAGATACGTTTTCCATACCATAAAGTACCATGTTCGTCTTCATGGAATCCTTTGGCTTTTCCCTTGCCAATCTTTTCCTTAATCTCTTCAATTTACTTGTCCATATTTTGGGCTTCCTTGATTTTGTCCATAAAGGTGGGTTGAACATCCAATGACATGAGATGTCCTTCAGGCACAATCTCCAATCTGAGATCTTTGAATTGGGCACACAGATCATCTGGCAACTCTCCTTTAGTAAGGCCATTCACATAAACCTTACGGCTTAATGCATCTGCTACAACATTTGCTTTACCGGGGTGGTATTGGAAACTCAAGTCATAATCCTTGATGAGTTCTAGCCATCTTCTTTGTCTCATGTTGATTTCTTTCTAGGTGAAGATATACTTCAAACTTTTGTGATATGTGAACACTTCATATCGCTTTCCCAAAAGATAATGTCTCCATGTTTTGAGTGCATGGACAACAGAGGCTAACTCTAAATCATGAGTAGGATAATGCATTTCATGAGTCTTGAGTTGTCTCGAGGCATAAGCCAAAACTTTCCCTTCTTGCATCAGAACTGCACCCAATCCTTGGTGAGATGCATCACAATAAACTTGGAAATCCTTCTCCAAATCTGGCAGACATAAGACTGGTGCTGTCACTAGTCTCTTCTTCAACTCTTGGAAACTGAGTTCACATCCTTCAGTCCAATCAAATTTCTTGTCTTTCTTAAGTAACTCCGTCATTGGCTTAGCTACCTTTGAGAAATTCTCAATGAACCTTCTATAGTATCCTGCCAAGCCAAGGAAACTACGAACTTCTTTCACTGAATTAGGAGATTCCCATTCAGTTACAGCTGACACTTTTGCAGGATCAACTGCTACACCATCTCCTGACACAATGTGTCCAAGAAATCCGACTTCAGTCAACCAAAATTCACACTTATTGAATTTGGCATATAGTTTATGCTCTCTAAGCTTCTCAAGTATCAATCGCAAATGTCCTTCATGCTCTTCATTGCTCTTGGAGTAGATCAAAATGTCATCAATGAATATGACAACAAACTTGTCAAGAAACTCCATGAACACCTTGTTCATCATATTCATGAAGTAAGCTGGTGCATTGGTCAAACCAAATGGCATCACGGTGTACTCATACAATCCATACCTAGTAGTGAAAGCAGTCTTAGGTATGTCTTGTTCCCTTATCTTTAGCTTAAAATATCCTGATCGAAGATCAATCTTTGAGAACACATGGGATCCTTCTAACTAATCAAACAAGTCATTGATTCTGGGCAAAGGATATTTGTTCTTGATAGTCACCTCATTAAGTGAACGATAATCTATGCATAATTTGACTTCTATCTTTCTTTTCCACAAATCAAACTGGTGCTCCCCAAGATGAAGAACTTGGTTGAATAAATCCTTTCTGCAACTGTTCTCCAAGTTGTTTCTTGAGTTCCTTCAACTCATCAACTGACATCTTGTATGGTCTCTTTGCTATTGGTCCTGATCCTGGCAACAAGGCAATCAGAAACTCCACATCTCTATCTGGTGGCATTCCTGACAATTCCTCCGGAAACACATCCGGATATTCTCTCACAATTAGCACACTATCTATGCTAACCCCTTAAGAGAATTGAGCTTGCTTCCTTTTGATTCAAAGTTAGACTTGAATCTAATCCTTTTATTATCCGGGGTTGTGAGTGTGACAATATGGTTGGCACAGTCTAGCACTCCCTTGTACTTAGTCATCCAATCCATTCCAAAAATGACATCCAATCTTGGGAATTTAGGATTATCAAATTAACGGGAAACTTATACTTCCCAAATTCTATCACTAGGTCATGACATCCTGAGTTCACTATCATTTCTCCACCAGGAGAACTTACTTTTATAGGACACCCAATAGTTTCAACTGGAAGTCCATTTCTATCAACAAATGCCTTTGTTATGAATGAATGCGATGCTCCAGTATAAAAAAGAACAAGTGCTGGAACAGAATTGAGTTTGAACTTACCAGCCACAGCATCAGGTTCCTCATAAATCTCTTCCACATTGATGTGGTTCACTTGTCCCTTTTGGAAGGGGTTGGGTTTGTTGGCACCATCAAATTTCTTTTCTAGGCACTCATTAACATAGTGCCCCATCTTCTTACACTTGAAGCATTCAACCTGACTGAGATCTTTCTTGATAGGCTGACTTCCATTACCACTTCCACCTCCATTGTGGTGGCTCTTGTATCCACTCTTGTGATTCTTATACTTGTCATTATCATGACTGCGGTGATGCTTGTTGTCATGATGGCGGTTGTGGCTGTGGTGGTTGTTGTACTTTCCATGTTTGTGGGATCCAGAACTCCCACTATCATCATGATGGGAACGCTTGTGAGACGATCCCGAGCTGTGCTTCCTCTTCCTACTCTCAACTTGTTTCATCTTGTTTTCCAAGATGGTAGCCTTGTCACAAAGTGATTGGTAGGTTGGGACATAGGCAACAGACAGCTACAGATTCAGTTCATCATTCAGTCCTTCGAGGAATTTCTCCTTCCTCTTGGCATCTGTATCAACTTCATCCGGTGCATAACACGTCAGATTGTTAAATTCCTCAATATACTCAGTCATGCTGCGATGACACTGTTTCAGGTTGTGGAACTCCTTCTTCTTCAAATTCATCACTCCAGATAAGATGTGAGTTGTACGAAATCCATTCTCAAAGATAGCCCAAGTCAAATCCTCAATGGGAGTGGTGATCTGAAAGTTGTACCACCAGGTTGCTGCTGGCCCTTCAAGCAGATGTGCTGCAAACCTGACATAGGCAATCCTTGTTCACTGAACATAGATAATCATTGGCCACCATTGGATCAGTGGTTCCCGAGAACTTTGCAGGCCTCAGTCTTAGAAATATGGTGAGCATGTCAAATCCTAGCAGATTATTCTGGTTGTTGTTGTTGTTATTGTTGTTGTTGTTCTTATCCTGGTTCTGGTTCTGCATGAAAGTGGTCATCATATGCATCAGTTGAGCTTGCGCTATCATCAACTGCTGCATCTCGGGAGTGACATTGTTGTTGTTGTTGTTTTGGTTGGGGTTGGCACGTCGAGGAGGCATCTGTGGTTTTAATAAGTATAAGAATGAGATACCCATAGATGCTTAACATGCACAATACATTACATAGACATTCATAATAACCAAGCATCAAAATAACATAGGGTTTAAACGATATAAAACAACAAGTTTTGGAAAATGTAAACACACCATAACAAGCCATCCACATGTTGTATGGTCATTGCGACACGATAATCAAGTACGGTAGATGAAAGATAATCGAGTAGTCTACACTACTCCTCCACATCAATCTCCACATCAACGAGGGTAAGACCGGAATTCTCCATAGCGGTCTTGTACTCATCAACACTAGCAGTCAAGGCCTCAATCTTGGCCCTAAGAGCCCTCTTCTGTGAGCGAAGCCTCTCGATCACTCCCTGCTGATGCTCAAGCTCGAAGTCCTTGGCCTCAAGCTCTTCCTTTATCTCCTGGATCTTCTTGTTCCTGTCTTGGACTCTTTTCTCCTGGCTCTTGAACTTCTTGTCCCGGCTTTCAAACTTGGCCTCCATTTCCTTGACTATCTCGTCTTGCTCCGTGAAGAGCTTGTCCTTCTCTCGGAGCTGAAACCGGAGCTCATCATTGCTAAGCATGACGTTGGTCCTATCAGTATCTAGGTGTATAATAAGACCCTCTTGGTCCTAAAGGTACAGACGAATCGGCTCCATCGTCTCTCTAGCAGCATCCTCGTACTCTATAGCCACACCCTCCTCATTGTGTCTCCCGAAGGGGTGAAAGTAAAGACCTCTAAGCTTGGTGGAGTGTCTCCCAACCAGGCGCCCAAGTAACTCCTGCATGACTACATCTAGGCCTTTCTCCTTGTCATCATGCATCAGCTTGAAAGTGATGGTCTCCGTGGTTGGCTCTGTTTGGCGTCCCGGCTGTGTGACTCTGAAGCCCCATAGGTCCTTCCTCTAGTGACTTGGTGAGTGGGAGTGTCATGATGCTAGGAAGTGGAAGGTTGAGCACACTAGTGAGCTCAATGAGACGAGTACCAAAACGAGTTCCCTTGAACTCCTCGGCTGTGTTGATAACAACATTAGGCATCTACTTTTATAAGATAGAGAAAAGTTAGAATCAACATCAATAGAGAAAAATCACAAGACAAAATATCACAAGCACATCTTTTTGCAACAAACACACAAGTCATGGCATACACAAATCCATTACAAACATCAAAGGTTCAACATAACTTAGTCAAATTTTTGGAAGTAAAAACGATAAGTGTGGTGGTCCAACTAACGAAGTACGTTACGACTTTCACTCACTAGACAAAATAGCTATCAGGGCATCCTTAGTAGCCATCTGTCTATCTTGTTCACAAGACTCCCATATTAAGTCTATGATGTCTCCCCTTTGCTGTTGGTTGGTAGTCTCTAAATCTTGGGTATGCTTCTTTTATTCTCTAAGGTCATTTTGGGTGTTGAGCATTCTGCACTTGAGTCTATCACCAAGCTCCTTGATAGCATTCCAAGCTGCATTTCTTGCAGAGTCAAAGAATGTTGTGTGCATTTCTGAGTTGGTGACCATGCAGAATGCTGACTCCTTGTGGTTGTATTCCTTGTTTTGTACAAGTGAAGTTGCACCCACCAATACTCTTCTCCTTCATCCATCACAGGGAATCCCTTGTACACAGTTGCACCATGTATCCCCATGGTAACCATAAGGTTCTTGAGTGCCTTGGGAAATTCTGTCTCACACTCCAAAGTCATGGTCATGAGTGGTCCCTTCCTCATGGCTTCGTTGATGGAGTTCATCTACATATTGAGATGAGGAAGATTAGAAAAGTTTACGAGAAGAAAAGACAAGTGTAGAAATTTTCCAAAGTTGTGAAAAATTTTCCTTAGTGTTTTCTTAGTCTAATCCAATCCTAGGGTCATAATCCTACAGGCAAAACAGTGCTCTGATACCATCTGTAAGACCCCACCTTTATAAAGTTAAAGGTCCCTGTGATTGCAATGCTAGTCCCTGGATCAATTGCTAGCATCCACAGTTTAAGATGAAGTACACCGAAACAAAGTTCATTATTACATCGTCATTCTAGAGATAACATAGTCTTCTACAACTCCATAGCCATATGCTAGTACAAGAGTTTAACTTAACAATATAAATAAAAGTCTTCATCTTCATGTGCCACAGGCAAGCATGTTGAGTGTAGACTCATAACCCTAATCCTCATCAAAGTAACCTACAACATCACAAGTTACACCCACAGTGGGTCAATACATTCGAATAGTATTGGCAAGTGATACCTTAGTAGAATAATAGTATCTAGCTTCTACATGAATTTGGCTAAGTGTGGCTTTGGCTTGCTTTGGTCAAAATAGGTTTTACCTATCAGTTGAAAACACTAAGTTTTTGTTTGGCAAAAATTCGCAAGGAACCACCAATAGACATTGGTGAACCTTCACCAGTGTTCAACCACAAGTTTTTAACTTAGAAATTGGGATGAGGAGATTCTTGATAGCTTCCATGTCTTGATTCTCAAATTGTCCTTTTCCGGGGACACGACTAAGTACTTAGATTCTTCCTTCTGCAGAGGTGGTGCACTTTCCCCACAAGACTTGACTTTCATCAAGACAGGACCTTTCAGAAGCCTTCCCTTAGACCAAAATGGACGCTTTCCAAACCTATCATCCCTCTACCACCAACTGTCCATTTGGCTAAGTTATTGCAACTTATATGATCCAGGCAGATCCCATAATGCCATGTGGCTGCACTAGAAGCTTCTTAACAAATGGCATCTCAAATCCCTTTGTTCCTGGGTGGCTTTACACAAGTGTGATACACAAGGTAAACCATAGATATGTGCCTTGTGTAACCACTCAACATAACCCATTCAACCATTCCACCCAGGTGATTCATTCACTTAGTTGTTTTATTAAGCAAAACACAAGTCAATGACTTAGCAATATTTTTCCATAGCATATGTATATAATCCACGCTTGGTTACTATAAGCTAGGCTAAGCATGGAAATAGTAAGTATCTTAACTTAGAGGAAATACTAACAATTCTACAACTACTAGGATTTCCCAAGCATAGCATATAGATATTTAACAAAAATTATCATGCAAGCCCTATACAAAATATCACTAATGCATTGTCAAAATATTGGGACAAAAATATGAAGTACCACTTGCCTTGGTAGTTGGGGGAGTAACAACAATCCTCACAGTCACAATCACCACTAGCACCAAAATCTACACATAAAATGATAGCACCAAATTCATATTTCAAATAATCAAGCAAAAATATATGAATGCATGCAAACACCATGTGATCATTTTTATAAACCAATCAAGACAAGTAAAACAGTACTGAACAATAAACTAAACATTTATACAACAAATAAACTTAATTTGGTCTTGAAAACATTTTCCAAATACTTTTTATACACAAATTAGGCCTACAAATGTCTCTGCATAAAATTCTATTTAACAGAAAAAAAATACAAAAATCAGCCCATATACGTGTAGGATTTATTTTTGTGATTCCAAGGGTATCTTAGTTGCATTTTTTGGATAATCAGAACAAAAGTTATGAATTTTACGAGTTTAAACATTCAAAAATCATTTCTGGAATTTTAAACAGACAGGCTAGGCCACGTGGACTGTTTCTATTGGCTGATACCGTTTTGCATGGATCGATCAACGAGGGCCGTTGGATTTAAGTGACAGTGCACGGCCAGATCTGCTCGTACCGTTTCGTTTAAGCGATCTAATCTTAAGCGTTAGATCTAGATCCAATGTTGCTGAGCACACGACCATGGATGGGCGGCGCTAGCGACGGCGGTGCGGCAGCGGCGCTACTGGCGAAGGTGTTCTGGCGATTCCAGAGAGGGCTTGGGGCAGTGGTTGACCTTACCAGCGTCGCACGGCTGCGAGGAAGCTCAACGTGGTCGTGGTTGGGGCAGGGGCGTGCTGTAGCGGGGGCTAGAGCTCGTCGGAGTTGCAGGCGGCGTCGGGTCCTTGCAGACGTGGTTGTTTCCGACGCTCTGGATCGCCCTAGCACGAACCAAGGGTATCAGGGGATGCGCAAGGCCATGGCGAACATGACAGTGTCAAGGAGAAGACAAGGGGCGCTCGGAGTTTACCGTGATTTCTCACCGGAGATGAGAGAGGCGTCGGGCACTTGCAGCAGTTGTCGAATCCGTCGACCTAGGTCACGAGCAGACAAAATAAAGGCATGAGGCAAGGCGCGAGGGAAAGGGAATCATGCTAGCGTGAACAAGAAAGGGCGGGGTGGACGGAGCTCACCACAATGTCTTGCGGGAGATGCTCGGGCAACGGCTTTGCAGGCTGAATTCTGGGCAGCCCGGTGGCGGAGAGAGTGTGGCGAGTGAGGGGAAAGGCTCGCGGTGCGGAGGGGCTTAAGTAGGCAGAGGCTCTGCGAGAAATGCTCACTGAATCAATGGTATTTACGCCGCGCCATCAACTGCAGCAACGGCAGCGGCGACGCTCTGTCGCGTGATTTGGGGAAGACAAAGGCTGAGCTGGCACGGGTCCACCGTGCAGCGACTGCGGGGTAGAGTGGGTGCGGGTGAGAGAGAGGGGAAGGGTGACCCGGGTGGGCTGGTTGTTGGGCTGGATCCAGTGTTGGGCCTGATTGGTGGCGCCGATCTTTTCTTTATTCTTCTCTTTTTCTTTTTCTAATTAATTTTCTAGGAATCCTTTTCAAATGATTTCAAATGAGTTTGAATTCAAACTCTCTCTGAATTTTTGTAAAGTGAAACATGCACATATTTGAGTATAAAACATTGTTGTTCACTGAAAATTACTTTGGCCCTTTGAAATTAAAATAAAACCATGCCTTAATTATTTATTTCTAAATAGGCATATGAATGGTTTTTGAATTTAGGTTTTTGTTATGAAATTTTGAACAAGCTTTGGAATCATCATTTAAACCTATAATCAAACCTTATCTGGTTGAAACAAGGTATTCAGATGTTAGAGAGTAGAAATAAAGCCATTGTTTTCCTACATAAAATAATAGGCAACAATTTGCTTCTGTTTTTGAAATCCTATTTGAAAATGATCCTAAATGCTTATGAATGCATGAATGATATGCAAACTTTATAATCATGATTTTTGGGATGTTACATATACTCTCGGGTTGTGATATCCATATCCTGCTGCATTTGGGCTAATTCCTTTGCCTTTTCCAACACTTTTTTCCTGGTCTCCTCTAACTCGGCTTGCACGCATGCTGGGTCAGTCGCTGATGCCACTGGCTCTGCTAATTTTTATATTGCTTCATCAACTCTTTGACTCTTTTACTCCTAGCTATGTTTTCTAGCTTCTCTAATGGCGCTTTCGCAGTTCTTGTTGCTCTTGGCGTTGCGTCTAGGTTTTCTCCCTCAGCATTCTCATTCACTACAGGAGCTACTGGTGGTGCTGGGGGACGCGATGGGTCTGGATCTGTCATCATTACCTCGGCAGAGACGAGTTGATGAAGCTTTCCCATGGTGCGAACCGCAGGTTGATCTGGCGCCAGGATGACGCACTACGGCTACGCGCACTCCACGCGCACCACCACATAGACCTAGTGCTCGCCAAACTTGATGAAGCGACCTCCCCTTGGGAACGGCTTGGTCCCGAAGAAGCCCGCGTTGTCAATGATGAAATTGAGAACTCTAAACCTCTGGATGAGGCTGGAGTAGACGCACTCGCCCGTTGTGGCGATGGTGTTGCCCATCCGGATGAAGACTCCAGCAAGCGCCTGCTTCTGCCCCACGGTGGGCGCCAACTATCGTGGTGGTGTCACGGCAGATGCCATGGGTAGGCTTAAGTTGGGGGCCGAATGGACGCTTGAGGTAACCGGGGAGGGAGTGCACGGTCTAGCCGCGCACGAAGAACTCTCCACACTTAGGATTTTTATTGATCCAATAAGTTTACAAGAGCTCCTAGAGCTATTCAAGCATATCCCGAGGGCACTATTTTCCTACTTGGTCCAACCTCCCTAAACCCTAGCTATGCCCCTCCTTATATAGGCGATGGCCATCTAGGTTACACCTTTGGGTCCTAGGGTTAATGTTTGGATCTTTGTCCTTACTGTGCGGGCCGGTTCATGGGCAAGCCCTGAGCCCTTGACCCAGTCCACAAAGCTATACAGCCAACGGTCTTCCCGTACGTAGCCTCCAGCTCTATGGCATCACGCGGTGCCTTTATACGTTAGCCCTTGCTTTGGGCGTCACCCAGCTCATTTTATGTCATCCGGCGTCGCCCTTCTCTCTTTTGACCATGCTTTACCATGGTCCCTCCTGAATCTCACTCGAAAAGCTTCCACGCTTCCTCTCTGACTCGACCTTCCTTCGTGAGACCCGTCTTGTCGCTTCCTGCAAGACAAACAAATTTGTCTTACGCGGGCCGACATAGTCCTTATGTCGGCCACACATAAGCTTCGTTTCCCGGCTGCTATGACCCGGCCAGGGATTACTTTGACTCGGCATAATCCAAGTTGGGTAATGTTTTACCCCTTATGACCATACTGGGGGTTATCCCCCCGACAACCGCCACCACATACACATGCTACACACACTGCTACTACTGTTGAGTCTGAAATGCTTCTGATACTCGTGATGTTACTTCTACTGTGCTTGATAAGAGTGGTTTAATAGGTCCTTTCCTAGATGCTACGATTGCTAGAACTATTCTGGGAAACACTGAAACTCCTAGTGAAGGCACTATTACTCCTGTTAGCTCACCTGAGTCTAGAGAAAGTTATGATATTAATGATGGTTACATTGCAATGACTGATGAATTTATTGAAGAGTGTCAAAACAAACATGGTGCTAGTTCTATTAGGAGTCTCCTTGAGAGACGTACTATTATACCTAAACTGTCTCCTGATGCTAAGTTTGCTACTTCTCCCATAGACATTAAAGATAAAGATTGTGATTTCTCTCTTGATTTATCTCATATAAACATTATACAGAAATAACATTTTTGTGGGACTGATAATGAAAGGGCTGTGGCACATATGAATTAGATTTCCACTATGAGTGCCTTATTCTCTGATGATGTTAAGATGCGCAAGTACTTTGTTACTAAAATCTTCCCTTTTTCACTCAAAGGAGAAGCTAAAGCTTGGTTTAATAGATTACCTCCTGGATCCATTGATAGCCCTGATTGCTTGATTGCTACTTTCTTCTAGAAATATTTTCCTCCTGGATCCATTGATAGCCCTGATAGGCCTGATTGCTTGACATGCTACTTTGCAGAAACTTTTTGATTTTAAGAAGGGAGAAGAAGAGAAATTTCCTGAGTCATGGACAAGGTTATGTGCCTTGATTCATGCACATCCTGGATGTCCATTACCTAAAAATGAGCGTCTTGATATTTATTATAATGGACTAACTGATGATTCTAGGACATACCTAGATAGTTTTGTTGATTGTGTTTTCAGGAAAAGAACTCCTGTAGAAGCTAAAGAATTAATGGCTAAAATAAGCAAGAATTATGATGATTGGACTTCAACTGAGCCAATTACACCTGAGCCCATTACACCTGAACCAATTCCAACACCAACACCAAAGAAGAGGGTAATGATTGAATGAAATGATGAAGTGATGAAAGAAGCTAAGAAATGTCTTAAGGAGAAAGGTATTAGATGAAGATGTGAATAATTTACCTCCTATAGAAGAATTATGTAATCCAATTCCCTACTCATCCACTACTGAGGTACACTCTCTCCAACACTTTGATGAAGGTGATATTACCTATGGTAAACCTCCTAATCAATGCTTAGAGGAACTTGACACTTTTATTGTTAAACAAGGAAATTTTAATAAACAAGTTCAGAATCAATTATTGGAAAACTCTAGAGCTATTAATGAGTTGAAAGATATTATGGAAAGAACTGCTAATGATGTTAAAATGCTTGTTAAACACTTACAAATGGTTCAAACCCAAATTGATCAACTTGCTAAGGTACAAAAAGATATGCTTGTTAATTCTTCTAGAGATAAACATGCTTGTGGAATTAGAACTAGGAGTGGTGCAGCCACTCAAGATCCTTTATATCCTGAAGGATTTCCTAAAATAATTGAGCAGGATTGTCAACAAGTTGAAAATAGTGGTAGTCCTCATAAGAGAAAGAAAAAAGAAACATAAAACAGTTGAGGAACCTTCTGAACCTGCTGTAGATCCTAATAGTATATCTGTCTCTGATGTTGAACTGAAAGTGGTGATAAAAATGATGCTCCTGATAAGGAAGAAATTGAAGAAGAACCTGAGAATCACACTAAGAACACTAGGTACACTAAAGAATATTTTATTACTAATAAACATGGTAGTGAAAGAGAACCTTGGGTGCAGAAACCAATGCCGTTTCCTAATAAGAAACATAAGTCAAAGGAGGAAGAACACTATAACAAGTTTTGTGAATGGATGAAACCTTTATTTTTGCAAATTCCTTTGAATGATGCTATTAAGTTGCCTCCTTATTCAAAGTATATGAAGGATATTGTCTCTAATAAAAGGAAGATTCCTAATGAGGAGATTTCTAATTTGCTTGCTAATTATTCCTTCAATGGAAAGGTTCCAAAGAAACTTGGTGATCCAGGTATTCCAACTATTCCTTGATCTATTAAGAATAATTATGTTAGAACTGCTTTGTGTGATTTGGGAGCTGGAGTTAGTGTTATGCCTTTTTCTCTCTACAAGAGACTCCAGCTGGAAAAGTTGATACCAACTGATATATCTTTGCAAATGGCTGATAAGTCAACTACTATTCCTGTTGGTATATGTGAGGATGTTCCTATTCAAGTGGATAATAATTGCTTGGTTCCAACTGATTTTGTTGTGCTTGAGATGCCTGAAGATGATAATATGTCCATTATTTTTGGGAGACCTTTTCTTAATACTGCAGGTGATGTCATCAATTGTAATCAAGAAAAAGTAACTTCTAATATTAATGACAAAGAGCATAATGTCCCCAAGAAGATTGATAAGAGCTATGGCCTGAATTCCATTGAAAATATTGAGAGCATCAAAGTTGGAGAAATATATTGTCCCATTCCACAAGAAAGTTTTGAAACTATTATGATTGGGACTACTGCTATCAAGTTTGAGGTAACATAATCATTTTGTGAAATGCAAAGTTTTGTTTCATATAAGATTTTTTTGGTAACAAGACATGATCAACCTTGTTGACAAAGGGATTTTAATGAACAAAACAATGCTTTCATAGTGGTTATACTTGCTCACTTTTTTCCCCTCTCCAGTCTTTGGTCTTCCTCTTGTTAGCTTTAGTTTTGCTAGTTGTTTGATTGTTAGAGTGTCTTAGAACTCCTGTAGTTTTGGTTTTGGTTTTCTTTTGAGTCTTTCAAAAAAATCTTTTTCTGCGACAAAATCAATTTTCATAACCTCAAAATTGGCCAAAAATAAAGTTTCCCAAAAAATTCCAGAAAACTCATATTAAATTTTTCCTCGAAAAAGGGGCAGAAGGGCACCTGGATTGGCCCAGGGGGACCCACCAGGCCATCACACCCCTTGGAGGCGCGGCCAGCCCTAAGGCGCGCCTGGCCTGGGTGGGGCCCACCTGTGGCCCTCCAAGTTGCCTCCTCCCAGCCATTTATTTATCTCTCCCGAAAAACAACGGAAAACTTTCTCAAGCTCGAGTTCCTGCTGTTCTTTCTCCCGATTTTCGATCTCCTTGCTCAGCCCATCTTTGATGCTGATTTTTTGGAGGGATCGCTCTCTGGTATGTGCCTCCTCCGCTTGTCCAATTAGATTTTTGATTGGTAGATTGTATCTTGAGTATTTTGCTACTGTAGGTGACTGGTTGTGTGATCTTGCATGCGTGTTATATACTTAGATATTTTAGTTTGATGCATGTTTAGCCCTCTAGCAAGTTCCTATAATAGTTCATCATCATTTATCAACTTGGAAATCACTTGGTTTGATTTTTGTCTAAAAATTTCAGAAAAAAATGAGTGCATACCAATTGAATCAACATAAATTGATGGTACTTGAGACAATGAAAGTTCATCGTGAGGAGGAAGTTTTATCTTCCATATATCCATGCCCTGAATTTATGCGAGCTGCGGGGATCTTCTAGGATTTCCAAACTATGATTTCTAATGCAGGGTTGGAGATATTCATTGGTGAAGAACCATACCAGTATGTTAAGCTAACCATGGCTGTGGTGCAGGACTTTTGTTTTAGTTGGTCCTTGTCTAATCCCATGGTCCACTATAAAATTTACAATAGCTGTCGACCTCCCTTTTGTTGTTTATTGTGCAGCTATTATAGTGCCAAAGTGGGGTTCTGGTGAGAAGATTAGAGAAAGGCCTAAGCCACTCATGGATTTATATGCTGAAATTTGCCAAGGTTTCGAATTCTCAAAGGAAAGTGGTAACATTCGGAACATTCAGTTCTCATCCATTAGATATTTTTCCTATATCATTACCAAGTGTGTTCTTGCTAGAAAGACTGCTAGAAAATTATCTTCATTTGATCTAGCTTTTATCTCATCTGCTTTGAATAGGGATATAACTTATAACTTGGGTGCTCTAATTGCTTTCTGTCCTGCTACTAACCGCGAGAAAGGTGGAATTTGTGGAGGTCTCATTGCTTCTCGTTTGCTAGTTTTCATGGTTTAGAGCCTCATCATACAGATTTTCAGTTCCCCATAGAGAGACTTGATCTCAATTCCATGGTTTAGAATAAGTTTTTTTCTTCTTGGGCCACTTTGAGTGATCTACTGTATGAAATAACCTTTGTCAAGCGTGGTTGGAGAGGGGGTAGATCTGAGAAAGTAGTCTCTTTGCCTGCACCTGCCTTGTTTAACTTTGATAATAGACAAGGATGGTAACTCACAGAGGAAGAACTTGACACATACGTGGGGGAGCTGTCCCAGCAAGAGGATAATGTTGGAGAGGATGCCGAAGATGATTCGGTTCATCCCTCCAACATAGGGGAGTCTTCATACCAGCAGCCCTCCTATGATTGGGGCGCTGCTTCTGCTTCTTCATCGCGAGGGCCTGATTATGATCATTCCTACGATGACCCACCAGCTTGGGGTTACTACCCGTGCTATTGAGCCCCACTTAGGCCAAAAACCTAAGCTTGGGGGGAGGTACACCGACATCACACTCATCTATATATCATGTTTCGTCGGTACTTTGTATATCCATGTTTCGCTTTCTTTTTGTTTTTTGTTTCTACTTTCCCAAAACACAAAAAGACCAAAAATATTTTCGTTGTTTCTCTTGGTTTGTTTCTTTACTTTTAGCTTTGTTTTTCCTTAAGAAAATACAAAAAGATTTTGCTTTATTTGTTTTTTCTTTGTGTGCTTTCTTTAAAATCGAAAACACCAAAAATATTTGATGTACTTCTTTGGTTTTGTGAAGTTCGTTGCAGGGTTCAGCGGTCCTCAGTGGAGTTTGATTTCATGTTATTATTCAAGCCACACAAGTGAAGGGCAATAATGAAGATTAATGACAACTCGAGGTGTGGTAAGAGGCTGTGAACTCTATTTGTCTTCATTTTTGTACATATACTCATCATTGTGGGCATGGTTAGTTTGTTCATGTAAGGTGTATGTATTTATTGGATGCTTACTAGTTCTTGATCTCTTATGATTAGCTCTAGCTTTCTAATAGTTTTTAGCATGTCATATGAATGTTTGCTTGCATTGTTCTATTCATAACTTGGTATGACATTGTCGTATCCTCCTCTGAATGCTTCATTTGAATCGACTTGGCACATGCTCACACATGATATGACTGAACCAAAGTCAGTTAAGCCTCAATGATTTATTTTGCCTCAGAGTTCTTGTATCACTTTTATGCCATAATTAATTCTGTTTTGTTGCAAGCATGATTATGACAGTTATTGCTCTCTCGTTTGTCGCTCCCTTTCTATTGCTAGCCTTCAGTTGCACTGAGTATGAGCTCTACTCGTGCTTCCAACTCCCCAAAACCAATATTGCAAAAGTGTCCATCATACCTACCTACTAGCATCATTTTGATATTCCGTGCATATTTATTATGCCTTGTTTTCTTCCAAATAAAATGTTTGCTTATTATGAGAAAGTTAGTTAGTAAAGCTATCACGAACTTGATGGCACACTTTATTTTCTTGCACTTAATAAACCTAAACCATTGTGACTGTCCATGAAAGTTATATGCTTGCAAATTATAGGCTGGGAGTTAACAGAACCGTGCTGACATGGGGAACGCTTTCAACAGATGTATTTGTATACCCAGTTGATATCATGCTCTTTTGTTTACGGATGCCGTCGGTGTGAAATAAAAGGGGAGCTTGTAAGTCCATGGAGTTATGTATATGTGTTAGAGAAACGCCTGGGCCGCTAGCCTAAGCCATGCCTAATCATGGTGGAAACTTGCAGCATAACCATAATGAGCAATCTGTGAAGCATCCTCAATAAAAACCTATGAAAATAGCAAATAAAAAGATCGTTGAGATGCTCATTGTCTGCTTGCCTTTGTCATTTTGATATGGGATAGCTCTTGTATCATGTGCAAGGGGTACCCCGTTGGCGGTTCTCTATGATACACATGTATTTACTATGACAATGACTTACCGGTAACTAAATTTGAGTAGCATGAGGAGAGGCCCTCGTACTCAAGGGACATGAGATTTCCAGTTTAGGGTCTGTCAAGCACATAACTCATATTTGACTCACCACTTATTCTATGAGCACCTTCTTGAGAGCATAGTTGTCATTCTTAGTGTGATGTGCTTGTCTCAAAACTTGGTTAATTATGTCATAACTTTGATGCTTGTATCTCTTATATCTTTACTTCTAGTCTTCACTTGAACTTTAGAGGTGCCTTGCATTCATGTTGTGCTCCACCATCAAAGGCAAGCGAGATACCACTCTATCATACCATCTTATGAGCATTGCAATGTTGCTTATGTTTTTGTTTCATGCTAATTGTGTCGGAATCTCTTCATAGCTTGGAACGACTATTAAGTAGACTTAGGTGCATACTCCTTATTATGAATTGTCTAATTATCTACTCATGTGTTGAGAATATATACATTACATGAAGCAAATGTGTTCGTGAAAGTTTCTTTTATTGCACTCAGTTTTCAACTGAATTGCTTGAGGACAAGCAATAAGCTAAGCTTGGGGGAGTTGATACGTCCAAAACGTATCTACTTTCCCGAACACTTTTGCTATTGTTTCTCCTCTAAACTTGTGTGATTTGGATACAACTAACACAGACTGACGTTGCTTTTAGTAGAATTGCTTTGGTGTCTAGTTTTTGTGTAGAAAATCAACTTTCAGGAAAAATCCCCAAAAATATGCAAAAAATCCTATTTTACCAGAAGACTCACGGAGCCAGAAGACGAGGCAGAGGTGGGCCACAAGGGGCCCACACCCCTGTCTGCGCGGGCCAGCCCAGGACGCGCCTGTGAGGGGTGTGGCCACCTCGGGCACCCCCTCGGCCCCCCTCTTCTCCTATAAGAAGCCTCCTGACCTAAAAATCGGGGGGGGGGGGTCAATGTTCTTACAGAAAGAGTTCCGTTGCGCCGCCACCACCAGAAACCGTGATTCGGAACTAGAAAATCCATTCTGGCACCCTGCCGGGATGGGGAATTTGGAGAGGATCATCGCCACCATCATCACCAATTCCTCTCCATCAACCATCCATGTTTCCCCCATTCATGAGTGAGTAATCCCCCGCTGTAGGCTATGGGGATGGTAGGTATTGGATGAGTTCTATCATGTAATCGAGTAAGATTGTTTGGCCATGGTGCCTAGTATCTCTATTAGTGCTACTTGACTTTGTTGCAACTTGTTATGCTTAATGCTTTTCACTAGGGCCCGAGTGCCATGATCTCAGATCTGAACATGTTATTGATTCATGATGATAGTATTGTTTGTGATCTTATCTGCAAGTTGTTTACACATATTATTGTCTGGAACCGAAGGCCCCTAAGTGACAGAAATTGGGACAACTGGAGGGGATGGCTGTGATATGAGGACCACATGTGTTCACGGAGTGTTAATGCTTTGCTCCGGTGCACTATTAAAAGGAGTACCTTAATTGCCGGTAGATTCCCTTGAGGCCCCGCTGCAATGGGCTGGCTGGACAAAAGATGTTGTGCAAGTTCTCATTGTGAGCATGTATTACTATATATGGAACACATGCCTATGATTGTTTAGCACTTGGATGATTTATCTTATTTATTTGCAAATGCCCTAGATCTTGAAGTTACATGAATAGTCTTGTCCATGCAACGCCTGTCCATCCATCCCTATGCCTACCGAACTCATATCCTACTGTTTACCACAATTGTTACTACTACCTTTGTTTCACTGCTACTGTTACTTTGCTAGTGCTACTACAAAACTGTTGCTACTGATAAACTGCTGTGAGCAAGACTATTTCCAGGTGCATATGAATGACAACTCAGTTGTTAAGACTTGCAAGTATTCTTTGGCTCCCCTTGTGTCGAATCAATAAATTGGGTTATACTACCCTCGAAGACTATTGCGATCCCCTATACTTGTGGATAATCAATTGCTATTTCCTACATATCCTCCTTGCATTGCATCATCATTATATCATGATCATGTCATCATTCCTTGCATTGGAGCATCATATAAAACCCATTTCGTTTGGTTATTCTCCTCATATTGCATTTTCCTTATTAATTGTATTTTGGTTTTTGATATATTGTATTTTGGCTTTTGATATA
Organism: Avena sativa; assembly: GCA_916181665.1. Classification (NCBI taxonomy): domain Eukaryota; kingdom Viridiplantae; phylum Streptophyta; class Magnoliopsida; order Poales; family Poaceae; genus Avena; species Avena sativa. The sequence continues at coordinate 117,275,115 of OV702281.1, forward strand.
ATGTTATATGCCCAATATGAGTTGAGGGCATCTCTCTTTAAAATATTTCCATCTCACTAACGTGATAATGCCAACTTCCTTGATGATACCATCTATCTACAATTCCAACCATACATATGTATGTGGTCATGTTGTTTTGTGGTATTTAGTGCTTGTCACATACATCTACATGGATCCTTTATTCTATTCATCAAAACCTTGGATCATATCCAAATCATTCCTATTATGCCATGTGTTTATGGTCACTTCAAAGATCTTGTTTTACTTTGCAATCTTTTAAATTTGCCCAATTGCTTGGCTCACATGCATGTGGTATAGTTGTCTTCACCAAATTTTCTCATATGCATGCAACATTAGTCACATGCAATAATAAACCTCATGTGTTGAGGCATCTTATTTGAATTAGCTTTGTTTAGCCTTGTTCATCCAATTTTATTCAATCTTGATCTTCCTAAATCTAATCTAAAACCTCTACCCTAACTATCTATACTCCTGCCTAAGATACACCCCATAACCACCCCTGGCACGCCTCATGTTTCCTCCTTGGCGCATACACAAGCAGCAGCGAAGGCTCATAATGCACCTGTCGCTGCTCGCCCTCTTCCGCCTGGTGCATCCGAACCAGCTGCCCCTTCATGTACCTCTTCCTTGCGATCATGCGCCAGCCGCGCTCACCCCTCCATGTTTTTCCCTCTCCGACTCGACCAAGCAGCAGACCTCCTCTCCTGGGCACCCCCTCTCCCGCCCTCTCTCCCTACTGCATGGGTCCCACATCTCCATACCCTGCTGGCCGCCCCTTTTTGTCTTCAACTCGATCACGTGCCCGCGTGTAACACCCCACTTTTAGCTAAATTATATATTAGGGTTTTGATTGTGCATTGCATAAGCATCATCATCTTAAAAATGCATGCATTAAGAAATAATGCAAAACCCTAGTTTCACCTCTCTCTTTAAAACCTTCTAAAATGGTTTTGAATTTTGATATCACAAAAATAATGGGGCCAAATTGAATATAATGGCTCTGGAGTATTTTAGATATTCTATAATCTCTCTGGTATTTTTGAAATCCTCAAAACAGATTCAAATTTGAGATTACAAAAGAGAAAATACAAAACAGAAAATAGGAAAAGGATTTGAGAAGAAAAATAGCAGGCAGAACCCTAAACAGGCCGGCCCAGCTAGCCCACCTCCCTTTCCTCCCCTCCCTGTCGCCAGCATGCAGGAACCAGCAGCCCAATTGCAGCCCAAGCCGGCCCACCCTTGGCCCGTACCTCTTCACGTTGTCCCCGTCGTCGTTTTCCTCGTCGAGAAGCAGTTGGCTGGCGCAGTAGAGGTTGTTGCCGTGCGCCGCAATGCGCGCTACCGCCGTGATACTCGCCGCCGCCCCCTAGCGCCTACAAGTACCCCGTGCTGCCGCTCGTCGAGCCCTATCCTCTCCTTTTCCCCAATTCCTCTCTCTATACAAACCCTAGCTCACGGGAGCTCCGGCTCGTTGTCGTTTCTCGCCTCCTCTCGTCACTCCGAGCTCACAACACTAGTAGAGAAAAGGCTATAGGAGACATGCTTATGCGAGGCACATTTAGCATATGCGCCTCCTATAAAAATAGGCGAGGCGCACTTTAAGATATGCGCCTCTAGTATAAAAATAGGCGAGGCGCATATGGACAGAATGCGCCTCGCATATTTTGTGTGGGCCCGCGTGTTGGTAGGTGCACGAATATGCGAGGCGCATATGGCTATATGAGCCTCCTATATTTGACAATATGCGAGGCGCATATGACCAAAATGCGCCTCGCATATTCTGTGTGGGCCCGCGTGTTGTTAGGTGCACGAATATGCGAGGCGCATATGGCTATATGCGCCTCCTATATTGGACAATATGCGAGGCGCATATGGCCATATGCGCCTCAAGTAACTCATGCGGGCCCGTGCGCTGGTAGGTGGCCGCATATGCGAGGCGCATATTGCTATATGCGCCTCCTATAGTTTGAATTATAGGAGGCGCATATTGTGCAATATGCGCCTCGCATAAGCTGGCACCACTTTTTTTCCAGCTTTTTGCACATGGAGGCAACTAGCACCCCACTCACTTGTGTCACTTCTTCCTCCTCCACCAAACAAATCTGGTCGCCCCCCTCCTCCTCCCCACCTCATTTCCCCCATTGATTCACCTTCGAATCTTGCTCAACATCCATTGGTTGACACCCATATGTAAGTGAAGTCTCTTGCTCCTCTAGATCTACAACATGTCCATTTACTTCTCCTCCGGCTCTCTTGCGCAAGTCGTTGTTGGAGGAAGCGTGAAGGCGTTGATTGCATGTATGCGCGTTGTCGGAGACACCGACTATATGATTGTGTTGTGGTGCTACTTTTTTTGCAGGGATTTCATTTGAGATGCCAATGTTTCGCCGGAATGTCGATTTATTTCTTTTCCGGCGAATTTCTGGCACTCGCGGATGTCCTCTTTTTAGGGGAGGTCATGCCGAATTTTTCCGGCGATCCACGTCCATATATGCTCTAATTATTCTCTTGCTCTTTGTACCACGCAGGCGGCCATGGTCCGACCACTGATCAACAAAGCCCGTGTGGATAGGTGGATGACATGCGCGAGGGCCGACATGGAATGTGCAAACAAGACAGAGATAAGATGTCCATGTCGGGACTGCAAGCTGATGTATCTGATAAGGCATGATTCCGGAATGCTGGAGTCGCACCTGCTTCGACGTAGTTTCATGGATGGCTACACTCGATGGATACGTGATGATCACGAAGATCAAGATGCCAGTGATGATCACGAAGATCAAGACGCCAGTCACGATCACGAAGATCAGGGTGGTGGCACTGGACATGGACACGAAGAGGATCAAGGTGGCGTCGGGCATGGACACGAAGATGATCAAGGTGGTGCCGACCATGATTCGAGCTGGTTGCGAGACCCTCATGTCCAAGATCTGCTTCTCAAGGAGACGAGTAACGCCAGAGCCGCCGGTAGAGAGAAGGCTAAACTGGAGCAAATGGAGAAAGACGCGGTCACTCCATTGTTTGACGGATGCAACGACGGGGATACCCGTCTAAATGTAACTCTTAGGGCTCTGGAGATGAAGGCGAAACACAAAATGACCGACGAATGTTTCGACGACAACATTGTATTCTGGCACGACATTCTTCCCAAGAAGGGGAACACATGTCCGACTAGTATCGCTGAGGCGAAGAAAGTCGTGTGTCCTCTCAATCTACCGCACGTGAAATACCACGTCTGCATAAATGATTGCATCATCTACCGGGGCGAGGACGCGGAGAAGACCACGTGTCCGGTGTGCAAGACCTCTCGATACAAGAGAGGGACCAAGAAAGCTCCTAGGAAGGTGGTGTGGTACTTTCCTCTAACTCCTCGTTTGCAGCGGTATTTCGCAGACCCTAAGGAAGCACAGCTCATGCGCTGGCACGCGGAAAGAAAGAGGCCGGAAGACGATGATCCGGAGAAGGAGGAAATGTTGAGGCACCCTTCGGATGCTTGCCAGTGGAAGGCGTTGGACCTACAATATTACCAACATTTTGTGAAAGAGTCAAGGAACCTCAGGCTGGGCGTGAGCACTGACGGACTCAATCCGTTTGGAAGCCAGAGCAGCACACACAGCACCTGGCCCGTGTTTGTATGGATCTACAACCTCCCTCCCTGGTTGTGCATGAAGAAGAAGTACGTAACCATGAGTATGCTCGTTCAAGGGCCAAAACAACCTGGTACAGACATCAATCTGTATCTCACGTTGTTGAAAGAGGAGTTGGCCACGTTATGGGAAGAAGGAGCCCGTACATGGGACGCCTCGAGACAAGAGTACTTTGACATGAGAGCGGCGGTGATCACGACGGTGCAAGACTATCCTGGTTACGGATACTTCTCGGGGCAGGTGGTCCAAGGATTCTATGGGTGCGTTAGGTGCAAGGATAATACAACGTACCGCCAGCTACAGAAAGATCCCGGGTCCGGGAAAACTGTGTTCCTTGGGGCTCGGAGGTGGCTTCCCAAGAATCACGCCTGGAGAAAGCTAGGACATCTGTTCGATGGGACGATCGAGCTCCGAGGAATCCCACACCAGAAGAGTGGCGCGGAAATCTATAAGCTGTTGAATAACTGGAAGGAGTGCCCTGCGCCAGGAAAGACCCAGAAGAAGCCAGAGCCGTTGCTGAAGGTATGGAAGGCGAGGTCTATTTTCTGGGACTTGCCATACTGGAAGATCCTCCGCGTGCCTCATAGCCGTGATCTCATGCATATCACGAAGAACGTGGGCGAGAGTCTGCTTGCCACCCTCCTTAACACCGACAAGACCAAAGATGGGCCCAAGGCAAGGAACGACTTGAAGCATATGGGCATCAGGGATGAACTTCAACCACCACCTAGCGATGATGATGAGGAGGACGAGGTGGAGGAGACAGAAACACAGAATAGCCGTCGTCGCAAGGGGAAAAAGGTTAAGAAGGGAGAGGTCAAGCTCAAGGCCTCATGCTTCACTCTGAGTAAGAAGGAGGCCATACAGTTTATGAAGTGCCTTCTCGGAGTCAAATTTACGAACGGCTACGCGGGGAAGATAAGCAGATGGCTAGACGAGGCGAAGCAGCGCTTCAGCGGGATGAAGTCTCACGACGTCGCCGTGCTAATGACGTAGGTACTCCCGGTCGCGATCTGAGGTATAATGGACAAGCACATCCGTGAAACATTGTTTGGCCTCTCCAACTTTTTTGACGTCATCTCTCGGAAGTCGATAGGCATTAAGCAGCTCACGAGGCTACAGGACGAGATCGTGGTGATAATGTGCGAGCTCGAGATCTATTTCCCCCCCCCCCCGTTTTCTTCGACATCATGCTTCATCTGCTTCTCCATGTCGTGGAGGATATCGTCCAGCTCGGTCCTGCGTTTCTGCGAAGCATGATGCCGTTCGAAAGGCTCAATGGACACATCAAGGGATACGTTAAGAACAAGTCCCGTCCAGATGGAAGCATAGCAAACGGCTTCCTGGACGAAGAGTGCATCTCTTTCTTCTCGAACTTTCTACAAACCGAGACCCCTCTTGGTATGCCATTCAACAAGCACCTCGGGAGGCTCGCTGGATGGGGTCACCGCGAGGGTCGACGCGCAAAGCATGTCGACATGGAGGGCCGAACCAAGGACTTTGAAAGAGCAAACCTGGTCACGCTGCAACACCTGCAGGTGGTTGATCCATACATACATGAGCACAAAGAGTTTATCAAGAAGAATTACGCTGATCAGGGGCGCCAGGTCCCGAGGGAGGAAGATGTTATCAAGGAGCACAACTCCGGTTTCACGCGGTGGTTTAGGGAGAAGGTCATAGCTAATCCACCGCAGGGCGAGTACTCGGAGGAAGATAAACTCATATTCTCATTGTCACAGGGCGCCTCGCACAACCTCATGACCTATCAGGCTTACGATATCAACGGATACACGTTCTACACAGAGGAAAAAGACAATAACTGCGATTACCAGAAATCAGGGGTAACAGGGATATTCTACACCGGCGACATCCCGGAAAGATACTACGGAAGGATCGAGGAGATTTGGGAGCTCGACTATGTTACGGAGAAGGTGCCGATGTTCCGTGTCAGGTGGGCCAAGAGTGTCGAGAAAGAAGACCGGTATTTCACCACGATGGTTATACCGTCAAAGACCACTAGCGCGAACGCACCCGCAAGAAATGAGCCTTGGGTTTTGGCTAGCAAAGTCGACCAATGCTGGTACATCAAAGACCCGTCAAAGCCTAGCCGGTTTGTCGTCAGGAGAGGCAAAAGGAACATTATCGGAATGGACGGAGTCGCCAACGAGCAAGACTTTGACCAGAACGGCGACCCGAAGATAGAAGACGGGTATGGCAACCAAACACCGTACACCACAACCCTACCTAAGAAAGTACTTCCGTTCAAGAGAAGTAGTGAAGACGTCCCGGACCTAACCTATGCAACCGCGACAAAGAAGGGCAAGAAGACGACCATTGTCAAGAAACGCTAGCGCGCTCCGACCATTGTCAAGAACCGTCGTGTGTGTGGCCTACTATTATGTATCAAAACATTCTTAATTTTTCATTATGTGTGTGTTTAATAATATTTGAATATTTAAAATATTTGTAGTATATTTTATAGTTCATATTTGTATGCTTTTACATGAAAATTGGCCTTTAAAAAAATTTCCAAAAAATTGGCCCCCTTAGGATTCGAACTTGGGTGGCCAGCAGTGAAGGACAAGGCATGTTACCACTAGGCTGCTGTGTGATAGTTGATAGAAACATGCGCACTGCCCTATTTGTCTAGGAGTGCATATTATGCGAGGCGCATTTAGCCCAGATGCGCCTCGCGTAATATTATACGAGGCGCACTTTGCGATATGCGCCTCGCATAACCGGCACCCATCGACCAAGTCGCACACTAGCAGCTAGTACAGACACGAGACTTCACATATAGATCGAAGGAGCCCGACGCCGTGGATCGAAGTCGTCGCCACCGAGGAGGAGGAGGAGCTCGCCGCCGTGGAGGAGGATCCCGAGGAGGAGCCCCGTGGATCGGAGGAGGAGCTCGCCACCTCCCCGTGGAGGAGGAGCCCGACGCCGCCGTCCCCGTGAACAAGGAGGAGCCCGATGCCGCCGTCCCCGTGAAGGAGGAGGCGCCCGACGCCGCCGCCACCCACGCCTCTTCCCCTCTCTCCGGTGAGTCCCCGCCCCCACCCACCCACACCTCTTCCCCTCTCCTCCCATCCTCTCCGGCTGCCACACCATGTTCTCCCCCTGTCCCACACCCCATTCTCTCCAGCCACCACCTCCAGTCACCCCAGGAGGTCCGCATCCAAGATCCATCGTCGGCCGGTCTTCTCCCAGGACTTGCTCGTCTCAATCTGTCAGAGAGCAAAACACTGCCCCTTAACCCACTTTAGTTTGGTAGTGCTGGTACAGTTATCTCGCAGCAACATACATGTTCTGCTTCCTGTTATCTCTCTGGTTTCTCAACCCTAGAAGTCTAGGTAAATCTGAAGCTCTGAATCAAACGCTTGTGTTCTGAACTCTGAAGGTGATGATGTTCTTCAGTGTTTGCGAATCTTAAGTATGTTGATGTTCTCTACCCTAGAGTATCTTGAGTATGTTGATGTTCTTCATTGTTTGCGAATCTGAAGGTGATGATGTTCTTCAATGTTCTTCAGTGTTCTGAACTCTGAAGGTGATGATGCACTGATTTAGTATGTTCTGAACTCTGAAGGTGATGATTTAGTATGTAAGTATATGCACTGATTTTGACTGAATCTTGAGTTCCTGACTGAAGTGGTTGGTACTGTCAGTAAGTATATCTTGTATGTATGAAAAATGTCATGTTAGATAGTTGAGCATGGTCTGGGGCATTTGCCATTTACAGAAAAGCAAATTGTTACTCCAATAGGTAACTTGCAAATGGTATCGCATATCTTGATTTCACTTCGTGTATTGTTCCATCGGGAAATGTTTGACTATGGTTAAGACTTCCTCGAAAACAACTGTTTGATCATCTAGAAAATTTAATCTTGTACTTTTTTACTAAAAAGTTTACAGCGTATGTTCTGAAATGTTACAATGACAAAGATTTCCACTTGTACTAAATAGTTTGATTTATAGGTTTGATGTTACAGTTACACAGTGCTAGATAGAAAGTTAGAAACTGAAAGTTGTGGGTTTGGAGTTGTTTCTCCCCACCGGAAGATTTATTTGGATCTTACACAGTACCAGGTAGAAGCTGAAGCTTGTTGATATGGAGAGTTTATTCCCCTAGAGTTATTTTTTATCTATATCTTTAATGTTACACAATACTGGGTAGAAACTAAAACTTGTTTCTATGGAGAGTAGTCACGCCTACTAATTCTTCTACTATTGACCCATGGAATTTGTCTACTTTGTATGACGATAAAATAGTATATATTCCTTGGAAGCAGCAATTTGTGCTGTGCTGCAAACATTTGTGTATGCTGCAACTCACTAATATTCTGCAACTCTGAACTCACTCATATTCTGAACTCTGAACTCTGAACTCACTCATATTCTGCAACTCTGAACTCACTCATATTCTGCAACTCTGAACTCTGAACTCATACTCAAACATGTGTGCTGTGCTGGGAATTTGTCCATCTCTGAACTCACTCATATTCTGCAATTCGATGTCGCTGTATGTTCCCCGTGTTGTGTTCCAACATGTCCATTATCGCTGAATTATTCGCTCGCTGAATGTTCTGTTATGTAAATTTGTGTATGCTGGCAGAAAATGGTTGTGATGATGGCTGTGTTTGATCCTTTTTGTGCAGGTTTTTCTTTTTGAGTTGCCAATGTTTCGCCGGAATGTTGATTCATTTCCGTTCCGGCGAATTTCTGGCACTCCTAGACATAGAAAATTAGCAAAGTTCATGCCAAAATTTTCTGTGAATTTTTGTGCTTATTAGTTTCATTTATTTGTGTGTTTAGAAATGTCGGATCCGAGCCCTTCTAGCCAGAAGCCCTTTTGGGAGCAGCAGGAGGAGATGGAATCCCTAGAGGCCCCGGAATTTGTTCCGCGGGACGACGAGATGGAGGAGGACGAGGATACCTCGTCGGGCAATTGTGGCATCCCGCAAAGCCACTACTAGAAAATCGCGTGTTGTTTTACTTTGTGCATCATCATGTCATCATGCATGTTTTTGTGTCTAAAAGTATTTTCATTCAAACCCTATCTCTGTTTCTACATTACTTCCCTCAGTTCTTTCATATTAAAAACTTTGTGGTCCTGTTCAAATTATTTGTTCAAAAAGTATTTCTCAAAATGTTTTTAAATAAAACAAAACAAGAAAAACACATATTTTATCTTGTGGGGGCAGCCAAACCAGGCCAAATTCGGCCCAGCTGGCAACCCCCAGGCATCCTAACCCTAATTCCCCACACCCTCCTCAACCCTCCAACCCACTCCCGCCGCCGCCACCCTCTCTCACCCGCTCGTCCCGTACACACACGCACACCACACACACAGAGCACGCACGCCACACCGACACCCACCTGCACACGCAACGCACCCACCCCGCCTCGTTCCCCATCGCGAGCGACCCCGTTTTCCTCTCCCGTAACGCACGCACCCACCCCTGGACCCGGCCCCACCATCCCCGCTCGTCTCCTCGCTCTCTCCTCCCTCTGGATCCCAGCGTCGGCCGCTGCTGCCCTCTCCTCTCCTCTTGCCGGCCACCGCCAGGGCTAGCCGCCAGCGCCAAGTCCCCACCTCGTCCGCCGACGCCCATGCACCTCCCTCCTCTGGTCCTCCTCAGCTCCGCCGCCTGGGCGCGACCACGCCGCCGCCGACCTTGCCTCCGCGCCCGCTCGACCCCGACCCCGCGTCCCCGAGCTCTCCTCCGTCGGCCGCCTCTCCGGCCTGCGCCGGCGCCGCCGGGCCCCATCCCGACGCGGCCGTCTCCCCGCCGCCCGGCCTCTCCCCTCCTCGAGCGCCGCCTGACCCGCGCCTCCCGAGCCTCCCCGCCGGTCGCCTCCGTCCTCATCGCCGCGGCCGCCCTCCTTCGCCCCTCCGTCGCGCCTGCTCCGGACGCCCTCCCCTCTCCTCCGCAGAGCGATGGCCGCCCCAGGTCGGCCCTGCCTCCCTCGCGACGTCCCCGTCTTCAGGAGCTCGCCATCGAGCCCGCGCTGACCCGCCGTCACCTCGAGCTTCTTCCTGCCGACCGCGGTCCCTACCTACCTGCTGGCAGCATCTCGCTCTGCCTGTGCACGTCCCCGAGCCCCATCAGCGTCAAGCCCCGAGCCGCGTGGCACCAGTGATGGTTCTGCCTTTTGGTGTGCTGTACATGCGTGACTCGTGTGCCCCTGCAACCTCTCGGCTAGACAAGCACTCGTGCCTATTGCCATGTTGCAGAATAAGACCTACAAGATCTTCGAGAAGATGTACCTGTCGTGTTCCATCTTCCTGAGTACCTCGAGCCAGCGCGCCGACAAGACCGTCTCGTCATAAGAGCCCCGATGCCCTTTTGTCGCCAAGATCTGCATCGTTACGGGTTTCGTCGACCAATGTGCGAGGTGGAACCCGATGACGCCGGTACCCCAAGATCTACCACACGGACGCACCACGGACGCGGAGAAACCCTCGGATGCCAAGATCGCCCACATGGAACCGAAGGTGTCGAGACCCGGAAAACCGATCCTTCCGGAGTCGAAAGACTGAACCCTGGCGCGCCAAGTTCTTCGCCCCCGAGGACCGACCCATAGATGCGTGAAGTACTTCCTCGAGGATGCCAAGTTCTTCACCCCGAATGCCAAGACCGACTTGATGGCGCGGACCCGACAAGATCTTCGGAACGACAAGATCGACACCGACCAGGACGAATCTGATGCGCCCCTGACTCCGAACCAAGTCCTTCTTCCGGGATGCGACAAGATCTACTTCCGATGTCCGAGACCGATCCCATCAAACCTCGCCCCCGTCGAACCCTGTCAAACCCCGAACCCCTCGGAGCCCAAGTTCGCCGAACCCTAATGTGATTCCCTTCCCGAGCCCTATTTTATAAAATGAAATATAAAACTTGTTGCATATTAATTGTTCATCATGCATGCATACTTGTCTGTGGTTTGGGGGGCCTGATGCCGATTCACCATATAATTAAATATGGAGTCTATATGCGGGATATATTTGTCTTATTCCGGACTTCATTTAAATTGGCATAGCGAACCGAAGCCATGTTTTGTCTTGCTAATCCAACATTTAATTTGCGGGGTAGATCAATAACTTGAACCGTCTAATTAAATGTCGGGACCCCGGTTCCGCTTAATATGACCTAAATCGCATCGCACCTTTGCCATGCCATACATCATACATGCATCATGCCCGATCTTCTGTCATAGTATTAAACAGTGCATCCGGTGTTGGTGCTAGTGTTTTGCTTCTTCGCGGACTAGGCCGATGAGTTGATGCGAGTGTCGACCCGATCTTCGGATGAACCTTCGGCAATGTTTTCAGGCGAGCACCTCCCCCTTTCTACCTATCTTACTTTTATAGTATTTCTTCCCTCCTGTTGATCTATTGCTATCTGTGTTGCGATGCTCTAGTTTTCGTACCCGTGATATCCCTTGCAGCCTTATATTGCCTTGGACACCTCCTATTACCTGTTGTTTAGTAGATAGTTGGACCTGCGCGTCATAGTCGCTTGCTCAAGTGCTGTTGCGTGTCATCAAGTACCACAGTTGTTGGAGTATTGCCGTGTGTTTAATGTTGGAGTTGATCATAACTTTAATTACTGTTTAACAACTAAAATTGAAGTAGGTAAATGCAGAGGCACAGTTGGGCAATAGATGTTATTTGGTTGTTAACCGTCCACTTGTGTCCCGTAGGACCCCGAGTACTTGATACCTGTTCCTTGAATATTCGCGCTATCCACATCCGGGAGGATTATGGGACCCCCCTGAGCCAGAGCTTGATTCATTCTTATTTCTTGGGGCCACAAACTAGTTTGAGGTTTTATTTACTATCCTATACTTATGCCATGCTTTACTGCTTTATTTACGATTGTGCGGGGAGCACCTGTACTGTTTAGGTAAGCGGAGTGTTTTCGCGGTATCGACAAGCCCAGTCACATTTTCGGGTTCCCAGTCGTTTAGAGCCATTCACATGCAGGGGTTCCCAGTCGTTGCGGGTGTACTCAATGGGGTGGCCCCCTGAAATATTTCTGAATCCTGTGATTGCTTTGTCATGAAGGCCTCGTTGGGTTTTGATTTGGTTTTTCCGAGGTTGATCGAGTGTGTGTTGCTATTTGTGCACCCCTGCAGGGTAAAACTTTCTGAAAGCCGTGTCCGCGGTTATGGACGACTTGGAGCACAGTATCTCGATCATAGACAACTATAACTAAAGTAGTGCTATAAATTTGACTTTATAATGACTAGTAATCAGCTTCACTATAATGGAATGGCTCAATAAAATTGTCAACAATTGCTTGTTTGGGTTGTCGCTTGCGACCATTGTATCTGACTAGTAAGTATTGCAACTACAACAGAATGGCTAAATAAAAGTACCAACAACTGCTGGGTTTTGGGATATCTCATGCTAATTGTATCTGACTAGTAAGTGTTGCAACTACAACGGAATGGTTAACTAAAACTGCCCACTGCTTATTATATCAGGACGATTATCTATACCTGACTAGTAATTGCTGCAACGATAACTGAATAAATAAAACTGCCAACGGTGTGAGTTCCTCGGTTGACTTCCTCGTCTGGTCTCGAGGGGGAAACACCAGGATGGGTATGTTTGGTGGTAGTATCAGTTTGGTTCCGAATAGGTCTTTCTTACCCCTCTCTGATAGCCGCTAGTTGTATCGAGTCTCTATAGGTTGTTTAGTGCATGCTGCGCTGCCGCTCAGTCCACCATACCTGTGTAGGCGAGGACCGCCGAATTCTAGCCTCGCCGTGTACTGGCCTCAGTACTGACGCTCCTCTTTTTCCTTTGCCCTTTGTCGGCACCCCTTTTGTTTAAGCAGGTTTTGCGATCGACGTCGTTAGCAGGGTTACCCTTCCGGCTTGGCCTGGGCAGGGTTATGGACGCCATTGGTTATTCTTCAGGGCTCTTAGCCCCATTTGCATCTTGTCCGTAGTCGGACGCTCTATCATTTTCAAGGTGATTTTGATCTTTGTATATTATATCTGTATTCTTGACTCATTGAGTCGCTGTTGTATATATATCTGTTCTGTGGGTCCCATCGAGGACTGTTGTGTAATGTTATTACTTCGTTTTCCACCCGCACGAAAGTGCCTGGTGGGCACCTTTGAATCGTTTCTATGCGGGTTTTGGCGGGAAGCGCTGAAACTTGCATAGTGTCGATTCTGAGGGTGTTACAGCAATGAGGAGATGGGGGACGCCGATGGCGACGCCGATGGCGACGCCACTACTACTGATGGCGGCGGTGAAGCTACTACAGACGGTGGTAGTGCATCGAAGAAGTCTCGGAAGGATCGGACCCCGATCGTGGTTGACCTCAAAAGGTCCATCATCACAAGCGTGAGCCCTAAAGGTGCGCCTTTGGAGCCAGAAGAATTTGTTGGGGGTTACTCTAACCAGCTCGCGGCAATCCTCCGGAACACCATCACGATCAACATGGAGAACCTGAAGGCCGAAGAGAACAGGGGTTTCCTCATCCAGCTTTTCCGGAAGCTGCACGCAAGATACGCGTTCCCGGGTGATGAGGAAAACAAGTATAATAATGACAATCTCAAAGGGAATCCGGTGAACAAGTATGCCCTCGGGAGGATGACCAAGGCCTTGTCAAATTGGAAGGCTCGGGTGAAGAATCTGATTTTCGAGGAGAAGCTAAGTTATCCAGAGCTCGTCAAGAAGGAGCCTCTGGTCAAGGAAGAAGACTACAATGTTTTCAAGGCCAGATGTAACTCCGCCTTGGGCAAGGCCAGGACTGAGAAGGGCAAGAATATGAGATCCCGAATCATTGGTACCCACCATCTCGGCTCCGGCGGTTATAGAGCCGCGAGGCCCAAATGGGATAAGGAGGACGCTGACGCTCGTGCAAAGGGGTTGACACGTCCCTTTGACGACATAAAGGAGGAGCAGGCAAAGAACTTCGTCAGGGCCCGGTTTGCCCCGCCGAAGAAAGGGGGTTCTGATTATTCTTCGGAGCCCGCCGGCCCCTTTGCTCCGAGGGTGACGGACTTCATGCAAAAATATGTAAGTAGTTTGCATGCAAGTCGATTAATTGCATTCATGATTAATCAATGAAGTCCAGTTTTCTGATCAAATGCTTCGCGTTCCTTGTGCGCAGGACGAGGAGTGTAGGAGCTCCTCATCCCAGGGGTCAGCGCCACCGCCTGTCGCGAAGTGGGACACCACTTTTAATAGGGCGCTGAACCGGACCAAGAGTGTCGATCCCCTGGCGGCCCCGTCAGCTGGTCGTGTGGTCGGCTTTGGCGGCATATCATGGTCCGAGTACTATGGCACCCCGGAGCGGAAGGGCAAGAAGGCCGAAAGCGCCGAGGTAAAAATCCTAAGGGAACAGGTGGAAGCCTTTCCAAATATAGTCCAAGATGCCGTGAACAAGGCTGTGTCAGCTGCCGAGACAAAGTTCCAAGAACAAGTCCAGTCACAAGTCCATTCACAAGTGAACGAGAAGCTCAACACCATCCTTCCCGTCTACATGGAAAAGTACAACAAGTGGCAGAAGGGTGGTAAACGGGGGCCCCCACCGGTTCCCAACCTCAACAGCGCCCAATCGGACAATGTGGCGCGGCCGGAGGCGTTGGTGACTCCTCCAGCAGGGCCGGTGGTGGTGGAGACTCCTCTAGCTCCGGAGCTTAACTTGCCCACTGTGGCGAAGGCGCCGGCCCGCACCACCGTGCCATCAGGCAGCCACTCCGCCACTTGTGTGCTCAAGCCTGTCGGCGTCGGTGCCTCGACATTGGCCGAATTTGACGCCCTCAAGGTAACTAACTAATTAAAGCGAGAGTTTGGAGGCTCAACCACACCGATGACTTGATCTATGTTTTTCTAACGCTCGGCCTACATGTCGATCTTTCGCAGGGAGACACTCCTTGCACTCTAATGCATTGGGTGGGCGGCCAGTTGATGGATGTTGCCAAGGGTACTATTGTTCAACCAGAGAACCGCAAAATGCACAATGTCACAATGCCACCTGACATGATGAGGGTCAAATACAGTATGGTGCTTCCGGGCTACGAGCAAGTGGAACCTCCCTCTCAACCTCAAGGATGGGATGATGAGGACACGGCAGCGGTCCTCAATACCGGCTTCGGCTACTTGTACCTATGGCCGAAGAGCCAGATCCGTTTGGGGACAGAGGACCAGCTCAACATCACCCTAGAGGCAGCACAACCAGCACATGATGAAGACTTCGAGATGGGAGACTTGGACAACATGGCACAGAATCCCGATGATGATGAAGAAATTGACCCGAACTATGGTGACCAGTTTGTTAACACAAGGTTTTCTGATTTGTATGAGCCGGGACCATCAGGCACACATCAAGTTGCCGAGACCCAACCAGCACCAGCGAAACCCCCTTGCAAGGTGCGTCTCTTCCCAACTAGTCAGGAGACGCCGCCACCTGTCCCCTTCACCGAGCCTCCAAGGCCAGTAGTTCCTTTGATCAGCCCCGGCACCCTCCATAAGACGGTCGGTGAGGTGAACGCAGTGGCCGAAGTCGTAAAGAGCAAGAAGGGTCGCAAAAGGAAGCCTAAGGGTGATCAGGGCCAGGATCCAAATCCTCTTTTCTGGGACGGCGCTGTGGGGCAAGCCAGGAATCAGCAGCACGTGGCAGGTGTACCGATGATGTGTAAATCGATGCTCGAGGTCGCAGGCTCGCATATGCATAGTATTCATTATGGATGTCTCACAATTGAGGAGTGCCGCATTCGCGACAACGATCAGTCGTACCTTGTTTTCAAGGCTAAGGTGCCTTCTCATATGCCGTGCTTCGTCACTGTACCCCCCGGGGATATCTTCTACGTGCAGCATACCGACCTGTTTGACATGTTGAACGGGTTTCGACTGCACAATACCCTGGTCCGGCTGTTCTACCTCAATATGGCCATGGAGATCACCAGAGACAAGATCCCGGGCATCCAGATAGTGGATCCCTACTTCATGCGTGACGCCGTCCTGAAAGATGCTGAGGCCATAGATCTGGCGACCGACTACCTCTCAAACTTCCTGCAAACATACTCGGACAAGGATGTTATTCTCCTTCCCTACCATCCCATCACGGAGGATGATCGGACAGGCTGTGTGCTCATAAGCTTGAATTTGAAACACTCAACAGCCTTGTACCTCGACTCAAACAGTGCGATCCAAAAAAACTACACCAATATCAAGAAAATTCTTGATGGCGCTCTCACCGGCTACGTCGCAGCGGGAGGCATCAAACCGGCAAGGACACATGTAAAGTTCGGCGTGCACGTGTTCCGCCACACGACGAAGTTTGCCTGCGTCAAGCAGCCGCCTGGCAGTGGGAAGGATGCCTTCTACGCCATTTACCACATGAAGGCGTTCTTCAATGACATGGAGACCAAAACGCTGCCATCTGACCTCGTGAAGTGGGCTGAAAAGCTTGCATGCATACAGGCTCGCAACCTCAGGCAACACTTCTTCAACATCCAGGAGGAGATCGCGACAATCGTGTACTAGGGAGTCATAAAAGCCGGAGGCACCTTCCACGGCGGCTATACACCGTCCAACAGGGAGATAGACGAACGCTTAGCGCAGCAGGGTGACGGCAGGATGTTCATGCAAATGGCGAAAACTCGGTCGGGCTTCATCAATGCCCCCCCAAAGCCGACTCAAGAGCCGAAGAAGACTTCATGATTGCATTGCCTGGGTACCTAGCTGTTAGTTCCGAACTCGTGTTGTAACCTCTTATCATTGTGTTAAACTTGCCTAGCAAAACCTCTAGAATATGTTTCGTCAACCGTTGAATTATGAGAGACACTAGCTAGTTATTTGTGTTACGAACTATTTTAAGTGCTTGTTGCTTTTCATTTTTCATTGCTTCCCTACTTTCTTGTGGTTTGCTTTCTTTGTCTTTCTTCGAAATGCCGATGATTAGAACGTGTTGTGGTGTCACCTGTATGACTATGCCGCTGTTTGATCTTGTGTGCCAAGTAGACTAGGAATTTGGGCATATACTCTACTTGCCGCACGAGATCAAACAGCGAGCATTGTTATTTCCGTGCCCAATCTAAGTATGAGGCACTAATCCATGTCATTCTTGGTTTGCTTTCTTTTGGTCTTTCTTCGAAATGCCGATGATTAGAACGTGTTGTGGTGTCACGTGTATGACTATGCCGCTGTTCGATCTTGTGTGCCAAGTAGACTAGTAATTTGGGCATATACTCTACTTGCCGCATGAGATCGAACAGCGAGCATTGTTATTTCCGTGCCCAATCTAAGTATGAGGCACTAATCCAAGTCATTCTTGGTTTGCTTTTTTTGGTCTTTCTTCGAAATGTCGATGATTAGAACGTGATTTCTTATATTTTGTTGCACCCATATATATATATATATATATATATATATATATATATATATATATATATATATGCATGATTCTATCTTTGTGAACTGCTAGCTATTGCTTTCCACTGACATAAGTAATATCATCTTTATTATGTGTAGGAGATGCCGAGGTGTTATGTCGTGTACGTCGGTCGGGTTCCAGTTGTGTACGAGGAGTGGAAAGACTTCCAGAAGCAAGTGAACAACTTCTCGGGCAACAGCTACCAAGGCTATCAGAGTAGAGAGGTGGCGGAAGAGAAGTGGAGGAGGCATGGAAGGAAGAAGTGGAGGAACTTCCTCGTGATCACCACCTTGTTGCTCTTCATTGTAGGTTGTGTTCTACTTCATCTAGGTAGAGCTACGTCGTTGGAGTTGTAATGTGAATTGTGAACTTGTACTCGAAGGTGTAATGTGATTGTGAACTTGTACTCGGAGGTGTGAACTTGTGGCACAAACACTTGATGTATGAACTTGTATGTCATGATTGATGTGTAATGTATTGTATTCATGTTGGTTCTATTATGCTTTGGCAAAATGCAAGTTTCTAAAAAATTCTGTGGACTATATTGTATATTTGAATATCTGTATATTACCGGAGGCGCATATAGGATACTATTGGAGGCGCATATACTATGAATACCCGAGGCGCATTCTGAAACATATGCGAGGCGCATATACTATAAATACCCGAGGCGCATTCTGAAACATATGCGAGGCGCATCTGATATGCGCCTCCTATACTTCACATATGCGAGGCGCATATCGATATGCGCCTCGCATCGCATATCAGATGCGCCTCGCATAAGAAATACCCGAGGCTTGAAGCTAGAGGCACATGTGATATGCGCCTCGGATAGGCTTTTTGGTGCGCCTCGGATAGGCTTTTCTCTAGTAGTGCAGGAGTGACCGTCGTGGTCGACTTGGTCCATTGCCCCAGTCAGCGCCAGACGAAACGCCCTCAATCGATGGAATCGTGACCTCCCTCCCCCACTCCGTCCGCCGCCGTCCCCGATGATTCCTTCCACCACAAGCCTCACCGTCGAGCCCTACTTGCTCCTGGTGAGCTAACGGTCCCAGTGGACCTCTCCAACCTCTTCTTCCCCCTCTGGTTCGACCCCGCACCGTAGCTTGCCAAGTTTCGCCGCCGCTCGCCGCCATACTCCTTGCTCCAATGACCATCTTGAGGCGGCGCCGCCATATCTAGGTTCCCCATTGCGAGGCGCGTCGAACGCGACCACCCGCGCGTGCTGGCTCGCCCTGCGTCCTCTCCTGCGACCACCGTCCGACGTGGATGCCATGGTGACGTCACCATGATGTCATGCTGGCGTGGCCTGTGGGTCTGCTAACCGCGAGCGTGGCTTGCTGACGTGGTACTGGCCCACCGGTCAGCCATAGAGGCTAGCACAGGCCCCAGTGAGGAAAGTTTTAAGGCATGCGCTGATGTCATCCTGACGCATTAAATCAATTTAAATTGGTTTAATATTTTTCAGAAAATGAATAAAACTTGTAAATACAATAACTAATTA
This sequence comes from Avena sativa, assembly GCA_916181665.1. Lineage (NCBI taxonomy): Eukaryota > Viridiplantae > Streptophyta > Magnoliopsida > Poales > Poaceae > Avena > Avena sativa. The sequence goes on from OV702281.1 coordinate 117,293,690, forward strand.
ATTATAAGTTAGAAAAATATGTATAATATATCAAAATGTTCAGAAAAATGAGAACTATCTATTAAAGATATAATCATGCATTGTTTAACAACTTTCATGACAAGTTTAATTACAGAACCAAATGAACCCTCATAGGTGATTCCGGAGTTCTTCCGAATTAGGGTTTACGCCCCTCAGAACCCCTATTAAACTGCCGAGCATGCCTTAGGGTTAACTTTAAATGCAATTTAACTTGTCATATCATCATACTTGCTTGAGCATTGCATTCATTCCATGTGTTGATTGTTTCCCTCTCTTTCCGGCGTTTGGTTCTTCCTGGTAGAATACGATATCGAAGACAGAGATCAAGACCATCGAAGATCGAAGATCAACGAACAATACTTGACCAAATGTAACCAAGTCAAGTACAAGGCTCCCGAAGATCTGGTTATCTGTTATCAACTGGCAAAGGCAAGCATAACCCCACCATGATATAATCCTATGTTTTCGAAAGCATTTCAATTCTTACCATGATGCATATGATTCTACTATGGTCTTTTATCTATAGATAGAGTATCCTATCTGTTGCATACTTCCTTTGAGCTTATATTACCTGATCCACTGCTCCTAGCATAACTAGGTTTGGCTTGTGTGCACTGCTAGAGCTTTTATATGTGTCCTGCTTAGCCATGCATAGCTATTAAGTCTGGTCCATCCAGATGATGTATCAGATGCAGAGAATCTAGTATAACAGGAGAACATGATAAGAAGAGATCAGAGTAGATATGAGTTAAACATGCTAAGGCTTGTATGGGAGGCCACGGTGGGATGTGATTTTTCTAGTCCCATGCTCGCCACCACTAGGACCCGAGTTCTTGCCTTTGGAACCGAGACGAGCGTACAACCACACGGGGCCTGGATAACCTCATGAGCAACTAACTTGCCTAGTAGATTCCATGAGTCACATAGTTCGGGCGTTCCATTCGACATACGCATTGAAAATGTTTTTGAAAGAGGGGGTGAAGGAGGTGCATTCATAACACGTAGGGAAGCATGGACCGGGTTGCTTGGGGTTGATGGAGCCCCTGGTAAACCAACCTTGCCTCACATCTTTAACACTACTAGGAAACTAGCTATAGATAGACATACCTTCTGTGGCGCATGTTCTGACCATCCGAAGCAATGCGCCACAGAACCACCAAACTTCTATGGCGCATCTTCCAGAGCCATGCGCCACAGAAGTTTGGTGGGACCCACACCAGTCGTTGGACCATGAATCTTCTATGGCGCATCACTCCGTATGCACCATAGAAGTTTGGTGGGACCCATAGAAGGCGGGGTCTAACAGTGCTCTGACCAAACTTCTGTGGAGCATACAAGGGGATGCGCCACAGCTTCTGTGGCGCATATAACAATATGCGCCACAGAACAATTATGTGGGCCCCACTCTCTGGACACCTATGTACAAGCTTCTGTGGTGCATTGTTGCATATGCGCCACAGAAGAACAAACTTCTGTGGCGCATTGTTGCATATGCGCCACAGAAGAACAAACTTTGGTGGCGCATGTGTGCAGTATGCGCCACAGAATGCTTCGTGCTACTCAGATTATTTGTTTCCTAGTACACACATTTTTCTCTTGTGTTTTTCCCAACTAAACATGTACCAGTGGAATAGGTAGAATATACTAGACAATATAGTAGATAGACATGTGCAGTGGCATACATCGTTGCAAAATGCACATGCGCATAGCCTTGAATAGCAAAACAACAATGCCATACATCATTGCAAATACACAAACTACAACATTGCAAATCCCTTCGCAGAGCTGGTGGGGGCGATGGCGGTGGAACATGCCAAACCTCCCTGTTCACGCGTGTCTGTAGCCTGCGGACGTGGTCCTCCATGGATACGTTGGGGTCGAGCACCGGCCGCCACCCGATTGGTTCCGCCATGCGCGCCCTCTCCTCCGGAGACGCGAGCACGGCGTACAACCTCATGGCCTTGTTGTAGAGGGCCTCGTGCTGCAGTCTGGCCTCCTCCTTGATTAGGTTGACCTCTGAATCCCGCGGCGGCTGACTCCGAGCACTGCCCCTTGACCTCGCCCCTCCACTGCGAGTAGGCTGCAGGGAACGCGAGCGGGCTGTGCTCTCCAGCGAGTCTTCCGACGAGTTGTGGGAAGAAGACATCAGGGGCAGGTATGTTGCTTTGGACAGGTAGTGTGGTATATATAGAGGGGTGTCATTAAAGCAGCTCTATCTGCCACCTTTATTTCATGCAGATCTGCCCTCAGTGTTCTGTGGCGCATATATCTGCTATGCGCGGCCCACAGTCTGGCCCACTACACCCTATGGCCAAGGTTCTGTGGCGCATGCACTCAGTATGCGCCACAGAAGTTCAATCTTCTGTGGCGCATATTGCCTGTATGCGCCACAGAATCCTTCGACCAGATCTGCACAAAGGTGGCAGCTCTGCACCCCTCTATCTACCACCATCCATTTCACATCCTTCTTCCCCCTCCTCCCAGCTCGTCTTCCTCCTCTCTCCCACCCCATTGTGTCTATACTTTTCTACATTTTGTTGTATTTAAACCTACTATAGTTGATAGATTGGTTAGGGAAAGCCTTTCTCCAACTAGTAGATCTAAAACACACCTACTTTTCTCCTCGACATCTCTATTTGTGTACTATTATCTCTCTATAGATCTATTGATCCAAACTCTCACATCGCACTCTCGACTCGGTATTCAATCTACCCGGTGAGTAATTGGACATGAATATGCATGTTTTGTAGGTGTAAAGCTTGTCGCGCGGGCGGTGTGTATATGCGATGCATGCATGGAGCGAAGATGATGTTTGTGCATGAAGCTTGTGTGGTGCATGAATGCTTGCATGGGAAGAAGTTTCTTGTTTTTGCTTGTCTGTCCCGGTGTGGTGCATGGATGTTTGCCGAAATGTTGATTCATTTCCATTTCGGCAAATTTTTGCACCACCCGTATGTCCTACTTTTAGGAAAGGTCATGCCGAATTTTTACGGCGGCGACCATGCATGTGTGTTTTGTGTGTGCATAAGGTGTTGTTTCTAATTAACCTACTCTCTGTCTTTTTCTCTATATGTGCATATCGCGCAGGCTACCATGGTCGTCAGCATGAGCGAAGGTAGAGTTACTAGGTATAAGAAAGACGCCAAGGCGGACATGATTCAGAACAACAAGACCCAGATAAGATGTCCATGTCGAACATGCAAACTCCAGCGCTGGATTGACCTTGATTCTGGATAATTGGAGGATCACCTTCTCAGGCGCGGTTTCATGCATGACGACTTCGATGAGGAGCTGGCAGTGAATGGTGTTGGTCATCATGAAGACTTGGGCGGGCGAGAAGACGAAGAGTCTCCCGACGGGCATGGTCATGATGACGAAGAATATACATGCGGCGGGCATGATCATCATGATGAAGAAGAAGGATATGTCGACGGGCATGACCATGATGAAGAAGGAGAAGAAGCGAACACCCAGACGCTGCTAACTTTGGTGTTAAGGGACCCTCATGTTCAGGAACTGCTTCTCAGGAGACGAGCAACGCCAAAGCTGCAGCCAGAGAGAAAGCCAAGCTGGCGCAGATGGAGTTAGATGGGATGACTCCATTGTATCATTGGTGTCGTCCCGAGGATACACGCCTAAGTGTAACGCTCAAGGCTCTAGAGATGAAGGCGGAACACAAATGGACCGACGTGAGCTTCAATGCTAACATGGAATTCTGGCACGATCGTATTCCTAACGGGAACACATTGCCAACAAGTATAGAGGAGGCCAAGAAAATCGTGTGCCCTCTCGACCTACCACACGTTAAATACCATGCATGCGTCAATGATTGCGCACTTTATCGTAACGAGTACGTGGAGAGAACCACATGTCCGGTGTGCGGCCATGGAAGTTATAAGAGAGGGAACAAGAAAGTTCCTCGAAAAGTGGTATGGTACTTTCTTATCACTCCCCGTCTATAGAGATATTTCGTAGATCCTAAGGAAGCAAAGCTAATGCAATGACACGCGGAAAGGGAGAAACCCGAAGATGATCCAGAGAAGGGAAAGATCCTAACACACCCTTCAGATGCTAGCCAGTGGAATGCATTGGACATCGAGTTCGAAGAGTTCGGGGGCGATGCAAGGAACGTCAGGCTGGGTATGAGCACCGATGGACTCAATCCTTTTGGCAACCAGAGTAGCACGCATAGCACCTGGCCCGTGTTTGTATGGCCGTACAACATCCCCCGTTGCTATGCACAAAGCAAAGGTACGTACACATGAGAATTCTTATTCAGGGGCCAAAACAACCAGGTGTCGATATGCATCTTTATCTCGGGCTGTTGAAAGAGGAGTAGCCACGTTGTGGGAGACGCCAGCCCATACGTGGGACGCCTACACTAAAGAATATTTCCCTCTGAGAGCCGCGTTCCTCACGATGGTGCAGGACTATCCTGGTTACGCATATGTATTGGCCCAGGTGAACCACGGACACAATGCATGTGTCAAGTGCATGGATAAGACCCCGCATCTCCAACTACCCAAGGATCCCGGGTCTTTGAAAACCGTGTTCCAAGGGACTCGAAAGTGGCTTCGCATGGATCACCCGTGGAGAAAACGCGGTGACCTGGTCAATGGTAAAGACGATCTTGAAAGAGCCCCGCGTACGAGGAGCGGCGAAGAAATCTAGGAGCTTCTGAATAATTGGGATGAGTGCCCAGCGCCAGGAAAGAAGCGACCAAGGACAAAGCCACTTCTGGGTGTATGGAAAGCGAGGTATGTTTTCTGGGACCTGCCGTACTGGAAGGTCCTCCACACGCCCCATAGCCTCGATGTAATGCACATCACGAAGAACATTACCGAGAGTCTGCTTAGCACTCTCCTCAACATGCCGGAGAGGACCGAGGATGGGCCGAAAGCAAGAAACGACCTGAAATTGCTTGGCATCAAGAAGGAGCTTCAGTACCCTGATAGTGATGATGATGACGATCAAACAAAAGGGACTCAGGGTCGCCACAAAAGTGCTAAGAAGAATGATGTGTTGTGCTTCGCGCTGCCTGCTTCACTCTGTGTCAGGAGGATATCGAGCAGTTTTTCAGGTGCCTCCTAGGAGTCAAAGTTCCTCACAGTTACTCGGGCAAGATAAGCAGGTATCTCGACGTAGCGAAGAAGAGGTTCAGCAGTATGAAGTCCCACGACTGTCACGTCATGATGACACAGATACTTCTAGTTGCCATACAAGGGATAATGGACGAGCACGTCCGTGAGACGCTGTTTGGCTTGTGCAACTTTTTCGACGTCATCTCTAGGAAGTCGATCGGCATGAAGCAGCTCGACAGGCTACAGGAAGAGATCGTGGTGATACTATGCGAGATCGAGATTTACTTTTCGCCCGCATTCTTCAACATCATGGTGCATCTACTTGTCCATGTCATGGATGACATCATCCAGCTCGGGCCGACATTCCTGCACAACATGATGCCGTTTGAAAGGCTGAACGGTGTCATCAAAGGGTTCGTTCGCAATAGGTCCCGTCCAGATGGAAGCATAGCCAAGGGCTTTCTGATCTACGATTGCATCTCTTTCCGCCAGAACTATCTAACCACCGAGAACGAGGATGTTGGAATACCCACCAAGAAGCACCTCGGCAGGCTCGCTGGGTATGGTCACCGCGAGGGCCACAGCTCACTGCATGTCAGCATTGCTAATCGATGCGCGGACTTTGGCAGGGCACACTGAGTCGCACTACAACACATTGAATTGGTCAGCCCTTGGGTGGAAGAGCACAAAAGCTTGATCGAGCAGGAGTACATGGACCGGGCCTGCCCGAGGAAGAAAGGAGATGTAACAAGAGAACACAACTCCAGCTTCACGTGTTGGTTCAAGAAAAGGCTGCTGGACAATCCCCCACAGACGCCTTTTACGGAAGATCAACAACTCATATTCTCCTTGTCACAGGGCCAGCGCATAACGTAAATACCTATCAGTCATACGACATCAAAGGTTACAGATTCTACACCGAGGAAAAGGACATGAATAGAGAATATCAAAACTCAGGAGTAACTATGATGTCCTTCGCCGATGACGAGACTACTATCATGGAAAGATTCTACGGAAGGATCTAGGAGATATGGGAGCTCGACTACTGTGGAGAGACGGTACCGATGTTCCGTGTTATATGGGCCAAGAACGTCGAAAAAGAAGGCCGATATTTCACCACCTGCGTTATACCAGATCCCAAGTCGGCAAAGAAGGCCTCCACGAAAAATGAGTTGTGGATACTCGTTAGACAAGTTGATCATTGTTTCTTTATTACCAACCCGTCAAAGCCTAGTCGTGTTGTAGTGAGGAGGGGCAAGAGGAGCATCATCAGAATGGAAGGATCCGCCAAAGAGCAAGACTTCGACAAGAATGGTGATCCGAAGATCGAAGAGGAGTTCGGCAAGTACTTCAACATGCCTAATACTACTACAGTAAGAAGAAAGACCACACTACCTACTAAAGGTTGTTCGTTCACGAGAAGAAATCTCATAGTGCCCGGGCTAAATATTCAACCGCGAAGAAAAAAGGCAAGAAGATTGTGAAGAGAGGCTAGCTCGACACATCACATGACGACGTGTGACCTTTTTTGTGTATTAGTTAGAGACTAAAATATATATCGTGATATTTAAATATATTTGTAACATATATATTTGTACTTTCTTGTTGTAATATAACATAAGTAAATATATTTGTCATATACAATTAAAAATATTTTTAAATAAAGAAAAAAGTCTCAGACAACCAGGATTCGAACCTAGGCTGCCCAGGTTTAGAGCCAGGACTGGTGACCACTAGGCTAGGTGAGTGTTTGATGCAAACTACAATGCCGCATTTCTTTTGGACCAAGTGCACATATTCTATGGCGCATTCCTACAATATGCGCCACAGAAGTTGGACATTTTGTGGCGCGTATTGTAGGAATGCGCCACAGAAGTTTCAAACTTAGCCAAAAAACGGTTCGGCCTTCCCCTTCCCTACTTCATTCCAACCTTTCCCCAAATCAAAATCTCCGAGCCCGCGACCCAAAACCCTAGCACCGGCCACACACACCCTAACGCCGCCCACACGCACCGGAGGAGGAGCCTACCAGGGAGGAGGAGCCAGCCGTCGTCGCTGTTGTAGCCTGTGGAGGAGGAGCCTACGAGGGAGGGAGCCAGCCATCGCTGTCGTCGGATCCTGTGGAGGAGGATCCCATCCCGCATGCAACCTAGGAGGAGAAGGGCAGTCCCGCGCCCGTGGAGGACGAGCCTGAAGAGGAGGAGCCCGTCCCGCAGCAGGAGCACCGCCGCCACGACCACCTCCCCATCCCGTGCCATCTCGCCACCCCAGGTACATCTCTGAATTTTGTTTGCTGATTAGGGTTCCTAGGCACCACAGTAGGGTTCCTAGGCATGCTCTTTAGTTTTCTGATTAGGATTCCTAGGCATGCACCTCTACACTGTCTGCTAAAATTTGATCAGGGTTAATTTTCTGATTAGGGTTAATTTTCTGATTAAAATTCAGTACTATGTGCCTGTTATCATCTAGTGTTTACATCTCTGAAAAATTCTGTGTTTACATCTGTGGGCTACTAGTGTTTTGCTAGGACATTAATACACTACTAGTGATTGCTAGGACATAATACACTGCTACATGAAGTGAGCTCATGACAGAGCTTGATTTCGCGTCACCAATCTCCGCAAAGGCACTATGCTAAACTAGGGGAATAGGCATGGTGAATTGTTGCATATACCAAAGAAATTCTTACATGAGAAGAAACATTGGACCTAATGAAAAAGCATAAACATATATAGCATGCGGGGTTTTCATGGTGCCATATGGTTGGACATCCTGTATATCTTGGATTCAATTAACATTGTAGTTTACTCTCTCAGTTCATAATTCTTCATGGTGCCCACCTATGTTATGTAAATGTGATGGTTCCACTGTTCCCTTCTGTTTCTGTTTTGTGTGCAGCGCCTTCAGCGTCTGTTTCTTCTGTGAGGATGGATGTCTGAGACCTTCTTTTCTGAGCACATGTTTAGTTTACTATTTGTGATTTGTCTCTTCTTTTAACGTGGATACGACAGAGGGGGTACCAAGATTAGTTGGGTACGGCGACCTGTTTACTTGTTTTCTAATCATGATTTGTTTAGTTTAGTAGTGATGAAAAGGTAGGGCCGTTGATGATGAACTAGCTAGTCTCCCTCTCTCAACTCTACTACTCACTGCACTGCTGAAACAAATGTCGCTATACACATTATTATAGCCTGCTCAAATGAACAAATGATCGCGTTATGATGCCTAGATTTGCATGATTAATTATGCAATTGAGATTCGCTCAAAAAAAATTATGCAATTGAGATTACTTTCTTAAGTAAACCCTAAACCAGCATAGCATGCCTAGCCTAAGGGCAGCAACACTGTAGAATACAATGTGTAGTATACTAGCTTGTGGTAAAGAGGTGCGACTTTTGGTTGTTTATCTGCTGTTTATCTGGTTGTAAAAGATATAAATAAACATGTTTCTGCTATTTATCTGGTTGTAAAAGATATAAATAAACATGTTTATCTGGTTGTAAATGATGGGGCTGCTGTTATGATCATTTGAATCTGTTACGATCATTTGAATCTGTTATGGTCATTTGAATCTATTATGATCATTTGAATCTGCTGTTTATCTGGTTGTGAAAGATATAAATAAACATGTTTATCTGGTTGTAAATGATGGGGCTGCTGTTATGATCATTTGAATCTGTTATGCTCATTTGAATCTGTTATGATCATTTGAATCTGTTATGGTTCAGTTGTGTCGTTCAGTAATGCTCATTTGAATCTGTGATGGATGATGATGGATGAGGTCAATGGGGCTGGGGTGTTTTTTCTTGCCGGGATTTCAATTGAGTTGCCCGTTTCTCCCGAAGTGTCGATTCACTTCCGTTTCGGTTGAGAAATGGGCACTCGTAGATCCAAAAATTAGCAAAGGTCATGCCTAATTTTTCGGTCGATATTTGTGCTAACCTTTTGTATCTTTTTTAGTAATAAAGCACAAACATGTCGACTAACGACGAGGCCGGTCCTTCTAAACAAATGAGCGTCGAGGATCTAGCCCGAGAGGCCAGCAAGTCGTTCTGGGGGCCGTCCCAAGAGCATGAGGAGGAAGAGGAGATGAGAATGACACCACCACCAACGACCGTCGTCGGAGGTGCTGGGGGCGAGGAAGATCCAGATTACGAGGGGGACGACGACGACGACTATGGCGGAACTAGTGAAGGTGGGGAGGAGGGTAACACCATCACGGATGGTGGCGAGCGCACATATGGTGGTAGCGGCAACCCGGCCGCTATACAGAAGAAGAAGAAGAAGGATATTAAGGATCGGAAGCCGCAAGTGCTCGCCAACGTCTGTGATGAGTTCATCGAGGTCACAGAAGGTGGCCAACCGATTGCGCCTTCATCGATTGCCTGCGGGTATGGCATGCAACTCGGGTGCATCGTCCAGGAAGCATGTCGATCAACACGAAGTACATCCGACGTAATCATGCTTTGGTCGAGAACCTCCTTAAGAAGATTCACAAGCGATACACATTCCTAGAGAAGTTTAGAAACCTGGAGAGTAATAAGAACCCGGTGAACAAACTAGCACTGACAAAGATGAGCAATGCCTTGAGCAGCTGGAAAACCCGGGTAAAGAACATTATTGACAAAGGTGAAAGCTGGGAGATTATAAGTAGGAAAAATCCGATGCTCGACGAAGAAGAGTTCAAGATATTCAAGGCAGACTTAGATACCGATGTCTCTAAAGCATGGACTAAGTGGGGAAAGACTATGCGAGAGAAGAACATAGGTAACCACAGGCTTGGAAGCGGCGGATACAGAGGGAAACAGCCCATTTGGGACAAGGAGGACACCGAGCTTGAACGCCTGGGTAAAGAGAACCCATGGCATAAAATCACAGACCTGCAGATCCGACAATTTTTCCGGGCCCTCTACTACCTGGACCCTGTTACAGGGGAGTTTGTCACCGACGACCCGGATGTGAAGGCCTTTGAGGATGAGCTGGTAAGGAATTTACCGTGGATCTCTCATTAAAAGAATTAAGCCAAGAATCTAAATGCATGCATGGGTTCACCTCTCCTTGTATCTCTGTAGGATAAGGAATTGAATGCTAGCGAGGACTTGTCGTCCCAAGATTCGGCGGCGGATCCATGGGACACAGTTTTTAACAGGGCGACGAACACTTACAAGAAGAGGGAGAATAATTTGCCGCCAAAATCAGCTGGCCGTGTGTCCGGCTTCGGTACAAGAATGAAGTTTACCGAGTACTACAAAGAGGACGCAAAGAAGAGGAGGGAGAGGAAGAACCAATCGGCGGCTAAAGATAAAGCCGAGGTTGAAGAGCTGAAGTTGAAGGTGAAGACATTAGAGGAAAATGTGGACGAGAAGCAGTGGACAAGTTATTGGAGGAGAAGCTTCACGCGATCATCCCCCCTGGGTTGATGCAGGGGCTAGCTGTTTGGAATGCGGGAGGTCGACAGGGGCCGATAAGCGTGCCCAGCTTTAGCGGCAGCAACTTGAGCATCAACGTTAACGCGTCGCCGGACTTGGTGACCCCGCCGGCCACCATCGCCGCGGTGCAACCGCAAGAGCTGGTTGTCGCACAGCTGCCCCCTGCTGCTCCCGCCAAAAATACCAGTATCGCACAGCCGGCAGTGGCACCAGTACCGCGGGAGAATGCTGATGATAGGCCTGCCGCCGGGATTGGCCGTGTGTCGACATTAGCCGAGCTCAACGCCCTCACCAAGGTAACTAATTAGTTACTCCGCTTCATCTTCTTTATGCGCCTTTGGTGACTACCACCTCGATCATGATGCCCAACACATATGTGTCAATATTTAGGACGCTGCTTGCGTACTACTCCACAAAGTTGCCGGCAGCGAGTTGAGGGATGTTGCCAAGGGCAATATCATACAACCGGCGAACCGCACGATGCACAACAATGCAATGGACGATGCCGTGATGAGGGTCCGGATTGCTCGGGTGTTGCCAGGGTGCGACGACATGGACCCCCCTTTCAACCTTAGGGAGCCGACGAACACAAGACCCTTGAAGAATGCCACGGCTGGCCCTTGACATGGCCGACGACTCAGATTCGTCTTACGGGGCACCTAAGCGCCACCTCGATCGTGCGGCCACCACCTCGGATGCCACCTGTCACCGGCGCCACCTCGATCGTTCGGCCACCACCTTGGAAGCCACCTGTCGTCGTCGCCACCACCAGTCGCCACCAACAACTGTTGGGAGTGTGTGGGCCGCCCCAAGGCGATGCCGTCGCCCCCCACCACCACCATCACCACATGGCGGCAACAACGATGATGATGAAGAATTTGTCAACGTCGACGACTACATCAACACCGGTGCCGGCAAAGGATTGTACATGCCTGCTGTGGATGAAGAACCCTTCGTCGCTCGCGAGGGTCAAGGTGGGCGTCCCACTACATGCACGAAACGCCTGGTCTTCCATGGTTTCTCTCAAGAGACACCTCCGGCCGCTGATCAACAGGAGAAACCTGTTGGATTCGCTTTTAGCCCTGGCACACTCCAGAAGGCGGCCGTTGAGCACTTAGCATCCCTAGTGGAGGAGCCTGCTCAGAAGACGAAGAAGCACATGAAGAGAGGTAAGAAAGCCGAGAGCCAACCTCCTTCGAAGAGGATCCGGGCTAAGGATGACGTCGTACCAGCCCGCGAGGATGGCTTGCCCAGGATACATATAGCCGGTGAAGAGATACTGACTCCGGAGCTGCTTCGCCTTGCTGGTGTACATATGCTCGCTTTGAGTGATAGTATCAAGACACTAGAGGGCATTCTTCTTAAATACAAAGATCCAAATTACCCGGTTTTCACTATCAAGGTGCCATCGGACGTGGACTTCGTCCATGAAGCCCCCGCGGACGTGTTCTTCATAGCGTACGAGGACGTCTTCAAGCTGTTTCTCGCGAAACGGCTGGACTATAACATGGTTCGCCTATTCACACTCAAACTGGCAATGAATACCAAGAGAGAGCAAACCCCCTACATCGCGATAGTGGATCCCTACTACATGTGTGATAGCCAGTTGAGGGAAGGATCAGAGACGCGTGCCAAGGCAACGGCGTATCTTGAGAAGTTCATGGTGGACCACAAGAGGACGAACACGCTTCTTTTTCCTTTCTTTCCCGAGTAAGTACACACACACCCTAGCATTGGTAACTTAGGCTTTATTATAGCTTTCTTCCTTTGCCCTTTTCCAACATCCCGTTTCAATCGTGTTGTGCAGAGACAAATACTGCACACTCATCATCATTTGCACAAAGTACTCGATAGCATCGTATTTCGACTCGGCGATTTAGAAGAAGAAGAAGTACTACACCAGAATAAGGGGTGTTTTGAATGAGGCTCTCGAGGGCTACGCTAAAAAGGCATGCCCCTTCGTCAACAAGGGGGAATGTATCAAGGATGACAAGCACGTGTTCAAGCACGTGCTCGAGTTCCCCTGCGTCAAGGAGCCGGCTACTGGCGGCGCCAAGGAGGCATTCTACGCCATGCATCACCTTAAAGGGTTTGTCCGGGATTGCCAGAACCTAACTCTGCCATCTAGTTTCGGATCATGGGCCGAAAATTTGGCGCGAAGGGACGATGATGATCTTAGAGAATACTTCCATCGCATCCAGGTTAAGTTGTCAGAAATCATCGTGGAAGATGTCAACACAAGGGGAGGGGTCCTAAAACACAACAGAGGGTTGACTAAGAGGGAGATTGAAAATATTCTTCATCAACAGGGTGACAACAGGACATGGATGACGAAGGATGGCTATCTACCATTCCCGAAGCCGAGCGTTAGAAGTTCTCAACATTGATCGATGTGTGCGCCTAGAATTATCATAGATGTCTGTGTGTAGTGTTGTGTCACAAACTATATACTACCGTGGTCGTATGTTGTAAACTTCACTATTGTGGTCGTTGTCGTCGAAGTTCTATGATTATGATCGATGTGCTATCTTCTATGTTTACTGATCTTTTGCTTTAGTTTATGTGAATATATATGCATGTGAACCAATTTAGTCCTTTCTGTTGCATGATTTACTAATGCCTTATCTATAGAGATGACGAAGTGGTACGTGGTGTACAAGGCTTGGGTTCCAGGAGTCTACGATGAGTGGGAGGACTGTCAGAAACAGGTGAACAAGTTTAGTGGCAACATCTACAAAGGATACGCGACTCGAGAGGAGGCAGTAGCCAAGTGGAGGAACCACCTGTGGAAGGAGAACCGGATGAAGATATTGCTAGTGCTCTTGCTCTTGCTCACCGTCATCACATCTGTATTCTGTTTGATTCTAGTGTAGGTGATGAACACTTCATTTGTAATGTGATGAGATGGTGAACTTTGTAACAAACACTTGTATAAATATTCACCACCTATGACTTGTATTGTAATATGATGACCACTTATATATCTCGTTCGGGCTCTAAGTAGTGTGATGGCACTATATTCGTGTTTGTATTATATTTGTTTTCATATACAAAGTCAAATATACTGTTTCTGTATAATATTATATAATACATGTATAATACTTGTATAATACTGTATATTTGGACAAGTTTCGATTTTTTTAATACCTAATATTCAAACCAGTGGCACATCGTTTTTACCTTCTGTGGCGCATAGCACTTCATTGGCGCATTTTCCAGAATGCGCCACTGAACAGAGTCATGTGGCGCATTATCCAAAATGATCCATAGAAGTATCATGACTTCTATGGCGCATTTCGGAATGTGCCACAGAAGTTTTCATTAGTGGCGACGTAATAGTGGCGTCCCTGCCATGCTGTAGAGGGAGTGTCCCAACCTTTAAACAACATAAGGTGGAGTCCCCTGTGTTTACAATGCTAGTCCCTGGATCAATAGCTAGCATCCACAGTTAAGATATAATATCAAGAAACAAAGGTCATAATATAACTTTATAACCAGGAATAACATAATTTTATTACATCATACATAGCTCATTTGGCTATTACATTACATTGCAGCGGAATATCTATAGTCATGGGGTCCTTCATCTTCAAAGTGCCACAGGCAGATGTTGGTTGTAGACTTTGTAATCCTAATCAATCAATCTTCACTAAAACAATCAAACCTGCAACATACAAGTTACAACCACAAGGGTCAATACATTTGAATTGTATTGGCAAGTGATACTATGGTGGTATAGTGGAGTCTAACATCTATATGCATTTGGCTAAGTGGAGTTGAGGCTTGCATTGCTCAAAATATATTTTTCCTTATCATTTGAAAATACTAAGTTTTTGTTTTGACAAAATCTTTTCCAAAGCTTCTCTCGATCAAAGATTGAAGATTTCAATAACCCTTGTTCAAACCACAAGTTTTTAACTTAGAAATTTGAATGATGAGATTCTTGATTGCTTCCATGTATTGATGCTCAAATTGTCCTTTACCAGGGACATGGCTAAGTACTTAGATTTTACACTCTGCAGAGGTGGTGCACTTTCCCCACAAGACTTGGTTTCCCAAGACAAGATCTTTCAGAAGCCTTCCCTTAGACAAAAATGGACGCGCTCCAACCTATCAAACACTACCACCCACTGTCCATATGGCTAAGTTCTTGCAACCTATATGATCATGGCAGAGCCCATATTGCCAAGTGGTTGCACTTGAAGCTTCTCAACATTTGACATCTCAAATCTCTTTGTTCCTGGGTGGCCATCCACAAGTGAGATACACAAGGTTCACCAGTCCCCTGGCCTTGTGTAACCACTCAACCAAAAACCACTAAGCAATTACCATTCCACCCAGGTGATTCATTAACTTAGTTGTTTTATTAAACAAAACACAAGTCCTCAGACTTAGAATATTTTTCCATAGTGTGAATATATATATTCCACCCATGTTTTCTATTAGCTAGGCTAAGCTTGATAGTAGTAGGTATCTTGACTTAGAAATTTCTACTAAGGTTTCATCTACTAGGTTTTTCTATAGCAAGGTTTGTACTTAGCAAAAATTCCATGCAAGTTTTACTTAGAAAAAAAATCACTAATGCATAGTGAAAGTAATGGGACAAAAAGTATGAAGCATCACTTGCCTTTTTGGTAGAGTATGGGTTCACTCCTTGTCCTTGTAACAATCACACTCTTCAAGTCACTACAAATCAATCAAGCAAAGTACAAACTCAAACTACCAATCAAGCAAAACAACACATAAAATGACAAAGTCAAAGTAATGCATGCAAGCATGCCAAGCTTTGTTTTGTTTTGAAAAGTAGTTTCTAATGGGTCATAAACATTTTGAAAACACCTAATAGTCATTTTGTAAAGTGGCAAAGTCATTTGCAAAAGGTTTCACTTTATAAACCATTTTCAAAGCAAAGTAACATTTTATGTGGTGTAGAAATATTTTTACTAAGGCTTTATTCTATAGGGTTCACCAAATGTGTTTTCAAACCATAAAACTTGGTGTTTGGGGTCAGAGAGTTAAAAAAAAACATTTCCCAAAAGTTTTCTTCCAAAACCACTTTTAATAAATAAACCACATTTCTATTTGACTAGAAATGGTTTTAAATCAAAGAATCATTCTTTTGTTTCACCAAATATATTTTTGGATTCACAAAGTGATTCTTATGGTCAGTAGGTTCAAATCACACCATTTTCCAAAGATTTTATCCCCAAATTCACTTTTAAACAATTTTTACATCCTTAACAAGCATACAAATGTTTCTGTAAAAACAACCAAGCTAACAGATACTATTTACTAAACCAATGGCATGGTTGGCTAGGGCTTGTTCCACTGATTCCAATGATACCAAATTTGAAATTTTTGGACATGTGGATCAAAAGTTACAGGGTTTTCAAATTGCAACTTAAATCTGTTTTTCAAATTCTGTTTTAAACAGAACTGGCCACACGTCGCTATTTAACTAGTCGATACCGGTTCGGCCGGATCGGCTCTGCGGTGCGTTGGATCTAACAGATCGCACGGTTCAGAAAGCGTACCCCTTCGCGGCTTAAGTGATCTATCGCAAGCGTCGGATCAAGATCCTACGGTGCTAGCGTGCTTGACCATTTGCGAGCGGCGCCGACGGTGGCTAGCGGCGGCGACGGTCAGACAGTGGCGGCGCTGGCGAAACAGGAAGCGAGGGAAGAGGGGAAGGTGCTCACCACGTTCGCAAAGGCCTGAGGAAGATCGACGTGGTCTCCTTGGGTCAAGGGGCGCTCTGTCGTGGTGGTAATCGCTCGCCAGAGTTGCTCATGGCGTCAGATGTTCCTGCTCGTGGTCGGGGTGGGTGCTACAAATCGCAAGGAAGCAAACCGAGGGTACGGTTAGACGCGCTAGGACATGGTGTAGGTGTGTGCGTGAACGAGAGGAAGAGGGGCGGCGGGAATCTACCTGTGGGGCTCGTCGGAGTTGGAGCGGACGACGGCGTCGTTCAGAGCTTGTTGCAAACGTTGCTCTGGGGCGTCCGCGGTCGTATGGGTGGTACAGGAAGAAGTGTCTGGGAGTGGGGAGTCTCCTAGTGTGCTCAGGGAGGCACGGGGCGGTGTTGAGTCGCCGGAATCGGCACCGGACCTCGTCGGAGCAGAGGGTGGTGTTGAGTGAAATTTGGCAGCCTGGGGCGTGCAAATGCGGGGTGACAGAGGGGAAATGTAGAGGAGGCATGAGCGTTTAAGTCTGCATGATCACAACGAGTAACGGTGGCCGCGTTAAGTCGAATTAAGGCTGCGGAATCACTGTAGGAAACGGCGTCGAGGTGAGGAAGAACAGGTCGCTGCGGTGAGGACGATGAATAGGAGGAGTGGGGTCGGCTGGTCAGCGAGAAAAGAAGTGAGGGGAAGGGTCCACCAGTCAGTCTCTTTGCGGGTCTGGAAGTGAGTGGAAAACGTTTCGTCGTGGGCGAGGGGAGCTGGGCTGTTTGATGGGCTTGTGGGCTTGGCCGGCTGGGCTAGGTCCAAATCCCATTTTTTTCTGTCTGCTGGCTTTTTCTTTTTCTATAACTATTTCCTGTTTTGAAATTCAAACAACCAAACAATACTCAAATCAATTCAAACTAACACCACACTTTGAAACTTTGAAATTGGTTCTGTTCAGTAACATAAACCAAAATTCCAAAATAAAATAATATTTAAATCTTTTTAGGTTCCACTCATTAATTAAATAAAATGGACCATGGTTATTTAATCAAATAGGGTTTGATTTATTTAATGAAATATCCATTTGAAATCCAAATATTTTCAAAACCAAATCAGTAGGTTTTATTTGGAAATATAAGATATTTGAAAATCTTGTTTAAAACAAAATAACATTTTTATTTTATGGTCCATTAACAATTAAATAAAATGGGCCTTAGTTATTAAATCAAATAGGATTTGTTTTATTAAAATCTTTATTTTGAAATCTAAAATAAAACCAAAACACTTGAGTAGGTTTTATTTGAGAATATAAAATATTTGGAAAACTTATTTTTTTTAAATAAATAAATAAGTTTTTGTGTTTATTTAAAATGGGAAAAGCCTTTACTTAGATAAAAATTGGATATTAAATCCTTATTATTTTATTTAAACAAACCTTTATTAATTTTAACAAAACAAAACATTTTATTTCAAAAACTTGGCCAAGTTTTAATTTGGCTTTATAAAATAATCTTTATTTGTAAGACTTCTATTTCATTTGAAAACCAAATCTTTTATTTAAAAGATCCAAAATAGTAAATCCAAAATATTTATTTTCCTTTATTAAATGTTTATCTTTTTAAATCCCTTTAGGATTTATTTGATCCAAATTGGTTTGAAGATTTCCAATTGGATTCAAAAAGTTTCTTCTCACTCTGAAAATCAAGCAAAGTTTTATTTTATTCATTTATTTTTCACATTACAAGATTTGGAAAATCTTGGGATGTGACAGGCTACCACCCTTAAAATAAATCTCGTCCCAATATTTGGGAGGCTAGGGGTTACAAGTAGGCTCAAAACAACTAGGGTACTACCACCCTTAAAAATTTTCAAACTAAATTACATATTGGCTTGCTTGGGATCTTGGTGTAACTTTCCTGGACAGAGGTTTGCATAGTGGCCTAGCTCCTTGCATTTGAAACATGTGATAATTTTGAGGTCTTGAGGTGGCTTCTCTGGACAATATGATGCATAATGTCCTAACTCTTTGCAGTGTTTGCACATCACTTGGCTAATATCCTTCCTCATCTTGGGTTTCACTAGCTTTTGTTTGTCTTCTTGGCTCTTCTCCTTTCCTGGGCATTCACTGGCATAGTGTCCCATCTCTTTGCAATTGTAACATTGCAACTGGCTTTTGTCTTTCTTCTTCTTTTTGGGTCTCTCCAAAGCTAAGAGTTCTTCTAGTTCATGCTCTTCATACCTCACCTCAAAGGTGGGAAATCTTTCTCTCTTCTTGGGGCAGTTACTAGAGATATGACCTTCTTCTTCACAAGAGTAGCAACACTTTATGGTCACTTTGGATTTGGCTTTATTTGGCATGGTTCTGACTTTGCCTTCATCCATCTTGGTAGAAGTTGTTCCCTTATGGAGGTTTCCAAACATTTGATGCATTCCATCTTGCTTCATTTGTTGAACTATAGGATAGATGGGGCATTGAATAGGGGCATGATCATTTCCTTCACATAGGAAACAAGTCACCTAAGATGTAGGGCATTGATTAGTTGGATGTTTCTTTTCACAATTGGGGCATTGATCTCCATGCTCCTTGGAAGTGTGATCCTTGTCCCCACAAATATTGCAAGCCTTGGTTCCTTCTAAAATAACATCCTTGTCATCCTTTTTGTCATTAGCTCTTTGGGAAAAGTTTTCTCCCATGTTGATCACTTGAGTATCCAATCCTTGCAACAATTGGGATTGAAGTTTCAAAATCCTTTGTATGGCTGGGTCTAGTCCATTGTTGTTGGCTAAAAGTTGAGTTGTCTCTTGGCTCAACTGGTTTTGGGTTGCTATAAGTTCTCTCATGTTGTCCTCTTGGTTGTTGTTGTTGTCATCAACCTTGATGTTGGAGTCTCTTGGAGTAGTCATCTGTTTGGGTTGAATTGGGATTAGAATAGGCAAGATATTTCTAAGGGAATATTTCTAATCACACACATCACAATTCACACAAGCAATGTCCAAGCAATCACAAACAAACACTCCACTCAAACAACAAGTTTCAAGCACATACTTAGGCAACAAAATATTTTTGTTACACCACATAAGTTGGTGTGTTTGACTTTAACTATAAATGGTGGTCCATCTACATGGTTCACTTGTGATCCTTCCATCCTTCTTGGTTGATCCTTCTTGCATGAGATCATGGTTTCCTTGGGAAAAACTCTTGGTTACAATACTTCAAATGATGTAGATTCCTTCTAGCTTTTTCATTCCCTCAGCCTCTAAATCTTGAGTAAGAGTTCCTTGTCTCACTTGTAGTCCTTAGTGTCATCCAAGTTGGAAGTCCTTGGTGAATATGCTGAAGATGTTGAAGTCATTAGAGTTGAAGAAGTTGAAGTAGTCCTTTGCACATGGTGTAGTCTTTGGCCATGGGTAGGTTTTTCCATCAAGTTGAAAATGGAAGAGATGTAGAGTTCAAAACCAAAATGGTTGAGGAAAGAGTTTACAAGATTGTTTGTAAATAAGTTTTGGAACAAATACAACTCCTATTTTTCTAAGGGTTTTTGTCCAATCCTAGGGTTACAAATCCTACAGGCAACACAATGCTCTGATACCATCTGTAGAGGGAGTGTCCCAACCTTTAAACAACATAAGGTGGAGTCCCCTGTGTTTACAATGCTAGTCCCTGGATCAATAGCTAGCATCCACAGTTAAGATGTAATATCAAGAAACAAAGGTCATAATATAACTTTATAACCAGGAATAACATAATTTTATTACATCATACATAGCTCATTTGGCTATTACATTACATTGCAGCGGAATATCTATAGTCATGGGGTCCTTCATCTTCAAAGTGCCACAGGCAGATGTTGGTTGTAGACTTTGTAATCCTAATCAATCAATCTTCACTAAAACAATCAAACCTGCAACATACAAGTTACAGCCACAAGGGTCAATACATTTGAATTGTATTGGCAAGTGATACTATGGTGGTATAGTGGAGTCTAACATCTATATGCATTTGGCTAAGTGGAGTTGAGGCTTGCATTGCTCAAAATATATTTTTCCTTATCATTTGAAAATACTAAGTTTTTGTTTTGACAAAATCTTTTCCAAAGCTTCTCTCAATCAAAGATTGAAGATTTCAATAACCCTCTTTCAAACCACAAGTTTTTAACTTAGAAATTTGAATGATGAGATTCTTGATTGCTTCCATGTATTGATGCTCAAATTGTCCTTTACCAGGGACATGGCTAAGTACTTAGATTTTACACTCTGCAGAGGTGGTGCACTTTCCCCACAAGACTTGGTTTCCCAAGACAAGATCTTTCAGAAGCCTTCCCTTAGACAAAAATGGACGCGCTCCAACCTATCAAACACTACCACCCACTGTCCATATGGCTAAGTTCTTGCAACCTATATGATCATGGCAGAGCCCATATTGCCAAGTGGTTGCACTTGAAGCTTCTCAACATTTGACATCTCAAATCTCTTTGTTCCTGGGTGGCCATCCACAAGTGAGATACACAAGGTTCACCAGTCCCCTGGCCTTGTGTAACCACTCAACCAAAAACCACTAAGCAATTACCATTCCACCCAGGTGATTCATTAACTTAGTTGTTTTATTAAACAAAACACAAGTCCTCAGACTTAGAATATTTTTCCATAGTGTGAATATATATATTCCACCCATGTTTTCTATTAGCTAGGCTAAGCTTGATAGTAGTAGGTATCTTGACTTAGAAATTTCTACTAAGGTTTCATCTACTAGGTTTTTCTATAGCAAGGTTTGTACTTAGCAAAAATTCCATGCAAGTTTTACTTAGAAAAAAAATCACTAATGCATAGTGAAAGTAATGGGACAAAAAGTATGAAGCATCACTTGCCTTTTTGGTAGAGTATGGGTTCACTCCTTGTCCTTGTAACAATCACACTCTTCAAGTCACTACAAATCAATCAAGCAAAGTACAAACTCAAACTACCAATCAAGCAAAACAACACATAAAATGACAAAGTCAAAGTAATGCATGCAAGCATGCCAAGCTTTGTTTTGTTTTGAAAAGTGGTTTCTAATGGGTCATAAACATTTTGAAAACACCTAATGGTCATTTTGTAAAGTCGCAAAGTCATTTGCAAAAGGTTTCACTTTATAAACCATTTTCAAAGCAAAGTAACATTTTATGTGGTGTAGAAATATTTTTACTAAGGCTTTAATCTATAGGGTTCACCAAATGTGTTTTCAAACCATAAAACTTGGTGTTTGGGGTCAGAGAGTTTAAAAAAAACATTTCCCAAAAGTTTTCTTCCAAAACCACTTTTAATAAATAAACCACATTTCTATTTGACTAGAAATGGTTTTAAATCAAAGAATCATTCTTTTGTTTCACCAAATACATTTTTGGATTCACAAAGTGATTCTTATGGTCAGTAGGTTCAAATCACACCATTTGCCAAAGATTTTATCCCCAAATTCATTTTTAAACAATTTTTACATCCTTAACAAGCATACAAATGTTTCTGTAAAAACAACCAAGCTAACAGATACTATTTACTAAACCAATGGCATGGTTGGCTAGGGCTTGTTCCACTGATTCCAATGATACCAAATTTGCAATTTTTGGACGTGTGGATCAAAAGTTACAGGGTTTTCAAATTGCAGCTTAAATCTGTTTTTCAAATTCTGTTTTAAACAGAACTGGCCACGCGTCGCTATTTAACTGGTCGATACCGGTTCGGCCGGATCGGCTCTGCGGTGCGTTGGATCTAACAGATCGCACGGTTCAGAAAGCGTACCCCTTCGCGGCTTAAGTGATCTATCGCAAGCGTCGGATCAAGATCCTACGGTGCTAGCGTGCTTGACCATTTGCGAGCGGCGCCGACGGTAGCTAGCGGCGGCGACGGTCAGACAGTGGTGGCGCTGGCGAAACAGGAAGCGAGGGAAGAGGGGAAGGTGCTCACCATGTTCGCAAAGGCCTGAGGAAGCTCGACGTGGTCTCCTTGGGTCAAGGGGCGCTCTGTCATGGCGGTAATCGCTCGCCGGAGTTGCTCCTGGCGTCAGATGTTATTGCTCGTGGTCGGGGTGGGTGCTATAGATCGCAAGGAAGCAAACCGAGGGTACGGTTAGACGCGCTAGGACATGGTGTAGGTGTGTGCGTGAACGAGAGGAAGAGGGGCGGCGGGAATCTACCTGTGGGGCTCGTCGGAGTTGGAGCGAACGGCGGCGTCGTTCAGAGCTTGTTGCAGACGTTGCTCTGGGGCGTCCGCGGTCGTATGGGTGGTACGGGAAGAAGTGTCTGGGAGTGGGGAGTCTCCTAGTGTGCTCAGGGAGGCACGGGGCGGTGTTGAGTCGCCGGAATCGGCACCGGACCTCGTCGGAGCAGAGGGTGGTGTTGAGTGAAATTTGGCAGCCTGGGGGCGTGCAAATGCGGGGTGACATAGGGGAAATATAGAGGAGGCATGAGCGTTTAAGTCTGCGTGATCACAGCGAGTAACGGTGGCCGCGTTAAGTCGAATTAAGGCCGCGGAATCACTGCAGGAAACGGCGTCGAGGTGAGAAAGAACAGGTCGCTAGGGTGAGGACGATGAATAGGAGGAGTGGGTCGGCTGGTCAACGAGAAAAGAAGTGAGGGGAAGGGTCCACCAGTCAGTCTCTTTGCGGGTCTGGAAGTGAGTGGAAAACGTTTCGTCGTGGGCGAGGGGAGCTGGGCTATTTGATGGGCTTGTGGGCTTGGCCGGCTGGGCTAGGTCCAAATCCCATTTTTTTCTGTCTGCTGGCTTTTTCTTTTTCTATAACTATTTCCTGTTTTGAAATTCAAACAACCAAACAATACTCAAATCAATTCAAACTAACACCACACTTTGAAACTTTGAAATTGGTTCTGTTCAGTAACATAAACCAAAATTCCAAAATAAAATAATATTTAAATCTTTTTAGGTTCCACTCATTAATTAAATAAAATGGACCATGGTTATTTAATCAAATAGGGTTTGATTTATTTAATGAAATCTCCATTTGAAATCCAAATATTTTCAAAACCAAATCAGTAGGTTTTATTTTGAAATATAAGATATTTGAAAATCTTGTTTAAAACAAAATAACATTTTTATTTTATGGTCCATTAACAATTAAATAAAATAGGCCTTAGTTATTAAATCAAATAGGATTTGTTTTATTAAAATCTTTATTTTGAAATCTAAAATAAAACCAAAACACTTCAGTAGGTTTTATTTGAGAATATAAAATATTTGGAAAACTTATTTTTTTAAAAATAAATAAATAAGTTTTTGTGTTTATTTAAAATGGGAAAAGCCTTTACTTAGATAAAAATTGGATATTAAATCCTTATTATTTTATTTAAACAAACCTTTATTAATTTTAACAAAACAAAAAATTTTATTTCAAAAACTTGGCCAAGTTTTAATTTGGCTTTATAAAATAATATTTATTTGTAAGAATTCTATTTCATTTGAAAACCAAATCTTTTATTTAAAAGATCCAAAATAGTAAATCCAAAATATTTATTTTCCTTTATTAAATGTTTATCTTTTTAAATCCCTTTAGGATTTATTTGATCCAAATTGGTTTGAAGATTTCCAATTGGATTCAAAAAGTTTCTTCTCACTCTGAAAATCAAGCAAATTGGTTTGGAAAATCTTGGGATGTGACACATGCGCCACAGAAGCCCAATATAGATGCGCCACTGATGAAGGATTTCCTAGTAGTGTAAGTACCGGCTTCGGGATTTGACCTGTTACGGCAGAACCATACTTATTGCGTGACTCATGGTCTCAGCGAAAGCAAGGTAAAGGTCGTGTCTAACCACCCTCTGCCGGCCTTCCAAGGAAGAGGGATTATCTAGTGGCATTAAGAGAAGGTTAGTACGTGTGGGTAAAGTTGTAGACCCCTGTAGGGTTAAATCTTTTCGAAAAGTCGTGTTCACGGTTACGAACGACTTGGCGACTGGACTCAAGATCATAGATACCTTTAAACACTATAAAACTTATTGAACAATTTGTGCTTAAGGATGCTTCCTCATGGGTACGAGGGGGTGATCCTAGTTAGGGTTCAGATGATGATGACTTGGTGGATATCCAAAGATGATGATCAATATTTTGGAGATGTCACTCTCTTATTCCCTTTTAAAATACTCTGAATAGACGAGCTTCTTCTCCCTCTTGTTTTATAAACAAAAGATGGCTTTATGCAAAACAACTCCACCAGCCATAAGTCTTGCGGAGTACACCATGTACTCACCCTTGCTTTGTTGATACTTTTGGCAGAGTAAGTGTTCCTGAAGATTAGTTTGGTACTACATCGACACCGACAAGTAGCTTGGGGTTCCCGGCCGGCAGCCTAGAATCTATGGGCTGGGACGTCATCGTTATGCTTCCGGCCTCTTAGGCCATTTGTTCAGTTTGCTATACTTAATAGCATAATTTGCCTTCTGTTGTTTGATGTTTGTGTCCAGTGACCTCTTCTTGTAATAATTTGGTTCTCTGCTCAGTTATGAGCTTGCTGTAATCAATTTTGTGTCGTAGGGTCACTGCGGTGTTACCAATTCTTCACTGGATATTCTTGAGCTCAAGGTTTAGATTATGTCAGACGGAGGTCTGGGATTTGTTTAGCCCTGATCTTGGGGGTGTCATAGGTCTTGGTATCAGAGCAGTACCGACCGTAGGAAAACCTTGCTATTGGTCGATGTTGAGTCTAGTGTTTGTGAAAACTATTTTAAAGCTGAAAAGTATTTGCGAAAATTCTAGTATGCTTCCTTAACTCCTTATCTAGTTTCACTCTAACTCTGGGTCATCTTATCTTGTATTGACTTTGGAAAAGTTTTGATGTCTCATCTAATCCTTCAAAACGTAGGTGCCTTCTTGGCATGTCGTTTCTCAGCCAGTTGACCTAGTGTTGAGTTCTCTAGAGTTGTGTGTGTTCTGAATTCCTTGTTCCCCTTGTTCTTGTTCTTCTGAGAGATTCCTTTCTATCATGATCTCTCTATCTTTTGTACCCACAACATTATATTGTTGGTTCCACGGTCTTCTGTTCTAGGTTTCGAGGTTTCCTTTCGCCTCGTGTGCTTCCTTTTTATTTGCTTGGGTACTTCAGAATTTGTTTCTTCTCTTGGAAGCTACCTTGTGATTACTACCCTGAAGTGGGCGCCATGTCACTCAAGTAGTAGTTACTTCTTTCTTTGGGTTTTAACCCTTGGACTTGAACCGAAGATCCCGGATTTTTCTGGATTCTATTGTTATGAATCTTGTACATGAAGCTAACCTTTAACCCAAGATCCGTCCTTTGACCCCTGTTGTTAACGTTCACATGTTACCTCGGGATGGCTAGTACTACAATTCTAGCCTTCAAGCTTGTGGTCTTTATCGCGATTGAGTGGTGACAATCAAGGACTTCCCCTATCACTAGCTATGGCAGATGTTCTTTAATGGAACCAAATAGATCACGACAAGAGTACTCCTCGAGAGTCTCGCATCCATACTCGTGACTCTGCCACACCTCACCTGTCTATGCATTGGTTTTCGGAAGATTGTTGACTTATGAATCCACATCTCGGGATTCCATCCTAAGTATGTTCCTTCTTTTCCTTGTTGTTTTCTGACCTTTGTCTACCAATTGGTAGCCAAGTAGTGAACATGCATCAATGTCTTCCGTGCAAGATACTCTTGTGGTCCGTCAAGACAAACCATTTCGGGATGTTAGGAGAAACAAACTCCAGTACCTCATCATATCTAGGACCAGGTCAAAGTGTTGTAACCCGCAGATCAAGAGGCATTGAGTGTCTTTCATCTATTCTATCTTAACGTATCACACTCTTTCATACTAAGAGGTCGTGCTGAATTTCATGACCCCTTAATGAAGTGATGCTCTTACACATATTTAACCACCCTCCCTCAATCTTTCGCGCTCGTGAGTGATGCATGTGCGTAATAATGTGGCCATCTGAGATTCTTAGCAAATTTTTTTGAACTCTAAGGACATTTTTGTCATTCTTAGCGTGATTGGTTAACCCTTTCACTAAGCAAAGGATGATTATGTTACCAAGTCCGCTATTTTGGTGCACTCTCTTCGGTAAAAGAGTTAGGCTTGCGCCAAAGATCTGAGACTATGTCTTCTTGCCTTACCAAGCAAGTTTCCTCTCGAACTAAGTGACATATCAGTGGTTCGTAATATTCTAGTTGTCTCCTAGAAGTATCGCCATATTTCCAAATAACCGTGTTGTCAAGTTCTTGAGCAAGCAAGTTCTCAGAATTATTCTTTTCTCCAAGGATCTGTACTGGATACCCCTGAACTAGTTGGTTGAGCTTAAACAACAACTTGGAGAGTTGTAAGACAAAAGTTCTATCCGAACCAGTTCCTCCTTAAAGGGATGTCAAGTTTTGTTTGTGTTGAAGAAAGATAGCATCTCCTTCGTGGATATGTTATCTTTCCCCACTTATGATTTTATTTGGGTTATCTTCAAATCAAACTTAGTTCCAGGGATTATCTTGATGATGTTTTTCACATCCCAAGATTTTCCAAATCTTGTAATGTGAAAAATAAATAAATAAAATAAATTATTGTTGAAAGTCAGGGTGAAAAGAAACTTTGTTTCTAACCGGAAACTTAAAATCCCATCTTGAACAAAACTTTAATTAAAGTTTTAATTCAACAAAATCCAAATCAAGAGAAATGCATTCCTCATAAAATGCATCTAGAAATTTAAACACTTGGAAAATAATTCCAAACCCTAAACCCTAATGGAATAAGATCATTTCCAAGTTATCTCCAAGCCTATGGATTTGATCCATATAAAAATTTGTCAACAAACATTTACAAAAGATCAAGAAAGACAAATAGAAATATTATAAGACCACAGAAATTGGTTTCACTTAATTTGGAGCCATAGATAAAATCTTATGAATTTAATAAGATAAGGAAATTGAATTTCCAAAGCTAATAAAACACTTATCTAGAAACCCAGACCAAATGGTAAGCAAATAATCCTAAAGGGATTTAAAAGGATAAACAAATATTAAATAAGATTTTACAAATTGGAATCACCAAGTTTGGATCTCTAAATAAAAAGATATGGATTTTATAAGATGAAGAAAGGAATATTAAATGAGGATTATTTAAAGACCAAATTAAATCTTGGCCTAATCCATAAGAAAATGGAATGAATAGAATCCAAATCCAAATAAAATAAAAGGATAAAGAATTTCCAAAATAAAATAAAATGGCATTAACCATTCTATCCCTATTTTAATAAAGACAAATCTCTAATAAGAATAATTATATAATTCATGAAAAAATAGTATTTTGGAATTTACCCAAGTGGAATAAAATTTGTTTAATTAATTTAAATAAAATAAATCTTCCAAATAAAATTTAGGGAATTAAAATATATTTTGATTGGAATTAAAACAAATACCCAAGTCAAATGATTTATGAATCATATTAATATTTTCCAAATAATTCAAGATGAATTATTTGACACCATATTAAACAAATAAAAACCTACTGAAAAGATTTGGAAGGTTTAAGAATTCAAATGGTGTTTTGAAAATATTATTAAATCTTATTTTGAATTAAAATAAAGGCCTAAATAAATAATTAAAAGACCCCAAAGAGAATAAAGTTTTATTCCCAAAATTGACTTCAGAATATACTATTAATCAGTATTTGAGTCTTCACAAAATTTGGCAAAGGTTTGAATTCAAATGAGTGTTTGAATTGCTCATTCAAAATCAAAACAGAATTAAAGAAATGGAAAAGGAAAAACATTCAGATAAAAAAAAAGGGAAACGAAGCAGCCAGCCCAGCTAGCCAACTAAGCCCACTCGCAACCCACCTCTCCCTCTCACCCGAATCGTTTTTCTTCCTACTTAGAAATTGACCCGCGCAGTCACTGACTTTCGGACCCCACCTCCCCTCTTCCTCTCTCGCTGACGCCAGGCCCCACCGCCAGCTCCCTTCGTCCTCACCCGCGCGCAAACCTCGCCGGCGGTTTCTGCCGTTAAACTCTCGCGTCAATACTCGTTACTGCCGCGTTTAATCCTCGCCGTGACCACGCAGTATTGAGCGCCCGTTTCCTCTCTTCCTTTCCCCCCAAACCTCACGCCTCGAGAGCCACCAGGCTGTCGTGATTCCTCGAGTGAACCCCACTGCTCCGGCGACCTTCCCAGACGATTCTGGCGAACACGACCCACCCCACCATCCCTATTGCACACTATCTTGCTCACCAGAACCTTACGCACCTGCCCGTATCATCTGCTCGGCCGCGCTTGCCCCAGAGGCTCGTCCACGTCTTCGACAGAGCGCCACCGTCGGCTACATCAACTCCGGTGACCCTCCCCGTAAGCCCTGTCTTTCCCCCTTTATCTAGAAGACACCACTACACCCTACGTTCTTTCGCGCATCTAATGCCACCTGTTTCGCGTCCTATCGCACAATGTAGATTCGTCTTCGACAACACCAGAGCACGCCGTCGCCAGAAGGAACTCCGGCGAGAAATTGTCACTACCCTCGTGCGCCCCCTGCTATCCGAAGACCACCTTGAGCTTCACCATACCCCTGCGATCACTGTGAGCCACTCCTCCCTCTCTCTTGCTTCCTGTATTAGCCGGAAACCCCGCCGCCAGAGCGCCGCCGCCAGCGCCGCCGATTGATGGTTGCTTGATCGACAGCCATAGGATGTAGATCCAACGCGCGCGAAAGAAACTAAACGAAGTGGTATCTTTGGATCAGAGCCGCACAATCTGTTTAGATCCAACGCACCAGAGAGGTTGATCCGAGCGAACCGGTATCAGCCAGTAAAATCACGCCACGTGGCCAGCGTTTGATTAATTAGACAGAAACTTTCCTATTAGATGTTCCAATTTGAAAAATTCATAACTTTCAAACCACACGTCCAAATTTTGCAAATTTTATATCAATGGAATCATCAAGACAATTACTTTCTGAACAAGCACTTTGTTTAGTAAAATGCTTCTGTTAAATTGATTGTTTTTGCAGAAACTTGTGTATGCATGTTTAGAATATAAAAATTGTTCTAAAATGATTTTTGAGATAAAACCTTTGGAAAATGGTTTGTTTTGAACCTACTGACCATAGAAATCAATTTGTGGTTTCAAAAACATATTTGGTGAAGCAAAAGAATAAAACCTTGAATTAAAACATTTCTAGCCAAATAAAAATATGGTTTAATTGTTAAAAAAGATTTTGGAGGAAAACCTTTGGGAAATGTTTTGATTTAAACTCTCTGACCCTAAACACCAAGTTTTATGACTTAAAAATGTAATTGGTAAACCCTATAAAGATTGCTACTTTGATAAAGGCATTTTCAACCACATAAAATAATGATCTGGTTTGAAAATGGTTTATAGGTAAAATCTTTTGCAAATAGTTTTGCCACTTTATAAAATGACCAAATAAGTATTTTAGAATGTTTATAGCCAATTATAAACCACTTTTGTAAATAAAACAAAGTTTGGCATGCTTGCATGCATTGTTTTGTTTCTATCATTTTATGTGATGTTTTGCTTGAATGGTAGATTGAAATTGTGCCCTTGCTTGATTGAATTGTAGTGATTTGAAGAGTGTGATCATTGCAAAGACAAGGAGTGAACTTATATTCTCTACCAAAAAGGCAAGTGATGCTTCATACTTTTGTCCCATTATTTCACTATGCATTAGTGATATTTCTAAGTAGGACTTGCATGGAATTTTTGCTAAGTATAAACTATGCCATGGGAATTTTTGCTAAGTATAAACTCGTGCTGGCTAGCCCTGCGTCCTCGCCTACGTCCTCGCCTGCGACCACCGTCCAACATGTATGCGATGGTGACGTCACCATGACGTCATGCTGGCATGGCCCGTGGGTCTGCTAACCGCCAGCGTGGCTTGCTGACATGGTCCTGGCCCACCGGTCAACCACAGAGCCTAGCACAGGCCCCAGTGAGGAAAGTTTTAAGCCATGCGCTGATGTCATCCTGACGCATTAAATCAATTTAAATTGGTTTAATATTTTCATAAAATGAATAAAACTTGTAAATAC
This sequence comes from Avena sativa, assembly GCA_916181665.1. Lineage (NCBI taxonomy): Eukaryota > Viridiplantae > Streptophyta > Magnoliopsida > Poales > Poaceae > Avena > Avena sativa. The sequence goes on from OV702281.1 coordinate 117,323,917, forward strand.
AATAACTAATTAATTATAAGTTAGAAAAATATGTATAATATATCAAAATGTTCAGAAAAATGAGAACTATGTATTAAAGCTATAATCATGCATTGTTTAACAACTTTCATGACAAGTTTAATTAGAGAACCAAATGAACCCTCATAGGTGATTCCGGAGTTCTTCCGAATTAGGGTTTGCGCCCCTCGGAACCCCGATTAAACTGCTGAGCATGCCTTAGGGTTACTTTTAAATGCAATTTAACTTGTCATATCATCATACTTGATTGAGCATTGCATCGATGCCATGTGCTGATTGTTTCCCTCTCTTTCCGGCGTTTGGTTCTTCCCGGTAGAATACAATATCGAGATCGAGATCGAAGACAGAGATAAAGACCATCGAAGATCGAAGATCGAAGATCGACAAACAATACTTGACCAACTGTAACCATGTCAAGTACACGGCTCCCGAAGATCTGGTTATCTGTTATCAACTGGCAAAGGCAAGCATCACCATGATATAATCCTATGTTTTCGAAAGCATTTCAATTCTTTCCATGATGCATGCGATTATACTGTGGTCTTTTATCGATAGATAGAGTATCCTATCTGTTGCATACTTCCTTTGAGCTTATATTACCTGATCCCCTGCTCCTAGCATAACTAGGTTTGGCTTGTGTGCACTGCTAGAGCTTTTATATGTGTCCTGCTTAGCCATGCCTAGCTATTAAGTCTGGTCCATCCAGATGATGTATCAGATGCAGAGAATCTAGTATAACAGGAGAACGTGATAAGAAGAGATCAGAGGTGATATGAGTTAAACATCCTAAGGCTTGTATGGGAGGCCACGATGGGATGTGGTTTTTCTAGTCCCATGCTCGCCACCACTAGGACCCGAGTTCTTGCCTTTGGAACCGAGACGAGCGTACAACCACACGGGGCCTGGACAACCTCACAAGAAACTAACTTGCCTAGTAGATTCCATGAGTCACATAGTTCGGGCGTTCCATTCGACATACGCATTGAAAATGTTTTCGAAAGAGGAGGTGAAGGAGGTGCATTCATAACAGGTAGGGAAGCGTGGACCGGGTTGCTTGGGGTTTATGGCGCCCCTGGTAAACCAACCTCGCCTCACATCTTTAAGTACCGGCTTCGGGATTTGACCTATTATGGCGGAACCATACTTATTGCGTGACTCATGGTCTCAGCGAAAGAAAGGTAAAGGTCGTGTCTAACCACCCTCTGTCGGCCTTCCAAGGAAGAGGGCTTATCTAGTGGCATTAAGAGAAGGTTAGTACGTGTGGGTAAAGTTGTACACCCCTGCAGGGTTAAATATTTTCGAAAAGCCGTGTTCACGGCTATGAACGACTTGGCGACCGGACTCAAGATCATGAATAATGTGTGTTTAAGGATGCTTCCTCATGGGTACGAGGGGGTGATCCTAGTTAGGGTTCAGAAGATAATGACTTGGTGGATATCCAAAGATGATGATCAATATTTTGGAGATGTCACTCTCTTATTCCCTTTTAAAATACTCTGAATAGCTGAGCTTCTTCTCCCTCTTGTTTTATAAACAAAAGATGGATTTATGCAAGACAAATCCACCAGCCATAAGCTTGCGGAGTACACCCTATACTCACCCTTGCTTTGTTGATACTTTTGGCAGAGTAAGTGTTCCCTGAAGATGAGTTTGGTACTACATCGACACCGACGAGTAGCTTGGGGTTCCCGGCCGGCAGCCTGGAATCTATGGCTAGGACGTCATTGTTATGGTTCCGGCCTCTTAGGACATTTGTTAAGTTTGCTATACTTAATAGCATAATTTGCCTTCCCTTGTTTGATGTTTGTGGCCAGTGACCTCTGCTTGTAATAATTTGGTTCTCTGCTCAGTTATGAGCTGTAATAAATTTTGTGTCGCAGGGTCACTACTGTGTTACCAATTCTTCACCGGATACTCTCGAGCTCAAGGTTTAGATTATGTCAGACAGAGGTCTGGGATTTGTTTAGCCCTGATCTCGGGGGTGTCACACTGCAGCCGCTCTCGCTCGCTTTATTGGCAAAAAGCTAGCAGAAGCCCATGCACTTTGCGTTCCCCGCCTTCATTCGGCATAAAGCAATCACCACCTCTGCTCCCAACCACCCCATCCTTCACCCCGTTCGCTTTCCCCCTCCATCCTTCCATCCCTCTTCTAAACCCTAGCCGCCGCCATGGCCATGACCAGGTCCTAGAAATTCCGTCGATGTCCTGCTGTCGTCTTCGTCCTGCCGCATCTCCTAGAGCTGCACAAGTACCTCGAAGTCGATCGGTACGTGGAGCATGGAGGAGAAGGTCAGGTTCTAACATTGTCTCGCCGTCCGTGGTCATTCCCTATTGTTGCTCGCCGTCGCCTCGTCGTTCGCCGGCAGCTTGCCACCATCAGCAGCCTCCCGGTGAGCCTCGCCTCCCTGTTGTTCCTATTCTCACGAGCAGCCGCCGTCGCGCCGTATCAACCCCACGCCCACCAGCCGTCCTTGCGCCCACCAGCCGCAACTAAGTTTGGGGATGTTGATAGATACAAATTCCGACACTTTTTACCGATGATTTCCCTTTGGTTTTTGCTGGATTTCGTTGGATTTTATCCTTCAAACTAATGTTAACATCGCAAATTAGTGAAACCTTGGTTTTCTTGTGATGAATTTCAGGTAATAAACATTTCTAGAAGATTTTGGAGCATTTGTGAGCTATTTACAACTAAGGAAGCAAATCCCCAATTAAAGCCCCCTACATTAGAGGCGCCTAGGACACGTAACGACCACTGGTATAGCCAGAGTGCGCCCGTACCGCCCGGTCATACGACACTCTAGGGCCTTCGTTATATCAATACAAGCAACTTATGTATTGGGAGAAGACAAAAACAAAATGCAGCCTCCGCAAACCATTCTAGAAGAGGAGAGATCGTTTCTGAAGGAGGAGAAGAACATCGCCTCATTCTTCGAAGATCTCTAGCCTCTAATGCATTCACTCCACCACCATTCCCACTTGTAGAAAGAAATAGAGAGATTAGCACATCTAAGGTTAGGGTTTGATACTTTGATCTTGTCTTGATTTGTATTTTATTTGATCTCCAAACGGTATTGTGGCTTGCTATGGTAAAGTTGAGATGATTTCCCTTTGCAATATTATTATACCTTTGATCTATCTTCCTCTCATATCTGAGTAAATCCCCATAGGCATGGGATATGTAGGGGATTGGTGAGATTTGATGTGCCTCTCTTATTTCGATCCATTTGTGATTGTTATCATGATTATTATATTGTGAGAATGAATATCTATGTTTGCCTAATTCTTGTTGTCTAATGTAAGGGCCTGATAACATGATCCGGAGATCTCATAGATATGAACTTTTTTACTAGCGACTCGGCGAACCCCGAGTGACACGGTCGATATCAATGAGGAGCTAGTACTACTCGAGGATAAACAAGGAACCATCAAGATTAAAGCCTTGATATGGTCGAAAGACCTTAATTAGTGTGTTGACCATTATTGTGGTAATGGGAAGATGGATCACTGGGACAAGGAGGAATTTGCCAAGAGGACTCCTAGTCGGTATATGGGTTACTTTCCTATTCACTTATGAATAAGAAGTGTCACAATCACTTATCTCATTTCATCCATTAGGCACATTCACTATCACCATAAACCGTTTCTCTCCGTGCCTAACTTCTCATCTTTAGGAACTTCGAACACTTTCATCATCTTATTACTTTTGTGTTATTTACTTTTCACATCTAACTTTACTCAAGTTTCCTCTATTATTCACTCATCACTTTCCAACTCCAATGCTTGCAGTCAATTCACTCAAGACCTGTGACACCTTGTGTGCGACAGAAACGCCGCATAAAAACATTTACGTAATCTCCTTATTGGGATCGATATAAAAACTGGAATTAATACTTCCACGAAAATATTCTCTGACGAACTTGTGCACTTGCAGGCCATCATCAAGCTATTTTATGGGAAAGTGATTTGGTCAATTCCTGGGCTATATTCCTTGGAGTAGTAGTGTGGACCCATCATATGCATCAAGGTACTGAGGAACTCAAGTGTCAAGTGGAAATATATGGTGGCGTCCTGAAAGACAAAGTGATACAAACCAACATTGTTACAAAGTAAATTGAAATCATGGCAAATGCCCAGTTGTTTAAGGATATAAGGACATGCCCACTTGGTGGAATTGATTTATCCGTTCTTGAGACAGTTGAAACGAGTGAGTTGGAACTCCTCGGTGAACTCGATGCCAAATGACTTTGGGGTTAGCACATCAATGGGTGGTGTGGCTTGTTCCACAACCACTGCATGTCTATGGATCCTTGTGTTCATCTAAAAATAAAATTAAAGCTAGTTAAGAATTTTTTCCAATAGAAACATACCATAAGTAATACTCTACACTTCTTACAAAATAATCTCCTCTAAAAACAAAACTAAGCATGCTCATAATCAAGGTTAGATCAAGAACAAGACCTAAGTATAGATTGATAATGGTGAAATATTGAGCAAGGTTTTGATGCAAATAACTTGGGGATCGAAGGAGAAACATACCTTAGATCGATTGGATGCGAGGAATCAAAGAAAGAATAAGCAGAATCGAAGATCTAATGGAGGTAGTTTGGAGTTTGGAGGAAGAAGAGAGAGAAATAGTGGTTTTAGGTTTAGGTTTACCTCCTTCCTAGGGTTAAAAATCATGTCAGAATATGTGGTACGAGTGGGTGGTATGGCCAGATCCCGCCTGTACCAAGTTTATTACCTTGGGGTCGACGGATCCTTCCGGAGATGCACTTGTTACGGGCGCGTGGTACGGTCGCCGGCGCTTAGATCATTGCTTTAAACTTGATATTTTGCTTGGGGTATGGTACACACGGATGGTACGGTCTCCTCCATTCATACGGGTGGTCGTTAAACACACTTTATCCTGTAGAAAAAAAATCAAATATTGCATCCTTTTTTGTTGAGATGTGATACAGGCGGACGGTAAGGCCTGGTACGAGCAGACAGTACGACCCGATACAAGCGGACGGTATGTCCTGGTCCGGTCGTACTTCTGGTCGTTAAGTGCCCAGTAATCTTCGAAAACTCGAGAATTTAAGTTATGAGCTTCATAAATATTTGCACATCAAAGTAACAAAAGAATGACAAAAAATAAACTTCATAAAACTATAGTACCTTATGGACATGTGTTAGTGAATATCATAAAGTGAGGATTACCTTGATTTCTTCTCCTCTCTTCAAAGGACCTTCTTAAACACTCTTTATTAAAAAAACAAAACTAAACTAACACAAGATAAAAACTTTATTTCACATGGATTGCCTCCCGTGAAGCACTTCTAGTTAATGTCAATTGGCTTGACCAAGATGGTGATTATTTAGGCTTTATGAGTGGGAAACTCACCCCAAAGTAATTAACTTTTAAAGTGATTAAACCATTATCATTAGGCTTGGCCTTCTTCTTTCTAGGGAAGTGGACTATAAAAGGATACAGTAGTCCTATTCTTACATTCCCTACGTATACATTAATCAAACCTTTAATGGTTCTTAGGAATGGCCTACCTATAATTATAGGTGCTATGGGATCTTTAGGCATGTCCACTATAACAAGATCGATAAGAGCATGTGACGAGGGTTTAACTCATCAATGCCCATTGTTATGGTTTTGGGTTTGAGGAAATAGGGATGCACTGGAGAATATGTTTGGCTAACAGAAAAACAATGCGGGACATAAAGTTTACCCAGGTTTAGGCCCTTGGACGGAAAACCCTAATCCTACTTGTCTGCTCTTGATTATCGATGGAACCAAGGGTTACAGGGGGTGCACAGATCAGATATGGCGGGTGAGTATTCTAGGGTTAAGGCCGGTCCTTCTCATCATGCCCTCCTGGTCTTTATATAGGTAGGCCAGGTCTCGGGATAAGGTCGAGTCGCTTACAGATTAGGGTTTTCTCTTTAAACTTTCTATCTATATCTAGTCGTATCCTCCAAGGAATCACATCCTTCATGGGCTTGGGTCACCCGAATCCTTCCTGGGCTTCGTCATCAGGCGCGGATCATCATGTGGGTTCCAACTAGGCTGAACTGGATAGGCCAATATTGGGTACCCGTAAGGCATACCCATGTTAGTATCCCTCGAGTGTCTAGTCGAATCGTAGATTCGGATGGAGACTCTAAAGCCTTCGATTGCTTATCATCAGTATATGCTTTCGGGTCATAGTATTTAGTTCATAGGAATGGTCGATATGCATGCCTGACTCGCCCGACGGATCGGGTCAGTTAACTACCTTTGGGCAAGATAACACTATCTACTCAGACCCGAGTCCCCGAACTCGAATTCGGAAAAGTGCTGGCGTAATTTGGTTCGGGCCGCAGAGGTATTACAGAAGTCGAATTCCAGTGATATTAGATATATTTCAAAAATTCAAAAAAAAAAACTCGGCCAGATCTGGCCGGAGGTGGGGGTCACCAGAGGAGGAAAAGGAGGCCGATGGTGCTCGAAGGAGGAGGAGAGGAGGAGGTCGCCGGTGGAGGAGGGCCTCGCTGGAGCAGGAGGGGCTCACAGGAGGAGGAGGTGGAGGTCATCGGTGGAGGAGAGGAGGAGGTCACCGGAGGAGGAGCTCACCGGGGTGGAGGAGGAGGGAGATGGAGGAGGAGGAGGAGCTCACCGGGGTGGAGGAGGGAGGAGGAGGAGCTCACTGGGGTGGAGGAGGGAGGAGGAGGAGCTCACCGGGGTGGAGGAGGAGGAGCTCACTGGGGTGGAGGAGGAGGGAGGAGGAGAAGAAGGTGAGGAAGAAGGGGAGGAGAAGGAGACAAGAAGTGGAGGAGGAGAATGGTGGAGGAGGAGAAGGGTGGAGGAGTGGAAGAGGATAAGAGAGAGAGAGAGAAAGGGCGGCGGGATTCAAATTTCGAATCCCGCCCAACACTTTTGTGGCGCATATGGGAGCAATGCGCCACAGAAGTTGCTCCCCCTTTTTTATTTTTTTACAGGAAAATATCTTCTTTCTGTCATAAATTTTTTCTCTTTTCAAATTTTGGGATTCTGTAAAACTTCAACGACTTCTAGCCGTCGTTGAAATCGAGTAGGAAATTTCGAGACGATCATTTTGGTATATTTAACTTTTTTCGACATCGTATGCAAAAGTTATGGCCGTTTTACTGTTCCATGACCTTTTTTGCAAAATACATCGAAATTCATGTTTTTTTAATTTTCCCTACAACTATACCACAAAATATAACTACATCTCAAAGGAATTATTTTTTTGAATTTTTTATCATTTTCATTTATTTTTTACAAAAGTTGAAAGGCGATTCCTAGGGGATTGAAATCTGGTCAACTGAATTATGTGCTGGGGCCTACCCTCACTTTCTGTGGCTCATATGGTCGTATGTGCCACAGAAGTTCCAACTTCTGTGGCGCATATGGACATATGCGCCATAGAAAGTGAGGTAGCCCAAACCTGGTGGCAAGTCCACCAAACTTTTGTGGTACATTTTTTTCCTATATGCGTCACAAAAGTGTGAAGATTTCTGTAGCGCATTGCCTGAAATGCGCCACTGGAGTTTATCTATGGCGCATGGTCACACATCTGCGCCATAGAAGATTTGTCTATCTATAGCTGGTTTCCAAGTAGTGTATCCCCCGAGTGTCTGTTCGATACGTAGATTCGAGCAGAGACTTTATTCATGCTTATCTTGCGAACGTTGTTGATAGCTGAAATTTATCGGATGACAACCAGCGCTTCATATGGGGGTAGCCCCCGAGTCTGTAGTAAAGTTGTTGACTCGAAGGAGTCGAGGTATGCAACTTTAATATATGCAGTTATCGAGCTAACACTGGACCCGGAAGTTCTTCGGGTGCGTGACCAGTGCTCCTGTTAGGAGTAGACCCCGATCATTTGGTCAAGTCGTAGACTCGAGCAAAATCTTAGTGAATCAAACAAGGAGTCGAGGAATGTAAACTTGGTATTTGTCGTCTGCAGGCTTTCACTAGACTCGAAAGTACTTCGGGTGCGCGGCCAACGCTCCTGTTAGGAGTAGCCCCTAAGTATTTGGTTGATTCATAGAATCGAGTAAAAACTTGTTTAATCACTCGAATAGAGCCGTTGATGTGTTCCACCTTTTTATAAAGGTGTGACCGATCATGACGTCATTGATGAAGATTGGAGCGCTCATCCATCAGCAAGGGAAACGTCGATGGGACTGGACGACTGTGGGTCCCATAATTTGACCAGAATTTGACTAGTCACGCGTAAATTATACTTTTTTAACTACGCCTCCTCGATTTCTATGCATAGTGGAGGGTATGGTGGCGACGGTTTGAGCGGCCACCTTCACGTGTACGCGGCGATGCATGCCACGCGCCTCGCATCGTAGAATAACGGTTGTGAGTCGTCGTCTCCTACCGATTAATATGCCCAGTGCGTCGATAATTTTTTCTTTCTGCTTCCTGAGTGTTCTTCTTACTTTGTGTTTGCTACCATTTCTCTTCTTCATACCACCTCCTAGTCTCTGCCGAAATTTTCTGCGCTGGAAAACCTTCGTGTTTTCCCATGCCAATTCCTTTGGTCGCAGAGGAGGAGAGCGATGCCAAGGATGGGGAAAAGCAAGAAAGCTATTGTCACTGGGTTGAGTGCTGCCGTTGTCGCCCCCAAGAAGAAAGTTGAGGGGGTCACGTCACAAATGGTGCGTGGCGGCGCTCGTCGATTAGGACCTATGACCTGCGGCCCTCTATCAGGCCGTCCTGATCTCGGCGAACGAGGCAGATTGTCGAATCCCCGATGCGGAGGTAATCCTTGATCCTCCAACTGGGTTAAGGGTCATGTTTATTGCCTTCCTTATTCATGATTTGTTGCTTCCCATCCATGAATTTGTTCGTGGTTTGCTCTATTTATATGGGATTCAACTGCATCAGTTGACTCCTAATTTGATTCTCCACATTGCCTGCTTTGTTGCTCTTTGCGAGTGTTGGATCGGTATCGAGTCGTAGTTTGGCATGTCCAAGAAGCTGTTCAGGATGAAGAGGCAATCAGGCTCAGGCTTGGTATTCTATGAGGTTGGCAGGTGCGGTATCTCTATAAGCCCTAATGTGCAATATTTCAGCTTCAACTTCGTAGACTCCACTCAAGGATTGAGGGACAAGTGGTTCTATATCCGTGGCCTGAAGAGCGAGAACCAGAAGTATGGTATAGCTCCATTGGACTCAACTGCTGAGACGAAAAAGAAGCGGTCATGGAAGAATGTAGTTATGTCGGGTGAAACTGATGAAGTTGAGGCCTTGAACAAGCGAGTGCAGGATCTGCAACTCGTCTGCGGCAGGGAGGTGTTTGGTGTAGACATCACCCGAACCTTCCTATGATGGCATGTGCAACCTTTGCAGGCCAGAGCCTACTCGATGGCTTTGTGGGATGGCGCCTCCGACCCTACTCAGATCTCTACTGAGGACATGTCTTAAATGGAGCTCGAGAAGAATATCAGGTTGCTGACCAAGCTGATAGTGAAGGAGCATCTCCCAGCGCAGACGGCGATTGAGCCATTCAGCTCCTTGCATCTTGTGCCAGCGGTAATGCTCCTGCCCATACTATTATTCTTTTTGTTGTTTATCTTCTTCAATTCTGAAGATCTTCCTATTGGTCAGGACTAGAAGGTGGAAGGTATGATGCCTCCCGCTCCCGAAAGCTTAGAGGGTACCCCTGATGATGAGGAGATGGAGGGGTCTGAGTCCACTATCCCTGTAGTTCAATCGCTGGAGAATGGAGCCCCCGAGTCTAGCAACAGTGACATTCGCAAGAGGGGCTGCAGCGAAGGGTCGAATGCCTCCACTCCCGTGTCTCCAAAAGGTCCAGCTTCTCTGAAGGAGCCTGCACCACTAGGCCAATTCCGGCGGTGCCCATCTGAGCCATGGGTCCTGAGCCTCGGGCCAAGAATCTAAAGAATACGGAGGTCTTCAACCTCTCTGACATTGCTACGTGAGTATATTATTCATACTTTTCCTTCGAGTGCACTACTTGATTTTTGATCAATGATTGTGTTTTTCTGACTACGTTCGATGGGGGGTCCACCTCGGACCAGTCTGTCAAGGATGAGGCCAATGAGCGATCCGTGGACTCCAAGGCTATGAGTGTCGAGGTAGCGACGCCTTTCCCAAAGACAGCGGCCAACTCTGGCGATAGCTCCTCGAGCTCCTCCAAGTTGGGGACTTGTAGGATTTTTGCTCGGAAGACCACTGCAAGACCTTCGAAGTCTTCTGGTAAACATGTAAGTATTCTGGAGTTACTTTGACTAGCCCTCGAGTCTTTATGTTTTAATCAAAACTTCCTTGTTCAGTTGTTTCTTTGCGAGATGAATCGCTTAGGCCAACAGCACGTGCGCCTGGAAGTAGAGTTCTAGAAGCTCCGGGGTAAGTGATGTTATTATTGAAGCTTTGAATTGCCCTTGATGAATTCGACTGGTCATTTTTTCTTTGATTTTAGAGGAGAACAACGTGGTACTCCATCATCTGACCTCTCTCAAGAAGAGTCACGGCATGACGAAAACCAAGGAGAAGAACGCCCTAGAGGCTCTTGAGCGCTTTCAGCTGGAGGCAAAATAGTGCGAGGAGAAGTTGGCGGCGGAGGCGGCGAAGGCGGCTGAGCGAGAGATAAACCTCGATGACCAACTCATGACTTCTTCCCAAGCATTTTCTGGTGAGTTAAACACGTCATATGGGTTCTTCCCTTCTTTTCTATTTGTCGTTGCTTTGTTGATTTGGAGTGTTGTGTGTTCACAGAAATGACTGACATTGTCTTTGACCGCAAGGTGCTGGAGCGTGATGACCCCCTAGCTAGTTTTTTTGTTGCGGTCAAAGACTGGTGTAGCTCCACCCAGGACACCTTGGTCAACTCCAAGGAGGTGCTCGGTCGCTTCCATCGGGATATATTCGCGAAGGCGGCAAGAATGGAGGATGTTAAAACTCTCGTGGAAGCGCTTGCGGGGGATGCGCCTACTGAGTATAAGTAGACGCGGAGGGGAGCAGGCACCTCCCTTGGCCTGGCGATGCCTCAGGCGTGCGGCGCTCATATGGAACTCGGCAAATTCACCTCCAAGATGCAGGTGACGGCGTAGGGTGCCGAGGTAGCCTTCACTTCCTTTTTCTTCTCGCGGCAAGAAGTATGGCCTGTGGCTCATAGAGTTGCTCGCTAAGTACTCGGTGTATCAGAAGCGGTTGTCCGCGGCAAAAGCCACGGAGACGGAGGCTGCCACAGACACTGCAAAGCCCACGGGTGCCACCGCATAGATGCTTTTAACTGCGTGTAGTCATTTGCTAGAGTAGTTTACCATGCCTTGTGCCATATTGTATCTTCAACTGCTATGTGGTAGCCTTTTGTGTAAATATTTCCTCTTTCTTCCTTTTACCTTCATCTTGTTCTTATCTACTATTACTTTACATTGCATAGGGTTCATCGAGTGTTGTCCCGATGACCTCGCATGTCCCTTCGGCTCCTCCACATCCAAGGGTGAATGAATTATCACAGCTTCCTCTGCTTCACGATCATGTGAAGACCTTGGAGAAGGATGTTGCCATCATCTGCAGCCACGCTGATGTGTGGAAGTCGAAGACAGAAAAGGCCTTTGAGAGGGAGAAGTATCTCCTTGAAAAGTTCGCAAAAATTTGCGAGCAACTGCAATGTAAGCAGGGTTCAACTCTGTAGTCCTTGGGTCGTTGTCGTGTTGCCGACTGACTTGTTGCTATTTTTGTAGTTATGAATCTCATTTCATAGGAAGAGAAGGACTGTATAGACATCCGTCTAAGCTGCATGACCCAGCAGGAGCTAGAGGCTAGGGGTTCTTTTGGATGGACCGGACTGAGCGGTCGTGCTAGCAACGGTGCAGGACCGTGTTCACCAAGTGCTTGAGGTGCTGAAGAGCTCTCGATCGGCACTCGCGTCAATCTTTAGCTCTATGTTTCCCTTGGATGAGGTTCCTTCCGGCGTGCTCGGGCTGCTCCAGAAGTTCCGCAACATGAGCGCAGTGAGGGAGTGTGTGCACCAGCAACTCATCGTTGGTGCCTAGGCTACACTGTCCCATGTGCACCTGCACCTTCCGATGTAGACTTGGCGTCCATAGCGGCGGGACCGCCCGTTTCTCCAGATGGCATGGTATGTAACATGTGTCCCCATTACCGCGCGGTTGCTCACCCTGCAGAGGATATTGTCCGGCCGTTCGACGAGCGCACCAATGTTATTCTCAGCGGTGGCAGTAGTGGGCTTTCCTGCGTAGAGCGTGTATATAATGTAAAGGTTGTATAGTTTCTACTGGGCGACATTTCCCTTGTAAAATTCGTGTAAGGAGTGCATGTTATGCATTTGATTGTTTTTAAATGGCATTTTCCTTTTCGTTAGCCCGATGTTCACGAATCTCAGCTCCTTGCTAGCTTGTCAGTTGGATTGCAACTAGATTGGAGTTTTCAAGGGTTCAATTGCTAGTGTAGTTAGGTACTCGGGTGAAATGCAAATAGTAGTTAGCCGACGAGGTCGTCGGGTGAGGCGTACCTCCCGAGTGTACTATGTACAAAATATTTAAAGAAAGAGACTCCTTGGGCGAGCGACTTAGCTTTATTTATTTGCAGAATAGCAGGTACATGGTTTGGCTAAGTATCCTGAATAAGTAGCCTTATTCGAAAGTAAAAACATCTAGGGGTAGAAGAATCGTAGTTGCGCGACGTTCTAGGGGTTGGAGTATTTTACTTTGGATTTTACGTCCTTGAGGCGGTATGCGCCACCTGGGATCACTTCGGTGACCACGTAGGGTCCTTCCCAGAGGGACTCGAGCTTCAGATGCCCCTTATGCTTGAGTCATCGGACAAGATCGCCTTCGACGAAGGACCTTGGTCACATATGTCGGCTATGGTAGTTGCGGAGGATTTGTTGGTACACCGATGAACGAGCAGTGGCGATGTCGCGTGCTTCGTATAACAGGTCGACGGATTCTTCGAGTGCGGCCGTGGATTCTGCCTTGCTGTAAGCAACGACCCTTGGGGCCTTGTAGTGTACTTCAGCTAGTAGTACTACCTCGGTGTCATGCACCATGCAGAAAGGCGTGTAGCTAGTGGTGCTATTTGGCGTTGTGCTTAAGCTCCAAAGCACCAAAGGTAGATCCTCTTCCCAAGCTCATGCTGCTCGCTCGAGAGGCCGAAAGAGTCGCTTCTTGATGCTGTTGTAGACAAGGCCGTTGGCTTTTTCGACTTCGTTGCTCTGGGGGTGTGCCATTGAGGCATAGCTGATGTTGATGTCAAGGTTGTCGCAGAAGTCTTGGAACTCCTTTGAGGTGAATTTTGTTCCATCGTCAGTGATGATGTTGTGTGGCACTCTGAAACTAAAGACGATGGACTCGAAGAACTTGATGGCGGTGGTGCCGGTTTGGTTGGTGACGGGCGAGCTTCGATACACTTGGTGAACTAGTCAACAGTGACGAGGAGGTAGACATAGCCCCTAGGTGACGACCTTTGCAGCTTGCCAACCATGTTGAGTCCCCATTGCGCAAAGGGCCAGGCCAACGGTATTGGCCACAGCTCGGAGCCTAGCATATACAGTTTATCTATAAATCTTTGGGAGGTTGTAACACCCCTAGTTTTATAAAATGGTAATTAGGTTTTGTATGTGCATTCATGAGCATCATCTTAAAGTGCATGCAATAAATAATCATAAAACTCTAAAACCCTACACCCCTCTTTCTATGCAAAAGCATTCAAAAATGGTTTTGAATTTTGAAAAGTACAAAACTTATGGAACCCAAATGCTTATAAAGGGTCCCTACAGTATTTCAAAATGTTTAAAAAAGTTCTTGTAATGGATTTACAAAAGGGAAATTGTGTAAACAGAAAAAGAAAAAGGATTTGTAGAAAAAAATAGACAGGAGAGAGAACCATGCCACAGCCCACTCCCCTCCTCCCCTCCCGAAACATTTCCCGCGGCCCATTCCTGGCCCATCTGCAGCCCGCCCTTGGCCTGGTACCCCTTTGCTCCACCTGCATCGTCTTCCTCCTCACCGACGGATGCGAAGAAGCAGCTGTGTGTCGTTTCGCCGCCGACCGCCGCACGCCAAGATCAACGCCGCCGCCCCTGGACCCCTACAACACCCCTTGCCCGCCGTTGGAGAACCCTAGCCCCTCACTTCTCCCTCTCCCTTGATCTGTCTCCCGTGCGCCCGAAACCCTAGCCGGACCTCATTGTTGTCCCCGCCGTTTCTGACCGCCCCAGGCCCAGCCGTAGCCACCATCGAGACCGTCGTGGCGTGCTCTTCCTCTCCATCAAGCCACGCAAGCAAGGACACCCGCAATCAAGCAAATCGCAACCTCCTTCCCGAGCTCTAGTTGCCGCCTTCGCCGTCGACTCTGGCCTCCCCCTAGATCTTCGACCCCACGAGGGTGCTCCCGGTGAGCTTGTGGTCCTTCCAGACCCCTCCACCCTTTTCCTCTATCCCTGTAGCATGCTCGCGCCATGAGCCTCTCTCTCTACCACCGCCAGCCTCCGGTGTAGCCACCGCTCCGGTGACCATCCGCAAGCCGCGCCGCCAATTCCTGGCTCCTCGCACTCGCGCGCATCCAATGCCCCCACTCCCGCTAGATCACGCGGCCTAAGAGGAGCTCCATTGCTGACGTTAGCATGACGCCGGCGTGGTGCAATTAAATCCTTTTATTTTTATTTGAATTGTTTTCTGGAAAAAAACAACCTCTATGGACCTAGGTTCTCAGGGTTTTAATAATTTCAATAATTATTTTCTAAAAGAATAAAAATCTAACAGGTGGGACCAAGTGGATGAATATTCAATATATTCCAAAAATGTTTAATTAATTTAAAATGGTTTAAAATTGAGAAATTCATAACTAATTCATTTTAAAACAGAAAAATACAAATAATATATCAAAATGTTCAGAAAAATAAGATCTACACAATAGAGCTATACTCATGCATTATTAAACAACTTCAATTGCAATTTAACTAGAAGAACTAAATGTACCCCTCTCATATGAATCTGGGGTTTCTCCGAATTAGGGTTTGGACTCCTCGGGCCCTGTTTAAAATGACAAGCATGTGATAGGGTTACATTTAAATACCATTTAACTTGTCATATCATCATTCTTGCTTGAGCATTGCATTGATGCCATGTGTTGATTGTTTCCCTTTCCTTTCCAGTATATATGCTTCTTCCCGGTAGTACTCGGAGTTGAATGTGAGCAACAATTCGAGATCAAGGTCAAAGCCAGAGATCAACACCGTCAAAGAGAAGCAATGCATTCCTGATGAACAAGTTAAGCTGATGAACCCTGAAGATCTATAGCTGGGTATCAATTGGCAAAGGCAAGCATAGCCCCACACATGATATAATCCTATGATTTCAAAGTATTTAAATTCTTGCCAGGTGCATACGATTCCAAAGTCTTTTACCGGTAGATAGAGTAATCCTATATAATGCATGTTACCTTTGTAGCCTATATTCCCTGATACACTGCTCCTTGCATAACTAGGGTTTGGCTTGTGAAGCGTTGCTAGAGCTATTATCTCTGTTGTGCTTAGCCACACTTAGTTGTTATCGCTGGTCCATCTGGTTGATGAATTAGAGCTATGAATGAACCTAGTTTGTCAGGATGTCTTGGTATGATCAGAGATGAAAGTTAAACATGCTAAGGCTTGTATGGGAGGCCATGGTGGGTTGTGGATTTTGCAGTCCCATACTTGCCACTACTAGGACCTGAGTTCTTGCCTCTTGAACCAAGATGAGCGTACAGCCACACGGGGGCCTGGAAACCCCCTCGACCAATTAACTTGCCTAGTAGATTCCATGAGTCACATAGTTCGGGTGTTCCATTCGACATATGCATCTTAGTTGTTCTCGAAGGAGGTGCATTCATAACAGATAGGTAAGCATGGCCGAGAACAAGAGAGGCACGACCTCCGTAATCTTGAACCCTGCGCACATCATTAGGGATCGACTTAGGAACTCGATCCATTATGGCAACATCTCCCTAGTGCATGACTTGTGGTCTCGGCGAAAGCAAGGTAAAGGTCGTGTTCAACCACTCTCTGCCGGCCTTCCAAGGAAGAGTGCTAATAATATTTGGCATTAAGAACCAGTTGGTATGTGTGGCTAAAGTTGTACACCTCTGTAGGGTAATAATCTTTTCGAAAAGCCGTGTCCGCGGTTATGGAAAACTTGGGAACGGATTCTAAGATCATAGAGAACTTGAACCTAATCGTAAAACTTGGTAGATCAATGTGTGCCTAACGATGATTCCTCAGGGATCGAGGGGGTGATCCTAGTTGGTAGGTTCCACTGATAAAGATTCGGTGGATAACAAAAGATGATCAAAGCTAGATATACCGCTCTCTTATCCCCTTTTAAAATATTCTGATTAGTCGAGCTTCTTCTCCCACTTGTCTTACAAACAAAGATGGCGTTATGCAAAATAACTCCACCAGCCATAAGTCTTGCAGAGTACACCCTATAGTCACCCTTGCTTCGTTGATACTTTTGCAGCAGAGTAAGTGTTACCATATAAGAGGAGTTCTTACAACATCGACATCGACGAGTAGCTTGGGATTCCCAGTCGGCAGTCTGGGATCTGTGGATTGGACGTCATCGTTATGCTTCGGGACTCTTAAGCCATTTGTTAAGTTTTCTATACTTAATAGCATAATTTTCCTTCCGTTGTTTGATGTTTGTGGTCAGTGACCTATGCTTGTGATAATTTGGTTCTATGCTTAGTTATGAGCTCGTTGTAATATTTTTTTGTGTCGTAGGGTCACTATTGTGTTATCAATTCTCTCTCTATACATTTTCGAGATTTAGGTTAGGCTTATATCAGACAGATGTATGGGATTTGTCTAGTCCTAATCCCGGGGTTGTCACAGGTTTTGGTATCAGAGCCGTACCGACTGTAGGAAACCCTTTTTATTGTTCGATTTTGAGTGTAGTACTTGTGTAAACTATTTTCAAAGATGAAAATTATGTGCGAAAACTCTGGCATGCTTCTTTTTCTCCTTATCCACTTTCGCTCTAACTCTGGGTCACCTTATCTTGTGTTGATTTGGAAAAGTTTTGCTATCTCGTCTCTTCCTTCAAAGCTTAGGTGCCTTTTTGGCGTGACGTTTTTAACCAGTTGACCTAGTGTTAAGTTCTCTAGAGTTGTGTGTACCTTGTTCCCTTGTTCTGTTTCACTCGAGAGATTTCTTTCCAATCATGATCTCTCTATCTTATGGGCCCACAACATCATTTTTATGGGCCCACAATGTTTTGTTCTAGGCCTCGAAGTTTCCTTTCGCCTCGTGTGCCCTCTTTTTCTTTGTTTGGGTACTACAGAAGTTGTATCTTCTTTTGGAAGCTACCTTGTGGTACCCTCTGTGCCACTAAGATAGTAGTTACTCCTTTCTCTATGTTTTAACCCTCGGACTTGAACATAAGATCCCTGATTATGCTGGATTATGGTGTTGAGAATCTTGTACATGAAGTTGACCTTTAACCCAAGATCCATTTTGTTGACCCTTGTTGTAAATGTTTGCACATTACTGTCACATACCAAAATTTTCCAAATTTTGAAATGTGAAAAATAAATAAACAAAATAAAATTTGTTGAAATTTAGGGTGAGAAGAAACTTTTGATTCCAAATGGAACATCAAAACCTATTTTGATCAAATAAAATCCCAAAGGGATTTGAAAAGATAAACAAATAATAAATAAAGTTATAATAGTTGGAATCACCATTTTTGGATCTTTAAATAAAAAGATATGGTTTTTATAAGCAAAGGTAGAAATAATGAATAAGGTCTATTTTTCAAAAAGAGCCAAATTAATCTTGGCCAAGCATTTAAAATAAAATATTTTGTTTGATAAAAATAGTAAAGGTTTATTTAAATAAAACCATGAGGATTTTTTTATATCCAAATTTCATTCAAGTGTAGACATTTTCCTATTTTGAATGATCATTAAAAACTTATTAAAGTATTTTAAATTATATTTCAAAGTGTTATGTTTTTAATAAAACATACTGAAAATATTTTTGTAGAAATTTAGATTTCAAATAGAAGTTTTTAAAATATATTAAATCCTATTTATAATAAAGACTAAAGCCTATTTATTTATTTATTTTTAATAAATAGTAAACCCTAAAAACTATTGTTTTAAATTTGACTTTAGATTGTATTGTTAAACAGTATTAAAATCAACACAAAGATTTGTGGAAGTTTGAATTCATTTGGAGTTTGAATTGTTTGAATTAAAATCAAAGCAGAAATTCAAAATAGAAAAGGGAAAAGCATTCAGTATAAAAAAATGAAACAGAGCAACCCAACCCATTTGGCCCAACTAAAGCCCAGCAGCACAGCCCACTCCTTTCCCACTCGCGAACTGTTTTTACCCAGGAACACACCCGCTAAGTTGCTGATCAGTGGACCCCACTTCCTCTCCCCCTCTCTCGCAGACAGCGTGGCCCCACGCCGTCAGGTCGTCGTCTCCATCGCGACCACGTCCCCCTCGCCGTTTCTGCCATTGATTATGGCGATCAATTCGCGTTGATGGCTGGGTTTAACTCGACAGTGACCACGCGCCTTTAAACGCCTCGCCCTCCTCTTCCATTTCCCCCAAAGCAGCACCTCCCCTCTGCCTCCAGGCTGCGAGAATTGCAAGCTCGAACCTCTATGTCCCGACGAGCTTCTTCGGCCGATTCTGGCGAAATGCAACCGCCCCTCGCCTCCCACTGCACGCAATCTTGCTTCCCCTCTTCTTGCGCATCTCCCTGCACCAACCCCACACCCGCACGAGCACCGTAGGCATGGCAACGACCAAAACTCAAAGGCGCCGTCGTCTGCCATTTCTCCGGCGAGCTCCCCCGGTAAGTACATATCGCCCCGAACCCTCCCGATGATGCTCCTGTAATCCCCACACTCGCCCGCGTCTAACCATGCCTTTATCTTGCCTTAGGGTGACCTGCAGCTCCGTCCCCATCGACAAGCAGAAGCATCTGGCGCCGCCGCTAGCTCCGGCGAGCAATAGCCGCTGCTCCAGTGCGCCCCTCGAGTAGCCAACCTCACCTTGAGCTTCACCGCACACCCGCGAGCACGGTGAGCTACTCCTCCCTCTCCCTCGCTTCCTGAATCGTCTCCAACACCACCGCCAGACCGCCGCCGCCGCGCGCTGCCGTCGAGCGCCGCCAGTTTCTGGTAGCCTAGCTGTAGCCGTTAGATCTAAATCATCTGGTTAAGATTAGATTATAATGAAGGGGTACGAAATGATCTGCGCCGTACGATTTAAGTGAGATCTAACACACCACATCTGTCGAACCCAGTGAAGTGGTATCGCCCAATGAGGTTCAGACACGTGGCCTAGGTTTGGATTTAAAAAACAGAAATGTTCTATTAGAGGTTTGATTTTATAAAATTCATTACTTTCAATCTACACGTCCAAATTTTGCAAATTTTATATCAATGGATTCAGCAGAACAAGTACTTTGCAACCATGCACTTTGTTTAATGTTTTGCTTCTGGAAAATTGGTTGAAATTGCAGAAACATGTGTAGACATAATTTGAATATAAAAATTGTTCTAGATATATTTTTAAGGTGAAATCTTTGAAAATGGATTGTTTTGAACCTACTGACCATAGGAACCAACTTATGGATTTAAAAATATATTTTGTGAGGTTAAGGAATAAATATTTGAATTAGCACATTTCTAGTCAAATAAAAATATTGTTTACGGTTTAGAAATGAATTTTGAGTAAAACCTTTGGGAAATGATTTGATTCAAACCTTCTGACCCTAAACACCAAGTTTTGAGATTAAGAACATATTTGATGAACCATATAAGTTATTGCTTTGCTAAAAGATATTTTCAACAACATAAAATATCACCTTAGCATAATATTTGGTTTATGAGATGAAACCTTTTGCAAATGGTTTTACCACTTTTGTAAATGACCAATGTGAGCTTGAAAATGTTTAGAGCCTAGTAGAAACCACTTTTCCAAATAAAACTATCTTTTGCATGCTTGCATGCATGACCTTGTTTTTGTTATTTTATGTGGTGAAATGGTTTGAATGCTATTTGAATTTGTGTTTGCTTGATTGAATTGTAGTGAAGTTAGAAGAGTGTGATATTTGCAAGATCAAGAAGTGAACCAACATTCTCTACTAAAAAGGCAAGTGACACTATCATCCATGTCCTACTATTTTCATTACACTTAGTGGATTTTTGTAACATGCATGATAAGGACTACTATATTTTGTGCTATGATAAATCCTAATAGGATACCCTTATATCTTCCTTAGTGAAAACATTGTAGTTGTAGTAAGCTTAGCCCTGCTATATATTTGGGATGGGATACATTATATGATTATATGAAGTGTTGGAAAGATATATGTTTTATATAATAAACAAGTACTCAATGAACCACCTGGGTGGAAAAGGATACTCAAGTTTTGGACAAGGTGGCAACAAAGGGAACCATGTTTAGATGGCTATCTTTTTGTATGTGCACTCAAAGAAAACCACCCAGGGACTTAGAGATTGAACATGTTTCCCGTACAGTGGCTTCCGTGTACAGCCACATGCTAAATGGGCTCTGGCTTAGTCAATTACATAGTGGAATACCCTTGCATTGGCATCTTCAGGTTAACTAGAATTATGTATTGGAAATATATCCTTACATTGGTGCCTGGTAGACAAGCTAGCATTGTGTATTGGAAGGACTTCTATGGAAAGACTTTGTCACATTCTTGATCTGCCGGTACTCCATTTGGTGTGTACTTATCCAGCGGCCACTGGTGGCGTCAATACGAGATTGTGTCATGTGGGTAAAGCTTACAACTTCTGCAGAAGATCAAATTCTAAGTACTTAGCCGTGTCCCCGGTTATGGACAATTCTGAGCAACTAAGGCCTGAAGCTATGGAAGATCTCGACATTCCAATTTCTCAAATTAAAACTTGATGGTTACAACAAGGGGTTTGAAACACTTGGAGTTTTCCAAGGAGTTCAGAAAGATTTGACAAAAGATCAATACTATTTTGAAAAGATAGGATAAAACTATATTTCTTTCTGCAAATGAACCTAAACCCTACTTGGCCAAATATGCATGTAATGATAGGATCCACTTACTTCTACATAATAGTGAAACTTGCCAATACAATTCAAATGTATTGACCCTTGTGGCTGTAACTTATTATGTTGCAGGTTTGTTTGATGTTAGTGAAGTGTGTTGATTAGGATTACAAGTCTACAACCAACATGATTGCATGTGGCACTTTGAAGATGAAGGACCCCATGCTATTGTTATATTCTGCTGCAATGTAATGAGATAGCCAAATGAGCTATGTAAGTTGTAATAAATTATTTAATTCCTGGTTATAAAGTTGTATTATGACCTTTGTTTCTTGATATTACATCTTAACTGTGGATGCTAGCTATTGATCCAGGGACTAGCATTGTAAACACAGGGATCTCTACCTTATCAGGTTGGGACCTTTACAGATGGTATCAGAGCACTGTGTTGCCTGTAGGATTGTAACCCTAGGATTGGACAAAACTCCTTAGAAAAATAGGAGTTGTATTTGTTCCAAAACTTATTTACAAACAATCTTGTAAACTCTTTCCTCAACCTTTTGGTTTTGATTCTACATCTCTTCCTTTTCAACTTGTTGGACAAAGCCTTCACCATGACCAATGACTTCAACTTTAGTTCCACCAAGGACTCCAACTTAGACATCACTAAGGACTACAAGTGAGAACCAAGAGACATTAGATTGCCTACCAAAAACATTGATATCATGTTAGTGTATGGATCATATTGACCTATGAGGTATGACTATACTAAGTTAATTATTTTAAGAAAACTTGTTGTTTCCTTCAACTCATGGGTTAAGCTCATAAGTTGTTAAGTGAATAGTTGCTTGATGATTGCTTGATTGTTTGATTTGAACTTTATTGTTTTGGATGGTGTGTTAGAACTTCTTTAGACCTATCCATCATTACTTATCCCTATCAAACCGACAGATGCCTCCCCGCCATGCCAACCCCAACCAAAACCACAACAACATCACTCCTGAGATGCAGCAGATGATGACAGCTCAGACGCAGCTGATGCAGATGATGACCACGTTCATACAGAATCAGAACAACAACAACAACAACAACAACAACAACAACAACAACAACAACAACAACAACAACAACAACAACAACAACAACAACAACAATCAAAATAATCCTCCAGCTCATGACATGCTCACCAGGTTTTTGAAACTAAGGCCTGCAAGGTTCTCTGGGACAACTGACCCAATGTTAGCCAATGATTGGTTACATTCGGTGAATAAGGACTTAGTAACTGTTGGCTGCACTGACGAAGAAAAAGTTAGGTTTGCATCACATCTACTTGAAGGACCAGCAGCAACATGGTGGGACAACTTTAAGATCACCACTCCCCTTGAAGATGTAACTTGGGCTATTTTTGAGGATGGTTTCCGTACAGCTCACATCTCTTCTGTAGTGATGCACTTGAAGAAAAAGGAATTCCACAATCTGAAACAACGTCACCTCAGTGTGGCTAAGTATATTGAAGAATTCAACAATCTGGCACGCTATGCACCGGATGAAGTTGATACAGATGCTAAGAGGAAGGAGAAATTCCTTGAAGGACTTAATGATGAGTTGAACCTGCAGCTCGCTGTTGCCTATGTCCCAACTTATCAATCACTCTGTGACAAAGCCACCATCTTGGAAAACAAGATGAATCAAGTTGAGAACAGAAAGAGGAAGCATAAACTCAAGTATCACTCAGGGTCATCACAAAAGAAGCGTTCATTCAAAAAGATCAATGAAGATTCTGAACCACATCAGTATCACCACAACAACAATGGAAGTGATAATAATGGAAATGGTACTGACAATGGAGATGACCTTGGTCAGAACCAACATGACACTTTCAGGAAGAAAGACATTAGCCAGTTGCAATGCTATAATTGTAAGGAACTTGGACACTATGCATCAGACTGTCCTGAGAAGAAAAAGAAAAAGGATGCCAGAGACTCCAATGGAAATGACTCCAATGTGACCCAGAAAGGACATGTGAACCACATTGACATGGATGGGAACTTTGAAGAGATAGAAGAAGTGGATATCAGGAACTAGTTAACTCAGAAGAGTCAAATAAGGATTCCTTGTCTGGATATCAAGTGCTGAACCCATAGTCAAGTGAACCATCAATGTAACCCTATGAGACTTTCTTTTAAGGGTGGTAGTACCCTAGTTGTCTTCAAGCCAACTTGTAACCCTAGCCTTCCCAAATCTCGGGACGAGATTTCTTTTAAGTGTGGTAGCCTGAAATGTGAAAAATAAATAAACAAAATAAAATTTGTTGAAATTTAGGGTGAGAAGAAACTTTTGATTCCAAATGGAACATCAAAACCTATTTTGATCAAATAAAATCCCAAAGGGATTTAAACGAATAATAAATAAAGTTATAATAGTTGGAATCACCATTTTTGGATCTTTAAATAAAAATATATGGTTTTTATAAGCAAAGGTAGAAATAATGAATAAGGTCTATTTTTCAAAAAGAGCCAAATTAATCTTGGCCAAGCATTTAAAATAAAATATTTTGTTTGATAAAAATAGTAAAGGTTTATTTAAATAAAACCATGAGGATTTATTTATATCCAAATTTCATTCAAGTGTAGACATTTTCCTATTTTGAATGATCATTAAAACTTATTAAAGTATTTTAAATTATATTTCAAAGTGTTATGTTTTTAATAAAACATACTGAAAAGATTTTTGTAGAAATTTAGATTTCAAATAGAAGTTTTTAAAATATATTAAATCCTATTTAAAATAAAGACTAAAGTCTATTTATTTATTTTTAATAAATAGTAAACCCTAAAAACTATTGTTTTAAATTTGACTTTAGATTGTATTGTTAAACAGTATTAAAATCAACACAAAGATTTGTGGAAGATTGAATTCATTTGGAGTTTGAATTGTTTGAATTAAAATCAAATCAGAAATTCAAAATAGAAAAGGGAAAAGCATTCAGTATAAAAAAATGAAACAGAGCAACCCAACCCATCTGGCCCAACTAAAGCCCAGCAGCGCAGCCCACTCCTTTCCCACTCGCGAACCGTTTTTACCCAGGAACACACCCACTAAGTCGCTGATCAGTGGACCCCACTCCCTCTCCCCCTCTCTCGCAGACAGCGCGGCCCCACGCCGTCAGGTCGTCGTCTCCACCGCGACCACGTCCCCCTCACCGTTTCTGCCATTGATTATGGCGATCAATTCGCGTCGATGGCTGGGTTTAACTCGACAGTGACCACACCTCTTTAAACGCCTTGCCCTCCTCTTCCATTTCCCCCAAGCAGCACCTCCCCTCTGCCTCCAAGCTGCGAGAATCGCGAGCTCGAACCTCTCTGCCCCGACGAGCTTCTCCGGCCGATTCCGGAGAAATGCAACCGCCCCTCGCCTCCCACTGCATGCAAGCTTGCTTCCCCTCTTCTTGCGCATCTCCCTGCACCAACCCCACACCCGCGCGAGCACCGTAGGATCGGCAACGATCGAAACTCGAAAGAGCCGTAGTCTGCCATTTCTTCGACGAGCTCCCCCGGTAAGTAGAGACCGCCCCGAACCCTCTCGATAATGCTCCTGTAATCCCCACACTCACCCGTGTCTAACCATGCCTTTATCTTGCCTTAGGGTGACCTGCAGCTCCGTCCCCATCGATAAGCAGAAGCATTTGGCGCCGCCACTAGCTCCGACGAGCAATAGCCGCTGCTCCAGTGCACCCCTCGAGTATCCAACCTCACCTTGAGATTCACCGCACACCCGCAAGCACGGTGAGCTACTCCTCCCTCTCCCTCGCTTCCTAAATCGTCGCCAACGCCACCGCCAGACCGCCGCCGCCGCGCGCTGCCATCGAGCGCCGCCAGTTTCTGGTAGCCTCGCTATAGCCGTTAGATCTAAATCGTCTGGTTAAGATTAGATTATAACGAAGGGGTACGAAACGATCTGCGTCGTACGATTTAAGTGAGATCTAACGCACCGCATCTGTCGATCCCAGCGATGTGGTATCGCCCAATGAGGTTCAGACACTTGGCCTAGGTGTGGATTTAAAAACAAAAATGTTCTATTAGATGTTTGATTTTATAAAATTCATAACTTTCGATCTACACGTCCAAATTTTGCAAATTTTATATCAATGGGTTCAGCAGAACAAGTACTTTGCAACCATGCACTTTGTTTAATGTTTTGCTTCTGGAAAATTGGTTGAAATTGCAGAAACATGTGTAGACATAATTTGAATATAAAAATTGTTCTAGATATATTTTTAAGGTGAAATCTTTGCAAAATGGATTGTTTTGAACCTACTGACCATAGGAACCAACTTATGGATTTAAAAATGTATTTTGTGAGGTTAAGGAATAAATATTTGAATTAGCACATTTCTAGTCAAATAAAAATATTGTTTATGGTTTAGAAATGAATTTTGAGTAAAACGTTTGGGAAATGATTTGATTCAAAACTTCTAACCCTAAACACCAATTTTTGAGATTAACAACATATTTGATGAACCATATAAAGTTATTGCTTTGCTAAAAGATATTTTCAACAACATAAAATATCACCTTAGCATAATATTTGGTTTATGAGATGAAACCTTTTGCAAATGGTTTTACCACTTTTGTAAATGACCAATGTGAGCTTGAAAATGTTTAGAGCCTAGTAGAAACCACTTTTCCAAATAAAACTATCTTTTGCATGCTTGCATGCATGACCTTTTTTTTGTTATTTTATGTGGTGAAATGGTTTGAATGCTAGTTGAATTTGTGTTTGCTTGATTGAATTGTAGTGAAGTTAGAAGAGTGTGATATTTTCAAGATCAAGAAGTGAACCAACATTCTCTACTAAAAAGTCAAGTGACACTATCATCCATGTCCTACTATTTTCATTACACTTAGTGGATTTTTGTAACATGCATGATAAGGACTACTATATTTTATGCTATGCTAAATCCTAATAGGATACCCTTATATCTTCCTTAGTGAAAACATTGTAGTTGTAGTAAGCTTAGCCCTGCTATATATTTGGGATGGGATACATTATATGATTATATGAAGTGTTGGAAAGATATATGTTTTATATAGTAAAACAAGTACTCAATGAACCACCTGGGTGGAAAAGGATACTCAAGTTTTGGACAAGGTGGCAACAAAGGGAACCATGATTATATGGCTATCTTTTTGTATGTGCACTAGAAGAAAACCACCCTGGGACTTAGAGATTGAACATGTTTCTCGTACAGTGGATTCCGTGTATAGCCACATGCTAAATTGGCTCTGGCTTAGTCAACTACATAGTGGAATACCCTTGCATTGACATCTTCAGGTTAACTAGAATTGTGTATTGGAAATGTATCCTTACATTGGTGCCTGGTAGACAAGCTAGCATTGTGTATTGGGAGGACTTCTATGGAAAGACTTTGTCACATTCTCGATCTGCCGGTACTCCATTTGGTGTGTACTTATCCAGTGGCCACTGCTGGCGTCAAGACGAGATTGTGTCATGTGGGTAAAGTGTACAACTTCTGCAGAAGATCAAATTCTAAGTACTTAGCCGTGTCCCCAGTTATGGACAATTCTGAGCAACTAAGGCCTGAAGCTATGAAAGATCTCGACATTCCAATTTCTCAAAGTAAAACTTGATGGTGACAACAAGAGGTTTGAAACACTTGGAGTTTTCCAAGGAGTTCAGAAATATTTGACAAAAGATCAAAACTATTTTGAAAAGATAGGATAAAACTATATTGCTTTCTGCAAATGAACCTAAACCCTACTTGGCCAAATATGCATGTAATGATAGGATCCACTTACTTCTACATAATAGTGAAACTTGCCAATACAATTCAAATGTATTGACCCTTGTGGCTGCAACTTATTATGTTGCAGGTTTGTTTGATGTTAGTGAAGTGTGTTGATTAGGATTACAAGTCTACAACCAACATGATTGCCTGTGGCACTTTGAAGATGAAGGACCCCATGCTATTGTTATATTCTGCTACAATGTAATGAGATAGCCAAATGAGCTATGTAAGATGTAATAAATTATTTTATTCCTGGATATAAAGTTGTATTATGACCTTTGTTTCTTGATATTACATCTTAACTGTGGATTCTAGCTATTGATATAGTGACTAGCATTGTAAACACATGGATCTCTACCTTATCAGGTTGGGACCTTTACAATTACTCAGGATGGCTAGTACTTCTAGTATAGCCTTCAAGCTTGTGGATATCGTCCCTATTGAACAGTGATAGCCAAGGACTTCCCTACCACATGCTATGGCAGATGTTCTCTAATGGAACCAAATGGATCATGACAAGAGTGCTCCTCGTGAGTTCCGTATCTGTATTCGTGACTCTGCCACACCTCCCTTTTCTGCATCGTTCTTTGGAAGATTGTTGACTTATGCATCCACATCTCGGGATTTTATTTTGAGCATGTTCTTCTTTTTCCTTATTGTTTTCCAACCTCTGTCTACCAGTTGGTAGCCAAGTAGTAAATGCACTGGTATCTTCCAATGCTAGATACACTTGTGGTTCGTCATGGCAAACCATTTCGAGATGTCAGGAGAAACAAACTCCAGTACCTCGTCATTTCTAAGACCATGTCAAAGTGTTGTAAGCTGCAGATCAAGTAGCATTGATTAGCTTTTGTTTTGTTCTACCTGAGATTATCACACTCCTTTATATCAAGAGGTCGTGCTGAGATTCATGACCCTCTTAATGAAGTGATGCTCTTACACATATATACCCACCCTTCCTCTGAGTTGTTTGCGCTCATGAATGTTGTGCGTGCGTAATGATGTGGCAATATAGGATTCTTAGCAATTCTTATTGCTTTGAACCCCTAAGGACATTTCTGTCATTCTAGGCGTGACTAGTTATCAAATCACTAAGCCAAGGATGATTGTGATATCAGGTCTGCTATTCTAGTGCACTCTCTTCGGTCAAAGAGTTAGGCTCTTGCTGAAGATCTGATATTATGTCATCTTGTCTTACCAAGCAAGTTTCCTCTCGACCTAAGTGGCATATCGGCAGATCGTGATATTCTAGATGTCTTGATAGAAGTATCGCCATGTTGCCACATGACCGTGTTGTCAGGTTCTTGAGTAATTTGTTTCTTTAAACTGCTCCTTTCTCCAAGGATTCATACTGGATACCCCTGAACTAGTTGGTTGAGCTTAAAAAACAACTTGGAGAGTTGTTAGACAAACGTTCCACCCAACTCAGTTCCTTCTTAAAGGGATATCTAGTTGTGTACGTGTTGAAGCAAGATAGTATCTCCTTTGTGGTTATGTTATCTTTCCTTCCTTTGATTTGAGTTTGGGCTATCGTCAAATCAAACTCAGTTCCAAGGACTATCTTGATGGTGTTGCTACTCGTGATGTTTCACTTGAGTACATCTTCATAACCTCTGGTCTGACCAGTATTTCTGCCTTGTTCATATAACATATGAGTCCATCTTCTTGGAGTATCTTGATAAGTTTGTTATTGAGCCCATCGATGACATCTTTATCCTCTCCGTGTTATAACAAATTCATATGGAACATTTGGCATTAATGTTGGAAACTTTGAGGACCGTCTTCGTGCTATCTCGAAGTATGTTCTGGATGTTCGAAGTAACTTTCTCTAATTCACGTGCAAATGTTAAAATATGTTGCCGTGGATTCGAGTAGAGTTATCTTTGTTTCCTCGGGAATCATTCCAAGTTAGTCAAGCACGTGCGAAGTATTCTTAATATGGTAGGTTGATACCTTCACATCTCGAGAATATCCTCCAAGCACACCAAGCCAGTGATTGATTCGTTCACGGAAGATAAGAAGTACTTAAAACTTCGATATACTTCTAAATGTTTTCCAACAAGGATTCAGTTGTGTTTCGTTGCAAACAATTCATGTAGGTGCAATTGTCCTCTAATAACTTGCTAATACATGGAATTTTCAATCTAGCTCATCTTTGGGAGCTTGACATTGAAGTCCGTGTCTTGAGAAATCTAGTAACTTTACCTTCACGGTAAATTTTGCACAGATTCTATTCGGACCTGCTAAGTCTGGAGTATCTCTCCTGTTGGGGATATGCTAAATGGGTATCACCATAGCATGTCTCTAATCTGGATAACCTGGGTGACCCACAGTTGGTAGCAGGGCCTATGGCCTGCTAGGCGGCCCAGTTAGATGGATCCAGAAGGGAGGCCCATGCCGGATAAAGGAAGGCTATGGTGGAGTCATCAACATACCCGGAGCCTTGGACTGTGAGACACGTTAGACTAGTTGTATACCGTGTAGGACTCTGTAACCTATTCGGCTAGTACTTTGTCTGTAACCCTAGGATCTGGTGTCTTTATAAGCTGGACCTAGAGGAGCCTTTAGGTAAGAATAACTCATATGGCGCACAGCAAATCGATCCCTGTAACTCGGCGTATTGCC
This sequence comes from Avena sativa, assembly GCA_916181665.1. Lineage (NCBI taxonomy): Eukaryota > Viridiplantae > Streptophyta > Magnoliopsida > Poales > Poaceae > Avena > Avena sativa. Next base: position 117,353,421 of record OV702281.1, read on the forward strand.
ATTATAGTGATTTATAGCAGTAGTAGGATTCCGCCACCGTCGTGGGATCTGAACCTGGGTAAGCTGTGTTACCTTGTACCTGCCATTTTTCCGCCTTACCCCACGTCTCTAAACACACAATGTTAGGACCCCTCCATGGCATACTCGTCGGCAATACCACGACAGTTGGCGCCCATCGTGGGGCAAGAGGCGCTTCAGGCTCTTCAACGGGAAAGGTCAAAGCTCTTCATGGGAATCGTCGAAACTGCAGCCATCGGTCGTGTTGTCTTCTTCGGCAATGTTCTGATCGTCCCTCCCAACGAGTTATGGATCCCGGTGAAGACGAACCCCACCCGCTGCTCGATCGTCCCAATCGGGAACATCCACCTCTTCATCAGACAAACCGACTCGGGCACTAGTTCCCTGGAAGTTGGAGGACCGTCAAGGCCCGCATGGACCGCCTACGGGAAGGATACGTTCACGGAAGGATCAAAGTCGGATCTCTCTTCTGAGTTTTCTGGCTTAGATCGGAAAAATTCAAGGCCCACCCAAACCGCCCCTGTGTAGGATATAATGGTGGAAAATCGCTGCAAATCCGCCGGCTTCGCCCGTGCGTCTAGAAAGTATAGATCACAGTTCGTCGGCGTGGTGACTATCTTCGATCTGGCGTGTTGTGTTCAGAGAGAAGGTGAAAACCCCCGTAATTACCTCGCTAGATGGATCCGTATACGGGCCAATCTGGAGCAGTACCCCAGTGATGATGTTATTTATCACTTTGTGGAAGGTCTGGATCGCGGCACGCTTCTCTGACATACGCTAAGGAGGCAACAGGCCGCGGGTATCCTCACCTTCGAGAGCATGATCTACAGTGGTGCGTGCAAGAGAAATACAAGACATCTCGAGCCTACCTCTCCCGCTGGCTGGATATGAAAAATTCCTGCGCAGGAGTGCACGATCAGACCGCTATGGCCGCCTACATTGACGGCTTGGAAAAGGGCACATTGCTCCGACATAAGTTGAAGCGCGTGCAGGACAATCACCGGCTAGATCTCAACCAGATGATCTCATTGGCTAGTGAGTTCGTGGCTGCCGACGACGATGCTCGCGGCTCCTTACCGGCAATTGCCATCCCAACTCAAGCCAAGAGGAATAACAGCACCAAGCCGAAGAGTCCACCAGAAGAAAAGCCATCCTCCGACATGGTCACGATGACGTTTGCGGGAAGAGGTGATGGCGGACAACATGGCCGAGGACGGGGAGCTGGTCACGGGTAGCAGCGAGGTAGTGAAACTACCCCGGCAGCGCCCCGCGTTCCCCAAACCTACGAGGAGTACCGTATATTCCATGACTTGTACACCTTGACGCCAATGGCAAAGCCACTCACACCAATCGCCACTGCAAGTTCGTCAATGACCTCAAGGAAGACCCGGAGTCTGGCTACAAACGAAGCTGGAAGAACTGACCGCGAGGCAAGGGCAAAGGGAAGAATAAGGAAGAGGAGTCCAAGGAATCAAGTGACATGACAAGGACGTTGCCCCCAAGCACGCCGACAAAGGCGATGGCAAAGTCAAGAACTCCTTCGAGAAGAAAGTCGCCGTCTACCATACTTTCCTTGGCACCCCAACTGTCCGGGCACAGAAAACCTCGATGAGGATACTGATGGCCACCCTACCCCCAGTTCCCTAGTACCTGCGCTGGTCGGAAGTTCCAATCACTTGGGACAGGAAGGATCACCCAGACCTCATCCCAACAGAGAACCAATATGCCATGGTTATCAACCCTTTGATTGATGGCAGCGAGTTCACCAAATGCATGGTGGACATTGGAAGGAGCATCAACATCATGTACCTGGATACACTTCACAAGATGAACTTGATGGAGACCAACCTAAGGCAGACCAGCACCATGTTCCATAGAGTAGTTCCTAGTCGGGAGGCTCGGTCCCTTGGGTGCATCACGCTTCCGGTCGCTTTTGGTGATGTTAACAATTACATCCAAGAATGCATTACCTTCGAAGTGGTCCCCTTCAAGAGCGTGTACCATGTCATATTCGGACGCGACATGTTCCACTCCTTCATGGCCAAGCCATGCTTCATATACAACAAGCTCAAGATACCCGGACCAAACGGTGTCATCACCGTATCCAGAAGTTTTTCAAAAGTAAGGACTATGAGATTGGAGAAGCAGCCTTTGCAGAAGCTGTCATCTACAGCAAAGAATTCAAGGATATCCAGGGCAAGGTCGATGCCTCGGAGATGTCGGCATCGAAGAACCAGATTTCTGACTCCAATCCCGCCTTCAAAGCCGCCATCAAAACCAAGTCGGTGGAACTTGTGGTAGGCGATGCCTCCAAGTTCACCACCATTGGGACGAACCTGGACCCTAAATAGGAAAGCGCGCTCATCGAGTTCCTCCGTGAGAATAGGGACATATTTGCCTGGCAACCTGTCGACATGAAAGGTGTACATAGGGAACTTGACGAGCACAGCTTGAATATTGATCCAAAATGCAAACCGTTGAAACAACCTCTATGACACTGTGGAGACGAGAAGAGACGCGCCATAGGCAAAGAGAAATCTAGGCTACTTAAGACTAGTTTTATCTGAGAAGTCCTTCACACCCGATGAGTGGCCAATCCTGTACTTTTCCCCCAAAAAGGGAACCAAAGAATTAATAATGTCCTTCACAAAGTGTGTCCGAAGGATCTGTTTTCTTTGCCTCGCATTGACCAAGTCATTGACTCGACGGCTGGCTCAGAACTTTTGTGTTCTCTAGATGCATACTCAGGATACCACCAGATAAAATGAGGAAGTCGGACCAATTAGCCACTTTGTTCACCACACCTTACGACACGTTTTGCTATGTCATGATGCCCTTTGGGCTGAAAAACGTAGGTGCTTGATGACCCACAAGTATAGGGGGTGTATCATAGTACTTTTGATAAATAAGAGTGTCGATCCCAATGAGGAGAATAAGGTGTTTACTAGTGGTTTGGAGCAAGAAATCTCTGTAAATACTTAGCAAACGTATTTTTAGGGGGTTTTGATAAAGCAAAGAAATAAAGTGCAAGTAAATAAAGACAGCAAATAATTGCAGCAAGTGGCCCAATCCTTTCTTAGCAAAGGACAAGCCGGTTGTAATACTTATGAGGACCAAACGTTCTCGAGGACACATGGGAATACTGTCAAGTGCTTTCGTTTCATATAGTTGATTAATCTTCTTTGGTTTGATAAGTGTTGTGTGAGTGAACCTGTGCTAATGTACCGACCTTACTTGGACTAATACATACTTTTGATTAAACCCCTTGCAAGCATCCTCAACTACAAGAAAGTAATTAAGATAAACACCTAACCACAGCCTTAAACTCTGAGATCCTACACTCCCTTGTGCAAAGGTTTTCTAACAGGGGTTCAGGTTTCTATCACTCCGGCAACCCCAAAATTAGTAGCCAAATACACAATGCATTCCCCTAGGCCCATAAATGGTGAAGTATCATGTAGTCGACATTCACATGACACCACTAGAAGAATAGAACCACAACTTAAATATCAAGCCATTGAATAATACCTCAACACAATTCCACTACTAACAACATGACTTCTCCCATGTCCTCAAGAAATAAACGAAATACTCACGAGACATCATATGGATCAAGATCAGAGATGATATGATGATGAATAACAATCTAAACATAAACAATAATTCAATGGTTCCACTCACAAGCATCAACTACAAAAGTAATTAACACCGGGAAAGTTTCCCCTAAGAACTATGCAAGATTCAACGCAATTGTTATAGCGGGATGGAGTGGTGATGATGGTGCTGGTGGAGACGGTGGTGAGGATGGTGATGATGATACCGATGAAGTCTAGGTTGATGACGGTGTTGATGGCGATGATCTCCCCTATCCAGGAAGGAATTTCCTCGGCAGAAATCTGTCTGCCGGAGAGCTCTTTCTCTCTCTATAGTTTCCGCCCCGCAGAGGGGGCAGAATCTTTCTGTGGTCGCTCCTCGTGTATTAGGGTTTCGAGGAGAAGATATAGGAGAAAGGACTGAGCAGGAGGTGGGCCAGGGTGGCCACACCCCCTGGTGGCACGGCCCAGGGTGTCCCGCGTATGGGGGGTGTGGGCCCCCTGTGGCCCATCTCAACCTCCCCTAATGGCTTCCTTCGTCTTCTAGAAAAATAGGATTTTCCATGTATTTTCTGGTATTCTGATCTTCACGAAAATTTCATCCAAACACCGCTTTTTCCATCAAAATCCTGACTCCGGCGGTTCATCCTCCAAGAATCATCCAACATGCAAAAATAGATGAAATAACATAAGTATCACCTCTTAATATGAAATATATTAATGAATAAAATTAAATTATGATATAGAATAGTGATGCAAATTGGACGTATCAACTCCCCCAAGCTTAGACCTCGCTTGTCCCCAAGCGAAAACTGAGCTCGGTAAACATGCCCATAGTTTTATGGAGTGAAGTGTCGATAAAAAGAATACGGACAAGAAGAATCACACTTACCAATACACAACTCATAATAGAAAGCAACTCACCATTATATAACTTAACTTGCAACGAGAATGGGAGTCACAATAAAGATGCATAAAGATAAATCATAATTGGTAATGGCAAACTTTGTTCTTGGTCAGAGAACAGCTAGCAAATCATACTTAGTTTTCAAGCAAAGCTTTTGTAAAGAAGTTTTTAACAGTGTGTCCTTTTGCTCAAACATAAAAGGTTTTTCACAATGATGGCTTTCAAAGTAATACTCATTTAGATAAGAACAATGTGCAAAACAAGGAAGATAAGAAACATGATTGAATAAATCATCATATGAATGATTGAAACACAACAACTCAGATGCTTGCTGGAGATATACAAGAATAGGCTTACTGACTCAACTAAGATGTAAAAGAAAGGCCCTTCACAGAGGGAAACAGGGATTTCAAGTTCCATAAAGAACTTTCAAAATATTATGGTACTTACTAGCTTTGAGCTCTCATTGCCCCTATCATAAGCATCTTGAGGTGATTAAGGTGAAAGTGAACAAAGATGGAGTATATGCTTGACAAAATATAAGTTGGCAATCTCGTGTCCCTTGAGTACGAGGGTTGTTCCTCATGCTACTCAACTTTAGTTACTGGTAAGTTCTTGTCATAGTAAGTACATGTGTATCATAGAGAACCGCCAACAGGGTACCCCTTGCCCCATGATATAGGAGCTATCCCATATCAAATTTACAAGGCAACAGATAGTGAGCATCTCACGATCTTTTTATTTGCTATTTGCATAGGTTTTTATTGAGGATGCTTCACAGATTGCTCACTATGGTAATGCTGCAAGTTTCCACCATGATTAGGCATGGCTTAGGCTATCGTCCCAGGCGTTTCTCTAAAACATATACATAACTCCATGGACTTACAAGCTCCCCTTGTATTTCACACCGCCGACATCCATAAACTAAAGAGCATGATATGAACGGGGTAGATATTTACAGGTGTTGAAAGCGTTCCCCGTGACAGCACGGTTCTGCTAATTCCCAACTTATAGGTGCAAGCATATACAACATAGATGATACAATGGTTCGAGTTTATTAGTGGTAAGAAAATAAGGTGTGCCATCAAGTTCGTGAGAGCTTTACTAACTAGTTTTCACATAACAAAAGAATTTTTAATTTGAAAGATAGATGAAACTCGAGAATTTACTCGAAATAGCAATGATGCTAATAGGTAGATATGGTGGACACAAATGGCATAGGTTTTGGTTTAAAGGATTGGATGCACGAGAAGTATTCCCTCTCAATACAGGTTTTTGGCTAGCAAGGTGATACGTCGAAAACGTATCTATAATTTTTGATGTTCCATGCTTGTTTGGTATCCACTTTGCTTTGCTTTTTCTACACTTTGAGGTATTTTTATATGTTTTCTAGGACTAACCTAGTAACAAGATGCCACAGTTCCAGTTGCTTGTTTTCTTCTGTTTTTGGTTCCAGAAAAGGCAGAAAATGAATATTCTTGGAATTGGACAGGACAAAAGCCAAAGTCAATATTTTACCCTGGGGAACACGAAGCCAAAAGACGAGACGGAGGAGGGACTCAAGGGGGCCACACCCCCTGGCCGTGCGGCCAGGCCTGGCCCGCGCCTAGGGGGTGCAGCCTCCTCGGTCACCCCCTTGGCCTCCCTCTTCGCCTATAAGAAGCCCCCGATACCTAAACCCTAAGCACCCAATCAATCTTCCATGAAACAGTCTGTAGCCGCCGCCACCATTGTCCGTAGATCAGGGGGATCTGAAGCTCTTCCCGGCACCCTGCCGGAGGGGAGAGATCATCCTGGAAGCCTTCTTCATCACCATGCCAGCCTCCGGTATGATGCGTGAGTAGTTCCACCTTGGACTATGGGTCCATGTAGTAGCTATATGGTTGTTTCTCCTACTTTGTTATACCATGTTTAGATCTTGTGAGCTCCGTTCATGATCAAGATCATCTATTTGTAATCATGCATGTTGTGTTTGCAGGGATCCGATGGATATTGAGATTACTATGTCAGATTGGTTAATGATTCTATCTTATTGATTCTATCATGTCTGTGTTGTTTGTGATCTTGCATGCTCTCCGTTTCTAGTAGCTATCTTGGCCAAGTAGATGCTAGTGACTCCAAGAGGGAGTATTTATGCTCGATAGTGGGTTCATGCCTCTATTTAATCTGGGGAACTGATAGAAATCTCTAAGGTTGTAGATGTGCGGTTGCTACTAGGGAGAGAACAACGATCTCTTGTTCATGGAACAAGTGGATTGTTTACCTTACACACTTTGCTTAAATCAGTTATCCGTTGCTTGCAACTTAATACTGGAGGGGGTTCGGATGATAACCTGAAGGTGGATTACTAGTCATAGATGCAGTTGGATGGCGGTCTATGTATCTTGTTGTATTGCCCAATCAAATCTCATAGGATCATGAATATCTAGTATTGCATTGTTATGCCTTGCTCTATCATGTCAATTGCCCTGCTGTAATTTTGTTGGGGATATGCTATATGGGTATCCTCATAGCATGTCTCTTATCCGACTAACCCGGGTGGCCCATATTCGGTAGCATGGCCTGTGGCCTGCTGGGCGGCCTAGTTAGGTGGATCCAGAAGGGAGGCCCATGCCGGATAAAGGAAGGTTACGGTGGAGTCACCAGCGTACTCGGAGCCTTGGAGTGCAAGATACACAAGAATGGTAATATACGGTGTAGGACTTGTAACCAGTCCGGCTAGGACTTTTCCCTGTAAACCTAGGACCTGGCGACTATATAAGTCGGGCCTATGGGAGCCTTTAGGGCATGATAACTTAGACTCTCTAGTCACCTCGCACAGCGAACCTATCTATGTAACTCGGCGTATTGCCATTATAGTGATTTATAGCAGGAGTAGGATTCCGCCACCGTTGTGGGATCTGAACCTGGGTAAGCTGTGTTACCTCATACCCGTCAACCGTCCGCCTTACCCCACGTCTCTAAAAACGCACTGTGAGGACCCCTCCATGGCATACTCGTTGGCAATACCACGACAGTTGGCGCCCACCGTGGGGCAAGAGGCGCTTCAGGCTCTTCAGCGGGCGAGGACCAAGATCTTCGCGGGAATCAGCGAAACCATAGCCATCGGTCGCGTTCTCTTCTCCGGCAATGTTCCGATCGTCCCTCCCGACGAGTTCTGATACCGGCGAAGACAAACCCTACGCGGTGTTCGATCGTTCCTATCGGAGACATCCACCTCTTCATCGGCGAAACCGACTCGGGCACTAGTTCCCTGGGAGTCGGAGGAGCGTCAAGACCCGCACGGACTGCCTACGGGCAGGATACGTTCACGGAAGGATCGATGTCGGATCTCTTCTCGGAGTTTGCCGGCAAAGATCGAAAAAATTCAAGACCCACCCAAACCGCCCCTGTGCAGGATATAAAGGTGGAAGATCACTGCAAATCCGTCGGCTTTGTCCGTGCGTCTGGATAGCAGAGATCCAAGTTCGTCGGCGTGGTTACCATCTTCGATCTGGCGTGCTGCGTTCAGAGAGAGGGCGAAAACCCCCGCGATTACCTGGCCAGGTGGCTACGTATACGAGCCGATCTGGCCCACTACCCCAATGATGATGCCATCTATCACTTTGTGGAAGGACTGGACCATGGCACGCTCCTCCGACATTCTCTAAGACGGCAACAGGCGTCAGGACGCCTTACCTTCGAAGTCATAGTGAACACCGTCAACAACTACGCGGAGGCTAAAGCGGCAGCTCAGACAGCGCTTGCGCTCATTGACGGAGCCCCTCCGATTCAGCCACCACCACCACCGCCTCCAGCCGCCATCGTCGTAGCAGCACCACCACCTCCAGTCATCGTCGAGGCTGACGCACCTCCACCGCCTATCATCGAGGAAGTCCTGGCACCCTCCGACTCTTTCATTGACGCGCTTTATGCTGATTTCAGTGCAGATTCAGAGGAAATAGACTTTAGTCCAGAAGAGCTAGACTCCGCTATGCAGGATATGGAGGAGGAGTACTCGCGCGACGAATAAGACAATAACACCGTCATGTCCCGCGGGGTGTTCGTCACCATTGGGACGGCGATGGATGAAGACCAACCCGGGCAAGCTCCGCCTACGGTGCTGGATAAGGGGAAGGGGCCACTTATTGCTGCTGACGATGATCGCGCAAAAGTCATGCCTCCTCCGCCTAACCCAGTGTAGCAGCCGCAGGAACTCGGCACCGGTCCGAGCAATAACAACACCGCAAATTTGCGGCCTCCGGCATCCACGTCGGCAGCAGCCCATGTTACTCCAGCTGATAGAGTGATGTACCGCAATCTCCTTGTTGAGCCACTAACTGTTGATCATATCCGGAACGTGACTCAGCTTGACGAGAAGCGCCAGCAGCTACTGGAGGAGGCTCAAGCCATCACGGAGCAAGGCGCTAAACTAGATCGAGATCTGGTCAACGCGCAGAAGTCCATAGAAAAATCTAGAGCAACGGAGGCCGAGTACAAGACTCTGCTACAGCAGCAGAAGGCTAAGAAGGCTCCGGCTCGCGTCATCAATGATCCTGGTGTACGGCGCAACCTAGGATGGGCTCCCTCGAAGCCGGCACAGGCCAAGTCATACATTGACAGTGAAGGCAAACAGGTGATGCCCACCCCGCTCCTTAACCTCACCGTCGGCAAGACCCTTCTGGAGCAGGATAGATCGCCTGAGGCACTAGAACAGGTCTATGACCTAGTGGCCAAGGCGGTAAAACATCAGGAAAAGGCCACCTTCCAGAGGCTTGGTCTGACCCAGCACTCTGCCGATCTAGCCAGTACAAACCGCCAAGGGATAGGTCTCCTCAGGATGTCGGATCACATACGGGTTCATCAGAACGAAGACGGAGGGATGCGCGCAACAGGAAGGATGCTATCCCCATATCCTCTGACCGCGGAGAAAGAGCCCAACCTCGTCGCCCATCGCCACCGCCCCGATCCCCCCGACGTCAGGAAGATTACAAGGCTCACCATCGTATGGATATGCCCCTCCAAAACAGTGTGGCATCTTCATCCGCGACAACGCGGCACAGACCCGTCATGATGAAGAGCGCCACCAAGGACATAAGAGCAGGTCACACCACGACCCTCTGCGTTCGACAAGCGACCATGACAGGCGTGGGGTGTCGCAGGAGGGTAACAGCAAGAAGGCTAACCCACCGCCACCTCCGCCTCCGTCGCCGCCAAGCAGTCACCATGGCGGAAGAGGCTCGCGTCATTCACGCAGCCCATCCCCTGTTGACAACAAGAAGAAGAACCTGGAGCCATACGATGCATGTTCACGGATCGATAAGATCCACGAGGCCCAGGAAGGACCATACCTAGGACCAGGTTGCTTTGGACCTGCAATACGGTCTGCAACTTACCCCAAATGTTTCCGGATTGACAAGACCATCAAGCCCTATGACGGCACCGCCAAGCCCGCCACATGGTTGCAGGACTACGGCAACGCGGTGGAGATTGCCGGAGGCAACCCCAACGTCTCCGTCAAGTACCTGTAACTACCTCGGTGAATTACGCTCCTAGATACAAGCCTGGATGAGCGGTAGTGGTTGAAATAGTACGGTGGGGCCCCAAAAGCCACTCACGGGTAGACCTTTCGGCCGTCCCAACCACTTCCAACTCAACGGGACCTATACGGGCGGCGTAATCGGCAGGCGAAGGGATCAACTACATACACAAATGAGTATGTATGCAAGCCACCATACAAGAGTACATCAGAGCCATACCATCTAGAAAGAAAGGAAATATAGCAACGCCATACGGCAAGATTCAAATGACCTAGATAGATATAATATTTTAGGATAATTCCTCATACATCACACATCAGAGTATCAAGCGGAAGCGGCAAAACATAGTCCGAGTACGGATAAGAAGCAAATCGGCATAAGATGCCATAGAACTAAGCACATCCCGCCCACAGATCTCACGGATCCCCGTTCCCGGAATCTCTACACCGAACGATCGTTGCCCAAATCATCAGCCTCCTCCACCCAGTATCCGTCCTGCGAGTGTACCTGCTCATCTGAACCAATAATTTATCGTGTGAGACCCTAAGGGTACTCAGCAAGTCTTAATGCCTCTAAAGGGGACACAACCTGGGGTGACGCAATTGCAGCAAAAGATAAACCCTAGCAGTTCTATAGATACTCGCTAACCATCCGCCTAACCAACGATAGACGGATGTCCGTGAATTAATGACAACAGTTATCACAGTAATATCACCAGATCCATCCTCCTCCTCGCTTACCGACGAGGAAGCGGACAAACAACCCCCATCCGTTGGTAATTTTATTAACCATTCCATGAGTGTTGCACTATTTACTAGTCAATTACTTAGTCAGATTAAAACGGTACTTTAGTTATGCTTGTCTATGATCGAGAAACTGTGCTCCAAGTCGTCCATAACCGCGGACACGGCTTTCAGAAAGTTTTACCCTGCAGGGGTGCACAAATAGCAACACACACTCGATCAACCTCGGAAAAACCAAATCAAAACCCAACGAGGCCTTCACGACAAAGCAATCACAAGATTCAGAAATATTTCAGGGGGCCACCCCTTAAAGTAGACCCGCAACGAAGTAAGCTAGCTCCGAGACGGACTCAAGGTTGTGGGGACGGCTGTAAACGACTGGGAACCCAAAACTGAGCTTGTCGATACCGCGGAATCGTGCCACTATCCTAAACAGTACAGTGTGCTCCTCGCACAATCGTAATAAAGCGGTAAAGCATGGCATAAGTACCGGATCGTAAATAAAACCTCAAACTAGTTTGTGGCCCCAAGAAATAAGAATGAATCGAGCTCTGACTCAGGGGGGTCCCATAAGCCTCCCGGATGTGGATAGCGCGAATATTCAAGGAACAGGTTTCAAGTACTCGGGGTCCTACGGGACACAAGTGAGCAGGAAAAACCAAATAGCAGATATTGCCCACCGGTGCCACTTTCATTAGTTATCCCATTACTATTCAGGTTAAGTTGTTTAGGTACCTCGTTATCCAACAGACACTCACATACCCTACACATGCTGTTCTACGACTCGCATGGCTCAAACAACTCCTGTAGTAATGGCTCATAGGATGGAGGAACAAGCTTGGTGGGGTTTAAAAGTAAAGGCTATGCAATACTTGGGATTCAGTTTAATGCAATCGCGACTCAATGATGCAAGAGTAAGATAGAGGCAATAGGTATTGTATGTATGCAAGCATGTGGTAGTGCTTGCCTGTCAACTCAGTTGAAGCGAGAGACGGATCTGGGTAGTGCTCCTGGTTCTCTTGATATATCCCCTGCTCAGAGTCTAACCGAAGAAGAACCAAACAAACAAGGGCCAACATAAATAAAGTGCACAAGCATAGGAATAAAATGCGTCAAGCAAATAATCATGCCATGATGAATGATGCACAAGTGGCATGGCAATAAAGTAGCATGGCATGGGTGAGGTGTAGAACACAAGAAGTAACATTTTTATGGGGTTTTGGTCCCATTTTATTGTCATAATAGTTGCTGTATACTTTATATTTATATGATGCATGCTGCAATTGAAGTCATGGATAGCATAAACAGAAAGGTCTCGTCGAGCTGATCATTTTAGACATATCATTTGTTAAATTCGGAGTTATAAATCAAAAGTTATTAATTTATTAAGTTCCAGTGGCATTTGTTGTAATTTAACTCAACTTGAATTTTAAAGTATTCAAATAATATTTTTAATAGCATATTTGAAATCCTCACATTTTTCTGATTCAAAAACATATATTATTTGTATTATTTGGAATTATGAATTTAATTTTATTTTTAAGTCAAAATTAGTCAAATTAGGTCAAAGTCAAAGGTTTGACTATTAGTTTTGAAAATATTTGAACAAAGATTTGAATTAACATTCAAAAATAAATCATTTTTCATATAAGGTTTGAATTCAAATTCCAAACCAGGAATAAGTTATGAATTTATTTAGATTTAAACAGATTTGTATTTTGAATTTGAATTTGAGTTAATTTGAAAAGAAAAGAATTCAAAGCAGATACAGAAAATACTTTTCTCACTCAGGCAAATCCAGCCACTACCAATGACATGTGGGGTCAGGCGCTGACTGGGCCTAGGACAGGTGGTTGAGGACCGCGGGTTGAGGGTGGACTAGCGTGGGGGCCTTCTTACAAAAATGCCGGCTGGGAGGCTGCGGGTGGAGAGTTCGAGAAGTCTAGGGTCCTATTTATAAAACCTTCCGGAGGTGACTGACGAAACTGAATTTTTTTAACACTCGAACCCGCGAGCTGAGCTGAACTTCGGAGGACGATGGCGATCAAACTAGGCAGTATTTAGGGACGATGCAAAAACGAAAAGTGTGGAACACACTTAGACCTATAACTCTTGTATTCAAGGTTTTCCCCGAGGAGGTCTACAGCGGCCGGCAAACAGCGAAGAACAGAGGGGAACGGCTGACACGAAACTGCAAGGTCGGGTTTTGGTTCTATCTTCGAACGAGGATGACGACGCGTACGCTCCGAAATTGATGATGCCGCAAAAACAGAAAAGTTAGAGGGCATCTAGAGCTACATCTTTGGTTCAGGACGAAACATCGGAGGGTGCCTAGGCTCACCGCGGTTCACCGACGAACAGGTCGGGGAGCTGGGGTTTGGTACTGAACCTGATGACAGAACTTCCCCTCTGAAACAGAGCACAGGGCGAGGCTGGCCGGCGGCCTGGGAAGGGAGCTCACCGGGGTATGCAAGGGGGAACGAGGAGGCGGAGCTAGCGGGGACCTTCAGGGACCAATTCCCGGCGACGCGGGGTCGCGAGGTCGCCGGAAGAATGCCGGGGAGGTTCGCCTACGTGAGACCCTGCAGGCAACGTCTGTCACCGTCGATTCTAGAGGCAGGGAGAGAAGAATAGGGCCAAACGCAAACGGGGAGGGTCGCTCAGTACCTGGAGTGCAGGAGCGAGGACGATGGCTACGCGCAACACGTTTCAGGCGGCCGCCGGAGCTGCCATCGGTTCAGACATGGCGGCGGAGGGAAGGGGAAGAGGGAGCAGCTAGGGTTCGAGGAGGCATCCACGGCTTGGGGGATAAGAAGAGGGGCAGGTGGTGGAGTGTGACGAGGACAACGGCGGACGGACGGAGACCTGCTCTGTCTGCTTCCGTCTCCTGCCGCGAGAGAGAGAGAGGTGCGAACGGCGTCAGGCGCCAGAGAAGAAGAACAGGAGCGCGGCAGGGTGAAGGGGTACTGGGCCAGGGGAGGCGAGTTGGGCCGGAGGAGAGGAGGTTTCTTGGGCTACTGCGGCTGGGTGAGGCCCAGGTTTGTTTCTCTCCTCTATTTTTTTTCTTCCTCTTTTATTTTTACTTGTTTTGCTAGTTTTATACCAATGCAACTTTAAATCAGCTTTTAATTTTCAAATTCTTTGAACTTTTCACAGGGAATTTTGAATAGAGGGTTTGGGCCAAGCGGAGAGAAAGAAAGAGAACAAGCTACATACTGCAGGGTTTTGGGTTAGAGAGGCTCGGGTTTAGGGTTTAAAAGAGAGATGAGGTAAGAGGAAAGGGGAGATACCCATGTTAAGCACATGTTAATGGCACCACCTGATCACATGTTCATGCAAGGGTGGGATGGATATAAAAGGAGAGGTAGGGTGTAGGGTTAGAGGTAGAAGTAAAGAGGGGATTATGTGGTGATAGGGTTTATAGCGAGATCCAACAAGTTCAAGCCAAAGAGAGGATAGAGATGGAGATGATCAACTCAAAAAGCAATTAAAAATCCAATGACAAGCACAAGATGTACTTGCATGTCCCATGCAAACAATAAATGCCATGTATTCATATTGTGAAAACAACATAAACTCATGTGGCATTATTCCATGCATGTCCAAAAGGTGGAAAAGGCCAAGCACAAGATTAAGAGTGGAGTCCACCCAACCCACATGAGCTAGAGGTAAACTCAATTAAAATGCCAAGCTCATATTAATTGGATGGTGGAATTATGAGGTGGTGAAAGAAAAAGGTGGGGAGTTAACAAAAGATATGCCCCCAACTCAACTTGGGCATTAAACCATATATCAAGAACCAAATACAATATCAAGAGGCAAATACAATTAATAATGCACATGAGATAAGAACCAAACAAGAAGGGGTTTTATATGATGCTCAAATGCAAGGTGGCATGATATGATGATGATGCAACAATTATATGTAGGAAGTGGCCCTTTATTACTAAACCAAGTAGCATTACAGGTGTTAGACAACTGGGATGCTACAGTACCTCTTGTTAATGTTGGCGGGCACGGCCCGTCAATGGATCGACGACTTGCCGGAGAGATCTATCTACAACTGGCTGGACATGCAAGAAGCATTCACCAAGAACTTTGAGGGTACATACAAGCGTCCCTGCACCGTGGGCGATCTACAGCGGTGCGTGCAAGAGAAAGATGAGACATCTCGCGCCTACCTCTCCCGCTGGCTGGATATGAAGAATTCCTGCGCAGGAGTGCACGCCTAGACCGCCATGGCCGCCTTCATCGATGGGTTGGAAAGGGGCACGTTGCTCCGACATAAGCTGAAGCACTTGCAGGACAATCATCAGCTTGACTTGAATCAGATGATTCAATTAGCCAGTGAGTTCGCAGCTACCGCCGACAATGCTCGTGGCTCTTTGCCGGCAACGGCCGTTCCAACCCAAGCTCGGAGGAACAGTAGTACAAAACGGAAAACCGCTCCAGAAGAAAAGCAATCTACCGACATGGTCACCATGACTTTTGCAGGACGAGGAGAAGGCGGACAACGTGGCCGAGGAAGGGAGCAGGGCACGGGCAGCAGCGAGGAAGTGAAACCAACTCGGCGCCGCTCCGTGTTCCCCAAACGTACGAGGAGTACCGCGATATGCCGTGCCTCGTGCACCTCGATGTCAACGGCAAGGCCACCCATACCAATCGACACTGCAAGTTCGTCAACGACCTCAAGGAAGATCCGGAGTCCAGCTACAAGCGAAGTCGGAAGAATAGACCGCGAGGCAAGGGCAAGGGGAAGAAGAAGGAGGAGGAGTCCAAGGATTCAAGTGACATGGACGAGGACGTTGACCCCAAGCACGCCGCCAAGAGCGACGACAAGGGCAAGAACCCCTTCGCAAAGAAGGCCCCAGTCTACCACAATTTCCTTGGCACCCCCACCGTCCGGCAACAGAAGAGCTCTCTAAGGATCCTGATGGCCACTCTCCCCCTAGTTCCCCAATATCTGCGCTGGTCGGAGGTTCCAATCACTTGGGACAGGACGGACCACCCAGACCTTGTTCCCACGGAGAACCAGTACGCCATGGTCATCAACCCATTGATTGACGGCGTGGATTTCACCAAGTGCATGGTGGATAGTGGAAGCAGCATCAACATCATGTACCTGGATACACTAAAAAAGATGAACTTGACGGAGGCAAACCTAAGGCGGACCAACACCGTGTTGCATGGCGTAGTTCCTGGCCGGGAAGCTCGGCCCCTTGGGTGCATCACACTTCAGGTAGCCTTTGGCGATGTCAATAATTACCGCCAAGAGCGCATGACCTTTGAGGTGGTCCCCTTCAAGAGCGTGTACCACGTCATATTCGGCCGCGACATATTCCACACGTTCATGGACAAGCCATGCTTCGTCTACAACAAACTCAAGATACCCGGACCAAACGGTGTCATCACCGTATCCGGAAGCTTTACCAAGGCAAGGGACTGCGAGATCAATGAAGCAGCCATTGCAGAAGTTGTCCTCTACAGCGAAGAATTCAAGGAGATCCAGAGCAAGGT
The DNA here is from genome assembly GCA_916181665.1 of Avena sativa. Classification (NCBI taxonomy): domain Eukaryota; kingdom Viridiplantae; phylum Streptophyta; class Magnoliopsida; order Poales; family Poaceae; genus Avena; species Avena sativa. The sequence goes on from OV702281.1 coordinate 117,369,718, forward strand.
CAATGACTCAGGGATGCCCGCGTCGAAGAAGCAGATCTCCGACTCCGCTCCTGCGTTCAAGGCCGCCATCGAGACCAAGCCAATGGAACTTGTGGTAGGCGATGCCTCCAAGACCGTCGCCATTGGGACGAACCTGGATCCCAAATAGGAAAGCGCGCTCGTCGAGTTCCTCCGTGAGAATAGGGACATCTTTGCCTGGCAACCTGCCGACATGAAAGGTGTACCTAGGGAACTTGCCGAGCACAGCTTAAACATAGATCCAAAATGTAAACCAGTGAAACAACCTCTACATCTTTGTTTCGGAGATGAGAAGAGACGCGCCATTGGAAAAGAGATAGCTAGGTTACTTAAGGCTGGTTTTATCCGAGAAGTCCTTCACACCCGATGGGTGGCCAATCCTGTACTTGTCCCCAAAAAGGGAACTACTGAATTAAGAATGTGCGTTGATTACACCGGCTTGAACAAAGCATGTCCCAAAGATCTGTTTGCTTTGCCTCGCATTGACCAAGTCATTGACTCGACGGCTGGCTCGGAACTTTTGTGTTTTCTCGATGCATACTCAGGAACCACCAGATCAAGATGAGGAAGTCGGACCAATTGGCCACTTCGTTCACTACCCCATACGACACGTTTTGCTATGTCACAATGCCCTTTGGGCTAAAAAACGCAGGTGCTACCTACCAGCGGACAATGCAACGTTTCCTTCATGACCAAATTGGTCGGAACGTTCACGCCTATGTGGACGATATTGCAGTGATGTCTAAAAAGTCAAATGACTTAATCTCCGACTTAAAAGAAACCTTTGATAATCTCCGGAAATACAACATGATGCTCAACCCTAAGAAGTGCGTCTTCGGGGTTCCAGTCGGCAAACTGTTGGGCTTCATCGTTTCCAAGCGCGGAATCGAGGTCAACCCAGAGAAAATCAAGGCCATCTTAAACATAAACCGTCCGACATGCCTAAATGACATCCAGCGACTAACAGGTTGCGTTGCAGCAGTTAGCCGGTTCGTCAGCCGACTTGGAGAGAAGGCTCTGCTGCTGTACAAGTTGCTGAAGAAGGCGGACAAATTCACATGGACGGATGAAGCAGACGCGGCATTGAAGCAGCTCAAGGAGATTCTTTCCTCAGCGCCTATCCTTGCAGCACCCGAGCCTGGGGCGCCCCTGTTAATTTACATGGTGGCAACCAACCGGGTTATTAGAATCGTCGTCGTGGTAGAGCGGGGGGAACCAGTCTACGAGCACGGAGTTCAATGACCAGTTTACTATGTAAGCGAGGTCTTGACGGAGTCCAAGCAGCGTTACCCGCACTACCAAAAAATAGCTTATGGAGTACTCCTTGCTTCTCGGAAGTTGAGGCATTACTTTCAGGATCACCCAATCACAGTAGTGAGCAAGACTCCACTGTCCGACATTATCAACAACAGCGACGCTACAGGAAGGGTCGCGAAGTGGGGCATTGAACTTGCCGCCTTCGAGATCACCTACAAGAGACGCGACGCTATCAAGTCACAAGCCTTGGCGGATTTTATTGCAGATTGGACGAAGATGCCGGATGCTACTCCACTGCCAGAGCCAGAGTACTGGGTGATGCACTTTGACGGGTAAAAGTTGCTCAACGGCTCGGGGGCTGGTGTACTACTACAGTCACCAAAAGGATACAAGCTGCACTATGTTCTGCAGATCCACTTCGAGGCTACAAATAACATGGCGGAGTATGAAGCACTCATTCACGGGCTGCGTGTAGCCAAAGTTATTGGCATCAAGCGCATAGTTTGCTATGGAGATTCCGACTTGGTTGCCCAGCAGGTGGCTGGCACCTGGAATGCGCGGAACCCTATGATGGCGGCATATCGCGACAAAGTGGACGAGATAGCCAAGAGCTTCTTGGGCTACGAAGTCAAGTATGTGCCTAGGGAGCAAAACAAGGCGGCTGATCTACTGTCTAAGCTTGGATCAGGGCGCAAGCGAATTCCGCCAGGAGTTTTCCTAGAGCATCTACGCACACCATCCGTGAAGGGCGCCGACATCGACAACCCGGATAGAGCTGACTCTTTCGTCAACATGGTGACAAAGATCCCTCTGGCTTGGGAAAAACCGTTCATGGAATATCTCGAACACGGAACTTTGCCCGACGACGAGGTCGAAAGACGGCAAATAGTACGACGAGCAAAGGGTTATACCATAATCAATGGGCAACTATACAAGAGGAGCACTACTAATGTATACCTAAAGTGTGTTTCCCAGCTAGAAGGTATGGAAATCCTACGCGAAATCCATCTTGGAGATTGCGGGCATCACGCCGCTCCTCGATCGTTGGTCGTGAAAGCCTCTCGGTAAGGATTCTACTGACTGACCGCGAAGGCGGATGCCGACAAGCTGGTTGAGACATGCACATGATGCCAGTATTATGCCCTACAACCACATGTTCCTGCTGAAGAATTGCAAACAATACCAATAACTTGGCCATTTGCAGTCTGGGGGCTAGACATGGTGGGGCCGTTACAGACGGCACCGTGTGGATATACGCATCTGCTTGTAGCAGTTGACAAATTCACCAAATGGATAGAAGCTAAACCCATTAGAAAGCTTGATGGGGCAACTGCCCTGAGGTTTGTCCGGGATCTAGTGGTGAGATTTGGTCTCCCACATAGCATCATCACCGACAACGGAAGCAACTTGTCACTCGGAGAAGTGGAGGCCTATTGTTGGGACAAAGGCATCCGACTTGACCTTGCATCTGTGGCACACCCACAATCCAATGGTCAGGTTGAGCGAGCCAATGGATTAATTCTGCAGGGAATCAAGCCACGTCTTGAGGCACCGCTACATAGAGCAGCTGGAGCCTGGGCGGAAGAATTGCCATCTGTGCTGTGGAGTTTACGAACTACACCCAACAGATCCACCGGCTACACCCCCTATTTCATGGTATATGGAGCAGAAGCCATCCTACCGTCCGACATCCTCCACGATGCACCAAGAGTTGCCGCCTACGACGAAGATGACGCTGAAGAATCCAGACGCCTAGATGTGGACCTTCTCGAGGAGGAGCGCGTTTTGGCATGCCAAAGATCATCCATCTACCAGCAGAAGCTATGCAGCTACCATAGTCGCCGCGTCCGGCATCACTCGTTTAAAGAGGGGGATTTAGTACTCCGACTTAAGCAGAAGAAGTCACACAAATTGTCCCCGCCATGGGAATGACCGTTCATCATAAGCAAGGCGCTGCTCAATGGGTCTTACTACCTTGTCGACAATCGTGAACTCAAGGACAGACCCAACAAGGATCATAAGCGTAAGCGACGTGACCCGGATGATGACTACCCGGAGCTTGATCGGCCATGGAACATAGCACAGCTACGTCCTTTCTACACTTAGCATTTTTATCTAATCGTGTACCTCTTATATGATCAATGAAATAAAGCTCTTTGGTTCACTCATATTGCTAACTATTTTACCTCCTTTAGTGTTCATTTTTGGATCATATAAAACTTTTATGTACAAGTCTTGCGATTGCACTTGTGAAAATTCCGCCTACGGGCGTTAGCTTAAGTTTTCTGGTCTACACATTCTTTGTTGTTTTTATGTGGATTCTGGAGTAGTGACTTTCGGCACTTATTGTCGACAATTTTGTGCTCAGGTTATTGACGGTGCCATTGGTCATCATCACCTAAGCGCATGGTTCAGACAACGAGTCTTCCGACTCACGAAAAGTCAAGCATAAGAACCAGAGTAATGGATAAGCTAGCACTTGCTTAAAAAATATATACATGCTGAAACTTAATTCTTAAGTCTCAGGAAATAACAACCATTGTTTTCCGCCTTAAGTTACATCATCAAGTTTTTTCCGAGCACACTCCAGAGGTGAAACATAAATTACAAAACGTTTTTCACTCTTTGGGTGCAGGGGACTTGGAGGCCGCATCATCACCAGCCGGAGAATCACCCTCAGCGTCGGCACTGTGGTGAGACTCGGAGGAATCCGGGTTGGCGTTGTCGAGAAAGTTCCTGGGCACGAAGACGTCGACACCTACCAACTCGGCAACCCTGGTGTCATAACCCGCGAGTGATGACAAGATGGCTTCGTGATCGATCTCCGTGCTGTCATCATCCACATCGGGGATACCAGATGTCACCGTGTCGATGTCGGCACCTTCATAGTGTGCCTTCACCATGGACAACGCCATCCTTGCGCTAGCCCATGCACATCAAGCTTTCCAGCTCGCGACACGCTCGGGGGCTCGGCGCAGAATCTCCGAGTACTTCGCCACGGAGTCCGAGGCCTTGATATAAATTTGGAGGGGCTTGGCAATCTCCTTGGCTTGGGCGATGGCGGTGTTGATGAAGTTGCCAGCAAGAATCATGCATTCCTTGTCCGAAGGAGGCGAGCGGGTTAAACCCATAGGCGCTGAAAATTCCGACAAGAATTGCATGAGTCCAATAAGTTCTAAGTATCCAGACTACAGAACTACAAGGCAGAGGACACTTACTGAAGATGCTGGCCTTAGCCTTCCAGACGGTGTCCTCCAAGGATTCCTTCTCTTGTTGGAGGAGCTTAAACGCCTCGCTATGGCGAAGATTTTGCTCATCAGCAGCTTGCTTCTGATCCTTTAGGATCGCAAGCTCCTCCTTCAAGCGAGTGATTTCTGCGGAGGCGGACTCCTGCAGGGCCTTCATGGAATCCTCATGCATCTTCAGCATCTCCTCCCTCTCCTTCTTAAGGCTCTTGTTCTCGTTGTCCAGCTGTTGGATGTGCTTGGACTGCTTGACAATATCCTTAGCCTTGGCGACATGCTCTGCAAGTCGGAGAAAACATAGTACATAGTGAGTACTCAGAGATTGTGGGCACAAAAGTAAGACGGAAATGTGCAAAAAGAAAACATACTCTTGTTTTTGATGATCCGTTCCTTCAAGATGGCAGTTTTACCCTTTTCGACTTCAAGATCTGCGCGCATCTTCTGGTACTTATTGTTGGCCATGCCCCTCCGAGCAATCTCGTTCTGTGGAAACAAATACAAAGTCAAGTCGTTGTTTAGTCTGCTTGGAGCTTCTAGTCAGAGATTTTCCACCTAGATGCTCGGGGGCTACAGCGAGAGTTTTTAACTTAGCAATATGCTTAGCTTTTCTTTAAGCATCTAGTCGGAGCTGATTCAGGTCTCAACTAGATGCTTGGGGGCTACAGCATTGAAAATTATGAACACTGTGTATGCTACTCTTAAAAGCATCTAGTCGGAATAATTCATTCCATCTAAATGCTTGGGGGCTGAAGTGAGAGTTTTTTCTAACTTAGTCACTCTTAGAGCATATAGATGCAAAACCTATGGTTTTTCGTCTACATCCTCGGGGGATACAGTGGGATACTCGTACAAAATGCAAAAGGTAAAGTAAAACTTACAAGTGCGATGATCTTGAGGCTTGTAGTGCTCTCGGCCAGTAGCTTGCCAAAGGCAATGCTGTTTCCTCGCAAGATGTCTCCTTGTCGGAGTAGCTCCTCAAGACCGCACGTCGGAGATGACGGCACTCCTCTAGGAACCATAGCTGTGTTATTCGGCATGAGCGCCGGGTAAACAATCTTCAGGAACTCGAAGGGTTTCTGGGGAGTAGGGGCACCGCCTTCGGCAGAAGTACCAACTCCCACCACCGCCTTGCCGCTACCGATGGCATCCTTAGCCGGAGCTTCAGCCATTTGAAGAGCAGCACTCTCCTGCATCGCCTGCTCTCCGACAACAGCAAGCTCGGTTGAGGCGCCAGAGTCCACTTCCATGGCGGAAGGGCATGGTGCCTCCTGGACTTGGGAGCTTGACGGAGCAGAGGAGGGCTTGACGGCAGGAGTAGCAGGGGCGATGGCGGGAGAGGAGTCGCGATGCAGCATATCTTTGATATTTCTAGAAGCCCCAAGAGTCTTGGAGGACTTCTTGAGGCTGGTTGTGGCTTTCTTCCTGAAACGTGCAAAATGCATAAGTACAGGAATAAGAGAGATAAAATAAGACAATGTCGGAGAATAAGAAGCTTACACTAGGGGGCGCTTTGGCAAACATCCTGGTGGCTTTATTCTTTTCCGCCTCCAGGGCGGCAGTACTCTTTTTGGAGGCTCCACCCTCCGTCTTCTTCTTCTTACCTCCGTCGGCAGCGTCAGAGGTGGAGCTCTTCCGCTTTCGGGCCAACGGGGCATCGTCGTCGGACACGACCGTGACTTCCTTCATCTTTGGATCATAGATTTGGGCAGTCAGGTTGCCTTCCTCGAGATCGCTAAGCTGTTAAGTGAGAAATCATCGTGTTAGACAAGATGGTATTGGCAAGACGGAAAAACAGGAGCAATGTCATACACGGAAAATAAATATCTACCTTTGGGCACTTTCCGTCTACGAACATGTCGTAGGTGAGGGTGAAGCCACGCTTCTTATCCTTCACCTTGATGATATCCTTAAGGCGGAACTTGACGGAGTCGCTCGAGAAGTTGTCCTCGGAGATCCGGAGGGTATCCCTTCGGTCGTCGGTGTACTCGTGCATATACTTCGTGCGGTGCTGCATAGGTTGGATCCGCCTGATGAACCAGCACATGGCTAGGTCCAAGCCGGTTAGACCCGTCTCTACGAACCACTCGATCCGCCTTATTGCGCGAGAAGCGTCGAGGTCGGAGGGAAGGGAGGCATGGGACCGCCATGTGGAGATTTCGGCGGCGGTTCCGTCCACGAAGTCCGGGTACGTTACTTCTCGGCCCGCCAAGGAAATATCGGGGCCATAGAAGTACGTCCGCTGCCAATTTTTACATGACTCGTGGCCAACGATGTCGGGGAACAGCCGGCCAGGACGGATCTTGAAGCTTATGGTGCCGCAGTTCCTAAGCTCCTCCCTACTGTGTCCGGCTTCACGTTTGATGGCGAAGAAGTATATAAACAAGTCTAATCTAGGCCTAATCCCTAGGTAACCCTCACAAAGTGCCGCGAAGTTGCTAAGCACTAAAATACTATTGGGGGAGAGGTTATGGGGTTGGACCTTGAAGTGATTCAATACGGACAAAAAGAAGTGGGAGATGGGCAGAGAAACGCCGCGTACCAATTGCGCCTTGAGGTATACTTTCTCTCCGGCTTGGGGAGAAGGGGTCACCTCGCCGGCCGGCGCCGCCCACCAGGCGAGCCCCTCCGTCGCGGGGAGGTAACCCTCAGCAACCATCTCTTGGATGTCGCGGCCGGTGATGTCCGAGCCGCGCCAGTCGCCTTTGTGCGAGTCTGGCTCCTCTTCCAGGGGCTCCACCGCCACCAGATTGTGGTCGCCGCCGGTGGTTTCAATCATTGTCGATGCGAGGATGACCAGGCCCTCTGGGGGCACGACGAAGGAGCTCGCCGGCTTCGACGTGGCTTCGCTCGACGCCGCCATTGACGGGGATGAGCTTCTTCTAGCCATGGAGGAGGGAGAGAACGCGACTGGTGCAGAGAGAGGCTAGGGTTTCTTGAGTTTTTCCGTGGAGAGCTCGAGGAGGCGTGCGGCTGGAGGAAGAAGACGATGACACGAGAGAATGGGGTGAAAAAGTGGCAGGTGTCCCACGGTTACTATTTATCTTACTCTGCATCAAAATTCGTGCAGCTAATCGGACGGTTGCCGCGTAGACGACGTGTTCGTGAACGTGCGCGGTAATTTCGCCACGTCTCTAACCACCGCCGCCAACGGTTCGTATCGCTCGCGCGGGAAAATCGGATATGATTATGTTCTCTGCATGTGTGAGTTACGAGGCATCACTGACCCACAGCATACGTCGCCATAACTGACATGGTAGATGAGCCGTCCCATCGAAGATTCCGGCATGGACGGATTTAATCCGACAACGGGAGCGTACGATGAAAGATTCAGCATTTCCCTGACTTACTTATAGAATACGGAGAAACCTTTGCAGGGTTCTTTGGGAGAGCTACAAGATGTTGCTTGACGATTTGCCGACATCCATCTAGACGGAGCATTCCATAAGAAGAGGCAAGACGGCGCAAGATCTCAGAGTTCTCCGGGGGCTACTGTTGGGGATATGCTATATGGGTATCCTCACAGCATGTCTCTTATCCAACTAACCCGGGTGGCCCATAGTCGGTAGCATGGCCTGTGGCCTACTGGGCGGCCCAGTTAGGTGGATCCAGAAGGGAGGCCCATGCCGGATAAAGGAAGGCTACGATGGAGTCACCAGCGTACCCGGAGCCTTGGAGTGAAAGATACACAAGACTGGTAATATACGGTGTAGGACTTTGTAACCTGTCCGGCTAGGACTTTTCCCTGTAACCCTAGGACCTGGCGACTATATAAGTCGGGCCTATGGGAGCCTTTAGGGCACGATAACTTAGACTCTCTAGTCACCTCGCACAGCGAACCTATCTCTGTAACTCGGTGTATTGCCATTATAGTGATTTATAGCAGGAGTAGGATTCCGCCACCGTTGTGGGATCTGAACCTAGGTAGCTATGTTACCTCGTACCCGTCAACCGTCCGCCTTACCCCACGTCTCTAAACACGCACTGTGAGGACCCCTCCATGGCGTACTCGTCGGCAATACCACGACAAATTTGTTTACCCGGGATGTTATGTTGTTTATCTTAAGGAGATCACCTTTAGTGAACTATGGACCCCGGTCCAATCATTACCATTGATACATATTCCACTTTTACATGTTTACTTTCTGCAAACCACCATTACCTTCCACACCATATAGTTAATCCACTACAAGGAATATGGCTATATATGACCCTCTATTTTCATCACAAAATCATCACAATAGTCCATTTATGACGATTCTATGACGATTTTGAGATCGTCGAAAGTTGAGCGTCGCAAATGAACTATAACGACGGTTTTAGTGAAATCGTCATAACTGTCTATGACGATATTGGATCGTCATAACCATTATGACGTTCCGATATCGTCATGGACAAACTGGCCTCGCCAGGTCAGATCCTACATGGCTGAGCCTACGTGGCACACAATCAGCCCAGTCCATTTCAAAAATTACATGGGCCAAGCCAACAATTCAGTCCATTAATATTTTTCTATCAATTCTCGTTGCTACTTGGGCCAAGCCCAGCATTTTTAGCCTTTTTATTTTGGGGGTCGTGGCCTTTTTACCATTCAGCTCTTTTTATTTTCAACCATTTTTCCCAGGAAGTGTAAATTGTTCTAGTCGTTATGGCCTTTTAACAGCCCAAATAGCATTTGGATAAACACACGGGTATTACACAAATAATATTTTGGTAAGTGCATCTCAAATCGCATTCAATAATTCTAACCAAAATTGTAACGCGGGAATGGTCCACTTCCACAAATAATACAATCAGGCATAATTCACATAACCCAGGAATATTAAACATCTACAAAAGTACAGCATAGTATATTACAAATATTCCATAGTACAAATCACACACGGCCACAAAAATATGAATATCAACTCTTTGCTAAGTATGAAGCCTTCAGTTCTTCCATCTTCAGCCTGCAGCTCATTTAAAAGAGAGGAAATGATGGTTATAGCTGCCAATCAAAGAAAGAAATATCTTCTAAAATTAACATAGATCAGGTAGAAAGAAAATAAATAGATGTGCATATCAATTCTGAAGCTATTAGCAAACATTATACTGGTGATACAAACCTACATCACTGGAGTTACTTTCACACTTCAAGCAACCATGAATCCACAGTACATGCATCAACACCCATTGTCATTACTTTCACACTTGGCATATAGTACAAAACTACAGAAGTAAACTTGTGACAGCACAAACCATTGGAGTATTACTTTTAGGCCACAAGCTTTTTATTTGCTATAAACTATAGTTATAAAACAACAAGCTTTTTAGGTTCTGCATTTTGCATAATATACATCAATACAATGGTACACAAAATAATTCTCGATATCCTTGGTCTCTACATGAATAGACAGAAACCAAATCGTTCATAGCAAACCTACAGCAAGGTAAACATTACTTGCTCGGGAGAAATCTTGCCTGAAAAATCATTCATACACTGCTCGATAGCTCTCGTAACTAATTTGCTGAAGTACTACAACCAAACTAAAGCCCCAAATTCAGTATCGTGGCTCGTATGCTCTAAACCAGACTGCATATGTATTGAAACAATGATGGCTAGCTGGATTACCTGCAGCAGATTGGTAGTAGGGACGACAAGCACCAGCTGGGTTACCTGCACAACCCCTTGATCACCAGCGCGCTCAAGTTCGATGCGACCGAACCCAGTACTGCGTCGACCATGGGGCTGTCTTGGTGACATAGAGAACACCGTCGATCTGGATCCCTGAGCCGATAGTCCTGAGGTACTTCCCGGAGCACCCGATGACGAAGGCCTTCTTGTCCGGCACGATGCTGATGCCCCAGTTCACCGGTGTGCTTAGCCCGTCGAACCTACAACGGCAGCACGAAACTTTAGTGATATGCAGCGAGAACAAGGGGAACGATATACAGCCTGCAGCAACCGGGATGAGCCCTCCTTGAGCGCTATGAAGTGAGAACAAGAGGTACTTTAAGAAAATGTAAAAATGCAAAACATATGCCAACAAACGAAGGCTTCAAATTAGATACATAATATTTATTCACAAAAGATCTGTAGAACCAGTACTACAGGAACAAAAATACACTCAACTTTTCCATGTTTGATAATGATTTGGTACCACTAGCTTTTCATTACTAACATACAATGCTTCATTGGTATAGCGCAAACAAGTATAGAATTGCATTCTTTTACAGTGCTTTGCATCAGATAAAGATTTTGAATTTCAACAAAAAGCATATGCAAAGAACTACAAATTCACAACCAACCTTTGAACTTGATCTTCTCCGGATTCTGCAAAGAACTACAGCTCAAGGGTGTTCCGCTGTATCTCATCCTACACCAACCACAAACAAACAGCTCAGATTAGACGACCAATAGCAAGCATAGATCATCCAACAACCATTTAGTTTCAAGTAAAGAGCAGCATGATCGAACTGGCAAAATACAAACTATTCCAGATCAATATGAGTTCATGACCAGTAGAAAGTAAGGTGCAAAAGCAATAGCCATTGCATGCAGCAAGAACATTAAGTAGTAAAAATAATGCCTAATATAATTACTAGACAGTAGCAAGAACATTAAGTGATACATATGTATATAATATGAATATCGTACTATCAAATCAAGATTCCAGCATAGTATAACATGGTATGGTCTAAAACTCCCAAGTTACCATGGTCTCAATCTCCCAATTAAAAGCTGCTAGTAAGAAAATAGAAGCAATTCAGAACATAACGATTAGCTTCCACATCAGGTAGGGACTTCAAACGATAGTAATGCATGACATCGGCCATCAACCAAGTAAAAAAGGAAGGAGGATGGAATAGACCGACAGACTTATCTAATCAGGAGAAGACAGCATTGCTTTGGTTGCAGCGCAGTGGGCTCGACACTGAGAATCCGGTGCCATGTCCAGGATTTATGCACTCCAGCACACTCTCCACCGGGACTAGGGGAACCAGCAACCAATCAAGGTAGGTGTTAGTAAGCATCAAGGAGGCTGCTGTAGGTCAAACCAGGTAAAACAAAGAGAAGTTTTCACCAGATGGATATGAACAATGTTATACTACAATACACTACATATGTGCAATATACTTACATTGTATAAAGCAGAACCTTATATAAAGAGTCAATTACAATGTAGAAAGAAGAGAATCAATCAAACAGACTGTAAACAGTTTCTCCATGACCTAGCACTTAGCCTGTAGGTGGACACGTCCATGGCTTCCCACCAAACAGCCGCTTGTGCACATTTTACTTACATGGGACACTGCCTAAAAAATATTCTTTCATCAATAATAACAAACAGTTAAACATAATCATGCTTGATGCTTTTTTCGTGATGCTTTTGTCGTGATGTCTAAGTGATAATAATGTAGTAAAAGATTCCGGTTAGTGGAGTGGACAAATAAGGAACCAGTAGGTACTTGATCAAAAAGAGCATGTTGAAACTTGTCTAGACCATTATTGTTGCCTCCCTAAATACTTGCGATTTAGACTAGCAACCCCGAGTTTATTGGGCCAGTTTGGATCAAGGAATCACCTCATACATCACTTGATGATCCTACAAAATTGGTTGGTGACCCAATCCTCACTTCATACTAGGTGATGATGAACCAACCCATTACATTCCTCAAACTAAACAAGGGAGCTAGGATTGCATGGTAAATTCACAACGGTGAAACCAAATAACCCTTTTGCATAGGCCCAACTTTATGTATCGTGGTAAGCAAAACACATAGTGCATTAACTAAAAAAGGGCTGTAATCCGTTTTGTTTCTAGCAGTAACAGCTGAAGCACAAAGTTATTCTAGTGCAGATTCAACTTGCAGATTGGACATATCCAGTATAGAGAATCCAACAATGATAGCTGAAATCACAAGACTAGAGTTCTACTAGGAACAGAAGCACATTAGATCTAGAAAGTTCTATTTCAGTAACATCGAAAGGAGGTGCGTTTGTTGGTCACCTTGTGGAGGTAGTGGCAGAATCATAGTGGTAGATGGGCTGCGGTGGCGAGGGCTGCAACTTCCATGGCGAGTCGACAACAAACAGGGATGCGACCCCAATGTCACCAAGGATCAGCGTGTTGAGGACCTAGCAGGATCCTCTGGCCAGGACCAGTCATCACCAAGTTCGCGTGGTATCCGAGAAGCACGGATCTGTTGTCATCGTAGAGGGCGAGCAGGACGTCGTCGGGAAGATGAAGATCACGTAGGATTCCACCGGCTAGGTGGAGAGGAGGGCTTGGTGTATAGGTGAGCGGTGAGCCTGGGATCTAGAAACGGCGGCGACATCCCCATCAACTGCTTCGTCCCTATCGGCGGCGACATCCACATCGCTGCTTGTCGGGTTCGGCTGATCTGCGTGTGCGAGAGATGGAGGCTACGGGTCAGATGGTGTGAAGCGGGTTTGGTCTAGGAGATGGCCTAGATGGCTGCTGCATATGAGATGGCGGCGTGGGCATGATGGCTGCGGCGGGTGAGGGGATGGTTGCGGCGGCGGAGAGAAGAAAAGAGGGGCGGCGATGGAGAGAACAAAAGTGGGGGCGGCGGCTATGAGAAAAAATCTAGGGTTCTGCCGCACCTCTATATTTTGTTTCCCGGTTGACTGAGATTTGGCGTGACTAGGCGCCAAGTGGGTGGCAAATGGAAATATTCCCGCGTCTGCGCGCGGTGAAGGGGTGCCATGTCATCGATCCACAGCAATTTCCCACATATCACAATCCCAACCGTTCATCATGTCCATATCCAACGGCCTATATGGCCTTCTCTTATGTCTTGTTGGTTATGATGATTTTATGTACTCAAACTATGAAGTTTTTTAGACAAATCGTCTTAAATATTCAGGGTTTGGACTCTCTCAAGCGGCTTACGACCATATGGTACAAAATCGTCATAATTCTATGACGATTTTATCCACAGTCACTATCAAAAGGTCATAGATTGACACATTCCTTGTAGTGATCCTTTGTTTTCAGCAAACTGGTGAGATTGACAACCTCACTGTTCGTTGGGTCAAAGTCTTGAGTTTGTGTTGTGCAGGTTTCCAAGTTGCTAGCAACACCTTTGAGTCATTTCCTTCCTCCTACTGGTTCGATAACCTTGGTTTCTTACTGAGGGAAAACTTGCTGCTGTGCTCATCATACCTTCCTCTTGGGGTCTCCCAACGAAACTCTACAGTGATCTGAGCTACACATCATCAAGCTATTTCTGGCGTCGTTGCTGGGGAGGCTAAGGACGGCTTCACAAGGGGAGTCGTTCACAACCTTTCTCTTTACTTTGTTTTTGTTTTGCTTAGTTTCTTTTGCCTTGTTTTGTTTGCCTCTTTTTATCAAAAACTCCAAAAATATATAGTTTCGTTTGGTTTGTTTTCTTTTATCAAAAACACAAAAAAAATAGTTATTCCTATAGTTGTCACGTTGATCTAGATCACCATGTTGGTCCCTAATTTCACTCTGATAGACCTTTCAATAGGTAGTGGCTCTATAATTGGGAAATAAAATATTGAAGAATTCTTTAATCATGTTAGCAAACATGATGATATTAAGGATAGATCCGTAGCAGAACTTGCTCCTAATTATGAAATTGCTGCAGCTTCTTTAGTTCACATGTTGGAGGCTAGTTTTTTTAACCTTAACCCCATGATGCAAATAATGTTTCTTAAACTAAATGAAGAGGAGGATGCTGAAAAGAGAGATTTTATCTTAGAAACTTTGCTAAAAGAGTTTAATGATGTTGCTAAGGAAGCCAAAAAGGTCATTGAAAATTTTAATATGCTCGGCTCATGTGTAGATGTTCTGGGTACTTTAGAAAAGGTGTATAAACCAAACCGAATGCAGAGGAAATTAAGATACCCATACCTTTTAAACTTGTAGGAATGCATGAATCCTTAGAAAAGAATTTTGATTGGATTGTTCCTGAAAACCCATTTGATGAAAGTAGTGAACATAAGAGAGATGAGAAAGGATCCTCTAAAACTCATTTGGATGAGATACCTTTCCTAGTTGAAGAGATTTCGAGTATTGATCTTAATGTTTCTTCATTTAAAAATACTTGATTCTTGCTTCTTGTGCCTAACTTAAAGGCATTAAAGAAAATTACTTCTTGGGAGATAACCCAATAGTTTTCTTGAGTCTTGGAATTTATTAATTCTTTAATAACCTCTCCTTATCCTTTGTATTTGATTTTTGTGCCAAGAATAACCTATAATGAGAGGGAAGTAAGATTTGGGGAGTTGCTGTCCCGAGACAGATTTTTGTGCTCCACTGTACAACTTCTTGTAAAATCTCTGCAAGTCGGATTGAGCTGTAATTTTCTGAATAAATCCCCCAGGTTATTAGCTAACTTTCTTTAGTTCAACAATTTTTCATTTGAGCAACATAAGATCTTTGAAAAAATCGGTTTCTACCTGCTGGTCTGTTTTGATAGATTTCTGTCATTATTTGCATTTACTTCTTATTGATTCCTTCTTGGTTCTTTTTCGGAAATTGATATTTTTGAGAGAATTCTATAGTAGCTTGTGAATTTAGTGATATTTTTTATGTTTTAAAACTAAAACCCAAAGGTCTATTATCTTTTGAATACACTAATGTTGCTAATGAAGATTATGTGAAATTTTGTATGAAGGAAAATTTTCAGGTGTAAGAAAAGAATGATGTAATGAGATGAAGAATGGACAAAAGCTCAAGCTTGGGTATGCCACCCCGTGTCACCCCAAGAAATATTCAAGAGGTACAAGCGTCAAAGATTGGGGATGTCCAAGGCATCTCCTTCTTCATCAATAAAAATCTCAGGTCTTTCTAGACACTTCGTTTTTATTATTTCATGCACAAGTTGTGTTGTTCTTGGAGCGTCTTAGTTTTCTTTTATTTTATTTTGTTTTTTTGCTTACTTTTCTTGAATAAATTAGTTTGGACCCCCGTTTTATCCGTGTTGTTTCAAATAAGTTGATTGGTGTTGGAAAGGAGTAGGAAGTTCTTGTTTTAGTAGTACAAGAGGAGCTTGCTTTGACTATGAGTTAGACTTTATCATGTCATGCTAGGTGGTGTTTTGACCTTATGCTTAGTGATTATTGTTGTAGAATTACTTGTTCCAAACAATTAGGATTGCTTAATGTGCCTTGAAAGAATCATGTGTTGTTTTAGCATACAAAAGCATAGTATTGTGGTATTCTCCTTTGATGCTTTGTTTGGGTTGACTTGGCACATGCTCACACCATGTTTTGAATATGAACCGGTCACCATAGCCTCTATGATAATTTAGTTTTTGACTTGCGGTACCACTTTATGCTTTGATTAGTAATGTTTTGTCACTCTGCATGATTATGGCCATTATTGCTCTCTTAGTTGGTCACTCCCAGTCTTTTGCTAGCCTCCACTTGTATGAGTAAGCTCTACTCATGCATCCAACTCCCAAGAATCCAAGTTATTCCAAAGTGTCCACTATAAATTCCTATGCATGGTGTTTTACACCATTCCAAGTATATTCTTATTTTATCTATCTTCCAAATTAAACTTGTTATGTGAAACTTAGTGATTAAAGCTCTCACAAACTTGATGGCACACTTTATTTTTCTTGCCCCTAAATAAACTTGAACCATTGTGTCATCTATGTTGTATATGCTTGCACTTATACGTTGGAATTAGCAGAACCATGTTGTCATGGGTAACGCTTTCAACATTGCACTTGTACATTGTACTCAGTTGATATCATGCTCTTTTGTTTGCGGATGTCGTCGGTGTGAAATAAAAGGGGAGCTTGTAAGTCCATGGAGTTATGTATGTGTGTTAGAGAAATGCCTGGGCCGCAAGCCTAAGCCATGCCTAATCATGGTGGAAACTTGCAGCATCACCATAGTGAGCAATCTATGAAGCTTTCTTCTTATACAAAAAAGAGACATATTGAAAAGAGGAAAGAGAGAAAAAAGCACCATTTTCCCATGGTAAATAAGTAGATTGCTGAGATGTTCATTGTCTGCTTGCCTTGTCATTTTGATTATGGGATAGCTAATGTATTATGTGTAAGGGGTACCCTGTTTGCGGTTCTCTATGATACACATGTACTTACTATGACAAGAACTTACCGGTGACTAAAGTTGAGTAGCATGAGGAGCGGCCCTCGTACTCAAGGGACATGAGATTTCCAACTTATACTTTGAAAATCTTGCATGCTCTCTGTTTCTAGTAGCTATCTTGGGCCAAGTAGATGCTAATGACTCTAAGAGGGAGTATTTATGCTCGATAGTAGGTTCATGCCTCTATTTAATCTGGGGAAGTGATAGAAATCTCTAAGGTTGTAGATGCGTTGTTGCTACTAGGGAGAAAACAACGACCTCTTGTTCATGGAACAAGTGGATTGTTTACCTTACACAATTTGCTTAAAGTAGTTATCTGTTGCTTGCAACTAAATACTGGAGGGGTTTCGGATGATAACCTAAAGGTGGATTACTAGTCATAGATGAAGTTGGATGGAGGTCTATGTATCTTGTTGTGTTGCCCAATCAAATCTCATAGGATCATTAATGTCTAGTATTGCATTGTTATGCCTTGCTCTATCCTATCAATTGCCCTGCTATAATTTGTTTACCCGGCATGTTATGTTGTTTATCTTAAGGAGAACACCTCTAGTGAACTATGGACCCTGGTCGAATCATTACCATTGATACATATTTCAATGTTACATGTTTACTTTCTGCAAACCACCATTACCTTCCACACCATATAGTTAATCCTTTGTTTTTAGCAAACCGGTGAGATTGATAACCTCACTGTTCGTTGGGGCAAAGTCTTAGGTTTGTGTTGTGCAGGTTTCCAAGTTGCTAGCACCACCTTTGAGTCGTTTTACTCCTCCTACTAGTTCGCTAACCTTGGTTTCTTACTGAGGTAAAACTTGTTTCTGTGCTCATCATACCTTCCTCTTGGGGTCTCCCAACGAAGCTCTGCAGTGATCTAAGCTACACAGCATCACAAGGCTAGGTAGCAAGCAAAAGAGTTAAAGTAAACAAGCAAACATACAAGTGATAAAGTCAAACATGCAATATTTCTTGAAAACACAAAAGATCTTAAATAAAGAATACTATGCTTATTAGCCAATCAAGAAAGAAAAATAAATGATATAAAATACATGTAAGTGCTTTTCTCTTTTCCTTTCATGACCAGAGCTCGATTTGCCAAAACCAATTTAGATTTACTTGATGCTCCCAAAGTGATACCAATACTAATCAACGGGATCAGTCATATAATAGAGATTGCAAACTAAAATAAGAAGTGCAAAAAGTAAAAGAGGAAACTTCTCATTAATATTCCATAAAGGCACTCACACCAAGGGATACATAGATAACCAACTAAAGGAGAGATACTTCCACAATGCAAACCATCCTATATGATAACTTTTCTTTTCAAGATATGACTCTACTAAAAAGGTAAAAAGACGAAAGATAATGATGTGATACCGCGACACTCCCCCAAGCTTGGAACAAACCAAGGGGATGCCAAAACCTAATGATGAATCACTCCTTCGATGGTGGTGGTGTTCCCTTGATAAGATTTTCAATCAGCTTCCTCAAATCCTCAATCTCAAAGGTTAGAGTGCGAATTAACTCTGAACTATGATCAATGCAGTTCATGATCATGTCGGACCGAGAATCCCAGTCCTTGTTAATCTTTCCCCACTCTTCCTCCTTAGAGTGTTATTTCCCTGCATGGTTAGAACGAGGCATATCCCAACTAGAGGGCAACTTCCCTTTGGGCAACTTTTGGAATTGTTGCTCATGTATAAGAGTATGGAAGGGGTTCTTGGCGCGTGGAGGAAGTGATCGTGGGCCGAGGCAATGACGCGGAGATTTCCCTCATGTAGACATCTGTGATGTCCTCCTGAGCTTGATAGGGTTTCCCACCACTCCAATGCTCGCAACGGTAGCGCGGGTGTCCGCATGCTTGTCTTCCTTCACTTCTTCATCCTCAACTAAGATCTCCTCCTCCTTCTTGGGGTCTTGAAGATCATCTTCCACGGGCTTCTTGCCCTTGTCGTTCGCGGAGACCATGATGCCTCTAAACTTGAGAATATTTCTTAACAGAAACAAATCGAAACGAAAACACGACGAGAACACGATATACGAACCTTAGGGGATCTGTGGGGTTATATATTACGAAGTTTTACGACATAAGGAAGGTACTGTACGAAAACGGGACGGAGACGGACTCCGGGGTGATCACACCCCCTGGTGGCGCGGACAGGTAGGGCCCGCGCCACTGGTGGGTGTGTCCCACCCAGCCTCCGTTTCCTCCCCTGTTTCGACTCATTACCTTCCGTAAGGAATAAAAACTGCAAAAATATAAAAAGAAAGTTTTTCTCAAACCTTCTGTTTTCAGCACTTTTACCTATTCGGTAACGGACTCTGTAGATTCCTTCTCTCCAACACTTGAAAGTTGCTTCCATACAAAGCTTCACACAATCTTTATTAGCAACATTAGTGTATGCAAAAACAATAAATCTTTGGGTTCAAATTTCAACTGAAATCCATCAAATCAAAAGCTAATGTAGCAACTCCTTTCAAAACCCCAAAAATAATCTGGAAGGAAATCGATTTAAGAGGCAAATACAAATGAAGGCAGAAATCTGTCAAAATAGACCAGCAGGTAAAGATTAATTTTTTCGAAAATCTTCTGTTGCTCAAATAAAAAAGTGCAAAACTAACAAAAGTTTATAAAAACTTGGGGCACAATCATAGAAAAGTACAGATCCATTCGATGTACTTAGATCTTTCACGAATTTTTACAATGCAGCACAAAAAATTGTCCCAGGACAGCAACTTTTCACAACTCCTCTACTTCTCAAAAGAAGTTGATCTTGACACAAAAACCAAACAAAAAGGATAAGAAGCGGTTATTACAGGGGTAATAACTCCCAAGACTCAAAGAAACAAAAACAAAAAGCAAACTAAAATGGGTTGTCTCCCAAAAGCTCTTTCTTTATAGCCATTAAGATGGGCATGATAATTTCAATGATGCTCTCATAGGAGATATGGATTTGAAATGAAAGAGAGCATAAAGAAGCAAATATCTAACACATTTGAGTCTAACCCACTTCCTATGCAAGTGGGTTCATAAGAAAACAAATTATTGAAACAAAAGGCTACTAGCATAGGAAGACAAAACAAATGCAACTTCAAAGCTTTCAACATAAAGCGGGGAAACTTAATATTATTGAGAGGCATAAAACCATGTTTCCCTCTCTCATAATAACTTTCAGTAGAACTTTGAATGAAGTTGACAATATAACTATCACAAGAAACAACTTTATCATCAGAAAGAGCATGCTTACAATTATCAAAAATAGGTCTAAGGTCATAAACTGGATCAATTGAAGCAAGGTGTTTAACTCTAAAATCCTCATTAGGCATATCATTTTCATAAGTAGCTTTAGAAAATTTGGAAAAGTTAAAATCATAAGATTCTCCATAAAACTTTCTCCTTCTTACAATCTACAATAGCTCCGCAAGTGTTCAAGAAAGGTCTACCAAAAATTATAGGACAAGTTTTACTAGCTGCTGAACCAAGCACTAGAAAATCTGCAGGATATTTAATCTTACCACAAAGAACTTCCGCATCTCTTACAATACTAATAGGGAAAATGGCTTCCTTATTAGGAAGGTGAATAACCACATCAATGTCCTCAAGTTCACAAGGACCAATTTCATGCATAATTTCCCTATAAAGCTCATAAGGAATATCACTAGAACTTGCACCAATATAACACAAACCATAGTAGCAATCATCACCAATTCTAACAGAAAGCAGAGGGACACTAGCTTTCATAGTTTACTAGGATGAGAGACAATATTAGAAGCATCTTCACAAAAGATAATGTGCCCATCTTCTACATTTTTAGTGACAAGATCTTTCACAATGGCTACTACAGGTTCAATATTTATTTGTTCATCAGGTTCAACAGCTTTCTTTGTACTTTTGCTAACCACATTAGCTATAATCTAATGTTCCTTTACCTTAGCAGGGAAAGGTATTTTCTCAAGGTTCAGGTAAAATAGGATCAACAGTACAAACTTCAGTATTTCTAACAGGAACATGATTAACAACATCTTTATAAGGTGCATGATACTTGTCCCACTTATTTTTAGGAATTTCAATATAAGAGGCAAAGGCCTTAAAACAATTGGCAATACTCTGAGAATCAATACCATACTCAGTACTAATATCATGAAAATCATCAGTTCCCATAAATGATTTAATGCATTCATAATCATAATTTATACCTGACTTTCTTCATTTATCATTCTCACATGCTTCAGTATTCTCTTGAATACGGTCTAGCAGATCCCATTTAGCTTCTTCTTTCATATGTGTGAATGATCCAGCACAAGAAGCATCTAATAAATCTTTATCATGAAGAGAAAGCCTTGCATAAAAGTTACTGATAATAATATTATTAGGGAGTTCATGAATAGGACATTTAAGCATTAGTAACTTCAATCTCCCCCAAGCTTGGGCTATACTCTCTCCATCACGAGGCCAAAAGTTATATATTTGATTCCTATCCTTATGTCACATCCCAAATTTTAGATTTGGTACTACATAGCATAAATTTCATTGCATCATGATCATCATTGCAAAAAAATTCAGTTTGAAAAGGGTTTTGACAAAACAATTCACTTGCAATGACATGTTGCATTCATGAATTATTTGAATTGCAAAACACTATTTTGATACCCTATTTGGAATCACCAAGATGCACCTACAAGAGAATATACTAGGGACTTGTAAATCCACTATTTGAAAACTAGCGGAAAGGATACAAAAGGATCCTATGTTGATCTTCTGAATTTTAGAAAAATTTAGGAAGAAATTTCAACTCGATTGGAATTCGTATGAAAAAGATACAATAGGATTACTAAAACAGAAAAGAATAAAAGAAAAGAACAAAATAAAACGAACTAACCTACCCCGCCCGAACCACCCTGGCATGGCCCACCTAGCCCCAGCCCACCCTGGCTAGCCGTCGCTCGCCCGCACCCCCCGAGCAGCGCGTAGCCGCAGCCGCCGCCTGGGCCGGCCCACCGCAGCCAGCTGCCAGCCCGCGCGCGTCGCAGCCGCTGACAGGCGGGGCCCGCCTGTCATCCCCGCCGTCGTGACTGACGCGGACTCCGCGCCACTGCCGTGTATCTCGTCTGATTCGGTCACAAACCGCGCTTCCCTCTAGCCCAAGGCTCGGGTCTCATATAAACCACCACCCCCGCCGCCTCCTGCTCTTTCCCCAACCCTCAAAACCCTAGCTCGAGCTCGAATTTTTCCGCCGCCGCCGCTCTCTCGGTAAGTCTCGCCGTCGACGTTTCGAGCCGCCCCCCTTGCCCCTCTCTGCTCCTTGATGACCGCCTTGCTCCACCGATTCACCCTGTGCCCTTTTCCCCTTCCCTCTCGCAGCGTAACGCCGCTGATTTCTCGCCGAAGTTCGTCGGAGCCGCGGAAGAACGATCGCCATTTGTCGGCACTCGGGGCAGAAACGGACGCCGAAGAGGCGACGAGGAGGACCGCCGCAAGGAGCTGAAGCCGTCGACCCTGCCGCCGTTGCCAAGGATCACCGGAGCGCCGCCGCCGACCACCACCTGCGCCGCCACCGCCATCGACGCCGCCTCTCGCCGGTGAGTGACCGCGAACCATCCCCAGCCGTTGGATCCCGATCCAACGGAGCAGATTAGAAACCCGCCAAACCGGTATCGCCCTATAGTATCGCGCCACGTGGAAGCCCACTTAACCCAGTCAGCGCTGACGCAATAAAACTAGTATTTAGATAATTAAAATTTGCACAAAATAGCTGAAACTTGTAAAATTCATAGAAATTAATCTATTGGGCCAAAAATTTCAAATAAAATATGTGTAGATTCAGTGTCTCGTGTAGAATATTGCTGTATAGTTGCTTTAGACTTTTACAGCAAGGTTTTGCCTCAGTAAATTAAATGATTTAATGCTCTTTTTAGAGTAATAAATTCATAGAATAAGTTCTGTAACTCCAAAAATTGCAAATAAGATGTCCCTGGATTCAGTAGAACAAAAGGAACCATTTAGTGAATTAAAAAGTTAGGCTTACTGTACTAGTTTTGACAGAACCTATGCAAAGTCTTTCTGGAGTGTTTTAATTACCCAGGGCTTTATGCAAAACCTTTTTGAGAAATTCCAATTGGTACTGACTCTATTTAGAGTTGCCTACACAGTAGAAATTTTCCAAGATTTTACAAATAGTATGTTAGAAGTGGCTAATTATTTAGTCTCTAGATCTATTATTGAGCATTATAAATTGCATGTCTTGTTTTCTTTGCATTTAAAATATTTTCCATGCATGCATACAGTAAGTATACTGAATAAGAATATGTGATGCTACTGTAGCGTTATTCAACTTGTCATGCATGCATCTCGCATCGTCATTGTTTGTATATGATTGTGGATGGTTTGTTTACATGATTGCAATGTATCATGTAGATTGTGACGAGTGCAAAGCTTGCTCGTGTGTGGATTGTTCATCCGACTGCTACAACCAAGGCAAGTAGATGCTACCTTGTTCATGATGTCGTCCTACTATTTTCAACGCATTGTCGTGTATTTTGTAGATGCATGTGTAGGATATTACTATCGCTATGCCATGTCCTATTATGTGGTAGGGCTTTCCCTGTAGATGAACCACCGTTGGTAGATGTGCTTAGCCATGCTATGATGAACGAGGGCTGAGTTACATCACTGAAAGTTGTTTCTAAAAATGTTGGTTTGCGAAAACTAAAAACAACATAATCAATGAATCTCCTGGGTGTGATGGGATTGATAATTTTTGGTGGTATCATTGTGGAAAGGCACCCAGGTATCAAGAGAAAATAATTGCTTCTTTATTCTGTAGCTTACGTGTACAACCATGTGCCAATAATGAAATGGGCGGTTGGTTGGACTTAGTAGGTTGTGGTAACTCGAACCCACATATCCAGAGATGTAGAATTTTGGTAGGTTGGACCAGTGTGTGTCGGGTTTGGGGAGCTACTTCCCAAACGGTATCTTCTTGGACTTCTCCCTATCATCACCCAAAATGAGAGTGGTGGTACGAGTTGGGCTGGACAAGTCACATGGGTAAAGTGTACTAACCCCTGCAGGGTGTATAATCTAATCGATTAGTCGTGTCCCCGGTTATGGACGTCTGAGTTGCTTGATATTGATTCCATGACATGTTTATCGCTCATTCAAAATTTCCTAATTGTTTAATGTTGTTGGGTTAACTTAATTGGGATCTTTTCAAAGAAAATCAAAAACTATTTGTGAAAGTAGGACAAAGGTATTTGCAAATGCAAGCTAGCCACAGCTCCACTTGCCAAATATGCATGTAGTTGTTAGCACTATTGTCTCCTTTAATAGCTCTACTTGCCATACATTCCATGTATTGACCCTTCGGGGCTGCTACGTTTCATGTTGCAGGATATTCCGATTCTGAGTAATCGATTTTGGCCACGGTACTCCACTCGGCACTTGTTCACTTGTGGGCAATTTGAAGAATGGAGGATTTACTATATTTATGTTGCTACTTGAATAATTTGAGCTAGCCTTGAGCTAAGCTTTTGTTGTAATAATGATACTCTGGATCTTCGTTATTTATGATACATGGATATTTTGCTATGTTATTCATCTTATTCTATTGTGGGCCAATGAACCGATCCAGGGATTTGCATGTCACATAGAAGCTACGGTCTTTTCAGAAACGTAGTGTCACAAGATGGTATCAGAGCCCGTGTGTCGACTGTAGGTGCGTGACCTAGGTTTGGATTAGGAAGCCATAGAATTATTAAAGCTTATATTAACTCTGCCTTTCATCGTATGCCTTTCACTCTCGTAAATTCTTACCATATGCTATTCTCACACTTTCCTCTTTTAATTGATAGATGGGAGAAGTCAGGACTGAGTATGCGACAATGGAGTCACCAAGGCCCTTTGCAAGACAGTTGGCACGGCTTTCGCAGTCATTGGGATTGCCACTGCCCATGTTCAAGGGAAGAAGAATGTACACTTATGGATATGGCGAGGATGCATGGGAGATCACCACTTTCATCTTCAGGGATGTCGCCTTGCCAAACCCTATGCATCTGATCTACACCAAGACATACTGCAACTAGGGACTCGGAATAAACTTGGCCCTGCATGAAGCCCTATCACGCCAGTGCCATCTTGTCTGACACCTGCTAACAGCAGACTCACTCTACCGTGACTACGGAAGGCGTGATGAGAATGGGAACGTGGTGGTTACCCCGGGCGACAGGAACAACATGCCGCCCCGTCGGAGGCACATAGAAGATATGGAAAAGGAGAATGGAGCTCTAGCTGAGAAAGTGATGATGGTAAATGAGATAGCAGATTTTGCTAGCAATGATATGGTGGTCCAGGGACAGGAGATAGATACCTTGCATGAAGCTGTGGATGTTCTGAACAATGCACTGATAGGCAGGGATGCAACCATAGCTCAGCTTAATGGGACCATGCAGGAAAACAACCAATCCATACAACAACTGCAAGGTACCGTCCAGGAAAGGGACCAGACTATTGAAGATATGACAGCACAGATTGCCGCTCTCCAAGCACAGCTGAATCCACCCTCTAATGACAACAATGGAGATGATGGGAACAATGACGATGATGATGACAGTGGGAACGATGATGATGATGAGGACGAGGATGATGATGATGGAGACGATGATGGTGGAGGAGATGAAGTTGTTGCAGCCGCAGTAGAGAATGAAGGAGAAGAGGAGGATCCCAAAGAGGTGGAGTTTGAGATTTCAAGTGATGACTCAGGAGAGCTGTATACTCTGCCGACATGGTTGGTTCATGGACAGAAGCGCCAACGCATGAGTGCAAGGAGAAACCGCAATCTCTTCAAGAAGTAGATAGAAGTCCACCAATTAGTCTTCGTTAGGAAAAATCGTTAGGATTAGTCTCGATCGATGTAAAACTTAATTACTGTTAGTTTAAGTGTGTTTAGTTGCTCCTATGTGTACTCCAATATCCCAGGATTATTTGTGCGAATTTTATAGAAGAGTTATGACAAGTTTTGGTTGATATCTGAGTTTTTCCTGTTGTAGTTTTCTGCTAACACAGTTGTACTGCACGAATATTTATATTTTATTGGTAATTGGGAAAAATCTGAAAAAAATAGGTATGGTTCGAAACTCTCTGTACTGTATATACAAAAATCAGCACTGCTGGACTGCTCTGGCAGATTCTTGTTTTTAATGCTTGTTGACCTTTTGTGTAGATAACTATTGCCAACTCTTCTAAAAACTATTTCAGTAGACATATACCGCTAGGATAACCCCTGGGATGTTGCTGGATCATTTGTTTGCTGATGTGTTGCTTGCTTGAGATTGTCTGTGATTGTTTTGTTGTTGTTTGATCATAATGCATGGGTAGAATCCTGTTTTCGTAATCGATTCTTTCTAAGCTTACCTATGCTGAACCGCAGATGCCTCCCCGCCGTCAACCTACTGAGTTGGAGCAGCTCATGGCAGCTCAGGCACAGCTGACTCAAGTGATGACCCAGTTCATGGAATCTCAGAAGAACAACAACAATGGGAACAACCAGCCTCAGGGAGATGCACTTACTAGGTTTCTGAGGCTAAGGCCAGCGAAGTTCTCTACTGCAACGGAGCCGATGGTTTCTCTCGACTGGTTGCATTCAGTGAATAAGGATCTGGTAACTGTTGGGTGCACAGATGCTAAGAAGGTGAGATTTGCCGCTCACCTACTGGAGGGACCAGCCGCTTCGTGGTGGGACACTTTTCAGATGACCCACCCTCTGGACACTGTGACTTGGGCGATGTTTGAGGAAGGTTTCAGGACCAACCACGTATCTTCAGGAGTTCTGAGCCTGAAAAGGAAGGAATTTCGCAACTTGCGCCAAACCAACCGCACCGTGGCTGAGTATATTGAGGAGTTCAACAACCTGTCTCGTTATGCACCTGAGGATGTTGACACTGATGCAAAAAGGAGGGAGAGATTCCTGGATGGCCTCAGTGATGAGCTTTCAGTGCAGCTGCTGGTGGTTTATTGTCCCACATTCCAGGAGCTTATGGACAAGGCCA
Organism: Avena sativa; assembly: GCA_916181665.1. Classification (NCBI taxonomy): domain Eukaryota; kingdom Viridiplantae; phylum Streptophyta; class Magnoliopsida; order Poales; family Poaceae; genus Avena; species Avena sativa. The sequence continues at coordinate 117,396,376 of OV702281.1, forward strand.
GGATTTTGGAAGGGAAGCACAAGCAAGTGGAAAACCGCAAGAGAAAGAGCAGCAATCACCACTCTGGTTCTCACCACAAATCTCGCACTTCTTATGATGGATACTCCAAGCATGGGGGAAGTGACCATGGGCACCATGGAAGCCATGACCGCCATAACCATGGAGGCGAAGGACATCGCCATGATAGCCACAAGAGCAACCGCCACAGCCACAAGGGAGGACACACTCACCATTCTAGAGGACACAGTGGACATGACCGCAAACGTGATCGCAGCTTTATGAAGAAGGACCTGAGTGAGGTGACATGCTTCAAGTGTGGCCAGAAGGGACATTATGCAGACAACTTTCCGGAGAAGAAGGGACTGAAGCCAGGCAACAACCAGAAGGCCACAGTGAACCACATGAATGTGGAGGAGATCCTAGATGAGCCTGACCTCGTGGTTGGTAAGTTTCCAATCAACACTCACCCTGCACTTATAATTTTCGATACTGGTGCATCGCATTTATTTATATCGAGGGCATTTGTGGATAAGTATAAGTTACCTACTGAGTCTCTAAAAGGGTCTATTAGAGTAAGCTCACCTGGAGGGGATATGATAGCTAGCGCGGGATGCCGCGACTTAACTGTGAGGATTGGAGCACACAATTTCATTGCACATCTGGTAGTATTGGAATCACAAGGACTAGATGTAATACTGGATATGGATTGGATGTCTATGCATGGGGGACACATAGATTGTGCACAGCGAGCGGTTTCGCTCAAAACCCCGGATGGTAAGAGGATTAGGTTCAAGTCGGTTGTGCGACCGGGAAGGTGTAAGCTGAATTCTCTTAAGGGGGTTAGCATGGATACTGTGCCTGTGATTAAGGAATACCCCGACGTGTTTCCGGAAGAGCTGCCAGAGATGCCACCTGACAGGGATGTGGAGTTTCTCATCGATCTGCTGCCAGGGACAGGACCTATAGCAAAGAGACCATATAAGATGGATGTGGATGAGCTGAAGGAATTAAAGAAACAGCTAAAGGAGAAGTTGGACAAGGGATTCATTCAGCCTAGTTCATCGTCATGGGGTGCACATGTTCTATTTGTGGAGAAGAAGGACAGCAGCAAGAGATTAGTGGTGGACTATCGCTCCCTGAATGAAGTGACCATCAAGAACAAATACCACCTGCCGAACATAAATGATTTGTTTAATCAACTGGAAGGAGCGAAGGTGTTTAGAAAAATTGATTTGCGATCGGGTTATTTCCAATTGAAGATCCGGGAGGAGGACATACCAAAAACTGCTTTCACTACTAGGTATGGTTTATATGAGTATACGGTTATGTCTTTTGGACTAACGAATGCTCCGGCATATTTCATGACCATGATGAACAAGGTATTCATGGAGTACTTGGACAAGTTCGTGGTGGTGTTCATCGATGACATACTGATATATTCCAAGGATGATGCTGAGCATGAGAAACATCTGCGACTAATCATGGAGAAGATGAGGGAACACAAGTTGTACGCCAAATTCAGCAAGTGTGAATTCTGGCTTAACACTGTTGGGTTTCTTGGACACGTGGTGTCAGGAGAAGGAGTTGCTGTTGATCCAAGCAAAGTGACTGCTGTAACTGAGTGGGAAGCGCCCAAGAATGTGGGAGATATTCGGAGCTTTTTGGGACTTGCTGGATATTACCGGAGGTTCATTGAGAATTTCTCCAAGATTGCAAAGCCGATGACGGAACTTCTGAAGAAGGAGAGGAAGTTTGAGTGGACAGATGCGTGTGAAGCCAGCTTTCAGGAACTGAAGCGCCGACTAGTGACCACACCTGTTCTGTGTTTACCTGACCTTCAAAAGGATTTTCAAGTGTATTGTGATGCTTCTCGACAGGGACTTGGGAGTGTGCTGATGCAAGATGGGAGAGTGGTGTCGTATGCCTCGCGGCAACTTAAACACCATGAGAGGAATTATCCCACGCATGACCTGGTATTAGCATCGGTTGTGCATGCGCTCAAAGTATGGAGGCACTACCTAATGGTAAAACACTGTGATGTGTACACCGACCACAAGAGCCTGAAGTACATATTTACGCAGAAGGAACTGAACATGAGGCAAAGGAGATGGTTGGAGCTTATCAAGGATTATGATATGAATCTGCAATACCACCCAGGAAAAGCCAATGTAGTAGCAGATGCTCTGAGCCGGAAGGTCTATGCCAATGGATTGACTGTTGGGGAATTGCCCGAGGATTTGTGCAAGCAATTCAAGGACCTTAGACTGGAGGTAGTGTCTGAAGGATATTTGGCAGCAATGGAAGTCCAACCAACGCTACAGGACATGATCAGGAAAGCTCAGGTAGGAGACAAAGAAATGGATGAAATAAAGGAAAAGATGAAGGAGGATCGAGCAAAAGAATTCCGCGAGGATGAGCAAGGAACCTTGTGGTATGGAGATCATTTGTGTGTTCCCAACGATCCGGAGATAAGGAAGTTGATTCTGCAGGAAGCTCATGACTCACCGTACTCCATACATCCGGGCAATACGAAGATGTATATGGATCTAAAGGACAGATTTTGGTGGAACAACATGAAGGGAGACATCTCCGAGCATATTGCCTTATGTGATGTATGTATCCGAGTGAAGGCGGAACACCAGAAGCCAGCAGGACTGCTACAGCCATTCCCCGTACCCGATTGGAAGTGGGATAGAGTTGGAATGGATTTTATCACAGGACTTCCCAGGACCAGGTCGGGTTATGAATCTATTTGGGTAGTGGTCGACCATTTTACCAAGGTAGCCCACTTTATACCGGTGAAGACAACTTACATGAGTGCAAAGTTGGCCAATATTTATATGGACAGAATTGTGTGCCTACATGGGGTTCCCAAGAGTATTGTATCAGATAGAGGCACCCAATTTACCTCACACTTTTGGCGCCAGCTGCACGAGTCATTGGGAACTAGGTTGGAGTTTAGCACAACGTTCCACCCCCAGACTGATGGACAGACCGAGAGGGTAAATCAGATTTTGGAGGATATGCTGAGAGCTTGTGCTTTGGCTCATGGTTCTAGTTGGGATGAGAATTTGCCGTATGCTGAGTTTTCCTACAACAACAGCTATCAAACCAGCATCAAGACATTGCCGTTCGATGTGCTATATGGGAAAAGATGCCGGACACCATTGCTATGGGATGGAGTAGGAGAACGCCAGTTATTTGGGCCTGATTTGATCAAGGACGCCGAGGAGAAGGTCGCCTTGATTAGGGACAGGCTGAAGGTAGCACAATCAAGGCAGAAGAGCTACGCTGGTGCCAAGCGCAAGGAAGTGGTGTATGAGATAGGCGATAGAGCATACCTCAGAGTGCCGCCACTGCGTGGAATTAAGAGATTTGGAATCAAGGGTAAGTTGGCACCTCGGTTTATTGGACCATATCGGGTCTTAGCATGCAAAGGATAGGTTGCTTATCAGTTGGAGTTGCCAGAGGCTCTGTCCGCCGTCCACAATGTGTTCCACGTGTCCCAGATGAAGAAGTGCCATCCGGAGATGGTGGATACACCATTGAGAGACACAGTGCCACTAGAGGAGGTTCAGCTTGAGAATGACTTGACCTATGAGGAGAAGCCGGTCAAAATACTGGAGACAGCGGAGAGGATTACCCGTACCAAGACGATCAGGTTTTGCAAGGTGCAATGGAGCCACCACACCGAAGAGGAAGCCACATGGGAGCGTGAGGATGACATCCGAGAGGACCACCCACACCTATTTGCTAGCCACGCCGAATATCGGGGACGAGATTCATCTTAAGGGGGTTAGTCTTGTCACATCCCAAATTTTAGATTTGGTACTGCATAGCATACATGTCATTGCGTCATGATCATCACTGCAAAAAAAGTCAGTTTGAAAAGGGTTTTGACAAAACAATTCACTTGCAATGACATGTTGCATTCATGAATTATTTGAATTGCAAAACACTATTTTGAAACCCTATTTGGAATCACCAAGATGCACCTACAAGGGAATATACTAGGGACTTGTAAATCCACTATTTGAAAACTAGCGGAAAGGATACAAAAGGATCCTATGTTGATCTTATGAATTTCAGAAAAATTTAGGAAGAAATTTCAACTCGATTGGAATTCGTATGAAAAAGATACAATAGGATTACTAAAACAGAAAAGAATTAAAGAAAAGAACAAAAAAAAACGAACTAACCTACCCCGGCCGAACCACCCTGGCCCGGCCCACCTAGCCCCAGCCCACCCTGGCCAGTTTTCGGCCACGTCGCTGTGGGCCGAGTTGTACTCGGAGGCGACGCGATGGATCGTGCGGATCTGGCTCTCGGAGAGCCGATCGCGTGGTGGCGATTTGCGGATGCGAGCCGAGTCCTCCGAGACGATGACGTCGGTGAGGCCGACGAAGAGGCTGATCGTGCCGACCGGCAGGATCACGCTGTGCGTGATGGGTCGCGCCGCCGGGACGTAGCTGCTCGGCAAGATTTGGAGCATCTCGTCGATCGCTATCATGCGGCCGGTGGCGATCGTCTCGTTGATGGGCAGATTGGATCTCGCCGCAGAACACCGGCCAGACCGGCCAGGCCCCATGGTGGGCGCCACTATCGTGGGAATGGTCACGGAAGATGCTGCAATCGGCAGCGAGTAGTAGAACGAGGGGCAAGGGCGGCCAGCCATCTGCGATGCGAGATGAGGGCGGAGACGCAGGGTTTTACCCAGGTTCGGCCCCCCGGAGGGTAAATACCTACTCCTGCTAGATTGTATTATGGAGGTAGTACAATGGGCGAGCTCGGAGGCTAGGCGGCGAGTCGCTTGGGTGTATGATGGAACGTATCTCTACACGCCCTGCAGGGAGGTTTATATAGGCTCACCTCCCCTAGGGTTTACATATCTCAACCGAATCAGTTAAGGCTTTGTCACTCGTTTAACCTAATCCGACTGGGCCTATCTACTCGCCTGGGCCTTCAGCTTCCAGTCACTTGGATCCTCGCTGGGCTTCGATCCAGTCGCCGTCTTGCAGGCCCACTCGCCAGTTCTTGGGCCAGTCGGAAACGTCCTGCTGGGTATACCCCGGTAGGCACATCCCACGAGGCCTCGTGATGACCCCCTCGTACACTTGGATCTACCCCAAGGTTCGGTGGAGAGGGCCATGGCGGAAGGATTTGTGGGGGGTCGGAGGATTTCCGATCGGCTGGATCGTGATGCGAAGGGAGTCGAAAGTGCGCGCAATCGGAGGGAATGGCGAGAAGGTGGTTTTCTGATCGCCTGCCATTCCCCTTATATAGCGGTTGTTACCCGCCAAATAAGGGAACCGTTACCGCGCGATGATTACGCCAAAAGTTACCGTTGGATTACCCCAACGGCTAGTTTTACCACGTTTAACAGTCCAACTTCAACCACTCGACTCGCCGACCCGATCGCTATGGTAGTGTTTTGCCGACTCGACTCGCCAAAGTTGCGACCTGAATGACTAGTTTTCTCCTTTATATAGGAGCCCACCGACGATTCGACTAGTTGTCTACTCTGAAGCCGTATACTCCGACTGCCAGCAGCCACCTACGCCTAATCGACGATGGCCTTGGGGACTACTGATGGGGATGTGCCTACCGTGGTATACCCAACAGGACGTTTCCGACTGGCCCAAGAACTAGAGAGTGGGCCTGCAAGACGGCGACTGGATCGAAGCCCAGCGAGGATCCAATCAACTGGAAGCTGAAGGCCCAGGCGAGTAGATAGGCCTAGTCGGATTAGGTTAAACGACTGACGAAGCCTTAACTGATTCTGTTGAGATATGTAAACCCTAGGGGAGGTGAGCCTATATAAACCTCCCTGCAGGGCGTGTAGAGATACGTTCCATCATACACCCAAGCGACTCGCCGCCTAGCCGTCGAGCTCGCCCATTGTACCACCTCCATAATACAATCTAGCAGGAGTAGGTCTTTACCCTCCGGGGGGCCGAACCTGGGTAAAACCCTGCGTCTCCGCCCTCATCTCGCACCGCAGATGGCTGGCCGCCCTTGCCCCTCGTTCTACTACTCGCTGCCGATTGCAGCATATGCCGTGACCATTCCCACGACAGTGGCGCCCACCGTGGGGCCTGGCCGGTCTGGCCAGTGTTCTGCGACGAGATCCAATCTGCCCATCAATGAGACGGTCGCCACCGGCCGCATGATAGCGATCGGCGAGATGCTCCAAATCTTGCCGAGCAGCTACGTCCCGGCGGCGTGACCCGTCACGCACAGCGTGATCCTTCCAGTCGGCACGATCAGCCTCTTCGTCGGCCTCACCAACGTCATCGTCTCGGAGGACTCGTCTCGCATCCGCGAATCGCCGCCACACGATTGGCTCTCCGAGAGCCAGATCCGCACGATCCATCGCCTCGCCTCCGAGTACAACTCGGCCCACAGCGACGTGGCCGAAAACTCAGCGGCCGCAGAAGACGCGGCCCTCAACAACGACGCCGACTCGGCGACCCCGGCGTCACTCGCCGGGTCCATCACCACGGCTTCACCCGCGGGCTCCATCACCCAGGTCTCCAACGTGGGAGACTTCGAGGACCCCTCCATCCTCGGGATCTTCGAATTCGACTCTGGGTCGGAAAATTCCGCCGACCTCCGCGACGGAACCGGTCGCCACGCCGCGACCTACATGGCGACCGGCACCGAGCCGCCGGAGGACCCCTTCTCCACCCCAATCCCTCCTAACTCCACGATAACGAAGGTCGAGGAACTCCGCCTGAAACTGGCGGAGGCGGTGCGTAAGGAGCAAGCCGAGCGCGAAAAATTTTGCCTCGAGCAGGTGACAGCGCAGGAACTATCGCGCTACCATCAGCAGCGGATCAGGTCGCGCCTAAACCCCACCGTCCAGGGGCGCGCCCTGAACTTCGACGACGAAAACGACCCGGCCCGCGTGGCCGAGCGCGCGATCTGCGAGAACGCGCCACCAGGAGGAAGCGCCCGGCCCCCGCCAGGATCGACGGCGATGGGCGCCCCACCTCCACCCAACCGCACACCTCCCAGGGACCAGCCGCGGATAGTAGTCTCCTCACGAGAGCGAGACGCAAACGGCCTCCCACTGTTCTCCACCCCGATGGACAACCTCGTGGCAAGCCGAGCAGCAGCCAACAACATCACGGCCACGGGCGACGGCGCCCTACAGATCCAGTACGTCCAGGCCCTGCTCGCAAAGGCCGTCGAGCAGCAAAACGCGGGCGCCGACTAGTAGGGTCGAGTATACTCGCGTTCTTCGGGAAGCAGAGCGGCCTCAAGCGGCCGCCCAATGGCGGCAAACACCCTCAACTGCCCGCCACCGGAGCCACTACAGCTCCAACACCGACACGCGAACACGGCACTCTCCACCAACGACCCCAGGCCAGCGACCAACTTCGTCACCGCCAACGGTCAACCCATCGACGCCCGCACCCACATCATCAACAACCAAAGCTGGCGCGCACGCCAGCCCGACGACCTGCGACACACCCAAACCAACTGCCGCGACGGCGAGCCCATAGGGTCGCTCAGTCGACTCGGCCCCAAGTTCTTCGGACCAATGATCCGAGGCGAGAAGTACCCGCCAAACTTCAAGGCCCCGAAGGAGATAGAAAAGTATGACCCCTCGTACGACCCCGCTGTTTGGCTCGATACATACCTCATGGCGATGGGGATCGCAGGCCACACCGACCTGCTAGCCGCCCGTTACCTCCCCCTGATGATGGAGGGGACGTGCAGGCAGTGGATCAACACCCTCCCCCAGGACAGTATCGACTCCTGGAAGGAGATGCGCGACGCCTTCGTCAGGCACTTCGAGTGCTCCTACACCCGCGCCACCACCATCGAGGATCTGGAGCGATGCGTCCAGGGACCCCGCGAGTCGACCCGCAACTGGGTACAACGGTGGCAAGAACTCTGGTACAACGCGGTCGGCATCCACCCGGACACCGCGATCCATTGCTTCAAGACCTCGTGCCGCTACGAGCCTCTGGTCGCCAAGCTCAAGCGACACTGCCGCACACTCGACAACATACCGGACCTCCTCGAGATCGCCAAACGGTACGCGGAGGAAGATCCAAACCAGGAAACCGACGACGAGTCGGGAGGTCAACGCCGCACGAGCGGCAACGACAGCGGACGACGGTCCGACCTACGCTACAGCAACACTCGCCTCACCGGCAAGCGCCGCTGTGACGGGCGAGTCGACTTCGTCGCCAACGCCGGGCACGCACAACGCGAGCCCAAGAGCTTCCGCCGCGACGGAGGATAACGCCGCGACGGTGGCAACTACAAGGCCAAGCCAAGGTTCGACCCCGCGGCCCTCCTTAACCAACCGTGTGCCTATCATAGCAGGGAAGGGAAGCCCGCAATGCACACAACCGCCGACTGCCACACCCTCAGGGAGATCGAGAAGGCACGGCGAGCACGGGAGGACGCCGACAACGACCCGCCAAACGGCGGAAAATTCGGCAAAGTGGCCGGCTCGCTCCATACCTTCACAGGCTTCAACACGAAGCACGAGAAGAAGGTCATCGCCCGCGTCGTCGCCGTCAACGCGGTGGCTCAGGTGGACGTTCCCCAGTTCCTCAACTGGTCGGAGCAGCCCATCACCTGGAGCCGCCAAGACCACTCGCCACGCATCGAGTACCCAGGCCGAGTCGCCCTGGTGGTCAAGCCTAAGGTCGGCGACTACTGGCTCCCCAAGACATTGATGGACGGCGGCAGCTCCATCAACATCCTGTACCAGGACACCTTCAGGCGGCTGCGGCTCCCGTAGTCGATGATCGAGACGACCCACACCACGTTCCATGGCATCGTCCCCGGTCGGAAGGCATACCCGATCGGCTAGGTCACGCTGCCAGTCACCTTCGGCACACCAGCAAACTTCCGCACCGAGCGGATCGTCTTCGAGCTGGTGCCCTTCGACAGCCCCTACCACTGCGTCCTGGGGCGCCAGGCGTTCGCCAAGTTCATGGCAGCGCCCCACTACGCGTACAACGTGATGAAGCTCCCCGGGCCGTGCGGCGTCATCACCATCAACGGCGACCCCGACATGGCCGCCGAGTGCGAGGCCAAAGGAGCCGAACTCGCTGACGCCGTCATGGCGGCAGAGACCAACCACGCCGATGAGCTCGCCAAGTACGCGAGCGGGGTCAACAACGACGACCCCACCATACTCAAGAAGCCCAACTCGGAGGGCGCAAACACCTCAACCTTCGAGGCGACGACGCACACCCGCACCGTCGAGCTGGTCCCAGGCGACTCCAGCCAGACGGTGACGATCGGGACGGGCATGAGCCCAGCATAGGAAGGCGCGCTCATCGAGTTCCTCCGTGAGAATAGGGACATCTTCGCATGGAAGCCCTCTGACATGCCTGGTGTCCCTAGGGAGCTCGCTGAGCACAAGCTAAACGCCGACCCCAAAGTGCGACCCGTCAAACAGTCGCTGCGGCCCTTCAATGAAGAGCGCCGCCGGGCAATCGCCGAGGAGGTGCAGCGTCTACTCGCTGCAGGCTTCATCCGGCCAATCAAATACTCCAAGTGGCTGGCAAACCCAGTCCTGGTCGAGAAGAAGAAGGGGACCTGGAGGATGTGTATCGACTACACAAACTTGAACAGCACCTGCCCAAAGGAGCAGTTCGTCCTCCCGCGGATCGACCAAATAATCGTTTCCACCGCGGGCTCGGAGTCGCTATGTTTCCTCGACGCCTACTCCAGGTACAACCAAATCAAAATGGCCGTCGAGGACGAGGAGAAGACGGCGTTCATCACGCCATTCGGAGCCTTCTGCTACACCGCCATGACCTTCGGCCTCAAGAACGCCAGGGCGACCTACCAGCGGTGCATGCAAGAGTGCCTCGCGAGCTAAATTAGCCGCAACATCCACGTCTACATCGACGACGTGGTCGTAAAGTCCGCTCGCCATGGTGACCTACTCGCCGACCTGGCGGAAACATTCGCCAACTTGCGAAAATACAAAATAAAGCTTAACCCAGGCAAATGCACCTTCGGTGTACCAGCAGGACAACTACTGGGGTACGTCGTCTCCAAGCGAGGGATCGAGGCGAACCCCACGAAGATTGACACGATCGCCCGGCTCATCAAACCCGAGTGCCTGCGCGACGTCCAGAAACTGGCCGGGCGAGTAGCGGCTCTCAGTCGCTTCATCCCCCGCCTGGGCGAAAAGGCGATGCCCCTATACCGCCTGATGCGCAAGAACCCCACCTTCCAGTGGGACAAGGAGGCGGATGACGCGCTTCGCGACCTCAAGAAGGTGCTACTTGCCGCACCGCTACTCGCCGCCCCCGCCGACAAAGAACCCATGCTGGTTTATGTCGCGGCTTCCGAGCGCGTCGTCTATCGCCGTCATGGTCGTCGAATGACCGGAGGAAGGAAAGGAGCGCCCAGTGCAGCGACCGGTGTACTACATCAGCGACGTCCTCACCGAGTCGCGCCAGCGCTACCCGTAGTACCAAAACCTGGTATACGCGGTCTTCAGAGCTCAGCGGCGCCTGCCGCACTACTTCCAGGAGCACCTGATCACGGTCGTCTCCTCAGCACCACTGCAAGACATCATCCGCAACCGCGAGGCGACCGGGCGGGTCGCCAAGTGGGCCGTCGAGATTGGCGTCCACAACATCAAATACGAGCCACGAAAAGCAATCAAGTCGCAGGCCCTAGCGGGCTTCATCGCCGACTGGGAAGAGGCCCAGCATCCAGAGAAGCTGACATACCTCCATTACTGGAGCCTGCACTTCGACGGCTCCAAGAACGCGGACGGCGCAGGCGTAGGGATCGTGCTAACTTCACCGAAGGGCGACAAGCTCCGCTACATCCTCTGCCTCGACTTCACACCCTGCACCAACAACATGGCCGAGTACGAGGCCCTACTCCACAGCATGCGAGCTGCCAAGGAGATGAATGTCAACCGCCTACGCTGCTACGGAGACTCCGACCTCGTCGCGGGGCAAGTCGCTGGCACCTGCGACGCCGTCTCCCCCACCATGGCGGCGTACCTCCAAGCAGTGGACAAGCTGGGCGGACACTTCACAGGCTACTCCGTCGAGTGGATCGACAGGCGGAAGAACGAGGAGGTCGACGCACTCTCTCGCATTGGGTCGGCTCGACTCGCACCACCCGCCGGCGTCTTCCTCGATACAATAACCAAACCATCAGTCTCTCCCCCGAGGGAGATCGACATCAGAGTCCCGTTACAGCCGGAGGCAGCCCTGGTCGCACTCGTCACCGAGCCAGACGACTGGACCAAGCCCTACATCGCCTACCTGGAGGCCGGCAGCTTGCCGGCAGACGAGACGGACGCTCGGATGATCGCACGCCGATGCAAGTCCTACACCATCATCGACGGTGAACTCCACAAAAGCAGCGTCACCGGCATGTTCCAACGCTGCGTCCAACCAGCCGAATGACGCAAGATCCTCCACGACATCCACTCCGGTGACTGCGGCCACCATGCCGGCGCCTGCTCTTTGGTCGCCATGGCTATGCGGCATGGCTTTTACTGGCCCACCGCACACGCCGATGCTGTCGACATTGTCCAGCGGTGCGCCGGGTGCCAGAAGTACGCCAACCAGACGCACGTGCGGAGCTCAGCGATCAAAACAATCCCCATCACCTGGCCATTCTCCGTGTGGGGCATGGACATGGTAGGCCCCTTCAAAAAGGCTCCTTCCGGCTACACTCACCTCCTGGTCGCGGTCGACAAATTCACAAAGTGGGTGGAGGCCAAGCCAGTCCGGAAATGCGATGGGAAGACCGCCACTAAATTCCTACGCGAGCTCATATATCGCTACGGGTTCCCAAACAGCATAATCACGGACAACGGCACCAACTTCGCCAAAGGAGCCATGGCCGAATTCTGCGAAGAGCACCACATCCGGCTCAACCTCGCGTCGGTCGCCCACCCGGAGTCCAATGGCCAGGCGGAATGGGTCAATCAAAGCATCCTCCACGGCCTGAAGCCGCGACTCCAAGTACCACTCGAGCGCACCGCCGGGTGCTGGGTCGAGGAGCTGCCCTCTGTCATCTGGGGGATCCGCACCTCGGTCAACAGGTCGACAGGATTCACCCCCTTCTTCATGGTATACGGCGCCGAGGAAGCCATTCCCACTGACCTCAAGCACGACTCGCCATGGGTCGTCCACTACACGGAGGCTACAAACGAACTCGCCCGCCAAGACGGAGTCGATCAACTCGACGAGGCACGTGACCTCGCTCGGTCACGCACCACCATCTACCAGCAGGGACTGCGCCGCTACCACAGCCGGCGGGTGAAAACTCGCACCTTCCAAGAAGGCGACCTGGTGTTGCGCCTCATCCAGGACAAGAAGGGCATGCACAAGCTCTCCCCTCCGTGGGAGGGACCATTTGCCATCGGGCGAGTACTCGGCAACGACGCCTACTGCCTCATCGACGTCCGCGGGGACTGCGAACTCGATGTCAAGCGACCATGGAATGTAAACCTTCTACGGAAGTTCTACCCCTAGAACCCCACATATGTACTCTCCAGTCGCTATGAAATAAAAAGAATCGGTTACCGCAAATTGTGTCTACTCTCTGTGTCTTGTGCCACTCGCACTCGTACTAACAGCGTCAAGCTAACCGCAGAAGTCAACCTTTGGTCAAGCGATCGGCACGGCTAAGTAGTGCGATGCAAAAGCACTGGGTCACCTCAGGTTTTACATCGTCCACGAAAAACGCCTACCCGGAGCCCCATCGGAGTCGCCTAGCCCGACTGGCTCTATGAGCCAAGACAACTGCCTTCGCTTCTCACAGCGACCACGATCCTCCGCATCCTCGATATAGCGACTCGAACGGCCATGTACCACGCTCGGGGACTGATGACCAGTTCAGCGCGAGCGGCTCGGGAAAACGCCAAGTATGACAGCATGCCCAGGACTCGCCACGCGACTGACCCCACGGGCCAGGCAGGAGTGATGCGCTCAAACTAACGCGCCAAGTCCTTACCCACCCTCGAGTCGCGCCTAGAACAACCAAGTACCACGCTCGGGGACTCGGCCACCCGACCTCGTTCGCACAAGGGAAAACGGCGAAGTACAGAACGCTCAAGGGAGTCGCCTAGCGACTGACTCTTCGAGTCTGGGCAAGTTGACCACAACAACAAAACATTCAAAAACAACAAACATATCACACACGAGGTAAACCCCACAAAAGGGCGGACGAGCTCGGGGACTCGTTCAAACCACAATCACAAAACACATAACAAATCCCAAAACAGACACGATGTCTCATTCAATAGCATGTCGCATTGTCTCAAATTACAAAATATGCCCATACGGCAGACCTGCTACTAACGCCTCAGGGAAAACTACCCTATTCTGCAGGCTTCGACGACGACTCACCAGCACCCCGGCGATTGCGGATGAACGGCGTGTACGGGTTTGACGGGTACGTCGTCAGCTCACCCGCCATCGCCGCGCGGAAGGGCTGCTCGACCTTTTAATCCCGGTGCTGCGGCTTGGGGTCGTTGGGCGCGACGACTGTCTCCTGGTACGGGAGGAGGTCGCCCATTGCCCAGACACGCTCAGAGTACATCACGGCGCGGTCCGTCAACTTGAGCACCTCGGAAAGCTCCACCGTGCCAGTCGACAACGGGTAGCCACTCGTCACGTCGTCGAGGTCGAAGTCCTCCGGGAAGTGAGCAAGTCCAAGGCTAAGCGCCGTCGCTGCTCCACGCCGAAACGCCGATCGTGTCATGAATTCAACGACCGAGGGCGCCTTCTCCAAGTACTTCCACACCTCGACAAGGTCGCTGGGAATTACCTCCGTGGGTGATATCTCCTGGAGGTAGGCTCGGATGCACGTCGCCGACAACGTCGCGGAGTCGACGAGCGTGGCAACACACTGCCGCGCGTCGAACGAGCTCGCCTCTTCCGCGCTATCCAGGATGCGACCTGCGAATAGAAGACAACAATGAGTACGTCGGGTATCACAACAGAACACATGTTATTGGCAGAGGTAGATACACTTACCAATCAATGGGCGGGAGAGATCCGTGATGAAGCATTGAAGCGAAGTATAGTCGTCCTGAAGCCCAGCAACAAGGGCGTCGGACACTTTACGATCCTCTGCGGAGGCGGTAATAGTGGCCTTGGCTCGCCCATCCGCCGAGTTCGCTTCCTCCTTCGCCTCCCTCAGTTCGCGCTCGAGTTCCGCGATCCGCTCCTCAGCCGAGCTCAGTGCCGATTGAGCCACCGCCAACTCACCCGCTAGGACAAACCCCTGGTGAGCTTCCTCCGCCTTTGCGGCAACCGCCTGAAGCCCCCTATTCGCCTCTTGGACGGTGGCCAGTTCCTTCTCCGCGCGGTGCTTCGCTGCCAATCGGTCAGCTGATTCACGTTGCAGACCCTGTACATCGTTCAAAAAGTTAATCAAAGCAACTTCCTAAGTGCCCACCCGCTGAAATTCAGCGAGTGCGCACTCGGGGACTGGCAATCAAAAAATTCCTAAGTGCCCACCCGCTGAAATTCAGCGAGTGCGCACTCGGGGAATGGCAATCAAAAAAAATTCCTAAGTGCCCACCCGCCGAAATTCAGCGAGTGCACACTCGGGGACTGGCAATCAAAAAACTCCTAAGTGCCCACCTGCTGAAATTCAGCGAGTGCGCACTCGGGGACTGGACGCGAAAAATAATAACTATACACCAAAAGAATCAGACCGCTGCAATACACCGACCTGATCCTCGGGGACTGGACATACCTGGATGGCTGCGCCAAGCATGCCGTGAAGTTGTATCGCATCGACGGACGCGAGGAGAGCTGGTGTGTGCCCACGACGCTGCTCGACTTCTGCATCGGCAACCCCAGGTGCACGGCTCGAGGGCGAAGTTCCACTCGCTGTGGCCGCTTTGGCCATGAAGCGCGGGAATGTTGCGATGGAGGCACCCGCACCAAAGGAGGTCGGCTCGGCTTTTCCAGGCAAAGGAGCGCCCTATTTCGTGGATGCGACCGCCTCTGTTGCGGGTTCAGACGGCACGACCGCTGTGTCGTCAGAGATTGTGACGACATCATCGCCCTTGGCCTTCTTGCCGCCATCCGTAGGGACGACGACCTCGTCCGCCTTCCTCTTACGGGAAGGATCCTCCTCGCCGACGATGGGTGGCACCTTAGCCACGGTCGGGTGGCCCATCTTCTTCACTCCGGTCCTGTAAATCAATCATGTAAGCAAGATAATTCAAGCTGCTATGGAAGACAAAGGTAGGTGAGCGAACCCACTTGGCGACTGGAATGAAGCGTATCCCCGTGCGGATGACGGCTGGCTTCTCCAGTTCAGGGCCCAGTCGGCGGCTGAGCCCCATTTCCAGGACGTCGCGTGCCCAATACACGGACGGCTTCTTCGTCGTCGAGGCCGCAACGGGAGCCTCTGGGACATCTTCGGCAGGAGCTTCCCTGCAAGGCGAAGCCGCCACAGCCGGAGCATCCCCCAGTCCAGAAACCGGGGCGAATGGTGGAGGCATCGAAGCCAGTGGCATCTCGACAGTGGCCGTGTCCAGCGCGGCTGCCTTCGGTGGTGCCTCGTCCTTGGCCGGGCTGGGGGCGTCGGAGCTGCTCCCCGAGTGCGGTGGTGAGGCCGGCCTCATCGGCTTCGTTTTCGTCTTTGGAGGGGCCTTCGCCTCTTTATCCTTCCTCTTCTTCTTCTTCGACGGAGTGGCCTAGCGGCGCGAGGTGGTCTCCGGAAGTTCTTCATCATCATCATGACGCTCGAGGCTTTTGCTCGACTCAAGCTCATGTTGACGCTGCCCGCGGGTCTTGCGGACCAGCGGGGCGACTTCCTCCTCGGACTCGTCGTCGCCGTCTCTCTCGTCGCTCCCGGCGTCGCCCTTCACGGGAGGCGACTCGCCCATGTCCTGGACGGACGAGCTCGAATTCTCATCGTCTGAAGGCGGGAGCCATCCTTCCACCACTTGGAATAGCTGCAATGAACGCAAGATGAAATTAGAATGACCGCGACCGCAAAAACTGCGACTGCGAATGAAGCGAGGCGATTACCGTTGGGGCTGGACGCTTTGCGGTGTAGGGGGCGACCCCAGCTTGTGCGTCCAGGTACACCGCCTGGGTGATCTTCTTCAGCGCTGCGGTGTAGTCCTCGAGCTTCCACTCGGCGAGGCAGGATTTCGTCGAGTCCTCCCGGCCGGCGTACTGGTACATGTAGTGCTCGCGCCGAGCCAGCGGGACGAGCCGCCGCCTGAGCCAGCAGTTGTACAAGTTGATCGTCTGGAGGCCCTTCTTCTTTAGACCGCGGATGGTTTGGAGCATTTCGTCCACGACCATCCGCTGGTTGCTGGGGAGCTTGCCGGCTTGGAGACGGCGCGGTTCGGACCGGTTGGCGGAGTACCGTGGGATCGCCGTCTCGCCCTCCGGGGTCACATCGGCAACATAGAACCAAGACTTTTTCCAGTCGCTCGCCGCCTTGGCGGGCAGCATCAAGTCGAAGAACGAAGCCTTCGACTTCAGCTGGAAAGTTAGGCCGCCCGCGGCAAGCATTGGGCCGCCCGCTTCCTCGCGGCTGATCCGTCCGTGGAACAGATCTTGCCAGAGAGGGAAGTAGGGCCGGCAGCCCAAGTAGCATTCGCAGAACGCCACGAAGATGGCGAGCTGCTCGATGCTGTGAGGACCCAGATCCGATGGTTGGATCCCGTAGTAGGCGCAGAAGCGCCGGAAGAACAGGGACGTGGGGAATCCTAGCCCCCGTTCTAGATGACTGGTGAAGCAGATGAATTCCCTCTCGCACGGGCTCGGGGTCACCTCTCCGGCCGCGGGGATGCGCCAGCAGCCGGCTCGCAGGATCCCGGCCTCCTCAAAGGAAGCCAGTTGCGCCCTCGTACACTTGGATCTACCCCAAGGTTCGGTGGAGAGGGCCATGGCGGAAGGATTTGTGGGGGGTCGGAGGATTTCCGGTCGGCTGGATCGCGATGCGAAGGGAGTCGAAAGTGCGCGCAATCGGAGGGAATGGCGAGAAGGTGGTTTTCTGATCGCCTGCCATTCCCCTTATATAGCGGTTGTTACCCGCCAAATCAGGGAACCATTACCGTGCGATGATTACGCCAAAAGTTACCGTTGGATTACCCCAACGGCTAGTTTGACCACGTTTAACGGTCCAACTTCAACCACTCGGCTCGCTGACCCGATCGCTATGGCAGTGTTTTGCCGACTCGACTCGCCAAAGCTGCGACCTGGATGACTAGTTTTCTCCTTTATATAGGAGCCCGCCGACGATTCGACTGGTTGTCTACTCTGAAGCCGTATACTCCGACTGCCAGCAGCCACCTACGCCTAATCGACGACGGCTTCGGGGACTACTGATGGGGATGTGCCTACCGGGGTATACCCAGCAGGACGTTTCTGACTGGCCCAAGAACTGGCGAGTGGGCCTGCAAGACGGCGACTGGATCGAAGCCCAGCGAGGATCCAAGCGACTGGAAGCTGAAGGCCCAGGCGAGTAGATAGGCCCAGTCGGATTAGGTTAAACGAGTGACGAAGCCTTAACTGATTCGGTTGAGATATGTAAATCCTAGGGGAGGTGAGCCTATATAAACCTCCCTGCAGGGCGTGTAGAGATACATTCCATCATACACCCAAGCGACTCGCCGCCTAGCCGCCGAGCTCGCCCATTGTACCACCTCCATAATACAATCTAGCAGGAGTAGGTCTTTACCCTCCGGGGGGCCGAACCTGGGTAAAACCCTAAGTCTCCGCCCTCATCTTGCACCGCAGATGGCTGGCCGCCCTTGCCCCTCGTTCTACTACTCGCTGCCGATTGCAGCATCTGCCGTGACCATTCCCACGACAGTGGCGCCCACCGTGGGGCCTGGCCGGTCTGGCCGGTGTTCCGCGGCGAGATCCAATCTGCCCATCAATGAGACGGTCACCACTGGCCGCATGATAGCGATCGGCGAGATGCTCCAAATCTTGCCGAGCAGCTACGTCCCGGCGGCGCGACCCGTCACGCACAACGTGATCCTGCCGGTCGGCACGATCAGCCTCTTTGTCGGCCTCACCGACGTCATCGCCTCGGAGGACTCGGCTCGCATCCGCGAATCGCCGCCACTCGATCGGCTCTTCGAGAGCCAGATCCACACGATCCATCGCCTCGCCTCCGAGTACAACTCGGCCCACAGCGACGTGGCCAAAAACTCAGCTGCCACAGAAGACGCGACCCTCAACGACGACGCCGACTCGGCGACCCCGGCGTCACTCGACGGGTCCATCACCGCGGCTTCACCCGCGGGCTCCATCACCCAGGTCTCCAACATGGGAGACTTCGAGGACCCCTCCATCCTCGGGATCTTCGAATTCGACTCCGGGTCGGAAAATTCCGCCGACCTCCGCGACGGAACCGGTCGCCACGCCGCGACCTACATGGCGACCGGCACCGAGCCGCCGGAGGACCCCTTCTCCACCCCAATCCGTCCTAACGCCACGGCAACGGAGGTCGAGGAACTCCGCCTGAAATTGGCGGAGGCGGTGCGCAAGGAGCAAGCCGAGCGCGAAAAATTTCGCCTCGAGCAGGTGACGGCGCAGGAACTATCGCGCTACCATCAGCAGCGGATCAGGCCGCGCCTGAACCCCACCGTCCAGGGGCGCGCCCTGAACTTCGACGACAAAAATGACCCGGCCCGTGTGGCCGAGCGCGCGATCTGCGAGAACGTGCCACCAGGAGGAAGCGCCCGGCCCTCGCCAGGATCGACGGCGATGGGCGCCCCACCTCCACCCAACCACACACCTCCCAGGGACCAGCCGCGGATAGTAGTCTCCTCACGAGAGCGAGACGCAAATGGCCTCCCAATGTTCTCCACCCCGATGGACAACCTCGTGGCAGGCCGAGCAGCAGCCCACAACATCACGGCCACGGGCGACTGCGCCCTACAGATCCAGTACGTCTAGGCCCTGCTCGCAAAGGCCGTCGAGCAGCAAAACGCGGGCGCCGACTCGCAGGGTCGAGTATACTCGCGTTCTTCGGGAAGCAGAGCGGCCTCTAGCGGCCGCCCAATGGCGACAAACACCCTCAACTGCCCGCCACCGGAGCCACTGCAGC
This sequence comes from Avena sativa, assembly GCA_916181665.1. NCBI lineage: Eukaryota > Viridiplantae > Streptophyta > Magnoliopsida > Poales > Poaceae > Avena > Avena sativa. The sequence continues at coordinate 117,415,435 of OV702281.1, forward strand.
TCCAACACCGACACGCGAACGCGGCACTCTCCACCAACGACCCCAGGCCAGCGACCAACTTCGTCACCGCCAACGGTCAACCCATCGACGCCCGCACCCACATCATCAACAACCAAAGTTGGCGCGCACGCCAGCCCGACGACCTGCGACACACCCAAACCAACTGCCGCGACGGCGAGCCCATGGGGTCGCTTAGTTGACTCGGCCCCAAGTGCTTCGGACCAATGATCCGAGGCGAGAAGTACCCGCCAAACTTCAAGGCCCCGAAGGAGATAGAAAAGTACGAACCCTCGTACGACCCCGCCGTTTGGCTCGATACATACCTCATGGCGATGGGGATCGCAGGCCACACCGACCTGCTAGCCGCCCGTTACCTCCCCCTGATGATGGAGGGGACGTGCAGGCAGTGGATCAACACCCTCCCACAGGAAAGTATTGACTCCTGGGAGGAGATGCGCGACGCCTTCGTCAGGCACTTCGAGTGCTCCTACACCCGCGCCACCACCATCGAGGACCTGGAGCGATGCGTCCAGGGACCCCGCGAGTCGACCCGCAACTGGGTCTAACGGTGGCAAGAACTCTGGTACAACGCGGTCGGCATCCACCCGGACACCGCGATCCATTGCTTCAAGACCTCGTGCCGCTACGAGCCTCTGGTCGCCAAGCTCAAGCGACACTCCCGCACACTCGACAACATACCGGACCTCCTCGAGATCGCCAAACGGTACGCGGAGGAAGATCCAAACCAGGAAACCGACGACGAGTCGGGAGGTCAACGCCGCACGAGCGGCAACAACAGCGGACCACGGTCCGACCTACGCTACAGCAACACTCGCCTCACCGGCAAGCGCCGCAGTGACGGGCGAGTCGACTTCGTCGCCAACGCCGGGCACGCACAACGCGAGCCCAAGAGCTTCCGCCGCGACGGAGGACAACGCCGCGACGGCGGCAACTACAAGGCCAAGCCAAGGTTCGACCCCGCGGCCCTCCTTAACCAACCTTGTGCGTTTCATAGCAGGGAAGGGAAGCCCGCAACACACACAACCGCCGACTGCCACACCCTCAGGGAGATCGAGAAGGCACGGCGAGCACGGGAGGACCCCGACAACGACCCGCCAAACGGCGGAAAATTCGGCAAAGTGGCTGGCTCGCTCCATACCTTCACAGGCTTCAACACGAAGAGCGAGAAGAAGGTCATCGCCCGCGTCGTCGCCGTCAACGCGGTGGCTCAGGTGGACGTTCCCCAGTTCTCAACTGGTCGGAGCAGCCCATCACCTGGAGCCGCCAAGACCACTCGCCACGCATCGAGTACCCAGGCCGAGTCGCCCTGGTGGTCAAGCCTAAGGTCGGCGACTACTGGCTCTCCAAGACATTGATGGACGGCGGCAGCTCCATCAACATCCTGTAGCTGGACACCTTCAGGCGGCTGCGGCTCCCGCAGTCGATGATCGAGACGACCCACACCACGTTCCATGGCATCGTCCCCGGTCGGAAGGCGTACCCGATCGGCAAGGTCACGCTGCCACTCACCTTCAGCACACCAGCAAACTTCCGCACCGAGCGGATCGTCTTCGAGCTGGTGCCCTTCGACAGCCCCTACCACTGCGTCCTAGGGCGCCAGGCGTTCACCAAGTTCATCGCAGCGCCCCACTATGCGTACAACGCGATGAAGCTCCCCGGGTCATGCGACGTCATCACCATCAACGGCGACCCCGACATGGCCGCCGAGTGCGAGGCCGAAGGAGCCGAACTCGCTGACGCCGTCATCGCGGCGGAGACCAACCACGCCGATGAGCTCGCCAAGTACGCGAGCAGGGTCAACAATGATGACCCCACCATACTCAAGAAGCCCAACTCGGAGGGCGCAAACACCTCAACCTTCGAGGCGATGGCGCACACCCGCACCGTCGAGTTGGTCCCAGGCGACTCCAGCCAGACGGTGACGATCGGGAAGGGCATGAGCCCAGCATAGGAAGGCGCGCTCATCGAGTTCCTCCGTGAGAACAGGGACATCTTCGCATGGAAGCCCTCTGACATGCCTGGTGTCCCTAGGGAGCTCGCTGAGCACAAGCTAAACGCCGACCCCAAAGTGCGACCCGTCAAACAGTCGTTGCGGCCCTTCAATGAAGAGCGCCGCCGGGCAATCACCGAGGAGGTGCAGCGTCTACTCGCTGCAGGCTTCATCCGGCCAATCAAATACTCCAAGTGGCTGTCAAACCCAATCCTGGTCGAGAAGAAGAACAGGACCTGGAGGATGTGTATCGACTACACAAACTTGAACAACGCCTGCCCAAAGGAGAAGTTCGTCCTCCCGCGGATCGACCAAATAATCGTTTCCACTGCGGGATCGGAGTCGCTATGTTTCCTCGACGCCTACTCCGGGTACAACCAGATCAAAATGGCCGTCGAGGACGAGGAGAAGACGGCGTTCATCATGCCATTCGGAGCCTTCTGCTACACCGCCATCACCTTTGGCCTCAAGAACGATGGGGCGACCTACCAGCGGTGCATGCAAGAGTGCCTCGCGAGCTAAATTGGCCACAACATCCACGTCTACATCGACGGCGTGGTCGTAAAGTCCGCTCGCCATGGTGACCTACTCGCCGACCTGACGGAAACATTCGCCAACTTGCGAAAATACAAAATAAAGCTTAACCCGGGCAAATGCACCTCCGGTGTACCAGCAGGACAACTACTGGGGTACGTCGTCTCCAAGCGAGGGATCGAGGCGAACCCCATGAAGATCGACACGATCGCCCGGCTCGGCAAACCCGAGTGCCTGCGCGACGTCCAGAAACTGGCCGGGCGAGTAGCGGCTCTCAGTCGCTTCATCCCCCGCCTGGGCGAAAAGGCGATGCCCCTATACCGCCTGATGCGCAAGAACCCCACCTTCTAGTGGGACAAGGAGGCGGATGACGCGCTTCGCGACCTCAAGAAGGTGCTACTCGCCGCACCGCTACTCGCCGCCCCCGCCGACAAAGAACCCATGCTGGTTTATGTCGCGGCTTCCACGCACGTCGTCAGCGCCGTCATGGTCGTCGAACGACCGGAGGAAGGAAAGGAGCGCCTAGTGCAGCGACCGGTGTACTACATCAGCGAGGTCCTCACCGAGTCGCGCCAGCGGTACCCGTAGTACCAAAAGCTGGTATACGCGGTCTTCAGAGCTCAGTGGCGCCTGCCGCACTACTTCCAGGAGCACCCGATCACGGTCGTCTCCTCAGCACCACTGCAAGACATCATCCGAAACCGCGAGGCGACCGGGCGGGTCGCCAAGTGGGCCGTCGAGATCGGCGTCCACAACATCAAATATGAGCCACGAAAAGCGATCAAGTCGCAGGCCCTAGCGGACTTCATCGCCGACTGGGAAGAGGCCCAGCAGCCAGAGAAGCAGACATACCTCCATTAATGGAGCCTGCACTTCGACGGCTCCAAGAATGCGGACGGCGCAGGCGCAGGGATCGTGCTAACTTCACCGAAGGGCGACAAGCTCCGCTACATCCTCTGCCTCGACTTCACACCCTGCACCAACAACATGGCCGAGTACGAGGCCCTACTCCACGGCATGTGAGCTGCCAAGGAGATGAATGTCAACCGCCTACGCTGCTACGGAGACTCCGACCTCGTCGCGGGGAAAGTCGCTGGCACCTGCGTCGCCGTCTCCCCCACCATGGCGGCGTACCTCCAAGCAGTGGACAAGCTGGGCGGACACTTCACAGGCTACTCCGTCGAGTGGATCGACAGGCGGAAGAACGAGGAGGCCGACGCACTCTCTCGCATTGGGTCGGCTCGACTCGCACCACCCGCCGGCGTCTTCCTCGATACAATAACCAAGCCATCAGTCTCTCCCCCGAGGGAGATCGACATCGGAGTCCCGTTACAGCCGGAGGCAGCCCTGGTCGCACTCGTCATCGAGCCAGACGACTGGACCAAGCCCTACATCGCCTACCTGGAGGCCGGCAGCTTGCCGGCAGACGAGACGGACGCTCGGATGATCGCACGCCGATGCAGGTCCTACACCATCATCGACGGCGAGTTCCACAAGCGCAGCGTCACCGGCGTGTTCCAACGCTGCGTCCAACCAGCCGAAGGACGCAAGATCCTCCACAACATCCACTCCGGTGACTGTGGCCACCACGCCGGCGCCCGCTCTCTGGTCGCCAAGGCTATGCGGCATGGCTTTTACTGGCCCACCGCACACGCCGATGCTGTCGACATTGTCCAGCGGTGTGCCGGGTGCCAGAAGTACGCCAACCAGACGCACGTGCCGAGCTCAGCGCTCAAAACAATTCCCATCACCTGGCCATTCGCCGTGTGGGGCATGGACATGGTAGGCCCCTTCAAAAAGGCTCCTTCCGGCTACACTCACCTCCTGGTCGCGATCGACAAATTCACAAAGTGGGTGGAGGCCAAGCCAGTCCGGAAATGCGATGGGAAGACCGCCACTAAATTCCTACGCGAGCTCATATATCGCTACGGGTTCCCAAACAGCATAATCACGGACAACAGCACCAACTTCGCCAAAGGAGCCATGGCCGAATTCTGCGAAGAGCACCACATCCGGCTCGACCTCGCGTCGGTCGCCCACCCGGATTCCAACGGCCAGGCGGAATGGGCCAATCAAAGCATCCTCCACGGCCTGAAGCCACGACTCCAAGTACCACTCGAGCGCACCGCCGGGTCGAGGAGCTGCCCTCTGTCATCTGGGGGATCCGCACCTCGGTCAACAGGTCGACAGGATTCACCCCCTTCTTCATGGTATACGGCGCCAAGGAAGCCAAGCGCACCGACCTCGAGCACGACTCACCACGGGTCGTCCACTACACGGAGGCTGCAAACGAACTCTCCCACCAAGACGGAGTCGATCAACTCGACGAGGCACGTGACCTCGCTCGGTCACGCACCGCCATCTACCAGCAGGGACTCCACCACTACCACAGCCGGCGGGTGAAAACTCGCACCTTCCAAGAAGGCGACCTGGTGTTGCGCCTCATCCAGGACAAGAAGGGCATGCACAAGCTCTCCCCTCCGTGGGAGGGACCATTCGCCATCGGGCGAGTACTCGGCAACGACGCCTACTACCTCATCGACGTCCGCGGGGACGGCGAACTCGACGTCAAGCGACCATGGAATGTAAACCTCCTACGGAAGTTCTACCCCTAGAACCCCACATATGTACTCTCCAGTCGCTATGAAATAAAAAGAATCGGTTACCGCAAATTGCGTCTACTCTCCGTGTCTTGTGCCACTCACACTCGTACTAACAGCGTCAAGCTAACCGCAGAAGTCAACCTTTGGTCAAGTGATCGGCACAGCTAAGTAGTGCGATGCAAAAGCACTGGGTCACCTCAGGTTTTACATCGTCCACGAAAAACGCCTACCCGGAGCCCCATCGGAGTCGCCTAGCCCGACTGGCTCTATGAGCCAAGACAACTGCCTTCGCTTCTCACAGCGACCATGATCCTCCGCATCCTCGATATAGCGACTCGAACGGCCATGTACCACGCTCGGGGACTGATGACCAGTTCAGCGCGAGCGGCTCGGGAAAACGCCAAGTATGAGAGCATGCCCAGGACTCGCCACGCGACTGACCCCACGGGCCAGGCAGGAGTGATGCGCTCAAACTAACGCGCCAAGTCCTTACCCACCCTCGAGTCGCGCCTAGAACAACCAAGTACCACGCTCGGGGACTCGGCCACCCGACCTCGTTCGCGCAAGGGAAAACGGCGAAGTACAGAGCACTCAAGGGAGTCGCCTAGCGACTGACTCTTCGAGTCTGGGCGAGTTGACCACAACAACAAAACATTCAAAAACAACAAACATATCACACACGAGGTGAACCTCACAAAAGGGCGGACGCGCTCGGGGACTCGTTCAAACCACAATCACAAAACAAATAACAAATCCCAAAACAGACACGATGTCTCATTCAATAGCATGTCGCATTGTCTCAAATTACAAAATATGCCCATACGGCAGACCTGCTACTAACGCCTCGGGGCAAACTACCCTATTCTGCAGGCTTCGACGACGACTCGCGTGTACGGGTTTGACGGGTACGAATCCCGGTGCTGCGGCTCGGGGTCGTTGCGTGCGACGATCGTCTCCTGGTACGGGAGGAGGTCGCCCATTGCCCAGACACGCTCAGAGTACATCACGGCGCGGTCCATCAACTTGAGCACTTCGGAAAGCTCCACCGCGCCAGTCGACGACGGGTAGCCACTCGTCACGTTGTCGAGGTCGAAGTCCTCCGGGAAGTGAGCAAGTCCAAGGCTAAGCGCCGTCGCTGCTCCGCGCCGAAACGCCGATCACGTCATGAATTCAACGACCGAGGGCGCCTTCTCCAAGTACTTCCACACCTCGACAAGGTCTCTGGGAATTACCTCTGTGGGTGATATCTCCTGGAGGTAGGCTCGGATGCACGTCGCCGACAACGTCGCCGAGTCGACGAGCGTGGCAACACACTGCCACGCGTCGAACGAGCTCGCCTCTTTCGAGCTATCCAGGATGTGACCTGCGAATAGAAGACAACAATGAGTATGTCGGGTATCACAACAGAACACATGTTATTGGCAGAGGCAGATACACTTACCAATCAATGAGCGGGAGAGATCCGTGATGAAGCATTGAAGCGAAGTATAGTCGTCCTGAATCCCAGCAACAAGGGCATCGGACACTTTACGATCCTCTGCGGCGGCGGTAATAGCGCCCTTGGCTCGCCCATCCCCCGAGTTCGCTTCCTCCTTCGCCTCCCTCAGCTCGCGCTCGAGTTCGGCGATCCGCTCCTCAGCCGAGCTCAGTGCCGATTGAGCCACCGCCACCTCAATCGCTGGGACAAGCCCCTGGCGAGCTTCCTCCGCCTTTGCGGCAACCGCCTGAAGCCCCCTATTCGCCTCTTGGATGATGGCCAGTTCCTTCTTCGCGCGGTGCTTCGCTGCCAATCGGTCAGCTGATTCACGTTGCAGACCCTGTACATCGTTCAAAAAGTTAATCAAAGCAACTTCCTAAGTGCCCACCCGCTGAAATTCAGCGAGTGCGCACTCGGGGACTGGCAATCAAAAAATTCCTAAGTGCCCACCCGCTGAAATTCAGCGAGTGCGCACTCGGGGACTGGCAATCAAAAAAAATTCCGAAGTGCCCACCCGCCGAAATTCAGCGAGTGCGCACTCGGGGACTGGCAATCAAAAAACTCCTAAGTGCCCACCCGCTGAAATTCAGCGAGTGCGCACTCGGGGACTGGACGCGAAAAATAACAACTATACACCAAAAGAATCAGACCGCTGCAATACACCGACCTGATCATCGGGGACTGGACATACCTGGATGGCTGCGCCAAGCATGCCGTGAAGTTGTATCGCATCCACGGATGCGAGGAGAGCTGGTGTGTGCCCACGACGCTGCTCGACTTCCGCATCGGCAACCCTAGGTGCACGGCTCAAGGGCGAAGTTCCACTCGCTGTGGCCGCTTTGGCCATGAAGCGCGGGAATGTTGCGATGGAGGCACCCGCACCAAAGGAGGTCGGCTCAGCTGTTCCAGGCAAAGGATCGCCCTCTTTCGTGGATGCGGCCGCCTCTATTGCGGGTTCAGACGGTGCGACCGCCGTGTCGTCAGAGATCGTGACGACATCATCGCCCTTGGCCTTCTTGCCTCCATCCGTAGGGACGACGACCTCGTCCGCCTTCCTCTTACGGGAAGGATCCTCCTCGCCGACGACGGGTGGCACCTTAGCCACGGTTGGGTGGCCCATCTTCTTCACTCCGGTCCTGTAAATCAATCATGTAAGCAAGATAATTCAAGCTGCTATGGAAGACAAAGGTAGGTGAGCGAACCCACTTGGCGACTGGAATGAAGCGTAGCCCCGTGCGGATGCCGACTGGCTTCTCCAGTTCAGGGCCCAGTCGGCGGCTGAGCCCCATTTCCAGGACGTCGCGTGCCCAAGACACGGACGGCTTCTTCGTCGTCGAGGCCGCAATGGGAGCCTCTGGGACATCTTCGGCAGGAGCTTCCCTGCGAGGCGAAGCCGCCGCAGCCGGAGCATCCCCCAGTCCAGAAACCGGGGCGAATGGTGGAGGCATCGAAGCCAGTGGCATCTCGACAGTGGCCGTCTCCAGCGCGGCTGCCTTCGGTGGAGCCTCGTCCTTGGCCGGGCTGGGGGCGTCGGAGCTGCTCGCCGAGTGCGGTGGTGAGGCCGGCCTCATCGGCTTCGTTTTCGTCTTTGGAGGGGCCTTCGCCTCTTTTTCCTTCTTCTCCTTCTTCTTCCACGGAGTGGCCTGGCGGCGCGAGCTGGTCTCCGGAAGTTCTTCATCGTCATCATGATGCTCGAGGCTTTTGCTCGCCTCAAGCTCACGTTGACGCTGCCCGCGGGTCTTGCGGACCAGCGGGGCGACTTCCTCCTCGGACTCGTCGTCGCCGTCACTCTCGTCGCTCCCGGCGTCGCCCTTCGCGGGAGGCGACTCGCCCATGTCCTAGACGGACGAGCTCGAATTCTCGTCGTCCGAAGGCGGGAGCCATCCTTCCACCACTTGGAATAGCTGCAATGAACACAAGATGAAATTAGAATGACCGCGACAGCAAAAACTGTGACTGCGAATGAAGCGAGGCGATTACCGTTGGGGCTGGACGCTATGCGGTGTAGGGGGCGACCCCAGCTTATGCTTCCAGGTACACCGCCTGGGTGATCTTCTTCAGCGCTGTGGTGTAGTCCTCGAGCTTCCACTCGGCGAGGCAGGATTTTGTCGAGTCCTCCCGGCCGGCGTACTGGTACATGTAGTGCTCGCGCCGAGCCAGCGGGACGAGCCTCCGCCCGAGCCAGCAGTTGTACAAGTTGATCGTCTGGAGGCCCTTCTTATTTAGACCGCGGATGGTTTGGAGCATTTCGTCCACAACCATCCGCTGGTCGCTGGGGAGCTTGCAGGCTTGGAGACGGCGCGGTTCGGACCGGTTGGCGGAGTACCGTGGGATTGCCGTCTCGCCCTCCGGGGTCGCCTCGGCAACATAGAACCAAGACTTTTTCCAGTCGCTCGCCGCCTTGGCGGGCAGCATCAAGTCGAAGAACAAAGCCTTCGACTTCAGCTGGAAAGTTAGGCCGCCCGCGGCAAGCATTGGGCCGCCCGCTTCCTCGCGGTTGATCCGTCCGTGGAACAGATCTTGCCAGAGAGGGAAGTAGGGACGGCAGCCCAAGTAGCATTCGCAGAACGCCACGAAGATGGCGAGCTGCTCGATGCTGTGAGGACCCAGATCCGATGGTTGGATCCCGTAGTAGGCGCAGAAGCGCCGGAAGAACAGGGACGTGGGGAATCCTAGCCCCCGTTGTAGATGACTGGTGAAGCAGATGAATTCCCTCTCGCGCGGGCTCGGGGTCACCTCTCCGGCCGCGGGGATGCGCCAGCAGCCGGCTCGCAGGATCCCGGCCTCCTCAAAGGAAGCCAGTTGCGCCCTCGTACACTTGGATCTACCCCAAGGTTCGGTGGAGAGGGCCATGGCGGAAGGATTTGTGGGGGGTCGGAGGATTTCCGGCCGGCTGGATCGCGATGCGAAGGGAGTCGAAAGTGCGCGCAATCGGAGGGAATGGCGAGAAGGTGGTTTTCTGATCGCCTACCATTCCCCTTATATAGAGGTTGTTAACCGCCAAATCAGGGAACCGTTACCGCGCGATGATTACGCCAAAAGTTACTGTTGGATTACCCCAACGGCTAGTTTGACCACGTTTAACGGTCCAACTTCAACCACTCGGCTCGCCGACCCGATCGCTATGGCAGTGTTTTGCCGACTCGACTCGCCAAAGCTGCGACCTGGATGACTAGTTTTCTCCTTTATATAGGAGCCCGCCGACGATTCGACTGGTTGTCTACTCTGAAGCCGTATACTCCGACTGCCAGCAGCCACCTACGCCTAATCAACGACGGCCTCGGGGACTACTGATGGGGATGTGCCTACCAAGGTATACCCAGCAGGACATTTCCGACTGGACCAAGAACTGGCGAGTGGCCCTGCAAGACGGCGACTGGATCGAAGCCCAGCGAGGATCCAAGCGACTGGAAGCTGAAGGCCCAGGCGAGTAGATAGGCCCAGTCGGATTAGGTTAAACGAGTGACGAAGCCTTAACTGATTCGGTTGAGATATGTAAACCCTAGGGGAGGTGAGCCTATAAAAACCTCCCTGCAGGGCGTGTAGAGATACGTTCCATCATACACCCAAGCGACTCGCCGCCTAGCCACCGAGCTCTCCCATTGTACCACCTCCATAATACAATCTAGCAGGAGTAGGTCTTTACCCTCCGGGGGGGCGAACCTGGGTAAAACCCTGCGTCTCCGCCCTCATCTCGCACCGCAGATGGCTGGCCGCCCTTGCCCCTCGTTCTACTACTCGCTGCCGATTGTAGCATCTGCCGTGACCATTCCCACGACAATAGGATTACTAAAACAGAAATGAATTAAAGAAAAGAACAAAAAAAAAGAACTAACCTACCCCGGCCGAACCACCCTGGCCCGGCCCACCTAGCCCCAGCCCACCCTGGCTAGCCGCCGCTCGCCCGCACCCCCCGCGCAGCGCGTAGCCGCAGCCACCGCCTAGGCCGGCCCACCGCAGCCAGCTGCCAGCCCGCGCGCGTAGCAGCCGCTGACAGGCGGGGCCCGCCTGTCATCCCCGCCGCTGTGACAGACGCGGACTCCGCGCCACTGCCGTGTATCTCGTCTGATTCGGTCGCAAACCGCGCTTCCCTCTAGCCCAAGGCTCGGGTCTCATATAAACCACCACCCCCGCCGCCTCCTGCTCTTTCCCCAACCCTCAAAACCCTAGCTCGAGCTCGAATTTTTCCGCCGCCGCTCAATCGGTAAGTCTCACCGCCGACGTTCCAAGCCGCCCCCCTTGCCCCTCTCTGCTCCTTGATGACCGCCTTGCTCCACCGATTCACCCTGTGCCCTTTTCCCCTTCCCTCTCGCAGCGTAACGCCGCTGATTTCTCGCCGAAGTTCGTCGGAGCCGCGGAAGAACGATCGCCATTTGTCGGCACTCGGGGCAGAAACGGACACCGAAGAGGCGACGAGGAGGACCGCCGCAAGGAGCTGAAGCCGTCGACCCTGCCGCCGTTGCCAAGGATCACCGGAGCGCCGCCGACCACCACCACCTGCGCCGCCACCGCCATCGACGCCGCCTCTCGCCGGTGAGTGACCGCGAACCATCCCCATCCGTTGGATCCCGATCCAATGGAGCAGATTAGAAACCCGCCAAACCGTATCGCCCTATAGTATCGCGCCACGTGGCATCCCACTTAACCCAGTCAGCGCTGACGCAATAAAACTATTATTTAGATAATTAAAATTTGCAGAAAATAGCTGAAACTTGTAAAATTCATAGAAATTAATCTATTGGGCCAAAAATTTCAAATAAAATATGTGTAGATTCAGTGTCTCGTGTAGAATATTGCTGTACAGTTGCTTTAGACTTTTACCGCAAGGTTTTGCCTCAGTAAATTAAATGAGTTAATGCTCTTTTTAGAGTAATAAATTCATAGAATAAGTTCTGTAACTCCAAAAATTGCAAATAAGATGTCCCTGGATTCAGTAGAACAAAAGGAACCCTGTAGTTAATTAAAAAGTTAGGCTTACTGTACTGGTTTTGGGAGAACCTATGCAAAGTCTTTCTGGAGTGTTTTAATTACCCAGGGCTTTATGCAAAACCTTTTTGAGAAATTCCAATTGGTACTGACTCTATTTAGAGTTGCCTACACAGTAGAAATTTTCCAAGATTTTACAAACAGTATGTTAGCAGTGGCTAATTATTTAGTCTCTAGCTCTATTATTGAGCATTATAAATTGCATGTCTTGTTTTCTTTGCGTTTAAAATATTTTCCATGCATGCATACAGTAAGTATACTGAATAAGAATATGTGATGATACTATAGCGTTATTCAACTTGTCATGCATGCATCTTGCATCGTCATTGTTTGTATATGATTGTGGATGGTTTGTTTACATGATTGCAATTGTATCGTGTAGATTGTGACGAGTGCAACGCTTGCTCGTGTGTGGATTGTTCATCCGACCGCTACAGCCAAGGCAAGTAGATGCTACCTTGTTCATGATGTCGTCCTACTATTTTCAACGCATTGTCGTGTATTTTGTAGATGCATGTGTAGGATATTACTATCGCTATGCCATGTCCTATTATGTGGTAGGGATTTCCCTGTAGATGAACCACCGTTGGTAGATGTGCTCAGCCATGCTACGACGAACGAGGGCTGGGTTACATCACTGAAAGTTGTTTCTAAAAATGTTGGTTTGCGAAAACTAAAACAACATAATCAATGAATCTCCTAGGTGTGATGGGATTGATAATTTTTGGTGGTATCATTGCGGAAAGGCACCCAGGTATCAAGAGAAAATGATTGGCTTATTTATTCTGTAGCTTACGTGTACAACCATGTGCCAATAATGAAATGGACGGTTTGTTGGACTCAGTAGGTTGTGGTAACTCGAACCCACGTATCCAGAGATGTAGAATTTTGGTAGGTTGGACCGGTGCGTGTCGGGTTTGGGGAGCTACTTCCCGAACGGTCTGTTCTTGGACTTCTCCCTATCATCACCCAAAATGAGAGTGGTGGTACGAGTTGGGTTGGCCAAGTCACATGGGTAAATTGTACTAACCCCTGCAGGGTATATAATCTAATCGATTAGCCGTGTCCCCGGTTATGGACGTCTGAGTTGATTGATATTGATTCCATGACATGTTTCTCGCTCATTCAAAATTTCCTAATTGCTTTAATGTTGTTGGGTTAACTTAATTGGGATCTTTTCAAAGAAAATCAAAAACTGTTTGTGAAAGTAGGACAAAGGTATTTGCAAATGCAAGCTAGCCACAGCTCCACTCGCCAAATATGCATGTAGTTGTTAGCACTATTGTCTCCTTTAATAGCTCTACTTGCCATACATTCCATGCATTGACCCTTCGGGGCTGCTACATTTCATGTTACAGGATATTCCGATTCTGAGTAATCGATTTAGGCCACGGTACTCCACTCGGCACTTGTTCACTTGTGGGCAATTTGAAGAATGGAGGAATTACTATATTTATGTTGCTACTTGAATAATTTGAGCTAGCCTTGAGCTAAGCTTTTATTGTAATAATGATACTCTGGATCTTCATTATTTATGATACACGGATATTTTGCTATGTTATTCATCTTATTCTATTGTGGGCCAATGAACCGATCCAGGGATTGGCATGTCACATAGAAGCTACGGTCTTTTCATAAACGTAGTGTCACACCTTATGAATCTCACTAGGAGGATAGAATTTAGAATAAAAGAGAGGTACTATTTCCTCCCATTCCATAGATTGTCCATTCTTCAGTATCTTATACAATTCTTCAGCTCTTCATTTCAATGATATAGAGAGTAAATTCTTTTTAACTTGTTCCGTTGTGATACCTGCATACTTAAACAACCCGCATAATTCATGGATAAAAAGCAAGTGATCACTAGGATGGACAGTTCCATCCCAAAATAATAATTATCCATAACAAGATCAACAATTCTTGTAGGTATCTTAAAAGGATCTATCTCAGCAGGTGGTGGTTCATCTACTATCCTAGCAGTGGTAGTAGCTTTCCCAAATAGGAAACCAAGTGGGTTATCCATATTGGAAACAAAAATAAAAGCAATACTCACAGTAGAAGTTTCCTTTACCAGTTCCACTCTTCAATAGCGCTTCACTCCCCGGCAACGGCGCCAGAAAATAGTCTTGATGACCCACAAGTATAGGGGGTGTATCGTAGTACTTTCGATAAATAGGAGTGTCGATCCCAACGAGGAGAAGAAGGTGTTGAGTAGTGGTTTGGAGCAGGAAATCTCTGTAAATACTTAGCAAACGGATTTTTAGGGGCTTTTGATAAAGCGAAGAAATGAAGTGCAAGTAAATAAAGACACCGAATAATTGCATCAAGTGGCACAATCATTTCTTAGCAAAGCACAAGCCGGTTGTAATACTTATGAGGACCAAACGTTCTCGAGGACACATGGGAATACTGTCAAGTTCTTTCGTTTCATATAGTTGATTAATCTTGTTTGGTCTGATAAGTGTTGTGTGGGTGAACCTGTGCTAATGTACCGACCTTACTTGGACTAATACATACTTGTGATTAAACGCCTTGCAAGCATCCGCAACTACAAGAAAGTAATTAAGATAAAAACCTAACCACAGCCTTAAACTCTGAGATCCTACACTCCCTTGTGCAAAGGTTTCCGAACGGGGGTTCAGGTTTCTATCACTCCGGCAACCCCACAATTAGTAGCCAAATACACCATGCATTCCCCTAGGCCCATAAATGGTGAAGTATCATGTAGTCGACGTTCACATGACACCACTAGAAGAATAGCACCACAACTTAAATATCAAGCCATTGAATAATACCTCAACACAATTCCACTACTAACAACATGACTTCTCCCATGTCCTCAAGAACTAAACGAACTACTCACGAGACATCATATGGATCAAGATCAGAGATGATATGATGATGAATAACAATCTAAACATAAACAATAATTCAATGGTTACACTAACAAGCATCAACTACAAAAGTAATTAACACCAGGAAAGTTTCCCCTAAGAACTATGCAAGAATCAACACAATTGTTACAGCGGGATGGAGTGGTGATGATGGTGCTGGTGGAGATGGTGGTGAGGATGATGATGATGATCCCGATGAAGTCTAGCTTGATGACGGTGTTGATGGCCACGATCTCCCCTATAGGAAAAAATTTCCCCGACAGAAATCTATCTGCCGAAGAGCTCTTTCGCTCTCTATAGTTTCTGCCCCGCAGAGGCGGCGGAATCTTTCTGTGGTTGCTCCCCATGTATTAGGTTTTCGAGGAGAAGATATAGGCGAAAGGGCGGAGCAGGATGTAGGTCAGGGTGGTCACACCCCTAGGTGGCTGTAACACCCTCGGAATCGACCCTATGCAAGTCTCAACGCTTCCCGCCAAACCCGCATAGAAACGATTCAAAGGTGCCCACCAGGCACTTTCGTGCGGGTGGAAAACGAAGTAATATTATTACACAATAGTCCTCGATGGAACCCACAAAACAGATATATACAACAACGACTCCATGAGTCAAGAATACAGATATACAGTACAAAGATCCAAATCACCTTGAAAACAATACAGCGTCCGAGTACGGACAAGATGCAAATTGAGCTAAGAGCCCTGAAGAATAACCAATGGCGTCCATAACCCTGCCCAGGCCAAGCCGGAAGGGTAACCCTGCTAACGACATCGATCTCAAAACCTGCTTAAACAAAAGGGGTGCCGACAAAGGGCAAAGGAAAAAGAGAGAGCGGTCAGTACTGAGGCCAGTACACGGCGAGGCTAGAATTCAGCGGTCCTCGCCTACATAGGTATGGTGGACTGAAGCGGCAGCGCAGCATGCACTAAACAACCTATAGAGACTCGATATAACTGTCGGCTATCAGAGAGGGATAAGAAAGACCTATTCGGAACCAACCTGATGCTACCACCAAACATACCCATCCTGGTATTTCCCCCTCGAGACCAAACGAGGAAGTCAACCGAGGAACTCACACAGTTGGCAGTTTTATTTATTCGGTTATCGTTGCAGCAATTACTAGTTAGGTATAGATAGTCATCCTGATATAATAAGCAGTGGGAAGTTTTAGTTAACCATTCCATTGTAGTTGCAACACTTACTAGTCAGATACAATTTGCATGAGATATCCCAAACCCAGCAGTTGTTGGTACTTTTATTTATCCATTCCGTTATAGTGAAGCTGATTACTAGTCATATCGGATACAAGTCAAATTATAACAGTAAACTTTAGTTATAGTTGTCTATGATCGAGAACTGTGCTCCAAGTCGTCCATAACCGTGGACACGGCTTCTCGAAAAGATTTAACCCTGCAGGGGTGCACCAAAGTTTCCACACGCACCTACACCCTTGTTGTCAGATCAGGTAGGTACAAGATCACAAAACATACACCCAACGGTATGTCGACGGGGTTTTGGACACGACGTTTCCCAGACCCAAAGCAAGCACATGGGGGGCCACCCCACTAAGCTACCCGTAACAAAGTCGGCCGGTGTCTGAGATGGACCCAGGGTTTGTGACAATGGTTGTAAACGACTGGGAACCCGAAAGTGTGACTGGGCTTGTCGATACCGCGAAAACATTCCACATTGGTTCCAAAATGGTACAGGCGCTCCACGCGCAATCATAAATAAAGCAGTAAAAGCATGGCATAAGTACAGGATAGTAATAAAGCCCCAAACTACTTGTGGACCCCGGTACAGTACTTTGAAATCAGGTACTAATCGATGGGGGTGCCCACACACCCCACTTGTGGTTAGCGCGCTCGATCTCGGAACAGGTTTCAAGAACTCGGGGTCCTACGGGACACCAGTGAGCGGTTAAAAACCAAATATTGTCTATTACCCACCGGTGCCTCTACATTTACCTACTTCAATTTTAGTTATTAAACAATAATTAAAACCATGATCATCTCCAACATTAACCATGCGGCATTACTCCAACAACTGTGGTACTTGACGACACGCAACAGCACTTGAGCAGGCGACTGCGACACGCAAGTCCAACTATCTACCAAACAACAGGTAATAGGATGTGTCCAAGGCAATTTAAGGCTGCAAGGGATATCACGGGTACAAAAACTAGAGCATCGCAACATAGGTAGCAATAGATCAACAGGAGGAAATAAAGACTATAAAAGTAAAATAGGTAGAAAGGGGGAGAATGCTCGCCTGAAAAACATTGCCGAAGATTCACCGGGGATTTGGTCGACATTCGCATCAACTCATCGGCCTAGCCCGTGAAGAAGCAAAGCACTAGAAGAAACACCGGATGCACTATTTAATACTACGGCAAAAGATCGGGCATGATGCATGTATGATGTATGACATGGCAAGGATGCGATGCAATTAGGCCATATTAAGCGGAACCAGGGTCCCGACAATTAATTAGATGGTTCATGTTATTTAGATACCCCGCAATTTAAATGTTGTCTTAACAAGGCAAAATATGGCATTGGTTCGCTACACAAATTTAAATGGAGTCAATATTAGGCTAGATATGTCCGCATATGGCCTTCGTATTTAATTATGAGGTGAATCGGCATAAAGCCCCCAAACCACATGATATGTATGCGAGTAGGTCAATTTAAGATGCATGAGTTTATATTACAATTTATAAAATAGGGGTCGGAAAGGGGATCACACATGGGGGTCTTGGCGATCTTGGGGTTACGAGGGTCGCGGGTTCGGTCTCGACGCCGGGATCGGTCTTCGGACACGAGGCTTCAGGGTTCGACCATCGGATCCATGTCAGCGATCTTGTGGTTTCATCCAATACATGAAGAAGATCTTGGGATTCCTACGGCCATTGTCGTTGTCGGTCTCGAGTGGCGTCAAATGTGGAAGAACTTGGTGCTTCACCACTGACTTGTCTTGTTAGTACAATAGCACATACACCTTGCCGTCAGGGTACAGAACAAGGCAACTGGCTCGATAGTTCGAGCGGTGGCCTAACGAGAAGGCGTCTGCGGCGATACTCGTGGTGGTACTAAGGGAGAGGGTGAAGCTAGTCCACCAGGTGTGGGACATAGTGGACAAAGGCCACGGCTTCAAAGTCAAGGCAGAAGGCGCGTGACCGGAGCACAAGCAGGGAACGAGGTGGGGCTGTCCAAAAACAGGACGCACGCACGTGGCCCAAGGACATGGCAGAGAACAGGGCGACGGCGGAGCTCGAGGGAGGAGGACGGCGGCCGACACGGTCGAACGATGGCGTGCATCTGGGCGAGGAAGGGCGCAGCGAGGAAGCTCGGGCCGGAGAAGTTGGCGAGAGGAGGCGCTGGCGGGGCTCGGCGATGGATGGAGCGGCCCAGGTCGCGGCGGGCGGCGCACGCGGCCAGACTCCATGGCGGCGCCCTACTACAGAGGGGAGCGGCCAGGAGGAGAGGGGCTATGGCGGAGGGCCCCTGGCGGCGCACGGTCGGGGAAGGATGGGGACGGGGGCACCGCATCGGGAGGAGGCGAGAGGAGGAAGGGGACGCCGAGGGTTGCAGGGCGAGCGGCGGGCGTCGAGCGGCCAAGGGCGGCATCAGGGAAGCGGGGGAGGAGCTCTGACGGCGGCGGTTGGCGACGTTCGCGAGAGAGAGGAGAGGGAGGAAAGGCCGGAGGTGAGCGCTGCTCCGGGGACGCGACCGCGGTAGAGGGAGGCGGCGGCACCTGGCTCGATTGAATGGAGGCAGTGGCGGCAGAGAGGTGGAGGTGAGGGGAGGAGAGGAACGCGAGCGAGCGAGGGAGAGAGATGTGGGGATTGCGGGCGCGTGAACCGCGTGAGCGAGGTGGGGCCAGGAGTGGGGGCGCACGCGGTATGTTGTGAGGCCGGGCACTGGTGGTTGTCGATAGGCTAGCGGGCGGGCTGCGTGTTCGGGGGATCGTGTGCGGGATCGGGATCCTGTGCGCGTGCGTGCCGACAGGATGAGGGTCTGGGTCGCTGGGTGGTTCCAGGGTGGCGGCGGGGTAGGGTTAGGTGGTGGGTCTGGGTTTAAGGGAAAAGGGATCTAGGGTTAGGGTTTGTAGGTGGGTTGAGTCCAGGGGATTAGGGTTCGGGGGTTTTGTCTAGATGGGCTGGGTAGTACACCGCTAGTTTGTCGGGCTTTTGGCCTGGCAGGCTGGCAGTCTCCCCAGACAAAAATAGTTCTATTATTTTTATAAAATAAAACATTTTGAAACATAATTTTAGATAAATACAAGATCTAGAAAAGATCGAGGTTTTACATTTAAAATGAAGATGGGGGAATATCTAGAAAACAAAGAGGGGTTTTTCAAAAATAGTTTTAGTTAAAACATGCATGCAGATATCATGATGATGCACATATGTAAATGCAGGCAATTTTCTAGTAGTGGATTAACCGGGGTGCTACAATTCGACACCACTAACAATGGATCTCGCCCTCGAGATCCGCCTCATGATACAGGGAAGAAGGCCGACGATCTGAATCTTCTCGCTTTGTGTAGATCTTCGCGACACCACTAACAAAGATTCTTACTCCATGTTGAAATTAGCGACACCACCAACAAGGATCGTTGTTGGCGTTCGTCGAGAGAGCACTCCGGAGAAACAAATGTGAAGGTCGAGGTCTCAAAAGGTAAGGCCACCTCTAACTTCCATGGAATGAGTATAATTGCATCGATCCATCGACTCAATGTACAAGAGCGAATGAGAGTAGTCGGATGGTGATCAGTCCATCGCGCACCCAAAGCATTACTCTGCACATGAATAGGGGAATTATGCGACCAACTCCCGGAATCAGACTGAAGATCCCGACAAGCGAGGTTCAGAAATAAAGGAGGGATGGAGATTCTCATCAGATCTGATGCAGATGACTTCGTCGTATCGGAAAACACCGGAGGATAGAAAGAAAAAATTTAGTGAATTTTCGGTCCACTAAAAGGTACAATAGATGAAAGATTCATCCGATAGCATGAATGTCGAATGTTCAAGCACCGTTACAAGAGGATGGAAGCGAAACCCTAAAGGTAAGACGGAAAACCCAACCACGAGAAATCCTCGACTCGAAGAAAAGGTAAGAGAGCAGATTCAAAACACGTCGAGATAAGAGGAGAATAGCAGAGGGGTAAGAAGTAAAAGCAGACCTAATCAGATCTATCCAACCGATTTTGAAAAATAGTTTTGACACTCTACATCGGCCGTTAGCTAGGTTATCCTACAGGCTGGACCAGTGGGGCATCGCAACTGCTGGGCTCTGATACCACTCTGTAACACCCTCGGAATCGACCCTATGCAAGTCTCAGCGCTTCCCGCCAAACCCGCATAGAAACGATTCAAAGGTGCCCACCAGGCACTTTCGTGCGGGTGGAAAACGAAGTAATATCATTACACAATAGTCCTCGATGGAACCCACAAAACAGATATATACAATAACGACTCCATGAGTCAAGAATACAGATATACAGTACAAAGATCCAAATCACCTTGAAAACAATACAGCGTCCGAGTACGGACAAGATGCAAATTGAGCTAAGAGCCCTGAAGAATAACCAATGGCATCCATAACCCTGCCCAGGCCAAGCCGGAAGGGTAACCCTGCTAACGACGTCGATCTCAAAACCAGCTTAAACAAAAGGGGTGAAGACAAAGGGCAAAGGAAAAAGAGAGAGCGGTCAGTACTAAGGCCAGTACACGGCGAGGCTAGAATTCGGCGGTCCTCGCCTACATAGGTATGGTGGACTGAAGCGGCAGCGCAGCATGCACTAAACAACCTATAGAGACTCGATATAACTGTCGGCTATCAGAGAGGGATAAGAAAGACCTATTCGGAACCAACCTGATGCTACCACCAAACATACCCATCCTGGTATTTCCCCCTCGAGACCAAACGAGGAAGTCAACCGAGGAACTCACACAGTTGGAAGTTTTATTTATTCGGTTATCGTTGCAGCAATTACTAGTCAGGTATAGATAGTCATCCTGATATAATAAGCAGTGGGCAGTTTTAGTTAACCATTCCTTTGTAGTTGCAACACTTACTAGTCAGATACAATTTGCATGAGATATCCCAAACCCAGCAGTTGTTGGTACTTTTATTTATCCATTCCGTTATAGTGAAGCTGATTACTAGTCATATCGGATACAAGTCAAATTATAACAGTAAACTTTAGTTATAGTTGTCTATGATCGAGAACTGTGCTCCAAGTCGTCCATAACCGCGGACACGGCTTCTCGAAAAGATTTAACCCTGCAGGGGTGCACCAAAGTTTCCACACGCACCTACACCCTTGTTGTCAGATCAGGTAGGTACAAGATCACAAAACATACACCCAACGGTATGTCGACGGGGTTTTAGACACGACGTTTCCCAGACCCAAAGCAAGCACATGGGGGGCCACCCCACTAAGCTACCCGCAACGAAGTCGGCCGGTGTCTGAGACGGACCCAGGGTTTGTGACAATGGTTGTAAACGACTGGGAACCCGAAAGTGTGACTGGGCTTGTCGATACCGCGAAAACATTCCACATTGGTTCCAAAACGGTACAGGCGCTCCACGTGCAATCATAAATAAAGCAGTAAAAGCATGGCATAAGTACAGGATAGTAATAAAGCCCCAAACTACTTGTGGCCCCCGGTACAGTACTTTGAAATCAGGTACTAATCGATGGGGGTGCCCACACACCCCACCTGTGGTTAGCGCGCTCGATCTCGGAACAGGTGTCAAGAACTCGGGGTCCTACGGGACACAAGTGAGCGGTTAAAAACCAAATATTGTCTATTACCCACCGGTGCCTCTACATTTACCTACTTCAATTTTAGTTATTAAACAATAATTAAAACCATGATCATCTCCAACATTAACCAGGCGGCATTACTCCAACAACTGTGGTACTTGACGACACGCAACAGCACTTGAGCAGGCGACTGCGACACGCAAGTCCAACTATCTACCAAACAACAGGTAATAGGATGTGTCCAAGGCAATTTAAGGCTGCAAGGGATATCACGGGTACAAAAACTAGAGCATCGCAACACAGGTAGCAATAGATCAACAGGAGGAAATAAAGACTATAAAAGTAAAATAGGTAGAAAGGGGGAGAATGCTCGCCTGAAAAACATTGCCTAAGATTCACCGGGGATTAGGTCGACATTCGCATCAACTCATCGGCCTAGCCCGTGAAGAAGCAAAGCACTAGAAGAAACACCGGATGCACTATTTAATACTACGGCAAAAGATCGGGCATGATGCATGTATGATGTATGACATGGCAAGGATGCGATGCAATTAGGCCATATTAAGCGGAACCGGGGTCCCGACAATTAATTAGATGGTTCATGTTATTTAGATACCCCGCAATTTAAATGTTGTCTTAACAAGGCAAAATATGGCATTGGTTCGCTACACAAATTTAAATGGAGTCAATATTAGGCTAGATATGTCCGCATATGGCCTTCGTATTTAATTATGAGGTGAATCGGCATAAAGCCCCCAAACCACATGATATGTATGCGAGTAGGTCAATTTAAGATGCATGAGTTTATATTACAATTTATAAAATAGGGGTCGGAAAGGGGATCACACATGGGGGTCTTGGCGATCTTGGGGTTACGAGGGTCGCGGGTTCGGTCTCGACGCCGGGATCGGTCTTCGGACACGAGGCTTCAGGGTTCGACCATCGGATCCATGTCAGCGATCTTGTGGTTTCATCCAATACATGAAGAAGATCTTGGGGTTCCTACGGCCATTGTCGTTGTCGGTCTCGAGTGGCGTCAAATGTGGAAGAACTTGGTGCTTCACCACTGACTTGTCTTGTTAGTACAATAGCACATACACCTTGCCGTCAGGGTACAGAACAAGGCAACTGGCTCGATAGTTCGAGTGGTGGCCTAACGAGAAGGCGTCTGCGGCGATACTCGTGGTGGTACTGAGGGAGAGGGTGAAGCTAGTCCACCAGGTGTGGGACATAGTGGACAAAGGCCACGGCTTCAAAGTCAAGGCAGAAGGCGCGTGACCGGAGCACAAGCAGGGAACGAGGTGGGGCTGTCCAAAAACAGGACGCACGCACGTGGCCCAAGGACATGGCAGAGAACAGGGCGACGGCGGCGCTCGAGGGAGGAGGACGGCGGCCGACACGGTCGAACGATGGCGTGCATCTGGGCGAGGAAGGGTGCAGCGAGGAAGCTCGGGCCGGAGAAGTTGGCGAGAGGAGGCGCTGGCGGGGCTCGGCGATGGATGGAGCGGCCCAGGTCGCGGCCGGCGGCGCACGCGGCCAGACTCCATGGCGGCGCCCTACTACAGAGGGGAGCGGCCAGGAGGAGAGGGGCTATGGCGGACGGCCCCTGGCGGCGCACGGTCGGGGAAGGATGGGGACGGGGGCACCGCATCGGGAGGAGGCGAGAGGAGGAAGGGGACGCCGAGGGTTGCAGGGCGAGCGGCGGGCGTCGAGCGGCCAAGGGCGGCATCAGGGAAACGGGGGAGGAGCTCTGACGGCGGCGGTTGGCGACGTTCGCGAGAGAGAGAGGAGAGGGAGGAAAGGCCGGAGGTGAGCGCTGCTCCGGGGACGCGACCGCGGTAGAGGGAGGCGG
The DNA here is from genome assembly GCA_916181665.1 of Avena sativa. Lineage (NCBI taxonomy): Eukaryota > Viridiplantae > Streptophyta > Magnoliopsida > Poales > Poaceae > Avena > Avena sativa. The sequence continues at coordinate 117,438,566 of OV702281.1, forward strand.
CGGCACCTGGCTCGATTGAATGGAGGCAGTGGCGGCGGAGAGGTGGAGGCGAGGGGAGGAGAGGAACGCGAGCGAGCGAGGGAGAGAGATGCGGGGATTGCGGGCGCGTGAACCGCGTGAGCGAGGTGGGGCCAGAAGTGGGGGCGCACGCGGTATGTTGTGAGGCCGGGCACTGGTGGTTGTCGATAGGCTAGCGGGCGGGCTGCGTGTTTGGGGGATCGTGTGCGGGATCGGGATCCTGTGCGCGTGCGTGCCGACAGGATGAGGGTCTGGGTCGCTGGGTGGTTCCAGGGTGGCGGCGGGGTAGGGTTAGGTGGTGGGTCTGGGTTTAAGGGAAAAGGGATCTAGGGTTAGGGTTTGTAGGTGGGTTGAGTCCAGGGGATTAGGGTTCGGGGGTTTTGTCTAGATGGGCTGGGTAGTACACCGCTAGTTTGTCGGGCTTTTGGCCTGGCAGACTGGCAGTCTCCCCAGACAAAAATAGTTTTATTATTTTTATAAAATAAAACATTTTGAAACATAATTTTAGATAAATACAAGATCTAGAAAAGATCGAGGTTTTACATTTAAAATGAAGATGGGGGAATATCTAGAAAACAATGAGGGGTTTTTCAAAAATAGTTTTAGTTAAAACATGCATGCAGATATCATGATGATGCACATATGTAAATGCAGGCAATTTTCTAGTAGTGGATTAACCGGGGTGCTACAGTGGCGCAGCCCAGGGTGGCCCACTCATGGGAGGGTGTCGTCCCTCTGTGGCCCATCTCAGCCTACCCTTCTGGCTTCCTTCGTCTTCTAAAAAAATAGGATTTTCCATGTATTTTCTGGTATTTTCTGATCTTCGCGAAAATTGCATCCAAACACCTCTTTTTCCATCAGAATCCTGACTCTGGCGGTTTATCCTCCAAGAATCGTCCAACATGCAAAAATACATAAAATAACATAAGTATCACCTCTTAATATGAAATATATCAATGAATAACAGTAAATTATGATATAGAATAGTGATGCAAATTGGACGTATCAGTGCTACATACCATCGGACCATGCAATGTTGCCTGCACGACCAAATTGGTAGGAACCTCCACGCCTATGTGGACGATATCGCGGTGATGTCTAAAAAATAAAATGACTTAATCTACGATTTAAAGGAAACCTTTGATAAGCTCCGGAAATACGACATGATGCTCAACCCAAAGAAGTGCGTATTCGGGGTTCCAGCCAACAAATTGTCGGTCTTCATCGTTTCCCAGCATGGAATCAAGGTCAACCCGGAGAATATCAAGGCCATCCTAAACATAAACCGTCCGACATGCCTGAAGGACATCTAGCGGCTCACAGACTATGTTGCAGCGGTAAGACGGTTTGTCAGCCGACTTGGAGAGAAGGCTCTGCCATTGTACAAGCTGCTGAAGAAGGCGGACAAATTTGTATGGACGGACGAAGCAGATGTTGCGCTTAAGGAGCTAAAGGGGATACTCTCCTCGTCACATGTACTTGCAGCGCCCGAGCCTATGGAGCATATGTTGATTTACATGATGGCCACCAACCAGGTAATCAGCATCATCGTCGTGGTGGAGCGGAAAGAACCAACGCATGAGTACGGAGTGCAACGACCAGTTTACTATGTATGCGAGGTCTTGACGGAGTCCAAGCAGCGTTACCCGCACTACCAGAAGCTAGCTTACGGAGTGTTCCTTGCTTATCGGAAGCTAAGGCACTACTTCCAGGATCACCCTATCACAGTTGTGAGCAAAGCTCCACTGTTCGACATCATCAATAACAGCGACGCTACGGGGCAGGTCGTGAAGTGGGGCATTGAACTTGCCGCCTTCGAGATCACCTAAAAGAGACGCGACGCTATCAAATCACAAGTCTTGGCGGATTTCATTGCAGATTGGACGGAGATGCCAGATGCTACCCCTGTACCAGAGCCAGAATACTGGGTAATGCACTTTGACGGATCAAAGCTACTCAACGGCTCGGGGGCTGGTGTACTACTACAGTCACCAACAGGGGAAAAGCTGCACTACGTTCTGCAGATCCACTTTGAGGCTACAAATAACATGGCGGAATATGAAGCACTCATTCATGAACTTCGCGTAGCCAAGTATATTGGCATCAAGTGCATAGTTTTATGTGGATATTCCGACTTGGTTACCCAGCAGGTGGATGGCACCTGGAACGCGCGGAACCCTATGATGGTGGCATATCGAGACGAAGTATACAAGATAGCCAAGTGCTTCGAAGGCTATGAAGTCAAGTATGTCAAGAGGGAGGAAAATGAGGCGGCTGATCTACTGTCAAAGCTTGGATCAAGGCGCAAACCAATTCTGCCTGACATTTTTCTGGAACATCTACGGACCCCATCCGTGAAGGGAGCGGACCTCGAGAACCCGGATAGAGTTGACTCTTTTGTTCATAAAGTAACAAAGGTCCCTCTGGCTTGGACAAAACCGTTCATGGAGTATCTCATACACGGAACTTTTCCCATCGACGAAGTCGAAAATCGGCAAATAGTACGTCGAGCAAAGGGCTATACCATAATCAATGGGCAGCTCTATAAAATAAGTACCACTGGTGTATACCTGAAGTGTGTCTCCCAGCAAGAAGGTATTGAAATCCTTCGTGAGATCCATCTTGGAGATTGCGCGCATCATGCAGCTCCTCGATCTTTGGTCTCCAAAGCCTTCCAAAAAGGATTCTACTGGCTGACCGCCAAGGCGAAAGCTTACAAGCTGGTTGAGACATGCATGGGATGCCAGTACTATGCCCGACAACCACATGTACCAGCTCAGGAATTGCGAACAATCCCAATAACTTGGTCATTTGCAGTCTAGGGGCTAGACATGGTTGGTCCACTACAGACGGCTACTTGTGGGTTTACACATCTGCTAGTAGCAGTTGATAAATTCACATAATGGATAGAAGCTAAACCCATTAGAAAGCTTAATGGGGCAACTGCCCTTAGGTTTGTCCGGGTTCTAGTGGTGATATTTGGTCTCCCACATAGCAACTTGTCACTCGGAGAAGTTGAGGCTTATTGTTGGGATAAAGGCATCCGACTTGATCTAGCATCCGTGGCAGATCCACAGTCCAATGGGAAAGTTGAGCGAGCCAATGGATTAATTCTGTAGGGAATCAAGCCACGTCTAGAGGTACCGCTACATAGAGCAGTTGGAGCCTGGGCGGAGGTGTTACCATCTGTTTTTTGGAGTTTATGAACTACTCCCAATAGATCCACCGGCTACACCCCTTATTTCATGGTATATGGAGCAAAATCCATCCTGCCTTCCGACATCCTTCACGATTCACCAAGAGTTGCCGCCTACGACGAGGATGACGCTGAAAAATCCAGACGCCTAGATGTGGACCTTCTCTAGGAAGAGCATGTATTGGCATGCCAAAGATCCGCCATCTACCAGCAGAAACTACACAACTACCATAGTCGTCGTGTTTGGCATCGCTCGTTTAAAGAGGGGGATCTGGTGCTCTGACTTAAGCAGAAGAAGTCACACAAACTATCCCCGCCATGGGAAGGACTGTTCATCATAAGCAAGGCGCTACTCTATGGTTCTTACTACCTCCTTGACAATCGTGAACTAGAGGATAGACCAAGAGAGGATCATAAGCATAAGCGACGTGACCCGTACAATGACTACCCGGAGCTTGATCGGCCATGGAACATAGCACAGCTACGTCCTTTTTACACTTAGCATATTTTACTATCTACTATGTACCTCTTCTATGATCAATGAAATAAAGCTCTTTGGTTCACTCATATGCTTGAGTCTTTTACCTCCTTTAGTGTTCATTTTTTGGATCATATAAAACCTTTATGCGCAAGTTTTGCATTTGCACTTGTGAAAATTCCGCCTACGGGCGTTAGCTTAAGTTTTCTGGTCTACATGTTCTTTGTTGTTTTTATGTGGATTGTGGAGTAGTGACTTTCGGCACTCGAAGTCGGCGATTTTGTGCTTAGGTTTTTGAAGGTGCCATTGGGCATCATCGCTTGATAGGATAGTTCTGACTAAGGGTCTTCCAACTCATGAAAAGTCAAGCATAAAAACTAGAGTAATGGATAAGCCAGCACTTTCTTAAAAATATATATACATGCTGGAACTAGTACTTAAGTAGCAGGAAACATATAGCCATTGTTTTCCATCTTAAGATTAACACATTGTTTTCGCATACATACAATTCATCCAGAGGAAACAAATATTACATAGTGTTTTCATTCATCTGGTGCAGGAGACTTCGAGGTAACGTCATCGGCCGCAGGAGAGCCATCTTGCTCATCAGTGAAGTCGGCAGTCTTGAGGGACTCGGAGGAGCTGGATTGGTCGGCGTCAATTACCTCAAGGGGCACAAAGTTGTTTGCATCCACCAACTTGGCAACCCTAGTGTCATAGCCGGCGAGTGATGTCCAGATAGCTCCGTGATCGATCTGCTGCCCATCATCGTCTACATCAGGCAAGCCAGAGGTCACCGTGTCGATGTCGGCATTATCATAATGGGCCTTGACCATAGACAGCGCCATCCTGGCACCAGCCCGGTTACATGAAGCTTTCTAGCTTATGATACGCTCGGGGGCTTGGCGCAGGATCTCTGAGTACTTCATGATGGAGTCCGCTGCTTTGATATTGATTACTAAGGGCTTGGAAATTTCTTTTGCTTGGGTGATGGCGGTGCTGATGAAATTGCCGGAAAGAACCATGCATTCCTTTGGCGAAGGAGGATTATTGGTCAAGTGAATAGGAGTTGCATTTCCGGCCAAATGATTGAGTACATGAGTTCAACACAACGTAAGTTCAGAGTACCTGGTTTACAGAAGTACAAGACAGAGATTGCTTACCAAAGATGTTGTCCTCAGCTTGCTGGAGAGTCTCTGCCATGGAGTCCCATTCTTGTCGGAGGGCCTTGTAAGCCTCAAGGTTTCGAGTATTCTGCTCAGCGGCAGCTTTGTTTTGTTCCTTGAGAATTGCAATTTCCTCCTTCAGACGGTTGATCTCCGTGTTTGCGGTTTCTTGCATGGTGGTCAGGGCGTCTTCATGCATTTTCAGCGAGTCGGCTCTCTCCTGCTTAAGGATTTTGTTTTCGCTATCCAGCAATTGTGTTTGCTTGGATTGCTCGACAATTTCCTTGGCCTTGGCGACATCTTCTGCAAGTTGGAGAAATGGTAAAAGCATAATGAGTAGTCAGAAGTTAATGGCACAAGACCAAGATTGAGTGCGAAATTGAAAAGAAAAACAGACTCTTGCTCTTGGTGATTTGATCCTTCAAGAAGGCAGTTTTACCCTTTTCAGCTTCAAGATCTGGACACATCTTGTGGAACTTGTCGTTGGCGATGTTCCTCCGGGCATTATCATTCTGTGATAAAGAGTCAAGTTACTTAGTCTGCTTGGAGCATCTAGCCGGATAAGTATCCGCCTAGAGGCTTGGGGGCTATAGTACGAGTTTTAACTCAGCAAAATGCTTGGTCTTTCTTTAAGAATCTGGTCGGAACAAGTTCTGTTTCAACTAGAGGCTTGGGGGCTACAGTATTGAAAAATTACAAACATTGCGTATGCTAATCTGAAAGTATCTAGTCAAAATAATTCATTCAAACTACATACTTGGGGGCTACAGTGCAAAGTTTCTAGCTTTGTCACTCTTAGAGCATTCAGACCCAAAGACCTATGGTTTTCCGTCTAAATCCTCGGGGGCTACAGTGGGATACTACATAATGCAAAAGGCATATAAAACTTACAAGTGCAATGATCTTGAGGTTGCTGGCTGATGTCTACGCACTTATATTCTTGTAGACAGTTGTTGGGCCTCCAAGTGCAAAGGTTTGTAGAACAGCAGCAAGTTTCCCTTAAGTGGATTATCCAAGGTTTATCAAACTCAGGGATGAAATGGTTAAAGTTATCCCTCTCAAGCAACCCTGCAATCAAGATACAAGAAGTCTCTTGTGTCCCCAACACACCCAATACACTTGTCAAGTATATAGGTGCACTAGTTCGGTGAAGAGATAGTGAAATACAAGTAGTGTGGATGATTATAAGACAACGGTGCCAGAAAAGAGCTTGACGACGTGGAAGAGACTGGAAGCAAGCAAACATGTAACAGATCTAGTTGTAAAATGTGTTTCAATGCTAAGAAACAAGGCCTAGGGATCATACTTTCACTAGTGAACACTCTCATATAAATATCTTATCTTCATGATACTACTCTCCGGTTGGATAACTCTAATCCACGGTAGGGCTACAAAAGCACTCCTTAAAGTTTGCAATCCCAATCTAGATAACCCCACACTGTCACCTTGAGCGCTATATGGTTCCTTCAAACACCACAATTTCATAGAGACAACCAACTCAAAATATACTCATGATAAGTATTTATGTAATCCCTAGCCTAAGTGCCACACGATGTGCACACTGTCACTTTCACACATGTGGGGAGAGCTGGAAATCTATTAAAGCACTTGAGTAGCAAAGTAGATATACTTGATTACAAAGCTCATGATCACAATATGATCACGCATAGAGAGAGAGATGAACACATAGCTACAGGTAGATCCCTTAGCCTCGAGGAAGAACTACTCCCTCCTCATCATGGGAATCAACAACGGTGATGGAGATGGTGGTGGAGATCGAAGGAGATGGCTCTGGGGGCACTTCCCCGTCCTGGCAGGGTGCCAGAACAAAGACTTCTGTCCCCCGAATCTCCCCTTTGGTGGCAGCGGTGTTGCGGACCTTTTCGTGGATGTATGATGGATGTTTTAGGGTTTCTGCAACGGAGGCTTCTTATAGGCGAAGGGGCAAGGCGAGGAGGCAGCCAGGGGGCCCACACCCCTTGGTGGTGCCACCAGGGGCCACCCGCGCCACCATAGGGTGTGGCCTCCCTGGTGTCCCCCTTCGTCTCTGCTTCGTGTTTCCGTGTTGCTCCGGGAAAAATAGGCATATTGGCTTTTGTCCCGTCCAATTCCGAGAATACTCATTTTTTAGCTTTTTTGAAACCAAAAATAGTAGAAAACAGGCAATTGACACTGTGGCATCTTGTCAATAGGTTAGTTCCAGAAAGTGTATAAAAATACCTCAAAATGTAGACAAAACATAAGACAAATGATATAAAACAAACATGGAGCATCAAAAATTATAGATACGTTTACGACGTATCAAGCATCCCCAAGCTTAACTCCTACTCGTCCTCGAGTAGGTAAGTGGTAAAAAGAATAATTTTTGAGGTGACATGCACCATCACAATCATGATCAAACCATTTGCAAGCATTGAAAGTTGGGATCAAAGTACTCTAAACATGAGCATGAAAGATGTAGTTCTAACAATAAGACAAAGCAACTAAGCTGCAACATGAAAGGATACAAACAAAGATTCATGAATAACAATGCATTGAAAGACATTTGTTTGTTTGTTTGTTTGTTTCACATATAGAAAACATAGCATAGTGGCATTCAGCTTGTCCCTCATGGAGTAGCAAAACATAAATGCATGGGAAACCTTCAAAGTTCATAAGGGTGACTAGATACAAATAGTTCAAGAGCAAGCAATATCAACATTGTGAATCAATCAATAAGTTTTCGGAAAATGCACATGGAACTAAGAATGGCAACTATGCTATCTTAGTTGGTGCCTAAGGATAGAAGGTGGAGACTCAATATAAAAGTGGGAAGAATGGCCCTTCACAGAGGGAATCAGGGATTTCAAGTCTCATAAAGGGCTTCCACAAATTATGGTACTTATTAGCTTTCAGCTCTCATTGCCCCTATCATAAGCATCTTGAAGTGATTAAGGTTAAAGTGAAACAAATATGGAGTATATGCTTGACAAATCATAAGTTGGCAATCTCATGTCCCTTGAGTACGAGGGCCGTTCCTCATGCTACTCAACTTTAGTCACAAGCAAGTTCTTGTCATTGTAAGTATATGTGTATCATAGAGAACCGCCAACGGGGTACCCCTTGCCCCATGACACAAGAGCTATCCCATATCAAAATGACAAGGCAATAAACAATGAGCATCTTAGCAATCTTCTTATTTATCATGGGAAAATGGTGCTTTTTCTTTTATTTCCTCTTTTTCTCTTCTTTCCTCTTTTTTTCTCAATCTCTTTTTTTCTCAATCTCTTTTTTTCTATCTCTCTTTTTTTATAAGAAGAATGCTTCATAGATTGCTCACTATGGTGATGTTGCAAGTTTCCACCATGATTAGGCATGGCTTAGGCTAGCTGCCCAGGCGTTTCTCTAACACACATACATAACTCCATGGACTTACAAGCTCCCCTTTTATTTCACACCGCCGACATCCATAAACAAAAGATCATGATATCAACTGGGTACAATGTACAAGTGCAATGTTGAAAGCGTTCCCCATGACATCATGGTTCTACTAATTCTCAACTTATAAGTGCAAGCATATACAACATAGATTACACAATGGTTCAAGTTTATTTGGGGCAAGAAAAATAAAGTGTGCCATCAAGTGTGTGAGAGCTTTAATCACTAACTTTCACATAACAAGTTTAATTTGGAAGATAGATAAAACAAGAATATACTTGGAATGGTGTAACACACCATGCATAGGAATTTATAGTGGACACTTTGGAATAACTTGGTTTCTTGGGAGTTGGAGGCATGAGTAGAGCTTACTCAATACAAGTGGAGGCTAGCAAAAGATTGGGAGCGACCAACTAAGAGAGGAATAATGGCCATAATCATTCAAAGCGACAAAACATTATCAATCAAAGCATAAAGCGGTACCACAAGTCAAAAACTAAATGATCATAGAGGCTAAGGTGACTGGTTCATAGTCATACACATGGTGTGAGCATGTGCCAAGTCAACCCAAACAAAGCATCAAAGGAGAATACCACAATATTATGCTTTTGTATGCTAAAACAACGCATGATTCTTTCAAGGCACATTAAGCAATCTCAATTGTTTGGAACAAGTCATGCTACAGCAATAATCACTAATCATAAGGTCAAAGCAACATCTAGCATAACATGATAAAGTCTAAGACATAGTTAAAACAAGCTCCCTTTTCTACCACTATAAGCATGAAACTTTCTACTCCTTCTCCAACACCAATAAACTTATTTGAAACAACTCACAAAGATAATAATCAATAGAGATTAGTGAGAAAGTCTCACAAATCCACAAAGAAGAACTAGAAAGCTCTAAGCTGAAAGCACAAGAAAACTAAAGCTAAACGCAGTGCTAGCAAAAGAGAACAATCACAAAACAATAAGAATGAAAACTAGAGTGTTCTAGACAATGAAAACAGAGTGTGTCTCTCTCCATAAGAAGTGTGCTGGGATCCAACCAACTTATTGCATCAAACAAGCAAAATAAAACTAAAAACAAAAACAAAGACGCTCCAAGAACAACACAATAGTGCATGAAGCAATAAAAAGAAGTGTCTATAAAGAGAACCTGAGATTTTTATTGATGAAGAAGGGGATGCCTTGGGCATCCCCAAGCTTTGACGCTTGTACCTCTTGAATATTTCTTAGGGTGACACGGGGTGGCATCCCAAAGCTTGAGCTTTTGTCCATTCTTCATCTCATTACATCATTCTTCCTTTACACCTGAAAATTTTCCTTCACACAATATTCATTGGCAACATTAGTGCATTTAAAAGATAATAAACCTTTGGGTTTAATTTTAAAACAGCAAAACTTTCATTAAAGACACAGGCTACTATAGCAATTCCCTCAAAAATTTCAATTTTCCCAAGAGAACTCAAAAGGAAATCAATAAATAGGCAAATGCAAATAATGGCAGAAATCTGTCAAAACAGACCAGCAGGTGAAAACCGATTTTTTCGAAGACCTTTTGTTTCTCAAATAAAAAATTGTTGAACTAATGAAATTTATCTAACAATCTGGGGGATTTATTCAGAAAATTATATCTCAATTCGACATATATAGATTTTTCATGAATGTTTACACTAAAGCACAAAAATATGTTTCGGGATAACACTTCCCTAAATCTTACTTCTCTCTCATTAGAGGTTATTCTTGGAACAAAAACCACACAAAAAGGATAAGAAGAGGTTATTACAGAAGTAATAACTTCCAAGACTCAAGAAAACTATTGGTTTATTGATACATCCAATTTGCATCACCATTCTATATCATAATTTGCCTCTATCCATTGATATATGTCTTATTATGAGGTATCACTTATGTCTTTTCCTCTATTTTTGCATGTTGGATGATTCTTGGAGGATGGACTGCTGGAGTTAGGTTTCTGATGGAAAAAGAGGTGTTTTGATGCAATTTCGCGAACATCAGAAAAATACCAAAAAATATTGGAAAATAATATTTTCCCAGAAGATGGAGGAAGCCAGAAGGGGAGGCATAGCTGGGCCACAGGGGGCCCACACCCCCTAGGCGCGGGCCCACCTTGCCCTGCGCCTAGGGCATGTGTGGCCCACCTGGCCAGCTCCCGACTCCGCCCTCTCGCCTGTATCTTCCTAACGGAATCCTAATACTAGGGGAGCGACCATAGAAAATTTCCGCCGCCTCTGCGGGGCGGAAAACACCGAGAGAGAAAGAGCTCTCCGGCAGACAGATTTTTGTCGGGGAAATCCCTTCCTAGAGAGGGGACATCTTCGCCATCAATACTGTCATCAATCTAGGCTTCATCGGGATCATCATCATCCACACCATCATCTCCACCAGCACCATCATCACCACTCCGTCCTGCTGTAACAATCGTCTGGATCTTGCATTAGTTCTTAGGGGAAACTTTCTCGGTGTTAATTACTATTGTAGTTGATGCTTGTGAGTGGAACCATTGGATTATTGTTTATGTTCAGATTGTTATCCATCACCATATCATCTTTGATCTTGATCCATATGATGTCTTGTGAGTAGTTCATTTAGTTCTTGAGGACATGGGAGAAGTCATGTTGTTATTAGTGGATCTGTGTTGAGTTATTATTCAATGGTTTAGTATTTAAGTTGTGGTGCTATTACTCTATTGGTGTCATGTGAACATCGACTACATGATACTTCACCATTTATGGGCCTAGGGGAATGCATTGTGTATTTGGCTACTAATTGTGGGGTTGCGGGAGTGACAGAAACCTGAACCCCCGTTAGGACACCATTGCATAAGGGAGCGTAGGATCTCAGAGTTTAAGGCTGTGGTTAGGTTTATATCTTAATTACTTTCATGTAGTTGTAGATGCTTGCAGGGGGTTTAATCACAAGTATGTATTAGTCCAAGTAAGGTCGGTACATTAGCACAGGTTCACCCACATAACACTTACAACACCAAAGAAGAGTACTCAGCTATTTGAAGCGAAAGCACTTGACAGAATTCCCATGTGTCCTCGAGAACGTTTGGTCCTTATAAGTATTTCCACCGGCTTGTCATTTGCTAAGAAAGGATTGGGCCACTTGTTGCAGTTGTTCATTGTCTTTATTATTTGCACTATATTTTGTTTCTTTATGAGAAAACCCCTAAAAATCCGTTTGCTAAGTATTTACAGAGATTTCCTGCTCCATACCACTAGTCAACACCTTTCGCTCCTCGTTGGGATCAACACTCCTATTTATCGAAAGTACTACGATACACCCCTTATACTTTTGGGTCATCAAGACTATTTTCTGGCGCCGTTGCCGGGGAGTGAAGCGCTATTGCAGAGTGGAACTGGTAAAGGAAACTTCTACTGTGAGTATTTCTTTTTGTTTCTGTTTGTTACTTTGTTTCCAGTATGGATAACCCACATGGTTTCCTGTTTGGGAAAACTACTACCACTGTTAGGGTAGTAGATGAACCACCACCTGTTGAGATAGATCCTTTTAAGATACCTACAAGTATTGTTGATCGTGTTATGGATAATTATTATTTTAGGGATGGAACTGTCCATCCTGGTGATCACTTGCTTTTTATCCATGAATCATGCGGGTTGTTTAAGTGTGCAGGTATCACAACTGAACAGGTGAAGAAGAAGTTACTCTCTATATCCTTGAAAGGAAGAGCTGAAGAATGGTATAAGCTGCTGAAGAATGGACAATCCATGGAATGGGAGGAAATGGCTTCTCTCTTTTATTCTAAATTCTATCATCCCAGTGAGATTCATAAGGATAGAAATCTGATTTATAACTTTTGGCCTCGTGATGGAGAGAGTACAGCTCAAGCTTGGGGGAGATTGAAGTTACTAATGCTTAAATGTCCTATTCATGAACTCCCTAACAATATTATTATCAATAACTTTTATGCTAGGCTTTCTCTTCATGATAAAGATTTACTAGATGCTTCTTGTGCTGGATCATTCACACGTATGAAGGAAGAATCTAAATGGGATGTACTAGACCGTATTAAAGAAAACACTGAAGCTTGGGAGAATAACAAAGGAAGAAAGTCAGGTATAAACTATGATTATGAATGCATTAAATCTTTTATGGGAACTGATGACTTTCGTGATATTAGCAATGAGTTTGGTCTTGATTCCCATTGCCAACTGTTTTAAAGTCGTTGCCTCTTACATAGAAATTCCCAAGAAGAAGTGGAACAAGTACCATGCTCCTTATAAAGATGTTGTTAGTTATGTTCCTTTTAGAAGCACTGAAGTTTGTACTACTAATCATATTGTGCCTGAACCTTATTTTGAGAAAATACCTTTCCTAGCTAAGGTAAAGGAGTATTCTATGATGATTAGGGCAGATAATAAAGGTACTAAGAAAACTATGGAGCCTGATGAGAAATTGAATATTGAGCCTGTGGTAGCTATTGTGAAAGATCTTGACACTAGAAATATAGAGGATGAGCATATTGTCTTCTGTGAAGACGCTTCTAATATTTTCTCTCATCCTAGTAAAGTTAGAAAAGCTAGTGTCCATGTGCTTTCTGTTAAAATTGGTGATCATTGCTACTATGGTTTATGTGATATTGGTGCTAGTTCTAGTGATATTCCTTATGAGCTTTAGAGGGAAATTATGCATGAAATTGGTCCTTGTGAGCTTCAGTACATTGATGTGGTTATTCACCTTGCAAATAAGGAAACCATTTTCCCTATTGGTATTGTAAGAGATGTGGAGGTTCTTTGTGGTAAGATTAAGTATCCTGCTGATTTTCTAGTGCTTAATTCACCAGCTAGCAAAACTTGCCCTATCATTTTTGGTAGACCTTTATTGAACACTTGTGGAGCTATTATAGATTGTAAGAAGGAGAAAGTTTTAACTAAGTTTGATGTATATTCTTATGAGTTTAACTTTTCCAAATTTGCTAAAGCTCCTAGTGAAAACATCTTGCCCAATAAATATTTTAGGATGGAACAACTTGCTTCTATTGACCCAGTTTATGACCTTGGGCCTCTTTTTGATGACTGTAAGTATGCTCATTCTGATGATATAGTTGTTTCCTTTGATGTTTATATTGTCAACGTTGTTCAAGGTACTACTGAAAGTTATTATGAGAGAGAGAAACATGGTTTTATGCATCTCAATAATGTTAAGTTTCCCCGCTTTATGTTGAAAGCTTTGAGGTTGCATCTGTTTTGTCTTCCTATACTGGTCGCTTTTTGTTTCAACAATTTGTTTTCTCATGGTACCCCCATGCATAGGAAGTTGGTTAGACTCAAATGTGTTGGTTATTTGATTCTTTATGCTCTCTTTCATTCCAGATATATATCTCCTTTGTGAGCATCTTTGAAAGTTTCAAGCCTAACTTAAAGGCATTAAAGAAAAGTACTTGTTGGGAGATAACCCAAGAGTTTGGTTGAGTATTGGAAGTTATTACTTCAGTAATAACCACTCCTTATCCTTTTTGTTTGGTTTTTGTGTCAAGTTCAACTACTTTTGAGAAGTAGAGGAGTTGTGAAAAGTGGCTGTCCTGGGACAGATTTTTGTGCTGCATTGTAAAAATTCGTGAGGGAGCTCAGTACTTCGGATGGAGCTATATTTTTCTGTGCTTGTTCTCCAAGTTGTTACCCAACTTTCATTATTTTGCACTTTTTGATTTGAGAAACAGAAGGTTTTCGAAAAAATCAATATTTACCTGCTGGTCTGTTTTGACAGATTTCTGCCATCATTTGCATTTGCCTCTTTTATCAATTCCCTTCCAGATTCTTTTGGGTTTTTGGAAAGGAGTTGCTACAGTAGCTTTTGTTTTGATGGATTTCAGTTGAAGTGTGTACCTAAAGGTTTATTATTTTTGCTTACACTAATGTTGCCATTGAAGTTTGTGTATTGCCTTGTGAGAAAAGGAATTTCTAGGAGAAGGAGGAAAGGAGTATGCAGAGTTCATCTTTGAATAGGTAAAAGTGGTGAAAACAGAAGGTTCGTGAAAGCCTAATCTTTTATATTTTTGAAGTTTTTATTACATAAGGGAAGTTACGAGATGGAACAGAGGAGGAAACGGAGGCTGGGTGGCCAAACCTAGCCCAGGCGCGGGCCCCAGCTGGCCGCACCTGAAGGGGGTGTGACCCCCCCGAGCTCCGCCTCCGCCTCGTTTTTGTATCAACACCTTCCTTATGCTTTGAAACTTTGTAATATATAACCCCCCGGATCCCCCAAGATTCGTATATCGTGTTCTCGTCATGTTTTCGTTTCGATCTGTTTCTGTCAAATCTTCTCAAGTTTAGAGAACCATGGTCTCCGCCAACGACAAAGGCAAGAAGCCCGAGGAATATGATCCTCACAAACCCAAGGAGGAGGAGATTTTGGTTGGGGATGAGGAATTCATGGAGGAGGACAAGCATCCAGACACCCGCTCTACCGTCGCAAGCATTGGAGTGGTGGCAAAACCTACAAAGCTTAGGAGAACAGCACGGATGTCTACAGGAGGGAAACCTCCACGTCATGTCCTCTCTCCATGGTCATCTCCTCCACGTACCAAGAGACCCTTCCATACTCTTATACATGATCATCAATATCAACATGTGCCCAAAGGGAACTTGCCGTCTAAGTGGGATATGCCTTGTTCTAACCATGCAGGGGAGGAACACACTAAGAAGGAAGAGTGGAGAAAGAATAGTAAGGACTGGGCCTCTCGGTCCGATATGATCATGAACCGCATTGAGCAAAATTCGGAGTTGATTCATACTCTTACCTTTGAGATTGAGGTTTTGAGGAAGCTGATTGAGGATCTTATCAAGAGAACACCACCATCGCCGAAGGAGTAATTTGTCATCAGGTTTGGCATCCCCTTGGCTTGTTCCAAGCTTGGGGGAGTGCCCCGGTATCACATCATTATCTTTTATCTTTTACCTTTTTAGTGGATTCATATCTTTGGTAGAGGTGTTATCTTATAGGTTGGTTTGCATGTGGAAGTATCTCTCCTTTAGTTGATTATCTCTGTATCCCTTGGTGTGAGTGCCTTTATGGAATATTAATGAGAAGTTTCATCTTTTACCTTTTGCACTTCTTATTTTAGTTTGCAATCTCTATTATATGATGGATATTGTTGATCAGTATTGGCATCACTTTGGGAGCATCAAGTAAATCTAAATTGGTTTTGGCAAACCGAGCTCTGGTCAGTAGCAACACTTTTTGAGGTTTGAAAGAAAAAGAGAAAAAGCTTACAGGTATTTTGTATCATTTATTTTCTATCTTGTTGGCTCATAAGCTTAGTATTCTTTATTTAAGATCTTTTGTGTCTTCAAGGAAGATTGCATGTTTGGATTTATCACTTGTATGTTTGCTTGTTTCTTTCAACTCTTTTGCTTGCTACCCAGCCTTGCTAGCCAAAAACCTGTTTTGAGAAGGCATACTTCTCATGTTTCGAATCCCTTTGAACCAAAACCTTTGCCATGTGTGTCCACCATATCTACCTATTAGCATTATTGCTATTCCAAGCAAATTCACAAGCTTCATCTATCTTTCGAATTAAAAAACTATTTTGTTATGTGAAAACTAGTTAGTAAAGCTCTCATGAACTTGATGGCACACCTTATTTTCTTGCCCTAATAGACTTGAACCATTGTGTCATCAAAGTTGTATATGCTTGCATCTATACGTTGGAATTAGCAGAACCGTGTTTTCATGGGGAACGTTTTCAACATTGCACTTGTACTCTGTACACAGTTGATATCGTGCTCTTTTGTCTATGGATGTCACTGGTGTGAAATAAAAAGGGAGCTTGTAAGTCCATGGAGTATGTATTTCGTGTTAGAGAAACGCCTAGGCCGCTAGCCTAAGCCATGCCTAATCATGGTGGAAACTTGCAGCATCACCATAGTGAGCTATCTATGAAGCCTCCTCAATAAAAAAAGCTATGCACATAGTAAATAAAAAGATCGTTGAGATGCTCACTGTTTGCTTGCCTTGTCATTTTGGTTATGGTAAAGCTCATGTACCATGTGCAAGGGGTACCCCGTTGGCGGTTCTCTATGATACGCATGTACTTACAATGACAAGAACTTACCGGTAACTGGAGTTGAGTAGCATGAGATGTGTCCCTCATATTCAAGGGACATGAGATTGCCAACTTATATTTCATCAAGAATATACTCCATCTTTGTGCACTTTAACCTTAATCATCTCAAGATGCCTATGATAGGGGCAATGGGGGCTCAAAGCTAGTAAGTACCATAATATTTTGGAAGCTCTTTATGACTTGAAATCCCCGCTACCCTCTATGAAGGGACCTTTCTCTTATTTTCTGAGTTGAGTCAGTAAACCTACTTCCTCTCAGTCTCCAGCAAGCATTTGAGTTGTGTTTCAAGCATTCATATGGTGATTTAATCAATCATGTTCTTTATCTTCCTTGTTTGCACAAGACTCTTATCTATTGAGTATTACTTTGAAAGCCTTCATTGTGAAAAACCTTTTTGAGCAAAGAGTGCTCTTGTTATAAAACTTCTACAAAAAGCTTTTTGTGAAACTGTTTGCCAGTTGTTCTCTGACCAGGAACAAAAGTTTGCCAATTCCAATTATGATTTATCTTTATGCATCTCTATTGTGACTCATGTACTTGTTGCAAGCTAAGTTATATAATGGTGAGTTGTTTTCTTCTATGAGTTATGTAATGGTAAGTGTGATGCTTCTTGTCCGTATTCTTTTATCAACACTTCACTCCATAAACCTGTGGACATGTTTACTGAGCTCGGTTTTCTCTTGGGGACAAGCGAAGGTCTAAGCTTGGGGGGAGTTGATACGTCCAATTTGCATCACCATTCTATATCATAATTTGCCTATATTCATTGATATATGTCTTATTATGAGGTATCGCTTATGTCTTTTCCTATGTTTTTGCATGTTCGATGATTCTTGGAGGATGGACTGCCGGAGTCAGGTTTCTGATGGAAAAAGAGGTGTTTTGATGCAATTTCGCGAAGATCAAAAAAATACCAGAAAAATATTGGAAAATTATATTTTCCTAGAAGACGAAGGAAGCCAGAAGGGAAGGCATAGATAGGCCACATGGGGCCTACGCCCCCCTAGGCGCGGGCCCACCTTGCCTATATCTTCCTCACGGAACCCTAATACCATGGGAGCGACCACAGAAAGATTTCCGCCGCCTCTGCAGGGTGGAAAACACCGAGAGAGAAAGAGTTCTCCAGCAGACAGATTTCTGCCAGGGAAATCCCTTCCCGGAGAGGGGAGATCATCGCCATCAACACCGTCATCAATCTAGGCTTCATCAGGATCATCATCATCATCCACACCATCATCTCCACCAGCACCATCATCACCACTCCGTCCCGCTATAACAATCGTGTTGGATCTTGCATTAGTTCTTACGGGAAACTTTCTGGGTGTTAATTACTATTGTAGTTGATGCTTGTGAGTGGAACCATTGGATTATTATTTATGTTCAGATTGTTATCCATCACCATGTCATCTTTGATCTTGATCCATATGATGTCTTGTGAGTAGTTCTTTTAGTTCTTGAGGACATGGGAGAATTCATGTTGTTATTAGTGGATCTGTGTTGAGTTATTATTCAATGGTTTAGTATTTAAGTTGTGGTGCTATTATTATAGTGGTGTCATGTGAACGTCGACTACATGATACTTCACCATTTATGGGCCTAGGGGAATGCATTGTGGGGTTGCCGGAGTGGCACAAACCTGAACCCCCGTTAGGACACCATTGCATAAGGGAGCGTAGGATCTCAGAGTTTAAGGCTGTGGTTAGGTTTATATCTTAATTAATTTCCTATAGTTGTGGATGCTTGCAGGGGGTTTAATCACAAGTATGTATTAGTCCAAGTAAGGTTGGTACATTAGCACAGGTTCACCCACACAACACTTACAACACCAAAGAACAGTACTCAGCTATTTGAAGCGAAAGCACTTGACAGAATTCCCATGTGTCCTCGAGAACGTTTGGTCCTTATAAGTATTTCCACCGGCTTGTCCTTTGCTAAGAAAGGATTGGGCCACTTGCTGCAGTTGTTCATTGTCTTTATTATTTGCACTGTGTTTCATTGCTTTATCAGGAAACCCCTAAAAATTTGTTTGCTAAGTATTTACAGAGATTTCCTGCTCCATACCACTAGTCAATACCTTCTGCTCTTTGTTGGGATCGACACTCCTATTTATGGAAAGTACTACGATACACCCCTTATACTTGTGGGTCATCAGTTATCTCCCAAGAAGTACTTTTCTTTAATGCCTTTAAGTTAGGATTGATAGTTTGAGAAGATGCTCACATAAGAAATATGAATTGAAGTAAAAGAGAGCATCAAGAAGAAAATTCAAAACACATTTAAGTCTAACCCAATTCCTATGCATAGGAATCTTGTAAATAAACAAGTCATGAAAGCACAAAGCAACAAGCATAGGAAATCAAAACAAGTGCAGCTTCAAAATTTTCAACATAAAGAGGGGAAACTTAAGATTATTGAGATGCATAAAACCATGTTTCCCTCTCTCATAATACTTTCAGAAGCAACATGAATAAAATGAACAATATAAATATCACATAAAACATTCTTATCATGAGCCACATTCATATAATAATTATTACTCTCCACATAAGAATAGTCATTCTTATTAATTGTAGTGGGAGCAAATTCCACAAAATAGCTACCATTATTATTCTCATCACCATAATCATCAAAAGTAGGAGGCATATTGTAATAATAATTAATTTTCTCCTCAATAGTAGGTGGACTGAAAATATCATATTCATCATTGCAATCATCATACATTGGAGGTATAGTATCATCATAGGCAATAGAATAGCTATCTTCCCAAGTGTGTTCATTTGTAAACATATCATCATTGGAAGGAACATGGATAGCACTAATAGCACAACAGTTATTAATATTATCATTTTCGGAATTGGTACCAAAGATATTTTCAATATCAAAAGTAGTGTGCTTTTCCCAATCATGATCACTACTATAGGTAACAGGCATAGGAACATCATCTAGTTTAGACTCATCGGGAAAAACTATGATAGGAGCAACATGCTTAGGGGAAGATATCGTTTCCTCTCTCCTTTTACTCCTCTTATTCTTCTCCTCTTTAGGAGGGAGAGGCTTGAAAGGAAGCTTCTCCACATACCCTAGTTTATTGTTAGATACAATAGAAGAAACTTTGGAGGATTCCTCCTTTTCATTAATAAGAACAAAACTCATATCGTTCCTATCATATTTTGGTAAAATATCATCTTTTATAATATTTTGTATGTAAGTATTTGCGTGGCAATTATCAACATAATAAAGATGACACCCATGTAGGACGCTATTCATACCAAAAGCACTCATGTCTACCAAAGAAGTTTTTCTTGATAACTCTTCACGCCCCAAAAACAATGTAAGTTCATCTTATTGATTATCAGTGATCATGTTATCACAATACAAACTTGCAGTACTCATTGGATTAGAAAGGTCATTATTATGGCCTGAGCATTGAAATTTGAAATGACCCACTTCATAGCATAGTCACAAATAAAAGGATAGAGGGCACGAATTTTTTACCAAGATCATTTAGAGCCATATACCACGTTCTGGTTTTTTTCATAACAGTGAGTGATACAATTTTCTTCTTTGATTTGATTCTTCTCACAAGGTTTATGCATTCCACAAAAATTAACATGCTTATAAGAAATAGTACTTTCAAAAGTTTGAGCATGTTTATTGCAATCATTAATAACATTTTCATTTTCCATGCAAGTATCTTTAAAAGGTTCATGACACATGTCCCTTTTTCTTTAGGATAATTAATATGATAAGCAAAGGTTCTACAAAAATCAACAATAATTTGAGGATCAAGACCATACTTAGCACTAAGCTCTTGAAAATCAGCAGTTTCAGCGAAAGACTTAATGCAATCATACTCATAGTTTATACCTGGTTCTTTACCTTTTGTCATTATCCCAATCTTCGGTATTGCTTTGAATTGTTTCAAGAAGATCCCACTTAGCTTTGACCTCCTTACTTGTAAAGGATTGTAGAGGTCCCAACCTGATAAGGTAGAGATCCCTGTGTTTATAATGCTAGTCCCTGGATCGAATAGCTAGCATCCACAGTTTAAGATGTAATATCAATAAACAAAGGTCATATTACAACTATAACCAGGAATAAAATAATTCATTACATCTTACATAGTTCATTTCGCTATCTCATTACAATGCAGCAGATATAACTATATAGAATGGAGCCCTTCATCTTCATATGCCACAGGCAATCATGTTGGTTGTATACTTGTAATCCCTACTCATCAAACTTCACTAATATCAAACAAACCTGCAACATAATAAGTTATAGCCACAAGGGTCAATACATTTGAATTGTATTAGCAAGTGATACTATGATAGAATAGTGGTATCTAACATCTATATGAATTTGGCTAAGTGTATCTTAGGCTTGCTTTGCTCAAAATAAGGTTTTCCTTATTAGTTGAAAACACTAAGTTTTTGTTTGTCAAAATCACCCAAGGAACTACCAATAGAAATTGGTGAACATTTCCCCTTGTTCAACCACAAGTTTTTAACTTAGAAATTGGGATGAGGAGATCTTTGATAGCTTCAATGTCTTGATGCTCAAATTGTCCATTGCTGGGGACACGGCTAAGTACTTAGGTTTTACTCTCTCGAGAGGTGGTGCACTTTCCCCACAAGACTCGACATGCATCGAGACAAGATCTTTCAAACGCCTTCCCTTGGACCAAATGGACGCGTTCCATCCTATCACCCCTACCACCTTCTGTCCATCTGGCTAAGTTATTGCAACCTATATGATCAAGGCAGAGCCCATATTTCCATGTGGTTGCACTAGAAGCTTCTTAACACTTTATCTCAAATCTCTTTACTCCTCGGTGGCTTTCCACAAGTGTGATACACAAGGTAGCCATCAACCTGGGCCTTGTGTAACCACTCAACACAAACCATTCTCACCATTCCACCCAGATGATTCATTCACATAGTTGTTTTATTAAGCAAAAACACAAGTCATAGACTTAGAAATATTTCCATAGCATGAATATTCCACCCTTGTTTTCTACTAGCTAGGCTAAGCATGATAACATGGCAAGTTTCCTAACTTATGATAATTCTACAAAGACAATATCTACTAGGGTTTCCCAAGGCATAGCATATATATACTTAGTAAAAACTCCATGCAAGTCCTACTCAAAATATCACTAATGCATAGTCAAAATAATAGGAAAAAATATATGAAGCACCACTTTCCTTTTTAGAAGAGAATCTCGGTACACTCCTTGATCTTGCAATTGTTACACTCTTCAAAGTTCACTACAAATCAATCAAGCAAGGCACAAATTCAAACTAGCATTCAAACAACTCAAATCACATAAAAATAATAGAAACAAAGAAATGCATGCAAGCATGCAAAAGATTGTTTTATTGAAAAAGTGGTTTATAATAAGGCTATAAACATTTTAAAACATGTACTGGTCATTTATAAAAGTGGAAAATCATTTGAAAACAAGTTAGTGAAAATAACTCCTTTTAAATCATTTTTGTTTTGCTAGAAATGCATTTATTCAAAGTATTAATTTATAGTGTTAACCAAATATGTTTTATACACAAATGTTAGTGTCTATGGTCAGAGTGTTTAAAACAAATTCATTTGCAAAACGTTCCACTCAGAAATCATTTATAAATCATAGCAACATTTTTGTTTTACTAGAAATGCTTTTATTCAAAGGAATAATTCCTTGTGTTAGACAAATTCAGTTCTAAACCCAAATGTTAGTGTTTAGGGTCATATAGTTCAAAGAAAACCATTTGCAAAATATTTCACTCAAAAATCATTTCTAAAGCAATTTTTATATCCAAAATATCCCTAATAATGTTTTTGGAAAAACACATAATTTTCAGAATAAAAGTACTAAACTAATGACATAGTTGCAAAGTTTACATTTTCCTGGTTCCAATGATATAAAATTTGTAATTTTTGGCCAACCAGAACAAAAGTTATGATTTTTGCAAGTTTAAACATTCAAAACCATTTTCTAGATTTTTAAACAGACGGAACTGGCCACGTGGAATGATTCTATTGGTCCATAATGTTTCGTTCGGATCAAGCAACATGGGCCGCAGGATTTAAAGGGCATCGCACGAATCAGATTAGCATGTACCGGTTCGTCTATGATCTAATCCTATCCGCAGGATCCAGATCCAGTGGCTCACAGCTCATTGCCAAGAACTCGCGGCGCTGGCTGGCGACTGCGGCGGCGGCGCGTTCGGGTGGTGATGTTCCGGCGACTCTAGGGGGTAAGGAGGGTGCAGGAGATTCTTACTGAGATCGCAGAGATGTTGTGATGCTCAAGGTGGCTGCGGGATAGCAGGGGGCGCACGGATTTGCCGTGTATTGCTCACCGGAGTTGTGCCTGTCGTCGGGCATGCACAGGCTTCGTCAGAGGCGGTTATCTGGGACATAAGAGGGCAAGGAAATGCATCAGGAGGATGCGCAAGATTGCATAGGTTGCGAGGGAACTCGCCAGAGGGTAAGGGGCACACGGGGTCGATGACAATAGCTCGCCGGAGCTGATGTAGACGGCGGTGGCGCATGGGCAAGGACAGTGTCGATGCTCTGGGTCACGAGAGAGCATGCGGCTGGGGTCAATGGATGCGCACAGTGATGAAAATGAAACGAGCTTGAACTAGAGAGCAAGGGGCGGTGTGTGCTCACCGGAATTTGCCGATGAACTCGTCGGAGACAGTGACTGCTCGAGCACGAATTCGTGCAGCCTGGTGGCTCCGGTGGCATGGTGTCTGAGGGGAAAGAGAGGGGAGAGAGGGGAGATTAGTAGGGCGTGGTCGCGGGAGGGATTACGGGCGCAGTTACTTGAATTTATGAAAATTAAAACAGGAAGAAACGGCGGAGGGGAGAGAGGAACAAGTCAGCGCGGGTGGAGACGATGACGTGACGTGGCGGTAGGGCTGGGGCATCAGTGGGTGAGTGGATACACACGCCAATGTGAAAAGTTCAGGGGGAGAGAGAGGAGCCGGTGGGCTGCTGCTAGGCTTGCTGGGCCAGGTTGGGCTGGACAGGTGGGTTGGGTCGTTTTCTTCATTTTTTTCTTCTGATTTATTTTTCTTTTTCTATTTCTATTTTTTGTTTTCAATTCATACATTTGATTTACTTCCATTTGAATTCATATTAATTCAACTTCTCTTTAGTAGGTTTTAATCAAGTTATGTGTTGATTAATTTAACTCACTTTGGAATATTCCAAATATTCCCTTATGGTTTAATTATTTATTTAAATTAGGCATTTGTCTTTATTTAAATAAAATTAAATATGGTTCAAACCCATATAAATTTTATTCAAATAATCCTTTATTTAAGTTAAATGGATAACTTTTAATCCATTTTGGCAATTTTGATTATTTTTCTCATGATTTACTTAATCATTTATAATAGGAATTTTGTCTTCATTCAAATATAATTGAATATGGTTAAAAGCCCATATAATTTTAATTAAATAATCTTTATTCCTTTTATTTCGATTATCTTTATTCCATTTGCTTATGGATTTGGCCAAGATTTAAATTGTCTTTGCAATTATTTCTTATTTAATTATTTCTTTCTTTTTCTTATAAAATCCATATCTTTTTATTTATAGTTTCAAAATGTATGATTCCAATTTGTAAAAATTTATTTAATATTTATTTATATTTTTTTTAATTCCTTCAGGATTACTTTGCTCACAATTTGGTGTTGATTTTTGTTAAGAGCTTTATTAGTCTTGGAAATTATTTCATTTTATCTTATTAAATTCATAAGTTTTTATACATGGCTCCAAATTGAAAGAAATCAATTCCCATGGTTTTATAATATTTTTTTATCATTTTGATCATTTATAAATGTTTTTTGCTGAATTTTTATATGGATCATCAATAGTCTTAGAGAGATCTTGGAAATGATTTATTTCTTTGGGGTTTAAGGTTTTGGTTTAATTTTTCCAAGTGTTTAAATTCAAGATTCTTTCCATGCATAAAATGCATTTGATCTTTGAAATATTTGTTTTGTTGTTTTCTTATTCAAAATTTGTTCAAGTAGGGTTTTGATGTTTCCATTTAGAAGCAGAAGTTTCTTTTCACCCTAAATTTCAACAATAAATTATTTTGTTTATTTATTTTTCACATTTCAAAATTTGGAGAATTTTGGGATGTGACAAGGATCCCTCTAAACAGGTATCTAGATAGTCCTTGTAATGTCCTGAAAGCCTTGCATAAAAATTATTAATAATAATATTACTAGGGAGCTCATGAATGGGACATTTGAGCATTAGTGACTTCAATCTCCCCCAAGCTTGGGAAATACTTTCTCCATCATGAGGGTGAAAATTATAAATACAATTCCTATCTTGATGGATTTCATGAGGAGGATAAAATTTAGAGTAAAAGAGAGATCAAGTTACTTCCATTCCAAATGATTAGGGTCATCTAGTGACTTATACCACTCCCTTGCTTTGTCCCTAAGTGATAAAGAGAATAGCTTCCTCTTAACTTGGTCCACAGAAATACGTGCACACTTGAACAACTCGCATAATTTATGGATAAAAAGCAAGTGATCACCAGTATGGACAGTTCCATCCCCAAAATAATAGTTATCCATAACACGATAAACAATTTTTATAGGTATTTTAAAAGGGACACTTTCAGTATGTGGCTTTAAAATATCACAAGCATCATTATAATTACCACATATGGGAGATAAAGTATCATCAGAGCAAAAAAACTTACCTAAAGTTGGGGAACTAAAAAGACCTCTTTCATAAAACTAGCTTCCCCAAGATTAGATGTTTCCGTAGCATTAGTAACAATGGTGTTCAAAAAAATCATACTAATAACATTGCTATTAGCATGCAAAGAAAGTTACATAGGTTTTTTAATTTTCTCTCCAACCCATTCATGTTCTTAGGAAAAATACTAAAAAGCTCTCTACTTTTGTTGTTGTTTTCCATTAAGCCTAACTAGTGAAAACAAGAAACAAAAAGACAAAATTGCAGAATCTAAAGGAAATAACTTCGAGCACTCACACACCAGCAACAGTACTAGAAGATAGCTTAGTAGCCAGAGGATGCGAGTACCTTTTACCTTACCTCCCCGGAAACGGTGCTAGAAAAGAGCTTGATGTCTTGATGTCTACGCACGCTTCTATTCTTGTAGACAGTTGTTGGGCCTCCAAGTGCAGAGGTTTGTAGAACAGCAGCAAGTTTCCCTCAAGTGGATTAACCAAGGTTTATCGAACTCAGGGAGGAAGTGGTCAAAGGTACCCCTCTCAAGCAACTCTGCAATCAAGATACAAGAAGTCTCTTATGTCCCCAACATACACAATACACTTGCCAGGTGTATAGGTGCACTAGTTCGGCGAAGAGATAGTGATGTTGGAGATATGCCCTAGAGGCAATAATAAATGTAGTTATTATTATATCTTTGTGTTTATGATAAATGTTTACAGTCATGCTATAACAGTATTAACAAGGAAACATTAATACTTGTGTGATTTATAAACTAAATTAGAGTCCCTAGTAAAGCCTCTTTATAATACTAGCTTGTTGGTTAATAAATGATTGTGGTTTCCCTATCATGAACATTGAGATGTTATTAACAACAAGATCATATCGTTAGGAGAATGGTATGATGGACATACTCCTATAGATAAGCGTAGCATAAAGATCAAGTCATTTTAATAGTTCAATTGCTATATGCTTTCTGATACATAGTAACCTAATTCCTTCGACCATGAGATCATGCATATCACCATCACCGGAAGGATGCTTTGATGATATCAAACACCACACCGTAACTGGGTGGCTATAAAGGTGGCATTGAGTGTTCGGAAAGTATTGGTTGAGACACATGGATCAAGAATGGGATTTGTCCATCCATATGACGGATAGATATACTCTGGGCCCTCTCGGTGGAATGTCATCCAATTAGCTTGCAAGCATGTGACTGGCTCACAAGGGATCACATATCACAGGAACGAGAAAAGAGTACTTATCAGTAACGAGGTTGAACTAAGTATGCAGAGATACCGACGATCAAAACCTCGGATAAGTAAACTATCGTGAGACAAAGGGAAATTGGTATTGTATGTAAGTGGTTCATTCAATCACAAAGTAATCGTAGAAATATGTGGGATCCATATGAATTTCCAGATTCCTCTATTGGTTATTGTTCGGAGAAGTGTCTCGATCATGTCCGCATAATTCACGAACCATAGGGAGACACACTTAAGGATTCGATGTTGTTGAGTAGTTATGGAATGATGAGTAAGAGACCGAATTTTGTTCGGAGTCTCAGATGGGATCCGGGATATCAAGAGGAGATCCGGAATGGTCCGGAGAATAAGATTCACATCAGGAAAGTCTTGTTTTGGGGTTGGAGAATGGTTCCGTTGTTTTCATCGGGAATGTTCTAGAAGGTTCCGGAAGGTCCGTCACTCTGCAGGGGAAGGGTACATGAATGTGTCATAACAAGTTGGAATGGTTGCATCATGTACTAGGTGTCATCGCTGAGCAAAATAAAGGGATAAATCAAATCCTAGTTTGAAAAGTCAAACGGCAAGTTTGCTTGGTGGAGGGAGAGTAGGAAACCTACTTGGGGAGGAGTTCCTCTCCCTCCACCGCCGTTCTTGGAGGCCGAATTGGGGGAGGACTCCCTCCCCCTTGGCCGGCGCCCTCCACCTATAAAAGGAGGGGCAGGTCTGCCCCTCCAAAGACACAACTCCACCACCCAAAACCCTAGCCCTAGCCGCCGGCCCTCCTGCAGCCGCGGCCGCCCTAGGGCAAACCCTAGCCGCTGACTTGGGGCTTTCCCCAAGCCCTAGCCGCCGGCCTAGCCCTCTCTCATTGGTGCGTATAAACCCTAGATCACCGAGGCCTCTCTCATAGTCCACCAGACTCGCTCCGGTTAAGGCGCAGCCCTGCGAGATCTCCCCTCTACTTCCGGTACCACGCCGTTGTGATGCCGGAATCGCGAGGAGAGTGCTACAACCTCCGCTGCCTGCTGGAACAAGGGAGAGGAAGGTCTTCATCGAGTACCGAACGTGTGACCGATTGCGGAAGCGCTGCCGGAACGCAGCGCCGGAAGGATCTTCTACACGATCTTGAGATCGGCAAGAGTACGACTACATCACCCACGAGAATCCGCTCTGGTTAAACACTTCGGAATCTTCGAGGGTGAGTTATTCCATCGACTCGTTGCTACAATCTAGTAGATATATCTTGGCTTGTTTGTTTGTATGTGGTAGAAAAATTTTGTTTTCCATGCTACGAACCCCTACAGTGGTATCAGAGCCGTGTCTATACGTAGATCTGTTGCACGAGTAGAACACAATGGTCATTGTGGGCGGTGGTGCTTTTATTATCAATTGCTACTTGTGTACTTTGCATCTTGCGGTATGATGGGATGAAGCGGCCCGGGCTAACCTTACATGACATCGTTCATGAGACTTGCTCCACGCTCAACATGCAACTTGTATTGCATAAGTGGCTTTGCGGGTGTCTGTCTCTCCCATTATAGTATAGATCCAATTTACAATGGGCACTTGATAGTTCAAACATCAACGTTGTGGTTCTTGTTCGTAAGTTAGATCGACACTTATTGAAACCCCAAACCACGAAAAATATGCAAAGAAATTAGAGGCGTCTAACTTTGTTTTGAAGGGGTGTGATGTGATGTGATATGGCCATGATTGTGATTATATTTGATGTATGCAATGTTCCTTATTGTAAGTTGGCAACCGGCAGGAGCCATATGGTTGTCTTTAATTTTAGTTAAGACTCGCGTGTCTGTCACATCCCAAGATTTTCCAAATCTTGTAATGTGAAAAATAATTGAATAAAATAAAACTTTGTTGATTTTCAGGGTGAAAAGAAATTTTTTTGAATCCAATTGGAAACTTTCAAAACCTATTTGGATCAAATAAAATCCTAAAGGGATTTAAAAAGTTAAATAAGCAATAAACTTAAAAATATTTAAAATTACTATTTTGGATCTTTTAATGAAAAGATTTGGTTTTCAAAAGAAAAGATAGATTTATAAATAAGGTTTATTTATAAAGCCAAATTAAACCTTGGCCAATATTTTGAAATAAAATGTTATTTTATTTTAAAACAAGTTTTCCAAGCAATCTTCTATTTTCAAATAAAAACCTACTGATTTGGTTTTGAAAATATTTAGATTTCAAATGGATATTTTATTAAATAAATCAAACCCTTTTTGATTAAATAACTATGGTCTATTTTATTTAATTATTAAATAGATCCTAAAAAGAATAAAATTATTTTATTTTATTTCGGGACTTTGGTTTATGTTGTTAAACAGAACCAAAACTAAATACAAGTTTGGAGGTGTTTGAATTGTTTGAATGATTGATCTGTTTGATTGAATTTCCAAAACAGAAAATAGTATTGGAAAAAGAAAAAGGTTACAGAAAAAAATAGAGCAAAACGACCCAGCCCAACAAGGCCCAGTGCCAGCCCAGCTCCTCTTTTCCCCTGAAGCGTTTTCCCTCACTCGCGAAACGACCCGCACAGTCACTGAACACTGGCCCCCACCTCCACTCCCTTTCTTTCACTGCCAAGCGGGCCCCACCCCTCCAGCTCACCGTCTTCAACCCCGCGACCAGTTCTTCTCTCGTCTCTGCCACTAATTTCGCATCGTCAATTCGCCTTAATGCCGCGATTAAACCTCGCAGTTATCACGCGCGATAAATCCCCTCTTTCTCCTCTTCCATTTCCGCCCAAACACCATGCCTCGAGAGCCACCAGGCTGTCTCAAATTTCTTCTGCACCGCCACCGTCTCCGACGAGGTTCTCGGCCAATTCCGGCAGCACCGCATCGCCCCTTGCCTCCCCGACCAAGCTCACATACTCCCCAAGCCCTGGCGCATCTCTCTGCATCCCCAGCTCGCTCGCGTGTGCCTCATAGCGCCGGCAACGACCTCAACTGATAGCACTGCCGTCTGTAGACAACTCCGGTAAGCCACATCGCCTGAACCCGTGCGCGCCTTGACCAGAGCCTCACACCATTTTGTTCGCCTGTGCCTTGTGATCGTCCAGGTACTCACCAACTAGTCGTGCAGGACCCATAGCCTCGCCCCCGTCGACGTCTGACCGCACCGAGGCCCAGAGCAACTCTGGTGAGCAATTAAAGACGAACCCGCGCACCCCTCGACGAGCTGCCACAACGTTGAGAATCAGTAGGCTTCGGCGATTCTGGTGAGCTACCCATCTTCCTCCCTTGCCTCCTAAATCACCGGCGACCGCACCGTCTGAGCGCACCACCGCCAACCACCGCCGCCAGCGCCGCCACTTTGTGGTCAAATAGATCAGGGCCATTCGTTTTAGATCGGACGCGTTGGAACAAGCGACTTAAACGAAAGGGTGAGAACTGATCTGAGCCGCACATGCCCCTTTTAATCCTGTGGTCTGTATCGCTCGATCCACACGAATCGGTACCGCCCAATAAGAAACAGCCACGTGGCCTGTAGTTGATTTAAAAGACAGATTTGATCTATTAGATTTCCAATTTTGTAAATTGCACAACTTTTAAACCACACGTCCAAATTTTGCAAACTTTATATCATTGGAATCAGTGGAACAAGACCTAGCCAACCATGCCTTTTGTTTAGTAAAAAGCTTCTAGAAAAATGGTTGTTTTTGCAGAAACATTTGTATGCTTGTTAAGGATGTAAAAATTGTTTAAAAATGATTTTGGGGATAAAATCTTTGGCAAATGGTGTGATTTGAACCTACTAACATTAGGAAACACTTTGTGGTTTCAAAAATGTATTTGGTGGTGCAAAAGAATGATTCTTTGATTTAAAACCATTTCTAGACAAATAGAAATGTGGTTTATTTATTAAAAATGGTTTTGGAAGAAAAACTTTGGGAAATGTTTTGTTTTAAACTCTCTGACTCCAAACACCAATTTTTATGGTTTAAAAACATATTTGGTGAACCCTATAGATTAATGCCTTAGTAAAAAAATATTTCTACACCACATAAAATGATACTTTGTTTTGAAAATGGTTTAGGAAAAGAAATCCTTTGCAAATGACTTTGCCCTTTTATAAAATGACCATTAGGTGTTTGCAAATGTTTATGGCCCATTAGGAACCACTTTTTCAAACAAAACAAAGCTTGGCATGCTTGCATGCATTACTTTGACTTTGTCATTTTATGTGTTTGTTTTGCTTGATTGGTAGATTGAGTTTGTGCCTTGCTTGATTGATTTGTAGTGACTTGAAGAGTGTGATTGTTGCAAGGACAAGGAGTGAACTTATACCCTCTACCAAAAAGGCAAGTGATGCTTCATACTTTTTGTCCCATTACTTTCACTATGCATTAGTGATTTTTCTAAGCAAAACTTGCATGGAACTTTTGCTAAGTATAAACCTTGCTATAGGAAAACCTAGTAGATGAAACCTTAGTAGAAATCTTCCTAAGTTAAGATTCCTATTACTATCATGCTTAGCTTAGCTAATAGAAAACAAGGGTGGAATATACATTCATACTATGGAAAATTTCTAAGTCCGAGGACTTATGTTTTTCTTAATAAAACAACTAAGTCAATGAATCACCTGGGTGGAATGGTAATTGCTTGGTGGTTTTTGGTTGAGTGGTTCACAAGGCCCATGTTTATGGTTTTCCTTGTGTATCTCACTTGTGGATGGCCACCCAGGAGCAAAGAGATTTGAGATGTCAAATGTTGAGAAGCTTCAAGTGCAACCACTTGGCATTATGGGCTCTGCCTGGATCATATAGGTTGCAAGAACTTAGCCATATGGACAGTTGGTGGTAGAGTTTGATAGGTTGGAGCGCGTCCATTTTGGTCTAAGGGAAGGCTTCTGAAAGATCTTGTCTTGGGAAACCAAGTCTTGTGGGGAAAGTGCACCACCTCTGCAGAGTGTAAAATCTAAGTACTTAGCCATGTCCCTGGTAAAGGACAATTTGAGCATCAAGACATGGAAGCAATCAAGAATCTCATCATTCAAATTTCAAAGTTAAAAACTTGTGGCTGAACCAGGGTTAAAGGACCTTCAATCTTTGATTGAGAAAATGATTTTGTCAAGCAAAAACTTAGTGTTCTCAAAATGATAAGGAAAATCTATTTTGAGCAATGCAAGCCTCAACTCCACTTAGTCAAATGCATATAGATGATAGACTCCACTATACTACCATAGTATCACTTTCCAATACAATTCAAATGTATTGACCCTTGTGGCTGTTACTTGTGATGTTACAGGTTTGATTGATTTAGTGAAGTTTAAGTGATTAGGATTACAAGTCTACAACCAACATGTCTGCCTGTGGCACTTTGAAGATGAAGGACCCCATGCTTATAGATATTCTGCTGCAATGTAATGTAATAGCCAAATGAGCTATGTAATATGTAATAAAATTATGTTATTCCTGGTTATAAAGTTGTATTATGACCTTTGTTTCTTGATATTACATCTTAACTGTGGATGCTAGCTATTGATCCAGGGACTAGCATTGTAAACATAGGGGACTATACCTTATTAAAGGTTGGGAACCCTATAGTGTCTATTCAAAGTAGTTGTAATAGTTGAAGCTGGTGGACGACAACCATGGAGCAGCGTCACTGACCTTGATGCAATGCCGGTGATGATGGAGATCATGTTCGTGCTTGAAGATGGATATCGGAAGCACAAAGAAGAAAGGCCATATCATATCACATATTATGAATTGCATGTGATGTTAATCCTTTATGCATCTTGTATTGCTTAGTTAATGATGGTAGCATTATAAGATGATCCCTCATGCACATAAATTTCAAGTTCTAAAGTGTTCATCCTTAGTAAGCACCGTTGCTAAAGCTTTTTGTTTCGAAGCACCACGTGATGATCGGGTGTGTTAGATTCTGCAAGTGTATACAACGTGAGCAAGCCATATTTGCTCATGCGGAAGCTAAGGTTTGATCTTGGCGAGCCTAGCATGTACAGACATGGTCTCGGAACACGGATCACCGAAAGGTAAAGCATGAATCATATAGTAGATATGATGAACATGTCGATTGTGCGCCATTGAAGCTACATCAACTCTCGTGATGATCGGTTTTGATGTGGTGGATTTGGTTCGTGTGATCACTAAAACAATGTGAGGGATATTGTTTTGAGTGGGAGTTCACCTAGATTAATTTAACTATTAATTAGAACTCAATTTGTCATAAACTTAGTCTAAACTATTGCAAATATGTTGTAGATCAATGGCGGCCCCTACCGTCAATTTTAATGCGTTCCTAGAGAAAGAAAAGTTGAAAAACAATGGAAGAAACTTCGCGGATTGGTTCCGCAATTTGAGGATTGTCTTCAATGCTGGTAATTTGACCTATGTGCTGGATGCACCGCTGGGTGACCCGCCTGCAGCTGATGCT
This sequence comes from Avena sativa, assembly GCA_916181665.1. NCBI lineage: Eukaryota > Viridiplantae > Streptophyta > Magnoliopsida > Poales > Poaceae > Avena > Avena sativa. Next base: position 117,471,355 of record OV702281.1, read on the forward strand.
ATCGATGAAGTAAAGAATGTTTACCTTGATCGGAAGACTCAGTACTCCACAGATCATGTGCTATCTTGTATGGTTTAGAATCGGAGCTTCAGAAAAGGTTTGAGAATTCAGACCCACATGATATTGTCCGTGAACTCAAACTGATATTTGAGACTCACGCGGCAGTTGAGAGCTATGAGGCTTCTGAAAAGTTCTTTAACTGCAAGATGGAAGAGGGCAGCTCCGTCAGTGAGCATGTGCTTAAGATGTCTGGGCACGCAAACAAACTCCAAAGCTTGGGTATAGTGATTCCTAATGCTTTGGGGATTTACCGTGTCCTCTAATCACTACCACCAAGTTACAAGAACTTTGTGATGAACTACAATATGCAAAGCATGAACAAGTAGTTGCCAGAACTCTTCTCCATGTTGAAATCTGCAGAAGTGGAGGTCAAGAAAGAGCACCAAGTGTTGATGGTCAATAAGACCACCAAATTCAAGAAAGGCAAGTCTAAGCAAAAAGGATACTTCAAGAAGGGTGGTAAGAAAGTTACCGTACCGACGAAGAAGACCAAGGCTGGACCTAAGCCTGATACTCAGTGCTTTTACTGCAAGGGAGAAGGTCACTGGAAGCGGAATTGCCCAAAGTACTTGGCGGATTTGAAGAATGGCAACATCAAGAAGAAAGGTATATCTGATATACATGTTATTTATGTGTATCTCACTAGTACTCGTAGTAGTGCCTGGGTATTTGATACTGGTTCGGTTTCTCATATTTGTAACTCGAAACAGGTGCTGCAGAATAAACGGAAGCTAGCGAAGAACGAGGTGACGATGCGCATGGGAAACGGATCAAAGGTTGATGTGATCGCGGTCGGCACACTACCCCTTCATCTACCATCGGGATTAGTTTTATACTTAAATAATTGTTATTTGGTGCCTGCGTTAAGCATGAACATTATATCGGGATCTTGTTTATTGCGAGACGGTTACTTGTTTAAGTCCGAGAATAATGGTTGTTCGATTTATATGAGTAATATGTTTTATGCACATGCACCTTTGATAGATGGTCTATTCTTGTTGAATCTCGATAGTGGAAATACACATATTAATAACATTGAGGCTAAACGTTTGAAATCGAGCGATAACTCGACCTATATGTGGCACTATCGTCTTGGTCACATTGGAGTGAAGCGTATGAAGAAACTCCATTCCGATGGACTTCTTGAATCACTTGATTTCGAATCACTTGAAAGATGTGAAGCATGTCTGATGGGTAAAATGACTAAGACTCCATTTTCTGGTATGATGGAGCGAGCTACGGACTTATTGGAAATCATACATGCCGATGTGTGTGGTCCAATGAGTGTAGCATCGCGCGGTGGTTATCGTTATGTTCTTAACTTCACGGATGATTTGAGTAGATATGGGTATATCTATTTCATGAAACATAAGTCCGAAACTTTCGAGAAGTTTAAGGAATTTCAAAGTGAGGTAGAGAATCAACGTAACAAGAAGATTAAATTTCTACGTTCTGATCGTGGAGGTGAATATCTAAGTTACGAGTTTGGCGAGCATTTGAAGAAATGCGGAATACTTTCACAATTGACACCGCCGGGAACACCACGGCGTAATGGTGTGTCCGAATGTCGTAATCGAACTCTCTTAGATATGGTTCATTCTATGATGTCACTTACAGATTTACCGCTATCATTTTGGGGTTATGCATTAGAAACAGCCGCATTCACTTTAAATAGGGCACCATCTAAATCCGTTGAAACGACACCGTATGAATTATGGTTTGGGAAGAAACCTAGATTGTCGTTCCTTAAAGTTTGGGGTTGCGAAGCCTATGTAAAGAAGTTACAGCCGGACAAGCTTGAACCCAAAGCGGAAAAATGCGTCTTCATAGGATACCCGAAGGAAACTATTGGGTATACCTTCTATCATAGATCCGAAGGCAAAATCTTCGTTGCCAAGAATGGATCCTTTCTAGAGAAGGAATTTCTCTCGAAAGAAGTGACTGGAAGGAAAGTAGAACTCGACGAGGTTGTCGAACCTTCTCTTGAAATTGCGAGTAGCGCAGCACCGGAAGAAGTTCCTGTGGTGCCTACACCAATAAGAGAGGGAGCTAATGATGATGATCATGAAACTTCGGCTGTAGTTGCTACAGAGCCTCGCAGGTCAACGAGAACTCGTACCACTCCTGATTGGTATGATCCCGTTATGAGTGTCATGTTGGTGGACAACACCGATGACCCTGCGACATATGAGGAAGCGATGATGAGCCCAGATTCCAATAAATGGCAAGAAGCCATGAAATCCGAGATTGGATCCATGTACGAAAACCAAGTATGGACTTTGGTGGACTTACCGGATGGCCGGAAGGCTGTCGAGAATAAATGGATTTTCAAGAAGAAAACAGATGCTGATGGTAATGTTACTATCTATAAAGCTCGACTTATCGCAAAAGGGTTTCGACAAATTCAAGGAGTTGACTACGGTGAGACTTTCTCACCAGTAGCGAAGCTAAAGTCTGTGAGAAATTGTTTACCAATCGCTGCATATTACGATTATGAGATATGGCAGATGGATGTCAAAACAGCGTTCCTCAATGGAGACATTGATGAAGAGTTGTATATGATGCAACCCAAAGGTTTTGTCGATCCTAAAGATGCTAACAAGGTATGCAAACTTCAACGGTTCATATATGGATTGAAGCAAGCATCCCGAAGTTGGAATCAACGTTTTGATAAGGTGATCAAAAGTTTTGGTTTTATACAAACTTATGGAGAAGCTTGTATTTACAAGAAAGTGAGTGGGATCTCTGTAGCATTGTTAATACTATATGTAGATGACATATTGTTAATTGGGAATGATGTAGACCTTCTTAATAGTGTCAAGGAATATTTGAATAATAGTTTTTCAATGAAAGATCTTGGCGAAGCAGCTTACATATTAGGCATAAAGATTTATAGAGATAGATCGAGACGCCTAATATCATTGTCACAAAGTACATATTTGGACAAAGTTCTAAAGAGGTTTGGAATGGAGGATAGCAAGAAAGGATTCTTGCCCATGTTGCCCAATACGACCTTGAGTAAAACTCAAAGTCCAGCAACGGCAGAAGATAGAGAAAGGATGAGTAAGACTCCCTATGCCTCAGCCATAGGATCTCTAATGTATGCCATGCTATGTACAAGACCCGACATTGCAAATGCTGTTAGTTTGACTAGCACATATCAAAGTGATCCAGGAGTGGATCATTGGACAGCGGTCAAAAACATCCTTAAGTACTTGAGAAGAACTAAGGATATGGTTCTTTCTTATGGAGGTGATGAACAGCTCGTTGTTAATGGTCACACCGATGCTAGTTGGAACACCGATCCGGATGATTCTAAATCTCAATCTGGATACATATTTACTTTGAATGGTGCAGCAGTTAGCTAGAGGAGTGCAAAGCAAAGCATTGTGGCGAGATCTTCAACTGAATCGGAATACATAACTGCTTCGGAGGCTTCACAAGAAGCGATATGGATGAAGGAGTTCATTATAGAGCTTGGTGTGGTTCCAAGTGCGCTGGACCCAATGTCTATCTACTGTGATAACATGGGCGCCATAGCCAATGCGCAAGAACCAAGGTCACACAAGAAGCGGAAGCACATCAAGCTACGTTTTCACGCTATTCGAGAACATGTCCAAGATGGTGACATAAAGATTTGCAAAGTACACATAGATCTGAATGTAGCGGATCCGTTGACTAAACCTCTCTCGAGGGCAAAACATGACCAGCACCAAACTGCCATGGGTGTTCGGTATATTACCATGTAATCTAGATTAGTTGACTCTAGTGCAAGTGGGAGACTGTTGGAGATATGCCCTAGAGGAAATAATAAATGTAGTTATTATTATATCTTTGTGTTTATGATAAATGTTTACATTCATGCTATAACAGTATTAACAAGGAAACATTAATACTTGTGTGATTTGTAAACTAAATTAGAGTCCCTAGTAAATCCTCTTTATAATACTAGCTTGTTGGTTAATAAATGATTGTGGTTTCCCTATCATGAACATTGAGATGTTATTAACAACAAGATCATATCGTTAGGAGAATGGTATGATGGACATACTCCTATAGATAAGCGTAGCATAAAGATCAAGTCATTTTAATAGTTCAATTGCTATATGCTTTCTGATACATAGTAACCTAATTCCTTCGACCATGAGATCATGCATATCACCATCACCGGAAGGATGCTTTGATGACATCAAACACCACACCGTAACTGGGTGGCTATAAAGGTGGCATTGAGTGTTCGGAAAGTATTGGTTGAGACACATGGATCAAGAATGGGATTTGTCCATCCATATGATGGATAGATATACTCTAGGCCCTCTCGGTGGAATGTCATCCAATTAGCTTGCAAGCATGTGACTGGCTCACAAGGGATCACATATCACAGGAACGAGAAAAAAGTACTTATCAGTAACGAGGTTGAACTAGGTATGCAGAGATACCGACGATCAAAACCTCGGATAAGTAAACTATTGTGAGACAAAGGGAAATTGGTATCGTATGTAAGTGGTTCATTCGATCGCAAAGTAATCGTAGAAATATGTGGGAGCCATATGAATTTCCAGATTCCTCTATTGGTTATTGTTCGGAGAAGTGTCTCGATCATGTCCGCATAATTCACGAACCGTAGGGAGACACACTTAAGGATTCGATGTTGTTGAGTAGTTATGGAATGATGAGTAAGAGACCGAATGTTGTTCGGAGTCTCGGATGGGTCCGGGATATCAAGAGGAGATCCGGAATGGTCTGGAGAATAAGATTCATATAAGGAAAGTCCTGTTTCGGGGTTGGAGAATGGTTCCGGTGTTTTCATCAGGAATGTTCTAGAAGGTTCCGGAAGGTCCGGCACTCCGAAGGGGAAGGGTACATGAATGTGTCATAACAAGTTGGAATGGTTGCATCATGTACTAGGTGTCATCGCTGAGCAAAATAAAGGGATAAATCAAATCCTAGTTTGAAAAGTCAAACGGCAAGTTTGCTTGGTGGATGGAGAGTAGGAAACCTACTTGGGGAGGAGTTCCTCTCCCTCCACCGCCGGCCTTGGAGGCCGAGTTGGGGGAGGACTCCCTCCTCTTTGGCCGGCGCCCTCCACCTGTAAAAGGAGGGGCAGGGCTGCCCCTCCAAAGACACAACTCCACCACCCAAAACCCTAGCCCTAGCCGCCGGCCCTCCTGCAGCCGCCGCCGCCCTAGGGCAAACCCTAGCCGCCGACTTGGGGCTTTCCTCAAGCCCTAGCCGCCGGCCTAGCCCTCTCTCGTTGGTGTGTCTAAACCCTAGATCACCGAGGCCTCTCTCATAGTCCACCATACTCGCTTCGTCTTAAGGCGAAGCCCTGCGAGATCTCCCCTCTACTTCCGGTACCACGCCGTCGTGCTGCCGGAATCGCGAGGAGAGTGCTACAACCTCCACTGCCTGCTGGAACAAGGAAGAGGAAGGTATTCATCGAGTACCGAACGTGTGACCGACTGCGGAAGCGCTGCCGGAACGCAGCGCCGGAAGGATCGTCTACACGATCTTGAGATCGGCAAGAGTACGACTACATCACCCACGAGAATCCGCTCTCGTTAAACACTTTGGAATCTTCGAGGGTGAGTTATTCCATCGACTCGTTGCTACAATATAGTAGATAGATCTTGGCTTGTTTGTTTGTATGCGGTAGAAAATTTTTGTTTTCCATGCTACGAACCCCTACAAGTGAAATACAAGTAGTATGGATGATTATAAGACAATGGTTCCAGAAAAGAGCTTAACGGCGTGGAAGAGACTTGAAGCAAGCAAACATGTAACAGATCTAGTTGTAAATGGTGTTTCAATGCTTAGAAACAAGGCCTAGGGATACTACTTTCACTAGTGAACACTCTCATATAAATATATTCTTTTCATGATACTACTCTTAAATACTCTCCGGTTGGATAAATCTAATCCACGATAGGGCTACAAAAGCACTCCTTAAAGTTTGCAATCCCCATCTAGATAACCCCACACTGTCACCTTGAGCGCTAGATGGTTCCTTCAAACATCACAATTTCATAGAGACAACCAACTCAAAATATACTCATGATAAGTATTTATGTAATCCCTAGCCTAAGTGCCACATGGTGTGCACGCTGTCACTTTCACACACGTGGGAAGAGCCGGAGATCTATTAAAGCACTTGAGTAGCAAAGTAGATCTACTTGATTACAAAGCTCATGATCACAATATGATCATGCATAGAGAGAGAGATGAACACATAGCTACCAGTAGAGCCCTTAGCCTTGAGGAAGAACTACTCCCTCCTTATCATGGGAATCAGCAACAGTGATGGAGATGGTGGTGGATATTGATGGATATGGTGGTGGAGATCGAAGGAGATGGCTCCGGGGGCACTTCCCCGTCCCGGCAGGGTGCCAGAACAGAGACTTCTATCCCCCGAATCTCCCCTTCGGTGGTGGCGGTGCTGCGGACCTTTTCGTGGATGTATGATGGATGTTTTAGGTTTTCTGCATGGGAGGCTTCTTATAGGCGAAGGGGCAAGGCAAGGAGGCAGCCAGGGGGCTCACACCCCCTGGTGGCGCCAACAAGGGCCACCCGCGCCACCATAGGGTGTGGCCTCCCTAGTGTCCCCCTCCGTCTCTGCTTCATGTTTCCGTGTTGCTCCGGGAAAATAGGCATATTGGCTTTTGTCCCGTCCAATTCCGAGAATACTCATTTTTTAGCTTTTCTGAAACCAAAAACAGCAGAAAACAGGCAACTGGCACTCTGGCATCTTTTCAATAGGTTAGTTCCAGAAAGTGTATAAACATACCTCAAAGTGTAGACAAAACATAAGAAAAATGATATAAAACAAGCATGGAGCATAAAAATTATAGATACATTTACGACATATCACTGGCGCTCTCAGAGAATATCTTGCTAAAAGCAAAACTATTTACACGCAAGATCTCCGCCTGCTTGAGCAGCTCCTCATGACCACACGTGGGAGAAGTCGGCACTTACCCAGAACCAAAGCTGAGATACTCGGTGTAAGCATCGGGTAGATGATCTTTCGTAGCTCTTTTGGCGTCTTGGGTGCAACGGCTCCGCCTATGGCAAAAGTTCCGCTTTCCACCATCACCTTACCGCTACTGTGGCATCCTTAGTCGGAGCTTCATCCACTTTAGAGGACATGCTCTCTTGTGTCTCCTGCTCGCCGATAATATGGGGATCTGCGGCAACGTCTGGGAACTCCTGAGAAGAAGTTGGGTCCACTTCCATGGCGGAAGGTTCAGACGTTACCTTTGCCGGAGAATTTGTTGGTGCAGCAGTAGGCTGGACGCTCTAAGTCGAAGGGGCAGTGGCGGGATATGCTTGGTTAAACATTTCTTTGATGTTTTAAGAAGCTCCCGATGTTTTGGAGGTCTTCTTCAAACTCATACTGGCCTTCTTCCTGAAACATGCAAAAGTATAAGTACAGGAATAAGACAAGCAAAAGACAATGTCGGATTATTAGAAGCCTACACAACGGTTGGTGCCTTTGTCAAAGGGATACCGGTTATTCTTCTTTTCTCCGCCTCCAGGGAGGCGGTGGATCTCTTGGAGTCTCCACCCTCCGTATTATTTTTCTTGCCTCCTTCGGCAGCGTCAGAGGTGGAGCTCTTCCGCTTTCCCGCCAATGGGACATCGTCGTCGGACACGATGGTGACTTCCTTCATCTTGGGATCATAGACTTGGGCAGCTAAGCTACCTTCGTCTAGACTCTTCAGCTATTAAGTGAATCCCAAAGTGTTACACGCAAAGGTTAAAGCAAGACGGAAGAACTGGAGTATATGTCATACACGAAAAATAAACGAGTACCTCTAGGCACGTGCCACCCTCAAACATGTCATAGGTGATGGTGAAGCCACGCTTCCTATCCTTAACCTTGACTATTTCTTTGAGGCGAAGCTTGACGGAATCACTGGAGAAGTTGTCCTTGGAGATGCGGAGGCTATCCTTCCTGTCCTTGGTATACTGGTGCATGAGCTTTGCGCGGTGCTACAGAGGTTGGATCCGCCTGATGAACCAGCACATGGCTAGGTCCAACTGTTGGAGATATGCCCTAGAGGCAATAATAAATATAGTTATTATTATATCTTTGTGTTTATCATAAATGTTTACATTCATGCTATAATAGTATTAACAAGGAAACATTAATACTTGTGTGATTTGTAGACTAAAAATAAGAGTCCCTAGTAAAGCCTCTATATAATACTAGCTTGTTGGTTAATAGATGATTGTGGTTTCCCTATCATGAACATTGAGATGTTATTAACAACAAGATCATATCGTTAGGAGAATGATATGGTGGACATACTCCTATAGATAATCATAGCATAAAGATCAAGTCATTTTAATACTTCAATTGCTATATGCTTTCTGATACATAGTAATCTAATTCCTTCGACCATGAGATCATGCATATCACCTTTACCGGATGGATGCTTTGATGACATCAAACACCACACCGTAACTGGGTGGCTATAAAGGTGGCATTGAGTGTTCGGAAAGTATTGGTTGAGACACATGGATCAAGAGTGGGATTTGTCCATCCATATGACGGATAGATATACTCTGGGCCCTCTCGGTGAAATGTCATCCAATTAGCTTGCAAGCATGTGACTGGCTCACAAGGGATCACATATCACGGGAACGAGAAAAGGGTACTTATCGGTAACGAGGTTGAACTAGGTATGCAGAGATACCGACGATCATAACCTCGGATAAGTAAGCTATCGTGAGACAAAGGGAAATTGATATCATATGTAAGTGGTTCATTCGATCACAAAGTAATCGTAGAAATATGTGGGAGCCATATGAATTTCCAGATTCCTCTATTGGTTATTGTTCGGAGAAGTGTCTCGATCATGTCCGCATAATTCACGAACCGTAGGGAGACACACTTAAGGATTCGACGTTGTTTGAGTAGTTATGGAATGATGAGAAAGAGTCTGAATGTTGTTCGGAGTCTCTAATGGGATTCGGGATATCACAAGGAGATCCGGAATGGTCCGGAGAATAAGATTCATATAAGGAAAGTCCCGTTTCGGAGTTGGAGAATGGTTCCGATGTTTTCATCGGGAATGTTCTAGAAGGTTCCGGAATATCCGGCACTCCGGAAGGGAAGGGTACATGAATGTGTTATATCAAGTTGGTATGATTGCATTATGTACTCGGTGTCATCGCTGAACAAAATAGAGGGATTAATCAAATCCTAGTTTGAAAAGTCAAACGCCTAGTTTGAAAGTCAAACGGCTATTGTAACACCCTCAGAATCGGCCCTATGCAAGTTTTAGCGAAACCCGCCAAACCCGCATAGAAACGATTCAAAGGTGCCCACCAGGCACTTTCGTGCGGGTGGAAAACGAAGTAATAACATTACACAACAGTCCTCGATGGAACCCACAGAACAGATATATATAACAGCGACTCAATGAGTCAAGAATACAGATATAATGTACAAAGATCCAAATCACCTTGAAAATGATAGAGCGTCCGACTACGGACAAGATGCAAATGGGGCTAAGAGCCCTGAAGAATAACCAATAGCGTCCATAACCCTGCCCAGGCCAAGCCGGAAGGGTAACCCTGCTAACGACGTCGATCTCAAAACCTGCTTAAACAAAAGGGGTGCCGGCAAAGGGCAAAGGAAAAAGAGGAGCGTCAGTACTGAGGCCAGTACACGGCGAGGCTAGAATTCGGCGGTCCTCGCCTACATAGGTATGGTGGACTGAAGCGGCAGCGGCAGCATGCACTAAACAACCTATAGAGACTCGGTACAACTGGCGGTAATCAGTGAGGGGTAAGAGTGACCTATCCGGATCCAACCTGAAGCTAACACCAAACAAACCCATCCTGGTGTTTCCCCCTCGATACCAAACGAGGAAGTCACCCGAGGAACTCACACAGTTGGCAGTTTTATTTATTCAGTTATCGTTGCAGCAATTACTAGTCAGGTATAGATAATCATCCTGATAAAATAAGCAGTGGGCACTTTTAGTTAATCCTTCCGTTGTAGTTGCAACAATTACTAATCAGATACAATTAGTATGAGATAACCCAAAAACCCAGCAGTTGTTGGTACTTTTATTCAGCCATTCCGTTGTAGTTGTCATACTTACTAGTCAGGTACAATGGTCGCAAGCGACACTCCAAACAAGCAATTGTGGGCAGTATTAATTAGCCATTCCATTGTAGTGAAGCTGATTACTAGTCATTATAAAGTCAAATTTATAGCAATAAACTTTAGTTATGCTTGTCTATGGTCGAGATACTGTGCTCCAAGTCGTCCATAACCGCGGACACGGCTTTCAGAAAGTTTTACCCGGCCGGGGTGCACCAATAGCAACACACACCCGATCAACCTCGGAAAAACCAAATCAAAACCCAACGAGGCCTTCACGACAAAGCAATCACAGGATTCAGAAATATTTCAGGGGGGCACCCCATTGAGTAGAACCGCAACGAAGTAAGCTAGCTCCGAGACGGACTCAAGGTTTGGGTAGACGGCTGTGAACGACTGGGAACCCAAAACTGGGCTTGTCGACACCGCGGAATCGTGTCCCGATCCAAAACAGTACAGTGTGCAGTACCTCGCACAATCGTAAATAAAGCAGTAAAGCATGGCATAAGTACAGGATCGTAAATAAAACCTCAAACTAGTTTGTGGCCCCAAGAAATAAGACTGAATCAAGCTCTGGCTCAGGGGGGTCCCATATACCTCCCGGATGTGGATAGCGCGATAAATCAAGGAACAGGTATCAAGTACTCGGGGTCCTACGGGACACAAGTGGGCGTTCGGAAACCAAATATTATCTATCACCCACCGATGCCTCTGCTTACTTCAATTTTAGTTGTTAAACAGAATTTAAAGTGTACGATAAGTAAAACCATGATCATCTTCAACAGCAACATGCGGCATTACTCCAACAACTGTGGTACTTGGCGACACGCAACAGCACTTGAGCAAGCGGCTACGACGCGCAAGTCCAGCTATCTACCAAACAACAGGTAATAGGATGTGTCCAAGGCAATATAGGGCTGCACGGTATATCGCAGGTACGGAAACTAAAGCATCGCATCACAGATAGCAATAGATCAACAGGAGGGAATAAATACTATAAAAGCAAGATAGGTAGAAAGGGGGAGATGCTCGCCTGAAAACATTGTCGAAGGTTTCAACCGAAGATCGGGGCGAAGCTCACATCAACTCAACGGCCTTATCCGCGAAGAAGCAAAACACTAGAATAAACACCGGGTGCACTATTTAAGATTACGGCAAAAGATCGGCATGATGCATGTATGATGAATGACATGGCAAAGATGCGATGCACTTAGGTCATATTAAGCGGAACCGGGGTCCCGACAATAATTAGGTGGTTCAAGTTATTTATCTACCCCGCAAATTAGATGTTGTATTACAAGGCAAGATAAGATACCGGTTCGCTACACAAGTTTAAATGAGGCCAATATAAGGCTAGATTTGCCCGCATATGGGCCCCATATTTAGTTATTAGGTGAATCGGCATAAGGCCCCCAAACCAATGATATGATGCGAGCATGACAATTTAAGATGCAACAGTTGTATTATATATTATAAAATAGGGTTTCGGGAAGGGGTTCACACATTAGGGGGGTTCTCGACGATCTTGGGGTTCCGGGGTTCAGGGTCGGTCTCAAGGTCCAGGGTTCGACGGGTCGGTCTCGGCGGGAACGTTCTCGAACAACGGGGCAGATCCTGTCGTGCTTCAGATTCGGGTGCGGTTCTCGGATATCGGAGGTAGGTCTTGTCGCATCCAGGGTGAAGCACTCGGCGTCCTCGAGGAAGTACTTGTCGCTCATGTGGCCTTCGGGTTCTATGACGATGATCTTGTCGTTTCGATGTCAGGGTCTCGAAATCCGTGAAGAGAACCTTGTCGCCCTTGGGCGAAGAACATGTCATTCCGTGGGTCCGTGTAGAAGTGCTCGACGATCCATGACGGAGGTCTCCGGTTCGGCTTCGTTTTCCATGAAGGAGATCTTGTCGTTGCGTAGAAGAACTCGGGTTCGGGTTCGGTGGCCCACTTGATGATTCCCCTTAGAAGATCCGCGGGTACAGGTGGCAGAACTCGGCGTTCCGTGACGAAGAACTTGTTCGGTTCCCGGTTGTTGGCGTTGTGGTGATTGCTCCGTTCCTTGGGCAGTGGCTTGGATTGGCACCAAACTGGACAAGACAGACACTTACACGGGCACCTGCAACTTCTCACACACACGCACAGGAGGCTTCAGAGAGAAACCGGCGGTCGGCTCGCGCGGCGCTTGGTGGAAGCGACGGGGTGTGCTGGACATGGGGCTGAGGCCAGCGGGACCAGAGGAGGCCGACGAAGCGGGACCCGTCGGCGATGACGGCGACAGGCGAGGCAGGCACGGCCAGGGGAAGGCTCGGGGACGCGGTTCTGCAGAGGGGACGGCGAGGTCGACCGGCGTCGAGGAGCCACAGGGGAAGAGCGTGCTGGGGCGGCGCCGCGGACAGGGAGAACGGCCAGAGAGGCGGGGCTTGGCTCGCGGGAAGGTGGAGGCCCGGACGACGGAGGCGGCCGGCGGCGCAGAACTCGTCGGGAAGGCGAACAGCGAGGCGGGGCGGCGAGGAGCTGCAGGGGATCGGCGGCCTCGAGGCAGAGGGGCGCCGGCGGGGAAGGGAGGTGGACGCGGGGGCGACGGCCGGCTCGGCCGCTGCCGGAGGACAAGGCGGAGCCCGGCGGCGAGCCGAGGGGAGGGGCGGAGGCGAGCTCGGGGCCGGCAGGAAACGGGGCCACGCCGGTGAGGTTGAACTCGGGCGGGGACGCGGCGAGGCAGAGGGGAGCGGCTCCGGCGAGGAAGAGCGGCGGTCTCGGGGACGGACTCGATGCAGAGGGGGCGCGGAGGGGCCGAGGCGGCGCCGGGCGCGGCGGCGGGAGGAGAGAGCTTGGGGAAGATGGAGCCAGGGGGGGACCCGGGAGAGGAGAGGAACGGGAGGCGGTGGTGCGAGCCGGAGCGGGGAGGCAGCACGCTGCAGAGAGGAGGGCCAGGGAAAACGCGATGGGGAGGAGGAAGATGGTGGTGGGGCCGGGTCGCGGGCCAGGGGAGGCAAGGGAGGTTGGTCTGGGGGAGGGTTGACCGGACGCGGGCAGGCGTGCGTCGGTGTGTGGGTCTGCTAGGTGGGCCAGGAGGTGGGTCCTAGGGAGGAGAGGGTGCGGCTGTGTGTGCTTGTGTGGCAGGTTGAGAGGGAGAGAGAGGTGGGGGTGGCCAAGTGGCGGCTGCTGGTTGGAGGGTAGAGGGAGATAGGTGAGGTGGCAGCAGGTTATTGGCCAGGGTGAGGTGGCTTGGTTGGTTGGGTAGGTTAGCTGGTAGGTTTAGGAATTAGGGGCGGACCGATTGTATTTTCTGGGGTGGTCGTTCGGGTCGGATTCGGCCCGTTCGACTGCCCCACTAAAACAATTAATTAAATTATTTATCTCAACCAGCGTTTTTGCAAACTGACAACGGACAAAACAAAATACTCCGGTGACCCGGGTTTGCGCGATAATTAAGGTGGGGCGTTTTAGAAAACAAAACGGGTTTTCCGAAAATAGTTTTTGACAAACAACATATGATGATGACGATGCAATGCACGAATTCAACGCGATTTTCTAGTAGTGGTTTTGCGGGATGCCACAATTCGACACCACTAACAATGAATCTCGCCCTCGAGATCCGCCTCATGGTACCGGAAAGAAGGTCGGCGATCTGTGTCTTCCCGCATCGTGTAGATCCTCGCGACACCACTAACAAGAGGCCGTTGTCCGTGATCGTCGAGAGAACACTCCGGGAACAAAAGGTCAAAGGTAAAGGTATCAACAAATAAAGCCACCCCTAACTTCCGTGGACGGAGTAAAACTGCTGGATCCACTGATTCGATGTACAAGAGCGAATGATAAGAGTAGTCGGATGGTGATCAGTCCATCGCGCACCCAAACCATTACTCTGCACACGAATGGGCGGATTATGCAACCAACTCTCGGAATCAGACTGAAGATCTCGACAAGCGAGGGTCGGAAACAAAAGAGGGATGCAGACTCTGCATCGGATCTGGCGTAGATGATGTCGTCGCGTCGGAAAACACCGGAAGGCACAAACGAGGAACAAAGAATGGTACCACCGTAGACGGATTCCTCAGGCAGCTTGAACACCGGATGATAGAACACCGTTATCAAAGGAGGAAGCGAAACCCTGAAGGTACGACGGAACCCAACCACGAGAAATCTTGGACTCGAAGAAAAAGAAGAGGGCGGATTCAAAACGCGTAGAGGTAAGAGGAGAATAGCAGAGGGGTAAGGAGTAAAATCAGACCTAATCAGAACTATCCAACCGATTTTTTAAAATAGTTTTGACACTCTACTTCGGCCGTTAGCTAGGTTATCCTACAGGCTGGACTTGTGGGGTATCGCAACTGCTGAGCTCTGATACCACTCTGTAACACCCTCAGAATCGGCCCTATGCAAGTTTTAGCGAAACCCGCCAAACCCGCATAGAAACGATTCAAAGGTGCCCACCAGGCACTTTCGTGCGGGTGGAAAACGAAGTAATAACATTACACAACAGTCCTCGATGGAACCCACAGAACAGATATATATAACAGCGACTCAATGAGTCAAGAATACAGATATAATGTACAAAGATCCAAATCACCTTGAAAATGATAGAGCGTCCGACTACGGACAAGATGCAAATGGGGCTAAGAGCCCTGAAGAATAACCAATAGCGTCCATAACCCTGCCCAGGCCAAGCCGGAAGGGTAACCCTGCTAACGACGTCGATCTTAAAACCTGCTTAAACAAAAGGGGTGTCGGCAAAGGGCAAAGGAAAAAGAGGAGCGTCAGTACTGAGGCCAGTACACGGCGAGGCTAGAATTCGGCGGTCCTCGCCTACATAGGTATGGTGGACTGAAGCGACAGCGGCAGCATGCACTAAACAACCTATAGAGACTCGGTACAACTGGCGGTAATCAGTGAGGGGTAAGAGTGACCTATCCGGATCCAACCTGAAGCTAACACCAAACAAACCCATCCTGGTGTTTCCCCCTCGATACCAAACGAGGAAGTCACCCGAGGAACTCACACAGTTGGCAGTTTTATTTATTCAGTTATCGTTGCAGCAATTACTAGTCAGGTATAGATAATCATCCTGATAAAATAAGCAGTGGGCACTTTTAGTTAATCCTTCCGTTGTAGTTGCAACAATTACTAATCAGATACAATTAGTATGAGATAACCCAAAAACCCAGAAGTTGTTGGTACTTTTATTCAGCCATTCCGTTGTAGTTGTCATACTTACTAGTCAGGTACAATGGTCGCAAGCGACACTCCAAACAAGCAATTGTGGGCAGTATTAATTAGCCATTCCATTGTAGTGAAGCTGATTACTAGTCATTATAAAGTCAAATTTATAGCAATAAACTTTAGTTATGCTTGTCTATGATCGAGATACTGTGCTCCAAGTCGTCCATAACCGCGGACACGGCTTTCAGAAAGTTTTACCCGGCCGGGGTGCACCAATAGCAACACACACTCGATCAACCTCGGAAAAACCAAATCAAAACCCAACGAGGCCTTCACGACAAAGCAATCACAGGATTCAGAAATATTTCAGGGGGCCACCCCATTGAGTAGAACCGCAACGAAGTAAGCTAGCTCCGAGACGGACTCAAGGTTTGGGTAGACGGCTGTGAACGACTGGGAACCCAAAACTGGGCTTGTCGACACCGCGGAATCGTGTCCCGATCCAAAACAGTACAGTGTGCAGTACCTCGCACAATCGTAAATAAAGCAGTAAAGCATGGCATAAGTACAGGATCGTAAATAAAACCTCAAACTAGTTTGTGGCCCCAAGAAATAAGACTGAATCAAGCTCTGGCTCAGGGGGGTCCCATATACCTCCCGGATGTGGATAGCGCGATAAATCAAGGAATAGGTATCAAGTACTCGGGGTCCTACGGGACACAAGTGGGCGTTCGGAAACCAAATATTATCTATCACCCACCGATGCCTCTGCTTACTTCAATTTTAGTTGTTAAACAGAATTTAAAGTGTACGATAAGTAAAACCATGATCATCTTCAACAGCAACATGCGGCATTACTCCAACAACTGTGGTACTTGGCGACACGCAACAGCACTTGAGCAAGCGGCTACGACGCGCAAGTCCAGCTATCTACCAAACAACAGGTAATAGGATGTGTCCAAGGCAATATAGGGCTGCACGGTATATCGCAGGTACGGAAACTAAAGCATCGCATCACAGATAGCAATAGATCAACAGGAGGGAATAAATACTATAAAAGCAAGATAGGTAGAAAGGGGGAGATGCTCGCCTGAAAACATTGTCGAAGGTTTCAACCGAAGATCGGGGCGAAGCTCACATCAACTCAACGGCCTTATCCGCGAAGAAGCAAAACACTAGAATAAACACCGAGTGCACTGTTTAAGATTACGGCAAAAGATCGGCATGATGCATGTATGATGAATGACATGGCAAAGATGCGATGCACTTAGGTCATATTAAGCGGAACCGGGGTCCCGACAATAATTAGGTGGTTCAAGTTATTTATCTACCCCGCAAATTAGATGTTGTATTACAAGGCAAGATAAGATACCGGTTCGCTACACAAGTTTAAATGAGGCCAATATAAGGCTAGATTTGCCCGCATATGGGCCCCATATTTAGTTATTAGGTGAATCGGCATAAGGCCCCCAAACCAATGATATGATGCGAGCATGACAATTTAAGATGCAACAGTTGTATTATATATTATAAAATAGGGTTTCGGGAAGGGGTTCACACATTAGGGGGGTTCTCGACGATCTTGGGGTTCCGGGGTTCAGGGTCGGTCTCAAGGTCCAGGGTTCGACGGGTCGGTCTCGGCGGGAACGTTCTCGAACAACGGGGCAGATCCTGTCGTGCTTCAGATTCGGGTGCGGTTCTCGGATATCGGAGGTAGGTCTTGTCGCATCCAGGGTGAAGCACTCGGCGTCCTCGAGGAAGTACTTGTCGCTCATGTGGCCTTCGGGTTCTATGACGATGATCTTGTCGTTTCGATGTCAGGGTCTCGAAATCCGTGAAGAGAACCTTGTCGCCCTTGGGCGAAGAACATGTCATTCCGTGGGTCCGTGTAGAAGTGCTCGACGATCCATGACGGAGGTCTCCGGTTCGGCTTCGTTTTCCATGAAGGAGATCTTGTCGTTGCGTAGAAGAACTCGGGTTCGGGTTCGGTGGACCACTTGATGATTCCCCTTAGAAGATCCGCGGGTACAGGTGGCAGAACTCGGCGTTCCATGACGAAGAACTTGTTCGGTTCCCGGTTGTTGGCGTTGTGGTGATTGCTCCGTTCCTTGGGCAGTGGCTTGGATTGGCACCAAACTGGACAAGACAGACACTTACACGGGCACCTGCAACTTCTCACACACACGCACAGGAGGCTTCAGAGAGAAACCGGCGGTCGGCTCGCGCGGCGCTTGGTGGAAGCGACGGGGTGTGCTGGACATGGGGCTGAGGCCAGCGGGACCAGAGGAGGCCGACGAAGCGGGACCCGTCGGCGATGACGGCGACAGGCGAGGCAGGCACGGCCAGGGGAAGGCTCGGGGACGCGGTTCTGCAGAGGGGACGGCGAGGTCGACCGGCGTCGAGGAGCCACGGGGGAAGAGCGTGCTGGGGCGGCGCCGCGGACAGGGAGAACGGCCGGAGAGGCGGGGCTTGGCTCGCGGGAAGGTGGAGGCCCGGACGACGGAGGCGGCCGGCGGCGCAGAACTCGTCGGGAAGGCGAACAGCGAGGCGGGGCGGCGAGGAGCTGCAGGGGAGCGGCGGCCTCGAGGCAGAGGGGCGCCGGCGGGGAAGGGAGGTGGACGCGGGGGCGACGGCCGGCTCGGCCGCTGCCGGAGGACAAGGCGGAGCCCGGCGGCGAGCCGAGGGGAGGGGCGGAGGCGAGCTCGGGGCCGGCAGGAAACGGGGCCACGCCGGTGAGGTTGAACTCGGGCGGGGACGCGGCGAGGCAGAGGGGAGCGGCTCCGGCGAGGAAGAGCGGCGGTCTCGGGGACGGACTCGATGCAGAGGGGGGCGCGGAGGGGCCGAGGCGGCGCCGGGCGCGGCGGCGGGAGGAGAGAGCTTGGGGAAGATGGAGCCAGGGGGGGGACCCGGGAGAGGAGAGGAACGGGAGGCGGTGGTGCGAGCCGGAGCGGGGAGGCAGCACGCTGCAGAGAGGAGGGCCAGGGAAAACGCGATGGGGAGGAGGAAGATGGTGGTGGGGCCGGGTCGCGGGCCAGGGGAGGCAAGGGAGGTTGGTCTGGGGGAGGGTTGACCGGACGCGGGCAGGCGTGCGTCGGTGTGTGGGTCTGCTAGGTGGGCCAGGAGGTGGGTCCCAGGGAGGAGAGGGTGCGGCTGTGTGTGCTTGTGTGGCAGGTTGAGAGGGAGAGAGAGGTGGGGGTGGCCAAGTGGCGGCTGCTGGTTGGAGGGTAGAGGGAGATAGGTGAGGTGGCAGCAGGTTATTGGCCAGGGTGAGGTGGCTTGGTTGGTTGGGTAGGTTAGCTGGTAGGTTTAGGAATTAGGGGCGGACCGATTGTATTTTCTGGGGTGGTCGTTCTGGTCGGATTCGGCCCGTTCGACTGCCCCACTAAAACAATTAATTAAATTATTTATCTCAACCAGCGTTTTTGCAAACTGACAACGGACAAAACAAAATACTCCGGTGACCCGGGTTTGCGCGATAATTAAGGTGGGGCGTTTTAGAAAACAAAACGGGTTTTCCGAAAATAGTTTTTGACAAACAACATATGATGATGACGATGCAATGCACGAATTCAACGCGATTTTCTAGTAGTGGTTTTGCGGGATGCCACAGCTATTTTTGGGAAGTGGAGAGAGAGGTGGAAACCGACTTGGGGGAGGAGTTCCTCCTCCCACCGCCGGCGCACCACCAAGACGAGTTGGGGAGGGACTCCCCTCCCCTTGGCCGGCCCCCTCCATCTATAAAAGGAGGGGCAGGGCTCCCCTCCTAGACACAAGTTCCTACTCCTCTAAACCCTAGCCCCAAGCCGCCGCCGCCTCCATAGCCGCCGCCGGCCCTAGGGCACTCGCCGCCGCCGCCTAGGTGAAACCCTAGCCGCCGGCCTAGCCCCCTCCTCGGCGTGTCTAAACCCTAGATCGTCGAGGGACTCTCTCATACTCCACCATACTCGCTTCGGCTTAAGGCGAAGCCCTGCGAGATCTCCCCTCTACTTCCGGTACCACGCCGTTGTGCTGCCAGAATTGCGAGGAGAGTGCTACAACCTCCGCTGCCTGCTGGAACAAGGGAGAGGAAGGTCTTCATCGAGTACCAAACGTGTGACCGACTGCGGGAGCGCTGCCGGAACGCAGCGCCGGAAGGATCGTCTACGCGATCTTGAGATCGGGAAGAGTACGACTACATCACCCACGAGAATCCGCTCTCGTTAAACACTTTGGAATCTTCGAGGGTGAGTTATTCCATCGACTCATTGCTACAATCTACTAGATAGATCTTGGCTTGTTTGTTTGTATGCGGTAGAAAATTTTTGTTTTCCATGCTACGAAACCCTACAGTGGTATCAGAGCCGTGTCTATATGTAGATCTGTTGCACGAGTAGAACACAATGGTCATTGTGGGCGTTGATGGTTTTATTGTCGATTGCTTCTTGTGTACTTTGCATCTTGCGGGATGTTGGGATGAAGCAGCCCGGGCTAACCTTACATGACATTGTTCATGAGACTTGCTCCACGCTTGACATGCAACTTGTATTGCATAAGTGGCTTTGCGGGTGCCTGTTTCTCCTAGCATAGTTAAGATTCAATTTACAACGGGTGATTAACAATTCTAGTATCAATGTTGTGGTTCTTGTTCGTAAGTTAGAACGACACTTATTGAAAGCCCCAAACCACGTAAAATATGCAAAGAAAGTAGAGGCGTCTAACTTTGTTTTGCAGGGGTGTGTTGTGATGTGATATGGCCATGATTGTGATTATATTTGATGTATGCAATGTTCCTTATTGTAAGTTGGCAACCGGCATGAGCCATATGGTTGTCTTTAATTTATGTTAAGACCCGCATATCTATTCAAAGTAGTTGTAATAGTTGAAGCTGGTGGACAACAACCATGGAGAAGCGTCATTGACCTTGATGCAATGCCGGTGATGATGGAGATCATGTTCGTGCTAGAAGATGGAGATCGGAAGCACAAAGAAGAAAGGCCATATCATATCACATATTATGAATTGCATGTGATGTTAATCCTTTATGCATCTTGTATTGCTTAGTAGACGACGGTAGCATTATAAGATGATCCCTCATGCACATGAATTTCAAGTCATAAAGTGTTCACCTTTAGTTAGCACCGTTGCTAAAGCTTGTTGTTTCGAAGCACCACGTGATGATCGGGTGTGTTAGATTCCGCAAGTGTATACAACGTGAGCAAGCCAGATTTGCTCATGCGGAGACTAAGGTTTGATCTTGACGAGCCTAGCATGTACAGACATGGTCTCGGGACACGGATCACCAAAAGGTAAAGCATAAATCATATAGTAGATATGATGAACATGTCGATTGTTCGCCATTGAAACTATATCAACTCTCGTGATGATCGGTGTTGATGTGGTGGATTTGGTTCGTGTGATCACTTAAACAATGTGAGGGATATTGTTTTGAGTGGGAGTTCACCTAGATTAATTTTATTATTAATTTGAACTCAATTTGTCATAAACTTAGTCTAAACTATTGCAAATATGATGTAGATCAATGGCAGTCCCTACCATCAATTTTAATGCGTTCCTAGAGAAATAAAAGTTGAAAAACAATGGAAGCAACTTCGCGGATTGGTTCCGCAATTTGAGGATTGTCCTCACAGCTGGTAATTTGACCTATGTGCTGGATGCACCGCTGGGTGACCCACCTGCAGCTGATGCTGCCGATGAAGTAAAGAATGTTTACCTCACTCGGAAGACTCAGTACTCCACAGTTCAGTGTGCTATCTTGTATGGTTTAGAATCGGAGCTTCAGAAAAGGTTTGAGAATTCAGACCCATATGATATTGTCGAGGATCTCAAATTGATCTTTGAGACTCATGCGGCAATTGAAAGCTATGAGGCTTCTGAAAAGTTCTTTAACTGCAAGATGGAAGAGGGCAGCTCCGTTAGTGAGCATGTGCTTAAGATGTCTGGGCACGCAAACAAACTTCAAAGCTTGGGTATAGTGATTACTAATGCTTTGGGGATTTACCGCGTCCTCCAATCACTACCACCAAGTTACAAGAACTTTGTGATGAACTACAACATGCAAAACATGAACAAGACGTTGCCAGAACTCTTTGCCATGTTGAAATCTTCAGAAGTGGAGATAAAGAAAGAGCACCAAGTGTTGTTGGTCAATAAGACCACCAAATTCAAGAAAGTCAAGTCTAAGCAGAAGGGACACTTCAAGAAGGGTGGTAAGAAAGTTACCACGCCAACGAAGAAGACCAAGGCTGGACCTAAGCCTGATACTGAGTGCTTTTACTGCAAGGGAGAAGGTCACTGGAAGCGGAATTGCCCAAAGTACTTGGCGGATTTGAAGAATGGCAACATCAAGAAGAAAGGTATATCTGATATACATGTTATTGATGTGTATCTCACTAGTACTCGTAGTAGTGCCTGGGTATTTGATACTGGTTCGGTTGCTCATATTTGTAACTCGAAACAGGTGCTGCAGAATAAACGGAAGCTAGCGAAGAACAAGGTGACGATGCGCGTGGGAAACGGATCAAAGGTTGATGTGATCGCGGTCGGCACACTACCCCTTCATCTACCATCGAGATTAGTTTTATACTTAAATAATTGTTAGTTGGTGCCTGCGTTAAGCATGAACATTATATCGGGATCTTGTTTATTGCGAGACGGTTACTTGTTTAAGTCCGAGAATAATGGTTGTTCGATTTATATGAGTAATATGTTTTATGCACATGCACCTTTGATAGATGGTCTATTCTTGTTGAATCTCGATAGTGGAAATACACATATTAATAACATTGAGGCTAAACGTTTGAAATCGAGCGATAACTCGACCTATATGTGGCACTGTCGTCTTGGTCACATTGGAGTGAAGCGTATGAAGAAACTTCATTCCGATGGAGTTCTTGAATCACTTGATTTCGAATCACTTGAAAGATGCGAAGCATGTCTGATGGGTAAAATGACTAAGACTCCATTTTCTGGTATGATGGAGCGAGCTACGGACTTATTGGAAATCATACATACCGATGTGTGTGGTCCAATGAGTGTAGCATCGCGCGGTGGTTATCGTTATGTTCTTACCTTCACGGATGATTTGAGTAGATATGGGTATATCTATTTCATGAAACATAAGTCCGAAACTTTCGAGAAGTTTAAGGAATTTCAAAGTGAGGTAGAGAATCAACGTAACAAGAAGATTAAATTTCTACGTTCTGATCGTGGAGGTGAATATCTAAGTTACGAGTTTGGCGAGCATTTGAAGAAATGCGGAATACTTTCACAATTGACACCGCCGGGAACACCACGGCGTAATGGTGTGTCCGAATGTCGTAATCGAACTCTCTTAGATATGGTTCATTCTATGATGTCACTTACAGATTTACCGCTATCATTTTGGGGTTATGCATTAGAAACAGCCGCATTCACTTTAAATAGGGCACCATCTAAATCCGTTGAAACGACACCGTATGAATTATGGTTTGGGAAGAAACCTAGATTGTCGTTCCTTAAAGTTTGGGGTTGCGAAGCCTATGTAAAGAAGTTACAGCCGGACAAGCTTGAACCCAAAGCGGAAAAATGCGTCTTCATAGGATACCCGAAGGAAACTATTGGGTATACCTTCTATCATAGATCCGAAGGCAAAATCTTCGTTGCCAAGAATGGATCCTTTCTAGAGAAGGAATTTCTCTCGAAAGAAGTGACTGGAAGGAAAGTAGAACTCGACGAGGTTGTCGAACCTTCTCTTGAAATTGCGAGTAGCGCAGCACCGGAAGAAGTTCCTGTGGTGCCTGCACCAGTTAGAGAGGAAGCTAATGATGATGATCATGAAACTTCAGTTAAAGTTGCTACAGAGCCTTGCATGTCAACGAGAACTCGTACCACTCCAGATTGGTATGATCCCATTATGAGTGTCATGTTGGTGGACAACACCGATGACCCTGAGACATATGAGGAAGCAATGATGAGCCCAGATTCCAATAAATGGCAAGAAGCCATGAAATCCGAGATTGGATCCATGTACGAAAACCAAGTATGGACTTTGGTGGACTTACCAGATGGCCGGAAGGCTGTCGAGAACAAATGGATTTTCAAGAAGAAAACAGATGCTGATGGTAATGTTACTGTCTATAAAGCTCGACTTGTCGCAAAGGGGTTTCGACAAATTCAAGGAGTTGACTACGATGAGACTTTCTCACCAGTAGCGAAGCTAAAGTCTGTGAGGATTATGTTAGCAATCGCTGCATATTATGATTATGAGATATGGCAGATGGATGTCAAAACAGCATTCCTCAATGGAGACATTGATGAAGAGTTGTATATGATGCAACCCAAAGGTTTTGTCGATCCTAAAGATGCTAACAAGGTATGCAAACTTCAACGGTCCATCTATGGGTTGAAGCAAGCATCCCGAAGTTGGAATCAACGTTTTGATAAGGTGATCAAAAGTTTTGGTTTTATACAAACTTATGGAGAAGCTTGTATTTACAAGAAAGTGAGTGGGAGCTCTGTGGCATTCTTAATACTATATGTAGATGACATATTGTTGATTGGGAATGATGTAGACCTTCTTAATAGTGTCAAGGAATATTTGAATAATAGTTTTTCAATGAAGGATCTTGGCAAAGCAGCTTACATATTAGGCATAAAGATTTATAGAGATAGATCGAGACGCCAAATATCATTGTCACAAAGTACATATTTGGACAAAGTTCTAAAGAGGTTTGGAATGGAAGATAGCAAGAAAGGGTTCTTTCCCATGTTGCCCAATACGACCTTGAGTAAAACTCAAAGTCCGACATCGGCAGAAGATAGAGAAAGGATGAGTAAGATTCCCTATGCCTCATCCATAGGATCTCTAATGTATGACATGCTATGTACTAGACACGACATTGCATATGCTGTTAGTTTGACTAGCAGATATCAAAGTGATCCAGGAGTGGATCATTGGACAGCGGTCAAAAACATCCTTAAGTACTTGAGAAGAACTAAGGATATGGTTCTTTCTTATGGAGGTGATGAACAGCTCGTTGTTAATGGTTACACCGATGCTAGTTGGAACATCGATCCGGATGATTCTAAATCACAATCTGGATACGTATTTATTTTGAATGGTGCAGCAGTTAGCTGGAGGAGTGCAATGCAAAGCGTTGTGGCGAGATCTTCAACTAAATCGGAATACATGGCTGCTTCGGAGGCTTCACAAGAAGCGATATGGATGAAAGAGTTCATTACAGAGCTGGGTGTGGTTCCTAGTGCGCTGGACCCAATGTCTATCTACTGTGATAACATGGGCGCCATAGCCAATGCGCAAGAACCAAGGTCACACAAGAAGCTGAAGCACATCAAGCTACGTTTTCACGCTATTCGAGAACATATCCAAAATGGGGATATAAAGATTTGCAAAGTATACACAGATCTGAATGTGGCGGATCCGTTGACTAAACCTCTCCCGAGGGCAAACCATGACCAGCACCAAACTGCCATGGGTGTTTGGTATATTACCATGTAATCTAGATTAGATGACTCTAGTGCAAGTAGGAGACTGTTGGAGATATGCCCTAGAGGCAATAATAAATATAGTTAGTATTATATCTTTGCGTTTATGATAAATGTTTACATTTCATGCTATAATAGTATTAACAAGGAAACATTAATACTTGTGTGATTTGTAGACTAAAAATAAGAGTCCCTAGTAAAGCCTCTATATAATACTAGCTTGTTGGTTAATAGATGATTGTGGTTTCCCTATCATGAACATTGAGATGTTATTAACAACAAGATCATATCGTTAGGAGAATGATATGGTGGACATACTCCTATAGATAAGCGTAGCATAAAGATCAAGTCATTTTAATAGTTCAATTGCTATATGCTTTCTGATACATAGTAATCTAATTCCTTCGACCATGAGATCATGCATATCACCTTTACCGGATGGATGCTTTGATGACATCAAACACCACACCGTAACTGGGTGGCTATAAAGGTGGCATTGAGTGTTCGGAAAGTATTGGTTGAGACACATGGATCAAGAGTGGGATTTGTCCATCCATATGACGGATAGATATACTCTGGGCCCTCTCGGTGAAATGTCATCCAATTAGCTTGCAAGCATGTGACTGGCTCACAAGGGATCACATATCACGGGAACAAGAAAAGAGTACTTATCGGTAACGAGGTTGAACTAGGTATGCAGAGATACCGACGATCATAACCTCGGATAAGTAAGCTATCGTGAGACAAAGGGAAATTGATATCATATGTAAGTGGTTCATTCGATCGCAAAGTAATCATAGAAATATGTGGGAGCCATATGAATTTCCAGATTCCTCTATTGGTTATTGTTCGGAGAAGTGTCTCGATCATGTCCGCATAATTCACGAACAGTAGGGAGACACACTTAAGGATTCGACGTTGTTTGAGTAGTTATGGAATGATGATAAAGAGTCCGAATGTTGTTCGGAGTCTCGAATGGGATTTGGGATATCACGAGGAGATCTGGAATGGTCCGGAGAATAAGATTCATATAAGGAAAGTCCCATTTCGGAGTTGGAGAATGGTTCCGGTGTTTTCATCGGGAATGTTCTAGAAGGTTCCGGAATATTCGGCACTCCGGAGGGGAAGGGTACATGAATGTGTTATATCAAGTTGGTATGATTGCATTATGTACTCGGTGTCATCGCTGAACAAAATAGAGGGATTAATCAAATCCTAGTTTGAAAAGTCAAACGCCTAGTTTGAAAGTCAAACGGCTATTTTTGGGAAGTGGAGAGAGAGGTGGAAACCGACTTGGGGGAGGAGTTCCTCCTCCCACCGCCGGCGCACCACCAAGCCGAGTTAGGGAGGGACTCCCCTCCCCTTGGCCGGCCCCCTCCATCTATAAAAGGAGGGGCAGGGCTCCCCTCCTAGACACAAGTTCCTACTCCTCTAAACCCTAGCCCCAAGACGCCGCCGCCTCCATAGCCGCCGCTGACCCTAGGGCACTCGTCACCGCCGCCTAGGTGAAACCCTAGCCGCCTTCCTAGCCCCCTCCTCGGCGTGTCTAAACCCTAGATCGTCGAGGGACTCTCTCATACTCCACCATACTCGCTCCGGCTTAAGGCGAAGCCCTGCGAGATCTCCCCTCTACTTCCGGTACCACGCCGTTGTGCTGCCGGAATTGCGAGGAGAGTGCTACAACCTCCGCTGCCTGCTGGAACAAGGGAGAGGAAGGTCTTCGTCGAGTACCGAACGTGTGACCGACTGCGGGAGCGCTGCCGGAACGCAGCGCCGGAAGGATCGTCTACGCGATCTTGAGATCGGGAAGAGTACGACTACATCACCCACGAGAATCCGCTCTCGTTAAACACTTTGGAATCTTCGAGGGTGAGTTATTCCATCGACTCGTTGCTACAATCTAGTAGATAGATCTTGGCTTGTTTGTTTGTATGCGGTAGAAATTTTTTGTTTTCCATGCTACGAAACCCTACACCAACCCGGTCAGACCCGTCTCTATGAACCACTCAATCCGCCTTAAGGAGCGAGAGGATTCGTCGTCGGAGGACAGGAGGGCTTGGGATCTCCATGCTGGGGCTTCAGCGGTATCTCCATCGACAAAGTCTGTGTATGTTTTTTTTCGTTCAGCCAGAGGGATATCTGGGCCATAGAAATACATCCTCTGCCAATTCTTGCAGAATTCATGACCTACAATGTCGGGGCACCGCCGGCCAGGCCGGATCTTGAAGCTAATGGTTCCACGGTTCCTAAGCTCCTCCTTACTCACCCCGGCTTCCCTCTTCACGGTGAAGAAGTAAATAAACAGATCTAACCTAGGCCTAATTCCTAGGTAACCCTCACAAAGCGCCGCGTAGTTGCTAAGCACGAGATGCTATTCGGAGATAGTTCTGAGGTTGAACCCGGAAGTGACTAAGGACTTCTATAAAGAATTCGGGGAGATTGGGAGGGAGATGCCGTGCACCAGTTGGGCTTTGAGGTATAACTTTTATCCGACTAAGGTAGAAGGGACGACCTCGCCGGCCGGCGCCGCCCGCCAGACCAGACCCTCCGTCGTAGGAAGGTACCCCTCGGTGAGCATCTCCTTGATGTCATTATCGGTGATGTCCGAGCCGTGCCACTCCCCCTTATGGGAGTCAGCTTCCTCCTCCAGTGGTTCCATCCCCGCTGGAACATAGTCACCGCCGGTGGATTCCACCACCACGGAACACGGCACCACCATGCCCTCCGGTGGGACGTGGACTGAGCCTGTCAGCTTGACCGCTGCCTTGCCTGACGCTGCCATGGACGTAGTGCTGCTGCTTCTGGCCATTGGTATGGATGGGAGGTGACTGAGGATTTGGATAAAAGCTAGGGTTTTTCTCTGTGCGCGCGGAGATCTCAAGGAGACGTTGGCTAGAGGAAGAAGACGATGCGAGGAAGAATGAGGTGAAAAGATAAAAAATCACCACGGTTATAATATATAGTACTCGGCATCAAGATTCGTGCAAGTTGATCAAATGGTTGCTACGTGGATAGCGCGTGCGTGGAAATTTCGCCATGTTCCCACCGCCGCCGCCAATGTTTCATATCCTTTGTGCGGGAAAATGGCTATGATTATGTTCTCTGCATGTGTGACTTATGAGGAGTCGCTGACCTATAGTATACGTCACTCTACTGGCATAGGCAGGTGAACAATCCCATCTGAAGATTCCAGCATGGACGGATCTCGGTCGGCTTCGAGAAGAGTACGATGGAAGATTCAGCAGATCTCCGACTTACATGTTGAAGACAGAGAGCATCGCAGGGTTCTTGGGAGGACTACAATATATTGCTTGACGATTTTCCGACATCCATCTAGATATATCATTTCACTTGAAAAGGCAAGACGGCGCAAGATCTCGGAATTCTCCGGGGGCTACTGTTGGGGATATGCTAAATGGGTATCACCATAGCATGTCTCTAATCCGGATAACCCGGGTGGCCCACAGTTGGTAGTAGGGCCTATGGCCTGTTGGGTGGCACAGTTAGATGGATCCATAAGGGAGTCCCATGCCGGATAAAGGAAGGCTACGGTGGAGTCATCAACATACCCGGAGCCTTGGAGTGCAAGACACGTTAGACTAGTTGTATACCCTGTAGGACTCTATAACCTGTCCGGCTAGGACTTTGCCTGTAACCCTAGGATCTAGTGTCTTTATAAGCCATATCTAGAGGAGCCTTTAGGGCAGCACATGTCACATCCCAAGATTTTCCAAATCTTGTAATGTGAAAAAAATAAATGAATAAAATAAAACTTTGTTGATTTTCAGGGTGAGAAGAAACTTTTTGAATCCAATTGGAAACCTTCAAACCAATTTGGATCAAATAAATCCTAAAGGGATTTAAAAAGATAAAACATTTAATAAAGGAAAATAAAAATATTTGGAATTACTATTTGAATCTTTTAATAAAAAGATTTGTTTTCAAAGAAAAGGATAGAAATAAAATAAGTATTATTTTAAAGAGCCAAATTAAAACTTGGCCAAGCCTTTAAAATAAAATATTTCTAATTGATAAAAATAGTAAAGGTTTACTCAAATAAAATAATAAGGATTTAATATCCAAGTTTATTAGAAATAAAAGGTTTTACTATTTAAAGTAAAACATCAAAAACTTATTTATTTGTTTTAAACAATTTTTCCAAATATCTTATATTCTCAAATAAAACCTACTATTTTGGTTTTGGAAATAATTAGTTTTCAAATGGAGATTTAAATAAAACAAATTCTATTTTGATTTATTAAACAAGGTCTATTTATTTAATTAATAATGGACCCTAAAATAAAAATATTATTTTATTTTGAGAATTGGCTTATGTTGTTAAACAGAACCAAATTCAAATGAAAAGTGTGATGAATGTTTGAATTGATTTGAATGTTGATTTGTTGTTTGATTTTCAAAACAGGAAATATAATTGGAAAAAGATAAAACAATCAGGAAGAAAAAAATATAAGAATCAGACACAGCCCAGTCGACAAGCCCACTAAGCCCAGTACCAGCCCACTCCCACTCTCCTCTGCGAAACATTTTCCACCTATTAACTGACCCGCAGAGCAACTGACTGGTGGCCCCTTCTTCCCTCTCTCACTCCACTGACGAAACGGCCCCACTCCCGAGCCTTCTTCCTCACCCGCCGCGACCTCTTCTCCCCAAACCTCGCTGCCGTTCTCTGTCAATCAAACCCCGAGTAAAGTCACTTAATTGCTGCAGTGATTCCGCTCAACAATCTCGCCTTCTTAAGTGCCAGCATCTCCTCTTCGGTTTCCCCCAGTCGCCTCACTCTAACACGCCCCCAGGCTGTCGAATTTCGCTCAAACACCGCCACTGTCCGACGACGCTCCGGCGAGGATTCCGGCAACCCCATGTCACCACTGGCCTCCCCGAGCACACGAGCACACTCCCCACTCATAGACGCTTCTCCCTGTACCTCCCATTTAACCGCGGGCGCCCCAGAACGTCGGCAACCACTCCGACTGAGCGCCGCCGTGTCTGCCTTCTTCTCCGGCGAAATTCCCTTGTAAGAACAGACCACCCCGCGCCTTCTCGTTCACGCACGCGTCATTGCATCGACCATGCGCATCTAACCATGCTCTTTGTTTGCCCTCTCGTGACCCGTAGCACCGTCCTCTACCACGACCGCGTGCAACCGTCGCCAGACCCAACTCCGGTGAGCGATTCCTCCTGTCCTCGTGCGCCCCTTGCCAAGACGACTCCACGTTGAGCTTCCCCAGGCTTCTGCGATCACGGTGAGCATACTCCCCTCCCTTCTAGCTTCCTGCATCGCCAGTTTCCCCGTCGCCTGACCGTCGCCGCCGCGCGCAACCGTCAAGCGCCGCCAGTTAGTGGCAATTAGATAGTAGCCGTTAGATCGATATCGCATGGCTAAGATTAGAACTGAGAGAAGTGGTATGAGCTAGCCTGAGCCGTGCGATCTGCTTAGATCCAACGAACCGCAGAGCACGATCCACTCGAACCGGTACCGTCCAATCAAAACGCGACGCGTGGCCAGTTTCGGTTTAAAACAGAATTTGAAAACAGATTTGTGTTGCAAATTGAAACCCTTGTAACTTGTGATCCACACGTCCAAAAATTTCAAACTTTATATCAATGGAATCAGTGGAACAAGCCCTAGCCAACCATGGATTTTGTTTAGTAAAAAGCCTCTAGTAAAATGTTTGTTTTTGCAGAAACATTTGTATGCTTGTTTATATTAGAAAAATTATTCCAAAATGTTTTTAGGGTTAAAATCTTTGCAAATTGGTTTGTTGTGAAACTACTGACCCTAGGAACCAACCCATGGTTTTGAAAATGGATTTGGTGAAGTTTAGGAATAAAAACTTGATTTAGCCATTTCTAGCCAAATAAAAATATTGATTTTGTTATGAAAATGATTTTGGAGTAAAACCTTGGGAAAATGATTTAGATCAAACCTACTGACCCCAAACACCAATTTTTGAGAAAACAACAACTTATTTGGTGAAAAACATAAAGTTGTTGCTTTAATAATATTTTCCTCCACATAAAATGATGATTGGATTTAAGATGGTTTTAGACAAAACTCTTTTGCAAATGACTTTGCCACTTAGGAAAATGACCACTTTGGACTTTACAAAGATTAGAGCCTAGTATAAACCATCTTTGCAAATAAAACTACCTCTTGCATGCTTGCATGCAAAACTTAGATCCCATTGTTTTATGTGTGTGAATTGTTTGATTGATTATTGGTTTGGAATGCTAGTTGATATTGTGTTTGCTTGATTGATTGTAGTGAAGTTAGAAAAGTGTGAAACTAGCCAGATCAAGAAGTGAACCATCATTCCCTACCAAAAAGGCAAGTGACACTATCATCTAAAGTCCTACTATTTTCATTATACTTAGTGGATTTTAAAACATGCATGAAAAGAATTTCTATACTTATGCTATGCTAAATCCTAATAGGATACCCTATACATTCCTTAGTGAAAACAATGTAGTTGTTACATGCTTAGCCATGCTATATTTTGAGAAGAGACACATGTTGAGATTTTATGAAGTTGAGAAAAGGACTTGTGATTTTACATAATAAAACAAGGACTCAATGAACCACCTGGGTGGACAAGGACTTTGAGTTTTGGAGAAGGTGGCAACAAAAGGAACCATGTCTATGGCAATCACTTTGTGTTGGGCTCCAAAGGAAAACCACCCAGGAAACTTAGAGATTGAACATGTTTCTCCAATTGTGGCTTTCGTGTGCAACCACATGCTATTTATGGCTCTGGCTTAGTCAACTACATTGGGAAGACCCATGCATTGTCTTCAGGTTACTGAAAATGAGGACCTGGAATCCTACATGGGTACTGAAGACAAGCTAGCAATGGTGTATGGGAGGACCCTCTAGAAAGACTTCGTCACATTCTCAATCTGCCAGTACTCCATCTTGGTGAGTACTAATCCAGTGGCCACTGGTGGCAACAAGATGGGATTGTGACATGTGGGTAAAGTGTGCAACTTCTGCAGAAGATAATAAAAATCTAAGTACTTAGCCATGTCCCCGGTTATGGACAATACTGAGCAACTAAAGCTTGAAGCTATGGGAAATATCGACATTCTAATTTCTAAAAGAAAAACTTTAAAGTGGTAACAAAAGACTTGATGCACTTGGGGGTACCAAGGAGCTCAAGAGATTTGGATAAAAACTTGATGCACTTGGGGGTACCAAGGAGCTCAAGAGATTTTGATAAAACTTGATGCACTTGGGGTTACCAAGGAGCTCAAGAGATTTTTGACAAGGACTTGAATACTTGGGGATACCAAGGAGTTCAAGGGATTTTGATAAAGAAATTTGACAAAAGATCAAAACCATTTTGAAAAGATAGGATAAAGTATTGCTTTCTGCAATTGAGCCTTAAACCCTACTTAACCAAATATGCATGAATTGATAGGATCCACTTATATTATACTTAGCAGTGAAACTTGCCAATACAATTCAAATGTATTGACCCTTGTGGCTGTAACTTGTAATGTTGCAGGTTTGATTGATTTTAGTGAAGATTGATTGATTAGGATTACAAAGTCTACAACCAACATGTTTGCCTGTGGCACTTTGAATATGAAGGACCCCATGTTATAGATATTCCGCCGCAATGTAATGTAATAGCCAAATGAGCTATGTGTGATGTAATAAAATTATGTTATTCCTGGTTATAAAGTTATATTATGACCTTTGTTTCTTGATATTACATCTTAACTGTGGATGCTAGCTATTGATCCAGGGGCTAGCATTGTAAACACAGGGGACTCTACCTTATTTAAAAGGTTGGGACCCTTAAAGCACAAGTCATATCGTGCACAGAGAACCAATCCCTATAACTCGGTGTATTGCCATTATAGTGATTTATAGCAGGAGTAGGATTCCGCCACCATCGTGGGATCTGAACCTGGGTAAGCTATGTTATCTCGTACCCGCCAACCTTCCGCCTTATCCCATGTCTCTAAACACGCACAGTGAGGACCCCTCCATGGCATACTCGTCGGCAATACCATGACATATCCACTTATCCAAAGCTAAATCTCAAGCAGCAATAATGATTTGTGTTCCTCAAGGTTATGATGTAGGACTATTGTAAATCTGGAAAGATTGATGTAATGGTTGGCACAATCAGTCGGAATACCTATTGCCATACTCTCTTGAATCAGCAATCACAACAACTCTTCATAACGCTGCTTCTATGACTTATTATAGGAGTTATGCTTATGGTTTCCTTTGTATCCAAAGTCCAACCTTTACTTGATGACTAGTTAAAGGTTTGTCAGTAGCCTAATATCGGTGTTTCAAACATCAACGAGAACATTTGAAGTAGAGTAGCTAAATGTCTCTCGGTCGATTCTCCATACCCTCTATGTTGACAAACGTCTTGTTATGCCAAGTACTTGGAGTCTGAGAATGAAGTTTCTTTCTTCTCGTGTCATCAAGAATCTTCTTAACTACTCATCTGGTGGTGTACAGTGACATCATGATCTTTGGCAAGGATCTTGATAAACCTAGATGAATAAAGAGTTCCTTCCTCTCTATCTACACATGTTCGAAGAGAGACCATGATTTTGGTAATCAATAGTATCTCTTATGCATGCAATAAATAATCAAAAAACCCTAAAACCCTACACCCCTCTTTATATGCAAAAGCATTCAAAAATGGTTTTGAATTTTGAAAAGTACAAAACTTATGGAACCCAAATGGTTATAAAGGGTCCCTGCAATATTTTAAAATGTTTACAAAAGTTCTTGTAATCTGGAAATATTCAAGACAGATTTCAAATGGATTTACAAAAGGAAAGTGAGAAAACAGAAAAAGAAAAATGATTTCTAGAAAAAATAGACAGGAGAGAGAACCAGGCCGCAGCCCACTCCCCTCCTCCCCTCGTGGAACATATCCCGCGGCACGTTTTTGGCCCATCTGTAGCCCGCCCTTGGCCTGGTACCCCTTTGCTCCACCTGCATCGTCTTCCTCCTCACCGACGGATGCAACGAAGCAGTTGCGTGTCATCTCGCTACCGGCCGCCGCGCACCAAGATCAACGCCACTTCCCCCGGACCCCTACAAGACCCCTTGGCCACCGCTGGAGAACCCTAGCCCCTCACTTCTCCCTCTCCCTTGCTTTGTCTCCCATGCACCCAAAACCCTAGCAGGACCTCGCCGTTGTCCCCGCCATTTTCGACCGCCCCAGGCCAAGCCGTGGCCACCATCGAGACTGTCGTGTCATTCTCTTCCTCTCCATCAATCCATGCAAGCAAGGACACCCGCAATCAAGCCAATCATGACCTCCTTCCTGAGCTCCGGTTGCCGCCTTCGTCGTCGACTCTAGCCTCCCCCTAGATCTTCGACCCCACGAGGGTTCTCCCGGTGATCTTGTGGTCCTTCAGGACACCTCCACCCTTTTCATCTGTCCCTGTAGCATGCTCACGCCGTGCGCCTCTCTCTGACGCCGCTAGCCGCCACTGTAGCCACCGCTCCGGTGACCATCCGCAAGTCGCGCCGCCAATTCCTGGCTCCTCGCACTCGTGCACATCCAACGCCCCCACTCCCGCTAGCTCACGCATGCTCAATCGACCAGAGCAGGATCGACCTGAGAGGAGCTCCATTGCTGATGTCAGCATGACGTGAGCGTGGTGCAATTAAATCCTTTTATTTTTATTTAAATTTTTTGTGGAAAATAACCTTTGTGGGCCCAGGATGTCAGGGTTTTAATAATTACGATAATTATTTTCTAAAAAGAATAAAAATATGACAGGTGGGACCAAGTGGATGAATATTTAATATATTCCAAAAATGTTTAATTAATTTAAAATGGTTTAAAATTGAGAAATTCATAACTAATTCATTTTAAATCAGAAAAATACAAATAATATATCAAAATGTTCAGAAAAATAAGATCTACACACTAGAGCTATACTCATCCATTATTAAACAAATTCAATTGCAAATTAACTAAAATAACTAAATGTACCCCTGTCATATGAATCTGGGGTTTCTCCGAATTAGGTTTTGGACCCCACGGGCCCAGTTTAAAATGACAAGCATGTGCTAGGGTTACATTTCAGTACCCTTTAACTTGTCATATCATCATTCTTGCTTGATCATTTCATTGATGCCATGTGTTGATTATTTCCCTTTCCTTTCCGGTATTTCTGCTTCTTCCCGGTAGTACTCGGTGTTGAATGTGAGCAACGATTCGAGATCAAGGTCAAAGCCAGAGATCAACACCATCGAAGAGAAGCAATGGATCCCTGATGAACAAGTCAAGCTGATGAACCCTGAAGATCTATAGTTGGGTATAAACTGGCAAAAGCAAGCATAGCCCCACACATGATATAATCCTATGATTTCAAATTATTTAAATTCTTGCTAGGTGCATATCATTCGGAAGTCTTTTACCGGTTGATATAGTAATCCTATCTAATGCATGTTACCTTTGTAGCCTATATTCCCTGATCCACTGCTCCTAGCATAACTAGGGTTTGGCTTGTGAAGCGTTGCTAGAGCTATTATCGTTGTTGTGCTTAGCCACACTTAGTTGTTATCATTGGTCCATCTAGTTGATGAATTAAAGCTACGAATGAACCTAGTTTGACAGGATGATGTGGTATGATCAGAGATGAAAGTTAAACATGCTAAGGCTTGTATGGGAGGCCATGGTGGGTTGTGGTTTTTGCAGTCCCATACTTGCCACTACTAGGACCTGAGTTCTTGCCTCTTGAACCAAGACGATCGTAGATCCACACGGGGGCCTGGAAACCCCCTCGACCAATTAACTTGCCCAGTAGATTCCATGAGTCACATAGTTCGGGTGTTCCATTCGACATATGCATCTTGGTTGTTCTCAAAGGAGGTGAAGGAGGTGCATTCATAACAAATAGGTAAGTGTGGCCGAGAACAATAGAGGCACGGCCTCCGTAATCTTGAAACCTACGCACATCATTAGGGACCGGCTTCGGGACTTGACCCGTTATGGAGGCATCTCCCTAGTGCGTGACTCATGGTCTCGGCGAAAGCAAGGTAAAGGTCGTGTCAACCACTCTCTGTCGGCCTTCCAAGGAAGAGGCTAATAATATTTGGCATTAAGAATGTTTGTATGTGTGGGTAAAGTTGTATAACCCTGCAGGGTATTAATCTTTTCGAAAAGCAGTTTCCGATGTTATGAACGACTTGGGAACGGATTCTAAGATCATAGATAACTTGAACCTAATAGTAAAACTTGGTAGACCAATGTGTGCCTAAGGATGCTTCCTCAGGGATCGAGGGGGTGATCCTAGTTGGTAGGTTCCGCTGATAAAGATTCGGTGGATATCAAAAGATGATCAAGGTTAGAGATACCGCTCTCTTATCCCCTTTTAAACTATTCTGATTAGTCGAACTTCTTATCCCTCTTGTCTTACAAACAAAGATGGCTTTATGGAAAATAACTCCACCAGCCATAAGTCTTGCGGAGTGCACCCTATACTCACCCTTGCTTCGTTGATACTTTTGCAGCAGAGTAAGTGTTACCATATAAGAGGAGTTCTTATGGCATCGACATCGACGAGTAGCTTGGGGTTCCCAGTCGGCAGTCTGGGATCTCTGGATTGGACGTCATCGTTATGCTTCAGGACTCTTAGGCCATTTGTTAAGTTTGCTATACTTAATAGCATAATTTTCCTTCCGTTGTTTGATGTTTGTGGTCAGTGACCTCTACTTATAATATTTTGGTTCTTTGCTCAGTTATGAGCTCGCTGTAATAATTTTTGTGTCGTAGGGTCACTGTTGTGTTATCAATTTTCTCTATGTATGCTTTTGAGATTTAGGTTAGGCTTATATCAGACTGAGGTCTGGAATTTGTCAAGCCCTAATCTCGGGGGTGTCACGCATGCATTGCACTTCTTTACTATGCCCATGGAGTCACGCATTGCCGTTAGCCAATAGAAGCCTGCCTGGAGGGCTTTGGCGACTAGGGAGCGACTGTCGGCGTGATGGCCGCAAATGCTTTCGTGGATGTCAAGGAGGATGCTTATTCCATCACCATTAGTAATGCATTGCTAGAGGATGCCAGTGATGCTCTACTTGTAGATCTTGTCGTTGATTATGGTGAAGGCCTTGGAGCGACGAGTGATGTGTCGTGCATCCGTTGGGTCGTCCGACAGCTTTTTCTCAGCAAGTATGTGATGTACGG
The DNA here is from genome assembly GCA_916181665.1 of Avena sativa. NCBI lineage: Eukaryota > Viridiplantae > Streptophyta > Magnoliopsida > Poales > Poaceae > Avena > Avena sativa. The sequence continues at coordinate 117,508,367 of OV702281.1, forward strand.
CTGAGTCGAGGAGGATTCGATGAGCATGACCTCCATAGGGCCCTCGAGTAAGGGTCCTGGTTCCTCTTCTGTGAGTTCTCCGGAGCCCTCGGGTCACGTATCCCCCGAGTGTGTGGTTGCTTCAAGTGAGTCCTTGGATGGTGTGATTTTTATAGAGCGCTTGCATATCTGCTCCAAGAATACGCCTGGTGGAACCGAAGCGCGGGTAGATCCAATGTTGGTGATTGTGACGGCTTATGTGTTGCTGTCGTGGCCAACATGCCGGAGCTCACAGCCGTCAAAGTCACCTTCGGGTGTGTTGTAAAAATCACGGTAGGCAATCATATTATCGCTGACGGCGTCGCACTGGTGCATTGTCTGCTGCACGACAAGGTTGGACTCACCGTATATGAATAATCTGGTGGCATCGCAGGCTTTGGCCATCTGCATCCCATGGATAAGGGCCTTGTACTCTGCTTCGTTGTTGGATGCATAGAATTTCGATCCGTAGTATGTACCGCATCTTTTCACCTTGCGGGGACGTCAGAATCACTCTGGCTCCTTCTCGACACTTGGACTAGTCGAAGTGCATCGTCTATACCCTTGACATGTACGGGGTATCTGGCAGTTGGAGTTCCATATAGTGGACGAGTAAGTTAGGGATCACCTGCGACTTGATGGCGGTGCGTCGCTCATAGATGATGTCCCGCGGGGACAGCTCTATGCTCTAGAGGCCACTCGCCCCGTTGCTTCGAGGTTGTTGAGGATATGGGACAACGACGCGTCGTTTACCATGGCAATCTAGTGCTCCTGAAAGTAGTGGCATAGTCGACATGCGGTCATGAACATGCCATAGTCCAGCTTCTGCTAATGAGGGATACCACTGCTTCATTGGTGTAAGTACCTCGCTGAGGTAGTACACCGGGCATTGTACCCCATGGATCTTTCCCTCCTCGGCTCATTCGAGGACGAGCATGGTGTTGACCACCTGATGTGTTGTGGCTATGTATAGCAGCATAGGCTCCTTCTCCTTAGGCGTCACTAGGACTAGCAAAGTTGATAGCAGACGCTTGAGGTCATCGAATGCCTTTTGTGCTTCAGCTGTCCATTCAAACGGCTTCGTCTCGCGGAGGAGTTGATAGAAGGGGGAGCCTTTTTGCCCATTCGACTGATGAATCGGCTAAGCACCACGATTCGCCCAGCTAGCTGTTGGACGCCCTTAATATTCTTTGGCTTCTCCATGGACAGTATGGCCTTTATCTTCTTTGGGTTTGCATCGATTCCCCTTTTGGAGATAAGGTACCCGACTAATTGACCGGATGGGACGCCAAAGGCGCACTTTTCCTAGTTCAACTTGATCTTGTAGCGGCCGAGGTTGCCGAACGCCTCGCAGAGATCATCGATCATCGTCGTTCTTTCCTTGGTCTTGACCACTATGTCATTGACACAGACTTGAATGTTTCTACCAAGCTGACTCTTCAGGTAGGCCTGCATGCACCTTTGATAGGTTGTGCCTGTGTTCTTCAGCCAGAAGGACGTCGTGTTGTAGCAGTAGACCCCGAATGACATGATGAAGGCTGTTTTCTCTAGTCCTCCACCTTCATATGAATCTGGTGATAGCCTGAGTTAACATTGAGGAAGGAGAGTCGCTCGCACCCCATGGTGGAATCGATGATTTGATCGATTCGTGGTAATGCAAAGTACGTCCTTCGCGAAATTCTTGTTGAGGACCGTGAAGTCCACACACATTCATAGTATGTTTTTGTCCTTCTTTGGTACCAGCACGGGGTTATCTACCCAGGTGTCTTCCTCGATCTCCGGATGAAACTGAAGTCGAGGAGTTTGTTGACTTCCATACCGACCGCCTTGGCTCTTTCTTCTGACAGTTGATGCATTGACTGTTGACTGTCCGTGCATTAGGATACATGTTAAGTGCATGCTCGGCGAATTCTCTGGGAACTAATGGCATGTCCATGGGGCACCAGGCAATGATTTCCCAGTGCTCGTGGTGGAATTCAACGAGCGCGAGTTCCTGTGTAGAACTCAGGTTGTTGGCGATGAGGCCCTTCTTGGTGGGGTCTGTCGGGTGTAGGGCTGAAAATGGAACGGAAACGGATGGAAACATGCACGTAATCAGAAATCATCGGAAACTAATATGGAATGGATACAAGACAGGATACGAAAAAGGACATTTTTCGGAATATAATAGTGGGATAATATCATGGTCTTTACACCAAAAGAAACATATAATATAAATAATATCTCACAACTTTGACAAGCGACAATTAAACATAAAGTAGTACACACAATTCAACACTTCGACAAACAAATAAGTTCACATAAATAGTTTCACATAAACGCTAAGACACTCACTTAATCAGTATGTACACTGGGCCGGTTGCATGTATTATGTAGACCCTGCATATATTCTATGGCCTGAAAAGAGCAAGAGAATCACTGATGCAAAGTACTATTTCATACATGGGCCTATCTGGTTATGTTTTTGGAATTTCCTTATTTTTATCCGGAATTTGCTTACTATTTCCATTTCCGCCGGAAATGGCTCTCTTGTTTTTACGTTTCCGTTTAGAATAATCTGTTTCTGTGCCTTTTCTGTATAATGTCATTTCCATTTCCTTTTTAGCTCTCCATTTTATTTTTCTTTGGAAACGGACAGAAAGTTTCCTTGCCGTTTCAACCCTAGTCAGGTGGACCTAGATCTCCTTAGTGTTGACCGTGGATTAGAATGACTGATCAGGTGCGTTCTGCTTGGTCATCGGGGGGAGGCTGGTGTCTGTTGACTCTTTTAGCCTTGCCAATTCCTCCTGCATGCCGAAGGACTGAGAGATTCTGTTGAATTCCCTATCACATCTATCAGACCTGGTGAAGCTTCCTAGAATGGTGATGATGTCTTTTGGTCCTGGCATCTTTAGCAGGAGGTACACATAGTGCGGCATCGCCAGGAACCTTGTGAATTCCATCTGACCAAGTATGGCATGGTACTGGGACGGCCAATCGACAGCCTAGAACTCGAGACGTTCACGCCTGAAATTCTTGGGCTCACCGAAGATGACGTAGAGGTGGATCCTGCCTAGGGGGTATACACCCTTTCCTAGGATTATGACGTGGAAGGTGGTGTCGGATGTTTCCAGGATGCTAACTGGGATCCGCATAGCATGTAGGGTGATGGTGAACATGAGGTTGATACCACTCCCACCATCCATGAAGACGTGGCTCATCTCGAAGCCGCCAATTTGGGCCTCGAGCACTAAGCCAGAGTGGCCTAGACGAGGGATCTGGCGCGGGTGGTCAGATCTGTTGAAGGTGATGCAGGACTCGGAGCCACTAAGGTACTCAGGGACTGCCGGCGGAGCAGTGACTGCCAAGTTCACCTAGAGAGTGATGGTCTTCTGCGCCCTGTTGGAGGGGGCGACCTTTCTTGATCATTTCCACGTTCCCTAGTGATGTCTACACACGCTTCTATTCTTGTAGACAGTGTTGGGCCTCCAAATGTAGAGGTGTAACACCCTCAGAATCGGCCCTATGCAAGTTTTAGCGAAACTCGCCAAACCCGCATAGAAACGATTCGAAGGTGCCCACCGGGCACTTTCGTGCGGGTGGAAAGCAAAGTAATAACATTACACAACAGTCCTCGATGGGACCCACAGAACAGATATATATAACAGCGAATCAAAGAGTCAAGAATACAGATATAATATACAAAGATCCAAATCACCTTGAAAATGATAGAACGTCCGGCTACGGACAAGAAGCAAATGGGGCTAAGAGCCCTGAAGAATAATCAATGGCGTCCATAACCCTGCCCAGGCCAAGCCGGAAGAGTAACCCTGCTAACGGCGTCGATCTCAAAACCTGCTTAAACAAAAGGGGTGCCGACAAAGGGCAAAAGAGAAAGAGGAGCGTCAGTACTGAGGCCAGTACACGGCGAGGGTAGAATTCGGCGGTCCTCGCCTACATAGGTATGGTGGACTGAGCGGCAGCGGCAGCATGCACTAAACAACCTATAGAGACTCGATACATCTGGCGGCTATCCGAGAGGGGTGAGAAAGACCTATTCGGATCCAACCTGATACTAGCATCAAACAAACCCATCCTGGCGTTTCCCCCTCGAGACCAAACGAGGAAGTCAACCGAGGAACTCACACAGTTGGCAGTTTTACTTATTCAGTTATAGTTGCGGCACTTTACTAGTCAGATTTAGATAATCATCCTGATAAAGTAAGCAGTGGGCACTTTTAGTTAACCATTCCGTTATAGTGGCAACACTTACTAGTCAGATACAGATAGCATGAGATAACCCCAAAACCCAGCAGTTGTTGGTACTTTTACTTAGCCATCCCGTTGTGGTGAAGCTGATTACTAGTCATATCGGATACAAGTCAATATATAACAATAAACTTTAGTTATAGTTGTCTATGATCAAGCACTGTGCTCCAAGTCGTCCATAACCGCGGACATGGCTTCTCGAAAAGATTTAACCCTGCAGGGGTGCACCAAAGTATCCACAGGCACTTCGACCCTTTTTGCCAGATCAGTTAACATACACCCATCGGTATGTCGGCGGGGCCTAAGTCATGACGTTCCCAGACCCAAAGCAAGCACGGGGGGCCACCCCACTAAGTACACCCGCAACGAAGTCGGCCGGTCTCCGAGACGGACTTAGGGTTTGCGACAATGGCTGTAAACGACAGCAGATCCCCAATCGGGGACTGTCGATACCGCGAAAACACTCCGCTTCCTAAACAGTACAGCGTGCTCCTCACACAATCGTAAATAAAGCAGTAAACATGGCATAAGTACAGGATAGTAAATAAATCCTCAAACTAGTTTGTGGCCCCCAGTACAATACTTTGAAATCAGGTAATAATCAATGGGGGGCCCATATCTCCCCACCTGTGGTTAGCGCGCTCGATCTCGGAACAGGTGTCAAGAACTCGGGTCCTACGGGACACAAGTGGGCGGTCGGAAACCAAAACTTACCTATCACCCACCGATGCCTCTGCTTAATTCAATTTTAGTTGTTAAACAGGAATTAAAGTGAACAATAAGTAAACCATGATCATCTCCAACGTCAACATGCGGCAATCCTCCGTCAATTGTGGAACTTGACGACAAGCAAAACACTTGGGCAAGCGACTACGACACGCGGGTCCAACTATCTACCAAACAACAGGTAATAGGATGTGTCCAAGGCTATATATGGCTGCAAGGGATATCACGGGTACGAATCTAGAGCATCGCAACACAGATAGCAAAGATCAACAGGAGGGAATAAATACTAGAAAAGTAAGATAGGTAGAAAGGGGAAGATGCTCGCCTGAAAACATTGTCGAAGGTTCATCCGAAGATCGGGGCGAAGCTCACATCAACTCAACGGCCTTATCCGCGAAGAAGCAAAACACTAGAATAAACACCGGATGCACTATTTAATTCAACGGCAGAAGATCGGCATGATGCATGTATGATGTATGGCATGGCAAAGATGCGATGCAATTAGGTCATATTAAGCGGAACCGGGGTCCCGACAATTAATTAGGTGGTTCATGTTGTTTAGCTACCCCGCAATTTAAATGTTGTTTTAGCATGGCAAAAGATAGCACCGGGTTCGCTACACAAATTTAGATGACGCCAATATAAGGCTAGATTTGCCCGCATATGGGCCCCATATTTAATTAGAGGTGAATCGGCATAAGGCCCCCAAACCACACAAATATGCATGCAAGATGAATGTTTAAGATGCGACAAGTTGTATTATATTGTAAAATAGGGTTTTCGGGAAGGGGTTCACACGTTAGGGTTCGGCAGATCTTGGGGTTCCGGGGTTCGAGGTCAGTCTCAGGGTCCGGATCTGGGGTTCGGGGTTCGACGGAAACGTTCTCGGCGGTCGGAAGTAGTTCTTGGCGTTCGGGTAGATGAACTTGGCGTGGTGTCGGGGCGCATCGGTTTAACCCTGGACGGTGTCGTACTTGTCGGGCCCGCGCAGTTGATCTTGGTGTTTCCGGGTGATCTTGCCGACTCCATGCGAAGGCCTTGGCGCTCTAGATCTGTCTTCAGGGTCTCGGCCATCGGATTCTTGAAGGAGGTCATGGCGTCCGGGGTGCAGTGCTTGGCGTTATGCGTCGGTACCGTTCTTGTCGTCGTGAAGACCCTGTCGGATCCGCGCCATCGAGTCGGTCTTCGGATTCCATGAAGGAGGGCTTGAGTTGCGTCGCCTTCGGGTTCCGAGAAGGAGAACATGTTGTTTCTTGTCGAAGATCTTGGAGTTCCAGGGATTTTCCGGGTCGAAGAAGAAGATCATGGCGGTCCGGGGAACGGTCCTCGAGGCTTGTCCACCTATGCCACGTCGAAGATCCGGGACGTTGTGCAACCACGCAGGCAGCGGGTCGCGCTTGCACACGGACGGGCAGCGCACAACAGGGGGTCGGCGACACTGCACGCGGGGCAGGGACGGGCCGGCGACGGACGCGCGCGTGCCCGAGCGGGCCGAAACGGTCGAGGCAGAGGTTCTGCGGCGCGACTACGGGGCGAGCAGGGGTGAGGCGGGGCCGCTGGACGGCAGGTCGAGGCGGGCTCGGGCCGAGGCGCGGAGGAGCAGGGCGGACACGGGCCGGCGGGGAGCGGGTCGGAGGGCGGCCGAGGTGAGCGGGGAGGGCGAGCCGGCGCTGAGAGAGGAAGGGAGGAGGAAGAAGGACGCGGGGTGGGGAGGCCTGGTCGCGCGGGGGGTCCGGGGTGGGTCGTGGTGGGCCAGGGGGGACGGGGCCACGCGGGGCTGAGTGGAGAGGAGGTTGCTGGCGCGTGTGTGCGTGTGTGGGTTGTGTGGTGGGGCCAGGGGTGGCTGTGAGGGGAGGGAGAGAGGGAGCTGAGAGAGAGGGAGTGGCTAGGCCAAGTGGCAAGCTGGGATTGGGGGGGATGAGGGGAGAGGTGACGTGGCGAGAGCTGATTGGAGGGAGTGAGGTGGAGGGGAGGGCTGGGTAGGTTAGTTGGTAGCTGTAGGATTAATAGGGTGGGCCGTTTTATTTTCCTGGGGTGGTCGTTCAGGTCATTTCGGCCCGTTCGACTGCCCCACTAAAAATAATTAAATAAATTATTTATCTCAACCAGCGCTTTTGCAATCCGACAGCGGACAAAACAAAATAATCCGGTGACCCAGGTTTGGCGTTTGAATAAAGATGGTGCGTTTGGAAAACAAAAATAGGTTTTTCGAAATTAGTTTTTTGACAACAATGCATGATGATGACGATGCAATGCACAAAAACAACGCGATTTTCTAGTAGTGGTTTTGCGGGATGCCACAATTCGACACCACTAACAAGGGATCTCGCCCTCGAGATCCGCCTCATGGTACCGGAAGGATGGTCGGCGATCTGCGTCTTCTCACTTCGTGTAGATCCTCGCGACACCACTAACAATGATGCTTTCTTCGTCTTGAAATCGGCGACACCACCAACAAGATGTCGTTGATCCTGTTCGTCAAGGGAGCACTCCGGATAAACAACGGACGAAGTTAAAGGTAAGGCCACCTCTAACTTTCATGGAAGGAGTAAAATTGCATCGATCCACCGTTCCATATACAAAAGCAAATGATAAGAGTAGTGGTATGGTCGCGACTCCATCCCGCACTCAAAGCATTACTATGTACACGAATAGACAGATTATGCAACCAACTCTCAGGATTCAGACTGAAGATCTCGACAAGCGAGGTTCAGAACAACGGAGTGATGCAGACTCTGCATCGGATCTGGCGTAGAGGATGTCGTCGCGTCGGAAAACACCGGAAGGCACGAGAAGGAACAAAGAGAAATCCATCAGACGAAGGGTTCCTCGGATAGCATGAAGACCAGATGTAGCAACACCGTTATCAAAGGAGGAAGCGAATCCCTGAAGGTACGACGGAACCCAACCACGAGAAATCCTGGACTCGAAGAAAGAGACGAGAGCGGATTCAAAACACGTAGAGGTAAGAGGAGAATAGCAGAGGGGTAAGGAGTAAAATCAGACCTAATCAGAACTATCCAACCGATTTTCAAAAATAGTTTTGACACTCTACTTCGGCCGTTAGCTAGGTTATCCTACAGGCTGGACTTGTGGGGTATCGCAACTGCTGAGCTCTGATACCACTCTGTAACACCCTCAGAATCGGCCCTATGCAAGTTTTAGCGAAACTCGCCAAACCCGCATAGAAACGATTCGAAGGTGCCCACCAGGCACTTTCGTGCGGGTGGAAAGCAAAGTAATAACATTACACAACAGTCCTCGATGGGACCCACAGAACAGATATATATAACAGCGAATCAAAGAGTCAAGAATACAGATATAATATACAAAGATCCAAATCACCTTGAAAATGATAGAGCGTCCGGCTACGGACAAGAAGCAAATGGGGCTAAGAGCCCTGAAGAATAATCAATGGCATCCATAACCCTGCCCAGGCCAAGCCGGAAGAGTAACCCTGCTAACGGCGTCGATCTCAAAACCTGCTTAAACAAAAGGGGTGCCGACAAAGGGCAAAAGAGAAAGAGGAGCATCAGTACTGAGGCCAGTACACGGCGAGGCTAGAATTCGGCGGTCCTCGCCTACATAGGTATGGTGGACTGAGCGGCAGCGGCAGCATGCACTAAACAACCTATAGAGACTCGATACATCTGGCGGCTATCCGAGAGGGGTGAGAAAGACCTATTCGGATCCAACCTGATACTAGCATCAAACAAACCCATCCTGGCGTTTCCCCCTCGAGACCAAACGAGGAAGTCAACCGAGGAACTCACACAGTTGGCAGTTTTACTTATTCAGTTATAGTTGCGGCACTTTACTAGTCAGGTTTAGATAATCATCCTGATAAAGTAAGCAGTGGGCACTTTTAGTTAACCATTCCGTTATAGTGGCAACACTTACTAGTCAGATACAGATAGCATGAGATAACCCCAAAACCCAGCAGTTGTTGGTACTTTTACTTAGCCATCCCGTTGTGGTGAAGCTGATTACTAGTCATATCGGATACAAGTCAATATATAACAATAAACTTTAGTTATAGTTGTCTATGATCAAGCACTGTGCTCCAAGTCGTCCATAACCGCGGACACGGCTTCTCGAAAAGATTTAACCCTGCAGGGGTGCACCAAAGTATCCACAGGCACTTCGACCCTTTTTGCCAGATCAGTTAACATACACCCATCGGTATGTCGGCGGGGCCTAAGTCATGACGTTCCCAGACCCAAAGCAAGCACGGGGGGCCACCCCACTAAGTACACCCGCAACAAAGTCGGCCGGTCTCCGAGACGGACTTAGGGTTTGCGACAATGGCTGTAAACGACAGCAGATCCCCAATCGGGGACTGTCGATACCGCGAAAACACTCCGCTTCCTAAACAGTACAGCGTGCTCCTCACACAATCGTAAATAAAGCAGTAAACATGGCATAAGTACAGGATAGTAAATAAATCCTCAAACTAGTTTGTGGCCCCCAGTACAATACTTTGAAATCAGGTAATAATCAATGGGGGGCCCATATCTCCCCACCTGTGGTTAGCGCGCTCGATCTCGGAACAGGTGTCAAGAACTCGGGTCCTACGGGACACAAGTGGGCGGTCAGAAACCAAAACTTACCTATCACCCACCGATGCCTCTGCTTAATTCAATTTTAGTTGTTAAACAGGAATTAAAGTGAACAATAAGTAAACCATGATCATCTCCAACGTCAACATGCGGCAATCCTCCGTCAATTGTGGAACTTGACGACAAGCAAAACACTTGGGCAAGCGACTACGACACGCGGGTCCAACTATCTACCAAACAACAGGTAATAGGATGTGTCCAAGGCTATATATGGCTGCAAGGGATATCACGGGTACGAATCTAGAGCATCGCAACACAGATAGCAAAGATCAACAGGAGGGAATAAATACTAGAAAAGTAAGATAGGTAGAAAGGGGAAGATGCTCGCCTGAAAACATTGTCGAAGGTTCATCCGAAGATCGGGGCGAAGCTCACATCAACTCAACGGCCTTATCCGCGAAGAAGCAAAACACTAGAATAAACACCGGATGCACTATTTAATTCAACGGCAGAAGATCGGCATGATGCATGTATGATGTATGGCATGGCAAAGATGCGATGCAATTAGGTCATATTAAGCGGAACCGGGGTCCCGACAATTAATTAGGTGGTTCATGTTGTTTAGCTACCCCGCAATTTAAATGTTGTTTTAGCATGGCAAAAGATAGCACCGGGTTCGCTACACAAATTTAGATGACGCCAATATAAGGCTAGATTTGCCCGCATATGGGCCCCATATTTAATTAGAGGTGAATCGGCATAAGGCCCCCAAACCACACAAATATGCATGCAAGATGAATGTTTAAGATGCGACAAGTTGTATTATATTGTAAAATAGGGTTTTCGGGAAGGGGTTCACACGTTAGGGTTCGGCAGATCTTGGGGTTCCGGGGTTCGAGGTCGGTCTCAGGGTCCGGATCTGGGGTTCGGGGTTCGACGGAAACGTTCTCGGCGGTCGGAAGTAGTTCTTGGCGTTCGGGTAGATGAACTTGGCGTGGCGTCGGGGCGCATCGGTTTAACCCTGGACGGTGTCGTACTTGTCGGGCCCGCGCAGTTGATCTTGGTGTTTCCGGGTGATCTTGCCGACTCCATGCGAAGGCCTTGGCGCTCTAGATCTGTCTTCAGGGTCTCGGCCATCGGATTCTTGAAGGAGGTCATGGCGTCCGGGGTGCAGTGCTTGGCGTTATGCGTCGGTACCGTTCTTGTCGTCGTGAAGACCCTGTCGGATCCGCGCCATCGAGTCGGTCTTCGGATTCCATGAAGGAGGGCTTGAGTTGCGTCGCCTTCGGGTTCCGAGAAGGAGAACATGTTGTTTCTTGTCGAAGATCTTGGAGTTCCGGGGATTTTCCGGGTCGAAGAAGAAGATCATGGCGGTCCGGGGAACGGTCCTCGAGGCTTGTCCACCTATGCCACGTCGAAGATCCGGGACGTTGTGCAACCACGCAGGCAGCGGGTCGCGCTTGCACACGGACGGGCAGCGCACAACAGGGGGTCGGCGACACTGCACGCGGGGCAGGGACAGGCCGGCGACGGACGCGCGCGTGCCCGAGCGGGCCGAAACGGTCGAGGCAGAGGTTCTGCGGCGCGACTACGGGGCGAGCAGGGGTGAGGCGGGGCCGCTGGACGGCAGGTCGAGGCGGGCTCGGGCCGAGGCGCGGAGGAGCAGGGCGGACACGGGCCGGCGGGGAGCGGGTCGGAGGGCGGCCGAGGTGAGCGGGGAGGGCGAGCCGGCACTGAGAGAGGAAGGAAGGAGGAAGAAGGACGCGGGGTGGGGAGGCCTGGTCGCGCGGGGGGTCCGGGGTGGGTCGTGGTGGGCCAGGGGGGACGGGGCCACGCGGGGCTGAGTGGAGAGGAGGTCGCTGGCGCGTGTGTGCGTGTGTGGGTTGTGTGGTGGGGCCAGGGGGTGGCTGTGAGGGGAGGGAGAGAGAGAGCTGAGAGAGAGGGAGTGGCTGGGCCAAGTGGCAAGCTGGGATTGGGGGGGATGAGGGGAGAGGTGACGTGGCGAGAGCTGATTGGAGGGAGTGAGGTGGAGGGGAGGGCTGGGTAGGTTAGTTGGTAGCTGTAGGATTAATAGGGTGGGCCGTTTTATTTTCCTGGGGTGGTCGTTCGGGTCATTTCGGCCCGTTCGACTGCCCCACTAAAAATAATTAAATAAATTATTTATCTCAACCAGCGCTTTTGCAATCCGACAGCGGACAAAACAAAATAATCCGGTGACCCAGGTTTGGCGTTTGAATAAAGATGGTGCGTTTGGAAAACAAAAATAGGTTTTTCGAAATTAGTTTTTTGACAACAATGCATGATGATGACGATGCAATGCACAAAAACAACGCGATTTTCTAGTAGTGGTTTTGCGGGATGCCACAAGAGGTTTGTAGAAGAGCAAAAAGTTTCCCTTAAGTGGATAACCCAAGGTTTATCGAACTCAGAGAGGAAGAGGTCAAAGATATCCCTCTCAAGAAACCCTGCAATTAAGATACAAGAAGTCTCGTGTGTCCCCAACACACCCAATACACTTTTCAGGTGTATAGGTGCACTAGTTCGGCGAAGAGATAGTGAAATACAAGTAATATGGATGATTATAAGTGGTAATTGCAATCTGAAATAAAAATGGCAGCAAGCAAACATGTAGCAGGAGAGATTGTAAATGGTGTTTTAATGCTTAGAAACAAGGCCTAGGGATCATACTTTCACTAGTGGACACTCTCAACAATGATAACATAACTGAGCACATAAATATCTTCTCTTCACTATGCTAGCCTAAACTACTCTCTGGTTGGATAACGAACACCAATTCACTGTGTAGGGCTATAAAAGAACACCTTAAAGTTTGCATTCCCCATCTAGGAAACCCCACACGGTCATCTTGAGCGCTAGATGGTTCTAGACAAACACCACAATTTCATAGAGACATCCAACTCAAATTATAACTCATGATAAGTATTTCTATAATATTTAGCCTAAGAGCCACACACAGTGCCCACACTGTCACCTTCACACAAGTGGGATAAGGTGTCTCTGGAGATCACATTAATAAAAGCACTTGAGTAGCATAATAGACAAATAGTAGCATCTAATTATTCAACTAGATTACAAAGCTCAAGATCACAATAAGATCACACCATGGAGAGAGAGATGAACACATAGCTACCGGTAGAGCCCTTAGCCTTGGGGGAGAACTACTCCCTCCTCATCATGGGAGTCAGCAACGGCGATGGAGATGGTGGTGGAGTCGATGGAGATGGCTCCGAGGGCAATTCCCTGTCCTGGTAGGGTGCAGGAACAGAGACTTCTGTCCCCTGAATCTTGTCTTCGGTGGCGGCGGCGCTGCGAAACTTTTTGTGGATGGATGTCGGTCTCTTTAGGGTTTTCACGTCGGGGGCAATATATAGGCGGAGAGGCGACATCGTTGGATGCCCGAGGGGCCCACACCATGGCCAGGCGCGGCCAGGGGGACCCGCACCACCCTATGGTGTGGCTGCCTCGGTGCCCTCCTCCGTATCTACTTTGGACTATGTCTTCGTGTCGGGAAAAATAGGAGGTTTGGCTTTTGTTTCGTCCAATTCCGAGAATATTTCCTTTGGTAAAAACCTGGAATAGAAAAATAGAAGAAAACAGGAACTGGCACTCTGCATCTTGTTAATAGGTTAGTTCTAGAAAATGCATAAAAATGCCACGAAGTGCAAGCAAAACATAAAGCAATTGGTGTAAAACAAGCATGGAGCGTCGAAAATTATTGATACGTTTGCAACGTATCAGCATCCCCAAGCTTAACTCTTGCTCATCCTCGAGTAGGTAACTCATAACAAAAATAATTTTTGAGGTGACATGCAGCCAACACAATCTTGATCAAGTTAACGTAAAATCATTGCAAGGTGAGATCAAAGTACTCTAAACATAGGCATAAAAGATATAACTATAACAATAGAACTTAGCAACCATGTTACAACATGAAAAGTAACACAAACAAAAGATCATGAATAACAATGCATTGAAAGTTATTTGTTTGTTTCACATATAGAAAACATAGAAAGAGTGGTATTCAGCTTGTCCTTCATGAAATAGAAAAACATAAATGCATAGGACACCTTCAAAGTTCATAAGGGTGACTAGATACAAATAATTTAAGAACAAGCAATACCATAATTATGAATCAATCAACAAGTTTTGGGACAATGCACAATGAACTCAGAATGACAACTATGATCTCTTAGTTGGTGCATAAAGATAGAGGATGAAGACTCAACATAAAAGTAAAAAAGAAAGGCGCTTCGCAGAGGGAAGTAGGGATTTCAAGTTTTTATAAAGCTTCCAAAAATTATGGTACTTTTTAGCTTTGATCTCTCATTGCCCCTATCATAAGCATCTTGAAGTGATTAAGGTTAAAGTGAGGACAAATATGAGTTATATGTTTGACAAATCACAAGTTGAAAATCTCATGCCCCTTGAGTACGAGTACCGAGACCTCATGCTACTCAACTTTGGTCCCAGGTGATGATGTGTAGCTCAGATCACTGTAGAGCTTCATTGGGAGACCCCAAGAGGAAGGTATGATGAGCACAGCAGCAAGTTTTCCCTCAGTAAGAAACCGAGGCTATCAAACCAGTAGGAGGAAGGAAACGACTCAAAGGTGTTGCTAGCAACTTGGAAACCTGCACAACACAAACTCAAGACTTTTCCCCAACGAACTGTGAGGTTGTCAATCTCACTGGTTTGCTGAAAACAAAGGATTAACTGTATGGTGTGGAAGGTAATAGTGGTTTGCAGAAATTAAACAGGTAACAATGGAATATGTATCAATGATAATGATTGGACCGGGGTCCATAGTTCACTAGAGGTGTTCTCCTTAAGATAAACAACATAACATGTTGGGCAAACAAATTATAGCAAGGAAATTCACAGGACAGATCAAGGCATAAAAATGCAATACTAGACATTCATGATCCTATGAGATTTGATTGGGCAATACAATAAGATACATAGACCGCCATCAAACTGCATCATTGACTAGTAATCCACCTTCAGGTTATCATCTGAACCCCCTCCGGTATTAAGTTGCAAGCAACGGATAACTGCTTTAAGCAAAGTGTGTAAGGTAAAGAATCCACGTGTTCCATGAACAAGAGATCGTTGTTTTCTCCCTAGTATCAACAGCACATCTACAACCTTAGAGATTTCTGTCACTTCCCTAGATTAAATAGAGGCATTAACCCACTATCGAGCATAAATACTCCCTCTTAGAGTCACTAGCATCTACTTGGCCAAGATAGATACTAGAAACAGAGAGCATGCAAGATCTCAAACAACACAGACATGATAAAATAAATAAGATAGAATCATTAACCAATCTGACATAGTAATCTCAATATCCATCGGATCCACGCAAACACAATATGCATGATTACAAATAGATGATCTTGATCATGAACGGAGATCACAAGATCTAAACATGGTAACACAAAGGAGGATAAACAACCATCTAGCTACTACATGGACCGGTAGTCCAAGGTGGAACTACAAACGCTTCATACCGGAGGCTGGCAAGGTAATGAAGAAGGCCTCCGGGATGATCTCTCCCCTCCGGCAGGGTGCCGGGAAGAGCTTCAGATCCCCCGATCTAGGGACGATGGTGGTGGCGGCTACGGACTATTTCGTGGAAGATTGATCGGGTACTTAGGGTTTAGGTATCGGGGGCTTCTTATAGGCAAAGAGGGAGGCCGAGGGGGTGACCGAGGCGGCTACACCCCCCAGGCGTGGGCCAGGCCTGGCCGCGCGGCCAGGGGGTGTGGCCCCCTCGAGGCCCTCCTCCGTCTTGTCTTCTGGATCCGTGTTCCCCACGGTAAAATATTGACTTTGGCTTTTGTCCCGTCCAATTCCGAGAATATTCGTTTTCTGCCTTTTCTGGAACCAAAAACAGAATAAAACGGGCAATTGGCACTGTGCCATCTTGTTAATAGGTTAGTACCAGAAAACATATAAAAATACCTCAAAGAGTAGACAAAGTAAAGGAAATTAGATACTAAACAAGCATGGAACATAAAACATTATAGATATGTTTTCGACGTATCAAGCATCCCCAAGCTTAACTCATGCTCGTCCTCGAGTAGGTAAGTGATAAAAAGAATATTTTTGAGGTGACATGCACCATCATAATCAAGATCAAACCATTTGCAAGCATTGAAAGTTGGGATCAAAGTACTCTAAACATGAGCATGAAAGAAGAAGTTCTAACAGTAAGACAAAGTAACTATGCATGCAACATGAAAGGTTACAAACAAATATCATGAATAACAATGCATTGAAAGACGTTTGTTTGTTTCACATATATAAAACATAGCATAGTGGCATTCAGCTTGTCCCTCATGGAGTAGCAATAAATGCATAGACACCTTCAAAGTTCATAAGAGTGACTAGATACAAATAATTCATGAGCAAGTATGAATCAATCAATAAGTTTTGGGACAATGCACATAGAACTAAGAATGGAAACTATGCGCTCTAAATTGGTACCTAAGGATAGAAGGTGGAGACTCAATATAATGGTGGAAGAAATGCCCTTCATAAAGGGAAGCAGGGATTTCAAGTCTCATAAAGAGCTTCCAAAAATTATGGTACTTGTTAGCTTTCAGCTCTCATTGCCCCTATCATAAGCATCTTGAAGTGATTAAGGTTCAAGTGCACAAACTGTGGAGTATATGCTTGGAAAAGTATAAGTTGGCAATCTCATGTCCCTTGAGTACGAGGGCCGCACCTCATGCTACTCAACTTTAGTCATAGGTAAGTTCTTGTCATAGTTCCTCTTGCCATAAGTCAAGTGACGTTCTTGTTGGAGATATTCTCATTTGGAGAGTCGAAGAGGGGGAAAGTGAGAGTAGAAGTAGTAGCAAGATCAGCCACACCACTTGGTGTTTCCTCTTCATCATCTTCATTGTTGGAGGAGAATTCTTCATGTGTTATCAAAACAATTTGACCCAACTTCTTGTTGGTGGGATTCTTCTTGATGAAGGATTTCTTGAAAGGAGCCTTGGAGTTTTTCTTTAACACAAGTTTACCCCCATGATCTTCTCTTTTATCATTGGGACATCTAGCTACAAAATGGTAGCGATCACCACAATTGAAGCAAGTTCTCAATTTTGAGCCATTGTCTCTTCTCCCATTGGGGTTGCTTCTTCGTTGCATCTCCATCTTGGCCTTGGCGGGGTCTTTCCAAAAGTTTCTTGCATAGAAGGCCATATACTCACCATGAGAAACCTTGGCATCATCGGGGTGGCTCATAGACAAGCCTTCATCACCTTCTTCTTCATCCACATACTCCACAACTTTGGCCTTTAAGGCAAGGTTACCCCCACTGCTCATTCCAATAGTTTGAGCACGGGCATCTTTGGCATTTTTGGCAGCAACCTTGAAAGCGTCCATCTCTTGCATAACTTCATTGGAGGTAATGATATGGTAGTTGTGTCTTCCTTGTAGACTCTTCAAGTCAGTGGGATCAAATGGCATGAGTGCACTCACATATTTCCTTTTTATCCAAGCATCATCCACATGTGAGGCACCCACATTCCTAAAGGCGGTGGCAGTGGACTTGAGCCTTCTATACATCTCTTCATGATCTTCACCATCTCTTCATGATCTTCACCATCTCTTCATGATCTTCACCATCCTTCATATAGAAGCCTTCGGCTTCATTGCTCAGTGCATCATACCGGTTTCTTCTCATTCTCTCGTTTCCAACATATAGCTCAGTGAGAGCATCCCAAGCTTCCTTGGCGGTGTTAAGGTGTTCAAATGTGCGGGTAATCTTTTGTACCCAAACCTTGTTGAATCATGTGCAAAGAGGTGGCATTGAGTTGTCTATTGACAACTTCTCTTATTGTCAAGTTGGTTGGATCCACAATTCGGAGTCCTTCTTCAATGATTTTCCACAATTCAATGCAAGAGCTACGCACATGAGATTTCATTAATGATTGCCATTGAGCAAATGAG
Organism: Avena sativa; assembly: GCA_916181665.1. NCBI lineage: Eukaryota > Viridiplantae > Streptophyta > Magnoliopsida > Poales > Poaceae > Avena > Avena sativa. Next base: position 117,525,901 of record OV702281.1, read on the forward strand.
GTTTCAGCTAGCTTAGGTGGGTCACCTCTATTGTTGATATGTGGGCGAGGGAAAGGTGGGTCGGGAAAGTACCAGTTGGGAACCTCATGGTGCTATCCCTTCCCATTATCCTTTTTTGTGGAGGGATTAGTGTTGTCTTGATTATCCCCCATCACCACAACCACGGGTGATGCCGAGGAATTCACCTTTGGTAATGATGGAGCTTCCTCTAGGGGAGGAGGAGGAGGTGAGGCTAATTTCTCCTTAATAAGTTGCTCAACCAAGTCATGCAACTGTTTGATTTCGTTGCCCAAGGAGGAGCTCAAGCTTGATTCCAATTTCTTGAGATCCTCCATGGACACTGTGTTACTACCCTCACTCCCTCCTTCTCCATCGTGTCTACCCATATACTCTTAGGCGATAAAGCCCGAATAAAGAGTTGAGGCTCTGATACCAATTGAAAGGATCATATGGGCACCTAGAGGGGGGTGAATAGGTGATACTTCAAATTTTACTCTTTTACAAATTAGGGTTTGACACAAAAGGTAAATTCTCTAGATTATGCAACTATGGTGAATTTACCTATATGTCAACCTAGCACAACACTAAGCAACAACAAGATAAGTAAAGTGCAGTAAAGAATAGAAGTCACCAAAGTGGAGCACGTATAGATATAAGGATTTGTTTCCCGCAGTTCCTTCCTTTTGAGGGAAGTACGTCTGCGTTTGGAGAGGGGGTGGTTTCAAACCACCAACGCCACGAGAGGCCTTCCTTGTTCTCTGATGAACCTCACCCCAACGGGTTCGATTCAACTCTTCCACTATATCGTCAATCTTCGAGGTGGAAGCCGACACCTTTACAACAAGTTCGAGGCACACATCCATAACTGAATTGGAGGCTCCCGAATACAAGCAAGCCGTCAAATAATCAAATACTCGCTTGTAATAACCAAATCAAGAGCTAGGGTTTCCAAAGAAACACTATAGCAAGGGGACCTCAATTGAATGAGGGGGAAATGAAGATCTCTCTTGCTGAATCTATAGATCAATGCCTCCTCCTTCAGTTCTCCAAAGATAAGGAATTTGGATGGTTGGATGAAGAGATCTTGGTGATTTGGTGGCTCAAATGGAGGTGGTGTTCTTGAGTGGGTCGAGAAGCTGCCAAAGGTAGAAGAAGGGGGGTATTTATAGCCCTCCCCCATCCTGAAATATTTTCTAATCATTGGGCAAATAGTCACACCGGAGACTCCGGTGTGTAGACTGGAGACTCCGAACCATCTCCGGTCCGTCTCCGGACCACCATCCAGACTGTCCCAATAGACTTGGGAAACTTTCTTCGGAGACTTTTCACAGACTCTGGACCCTCATACACCGGAGACTCCGGTCTGGCCACACCAGAGACTCCGGCCTGAGTGCTAGCACCGGAGTATCCGGTCCATCTCCGGACCCCAATACATATTGTCCCACGCAGGTTTCTGGAGGCTCCTCTGGAGACTCTTGGGGAAACTCCGATCCACACCGGAGACTCTGGTCTGGCCACACCAGAGACTCCGGTCTGGAAACCCTAAAATGTGTAGATTCTTGTAGGAACAAATTCACATGGCAAAGACCTTTTCACTTTTCATTATTTCATCCTGTAGACAGTAACACACTGTGAAATAATCTACAAGTTGTTAACGAACACCAAAACTGATTAAGACAATAAATGTCCTTTTAGATGGGAGTGTCATCGGGATTGTTTTCACCTTCCTTATTCATGTCACTCATACTTATCTTAGGCGGTTAAGCCAAAGTAAGAGTCGAGGTTGTGATACCAACTAAAATAATGGTAAGGCGACTAGAGGGGGGTGAATAGGTGCTACTCAATTTTTAGGTTATTTTCAAATTAAGGCTTGACACAAAGAAAGTTCTCTAGATATGCAACTAGGTGAGGGAACCTATATGACAAGCAAGCATGCAACAACAATAATAGGGAGTAAAGGATATCAATAACCGAGGGTAGACATGAAGATGTTTTTCCGAAGTTCCTTCCTTTTAAGGGGAAGTACGTCTACATTGGAGGGTTGGGCGGTACTAAGACCACTAGAACCACAGGAGGCCTCACCCTATTCTCCCACGCACCTGCCTCTCTACAAGCACACAATCCACTATACGATGGCCTTAAAGGCGGCGATCGAAACCTTTACAACTTCCTGGGGCACTTCTCCAGAACTTAATTGGAGGCTCCCACGACTACCTCGAAGCTCTTACACATGAGTATGAGCTATGGTGGGTGACTTCTTCAAGTTACGTTTTCCTCAAACCCTAGAGCAACAACTTATTACACAAATGGTGGGGAAACACAAATCCCCTTAGTGGAAAGCTAGATCTAGGTCTCCTCCCTTGATTCCCCAAAGGGCATCAAGTTCTAGTGGCTAGAGGTGGAGATCTTGGAGGTTTAAGCTCAGCAACAATGGAGGTGAGAGAGTGGAAGTCGTAGTTTGCACTTGGAGAAGAAGGGGTCCTTATATAGCTGTCCTTAGGAATAGAGTCGTGCAGACAACTATCCCCGGAGTCTTCGGTATCCAGGATCGGAGTCTTCGGCCTGGCCAGAGTCTCTAGGGCGAGCACTTGATTTCGAGCCAGTCTCCGCAAGGGTATACTGTGAGCAAAAATGGGAGGGCCGGAGACTAGGCCGGAGACCTGTCCGGAGTCTCCAGGCACCAGCACCTGAGTCTTTGGGGAGACGCTCGACTCCAAGACACACTCCGGAGGGGCATACAGAGAGAAATTATAGGAGCCTCGGAGTCCATGCTGGAGACCAGGCCGGAGTCTCTGACCAAGCACACTGAAGTCTCCGGTCCTGAACTCCGGAGTCTCCGGGCCCAGGGCACCTTCTGAACTCCACTTCTATTTCAGGTAACCTCTTTTTTATTCTTTTCCAAACTTTTCTCCATTGCGAAATAGAACATTATCTTGTGCCTTTTTCAATTTAAAATCTGCAAGATACTTAGCACACGGTAAAAACTTAGCTGTGTTGACAACAAACACCAAAACATCATTAAGACAGGAAATGCGCTTTCAGGCGGGTGAGAGCCCGTGACATCCCTATCATGTGCTTCAGGGTAACGACTGCATATTAGAAGGGAGGTTAATTGAGCGTAGGTCTCTTGACCGAAACTCGTTATAATAGGTGGACTGCGGGATCGTGGCAAAGGATAGTGATTGGCTTGGATGTTGACTGAGCCTCGAATCAAGGAAGTTTGAACGAGAAGGCATGCCCTTTTATGCTCCCAGTATTTAGATCATTTGTGGGAAAAGTAGTGTCCCTCTTGAGAGTGTATGAATTGTGACATGTTACTCCCTATCCTAGGAAGGATTGCAAACACAACGGGAAAGGATTTCATGAAATCTTGTACAACCCGTGAAGACCGACGTCCATAAATTTTAAAAGATTAAAACTTATCTTTTCTAGAAACCCGATTTCAAAAACTAAACATAGGCCTAGGATTCTTATCCATGGCTTTAGATAGAGCATCAGAAATACCCTATAGAACTTGTTAAGTATGCTCGTACTCAATCTATATCTCTTAAAATCCTTGCTTAGGTACCACGAACACCGAAGATACATCTTCTACAGAAGACACCACCGAGGAGGAGGTTTATTACGATGAACCCGATCTCTCAGGAGGAATCGAAGGCGTAGACTATGAAACAAAATTTGGGATAGCAGAGGAAAACTTAGATTTAGAGGAATAATTCTACATTCCTAGGATAGTCGGGCTAAACAACCTAAACTGTACCCAATAAAATTGTCACTTCGATGGTGCTTAGCTTAGAAGTGCCATTGTTTTTAAAGCTAGCATTTTTAGATTTATTAGTAGAAGTAAATCCTCAGTGGACCGAGAAGGATCTTGAAGCCTGTATTATTCTTGTGTGATGAATAAGAAATAAAGAATTAGTTGGACCTACAACGGTTCTGTTGTACCACTCTGAGGGGTGTAATATTTACGGAAGAGGACTTTTGTAAGTGTTATGTCATCGAATCATGCTCTATAACATGCAGTGAAGCACTAGGTCACCGCATGTGTTCTTGGTTTAGCTAGGTTTCGGCTAAAATCAAGGAAAACATAAAACTGTTAGTATAGGGTTTTTAGATATCTAATCAGAGTAAGGAGGCAGTTATTGTAGAGGTCCCAACCTTTAATAATCTAGAGATCCGTGTGTTTACAATGCTAGTCCCTAGATCAATAGCTAGCATCCACAGTTAAGATGTAATATCAAGAAACAAAGGTCATAGTACAACTTTATAACTAGGAATAAAATAATTCATTACATCTTACATAGCTCATTTGGCTATCTCATTACAATGCAGCAGAAATAACTATAGCATGGAGTCCTTCATCTTCAAAGTGCCATAGGCAATCATGTTGGTTGTAGACTTGTAATCCTAATCAACACACTTCACTAACATCAAACAAACCTGCAACATAATAAGTTACAGCCACAAGGGTCAATACATTTGAATTGTATTGGCAAGTGATACTATGGTAGTATAGTGGTAACTATCATCTATATGCATTTGGCTAAGTGGAGCTTAGGATTGCTTTGCTCAAAATAGATTTTCCTTATCATTTGAAAACACTAAGTTTTTGTTTGTGAAAATCACCCAAGGCATCTACCAATCATTGATTGAAGATCCTTTAACCCTTGTTCAACCACAAGTTTTTAACTTAGAAATTGGGATGAGGAGATTCTTGATAGCTTCCATTTCTTGATGCTCAAATTGTCCATTGCCGGGGACACGGCTAAGTACTTACATTTTTCTCTCTCGAAAGGTGGTGCACTTTCCCCACAAGACTCGACATGCATCGAGACAAGATCTTTCAGAAGCCTTCCCTTAGACAAAAATGGACGCGCTCCAAACCTATCATCCCCTACCACCAACTGTCCATTTGGCTAAGTTATTGCAACCTATATGATCCAGGCAGAGCCCATATTGCCAAGTGGATGCACTTGAAGCTTCTCAACATTTGACATCTCAAATCTCTTTGTTCCTGGGTGGCATTCCACAAGTGTGATACACAAGGTTCACCAGTCCCCTGGCCTTGTGTAACCACTCAACAAAAATCCATCCAAGCAATACCATTCCACCCAGGTGATTCATTCACATAGTTGTTTTATTAAACAAAACACAAGTCCTTGACTTAGAAATATTCCATAGCATGAATATAATCCACCCTTGTTTTCTACTAGCTACGCTAAGCATGATAGTAGTAGGAATCTTAACTTAGGAAAATTCTACTAAGGTTTCATCTACTAGGATTTCCCATGGTATAGTTTATACTTAGAAAATTCCATGCAAGTCCTACTTAGACATATCACTAATGCATAGTCAAATAATAGGACAAAAGTATGAAGCACCACTTGCCTTTTTGGTAGAGAGTATAAGTTCACTCCTTGATCTTGCAATAGTCACACTCTTCAAATTTCACTACAATTAAATCAAGCAAGGGACAAATTCAAAACTAACATTCAAACAATTCATCACATAATAATACAAACAAAGCAATGCATGCAAGCATGCCAAAGATTGTTTTATTTGGAAAAGTGGTTTCTAATGGGCTATAAACATTTTAACACACCTATTGGTCATTTATAAAAGTGGTAAGGTCATTTGAAAACAAGTTAGTGAAAATGGCCACTTTAAATCATTTTTGTTTTGCTAAAATTGATTTAAATCAAGGTAGTAATTTCTAGTGTTTTCCAAATATATTTTTAAACACAAATGTTAGTGTTGTAAGGTCAAGTGTTTATTATTAAAACCATTTTTAATTCAAAGTAACATTTTATTTTGTTGGAAATGCCTCTAAACAAAGTAATAATTTTCTAGGGTTCACCCAATATATTTTTAAATCCTAAAACTTGGTGTTTAGGGCCAGAGAGTTTAAATCAACCCATTTCCAAAAGGTTTTACCCAAAAAGCATTTTAAAACCATAATCAATATTTTTATTTAACTAGAAATGCTTTTATTCAAAGATTTATTATTTAGCTTCAAAAAATACACTTTTAAATCTACAAGCTGGTTTCTATGGTCAATAGGTTCAACACAATCCATTTACAAAAGATTTTACCCTAAAAACAATTTTAGAATAAATTTTATACACAAAAATAAGCCTAAATAAGTTTCTGGAAAAACAATCAATTTAACAGGAGCAAAATACTAAACAAAGTGCATGGTTGGAAAGTCCACATTTTTCTGAATCCAGTGATATAACATTTGTAAAATTTGGACGTGTGGATTAAAAGTTATGAATTTTGCAAGTTTAAACATCTAATAGAAATGTTTCTGTTTTTAAAACATAACTCAGGCCACGTGTCAAAATTTTACTGGTTGATACCGTTTCGGCAGGATCGTGCAATACACGTCGTAGGATTTAAGTTTATCTGTGCGGCTCAGATGGGTTCGTACCCCTTCGGGTTAATTCTAATCTCACGCATTCGATCTAGATCTAACGGCCCAAATCGAATAACCAAAAACGGGCGGCGGTGGCTGGCGGAAGCGTGCTCTGGCGGTGAGGTTGCCGGTGATACAGGAGGCTAGAGAGAGAGGGGAAGGGCTTACCAAGTTCTTAGAGGTGTGGTGAAGCTTAAGGTCGTCGTGGTATGGTCAGGGGCGCACGATCGTGTAGGTAATTGCTCGCCGGAGATGCTACTGACGACGGGCGTGCTCGGGCGTCGATGTTGGTGAAGCTGTGGTGCGTGCTAAGGCAAGAGAGTGATGCTGTTAGATGCGTGCAAGTGTTCTGAACACGAGACTAACAACCATAGAGGAGGGGACGGTCGGGTCTCACCGGTAGTGCTCATCGGAGCGGAGGCAGACAGCGGCGAAGTGCTATCGTCGAGGTTGCCGACGATGCGGAGCGCGTGCGGGCGAGTGGGTGGCACCAGAGTGTGCGCCTGGCGATGGGGAGTAGTATCGTGGAGGCCAGGGAGCAAGGGGAGGGTTGTCGTCGCCGGAATTGGCCGAGGGAGGTCGTCGGAGTCTGTGGCGGGGTGAGTTAAATTCGAGGCAGCCTGGGGGCTCTCTCGCAGCGGATTTTGAGGGGAAAGAGAGAGGGGCAGAGGGGATTATGAGGGCACAGTCGTGGCGAGGGACTACTACGGTGTTATGGTGAATTAACTCGGTGAAATCAACTTCAGAAACGGGCGAGGAGGGGAGGAACTGGTCATGGCGGGTGAGAACGACGACTGACAGGTGGGGCATCGTTGGCAACGAGAGAAGGAGGGTTCAGGTGGGGTCGTATCGTCAGCGACCTGGTAGGTGCGGGTCTAAGTGAAAGAAAACGGTTCGCCAGGGGAGAAAGAGGTGGGCTAGCTGGGCCTGGTGGGTTTTGCTGGGCTAGGCTGGTCGTTTCATTTTTTCTTCCTGGTTTCTTTTTCTTTTCTGTTTTGTATTTATTCAAATGATTTCAAACACCATTTGAATTTAGATTTTTACCAAACTTTCAATAATTTGCTATTCTGTTCAAACATGTATTTTAAAGATCATTTTGGAATATTTCTTTTATTCCCACATGGTTTAATTATTTATTTACAATAGACCTTTGTCTTTATTTAAATAGGATTTTAATTATGTTTTCCAACTTCTATTTAATCTCCAAATTTTACCAAATACTTTTTAGTAGGTTTTATTTATTTATTAGTGTGTCAAATAATTCACTTTGAATTATTTGAAATATTTTTAATATGATTTATTAATTATTTAAATTAGGTATTTGTCTTTATTCAAATAAAATCAAATATGGTTTTAATCCCATATAAATTTTATTTCAAATAATTCTTTGATTCCATTTAAGTTAATTAAATAACTTTTATTCCACTTGGGCAAATTCCAATTATTATTTTCTTATGATTTAATTAATCATTTCTATTAGGGATTTTGTCTTTATTAAATATAATTTTGAATATGATTTAATCCCATATGCTTTTATTTGTGTATATCTTTATCCCTTTATTTTAATTGGAATTGGATTATCTTTTTTCCATTTGCTTATGGATTTGGCCAAGATTTAATTTGGCTTTTATATATTCCTTATTTATTTATTTCTTTCTTTATCTTATAAAATCCATATCTTTTTATTTAAAGATCCAAACTTGGTGATTCCAATTTGTATAATTTTATATAATATTTGTTTATATTTTTAAATCCTTTTATGATTAATTTGCTCATAATTTCGTATGGATTTTTAGATAGGAGCTTTATTACCTTTGGAAATTTAATTCCTTTATCTTATTAAATTCATAATATTTCATCTATGGCTCCAAATTTAATGAAATCAATTTATCTGGTTTTATAATATTTTTATTTATCATTGTTGCTCATTTATAAATGTTTTGTTGACAAATTTTTATATGGATCAAATCCATAGTCTTAGAGTGATCTTGGAAATAATTTCTTTCACTAGGTTTTTTGGGTTTTGGTTTATTTTCCCAAGTTTGAATTTCATGATACATTCATTGATGAATGCATTTCACTTGATTTGAATTTTGTAGTATTCCCTTTTATTCAAAGTTTGTTCAAGATGTTTTTTTTAGTTTCCATTTAGAAATGAAAAGTTTCTTTTCACCCTAAATTTTAACAATTATTTATTTTGTTTATTTATTTTCACATTTCAAAATTTGGAAAATTTTGGGATGTGACAGGCTACCACCCTTAAAAGAAATCTCGTCCCGAGATTTGGGAAAGCTATAGGTTACAAGTTGGCTTCAAAACAACTAGGGTACTACCACCCTTAAAAAGTTTTCCACTAGATTACATCCTGGCTTACTTAGGATCTTGATGTATCCTCTCTGGGCACTTGTTTGTATAATGGCCTAGCTCTTTGCATTTGAAACACAACACTTGGCTATTATCCTTCTTTCCCTTTGGTATCTTTGCCTCTTGTTTGTTTCCTTGGTTCTTCTTCTTTTCTGGGCAATCACTGGCATAGTGTCCCATCTATTTGCAATTGTAACATTGCAACTGGCTTATGTCCTTCTTCTTCTTGGGTCTCTCCAAAGCTAGGAGTTCTTCTAGTTCATGCTCTTCATATCTCACCTCAAAGGTGGGAAATCTTTCTCTCTTCTAGGGGCAGTTACTAGAGATATGACCTTCTTCTTCATAAGAGTAGCAACACTTGGTGGTCACTTTGGATTTGGCTTTATGAGGCATGGTTCTAACTTTGCTTCATCATTCTTGGTAGAAGTTGTTCCTTTCTGGAGATTTCCAAACATTTGATGCATTCCATCTTGTTTCATTTGTTGAACTATAGGATAGATGGGGCATTGGATAGGGACATGATCATTTCCTTCACATAGGAAACAAGTCACTTGAGATGTGGGGCATTGTTTAGTTGGATGTTTCTCTTCACAATTAGGGCATTGATCCTCATGCTCTTTAGAAGTGTGATCCATATCTCCACAAATATTGCAAGCTTGAGTTCCTTCTATAATATCATCCTTGACATCATTGTTGTCACAAACTCCTTGGGAAAGGTTGTCTTTCATGTTGATCATTTGAGTGGTCATACCTTGCAACAATTGAGATTGGGTTTCCAAAAACTTTTGCAAGGTTGGGTCTAACTCATTGTTGTTGGATAAAAACTGAGTTGTCACTTGATTCAACTGGGCTTGGGTTGCTACAAGCATCTCTTGGTTGTTGTTGTCACCATTCTTGATGTTGGAGTATCTTTGTAACACCCTCGCCTGATAAGGCTGAGTTCATGTGTATAGTGCCAATCCCTGGATCGGTTCACTGGCACACACAGTACGAAATGATACCAAATATAACTATGCATCATAAATACAACGAATATGATCCAGAATTTACATTATTCATCCAAGTACACAGCGGAAAACGAATACAAGGTAGATCTCCATCCTTCAAATGTGCCACAGGCGAACAAATGTTGAGTGGAGTCTCGCGACCTATGAACGATCACTTAGATACGATATAACCTGCAACATGAAACGTTGCAGCCACGAATGGTCAATACATTGAATGTATGGCAAGTAGGCTAAAGTGGTTAACAAAATATCTATCAACTACATGCTTATTTGGCCAAGTGGAGTTCAGGCTCATTTGCATAAAGCAACAGTTTTCTCCTAACATTTGTAACAAAGTAGTTTTCCAATACGATAAATAGGACACTCTGGTTCACTCCCAGGTGCTCCTACCCAATTATGTTCACCCAACAAGTTTTAAGTAATTAAGAAATAAGGATGAGTGAGAAATATCATAGCATCAGTATCAAGTCGCTCAAATTGTCCATAACCGGGGACACGGCTAAGCACTTAGTTTATACACCCTACAGGGGTTAGTACACTTTACCCATGTGACTTGGCCAGCCCAGCTCGTACCACCACTCTCATATTGGGTGATGATAGGGAGAAGTCCAAGAAGGAACCGTTCGGGAAGTAGCTCCCCAATCCCGACGCGCACTGGTCCAACCTACACTATCTACATCTCTGGATACGCGGGTTCGAGTTACCACAACCTACTGAGTTCAGCCAACCGCCCATTTCATTATTGGCACATGGTTGCACACGAAAGCTTCCAAACAAAGAAACCAATCATTTCTCAGTGTCCTGGGTGCCTTTCCGCAATGATACCACCAAAAATTATCAATCCCATCACACCCAGGAGATTCATTGATTAAGTTGTTTTAGTTTTCGCAAACCAACACATTTAGAATCAACATCAGTGATGTAACCCAGCCCTCGTTCATCATAGCCTGGCTAAGCACATCTACCAACGGTGGTTCATCTACAGGAAAACCCTACCACATAATAGGACATAACATAGCATATACACATCAATTCCTACAGATGCAATTCTACAAAAGCATCTACAATGCATAGGAAAACAATAGGACATTTATGACCAAGATAGCACCACTTGCCTTTGTTGTAGATGTAGTCGATTAGATAATCCTCACAATTATAATGGCCTCTTTCGTAATAACCACAATACTTTCAATCATAGTAGTTGCAATCATAGTAGTTGCACTCCTCGCAATCTAACGTTTGAAGCAAACACAACAAACACCATTCAAAACATTGCAAACATACAACAGTGCAACATTACAAGAAAACAATGATGAACAGATGCATGCAGGACGATTTAATGAGTCACAATGGTTGCATTTAGTGTTCTGAACATAGTTAGATTACATGATGCATGTGGAAAGTCATTTATTGCACTAAAGATTTTATTACTAAAGTTGTATCGATTTAATATGGCGTATACCACTTTAATTGAACTAAATATGTTTATGTCGTATTAAATTGTGAACTAGATGCTACTGGGTAGATAATGCAATTTAGAGACAGTGGCAATTTGAACCACCTAAAAAGGAGTTATAGATCTTTTTGTATGATTTAAATAGTGTTTAATGGTTTTAAACGATTCCTATATTTTTTGTTGTCTAAAAATCAAACTAAAATTATATCTGTAATTTCCACGGAATTGTGATTTCAGGGACATATTATTTGTAATTTTCTGAGTAGTATTTATTTTCTTATGAATTTATTACTCTAAATAAGTCATTAAACTATTTAAATCTTCACGGCAAAACCTTACAGTCAAAGGCAGAACTAATTGCATATTGATGATCTACATGGAACCAGCTTTCCAATGGTATATCATTTATATTTTTGTGACAAGCAATTAATTTACTATGAATTTAATGATTTATAAAGCCATTAAAACTAATTAAATTACTGCAGTAACCACGTACAGTAAAAGTTGGATCTATTCTGATAAGATGATTCTACGTGAAATTATCTTCAATTTGATATATTATACGCAATTTTTGGACATGGTATGAATTTCTAATGAATTTTACATGTTAGATCTATAATATGCAATTTTAAATTCGAACGGAATATTCCGCTGACTGGACAGGTTGACTTTGCATGCTGACTGGGACTAGATGTTGACCTTATGTTGACGTGGCGTTGATGAAGAAGATGACCGGAATGACGACATGGCACGCACCGGTTTGATTGGATCTCGACCGTCTGGATAGGATCCGGTGGCTAGAAGAAGAGATTGACCCGATTTTGGCTCAGAATAGACAAGAAATAGATCTGTGTTAGTGAGACAAATCCGTAGGTCAAATCGAAAAACTCAGAACATGAAAGTTGTGGGGAATCATTATTCCTACCTTCTCACCAAAGGAATTTGGATTTGAAGAAACGAGCGCGAGTACATCTTGGATTTACACCGTAAGATCTGAAATATTGCGATACGAAATTCTCCGGCTGTGGTGGATGAAAAGAGGTTAGGTTTGTCGGGTTTGAAAGATTTCGACGATCCCTACAACTTTCGTTTTTTGACCGAAGGCAAACGACGAAGTCTAGATGGGTTAAAAAGCGAAATAAGATTCGGGCATGTGTAGATTCGGGATTTCGAGTAAAGAAACGCGTACAGCTGTGGCTTCACGAGTTTATATGGAGGTTTGGGACGGTGGGGAGATAGGTATTAAAGTAGAGAACAAGTAGAAACAAACGGAAGTCGATTCGGAGTTGTAGATAAAAAGTTATAGGAGTTTGAGTAGAGATAGGTATAGAAAATCAGTTTTCGCACGTTTTTTTGGAGCAAACCGATCGACTCTGTACGCGCGCGTGTGGCCTGGTCTGGTTTGGTCGGCCCGTTGAGGTTTTTTTTTTTTTACTTGTTTCCCTCTTATCTTTTGCATACGAACTCCAAATGACATGATTCTTGTTTCTAAATTTTTCTAAAATCGAATAGATTATTATAGGATCAAATTTGTAATCTTTTTACTAGTTTGGAAGTAGTGGGTTTATAAATCCTTGTATATTTTATTTTATTTATATCTTTATGTGTTTGTATTTATTTCATAACTTTTTCATACTAGCTCCAAATAAGCTCAATTTTGTTTCTAAAATTTTGTAATATTAATTGGATCTTTTTAGGCTATAATTTAGCAATAATCGCTGTCTTAGCAATAGTGGGTTTTAATAAGTCAATTTAATTCCTTTAGGAACATTTGGGCAAATCAACTATAGGCTTTAGATACCAGGATTTGGATTCAGTTTGTTAGATCTTTGCATGGATGTAATGAAATGCTTATGAATGCTTCATGATTTTCATTTTGAAATCTTGCACACCAATTCTACAATCCATAATCAATCCATGCCCTTTTGCCTATATGGCTACTTAGGTCATAACAAAAGAATATAGGATTTTGAATTCAAGGTTGAGAGGATTTTCTATTCAAAAAGTTTCTTCTCTTTGAGAATTTTCAACAAAGTCAAACAATAAATTAATCTTATTTATCTATTTCACATTCCAAAATTATAAGAATTTTGGGATGTGACAATCTTGGAGAAGTCATCTGTTTGGGTTGGATTGGGATTAGAATAGGCAAAAGATTTCTAAGGAAGAAGTCTAATCACACACATCGCAATTCACACAAGCAATGTGCAAGCAATCACAAACAAACATTCCACTCAAACAACAAGTTCAAGCACATTTTTAGCAACAAAATATTTTTTTTCTACACCACAGAAGTTGGTGTGCTCAACATGTGATCTAAACTAAACACTAATATGGTGGTCCAACTATATGGTTCACTTGAGATCATTCCATTCTTCTTGGTTGTTTCTCCACAAATGAAATCATGGTTTCCTTGGAAAAATTCTTGTATCTTGGTCACAAAGCTTCAAAGGTGATGATGATTCCTTCTAAGTTGTGTTTCCTTAGTCTTCAAGTCTTGAATATTATTCTTGTCTCACTTATAGTCTTTAGTGATATCCAAGTTGAAGTCCTTGGTGAAAATAAAGTTGAAGTCATTGATGATGTTGAATTTGAAGTCATTTGAGTTTGTGAAATCCTTTGTTCATGTTGAAGTCTTTCGTCATGTTGAGGTTTTGTCCATCAAGTTGAAATAGAAGAGATGTAGAATCAAAACCAAAAAGGTTGAGGAAAGAGTTTACAAGATTGTTTGTAAATAATTTTGAACAAATACAACTCCTATTTTCTAAGGGGTTTTGTCCAATCCTAGGGTTACAATCCTACAGGAAACACAGTGCTCTGATACCATCTATAGAGGTCTCAACCTTTAATAAGGTAGAGATCCCTGTGTTTAAAATGCTAGTCTCTGGATCAATAGCTAGCATCCACAGTTAAGTTGTAATATCAAGAAACAAAGGTCATAGTATAGCTTTATAACCAGGAATAAAATATTTCATTACATCTTACATAGCCCATTTGGCTATCTCATTACAATGCAGCAGAAATAACTATAGCATGGAGTCCTTCATCTTCAAAGTGCCACAGGCAATCATGTTGGTTGTAGACTTGTAATCCTAATCAACACACTTCACTAACATCAAACAAACCTTCAACATAATAAGTTACAACCACAAGGGTCAATACATTTGAATTGTATTGTCAAGTGATACTATGGTAGTATAGTGGTAACTATCATCTATATGCATTTGCCTAAGTGAATCATAGGCTTGCTTTGCTCAAAATATATTTTCCTTATCATTTGAAAACACTAAGTTTTTGTTCGTCAAAATCACCCAAGGCATCTACCAATCATTGATTGAAGATCCTTTAACCCTTGTTCAACGACAAGTCTTTAACTTAGAAATTGGGATGAGGAGATTCTTGATAGCTTCCACGTCTTGATGCTCAAATTGTCCATTGTCTGGGGCATGTCTAAGTACTTAGATTTTTCTCTCTCGAAAGGTGGTGCACTTTCCCCACAAGGCTCGACATGCATCGAGACAAGATCTTTCAGAAGCCTTCCCTTAGACCAAAATGGACGCGCTCCAAACCTATCATCCCCTACCACCAACTGTCCATTTGGCTAAGTTATTGCGACCTATATGATCCAAGCAGATCCCATATTGCCAAGTGGCTGCACTTGAAGCTTCTCAACATTTGACATCTCAAATCGCTTTGTTCCTGGGTGGCATTCCACAAGTGTGATGCACAAGGTTCACTAGTCCCCTGGCCTTGTGTAACCACTCACCAAAAATCCATCCAATCAATACCATTCCACCCAGGTGATTCATTCACATAGTTGTTTTATTAAACAAAACACAAGTCCTTGACTTAGAAATATTCCATAGCATGAATATAATCCACCCTTGTTTTCTACTAGCTAAGCTAAGCATGATAGTAGTAGGAATCTTAACTTAGGAAAATTCTACTAAGGTTTCATCTACTAGGATTTCTCATGGCATAGTTTATACTTAGAAAATTACATGCAAGTCCTACTTAGAAATATCACTAATGCATAGTGAAAATAATAGGACAAAAGTATGAAGCACCTCTTGCCTTTTTGGTAGAGAGTATAAGTTCACTCCTGATCTTGCAATAGTCACACTCTTCAAATTTCACTACAATTCAATCAAGCAAGCCACAAACTCAAAACTAACATTCAAACAATTCATCACATAATAATACAAACAAACTAATGCATGCAAGCATGCCAAAGATTTTTTATTTGGAAAAGTGGTTTCCAATAGGATATAAACATTTTAACACACCTATTGGTCATTTATAAAAGTGGTAAGGTCATTTGAAAACAAGTTAGTGAAAATGGCCACTTTAAATCATTTTTGTTTTGCTAGAATTGATTTAAATCAAGGTAGTAATTTCTAGTGTTTTCCAAATATATTTTTAAACACAAATGTTAGTGTTTTAAGGTTAAGTGTTTATTATTAAAACCATTTGCAAAAGGTTTCTTCTAAAAACCATTTTTAATTCAAAGTAACATTTTATTTTGTTGGACATGCCTCTAAACAAAGAAATAATTTTCTAGGGTTCACCCAATATATTTTTAAATCCTAAAACTTGGTGTTTAGGGTCAGAGAGTTTAAATCAACCCATTTCCAAAAGGTTTTACCCAAAAAAGCATTTTAAAACCATAATCAATATTTTTATTTAACTAGAAATGCTTTTATTCAAAGATTTATTCTTTAGCTTCACAAAATACACTTTTAAATCTACAAGTTGGTTTCTATGGTCAATAGGTTCAAAACAATCCATTTACAAAATATTTTACCCTAAAAACAATTTTAGAATAAATTTTATACACAAATAAGCCTACACAAGTTTCTGTAAAAACAATCAATTTAACAGGAGCAAAATACTAAACAAAGTGCAAAGTTGGAAAGTTCACATTTTTCTGAATCCAGTGATATAAAATTTTCTAAAATTTAGACATGTGGATTAAAAGTTATGAATTTTGCAAGTTTAAACATCTAATAGAAATGTTCCTGTTTTTAAAACATAACTCAAGCCACGTGTCAAAATTTTACTCGCTAATACCGTTTCGGCAGGATCGTGCAATACACGCCGTAGGATTTAAGTTGATCTGTGCGGCTCATATGGATTCGTACCCCTTCGGGTTAATTCTAATCTCACGCATCCGATCTAGATCTAACGGCCCAAATCGAATAACCAAAAACAGGCGGCGCTGGCTGGCGGCGGCGTGTTCTGGCGGTGAGGTTGCCGGCGATACAGGAGGCTAGAGAGAGAGGGGAAGGGCTTACGAAGCTCGCAGAGGTGTGGCGAAGCTCAAGGTCGTCGTGGTATGGTCAGGGGCGCACGATCGTGTCGGTAATTGCTCGCCGGAGATGCTACTGACGACGGGCGTGCTCGGGCGTCGATGTTGGCGAAGCTGTGGTGCACGCTAAGGGAAAAGAGTGATGTTGTTAGATGCGCGCAAGTGTTCTGAACAAGAGACTAACAACCATAGAGGAGGGGACGGTCGGGTCTCACCGGTAGTGCTCGTCGGAGCGGAGGCACACGGCGGCGAAGTGTTGTCGTCGAGGTTGCCAACAATGCAGAGCACGCGCGGGCGAGTGGGTGGCACCGGAGTGTGCGCCTGGCAATGGGGAGTAGTATCGTGGAGGCCAGGGAGCAAGGGAAGGGTTGTCGTCGCCGGAATCGGCCGAGGGAGGTCGTCGGAGTCTGTGGCGGGGTGAGTTAAATTCGAGGCAGCCTGAGGGCTCTCTGGCAGCGGAGTTTGAGGGGAAAGAGAGAGGGGTCAGAGGGGATTATGAGGGCACAGTCGCGGCGAGGGATTACTGCGGTGTTATGGCGAATTAACTCGGCGAAATCAACTGCAGAAACGGGCAAGGAGGGGAGGAATTGGTCGTGGCGGGTGAGAACGACGACTGACAGGTGGGGCATCGTTGGCGGCGAGAGAAGGAGGGTTCAAGTGGTGTCGTATCGTCAGCGACTGGGTGGGTGCGGGTCTGAGTGAAAGAAAACGGTTCGTCAGGGGAGAAAGAGGTGGGCTAGCTGGGCCTGGTGGATTTTGCTGGGCTGGGCTGGTCGTTTCATTTTTTTTTCCTGATTTATTTTTCTTTTTCTGATTCCTTTTTCTATTTTGTATTTATTCAAATGATTTCAAACACCATTTGGATTTATATTTTTACCAAACTTTCAGTAATTTTCTATTTTGTTCAAACATGTATTTTAAAGATCATTTTGGAATATTTCTTTTATTCCCACATGGTTTAATTATTTATTTACAATAGACCTTTGTCTTTATTTAAATAGGATTTTAATTATGTTTTCCAACTTCTATTTAATCTCCAAATTTTACCAAATCTTTTTCAGTATGTTTTATTTATTTATTAGGGTGTCAAATAATTCACTTTGAATATTTTCGACCCGAACCGTTTTTCTAAGGTTTAGTGGTGGGTGGCGGTGCATTGGCGATCCCGATCTCCAGTGGCGCGTGGACTGCTTCCTGACCCATACGCGCGGCAAGCTTCATCGGCAATGGCCGGAGAGGAAGAAGCGAACGTGGGGGGTGGAGATGGGACGGCTGGATCCCAAGGAAAGAGGGAATTACTTGTGGAAGCTCTGATGCGAAACCTCAATCTTACCGAGGCGGAGCGGAAGGTTGTGGTGATGGACGATCTGGAGGTCGTCGAGGAAATAAAGAAGGTCGCGGTCGCAGGGAAGGTGTTGGCACCATTCGATTTTCATATCCAGACGATAACAAGTGCCCTCCGTCCGCAATGGGGAAACCCCCAGGGCCTGATCTTTAAGGCTATGGGAAATAATGTGTTTGTGGCTACTCTCGATTTAGAGAAAGATAGAGACAGAATATGGGATGGGTCTCCGTGGATGATCAACAAACATGCGGTAATCCTTGCAAACTTCGATTGGTGTATGAAGCCAAATGAAGTCAAGTTTGATGAACTTCCAATTTGGATCCGTTGTCAAAAATTCCCGTTCAACTGGTTGAATAAGGGCAGATGTGATTTGTTGCCAGTCAGATTGGGAGATTTATTAAGCTAGACACTACATGAAACCGACGTGGTTGGGGACAGAGTCTAAGAGCCAAAGTATGGATTAATGTTCATGTTCCCCTACACCGTGTTATTCTTATTGAATCAAAGTTAAGAAATTCAGTTGACAGTTATGAGGTGCAATATGAGAGATTGCCCTATTTTTGCTTTGCTTGTGGTAAGTTGGGTCACCTTAATACTCTTTGTTCTGACCCACTACCACGCAAAGTAGATGGTTCTTGGGAATATGATGCTTCTATCAGGTCCCTGATATAAAGAAAGCCACTCCGATCTTTTCATACAAGCAGAGGAATCCTCATCGTGAGGCCACCATTACTCCAAGGAATGAAGAGAGTGGCAGAAAAAATCAAGAAAGGGACAAAGGGACCAGGCGAGGTCATATAGTCCAGAGGTCTGGTACTGGATTTGTAAAAAACCCAGTTTTTCAGTTTAATGCTAAATCGCATGGTACTTATGTTGCAAAGCCAAAGCCTATGGCGAGTCCTTCCAGCAGCGGAAAGGAATTAGATGAATCCATGGAGGTGGAAGAGACAGATGTGGCTGGATTTAAAAGGATGGGCGTGCTTAGCTCTCCAAGCAAAGTGGGATCGTTTCCACGTGACCCCAAGAAGCATTGTGCAGAATCCAATGTTATGGCTATTATCTCGGCGGAGGCTGGTGTACAGCTCCGCTCGGACCAATGAATTTCTATGTTTGGAACTGTCGGGGGCTTGGGAACCCCGAGACAGTTCGTGAACTTCAAGACTTAGTGAAGTTGGAAGCGCCCTCTTTGGTCTTTCTTATTGAGACAAAGATTGATGGTATACAAGTGGAAGGTGTGGCAAGTTTGCTTGGATTTACTGGCTGTCTCACGGTTGACAGCGGTGGTCTTAGTGGTGGTTCGGCTTTCTTGTGGTCACGCGAGGGATCCGTTTCTCTCGAGTCAAAATCAGACTCGCATATTGATGTTGATGTGCAAAACATTGAAGGAGATAATTTCTTATGGCGGTTTACTGGTTTTTATGGTAAACCGAGAAGGGAGAATAGGAAGGACAGCTGGTATTTGATGAACTGGCTGAGCTCTCAGAGTGATCGTCCATGGCTCTGTGGTGGCGATTTCAGTGAGATAATTGATAACTCAGAGTACTATGGAGCAAATGATAGAGCGGAATGGATGGTGAATGGTTTCAGGGAGGCTATTGATAATTGTGGTTTTATTGATCTTAGTTTTCAAGGCATCCCGTATACATGGGATAATAGGCAGGATGGAGAGGCTAATGTGAAGGTTAGGCTTGATCGTATGCTTTGTTCAAATAATCTTCTTGAGGAGTACCGAGAAACAATTGTGAGGCACCTACCGTCCCCAAAATCAGACCACTGTGTGCTGATAACTAAACTTCGGAAGGTGCGGCCACAAGAGGAGGAAGTACAACGACTTTTCAGGTATGATAATGCATGGAGTAGAGAGGATTCCTACGAGGAAACCGTTGTGGCTGAATGGTCTAAACAAGATGGTTCAACGTCTGGCTTGGTCAACGTTGTAGAGAAACTTGATCGCATGCAGAATTGTTTGTGTGACCGGTCTAAAAAGAAGTTTGGCAGTGTCAAGAAGAGGCTCAGGAAAGCTAGGAGAGAATATGAGTATGTACGCAAGAATGAAATCTTCCGTGGAGTATCGCAGCGGGAGAAAGAGCTGGCTAATCAGATTCGTGAGCTGTTGTTGCGAGAAGAAATTATGGCCAAGCAAAGGGCAAGAACTGATTGGCTGAAAGAGGGTGATCGGAACACACGTTACTTCCATGCTAGAGCGTATGTAAGAAAGCATCAAAATAAGATTACGGCGTTGATGGATGAGGATGGTGTGTTGCAGGATAACAAAGAGAAAGTCCAGGACATAATACAAATTTTTTACACAAATTTGTTCAAAGGTCAAGTTGATTTGGACATTGATGCGGTGACGAGCCGCGTACCGATGAGGGTAACGCATGCTATGAATGAACAGCTGGGCCGACCGTGGGAGCCCAAGGAGGTTGGGAAGGCCCTGTTCGGTATGGGGGCATCAAAAGCACCAGGTGCAGATGGATTTACGGAGGGTTTTTATCAGCGCCATTGGGGCTTAGTGAAAGAAGCAGTCACGACTTCTGTGTTGGCCTTTTTGAATGGGGGAGATCTACCGGATATAATTAATAGGACTATCATTGCCCTGATCCCTAAGGTTAAATCACCACAGTTTATATCACAATTTTGGCCGATTGCACTTTGTAATGTGTTGTACAAGATCTGCTCAAAAGTGATTGCAAATCGGCTTCGCCTAATCCTGGATGAGATTATTTCTGAGGAGCAATTGGCTTTTGTTCCAAGCAGATTAATTACAGATAATGTCTTAGTCGCATATGAGAGTATTCATTGCATGCGTCGTAAGAAGGGTAAAGCAGGGTTCTGCGCGGCTAAGCTAGATATGATGAAGGCCTATGACAGGGTGGAGTGGCCTTATCTAGAAAAGATGCTGTTGACTCTAGGCTTTTCGGATGCTTGGGTGTCACTAATAATGAAGTGTGTCACTTCTGTCAGTCTTGAGGTTAAAATGAATGGTGAGCTTCTGCCTAGATTTTTTCCATCTAGGGGAATTCGGCAGGGAGATCCAATTTCCCCCTATCTCTTCTTGATTTGTGGGGAAGGGTTGTCATGTCTTCTAAAATATTATGACAATGGATGGGTGGACAGAGGCTTGAGGGTCAGCTACAAATCTCCATGGGTATCTCACTTATTATTTGCTGATGATAGCCTTGTGTTCTTAAAGGCGGATATTAGGAGTGCGAGAAGATTGGACGAGATTTTGTCTATCTATGCTCGTGGATCGGGGCAATGTGTTAACAAGCAGAAGAGTTCTACTTTTTTTAGTCTGAATTGCATGTTGCCGGTCCGTTTGATGATGAGGAAGGTGATGAGCATTGACCGTGAAGCTCTCTTAGAGAAATATTTGGGTTTGCCCACTGCGTCTAGACGCTTGACGGACAGTAACTTTGAGACTATTTTGGAGAATTCTAGATCACGTGTTCAGTGATGGTGTCCGAAGTTGGTATCATATGGAGGTAAAGAACCCTTGATCAAATCAGTTATTCAGTCTCTACCAACCTACTCTATGAGTTGCTTCAAAGTCAATAAGGGGTTGTGCTCCAAATTAAAGACAATTGTGTCGAAATTTTGGTGGAGTGGATCACTTGATAAAAGAGGGATGATGCGGTGACCCAGCATACCACTGCATGTGTAGTACACTATAGTCATTGACATGACATCCACAGAACACCGTTCCGTAAATATCACATCCCTCAGAGTGGTACAACAAAAACATTGCGGGTCCATATTACAAATGTACACACATTATTATTATTACAATACCGAAAGTTCAAGACTTCCAAAAGATCCAACTTACAAACCAAAATATAAAGTGTTCGGCGGAATTTAAAAGTAGAAACTCCGCCTAGGAGTTGAGCTCAACAGCTTATTCTATAGAGTTCATGCTGCTCGGCTCCATTGGTTACTATTAACTAGGGTTACTTAGTTGGACTCATTATCATCGACACCATAGCGGATTTCGTAATCCACTCCTTCAACTCCTCTGGACAGAACAGGTTCCTCATAGAACACATCTTCTTGGCATTCGGCTGCATACATAGGCACGTCTTCGGGATCCTTAGAGGCTAAGCAAGGGATCAAAGGAAAGAATGAGTAACAGCGTTATCCAACAAGTTCATTATATGCAAGGTGGGAAGTTTGATGCTCTAACTACCACCTCGGATTATAAATCCTTGGCACTATGCAGTTTTTGTAAATCTTTCTTCAAAGATTGATTTTATTCCGAAAAACTGTGACAATCAGCCTTCACAGGTTGACCAGAACTTTCATGGAGTTCCTTTCCTGCCGCGTTCGTAGCTCCTTCCCGGAACAGGGAGTAACAAGTTACAGTTCTTACACTCTGCAGAGGTGCGTTACTTTACCCATGAGAGATCAACTCCTTGTTGCACAACCGGGCGTACTTTCCCGTTCACAATTCCATGATGTGGGGCCCAGTAGTTGGTCCAACCCAATCACTGCCCCCTTCGCGACCCCGCATGACTCCTTGGTGTACACCATGCCCACATAATGAATTACGGCAATGGTTTGTACAAACCGTTAGATGCCAGAACTATCGTGGGACGATGAGGGTTCCCACCCATATGCTGCATATCCTCTACGAATTACCAATTAATATGCACGCTACGAGGATAACAGCCACGACCTGCACATCCGGCTTCATGCGAGAGGAAGAAGATACAGCTGACTTCTCTGTCCCATTCCAAATCTCATGGCTAACGCGTAATATACGGCGCTAGAATCACATATGTCAGGGGTTATTAAGTCCCTACTTGATCATCATTGTTGCAAATAGAACCCTAAGTTCTATTGCTCCATTATATCACCACTTAGGATGATATCTATGATTTCTTTATTTATGAAAATAATATTTTCTTTCTTTTATAGCATATATGATAACACACAATTTGCAAATACTTTGATAAAGACTCTTCAAAGGACATGACCAAGTGATGAACTTGCCTTGTGATGGCAAGGTAGTGAAGTCTGATGCTTGCACTGGACCTTGAGCTTCTAGTTCTACAAAAACATCATTATTGCCCGGTAAGGACAATATTTAAAGAAGCAAAGATGATTATGCAAGTAATGCAATGCATTTACCCCAAAAAGTTTCTTTTTAGTAATAAAATATTTATAAATATTGCTTTTTAATATTTATAACATATATTGAGTTATTTTAATTTATTTCCCTTTTATTTGACTTTTATTGCTTTAATAATTCTTTTATGAATTATTAATTATACATTAGAAATGGTGATTAAATATTTATTTAGTATTTTTCTAAAATACTACAATATTAATACATAATGAAAGTGAATTTTAATTAATTTTATCACCCTTCAATAATTTTGTAAAATTCAATAAGGAACATATAATTTACAAAATTCCTAATAAAATTTAAATGTCTAAAATTTTATATTTTAATTTATTTGAGTAGTTTGGATTTTTGTGAATCCAAAAATATTTTATTTATAATTTTTGGACTTTTATTTTATTTTCAAGAATTTTATTAAGTCTAAGGGTATTTTGGTCATTTCTTTTTATTGAAACAGGCCTGGAATTGTTCCTGGGCTGATTATTCTTATTGGGCCCTAGTAGCCCATTAATTCTAGACAAAAGGGCCACCCCGAAGGATCTGGCCCAGCTCGGCCGACTCCTCACTGCCTCTCTCTCTCCCTCGAGCTTATCCTCTCCTCCTCTGACCCCGACCTCGTGGCCGGCGATGCCGCCACCGTCGATTCTCGCCGCTGTAGGCTGTTTCGGCCGCCGTTGTGGTGCTTTAGGGGGTTATCGACGATGCTAGTTCGTTCTATCCAATTGGATTTGAGTTCAGGGCTTCTCCGTGGCCAGGTTCACCTCGTTTCTGAACCCTAGGGTTAGAAAAAAGTGTTGCCGCCATCGCTGTGGTCCCGTCTGTGGTGGTGTGGTGGATTTGTATGCTGTGGTGGTCGTCGCCGTGGCCGGTGCAGGTTGCAGCGCCCCCTGGGTGCTCCCTGTGACACCGCGGGTTCGTCGGCCAATCTGCTTCCTCTTCAATTTCTTCAGCGAGGACCTACTGTGAGTTTGATTCTTCTCCCTTGGTGCTTTTTATGCTTGTTGATTCGACGCTAGAGACTGGCAGTGTCCTCTCTGTTTATGGTCTGATTTCGTTTAGGATGATTATCCATTTTAGGGTTCCTGTTATGTGATTGATCATGTACTAGATGATTGGATTCATGTTTGGATGGTCTGTACACATGCTAATTGCTTATTGGCCTGAGGCTTGTTTGCTAAGAATGATCTATGATGTTTCTGGTGACTTACTAGATGATTTGATGCTTGGCATTGCATCTGATTCAGATGATGTAGTTGTTTGGGAAGCATGCTTGGTTAAGCTAATGATCTGGTAGCTTTCCATTATTTATTTGATTCATGGTCATAACTATGATAAGATACAGCTATTGTCTTAGTGCTATTAGCTTGGGAATTAACATGTGGTTTGAGATCATTATGATCTCAAACAGTGAAGTGTATTATAGAAATATCCTAGTTATGATTCATGTTTTACAGGAAAATGATTAGTTAGTTGATTGTCTGAATCTATGATGATTTACTGTCTTTCCTGATTCATATTGGATTGTTCTTGTGACGCCATTAGGTATGGCACACAAGTTTGATTCAAAACCATGGATTTGGTTAGTTTATGCTTAAGGCATTCTTGGCTTTGAAAGATAAATATAGATGCTCTTATCTGAATTTCCTAAGACCAATGATGTTGGTCTGAGGCTTAGGAATTCAAATCTTATCTAATTGGTTCATCTAGATAGTCCTGGTAGTGGTACCAGCTATTCTTTATTGAATCAAAGCTTGGAAAAATGATAGTGAGCTTGATCATGTTATGGATCCTATGGATTTGTTCCTAAGGTGCTACCCTTCCTTTAGGGATGTGCCTAGAAATAGATCATAGGTATATGCATGATTGATTGGTAAAATATTGTTGGACAACCAGAGCAAGGATGTTGCTGTGAGCTCTGGTTGAACCTTGGTACTTAGTGGTTTGCCTTTAGAGTTTCAGAAATCCCTATGATGGATTCACCCCTCTTGGGTGCTTTCTAAGGTTTTGTTTTATAAAACAACACATGTTTCTCTCTGAATAAGATGATTAGATCATGTGAAGGTTTTATGAAACTCACCACAAAATCTGATGATGGTGTAGTAAGTTGGTGATGATGATCTTGATCTGGTTTTGCTGGACTACTTTGCTTGCTATTGAGCTAGCCTGCTCCTCCTAGCTCCTGGGCTTGATCTTGCTGTCCACCTGATCCATTCCCCTCCTTATGTCACCATCCTGGTGATGTTTGGTTGATCCTTGGTTGGTGTGGTTGCTGGTTGTGGTGCTTGGTTTAGCTGCTTTCTACACTGGTTGTTCTTGTGTGCTGTGCAGTGGGGTGATGCACTAGTGCCCCCCATGGTTGTGCTGTGGTTTTGTGAGATTGGGCTATGCTTGTGAGGTCGACAGCACACTATATGCACGCTGGTGTGTGTCCATCTTGTGTGCCTTCTATGCACTTGTGGATATGTTCAGAATTTTTGAAGTTACTATTACCAGATTACTTTCACCTGGCTGGTGAATTGGTCCCTCTTGGCTGTCATTTGACTTCTGGCTTTGAATTTATGAAAGATGGAATCTTTCATATTGGTGAAACTTGCCCCTTTTATAACATTTCTCAATGATGAATTTGTCAGGTGCATTTCACTGACATATCTGAGAGAAATAATACTAACACTAATCTTCTTTTGTTTTTATTTAGTCTTTGTTTTGCAGGTACAAAGATAAAGATGAAGATTTAGTTTAGATTTAGATATAGGATAGTTAGTAAATGTTCCAATGTAATTTTCTTATTCTTTTGTATTTTTTTCTTTTATTATTCTTGTAATCTTTATTTTATTCAATTGTAATAAAGATTATATTATTATTAATAAATAATATTCTTATTCTTTATTCTTTTGTAAATTGTGATGTTGGAAAATGGATTCAGTAGGTTACATTCTTTGTAACTTGTTTATATATTGATAATATGAAATAAGTTTCATATTCCATATTGTTTTTGGATAAAATTTAAGTTATAATACTTATCTCTTAATTAATTTAAGATTCAAAACTTACATCTAAATCATTTAAATTATAATTCAAACACTCAAGTTTAAAACTCAAATTCATTTTAAACACATAACTCCTTAAAGATCATCTCAAAGTTTATAACAATCATCCTTTAAGACTAAACCTAATCTCAAAGGATGAAAGAAACATTGATCACTTAAGATTTTAATTTGGCGAAAATTTTACCCATATATTCACAAATAAATGCATGCAACATTTCATATTCCTAAATATACCCTTCGTTAGTTCCTAAATGCTGGGATGTTACAGACTTCCCCCCTTAAATTAAACTTCGTCCCGAAGTTTGTGGAGATGTACCTGAATAGTTCTGGATAAGATTTTTTTAAATCCTCTTCCTTTTCCCATGTGGCTTCCCTTTTAGGGTGATGTTCCCACTGTACCTTGCAATATTTGATTGCTCTGTTCCTTAATCTTTTCCAGTTTTCTTCCATAATCCACAGGGCTTTTCAATATAAGTCAGGTCTGCTTGTAGTTCTATCTCTTGATGTGTTATTGCATCATCTGGAACTTTCAAACATTTGCGAAGTTGTGACACATGGAAAACATTATGCACTTGAGCTAATCTTGATGGTAACTCTAAAGCATAAGCTATAGTTCTGTTTTGACTCAGTATTTTGAATGGTCCGATATATCTTGGACTCAATTTCCCTTTAACTCCGAATCTTTTTACTCCTTTCATTGGACTTACTTTCAAATAGACCACATCTCCCACTTCTGGATGCCATGATCTTCGACTTTGATCCGCATAACTTTTCTGCCTGCTCTGGGCTATTTTCAGTCTATCCCTGATCTTATCAATGATATCTTGTCTTTCCTTGATATAATCTGGCGCAAATTCTTTGCTGCTTCCAGGTTCATACCAACATATTGGTGATCTACACTTCCTTCCAGACAGAACCTCATATGGAGCTGCCTTCAGACTACTCTGATAGCTATTATTATAAGAAAATTCTGCCAATGGTAGGTGATCTTACCATGTTCCTCCTAAATCTAGTGCACAATCTCTTAACATGTCTTCTAGTATTTGATTTGTTCTTTCAGATTGACCTCCTGTCTCAGGATGATATGCCATGCTGAAATATAATTTTGAACCAAGTGCTTCATGCAATTTCTTCCAAAATGCTGAAGTAAACACTGATACCCTATCAGTTACGATCTTTTTGGGTACTCCATGCTTACTTACTATCTCTTTGACATATACTTCAACTAACTTCTCGGCATTATCCTTTTGATTCACCGGAATAAAATGTGCACTCTTAGTGAGTCTGTCCACAATTACCCATATCATATCCTTCCTTTTTGGTGTCATAGGCAATCCTGTAATGAAGTCCATACCTATTTCCTCCCATTTCCATTCAGGATTTTCCAAGGGTTGTAATGGTCCTGCTGGAATTTGATGTTCAGCTTTCACCCTTTGACAAGTATGGCATTCAGATACATATTTAGCAATATCTCTTTTCATGTTATTCCACCAGAATAGTTCTTTCAAGTCCATATACATCTTGGTACTCCCTGGATGTATAGAATATGGTGTATCATGTGCTTCTTTGAGTATGACATTTCTAATCTCAGTCACATCTGGAACACATAGACGGTCTTGGAACCATAAAGACCCATAATCCCCAAGGCGAAAAACTGATTTTTGCCCTTGAGATATCCTCCGAATTTCCTCAGTAATAAAAGGATCTTCTTCTTGATGTCTAAAAATTTCTTGCTTAAGATCACTGTCTTGCTCTGCAACTACCTGCATAGTAGCTAATCCTCCAAGAACATCTGTTCTGATGAATTGAAGTTCTAGTCTCTCCAAGTCCATTTGTAATTCTTTTGGTAGCTCCCTGTTGCTAGGTTGAGTATCTGCACTCTTTCTGCTTAAAGCATCTGCCACAACATTTGCTATCCCTGGAGTGTAGTTGATTATTAAATCATAATACTTGATTAGTTCCAACCAACGCTTCTGTCTCATATTCAATTCCTTTTGAGTGAAGAAATATTTGAGACTTTTATGGTCAGTGTATAACTCACATTTGGCTCCATAAAGAAAATGCCTCCATCCTTTCAGTGCAAAAACTACTGCTGCTAACTCTAAATCATGAGTTGGATAATTGACTTCATGTGGTTTCAATTGTCTTGAACCATAAGCAATCACTTTCTGATCTTGCATTAATACACAACCCAAACCTTCTTTAGATGCATCACAGTATATGGTGAAGTCCTTCCCTGTTTCAGGAACTGCTAAGATTGGAGCTGTGGTTAATCTAGTCTTCAACTCTTGAAAACTTGCTTCACATTTCTCATCCCACTTGAATGGTGTATTCTTCCTTAATAATTTGGTCATTGTTCTGGATATTTTGGAGAAACCTTCAATGAATCTCCGATAATAACCAGCCATTCCTAAGAAACCTCGAATTTGCTTCACATTGGTCGGTGCAGTCCACTCTAGTACCGACTGAACTTTAGATGGATTCACATCAATTCCATCTTTACTCATCACATGACCGAGGAATTCTACCTCATCTAGCCAGAACTCACACTTACTGAACTTAGCATAAAGCTTATGTCCTCTTAAAGTTTGCAATGCTATTATCAAATGGTCAGCATGCTCTTCCTTATCCCTGGAATATATCAGAATATCATCAATAAATACGATGACAAACTTATCAAAATATAGCATGAAGATCTTGTCCATCAGATTCATGAATATTGTCGGTGCATTGGTCGAACCAAATGGTACTACCAGATACTCATGGTGTCCATATCTTGAGACAAATGTTGTTTTTGGAACATCTTCCGGCTTAATTTTTATTTGATGGTATCCATATCTTAAATCGATCTTTGAAAATACTCCAACTCCTTTCACTTGATCAAACAAATCTTGAATTCTTGGTAAAGGATACTTATTCTTGATAGTCACGTTGTTCAGATTTCTATAATCACCACACATCCATCTTCCACCATCTCTCTTATCCACAAAGATTACTGGTGTTCACCATGGAGATACACTTTCCTGTATAAATCCTTTTCTCGCTAACTCATCAATTTGCTCTTTGAGTTCTTTCAAATCTTTGGGTCCCATTTTATATGGTGCTTGAGCTATTGGTGATGTACCAGGTATTAGGTCAATGGTAAACTCTATCTCCCGGTCTGGTGGCATTCCCGGTAACTATGTTGGAAAAACATCTTGGAATTCATAAACTATAGGAATCTCTTCTAAATTCTTTCATTGAATTCAACTGCAGATCCACCATGATATGACTGTGTTTATCTGCTTGATAAACTATCCTTGATCCACTTGCAGTTTTGATTGAGACAGTTTTCTCCTCACAATTTATCTGAGCTCCGTGTTCCATCATCCAATCCATCCCCAGCACTACTGCAATTCCCTTCAAAGGAATCACATAAATGTCTGCAAAATCTGTACAACCACAGATCGATATAACCTGATCTTGTTTTATGTGGCGTACAATCACATTCCCTCCTGCCGTAACTACGGTCATAGGACTTTCTAACGTTGCCCTTCTAATCCCGAACTTATCACAAAATTCTTCAGAAATGAATGAAGTAGTTGCACCAGTATCAAATAGAACTTTGTCGGGATTGGTGAGGATATTGAGCGTACCTATCACTGCATGCTCCGAATTATCCACCTCATCGAGGGTTGCACAGTTCAGTTTTCCGGTAGGTCGGTTTCTCTTGCCATTGTTGTTCTTGCCATTATTTCCTCCTTTATTGGGTTGTCCATTACCTCCACTGGCTTGTCCTACTCCCTTGGTAGGCCATCCTCCCGGTGGTTTGCTCGGACAATATGGCTTGATATGCCCCTTCTGACCACAACCGTAACAGATCACTACAGGCTTTTTGCATTCCCTCTGGAAATGCCCTGGAATTCCACAATTGTTACAGAAAACATTCCTTCTTGGATTGGATTGATTTCCACCACTGCCCTTGTTATTGTTATTGTTATTGTTGTTGTTGCCATAATTCCTATTACGAGTTTTGAACTCCAGGTTGGATTTAGGTTTACTTGCCTGAATTCTCTTAGTTTCCATTTCTACACCCGTATCCATGACCCTCTAGTCCTGCAACATAAAGCGAATACTCATAATTACATCATGCACATGTGTTCTGAGCTCGACTTTACGCACATAACTAGTCACACAATGAAGATCCAAAGAAAATCCAAATATGCATTTCACATATTTACATAATAGCATAATGATACAAAGTCATTACAACATATACCATATTGGTATTATTACAAAACTACCTTATTACTTGGGTACAATACACAATACTTGATACTATTGACTACTTGTCTCCTTCTAATAGTAACCACGTTCATCGTACATGCCTGATGTCCAACCATGATGACGTGTTGTTCGTCGCACAGTTTGTGGAACATATGGCCTTCCAGAAGGAACATACTATGTATCTGAAGTGTCAGGACTTGAGTCATTACTCAACCTGAGCGCATTGACTCCCTCCAGCTCAGCTGAAAAGTCTTTAGAAGCATATTCAACATTATCTCCAGCCTGCATCTCTTGAGCTTCATTTCTTGAGTTGTCAACAGGATACACAGATCCTGCTGCTCCTCAGGTGCTCTCGTGGGCAAGATAGTTGAACACTGGATAATGTATATTCCCTGGGTTTTGAGAAGATGTTGAGGATTCAAACACGCTCTCCTCAGGATCTTCTTCTTCATCCTGGTTATCTATTGACATGGTATTTCTACTACTATTATTAGGGTTCATCCTTGCACCCATCCAACTAGATTGTCCAACATTCCTGTCGGAACCATCTGTGGACATCTGGTGTTCATGAGATCCATTATATGATCCCATTCTCCAACCATCTGAACTCTCAATAGGAAGTTCCGAGTCAGAACCATCCTCTGAGCCCTGTGGTACTGCATACCGCATATCCATAGTAGGATCATGTGTAGGTTCAGGTCTTGGTGAATAGGGATATGGTATAAAAGATTCCGGATCTATAGGTATATCCTTAAAGATAGGTATTGCACTACTACTTGCTTCTTTCTCTAGCTGGAATGCTAACTGCTTCCTCCTTTCTGGATCAATTAGATCCTCTAACATGTCATTTTTGTCTTCAACAATCACTTGATGAGTCTTATAAAAAGACGCAACGAGTGTCCGGTATCTATCCATAAACTTGGAAGCTAACTTAGGATGCTTCTTAACCAAATTAAGATGATCCGGTATAGGCTCAGAGTCTATAGAATCATGAGGTATCATAGAAAATGTGCTACCTTCTAGCTCCTTGGTTTTCTACTCCCGGATATTAGCTATTGCCTCCACAACAGCAACATGATAGGCTGTTAAATGACACCTACCTTCTCCTATGGGTAGATCGTGATATAATCCAAGCTTCTCTAGAAGTTGGATACTCACGCGATACTTGGATAACATCCGTCCATCAAGGTAAGTGATAGTGTTCACTGGAATTCTAGTTGGACAACTAAAGAGCTTTAAAAGTTGATGAAGTTGGTCTGTAAATGATCCTTGATAATCATCAAGAGTCTCCTCTTTTCTTACCAAAGTCTGTTTTGGAAACTTTGGTGCCATATCTCTGTATATCAGAAAAATAATTTTGATTAGTATACAATGATATATTGCATCATAACAAAGAATTATCGCACTAAAATATAAAACGAAATATTCTCATTTGAATACCCATTATATTACTTTTAGAGAATTCTTTATCGTTGCTAATTCTCCTACAAGTAATACCCTTTACTAGGTCTCCAACCTAAGGTTGAAGCAATTTGCTCTGATACCAACTGCGGTGACCCAGCATACCACTGCATGTGTAGTACACTATAGTCGTTGACATGAAATCCACAGAACACCGTTCCGTAAATATCACATCCCTTAGAGTGGTACAATAGAAACATTGCAGGTCCATATTACAAATGTACACACATTATTATTATTACAATATCGGAAGTTCAAGACTTCCAAAAGATCCAACTTACAAACCAAAATATAAAGTGTTCAGCGGAATTTAAAAGTAGCAACTCCGTCTAGGAGTTGAGCTCAACAGCTTATTCTATAGAGTTCATGCTGCTCGGCTCCATTGGTTACTATTAACTAGGGTTACTTAGTTGGACTCATTATCATCGACACCATAGCGGATTTCGTAATCCACTCCTTTAACTCCTCCGGACAGATCAGGTTCCTCATAGAACACATCTTCTTGGCATTCAGCTGCATACATTGGCACATCTTCGGGATCCTCAGAGTCTAAGCAAGGGATCAAAGGAAAGAATGAGTAACAGCGTTACCCAACAAGTTCATTATATGCAAGGTGGGAAGTTTGATGCGCTAACTACCACCTCGGATTATAAATCCTTGGCACTATGCAGTTTTTGTAAATCTTTCTTCAAAGATTGATTTTATTCCAAAAAACTATGACAATCAGCCTTCACAGGTTGACTAGAACTTTCATGGAGTTCCTTTCCTGCCGCGTTCGTAGCTCCTTCCCGGAACAGGGAGTAACAAGTTACAGTTCTTACACTCTATAGAGGTGCATTACTTTACCCATGAGAGATCAACTCCTTGTTACACAACCGGGCGTACTTTCCCGTCCACAATTCCATGATGTGGGGCCTAGTAGTTGGTCCAAGCCAATCGTTGCCCCCTTCGCGACCCCGCATGCCTCCTTGGTGTACACCATGCCCACATAATGAATTACATCAATGGTTTGTACAAACCGTTAGATGCCAGAACTATCGTGGGACGATGAGGGTTCCCACCCATATGCTGCATATCCTCTACGAATTACCAATTAATATGCATGCTACGAGGATAACAGACACGACCTGCACATCCGGCTTCATGCGAGAGGAAGAAGATACAGCTGACTTCTCTGTCCCATTCCAAATCTCATGGCTTACGCGTAAGATACGGAGCTAGAATCACTGATGTCAGGGGTTATTAAGTCCCTACTTGATCATCATTGTTGCAAATAGAACCGTAAGTTCTATTGCTCCATTATATCACCACTTAGGATGATATCTATGATTTCTTTATTTATGAAAATAATATTTTCTTTCTTTTATAACATATATGATAACACACAATTTGCAAATACTTTGATAAAGACTCTTCAAAGGACATGAGCAAGTGATGAACTTGCCTTGTGATGGCAAGGTAGTGAAGTCTGATGCTTGCACTGGACCTTGAGCTTCTAGTTCTACAAAAACATCATTATTGCCCGGTAAGGACAATATTTAAAGAAGCAAAGATGATTATGCAAGTAATGTAATGCATTTACCCCAAAACGTTTCTTTTTAGTAATAAAAGATTTATAAATATTACTTTTTAATATTTATAACATTTATTGAGTTATTTTATTTTATTTCCCTTTTATTTGACTTTTATTGATTTAATAATTCTTTTAGGAATTATTAATTATACATTATAAATGGTTATTAAATATTTATTTAGTATTTTTCTAAAATACTACAATATTAATACATAATGAAAGTGAATTTTAATTAATTTTATCACCCTTCAATAATTTTGTAAAATTTAATAAGGAATATATAATTTACAAAATTCCTAATAAAATTTAAATGTCTAAAATTTTATATTTTAATTTATTTGAGTAGTTTGGATTTTTGTGAATCCAAAAATATTTTATTTATAATTTTTTGACTTTTATTTCATTTTCTAGAATTTTATTAAGTCTAAGGGTATTGTGGTCTTTTCTTTTTATTGAAACAAGCCTGGAATTGTTTCTGGGCTGATTATTATTATTGGGCCCTAGTGGCCCATTAATTCTAGACAAAAGAGCCACCCCGAAGGGTCTGGCCCAGCTCGGCCCACTCCTCATTGCATCTCTCTCTCCCTCGAGCTTATCCTCTCCTCCTCTGACCCCGACCTCGTGGCCGGTGATGCCGCCACCGTCGATTCTCGCCGTTGTAGGCTGTTTTGGTCGCCGCTGTGGTGCTTTAGGGGGTTATCAACGACGCTCGTCGTTCTATCCAATTGGATTTGAGTTCGGGGCTTCTCCGTGGCCAGGTTCACCCTGTTCCCGAACCCTAGGGTTAGGAAAAAGTGATGCCGCCGTCACCGTGGTCCCGTCTGTGGTGGTGTGGTGGATTTGTATGCTGTGGTGGTCGCTGCCGTGGCCGGTGCAGGTTGCAGCGTCCCCTGGGTGCTCCCTGTGCCGCCGCGGGTTCGTTGGCCAATCTGCTTCCTCTTCAATTTCTTAAGTGAGGACCTACGGTGAGTTTGATTCTTCTCCCTTGGTGCTTTCTGTGCTTGTTGATTCAATGCTAGAGACTGGCAGTGTCCTCTCTGTTTATGGTTTGATTCCCTTTAGGATGATTATCCATTTTAGGGTTCCTGTTATGTGATTGATCATGTACTAGATGATTGGATTCATGTTTGGATGGTCTGTACACATGTTAATTGCTTATTGACCTGAGGCTTGTTTGCTAAGAATGATCTATGATGTTTCTGGTGACTTACTAGATGATTTGATGCTTGGGATTACATCTGATTCAGATGATGTAGTTGTTTGGGAAGCATGCTTGGTTAAGCTAATGATCTGATAGCTTTCCACTATTTATTTGATTCATGGTCATAACTATGATAAGATACAACTACTGTCTTAGTGCTATTAGCTTGGGAATTAACATGTGGTTTGAGATCATTATGATCTCAATCAGTGAAGTGTATTATAGGAATATCCTAGTTATGATTCCTGTTTTACAGGAAAATGATTAGTTAGTTGATTATCTGAATCTATGATGATTTACTGTCTTTCCTGATTCATATTGGATTGTTCTTGTGACACCATTAGGTATGGCACACAAGTTTGATTCAAAACCATGGATTTGGTTAGTTTATGCTTAAGGCAATCTTGGCTTTGAAAGATAAATATAGATGCTCTTATCTGAATTTCCTAAGACCAATGATGTTGTTCTGAGGCATAGGAATTCAAATCTTATCTAATTGGTTCATCTAGATAGTCCTGGTAGTGGTACCAGCTATTCTTTATTGAATCAAAGCTTGGAAAAATGATAGTGAGCTTTATCATGTTATGGATCCTATGGATTTGTTCCTAAGGTGCTACCCTTCCTTTAGGGATGTGCCTAGAAATAGATTATAGGTATATGCATGATTGATTGGTAAAATATTGTTGGACAACCAGAGCAAGGATGTTGCTCTGAGCTCTGGTTGAACCATGGTACTTAGTGGTTTGCCTTTAGAGTTTTAGAAATCCCTATGATGGATTCACCCCTCTTGGGTGCTTTCTGAGGGGTTTTATAAAACAACACATGTTTCTCTCTGAATAAGATGATTAGATCATGTGAAGGTTTTATGAAACTCACCACAAAATCTGATGATGGTGTAGTAAGTTGGTGAAGATGATCTTGATCTGGTTTTGCTGGACTACTTTGCTTGCTCTTGAGCTAGCCTGCTCCTCCTAGCTCCTGGGCTTGATCTTGCTGTCCACCTGATCCATTCCCCTCCTTATGTCACCATCCTGGTGATGTTTGGTTGATCCTTGGTTGGTGTGGTTGCTGGCTGTGGTGCTTGGTTTAGCTGCTTTCTACACCGGTTGTTCTTGTGTGCTGTAATTAATTTAAGATTCAAAACTTAATTAATTTATAACAATCATTTGAGATTCAAAACTTATATCTAAATCATTTAAATTATAATTCAAACACTCAAGTTTAAAATTCAAATTCATTTTAAACACATAACTCCTTAAAGATCATCTCAAAGTTTATAACAATCATCCTTTAAGATTAAACCTAATCTCAAAGGATGAAAGAAACATTGATCACTTAAGATTTTAATTTGGCAAAAAATTTACCCACATTTTCACAAATAAATGCATGCAACATTTCATATTCCTAAATCTACCCTTCGTTAGTTCCTAAATGATGGGATGTTACAGATGATTTGGCAGTCATGGGAGAAAATGGCTATGCCAAAGTGCGCTGGAGGATTAGGCTTTCGAGACTTTGAGATGTTTAATGACGCTATGCTTGGTAAGCAGGCTTGGAGACTGTTGGAGAAGCCTACTAGTTTGTGTGCTAGGGTACTCAAGGGAAGATATTTCCCTAATGGTGATATTCTCTCGGCTAATTATCCTGCTAGTGCATCTCGGACATGGAAGGCTATTATAGTTGGACGTGATGCTCTGAAGCAGGGGCTGATTAAGCGAATTGGGGATGGATTGTCCACTTCCATTTGGGATGACAGATGGATTCCAGGTATGCCGTCTTTTAAGCTTGTGGGACAAAAGACTAATGATGTTAATACACCGATGATTGTTGCGGATCTTTTGGATGGTATGGGGAAGTGGGATGAGCAAAAGATTAGGAAATACTGTTTTCTTGCTGATGTTGATGCTATACTAAGTATCTAAAGGCCTAGAGGGGTCTTTAACGATATATGGTCATGGAGTGAAGAGAAGTCAGGTATTTATTCAGTCAGATCATGTTATAGGATGCTTTTGAGGATTTCGAGCCAGGATTCAGAGGCTCCTGGGTGTTCGACTACTGATACTAGTATTTTGTGGAAAAAGCTTTGGAAACTCCAAGTGATCCCAAAATTCAAGATTTTTTGGTGGCGTGTTCTAAAGGATCTTCTTCCATGTTACAGTGAGCTCACAGGGCGCCACGTGATGACATCGCCTTCATGTAAGCTTTGTGGAGGGGCGGATGAGTCATTATTTCATGCTTTGGTAGGATGTATTCATGCCAAGGTGTTCTGGAGGGCTCTTGATGAACAAAGGGGAGTTTCTCTCCCGCGGCTGCATCCGAGGAGTTGGGCTTCAGATTATACTACGGATGAGGCCATCTCGAATAATGACATGGCAGTGTGTATAACACTGATGTGGTGCATTTGGTCAAGCAGAAACAAATTTGTGCATGGAGAGGAACAGTTTCAGCCGACCAGGTCCTTGCAACTAGTTGATGAGTTGGTTTCTTCTCTTGATTTGCCTCCAAATACTTCTACGCCTAAGCCTTGTATACCTCGCTAGAGTCCACCACTGTCTGGCTGGTTTATAATCAATACTGATGGCTCTCTGGAATTATCAGCTAGGGTGGCTAGAGGGGGTTATGTTATACGTGATAGTACGGGTGTCTTGATAAAAGTAGGTTGTTCTCGCCACAACTCGGTTGATGACCCTTTTATCGGTGAGCTTTTGGCTTGCAGATTAGGCTTGGAGGCTGCTATAAGACTACAGTTGCCTCGGGTCATCTTGCAGACGGACTGGGCAAATCTGGTGTCGCTGTGGCAAGATGTGAGACAAGTTCGGATGGATGGTGTTCACATTCTTCAAGAATTAAAGGCTCTTAGCCAAACTTTCCAGGCTTTCAAGCTTCTTTATTTGAATCGATCGGCAAATTGTGTGGCTCATATGTGTGCAAAAGAAGCTCTTAGCATAGAATCTAATACTTGCTTTGATGTAATTCATGGCTTCCTGCTTAAAAGTATCCAAGCAAATTGTAATCCTATAAAGTGGTTTTAATGTAAAAAAATCACTTTGAATTATTTGAAATATTTTTAATATGATTTATTAATCATTTAAATTGGGTATTTGTCTTTATTCAAATAAAATCAAATATGGTTTTAATCCCATATAAATTTATTTCAAATAATTCTTTGATTCCATTTAAGTTAATTAAATAACTTTTATTCCACTTGGGAAAATTCCAATTATTATTTTCTTATGATTTAATTAATCATTTCTATTAGGGATTTTGTCTTTATTAAATACAATTTTGAATATGATTTAATCCCATATGCTTTTATTTGTGTATATCTTTATCCCTGTATTTTAAATGGAATTGGATTATCTTTATTCCATTTGCTTATGGATTTGGCCAAGATTTAATTTGGCTTTTATATATTCCTTATTTATTTATTTATCTTATAAAATCCATATCTTTTTATTTAAAGATCCAAACTTGGTGGTTCCAATTTGTATAATTTTATTTAATATTAGTTTATCTTTTTTAATCCTTTTAGGATTAATTTTCTCATAATTTGGTATGGATATTTGGATAAGAGCTTTATTAGCTTTGGAAATTTAATTCCTTTATCTTATTAAATTCATAAGATTTCATCTATGGCTCTAAATTGAATGAAATAAATTTCTATGGTTTTATAATATTTTTATTTATAATTCTTGATCATTTATGAATGTTTTGTTGACAAATTTTTATATGGATCGAATCCATAGTCTTAGAGTGATCTTGGAAATAATTTCTTTCACTAGGTTTTTTGGGTTTTGGTTTATTTTCCCAAGTTTGAATTTCAAGATACATTCATTGATGAATGCATTTCACTTGATTTGACTTTTGTTGTATTCCATTTTATTCAAAGTTTGTTCAAGATGGCTTTTTTAGTTTCCATTTAGAAATAAAAAGTTTCTTTTCACCCTAAATTTCAACAATTATTTATTTTGTTTATTTATTTTTCACATTTCAAAATTTGGAAAATTTTGGGATGTGACAGTTATGGAGAAGTACCACGATTTGACCACGTGCGAGCAAAGACGGACCAAGATTTTGGTCAGACGAAAGAAGATAGTATGAGCCGTTTTTTAGAATTGTCATTATAATCGAAAAGTATAGCTAGATCCGAAGC
Source organism: Avena sativa (assembly GCA_916181665.1). Lineage (NCBI taxonomy): Eukaryota > Viridiplantae > Streptophyta > Magnoliopsida > Poales > Poaceae > Avena > Avena sativa. The sequence continues at coordinate 117,564,622 of OV702281.1, forward strand.
AAAGATTTTTTTCCTACTTTTCTGCTATGTTTTATCTAGGAGTTTTTTTAGTTACCGATGAGATTACATTGGATCATGGATGACCCCCTACTTTATTAGGTAAATTCATTTAAAGGTATAGAGTAAGAATGGATTACTAAACAGTGATTCTATATCCATATTAAATTGGTCTAAGATGAAAAGGACTCCAACTTCATTTTTGTTTTGCAATTTACATTTGGTGATTCATTTAGTGTCCAGACAAAAATGCAGGCATCCCGCATCGAGCAGAAGGTTAGTTTCAGGATGTTACGAGAATAGAAATTTCGTAGAAGTATTGTGCCCTATAAAAAGAACTACTTTTTTGTTATGTTGATCTAGGAGTTTTTTAGTTGATTAGATTAATTTAGTGCGGGTCTTCTATGATAGAAATAGGGTATTTGGAAACCATGGTTGCTGCATTTCGTTTTCAAAAATAGAAACACATTTTCCAGGTTCCATCTTCTTCAACACCAGAACTGATTCAATAGCTACTTTGATCCGTTTGTTTAAGAAAAGAAAGAAATATGGCATTCAATCAAGCCTTCATCCTCACAGAAACTTACTTGAACAACCATTGTCCCTCACATCTCCTGTGTAAACTGGACCTTTTCTCTTTAGGTTAAACAACCTAATCTCCTAGCTCTCGATCAGACCCTTATTCCAATCAACATCCGAAAAGAAAGCCACCAAACCGGGAGAAGACAATCATCTCCTATCTTCCTACTCGATCTTTGGCGGGGTCGATATCATCCCCTACTTCATTAGGTAAATTCATTTAAAGGGTATATGAAAGGATCGTATGGGCTCCTAGAGGGGGCTGAATAGGTGCTACTTCAAATTTTCTTCTTTTTCAAATTAAGGTTTGGCAATAAGGTAAATTCTGTAGATAATGCAACTAAGGTGAATTTACCTATATGACAAATATGCACGAGCTAACACACTACTAAGTAAGAACTAGTAAGTAAAGTGCGGTAAAGGATAGAAGTAACCAAAGTGGTGGACGCGGAGACACAAGGATTTTTTTCCCGTAGTTCCTTCCTTTTGAGGGGAAGTACGTCTACGTTTGGAGAGGGGGTGGTTTCAAACCACCAACGCCACGAGAGGCCTTCCTTGTTCTCCGATGAATCTCACCCCAACAGGATCGATTCACCTTCCACTATATCGGCAACCTTCAGGTGGAAGTCGGCGTATTTACAAGTTTGGGGCACACATCCACAACTTAATCGGAGGCTCCCAAATACAAGCAAGTTGTCAAAGCAATCAAAGACAAGCTTGTAAGAACCAAATCTAAAAATAGGGTTTACAAGAAAACACTAGAGCAAAGGGGCCCTTAATTGAATGAGGGGGAAATGAAGATCTCTTTTGGTGAAGTAGTAGATCAAGGCCTCCTCCTTCGATTCCCCAAAGATCAAGGACTTTGGGTGGTGGATTGAAGAGATCTGTCACATCCCAAGATTTTCCAAATCTTGTAATGTGAAAATAAATGAATAAAATAAAACTTTGTTTGATTTTCAGAGCCAGAAGAAACTTTTTGACTTCAATTGGAACTTCAACCCATTTGAATTAAATAAAATCCTAAAGGGATTTAAAGAGTTAAACATTTAATAAAAGGAAAGTAAAATATTTTGGAATTTCTATTTTTGATCTTTGAAATAAAAGGATTTTAAATAAAATAGAAGTTTTATAAATAAGGATTATTTTATAGAACCAAATTAAACCTTGGCCAAACTTTTGAAATAAAACATTTTGTTTTGATAAAAATAATAAAGGTTTATTTAAAATAAATTAATAATGATTTAATATCCAAGTTTTATTAATAAAGGTCTTACTATTTCCAAAATAACAAAACTGGTTTATTTATTTAAAAATAAGTTTTCCAATTATTTTATATTCCCAAATAAAACCTACTGATTTGGTTTTGAAAATAATTAGATTTCAAAATGGAGTTTTAAAATAAACATCAAATTATATTTTGATTTAATAACAATGGTCTATTTATTTAATTAATAATGGACCTAAAATAAAATTATTATTTTGGTTTTGGAATTCTGGTTTATGTGACAAAACAGAACCAAATTCATAGTTGCAAAAGTTTGTTGATTGTTTGAATTGATTTGAGTGTGATTTGATTTTTTGGAATTTCAAAACAGAAAATATTATTGGAAAAAGAAAAAGGTTTAAAATAAAAAAAATAAGATTTGGACCTGACCCAACTGAGCCAGCCCAAGAAGCCCAGAACCAGCCTAGCTTCCCCTCCCCGAAAGAAAACGGTTCGCACCAATTTGTTAACCTGCAGTGACACTGACCAGTGGACCCTTCCCTCACTCCCTCTCCTCACTAACGACTGGACCCCACCTCCCTATTCATCCTCCTCACCCGCGCGACCCCTTCTCCCCCAAACCGCGCTGTCGTTCTCTGTCATTCAACCGCGCGTTCAATTCACGAATAATGGCTGCGTTAATCTTGCCCCGACCATGCGTACATAAGCATCCCTTCTCCCTCTGTCTTTTCCCACAAACACCAGCTCCACATCGCCACCAGGCTGCCTCGAATTGGCCCTGCACCGCCGCTGTTCCGGCGAGCTCCTCCGGTGAAATCCGACAAACCACAGCCACCTCCTGCCTCCCTGAGCACACTAGGAGATTCCCCACCTCCGGACGCATCTTCCTGTGCCCTCAGTTCGACCGCGGGCACCCCAGGGAGCCGTCTTCGACAAGCTCCAACCTCGCCGCCGCGTCTGTCTTCAACTCCGGCAAGCACCCAGGTAGTTTCAGACCGCCCCGCACCCTCTAGTTCACGCACACACCTTTGCCTGGATCCTGTGCATCTAACCGCATCTCCGTTTTGTCTCGGGGTGAACCACAGCATCGTCTCCGACCGCGACCAGAGCACACCGTCGCCAGAACGAACTCCGGCGAGGAATTCCTCCTGCCCTCGTGCGTCCCTTGCCCCGTTGACCACACGATGAGCTTCCCCAGCCTCCTGCGATCTCGGTGAGCCTACTCCCTCCCTCTCTCGCTTCCTGTTTCGCCAGCGCCGCCACTATCTGACCGTCGCCGCCGCTAGCCACCGCCGGCGCCGCTCGCAAATGGTCGAGCACGCTAGCACCATAGGATCTCGATCCGACGCTTGCGATAGATCACTTAAGCCGCGAAGGGGTACGTTTTCTGGACCACACGATCTGCTTAGATCCAACGCACCGCGTTGCCGATCCGGCCGAACCGGTACCGTCCAATTAGACAGTGCCGCGTGTCCCCTGTTCTGTTTAGAAACAGATTTGAAAACAGAATTGTTTGTGAATTTCAAACCCTTGTAACTTTCGATCCACGTGTCCAAAAATTACAAATTTGATACCGTTGGAATCAGTGGAACAAAACCTAGCCAACCATGCCTTTGGTTTAGCAAATAGTATCTGTTAGATTGGTTGATTATGCAGAAACATTTGATTGCTTGTTAAGACTAGAAAAATGATTCAAAAATGTTTTTAAGTTTGAAACCTTGGCAAAATAGTTTATGGTGAACTTACTGACCCTAGAACCAACCCATGGTTTTGAAAATGAATTTGGAGAAGATTAGGATGGATTAATTGGTTTAGTTCATTTCTAGCCAAATAAAAATAATAATTTTGTTTTGAAAATGTTTTTGGAGTAAAAACTTTGGGAAAATATTTTGGATCAAACCTACTGGCCATAAACCCCAAGTTTTGAGAAACCTCAACTTATTTGGTGAACCACTTAAAGTTGTTGCTTGATAAAAATGTTTTCCCACCACATAAAATGTTGATTGGATTTTAAAAAATGGTTTATGGACAAAACCCTTTTGCAAATGACTTTGCCATTTTGGTAAATGACCACTTTGGACTTTACAAAGTTTAGAAGCATAGTGGAGACCATCTTTGCAAATAGAACCATCCCTTGTATGATTACATGCATCTTAGATCCCATTGTTTTATGTGTGTGAAGTTGTTTGATTGATTTATTGGTTTGGAATGTTAGTTGATTTTGGTGTTTGCTTGATTGATTGTAGTGAAATTATCAAAGTGTGAGACTAGCAAGATCAAGGAGTGAACCATCATTCCCTACCAAAAAGGCAAGTTACACTATCATCTAAAGTCCTACTATTTTCTTATACTTAGTGGATTTTGAAAACATGCATGAAAAGAATTTCTATACTTATGCTATGCTAAATCCTAATAGGATTCCCTATACACTCCTTAGTGAAAATATTGTAGTTGTTACATGCTTAGCCATGCTATATATATATTTTGAAAAGAGATACATGTTGAGATTTTATGGAGTTGAGAAAAGGACTTGTGTTTTATATAATAAAACAAGGACTCAATGAACCACCTGGGTGGCCAAGGATACTTTGAGTATTGGAGAAGTTGGCAACAAAAGGAACCATGTCTATGGCAATCTCTTTGTGTTGTGCTCCAAAGGAAACCACCCAGGAAACTTAGAGATTGAACATGTTTCTCCAATTGTGGCTTTCGTGTGCAACCACATGCTATTATGGCTCTGGCTTAGTCAACTACATTGGGAAGACCCATACATTGTCTTCAGTTTACTTGACATGGGATCTGGAATGCTTCATGGGTGCTGAAGACAAGCTAGCAATGGTGTATGGGAGGACCCTTTGGAAAGACTTCGTCACATTCTCAATATGCCAGTACTCCATCTTGGTGAGTGCTAATCCAGTGGCCACTGGTGGCAAAAGGATGGGATTGTGACATGTGGGTAAAGTGTACTCCTTCTGCAGAAGATAATAAAATCTAAGTACTTAGCGGTGTCCCCGGTTATGGACAATACTGAGCAACTAAAGTTTGAAGCTATGGGAGATCTCGACATTCTAATTTCTAAAAGAAAAACTTTTATGGACTTGATGTACTTGGGGTTACCAAGGAACTCAAGAGATGAAAACATGAATACTTGGGGTTACCAAGGAACTCATGAGATTTTGATAAAACTTGTTGCACTTGGGGTTACCAAGTAGCTCAAGGGATTTTTGACAAGGACTTGAACACTTGTGTTTATACCAAGGAGTTCAAGGAACTTGGAAAAGGAGATTTGACAAAGTACCAAAACCATTTTGAAAAGATAGGATAAATTATTGCTTTATGCAAATGAGCCTAAAACTCCACCTAGCCAAATATGCATGGAATGATAGGATCCACTTATATTCCACTTAGTATTGAAACTTGCCAATACAATTCAAATGTATTGACCCTTGTGGCTGTAACTTGTAATGTTGCAGGTTTGATTGATTTTAGTGAAGATTGTTTGATTAGGATTACAAAGTCTACAACCAACATCTGCCTGTGGCACTTTGAATATAAAGGACCCCATGACTATAGTTATTCCGCTGCAATGTAATGTAATAGCCAAATGAGCTATGTAAGATGTAATAAAATTATGTTATTCCTGGTTATAAAGTCATATTATGACCTTTGTTTCTCTATATTACATCTTAACTGTGGATGCTAGCTATTGATCCAGGGACTAGCATTGTAAACACAGGGGACTCTACCTTATGTTGTATAAAGGTTGGGACTCCCTCTACAAGATCTTACGGATTTGGTGGCTCCAATGGTGGTCTTGACTTTAATGCAAATGAGCACCTTGTCCCAAGGTAGGTGAGAGGATATTTATAGTCCCATCACCAATGTGGCTGTTGCAGCATATAATGAAGCGGTAGTACCGGACATTCCAAGCGGTAGTACCGGAAACAACCGGTACTACCGGACCGGTACCAGAGATGCAGTGATGGGTTGCATAGCCCAAGGTTTCCACCGGTATCAAAGTGTGGAGCTACCGCATGGCGGTAGTACCGCCCCTACAGAGCGGTACTACCGGACACATGCGGTAGTGCCGCATTTTGATACAGGGGGAACAACAGTGTGAGTCAAGAGGCCAATCTCCTCAGAAGTGAACGGCATTTTGGTACCGGTCAGTTCTGAGAAAATTGGAAAGCTTGCCAATTGCTTCAGTCTTGACCGGTATGGAAATGCGGTACTACCACTTTTTGATACCGCTCAGTTCTGAGGAGTTTGGCGAGCTTGCCAAGCACTTTAGTCATGAGCGGTACCAAAATGCGGTACTACCGCTTTTTGATACCGCTCAGTACTGAGGCCATTGGCCAGTGTACCCATCACGCTGCCAGGCCCGGAAGAGAAACCCGGTGCTACCGGACCCGAGCGGTAGTACCGGATGAAATATCCGGTACTACCGGACATCACTGAGGCAGAAAATGGATCAGCAGGCAAGTCCTTTTTGTGTGCAATTGGACAGGGAATTCTATGTATGCAACCTGTAGAATACTTGGCAGATAATTAGTCCATTATGTGTGTTGTAATAAACACCAAAATCTCTAGGGATAAGAAATGTTCTTTCAATCTCCCCCTTTTTGGTGTTAGATAACAACACACATTTTGCATGATAGAATTGATGACAAGTATGATTTTGTAAAACAGAGATGGGTCTCCCCTAGATAAGTAGAGACAAGCCCCATACTATTTTAAAAGGTACATGAGAGTGCATAGTCACACATAGTGCACATACCTTCGCACATAAGTGTGTGATGAGAATCACAATGATGAGGAATAGATAATGTCATCACACACCACATAAGATGGATCCAAAATGATAATAACCATACCATTCAAATGATGGATCCATATGATAACCACATAGTCTTTGCATACATAACACAAATAGTTAGTTCATAAGTTTCATGCATAATAAGAGGCAAGTAGCAAATAAAGTTCACAAGCAATTAAAAATCAAAGGCAAGAGCGAGCTTGTGACTTTCCCATGCAAATCCCGCATGCCTAATGTGACTCTTCTCCCCCTTTGGCATCAAGACACCAAAAAGAGGCAAGAGCAACTCTAACGCCCCGGAGATCACTGGTAGTCATCATCAGAGTCTTCCCCATATGGAGGCGGAGCATGGAAACTGGAAGAGGCATCATCGTCCCAGTGGCTGTGCTTGGAGATCCATTGCTCTTCCGGAGTGATGTTGTCCTCGGATCCCTCGGAGGTGATCAACCCTTGAGCTTTCATTACTTCTTTCTGACGTGCACTGGCTTTCTTAGCATAGACATGGGCCTCATACATACGCTTCTGATTGTCAACCTGGAAGAAGAAAACCTTCTTAATATTAGCCTCAATCCTCTTGGCCCATGATGGTTGGTGTCACATCCCAAGATTTTCCAAATCTTGTAATGTGAAAAATAAATAAACAAAATAAATTATTGTTGAAAAACAGGGTGAAAAGAAACTTTTGTTTTTAAATGGAAACTTAAAATCCCCTCTTGAACAAACTTTAATTAAAGTTTGAATTCAACAAAATTCAAATCAAGCAAAATGCTTTATTCATAAATGCATCTGGAAATTTAAACACTTGGAAAATAAATCCTAAATCCCTAATGGAATAAAAATCATTTCCAAGTTATCTCCAAGCCTATGGATTTGATCCATATAAAAATTTGTCAACAAACATTTAAAAATGATCAAAAATGACAAATAGAAATATTATAAAGCCATATAAATTGGTTTCACTTAATTTGGAACCATAGATAAAATCTTATGAATTTAATAAGATAGAGGAATTGAATTCCCAAAGCTAATAAAGCACTTATCTAAAATCCATACCAAATGGTGAGCAAATAATCCTAAATATATTTAAAAGGATAAACAAATGTTAAACGAGGTTTTATAAATTGGAATCACCAAGTTTGGATCTCTAAATAAAAAGATATGGATTTTATAAGATGAAGAAAGAAATATTAAATTAAAGAATATTTGAAAGACCAAATAAATCTTGGCCTAATCCATTAAGCAAATGAAATGAACTATAATCCAAATCCAAATAAAATAAAAGGATGAAGAATTTCCAAAATAAAATAAAAATGGCATTAACCATTCTATCCTTATTTTTTAATAAAGACAAATCTTTAATAAGAATAATTATACAATGCATGAGAAAATGGTATTTACCCAATTGAAATAAAAGTTGTTTCATCCAACTTAAATAAGATTAAAGAAATCTTCCAAATAATATTTAGGGAATTAAAACTATATTTAAATCCCATTTGAATTAAAACAAAATACCCAATCCTAACTGATTAATAAATCATATTAAATTATTCCAAATAATTCAAGATGAGTTATTTAACACCCAAATAAACAAATAAAAACCTACTGAAGGGTTTTGGAAAGTTTAAAGAATTTAAATGGTGTTTCATAATATTATTAAATCTTATTTGATTTAAAACTAGAGCCTATTTTGAATAATTAAAAGACCTTAAAAAGAATAAATAAATTATCCTTAAATGATTTCAGAATGTTTTATTAATCAGTATTTAAAGCTACACAAAATTTGACAAAGCTTTGAATTCAAATGAGTGTTTGAATTAATTAAACAAAATCAAAACAGAATAAAAGAAAAGGAAAAAAGAAAAACAATCAGTATAAAAAAAAGGGGAAAACGGACTCGACCCAGTCAGCTAGCCCAACAAGGCCCAGCAAGCCCATTCCCCACCCCACCGGCAACGAAACGTTTTTCACCCGCAGACAGACCCGCAGAGACACTGACCGATGGACCCCACATTCCTTCTCTCTCTCTCGCTGCCATGCGACCACACAGCCCCGTTAGCGTCGTCTTCACCCGCGCGCGCTAACCCCGCCCTCACCTCGCCGGCCGTTGCTGCCGATTAAAAACTCGACTTAATTCGCGTTAATGGCACAGTTAAACCTCCCCCTGACGACGCCCTCTTAAACGCCTGCGCCCCCTCTCTCATTCCCCTCACTCGCCAGAAACTCTACGCCCCCAGGCTGCCCTGAATTGCGCCTAGACCCCGCTCTGCTCCGACGAGCTCGCAACCAAATTCCGGCCAGCCTCCTTCGCCCCTTGCTCCCTCAACCAAGCTCAATTTCTCCCCAGACCCAGGCGAACCTACCTGTAGCTCCAGCTCGTCCCCACGCGCCCCAGAGCCTCGACAACGACGACCACAGCACCACGCCGCCGTCTGTCACTGCTCCGACGAGCACTGCTGGTAAGACCTGACCGCCCTCCTCTTTCTCCTTCACACACTCATCATCGCCAGGACCTTGCGCATCTGACCATGTCTTCCACTTGTCCTAGCACGCGATGTAACCTCGCCCCCGTCGACGTCTGACCGTACCCGACGCCAGGAGCACCTCCGGCGAAGAATTCCGACGACGCCCGAGCGCCCCCTGCTACCCGAAGACCACCTTGAGCTTTGCCATACCCCTGCGATCACTGTAAGCCCTTTCCCTTCCTCCTTTGCTTCCTGTATTCACCGCGTCGCCGTAGTCAGAGTCGTCGCCGCCAGTAGCCACCGCCAGCTCCGCCCATCTCTGGCTAGCGTGCCGAGCGCCGTCAGATCTTAATCGCATGGCCACGATAGAAACTTAACTGAAGCGGTATGTTTGTTTCTGGGCCACACGATCTACTTTAGATCCAACGCGCCAGAGTAGCTGATCCGGACGAAACGGTATGAACGAGTAATATCACGCCATGTGGCCCTGTTCGTCTGATTAAAAACAGAATTGTTCTATTAGATGTCCAATTTTGCAAAATTCATAACTTTCAAACCACACGTCCAAATTTTTCAAATTTTATATAAATGGATTCAGAAAGACAAGACCTAGCCAACCATGCACTTTGTTTAGTAAAAAGCTTCTGATAAAATGTTTGTTTTAGCAGAAACTTGTGTATGCATGTTTAGAATATAAAAATTGTTCTAAAATGTTTTTGAGGATAAAATCTTTGGCAAATGGTGTGTTTTGAACCTACTGACCATAGGAAACAAATTGTGGTTTCAAAAATGTATTTGGTGAAGCAAAAGAATAAATCTTGGATTTAAACCATTTCTAGTCAAATAAAAATATGGTTTAATTATTAAAAATGGTTTTGGAAGAAAACCTTTGAGAAATGTTTTGGAAATAAACTCTCCAACCCTATAGATTTTGTGGTTTGAAAACATATTTTGTTAAACCTATAGATTTTTTCCTTATTAAAAGCATTTCTTCACCACATAAAATAATGACTTGATCTAAAAATGGTTTATGAAGTAAAATCTTATACAAATGATTTTGCCACTTTATAAAATGACCATTAGGTGTTTTCAAATGTTTATGAACCATTAGAAACCACTTTTTCAAATAAAACAATCCTTGACATGCTTGCATGCATTGCTTTGTTTTTATCATTTTATGTGATGAATTGCTTGAATGGTAGATTGAAATATTGTTTGCTTGATTGAATTGTAGTGACTTGAAGTGTGTGAACATTGCAAAGATCAAGGAGTGAACCTATACTCTCTACCAAAAAGGCAAGTGATGCTTCATACTTTTGTCCCATTATTTTCACTATGCATTAGTGATATTTCTAAGTAGGACTTGCATGTAATTTTTGCTAAGTATAAACTATGCTATGGGAAATCCTATTAGATGAAACCTTAGTAGAATTTTCCTAAGTTAAGATTCCTACTACTATCATGCTTAGCTTAGCTAATAGAAAACAAGGGTGGAATATATATTCATTCTATGGAAAAATTTCTAAGTCTGACGAATTGTGTTTTGTTTAATAAAACAACTAAGTGAATGAATCACTTGGGTGGAATGGAAGGAATGGCTTGTGTTGAGTGGTTACACAAGGCCAGGGGACTGGTGAACCTTGTGTATCACACTTGTGGAAAGCCACCCAGGAACAAAGAGATTTGAGATGTCAAATGTTGAGAAGCTTCAAGTGCAGCCACTTGGCATTATGGGCTTTGCCTAGATCATATAGGTTGCAATAACTTAGCCAACTGGACAGTTGGTGGTAGGGATTGATAGGTTGGAACGCGTCCATTCTGATCTAAGGGAAGGCTTCTGAAAGATCTTGTCTTGGTGAAACCAAGTCTTGTGGGGAAAGTGCACCACCTCTGCAGAGTGTAAAATCTAAATACTTAGCCATGTCCCTGGCAAAGGACAATTTGAGCATCAAGACATGGAAGCTATCAAGAATCTCATCATCCAAATTTCTAAGTTAAAAACTTGTGGTTGAACAAGGGTTAAGGTTCACCAATTTGTATTGGTGGTTCCTTGGGTGATTTTGTCAAAGCAAAAACTTAGTATTTTCAAATGATAAGGAAAATCTATTTTGAGCAAAGCGAGCCTAAGCTCCACTTAGCCAAATGCATATAGATGATAGACTCCACTATACTACCATAGTATCACTTGCCAATACAATTCAAATGTATTGACCCTTGTGGCTGTAACTTGTTATGTTGTAGGTTTGTTTGATATTAGTGAAGTAGGATTACAAGTCTACAACCAACGTGTCTGCCTGTGGCACTTTGAAGATGAAGGACCCCATGCTTTATAGATATTCTGCTGCAATGTAATGTGATAGCCAAATGAGCTATGTAAGATGTAATAAATTATTTTCTTCCTGGTTATAAAGTTGTATTATGACCTTTGTTTCTTGATATTACATCTTAGCTGTGGATGCTAGCTATTGATCCAGGGACTAGCATTGTAAACACAGGGATCTCTACCTTATTAAAGGTTGGGAACCTTACAGATGGGCAGTCTTGCAGCGTGAGGCCACAAAATCAGCATCTTGGGCATCATCATCATCACCGGAGCCATCCTCAAGCGGGTTCCCATCCTCATCAACAAGTTGACCATCCGCGTTGCATGGTTTAAGATGGGTCTTGATCAATAGATTCTTGTGCCGGTGAGTAACAAGACGTTGGGAGGAAATGTTGCGAGCAAGAGATGGGCACTTGTGAAGAATAAGTGCCATGATGTACGGGGCAAAAGGAGGAACCCGCCGAGTGTGAGTAGCATGAACCATCTCGTTCCAAATCACGTCCATCACATCAATTGGTTGTCCTGAATCACGTTGGCAGTGAGTTGTGATCATCATGTCCACCATGAAACCATGCATCTCATCAACATTGCCAGAACGGGGAGCGATGGTCTCACAAAAAATGCGATGCAAGATATCATATGTTGGGAGAAGCCCCTTGATCTTTCCAGCAATACCACGCCCACGGATATAGAGTGGAAGAAGAACATCCTTCTTCATGGGACGCTCGTTGTTGTGACAGCGGAAGCCAACCGGAGTATCTCTCCCACTGTCCTCATATCCAAGGATAGCCCCAAACTCAGCCAATGTTGCGGTCTTGACAACTCCCTCTGTCATCCAGGTGATAGTATGATTCTGGTTCTTGGCAAAGTGAACGGTGGCATAGAACTGTGCAATGAGAAAGGGGTCATAGTCGCACTTGAACTGCATAATGGGAAGCAAGCCAATGTTTGTGCAAATCTCAAGTGATTCACCAAAGTAGTCCAAGTTCTTGTTCACATGGTTCATCTCAATCCACTTTTGAGGAACCACAATCTTCTCACCCGTCATGAGAACCTCAAAGTAGACCCGCTCTTGGAAGTCGGTGTAAAATATACTCTTGTCCCTAGACTCATGGCGAGCAGTAACATAGGGATTGTCAGATCGGAGGGCAAGAAACTCAGCCTCGGGAATGTCAGACAACTTCTTTGACCCAGATGGCCCTAAACTATGACTCTTGCGGCGACCCGTGCTAGGAGGAGAAGGAGGAGCACTACCTCGACCAACACTTATCTTGACTCCCCCTCCACGTCGGCCCCGAGTGGATTTTAGCTTCAAACGGCTGCTAGGTTGCAGCATGATCTCTTCTTCTGATTATGTCTCTGACTCTGACTCAAAGTCCTCTATCTCATGACGAGCTTTGGACCTTTTGCGTGATCCTTGGAAGCCCCCTACACCTGTGAAAGAACAAGGGAGGTAGCAGAGGGATAAGGGCACAAGAACCCGAAACAAGTGGAAGACGAATTTCAAGTTTTAGAAAATTTTTGTTGTCAGTACTGAGCGGTAGTACCGGTCCCTCTACGGTAGTACCGCACGGCAGTAGTACCGGAGAATCGTCCGGTACTACCAGTCGTGCGATTACAACACAGATCTGGTGACATCGATCTAGGACTGTCAGCAAAACTTATTGTAAAACGAGAGTCCATCAGAGATATGTCCATGCACACGATACAACCTCAAAATCACAAGTTTTAACCAAGAATCAAAGTGTCCCTAGATTCAATGGGGAAAACAAGTGAAGAGAAAGGAGGGACGGTAGTACCGGTGTCCATGGCGGTGGAAAACGAGGAGGAGCCCGCGAGGAAGCCGGATCTGGTGTGGGTCCGTGGAAAGGAGGGAGGGGCGAAGCTCCGGCGGCGGTCTAGGCTCCGACGGCGGCGGTGGTTAGGAGTGGAGATGGGAGAAAATGAGGCGCTGAGGGGTGCCCCTCCCAGCGTCTCCACCCTTAATCGAGACGCGCAGCGGTAGTACCGGTACAAAAAGCGGTAGTACCGCAAGACGGTAGTACCGTAGGGAACAGCCGGTAGTACCACACCTGGGAAGTTTCCAGAAAAGCAGCCTGGAAATAGGTCCCTGTGTGGTAGTACCGCTCATTTCTTGCGGTAGTACCGGTTTGTTGAACCGGTAGTACCGTAACCACCAGAACAGACAGCCAAGTTTGGAAACAGGAGGGTTCTTGTGTGGAGTAGATGAGTTTTGTCGTAGGATAAGGAAGGCTTGGGTTAAGGGAGATATACTGATATGGACCTATGCACTCTTAAAAATAAAACATCAACCTCAAATATGGAGAACCAAACAAGAGTGCATTGACCAAGGAAGGAAAACCAACTCAAAAGTGACAAACACGAGTAAGCACATCAACCTCTCGAGTGAGAGGGGGCGGTGGCCTTGGCCACCATATTTGAGTATACTCGGCTTGGCACCACGAAGATATATCTTGGGTCCATTACCGAAACTCATCATTAAGCTCACATGTCACAAAATGATATTAAGAGGAATGATTTTGTTTACTTTGCACATAATGGGGGGAGGGATGGTCCAATCAATTAGGACCGCACTCCCCCTAAGTCCATGCCTACACCTAAACCAAATATGGGTCGAATATTAGGTGAGAATGTAAGATAATCAAGTCAAGCTCCTTGAATCTACGATATTTAGTTCATTCCTCAAGTAGCAAAACCTTGCTTCATCAAGTGGCTTCGTGAAGATATCGGCAAGTTGATCTTTGGTTGACACATAGGATAGATCAATATCACCTCGAGCAACATGATCTCTAATGAAGTGATGGCGAATCTCAGTATGCTTTGTCCTTGTGTGATCCACCGGGTTGTAGGCAATCTTGATGGAACTTTCATTGTCACATAGAAGAGGCACTTTGTCACAATGGACACCGTATTCCTTTAAAGTTTGCCTCATCCATAGCAATTGAGTGCAAGCACTAGCGACTGCCACATACTCGGCTTCGGCGGTGGAGAGAGATATACAATTTTGCTTCTTAGAAGACCAACATACCAAGGACCTACCAAGGAATTGGCAAGCCCAGGATGTTGATTTTATATCATCCTTATCACCTGCCCAATCCGAATCCGTGTATCCACAAAGAGCAAATGTTGAGCCTCGAGGATACCAAAGACCATAACATGGGGTATGAACTAAATATCGAAAGATTCTTTTGACCGCCATCAAATGGCTTTCTTTAGGAGCCGCTTGATATCTTGCACACACACCTACACTCAACACAATATCGGGTCTAGATGCACAAAGGTAAAGCAAAGAACCAATCATGGACCGGTATACCTTTTGATCCACATCTTTACCATTTGGATTTTGTTCTAGATGAGTCTTTGTAGCCATGGGAGTAGGATCTCCATTTAAATCTTGCATTTTGAATCTCTTGAGAATATCTTGAGTATACTTGGCTTGATTGAAGAATGTCCCTCCTCTAACTTGCTTGATCTCAAAGCCAAGAAATACTCTCAACTCCCCCATCAAAGACATCCGGAACCTACTAGTCATAAGCTTTGAGAATTCATCATTAAAAGCTTTGTTAGATGAGCCAAAGATAATATCATAAACATATATTTGGCATACAAAAAGCTCCCCATTGACTCTCTTAGTAAAAAGAGTGGGATCGATTTTCCCAACCTCAAATCCACGGTCAAACAATAACTCTCTAAGGTGCTCATACCACGTGCGTGGGGCTTGCTTGAGCCCATAGAGCGCCTTATCAAGTTTGTAGAAATGGTTTGGGAAGTTGGGGTCCTCAAATCCCGGGGGTTGCTTAACATATACCATCTCATTTAATGGACCATAAATAAATGCACTTTCTACATCCATTTGTTGTAACTTGGAATTATGATGTGCCCCATACGCAAGGAGGATACGGATGGACTCAAGGTGAGCCACGGGTGCATAAGTTTCCCCATAGTCGATGCCTTCAATTTGAGAATACCCTTGTGCAACTAATCTAGCCTTGTTCCTTACTATAATTCCATGCTCATCTTGCTTGTTCTTGAATATCCACTTTGTTCCAATAATATTGCGGCAATCCTTTGGCTTCTCAACTAACTTTCATACTTTGTTTCTCTCAAAGTTGTTGAGCTCTTTGTGCATAGCTTCTAACCAATCCGAATCTTCAAGAGATTCCCACACTTTCTTAGGTTCAATCATGGAGATGTGTGCTTGGTTTTCATTGAACCTCTTCAATTGTGCTCTTGTGGAAATGCCTTTCCTTAGGTCACCAACCACATTTTGTAAGGTGTGGTCTCTTAATTCCAACATTCTTTCCTTTCTAGCTTCGCGACGAGCGTGGATTGTTGGAGATATGCCAAAGAGGCAATAATAAAGTGGTTATCATATCTTCATACTTATGATAAATGTTTACATACCATGCTATAATTGTATTAACAGGAAAATTAATACTTGTGTGATTTGTAAACATAAAAGAGTCCCTAGTAAAGCCTCTTGTTAAACTAGCTTGTTGGTTAATATATGATCATGGTTTCCTGATCATGAACATAGAGATGTTATTAACAACAGGGTCATATCATTAGGAGAATGATGTGATGGACATACTCCTATAGTTAAGCGTAGCATAAAGATCAAGTCATTTAATATAGTTCATTTGCTATAAGCTTTCTGATACATAGTAACCTAATTCCTTCGACCATGAGATCATGTTAATCACCATCACCGGAAGGATGCTTTGATGACATCAAACACCACACCGTAACTGGGTGGCTATAAAGGTGTCATTGAGTGTTCGGAAAGTATGTGTTGAGGCACATGGATCAAGAGTGGGATTTGTTCATCCATATGACGGATAGATATACTCTGGGCCCTCTCGGTGGAATGTCATCCAATTATCTTGCAAGCATGTGATTGGCTCACAAGGGATCACATATCACGGGAACGAGTAAAGAGTACTTATCGGTAACGAGGTTGAACTAGGTATGCAGAGATACAGACGATCAAAACCTCGGATAAGTAAACTATTGTGAGACAGAGGGAAATTGGTATCGTATGTAAGTGGTTCATTCGATCGCAAAGTAATCGTAGAAATATGTGGGAGCCATATGAATTTCCATATTCCTCTATTGGTTATTGATCGGAGAAGTGTCTCGGTCATGTCCACATAATTCACGAACCGTAGGGAGACACACTTAAGGATTCAATGTTGTTGAGTAGTTATGGAATGATGAGTAAGAGACCGAATGTTGTTCGGAGTCTCGGATGGGAACCGGGATATCACGAGGAGATCCGGAATGGTCCAGAGAATAAGATTCATATAAGGAAAGTCATGTTTCGGAGTTGAGGAATGATTCCGGTGTTTTCACCAGGAATGTTCTAGAAGGGTCCGGAAGGTCCGGCACTCCGGAGGGGAAAGGTACATGAATGTGTCATAACAAGTTGGAATGTTTGCATCATGTACTAGGTGTCATCGCTGAGCAAAATAAAGGGATAAATCAAATCCTAGTTTGAAAGTCAAAACGCCAATTTGAAAAGTCAAACGGCAAGTTTGCTTGGTGGAGGGAGAGTAGGAAACCTACTTAGGGAGGAAGTCCTACTCCCTCCACCCGCCAGCCAAGGAGGAGGATTTGGAGGAGGACTCCATCCTCCCAACCACGCCTCCCTCCCACCTATAAAAGAAGGGGCAGGGGTGCCCCTCTTCCCTACACCCAACACCTCCAAACCCTAGCCTCCAAGTCGCCGGCCACCTCCAAGCCGCCGCCTAGGGCTCCTCTCAAAGTCGCCGACTAGGGTTTCCCCAAACCCTAGCCGCCGGCTACACCTCTCCACTTGGTGCCTCTAAACCGTAGATTGCCAAGGCCTCTCTCATACTCCACCATATTCGCTCCGGCTTAAGGCGAAGCCCTACGAGATCTCCCCTCTACTTTCGGTACCACGCCGTCGTGCTGCCGGAATCGCGAGGAGAGTGCTACAACCTCCGCTGCCTGCTGGAACAAGGGAGAGGAAGGTCTTCATCGAGTACCGAACGTGTGACCGACTGCGGAAGCGCTGCCAGAACGCAGCGCCGGAAGGATCGTCTACGCGATCTTGAGATCGACAAGTGTACGACTACATCACCCACGAGAATCTGCTCTCATTAACCGCTTTGGAATCTTCAAGGGTGAGTTCCTCTATCGACTTGTTGCTACAATCTAGTAGATAGATCTTGGATTGTTTGTGTGCATGCGATAGAAACTTTTTTGTTTTCCATGCTACGAACCCCTACAGTGGTATCAGAGCCATGTCTATATGTAGATCTGTTGCATGAGTAGAACACAATGGTCATTGTGGGCGGTGGTGCTTTTATTATCAATTGCTTCTTGTGTACTTTGCATCTTGCGGTATGATGGGATGAAGCGGCCCGGGCTAACCTTACATGACATCGTTCATGAGACTTGCTCCACGCTCAACATCCAACTTGTATTGCATAAGTGGCTTTGCGGGTGTCTGTCTCTCCCATCATAGTATAGATCCAATTTACAACGGGCACTTGATAGTTCAAGCATCAACGTTCTGGTTTCTGTTCGTAAGTTAGAGCGACACTTATTGAAAGCCCCAAACCACGTAAAATATGCAAAGAAAATTAGAGGCGTCTAACTTTGTTTTGCAAGGGTGTGTTGTGATGTGATATGGCCATGATTGTGATTATATTTGATGTATGCAATGTTCCTTATTGTAAGTTGGCAACCGGCAGGAGCCATATGGTTGTCTTTAAATTCTGTTAAGACCCGCGTGTCTATTCAAAGTAGTTGTAATAGTTGAAGCTGGTGGACGACAACCATGGAGCGGCGTCATTGACCTTGATGCAATGCCGGTGATGATGGAGATCATGTTCGTGCTTAAGAAGAAAGGCCATATCATATCACATATTATTAATTGCATGTGATGTTAATCCTTTTATGCATCTTGTATTGCTTAGTTTACGACAGTAGCATTATAAGATGATCCCTCAAGCACACAATTTCAAGTTTTAAAGTGTTCATCCTTAGTAAGCACCGTTGCTAAAGCTCGTTGTTTCAAAGCACCACGTGATGATCGGGTGTGTTAGATTCTGCGAGTGTATACAACGTGAGCAAGCCAAATTTGCTCATGCGGAAGCTAAGGTTTGATCTTGACGAGCCTAGCATGTACAGACATGGTCTCGGAACACGGATCACCGAAAGGTAAAGCATGAGTCATATAGTAGATATGATGAACATGTTGATTGTTCGCCATTGAAGCTACATCAACTCTCGTGATGATCGGTTTTGATGTGGTGGATTTGGTTCGTGTGATCACTAAAACAATGTGAGGGATATTGTTTTGAGTGGGAGTTCAACGACAATATGATTAAAAGTTGAACACTATTTATCATAAATTAAATCAAAGTGAATTTGCATAATTGTTGTAGTCATTGGCATCCGTTTACCACCTTGCGCTTAGTTATAATTGAGATGATAGAACTATAGAATTTTGGTTAGTTACTTTACAAACCGGTATCGTATTGTTTTTAAGTGTTAATCTAAAGTTTAAGAGTCCTATTGCAAACTTTCAGTAAGTTCCGGTTACTCCATGAAGTTTAATAATTGGTATTAAATCGAGAGGGACAATTCCAAGTGTTAGTGTATGAGTATCATGTTTGTCTCCATGATTCCTGATATTCAAAGGATTGTCTTAATATCAAGGTTATCTAGGATCTGAAAGAGTTGTTTCAGAAACCATGATGTGTGGAAGATATTGTGATATCTGAAACGAAGTTTTGGTTGCAACATGATAGAGTATAATATGGCAAAGGTCATGTTCTCATATTTGATGAGAATTTGCAAAAGGTTAGAGACAATAGTTGTTCTAATCCTCCAAAAGGTTTTGGAGAGCAACATTATACTCGCGATTCACCGTTATAAGCTAAAAGTAGCTTGATCATGGATAATTCCATGATAAGGGTGAATATTTGATGTAGGTAAAATGTTTACTACACCAAGAGATTACTAAAGAAAGGAATTTGAAAGAACACCAAACATTTGATGATGGTGATCTACTTCAAAGTGCAAGTCCAAAGACATTGGTATTTAACTATACATGCTTTGGACTATGTGTCATGTATATGGCTCCACTATTGATGTTGATAGATTCTTTCAAACAGAAAAGGAAATACTGAAAGAGAATCTCATAAGTATATGGTAGAAAAGAAAAGACTAGAATTGTTCAGCTTAAGTATATAGATGATATACATGTTATGGATATATTATTTGCTTATTAAACAATGTGGTTCTTAAGTATTTGATACTGAATTTGTTGGTGTGAATCGTCATACGAAACAACACAATTCATGAACTACAATGGCCTAAGTAACTAGCAAAAGAATATGTGATGATGTTCATCGAGAACAAATAAAGGGTTATTGTGCTGCTTGTTAAACATCAAAGCTTGCCTTCAAGATTTGTTTTATCAGGTATTATGAGAACAAAAGGGTTGTTCAAATGATTGCCGTAATCCATAAAAGATGGATGATTCACAAATCTCGTTGGAGATATCACATCCATAAAACTAATGCTAAAAATGTTGAAAGACAAATTGATAGAAAGATCACTTGGGAAGTGACATCGCCATTTAAATTATATTGGAAAGAAAACATGAAGAAACTCCATGTGGATGGAATTTTGGAGTCCTTTTGATTTTTGATCAAATGATGCTTGTGAAACTTTCCTAGAGATAATTAAAACTTCGTTCATAGGCCAAAAGGGAACGAATGACTAGCTTATTGGAACTTGTACATATTGTTGTATGAAGTCCATTATGTGTAGTCAAGAGCGATGAATTTCAACTTCATATGTTTTCTCCGAATTTGAGTGAATATATGAATATTTAATTAATAAGGATGAAGTATGAAACATTTGAAAAGTTCAAAGATTTTCAAGATGAAGTGCAAAATAATTGTAACAAGAATATAAAGAGTTTATGATAAGATCATAAAGGAAGATATTTGAGTTACAAGTTTAGCATAATACCTAAGATTTAAGGAATCGTTCCGTGGATTTGCATTCTCCGAAACACCATAAGAGTATGGAGCGTTCGAGATATGTAATTAAACCTTGTTTGACATGGTAAGATCAAAGGTGTAATTCATAAAACTGTCATTATATTTTAAAGATTAAAAGCTTTAGAGACTACCGTTTTTTCACTGAAAAGAGCTCCATCATAATCCGTTGAAATGACACCATATAAAGTTATGGTTTGGGATAAAACCCAAGTTGTCCTTTCTTAAAAATTCGTATGCTATGCATAAGAAAGATGTTTGCAACCAAAATCATATGAACATATCTTTGTATGTTATTTTGAATAATAGTTAAGTATTCCTCCATAACACCAAAGACAAAAGTGTTTGTCGCTTAGAACGTCAAGTTTCTTTGAGAAGGATTTTTTTGTGAAAATTTAAGTGGGAGGACAATAGAACTTTGATAAGGTTAAAAGAACCTTAGCTATATGTGCAAAGTTGCGCAGCGCCGAAAAGTGTTCCGGAGGCAGCAACAATGCTCATGGCTCACGTGCCTCAAAGGTTGTGGTCACGAAGATCTAAGTTCCTATTGAAACAAGTAGGTTGGGTAAACAATCAAATACCAAGATTTGAGAGTTAAATCATTATTTGACAATAATGATCCGACTACATGCAAATAAGCGATGATGGGCCCTGATTCCGTCAAATGGCTTGAAGCCATAAAATCCGTGATAGTTCCATATACAAGAGATCAAGCTTTGAACTTGAAAGACCCTCTAGAAAGGTACAAGACCTTACAGTCATATTTGGATCTATAAAGAAATAGACATGGATGTTTCACATCTATGAAATTATCGACATATCGGGAAAGAGTTCATGACAATGTTCAAAGAATTGACTTTGACAAGATCTGATCTTTCATTAAGCGATATTTAGTCTAGACGGATTAATATAGCAACCACGACATATAATTTTGTTACGTGTTGAACAAACAAAACAAGTTCTTCTAATAGAATGGTTACCTAGGACGTGTGCATGACACGGTCCAAAGGGTTTTGTTAATTCAAAGGATGCTAAAAGCATATGCAAACTTCAATGGTTGAAGTAAGCATCGCGGAGTTGGAACTTCACTATGATGAAACTGTTAAAATAGTTTAATTTCATCAGAGACGATGAAGATGCTTGCATTTGCAAGAAATTAAGTGGGAGCGCTAAGACATGTTTCTAATACATTATGTGGAAGACATATTGTTGATTGGAAATGATGTATATTTTATTAACACATATTAAGAATTTCATCCTGATGAAAGACTTAGGCAAAACCCAAATATTTGGCATCAATAGACGCTAATATGGTTGTGCCGAAAGTACATAGATGATGTATTGAATGAGTTCAATATAGAAACTACAAGAAAGGTTCTTGTCACACAGAAAGGATTGAATGAGTTAAATATTGATGATATTCAAGTGTATTGACACTTGGTAAGTGAAACAAAGATTCAAGTATAGATTGATACTTGATGTATGAAATCACAAAGAGTATTTATATCAATCATACTGTGATATGTACAGATCCAGATATGTCCTATGCTCTAAATGTTATGAGCATATACCAGAATGATTCATAAGATAATCATTGGACGATAGTAAAGATATTCTTATGATCTTGTAAAAGAAATAAGAATATATTATTTTATAGAAGTGATAAATAGATGGTTAGTTCACTGTAAATGAATTACATTGATACTAGTTTTGTCACAAAGTACAAATTAAGTTTATCTCAATCTAAACTAAGGGTGGCACAATATAATGAAAAGTAAGTTCCATAATGAATTTGGATGAGTTCCAAAGTTAAGACATTGTGACAGATACTACAACAAAAGGTTAAGTATATAAATGCTATTATAGAAGCAAAAGAGGGCATTTGTGTCAAGTAGTTTGTTATCAAACTAGGTGTAGTTCAAAGCAGGGATAATACTATGAAGATATATTGTATGACAATATTATAGACATGTTTTAACCCCAAAGAACTAAAGGTCACACCAAAGGACCAAATTTGTACGAAGCCATCTCATTAGAGAATGAGTGATGCGTAGAGACGCAAAGACATGCAATTACACACGGACCTGGAAGTGTCAGATCTGGAGATCAGTTGAGCACTAGCAATCGTGTACATACGACACCAGAAAGCCATAGGTGTTGAGTACACGAAGGTTTGAAACTAGATTATTGACTCTAGTGCAAGTGGGAGACTGTTGGAGATATGCCCAAGAGGCAATAATAAAGTGGTTATTATCATATCTTCATACTTATGATAAATGTTTACATACCATGCTATAATTGTATTAACCGGAAACATTAATACTTGTGTGATTTGTAAACATAAAAGAGTCCCTAGTAAAGCCTCTTGTTAAACTAGCTTGTTGGTTAATATATGATCATGGTTTCCTGATCATGAACATAGAGATGTTATTAACAACAGGGTCATATCATTAGGAGAATGATGTGATGGACATACTCCTATAGTTAAGCGTAGCATAAATATCAAGCCATTTAATATATTTCATTTGCTATAAGCTTTCTGATACATAGTAACCTAATTCCTTCGACCATGAGATCATGTTAATCACCATCACCGGAAGGATGCTTTGATGACATCAAACACCACACCGTAACTGGGTGGCTATAAAGGTGGCATTGAGTGTTTGGAAAGTATGGGTTGAGGCACATGGATCAAGAGTGGGATTTGTCCATCCATATGACGGATAGATATACACTGGGCCCTCTCAGTGGAATGTCATCCAATTAGCTTGCAAGCATGTGATTGGCTCACAAGGGATCACATATCATGGGAACGAGAAAAGAGTACTTATCGGTAACGAGGTTGAACTAGGTATGCAGAGATACCGACGATCAAAACCTCGGATAAGTAAACTATTGTGAGACAAAGGGAAACTGGTATCGTATGTAAGTGGTTTATTCGATCACAAAGTAATCGTAGAAATATGTGGGAGCCATATGAATTTCCAGATTCCTCTATTGGTTATTGATCCGAGAAGTGTCTCGGTCATGTCCGCATAATTCACGAACCGTAGGGAGACACACTTAAGGATTCGATGTTGTTGAGTAGTTATGGAATGCTGAGTAAGAGACCGAATGTTATTCGGAGTCTCGTATGGGATCCGGGATATCACGAGGAGATCCGGAATGGTCCGGATAATAAGATTCATATAAGGAAAGTCCTGTTTTGGAGTTGAGGAATGATTTCGGTGTTTTCACCAGGAATGTTCTAGAAGGGTCCGGAAGGTCCGGCACTCCGGAGGGGAAGGGTACATGAATGTGTCATAACAAGTTGTAATGGTTGCATCATGTACTAGGTGTCATCGCTGAGCAAAATAAAGGGATAAATCAAATCCTAGTTTGAAAGTCAAAACGCCAATTTAAAAAGTCAAACGGCAAGTTTGCTTGGTGGAGGGAGAGTAGCAAACCTACTTAGGGAGGCAGTCCTACTCCCTCCACCCGCCGGCCAAGGAGGAGGAGTTGGAGGAGGACTCCCTCCTCCCAACCACGCCTCCCTCCACCTATAAAAGAAGGGGCAGGGGTGCCCCTCTTCCCTACACCCAACACCTCCAAACCCTAGCCTCCAAGTCGCCGGCCAGCTCCAAGCCGCCGCCGCCTAGGGCTCCTCTCAAAGTCGCCGACTAGGGTTTCCCCAAACCCTAGCCGCCGGCTACACCTCTCCACTTGGTGCCTCTAAATCGTAGATCGTCAAGGCCTCTCTCATACTCCACCATATTCGCTCCGGCTTAAGGCGAAGCCCTGCGAGATCTCCCCTCTACTTTCGGTACCACGTCGTCGTGCTGCCGGAATCGCGAGGAGAGTGCTACAACCTCCGTTGCCTGCTGGAACAAGGGAGAGGAAGGTCTTCATCGAGTACCAAACGTGTGACCGACTGCGGAAGCGCTGCCAGAACGCAGTGCCGGAAGGATCGTCTATGCGATCTTGAGATCGGCAAGTGTACGACTACATCACCCACGAGAATCTGCTCTCATTAACCGCTTTGGAATCTTCGAGGGAGAGTTCCTCTATCGACTTGTTGCTACAATCTAGTAGATAGATCTTGGCTTGTTTGTGTGCATGCGGTAGAATTTTTTTTGTTTTCCATGCTACGAACCCCTACATGGATCTCCATGTTGTTTCTTGGGGGACCCTCTTCATCATTTTGATCCTCGTCTTAACCATCAACTTGACCTTGATCATCATCGGAATCATTCTCTTCATCTAGAGGCAAGGATTGACCTTGGTCTTGATTAAGTGCTCTTCTAGCATCAATTTGAGCTTGTTTCAAAGCAGTTTGTACGGATCTTCCTTGAGCAATTGCCTTGGCACCACTTGACACCCTGGCGAATGAATCAAGCTCCCCTTGACTAGAGTTGTCACTATGATCATCATGTTGAGGGTCCACATCTTGTCTTTGGCTTGAGTCATTGTCCTCCTCGGTGGATGGAGCTTGTTGGTGTTGTGAAGATGAGGGCTCCACTTGAGTGGAGCATAGTTCTTCTCGATCCGCCATAAGGGGTTCCTCAGCGGGGAGGATATATCCCACACCCATTCTTCCTATGGCGTCCTGAGGCATTTCATCATCTGCATCACAAGCATCAACACGCCCCCCTTGGGGACCATCATATTCTTCGAAGGTCACACTACAAGATTTTATGACGGCTCCGGAGAGCTTATCATAGATTCTATAAGTGTGAGATTCGAGACCATAGCCAACCAAAAAATACCCTCTAATGCTTTAGACTCGAATTTGGACAAATGAACACCTTTTATGAGATAGAAGCACTTACAACCGAACACCCGGAAGTAAGATATGTAGGGCCTGTTACCGGTAAGTATTTCATATGGAGTCTTGTTGATTTCTTTGCGGAGGTAGAGCCGGTTTGAAGCATGACAAGCGGTGGAGATGGCTTTGGCCCAAAAGTTGTATGGAGATTTAAACTCTGCCAACATGGTCCTAGCCATCTCAATAAGAGTTCGGTTCTTCCTTTCAGCCACACCATTTTGTTGAGGGGTGTATGCAGCGGAATATTGATGTTTTATCCCCTCATCACTAAGGAAACCATTCAAGGTGTAGTTCTTGAACTCGGTGCCGTTGTCACTTCTTATGATCAACACGGGAAGATTGTATTGATGTTGGACCATGTTGATGAAGTCGATGAAGGTCTTTTGGGTCTCACTCTTCAACTTGAAGAAATACACCCACGAGTATCTTGAAAAGTCATCAACGATCGCCAAACAATATTTCTTCCCACCAAGACTTGCATGAGATGGAGGACCAAAAAGGTCCACATGGAGGAGCTCCAAGATCTTGGTAGACTTGATGCGGTTCTTAGGCTTGTGAGGAGCATCATGTATCTTTCCTAGAACACATGCCCTGCAAACACGATCTTTGGCAAAGGAAACATTTTCTTTTAGTCCAACAATATGGCCCTCCTTGTGGAGACTTTGCAAAGTTCTCATATTGACATGGGCTAGTCGGCGATGCCATAACCAACCCACATCGGCCTTTCCGAATAAGCACATCGCACTTGTAGTGGCTTGCCCCGAAAATTCCACCACATACAAGTCATGTTCGACGTACCCAACAAAAGCGACCTTGAGAGACTTGCTCCACATGAGGACCACAATATCATCATCAACAAAGACAACAAAGCCCATCTTTCCAAGAGCACAGACTGAAATTAAATTGTATCCAAGGGTCTCGACAAGCATGACGTTCACGAGTGTAATGTCGTGAGCAACCACTACCTTGCCGAAACCCATTACCTTATACTTTGACTTGTTGGCATATGTCACGGTGATTTGTTCATCATTTGGCTTTAAGTCCTTGACAATAGATGAGCTTCCGGACATATGACTTGTGCAACCACTATCAAGCACCCACTTTGACCCTCCGGAAGCATAAGTCTACAAAAGATCAAGCTAATTTTTAGGTACCCATTTTTCAATGGGTCCTCTTTTGTTAGCAACAAGGGTCTTGGGAATCCAAATAGACCAAGCAATATAACCATCATATGGGCCAACATATTGTGCATACACATCACCATAATAATCACACATTAGAACATAGTGAGGGTTAGCACTTCCCGCAAAGTCATCATGAGACATAGTTTTTCCACTTGTGGTCTTACTATCCACAATGGCCTTGTTAGTCTCTCGTGTGGGATTGGCCTTCTTCTTGTTGTTGTTGTTGTTGTTGTTGTTGTTGTTGTTCTTCTTCTTCTTCTTCTTCTTCTTCTTCTTCTTAGTTTTGGAGACACCGATGCCCCCTTTATCACCACTAGGCCTTTGCTTACTCAAAAGATCATCAATGAACTTGTTGCCTTGAGGAAATGTGGCCTTAGCAAGCTCCCCCTTCAACCTAGCATTCTCTTCAAGAATAGTTGTACTACTAGATGGAATGAAGTTACTAGGTGAAGGAATATTGGCCAATTGAGTTTGAAGCGTTTCATGGGACTTTGTGAGTGACAAGAGTTCACTTTTCAAAGCCTTGTGAGCCTTGTTAAGCAAACTAAAGTCCTCGAGAAGTTTTTCATGAACCACACCAAACTCAATCTTGTCCTTTTTAGCCCTTTTGTATTTAGCAATAACATGATCACGCTCTTTGATAAGTTTGTTAACAATAATGTTGTTTGCCTCATCAGGCCCTTCAAGTTTTAATTCAAGAGACAACCTAGTCTCTTGTTCTTCTTCTAGAGGATTGTTTAAAGCCTCTAGCTCAATCATGTGTTCATGCCCAAGTTTACATCTTACATCTAGAAGCTCTTGTGTGTGGGAAAGGTGATCTAGGATGTTACCAAAATGTATCTTAGCATCCCCTTATAGTTTAGTCATAAACTTATCAAAAGCAATTAATTCCTTTTTAACATCAAGTGACATCTCATCATCAGTTTCATCATTAGCTAAGGGAGTGGAGTGAGATGATGACGATACCTCCGTTCCTCTTGCCATAAGGCAAGTGACGTTCTTGATGGGAGAATTCTCATTTGGAGAATCGAAGAGAGAGAATGTCGGAGTAGAGGTAGTAGCTAGAGCCGCCACTCCATTAGAAGTTTCCTCTTCCTCATCTTCACCATCTTCATTTTCGGAGGAGTATTCTTCATGAGTGATCAAGACAATTTCTCCCGACTTCTTATTGATGGGATTCTTCTTGATGAAGGGCTTCTTGTAAGGTGCTTTGGGAGTCTTCTTCAACACAAGCTTACCCCCATGATCTTCTCTCTTCTCATAGGGACAACTTGCCACAAAGTGATAGCGGTCACCACAATTGAAGCAAGTTCTCAATCTAGTAGTATTTTATCTTTTCCCATTTGGGTTGCTTCTTCGTTGCATTTCCATCTTGGCCTTGGCGGGGTTCTTCCAAAAATTCTTTGCATAGAAGTCCATATATTGACTATGAGCAATCTTGACTTCATCGGGGTGGTCCATGGAGAGCCCTTCATCACTATCATCTTTATCTCCATGGTCCACAACTTTGGCCTTCAAAGCAACATTGACAACGTTGCTCATACCAAGGGCACGAGCACGAGCATCTTTGGCATTCTTGGCGGCAACTTTGAAGGCGGCCATCTCTTGCATAACTTCATTTGAGGTCATGAGATGGTAGTTGTGTCTTCCTTGTAGGCTCTTCAAGTCGGTGGGCTCAAAGGGCATGAGTGCACTCACATATTTCCTTTTTATCCACACATCATCCACATATGAGGCACCCACGTTTCTAAAATCGGTGGAGGTGGTCTTGAGCCTTCAGTACATGTATTCGTGATCTTCACCTTCCTTCATGTAGAAGCCTTCGGCTTCATTGCTTAGAGCATCATATCGGTTCCTCCTCATACTCTCATTTCCAACAAACAATACATTGAGGGCATCCCAAGCTTCCTTGGCAATGCTAAAGTGCTCAATGTGTGGATAATCCTTTGTCCCCAATCCTTGTTGAATCATATGCAAAGCAGTGGCATTGAGTTGACTATTGACAACCTCTCTTCTTGTCAAGTTGTTTGGATCCCAATAAAGAGTCCATGCTCGACGATGTTCCATAGTTCAATGCAAGAGCTGCGCATATGAGTTCTCATTAGTGATTGCCATTGAGCAAAGGTAGCATATTCTTCAAGCTTAGGTGGGTGACCTCTATTGTATACATGAGGGTGAGGGATTGGAGGGTCGGGAGAGTACCATGAATCACGGTGCTCACCCTTACCATCATCATTTTGTGTGGAGAAATTAGTGTTGTCTTGTTTACCCCTAACCATTGTATCCTCGGGGGATACCAGAGTATTCCCTTTAGGTAAAATGGATGGAGGATCCTCTTAAGGAGATGGGGATGATGAGACATCTTTGTCTTTAAGAAGTTGCTCAAGCATCTCCTTGACTTCGTTGACCAAGGAAGAGCTCAATCTTGTTTCCAAGTTTTTGAGATCTTCCATGGTCACCGTGGTGGACTCACCATCACCATCCCCATCTTGGCTACCCATATTCTCTTAGGCGGTAAATCCCAAATAAAGAGCCGAGGCTCTGATGCTAATTGAAAGGATCGTATGGGCACCTAGAGGGGGGGGGGGGGTGAATAGGTGCTACTTCAAATTTTCTTCTTTTTCAAATTAAGGTTTGACAATAAGGTAAATTCTCTAGATAATGCAACTAAGGTGAATTTACCTATATGACAAATATGCACGAGCTAACACACTACTAAGTAAGAACTAGTAAGTAAAGTGCGGTAAAGGATAGAAGTAACCAAAGTGGTGGACACGGAGACACAAGGATTTGTTTCCCGTAGTTCCTTCCTTTTGAGGGGAAGTACGTCTACGTTTGGAGAGGGGGTGGTTTCAAACCACCAATGCCACGAGAGGCCTCCCTTGTTCTTCGATGAATCTCACCCCAACGGGATCGATTCACCTTCCACTATATCGGCAACCTTCAAGGTGGAAGTCGTCACCTTTACAAGTTTGGGGCACACATCCACAACTTAATCGGAGGCTCCCAAATACAAGCAAGCTGTCAAAGAAATCAAAGACAAGCTTGTAAGAACCAAATCTAGAACTAGGGTTTACAAGAAAACACTAGAGCAAAGGGGCCCTCAATTGAATGAGGGGGAAATGAAGATCTCTTTTGGTGAAGTAGTAGATCAAGGCCTCCTCCTTCGATTCCCCAAAGATCAAGGACTTTGGGTGGTGGATTGAAGAGATCTTGCGGATTTGGTGGCTCCAATGGTGGTCTTGACTTTAATGCAAATGAGCACCTTGTTCCAAGGTAGGTGAGAGGATATTTATAGTCCTAGCACCAATGTGGCTGTTGCAGCATTTAATGAAGCGGTAGTACCAGACATTCCAAGCGGTAGTACCGGAAACAACCGGTACTACCGGACCGGTACCGGAGATGCAGTGCTGGGTTGCATAGACCAAGGTTTCCACCGGTATCAAAGTGTGGAGCTACCGCATGGCGGTAGTACCGCCCATACAGAGCGGTACTACCGGACACATGCGGTAGTGCCGCATTTTGATACAGGGGGGAACAACAGTGTGAGTCAAGAGGCCCGCATTTTGGTACCGGTCAGTTCTGAGAAGATTGGTAAGCTTGCCAATTGCTTCAGTCTTGACCGGTATCAAAATGCGGTACTACCGCTTTTTGATACCGCTCAGTTCTGAGGAGTTTGGGAAGCTTGCCAAGCACTTCAGTCATGAGCGGTACCAAAATGAGGTACTACCGCTTTTTGATACCGCTCAGTACTAAGGCCATTGGCCAGTGTACCCATCACGCTGCCAGGCCCGGAAGAGAAACCCGGTGCTACCGGACCCGAGCGGTAGTACCGGATGAATTATCCGGTACTACCAGACATCACTGAGGCAGAAAATGGATCAGCAGACAAGTCCTTTTTGTGTGCAATTGACAGGGAATTCTATGTATGCAACCTGTAGAATACTTGACAGATAATTAGTCCGTTATGTGTGTTGTAATAAACACCAAAATCTTTAGGGATAAGAAATGTTGTTTCAGTATATAATAAAAATAGATTACTAAATAAAGATTCTATATCCATATTTGATTGATCTAACATGAAAAGGAGACCAATTTCATTTTTTTTGCAATTTACATTTGGTGCTTTATTTAGTGTTGAGACAAAAATGCATGCATCCCGCATCAAGCGGAAAGTTAGTTTCAGGACATTACAAGAATAGAAATCCCGTAGAAGTATTGTGTTGTATAAAAAAGACAACATTTCTATTATGTTTTTGAGTTTTTTTAGTTGCTGATTAGATTATTTCATGGACTGTCCCCTACTTTATTAGAAAAATTTATTTAAAGGGTATTGAATAAGAATGGATTACTAAATAGGGATTCTATATCCATATTAGATTGATCTAAGATGAAAAAGAGTCCAATTATTAATTTATTTTTTGCAGTTTATATTTGGTGCTTCATTTAGTGTTTAGACAAAAATGCATGCATCCCGCATCGAGCTGAAGATTATTTTCAGGATGCTATGAGAATAGACAAAAGTCTAGGAGTATAAGGAAAGACTAGGAGTATAAGGGCACGTACAATGCGGTGACATCAGTCTTCTCTTATGCTTGCCACGTAGGATTTTTGCTTAGTTGGAAGAGAAAGAAATAAGAAAAAGGAGGTTGTCTTCCCTTAGCTAAGGGATGATCTCTTAGAAATAAGACTATTTTTTCCATTGTACCATATGTATTCCCTTAGCCAACTAATTTTTTACTAAAAATAGTTAATTTTCATTAATTGCTAGAGATGGCAATAAAAGATAATGCATTATACAAATTATATATTGTGTCTTCTCTAAATGACGTGGAGAGCTAAGAGAAGACATGACTTCCCTAACATTGTACATGACCTAAGAATAGACAAAAAGTCCAGTATACAAGTATTGTGCTGTATAAAAAAGACCAGGAGCATAGATGCTTCCATTTTATGCTCACGTAAAAAGGAAAAAGAGGAGACAAAAGTCTAGGGTTTGTTCAAGTCCGTTTCCGGGGAGCCAGCCGTACCCCAAACGCCCGTGCCCTCCTCTACCTCAGCCGCAACCAAAGGGCGTCGCCGGCGGCGGGAGCTACAGCGGAACTCAGCCGCAGCCGCGCCCTGCTCGCCGGTCTCGTCGTGCAGGCCAGGAGTGGCGGCGGCAGCAGCTCGGGGAGCTCGCAGCCGCGGCGGCGGCAAAAGGATAGTCGGGGTGGCAATCTACTGGCCCGTAGCTTCGGATAGAGCCCCCTCTTCCGGTTCGAGGTGATTCGAGGTCTTTCATCTTGCTCTCATGTTGTTCGGCGGGATGAATTTATTGCTAATTCGCGGCGAGCTTACACTGGTATATGTTAGTCTCGTTCCATGCTCAAATTGTTCCGCAACCTTATCCCCAGTCTTCTACCAGATTAAAATGGTAGGAAACCAGTTACCCCAATTACTATGCTAGTCAACTAGGCGCTGTGAGTTCGAGGTGATCCGGATGATTGAAAAGTTATGGATATGCATGTGTTGTGCCCCCATGCTGAGATTTACTGTGCTGCATTTAGAAACTTTATTCCTCATGTGTGGAGAATGTTTGCTCATGAAACTATGTTCTCCAGCTCCAATGCCATGTTGTTTACCAATCTTTCTGTTTCAATCTGGTTATCAGATTAATTAATTAATTGGGTGTTAATCAATGCCACTTGGCTATGTAGTATGAAATTTGGCATACTGATCATGTCTGATTTACATTGATATTTAATCTTTGCATGAATATTAGTATGTGCCATTACGTTGGTTATCCAATAGTGTACAGGGAGCAGAGATTATATCTACAGCTTTGTCACAATCCACAACAACGGAATTTTTATTTGCAGTAACCATTCTATCTGGGATCACATAGAGTGTCGGGAATACTCTGCAATGGCAGAGACCAGCCCGAGAACAGAAACGTCAACAGATGATACTGATGAAAATCTTATGGTTAGTCTTTTCTTATTCTTGTTTCCGAGTCAAATTCTTGTCTGTTATCTGAGATATTTGGCATGAACATTAAGCGTCTCCTTTTAATTTATGAAGTGGAGAATAGCCTAATTATTTTTACTAAATTAGTATGTGAGTGACTGTAATGAATAACCTACGATGCCACATTCATGTGAAAACAACTGTGGCTATGTATCCATATTGATGAGGTCAACAATTACAAGTGAAAATGTGGGGAAGAGTGGCAGGAGTGATGTACCAAATGTAGATGATGTTTTATAAGATAATGTAGAGGATGTTTTGTAAGATATTTATATAGCTTGCTGTTTATTTAACGGTCTGTAATTATTGTGCAAAATGTGTAAACTTAAACAGTCAGTAACACCGTGCTGCTAGAAAGGAATTTCATTTTGAAAAATTTGCTATCAGAGAACTGCCCTTACAACACAGGGTAGATTGTAGCATTTGCATGGATTCCATCAGGCCTCTTGAGAAGTGCTTAAATTACTTCAGAACATTAATAGAATGAGTCCTTCACATTTAATAATCCAATGAACTATGCATTTTGAATTCCCATCAAACTAGAGTGGGAAAAACACGAATAGTCAGCTTTTTAATATTAAGATATCTAACAACATATTGTTATAGAAATATCATATGACACTTGTTAAGTTGGCTAACTGTTTGATTTGGATCCTCAACCCCCTGACCTTGTCTTACTTCATGAATAACCTTTTACTTGCATTTTTTCTTTTACAATAACTTGTCAATTGGACCATAAAGAGTATCACATATACAATTAATAAATACATGTAATGTAGAGATTTTAACTCACCAACCAAGGTCTAAGCAGATTATGTGCTAGTTGATAATGGCAGTAATGAGGTGGATGCTCCTATAAGAAGGTATTCAAAATACAGCATGTCTGCATTGCAAACCCTAGCATGTGGTACTTGCAAACCACATCATATAAACTTGGTGGTATTAAAAGTTTCTGCCATGGTTTTTAAGGCATCTTTTAGGCGTCGCCTAGGTGATGCTTAGGCGTCAGAGCGCCCTCAGACGTCAAGGCGCCGTGCTTGCCTTAGACATCAACATGAGGCGGCCGCCTTGGAGCTTTGAGGCGCCTGAAGCGTCGCTTAGGCGCGTAGGGCGTCGCCCTGGGCCAACTCGGACGCCATAGCCGGAGCTGCAGCAGCGGGTGGGAAGCAGAGCTCTGCGAGTGGAGAAGGGGAAAAAGAGACGGGATGGCCACACACACATAAGAGGATAAGGGTAAGGATGCGAAAGAGGAAAAAACAAACCATATAGAGCGGTTGAGAGGGGAGTTTGAGAGGGAGAGCTCTTCAATCTGGATCCCTAGGCCGCGGCCGGTGACTGCAACCTGAGCACCTCCGTCCATGGCTTAGATCTGCGTCGGCTGCCTCATCCTCTTAGCCTTGGCTTCTCCTCCTCCTCTGGCGCAACCTTGTGAGGTCACAGCATCGCCTTCCAGGCCTTACTGGTAAGGCCCGCTCTGCTTCTCCTTTTCCCCTCTATCCCTGCTTCTCCTCCTCTGTATCTACTTGTTCTTCTCGTCCTCCTCGAGATCTGCTTCTCCGGATCCACCCACAAGACCATAGCCTCAGCACGTGGCCTCTCTATTTCCCCTTCCACTTCTCTACTCTCTGCTTCGTTCTCCTTCTCTTCCCTTTGCTTTGGCTCTGTTAGTCTGTTTCTTTGACCACTGATTTGGTCCTTCTCTTAGTATCGCTGCAGTAGCGAACATTGTCCCCTGATGTGATGGATCCTGTGGCAGCTGATCCCAGGGGTAGAGTGTCAACACCCGGATTTTTAATCCCAGATGCCTGTTATGCCATACATCGCAATCCCAGGATTACCATTTTTGCGAGACATAACATATTGGATATCACAGTACATCATCCATTACAAACCATACATAAGGTCTTACACAAATAAAGATCTCATGATCCAGTTCTTAATACAATTCAAGCAGCGGAATAACATAATAGTAACGATAGAGTAGGCGAAGCTCCATCTTCAGGGTCACAGGCAATGCTGACGATGGAGATGATCCTAGTTGTCATAACCTTCCTGCGGTCCGTCATCCTGATACTCCTCTTTATAGTCTGGCCACGGGAATAGCCAGGGACAAAGCCATGAGTACTGTTTAAGTACTCGCAAACTAATACTAACAAGTTAAGGGGGTTTTTGTAGTAGGATACTAAGCTCTAGGGTTGTTTTGCAAAAAGCCAGATTTACCTCTACTAAGTTCAAAAACAAAGAAAGCTAGTTGAAAGTTTTTATAACACCTAAGTGGGAACTTTAAATTTTATATCACAATTCTGTTGTGGTCAAGTTAAAGTCATAATTCATTTTGAAAACATCTGACGATAGAACCGTATGGCCACTTCAACTGTCCATAACGCAGACGCGGCTATTCGAATAGTTTGACACTCTGCAGAGATTGTACACTTTCATTACAACATTCGATACATCTGTCAGGAACAATCCTAAATTCATCATACTCAGTATGCGGATAATCAATCCTAATCTTTCAATTACACGCCCTAGTATAGGCACCTCTCCTGTGAGTTTGGCCTCCCAACCATGACCAACTGTCATCTTGGGTACTGTACAGGTGGATAATCTTCACAAGGTAGCCTCAACTCAGACCTTGGCCGCAAGGGAACCCATACTAAGGTATATAAATTTTCAGTCAAGCCCTACCCAATTTTCGGGTATTGTGGTTGTACGGTAAAATTGAAATGGTATCGCATCCAGACAACCATCAGTTTTATAAAGGGCTAAGGCTTATGCCTCAACATTTTTATTATCAAAATCATCTGGTGTTCAAGAACACATGTCAAAACATTTCAGTAGAATGACTCATCATTCTAAGATTTTCATAACCATTTTCACCAAGTATTCCCATGTAAAGTTGATCAAGTTTTATGCTTAGCACTAGCATCTACAAGTGGAGGTAAATACTAATGAGGGGTACTAAACAGGTAGGTATTAACTAAGTTCAATCTCATGCCTTAGGATGACATCAAGATTATCTAATTTAGACCAAGTTTTATGCTCTTTATGCTACCTTCAATTATCTTTCCAGAATCTACAAGTCACTAAGTAAACTTTTGATAGAAAGCTTTTAATAAAGAAAATAAAACACTAAGCTTGCAAGTAAAACTAGGATGGTGTGTCAAGTGGTGTAATCACATATGCTTAAGGCATATAGTTGGCATAGTAACAAGCAAGTAGTGGCTTGGCTTGCTAGGATATTAGTATAAGCTTGCCTTGTGCAGAGCAGTGGTTGAAGTTCTCCTCGGCTTCTTCCTTGTAGTATTCTCCTTCCTCCTCGTATCCTTGGTCGGTACTAGCGTCTATAAATAAATACGAGGTATACAATCACCAAACAATACTTAACTATTGCTAATCATCACACAAAGGTTCACACTAGGTGATCTATCATCATCACTAACATCACAAGAGTAAAGCACTTGTCTTATTTATTTTATTTTTGAAAAGTAATTTCTACTCGTTGAAAAACTACTTAAGATTTAATATTCTTCAACTCAAACATGGGATCATGTTGACACATGTCATTACCACATATTTCAGTACATGGGAATGTAATTTAAAGTGGTGTCACAATTTAATAAGGTTTAATCTTTTTTATTTTATTTAATTAAAGTGACTAGAAATGCCTATGCGGCATTCTTTTATTACTTAATCATTATTTCTGTAAGTAAACCTATATATTTTTATATATTCTGAAAGATATGGTCAAATGTGATTTTTGAGAGTTGGAATCAACTCAAAAGCTTTTATGGTTGAATTTTGAAAATTGTTTGAATGCAGAAAAGCTTCTGGCTTGTTATT
Organism: Avena sativa; assembly: GCA_916181665.1. Classification (NCBI taxonomy): domain Eukaryota; kingdom Viridiplantae; phylum Streptophyta; class Magnoliopsida; order Poales; family Poaceae; genus Avena; species Avena sativa. Next base: position 117,600,926 of record OV702281.1, read on the forward strand.
TTTACCAGGGGTGATCTATAAATCTAAATGGTTTGAATCCAACGGGGTTGGATTAAGCTTTCCAGTACCTTTCTAACAAAATTGGTTTCATGCATTTTGGTTCAGTGAATCGAGCTGGGTTGATTTTTGAATCTAGGTACAGAACTGTGTTTGCAATTAAATGAATAAAAGTAAATTTGAATTGCTGGGTCGCGCGGGACGGTTAACTGGGCCGGCCCACTACGCACAGCGCACGCGCGGGCTGGTTAAGTGACTGTCCCCACGCGTCAGTGAGACAGTGAGGGGCGAAGCGGTACGAGGCAATGTGGACCATGGGATCTAGTTCTAATCGAACGGCTCGAGTTCATTGTCCACGCATGAACAGGACGCGGCGAGCACGAACCCTAGCGCGGTCAGTGGGGGTCGTGGGAGGCTCACCGGGGCTCAGGCGATGGTCGGCGACGGGGGCGAACGACGAAGTCGACGATGGCGGTTCTCCTGGTACCGGCAGCTTCTCTTGGGGCGGCTCCAATTGACGACGCTTCTCCTCCTCTGAATTCCGGCGATGCGCTGCTCGCCTTGCTTCGGGAGTGAGTGGGGAGTATCAGTGAGAGGTGGGGAGTGAACTGGTGTGAAGAAAACGAGCGGGGGAGGCCTCCTTTTATAGTGCGGCGAGGGGACCGAAGGTTGCGGGCTGAGCTCGTCGTGGTCGACGGCACAGAGGGCTAATGGCATGGGCGACGATAGGGGGCGGTGCTGTGCTCCCTGGCGAAGCTCAACGGCGTGGTGGCGAGACGTGGGGCGGTGCTGATCGGTCGGAACACGTCGACGCTCTGGGCGGGTCTGACGGCGATTTTAATGGCGCACAGCGTGCGTGGTCCGCGGGGCGGCGAACGGGCATGTCTGCGGGGTTGCTGGGCGGTGGTGATCATGCACGCAAGCGGCGAGGGCGGCGCGCGGTCTGTGGGTGCTGGTCGAGTGTGGCGCACTGGCGCGCTCTCGGCTCGCACGTAGAGAGGTTTAGCATGAGCTTGCCGTGTGGTCCAGGGGCTGGCTGCGCTCGGGACTGGGACATGGAGTGACGGTGGACGGTGCTACGTCTGTGAGACAAGGTTGGCGAGGCTAGAGAGGCGTGTAGCTTGCTGTTCACATTAGGGGTGGCAAAGAGGCTCGGCATGGTCACCATTAATGGCTATGCCAAGCTCACAGTGATGCTAAGGCTTGTTAATTTGGCTAGTTCATCTACTGAGGGTATAGAGTGAGCTAGAGAGGGAACAAGGTTGGCCAAAATCACTGCACACTATAGTATTTGTTGTTTGTTTGTTTGCTGATCACAAGGTGTTTGATGAAATGATCGAAAGAATTTCAAATTTGAATTTTGGATTCAAACTTGGTGGGTTTGCTAGGAACATACTAGGGAGTATCTGGTTAGTTGGATTAGTCAAGGGGCACTGGTTTGGTTGGGTTTTGAAAAGATGTGATCTTCACATATGATAAAGATTCAATTTTGAATTGTCATTTGAATGAGGTTGTCAAATGTTTCTGCAAGTTTGAAAGGTGGGCTTTGATTCATTTTTACTTGGTCTAGCAAGGGGTGAAAAGAATTGGAAAAGTTTCTGTTTGAAATTTTGGACTAGAAACACTCAAAGTGACCTAGTGAGCAAGATTGGCAAAAATGACCATTTGCTTTATTTGATTTATTTTTGATTTTCTCTTGATTTGTTTCTGCATGGAATTGTTTTATATGATGTTATATTCATCTTTAAACCATTTCTTGCTATTTAGGTTAATCACACAAGTTCATTCATGCATTTATCAAATCATCACATACACACATGCATTCATATGATTTTAATTACTCAAAGTTTTTGTTAATCCTAATTTTAGTGATTAGAGTTTGATGATCATTGTTTTATATTTTTGGGATGTTACATAGAGCTAAATCCAACGATCCAGTTTGGAAGTATGCATCTTGGCCAGATTTAGAGAGGAAGGATCTATTGCAATGTACATTGTGCGGCCAGAGATACCATGCTGGAACGACAGGGCTGAAGCAACACCTTTCTGGGGGTTCCGGTGAAGTGCATAAGTGTCCCGCCACAACCGTGGAAATTAGGAAAGAGATGAGCAACTTCTTAAACACAAGGAAGTTTAAAGCTATGGAGCAATATTTAGACGAGGAGGATGAAGCTGAAGTTCAAAAACATCGTTTCGTCATCTAGACAAGATAATTTGAGGCCTATGCCATGAACTTCTAGGTTCTAGTCATTACTATATTATGTAACTTGTGTTGAACTTATGTTAATTTTAGTTATTAAACCCCCTATCTGGTTGCCACATAAGATATATTTATGTGTCTAAGGCGTCGCCTCGCCTTACGCTTTACGCGCTTAAAAGGTAAAAAGGTCCCTGTGCGCCTTAGACCGCCTTAAAAACTATGGTTTCTGCGTTGGCAACCTTGTGACACAGGGCCTTGGTGGGTTGTAAAAACAATAATAAACGAATTTAGAGCTGCTAAGTGGCCAAATTCATATTTTTCTGTATGTAAGTGATTGATGTCGTAAAACCTTACTTTCTCCACTGTCTTTTCAACAATCAGTGTCAAAGCATAAAATAAAAATAAACTAGTTTTGATTTTCAGATAAGTGGTGGAAAATATCTCATTCAACTCCCAACATGAAACATGGGGAATCTAGGAGAGAAAATCATGGTTTAAAAATAGGAATAATGTGAGCTTGATCGTTATGTTGTCATCCGCAGCTTGAACCAGGACAAGATGCTCTTGCTGTTGTTTCTGACTCTAGTGACAGATCCAGAGAGAAAAATGGAGATCAAAAGGTAAAAGAGTAGCTTTCTCTGCTTTGTTTCACACTATTGCTATTGCAACTTGCAACAAAAACTCTGCTGATAGCTTATGCTGTTAGACAATGCGCCGACTTGCTCAAAATCGTGAGGCTGCAAGGAAAAGTCGTTTGAGGAAAAAGGTACTTGAATGTAACTATTAGCTTCTGTACTAATGGCTGTGCTTTTATTTTTGTCAGCCTTTTAGTTAACTTGGCATTTTGTTCTACTGCTTCTTTGAATTATGTCATTTCGTATAATAAACTGTATTTTGTTATCTGGTCTTTTTTATTTTCCTATTGGATTTCAGTAAGTGTTGGTGGTAGTCCTGTACACACACTATATTGCTGAGAAAATTAAGGGGGTGGTTGAATTAGTTTAGGTCGGTGTATAATTTTGAAGTTAGAGTGAGCACATGCAGTTCTAGTGGTTTTACATGTAAGCTAGGAGTATGAACTGAGTTGAAAAGTTTCTGCTAATTGTCTTCTTAAGGAGCTTTCAGTGAGTATGCTGCAAAGGTTCTGGTGAACTGTTACACTAATGAGTGTCAAAATGGAAGTTCGTTTATGGAAAACATCACAAATCTAATTCATTCCTACAGTCCACCTGACTCTTTTTTTTCACACTTTTTCTGTAGATTGACTGTGGCCATTAAGTTGCATTGTAATTTGCAATATTACTCTTTTTTGTAGGCATATGTTCAACAGCTGGAGAATAGCAGGCTAAAGCTTACCCAGCTAGAGCAGGAGTTGCAACGAGCTCGTCAACAGGTTTGCTTTTATTACTTGTCACTGTTTTGAGTTCGGGTTGGAGGAATGTATTTGAAGTTTGCTTATGGAAATTTTTGTTGCAGGGCATCTTTATATCTAGTTCAGCAGACCAGTCCCATTCCAAGAGTGGAAATGGTAATATCAGATATTTCCAATGATAAATATGTAATCATTATTCGCCAAATAAACTATTTGCTCAATCATCACCACGGAAGTGTCCAACTATGCTTTTATTCTTTTTTGCTAAAGAAATAACTATGCTTTCCTTTTGTTACAGGTGCATTGGCTTTTGACATAGAGTACGCACGGTGGTTGGAAGAACACAATAGACAGGTTAATGAGCTGAGAGCTGCAGTTACTGCACATGCTGGCGATAATGATCTTCGTAGTGTTGTTGAGAAGATCATGTCGCACTATGATGAGATTTTTAAGCAAAAAGGAAATGCAGCCAAGACAGACGTCTTTCATGTGTTATCAGGCATGTGGAAGACACCAGCAGAGAGGTGTTTCTTGTGGCTAGGTGGTTTCCGACCTTCTGAGCTTTTAAAGGTGTGTAATGCAGTCTTATGATTTTCTTGTAACCTTTTGGAATAGCAAGGCCATCTTATTAACATAAGCAATGTTGCTCTGGAAGATATTGGTCAAGAATGAGGAAATTGTCCCAAAGCCTTAGGATGTACGTCCTCTGTTTCAAAATAAATGACCTTTTAGGCTCTTTAACGTTACTCAAAATACTCGTCCTTCTACACTTCCAATGCAATTTTAGTCACTGTTTCTGTTTTACCCTTCATCAATGTTAGGAAAAAAGAGCCAATTAACTCTTGTACTTGCATGACTTGCTTTGGGGAGAGAAAAGAGGGTAATTTAATGCCAAAATGAGGGCAATATAGACATCTCACTAACACTCTTTTCTTGTGCCCGACTCTAGTAAGGACATCTATTTTGAAACGTGGGGAGTATCTTTCTATGTGTTCTGTATGATCAGGTCACATTAATTAATATATGGTGATGTAGGCAAACTACAGATTTTGAGAATGCAACATCATGTACCTACTTCGTATCTTCTTGGATGTACCTGTTTTTCTGTTACTGAATATAATGTACCAGCGCTTCCTTTTTGTTGTTGTTGCTTTTTTGATGATTTTTTCAAGAGTTACTGATATGCAAAGAAACTGCAGCTTCTTTCGACGCAGCTCGAACCTCTAACTGAGCAGCAGCTGTCAGGGATATGCAACCTTCAGCAGTCATCGCAACAAGCCGAGGATGCTCTTTCACAAGGAATGGAGGCCCTTCAGCAATCCTTGGCAGAAACATTGGCTGGGTCTATTGGCTCTTCGGGATCAACAGGAACAACAGGAAACGTGGCGAACTACATGGGACAAATGGCCATGGCCATGGGAAAGCTTGGAACCCTCGAGAATTTCCTTCGCCAGGTATTTACTCTACTTCAAATAGTATTGTGATATGGTATTGTTACAGCAAGGCTGGAGTATATGAATTCCTATAGGCTATAGTTCGAAACCATCTGCTCAATCATGTTTAACTATGCCTTTGTGACTGGTGCGTTTATAACTCGTTTCTTGTTTTAATTACACCAAGGCTGACAACCTGCGACAACAGACTCTTCAGCAGATGCAAAGGATCCTGACCACTAGGCAATCTGCCCGTGCACTTCTTGTGATAAGTGATTACTCATCACGGCTTCGTGCCCTAAGTTCTCTCTGGCTTGCTCGACCGAAGGAATAGGAAGCACATCTCACTTTGACTGCAAATACATTTTGGCAGTTTGGGAGTTGATGGTGATGACAGTCATGCAACAAGACTTGATTCAGAGAAACTTGCACATACTATAATGCAAAGTGATGATGTGTTGAGGTAACTTAGCCATATAGTGAAGTCATTAGGCACCGGTCCATGCCGTACCGTTAACTGCTGTTTCATTATTGCCTAGTATCTGTAAGATCCTAATTTGCAGAGAGTTCGTTAGATGTGCATTTAGAACCCTTTTGCCGCTAATCGGTTTTATTGACTGCTGGGTACATTTGACATCATGCTGTACAATGCCATGGTAATAATCTAGCCAAGTGTATATTACAATTTGGTTGCGTTGAGTTTCAGTGCCTGATTGATATTTCTGTATTTGTACAACCGTGATAGACTAACAGTGACATTTATGACATGTGGATTGTGAACTTATGATGAGATTGTGAACTTGTTAAGAGTTTGTAGGTCGTAATTAACTCTTCCACTGGAAAATATGATATGCACATGCTTTTGAAGATTTATCTTTGATCAACAATAAGTTAAGCGATATTTTGGATCGTGTCCAAATTTTGATATTGTTTTGTTGTTTTTTATATAAGGCAGTTTGATTTATTTTTTAAGCATTATATTCCATAACCCACAAATTGTTGAACTAAACATGGTCAAACATTGTACGGGATGTCATATTATCATCAAATCTTATCTTAATTCATCTTAACCAATACATACTTATATATCGACATGAGCATTAGTTGTAAGGTTGCACTAACAGTTGTACAAGATGTCTTATTTTTATCACATCTTAATTCATGACTAACTCATATGCACAAGAGCATATTATGGCGCTAAGAGATAATCTGCCGGTAATTCGAAGATGCACCTGGATAATTTCAGGTGTTGTTTCGAGATGTTGCCAGCAATTTAGTGAAATTTATGTTTCAGTTCCCTTTCTCAGTTTAGGGTGTTTATGTTTAACGGATCAGCGTGTCTTCCACCGCTCATTACTTCTCTTCCTGGCCTTCCTCCCGCACTGCTTCCCTGTTAGTGCTGCTGCTCTTCTTTTATGTGTGTCTGCTCTTTGCTGCCGCTGATGCTCCGTGCGGGCGGCCGCTTCCAGGTGCGACCTGCGTCCAGGTGAGCGTGGGGTCGCTGTTCCCTGGTGAGCGTGGTCGCTGCTGTAGCTCTCCCGCGTGCTCGCCGCTGCTTCTGCATGCTGCTGCCTGTCTACCGTGGTCAGTTCAGTCTAGCCGCTTCCCCGGGACGCACTTGAGTGAATGCCGAGTAGCTCACCATCGCCATGGTCAATGCCATGTTATGCCACACGGATTTGGTCCTTGGAAGATGGGAGTGGGTTAGTATGGGAAGCACCTGATCTCTGCTCCGATAGATCTGACGTGGTGGATTGAGCTGATAAATCTCCAACGTGGTGGATTGAGCTCGGATCGGTTATGACATGTTTTTTACAATTCTCTACAATCAAATGGAGATTTGTTACATGTGATACTTTTTTTTGGCTAAAAGGACATGCTCGAAATGTTGCAAAAGTTTTTACAGGCTTAGGTATTTACAAGAAAAAATGCTGCAAAATAGAGATCTGTTACGATATTTTTGGCTACACGATCATGCTCAAATGTTGCAAAAGTTTCACATGTTCACAGATTTAAAAAAATGTTGCATTTGATGGTACAAACACAGAAAATTTGTTACATACCAAACCATTTTTGCTATATTGTACGAATGTACCAGATTTTGCTCACTTAAATGATTCATATGGTCGGAAAGCCAGCTGGTTTTTCTTGCACCTGCTTACTTTGATTCCACATTTTGAAAGATTCTTGCTGCTATAAAGCTTCACCCTGTAAATTGGTGCTTTTATCAATATGGCACTTATTTGTTGGAAAATGATACTATTCCTCCTCCGGGGGATTTCTGTTTTCCATCCCCCGGGTCGTACATAGCGCGCAGAACGTTACTTTCTCTGGCCCCATGTCTCTGATTCTATCCTTATCTTCTCACTGTGTGCGTACTGTTTATCTTCCCCAACAGGTGACACCACCTCGCTGCTCCTACCGCCCGCCATGGCTCCCCGTCTCCACATCTCTAGAGCCATGGAGGAAGCTCACCACTGCGCCTGGCCGAGCCGTGCCCTCGCCTGGCCAAGCCGCGTCCCAAGCATGGCTCCGTGCGCCTTCGTTCCCGGAGCACGTCCAGCCGCCGCACCGCCCGCAGGTCACACGAGCTTCTCGCCTATAGCTCCCGCAGCCGCCCGCCGCTGCAGCTCCCACCGACGCGCCGCCACCTGCCCTACAGCTCCGCCCGTGTGTCTCGTGGTGGCCATGTGGAGCTCCGGGCTGTCCATGGGGTTGTGCTGCCGCGCAGGTGGTTGTGCTAGGAGATGCCCGAGATGCTAACGATGACAGACGATTTTGCTACACACGGCGTCTGATGTTGCTATCACAGATTAGAGTGCTTGCTACTCTAGTTGACAGGTGTCGCTACTTTTGTTTTTATCTACGAGAGTTTTGCTATCTTAGTATATTATTTTTGCTATGTATTTATATATTTTTTTCTCCTTTTGCATATTTCTTTTTGCTACAACTAGTCTCTACGATTTTGCTACGGGGTCTCCGGCGAAATCTCCAGCGATGTCTCCCGCAATGTCCCCTTTGCTATATTAGAAGAAATATTTTGCTACAAAAGTTTTGTGGTTTTGCTACAATAGCGTAAATTTTATGCTACAAGGTCTCCGACGAGTTTTTCCGGCGAGGGTCTCTGGTGATATTTTTCAGCGAAGTCTGTTTTGCTACATTAGAATTTTTTTTTGCTACAAGGTCGCCGGTGAGGTCTCCGGCGAGGTTTGGCATGTCTGTTTTTTTTGGTCTGAACCGTTTTTTGCTATATGTAGCAAAAACGAGTCTATTTATAGCAAAACCGGACTATTTTGTAGCAAAAGCGGGCTTTTAAACATCAAAGGGTGGACACGTGGTTGGCTGGAAACCCGGGGGATAAAACCGCCGATCCCCCAGAGGACGCGTAGTGCTGTCCTTATTTGTTTCCGTCTTCAAAAGGCATGGGTCTTATTCATCTAAAACCACACAGATGATAATGTTGCTTGCCAGAAAAATAACTGGATTTTAAGTTTTCTTTTTTGACTAAAAGGAGCTGGGACCCCAATTTTATTTAAGAAGCTCACAGAATATTTCAAACAACATAAGGGGACTCTAGCCTGGCCTCTCCCTCTCCTAAACAAGTCTAAGCTCACTGCTAAACTATAACAAACTAGCAGCGTGAAACACATACCAAACTTGGAAAAATACAAATCCCCACTTACAAGCGAGTAAAAGCTCAACACAACTCGAAAGCAACTGCCAACCTATAGAATCTTTTTTTTTTGGGAGGAAACCTTAACATGCCCTTGTTAGCATCTCAAAGACCACAACCTCTTTCTTTTCCGTATCTTTTTCTGGCCACCTTATTTTTCACAACAACCTTTTTGTTACCGACACCCACCCTTTGCTCCTATGAAAAATCATAGATGCCACTGCCAGAAGAAGCTTGGCCCCTAGCCGTTGCCTGCCTATGACTTTTGTCTTCTTTAGAATTTCCCAAGATGAAACAAATTCTGAAATACTAAAAATAATCACATTAGGATCTACAAGATAGATTTGTTGAAAGCAAGCTCTATTCCTAGTTTTCCATGTTGGATTATTAGGCATAATTTTCACGATTAATTCCAGAATATAAATCATGACAACAACAGTTACAATCACGTGAACCTCTAACATACTAGATGTATTGATCAACATGAACAGTAACAGATTATACGCACTAACCGCCATAGTAAAACAACAGATCTGATAACGGTGTACTTACTGATCGGTTGTCGATGTAGTCGCCGTTGGTGCAGTAGCATGTCGAAGAAGTCGGCGTTGAAGACGATGCGCACGAGGTCTGACTTGATGACCGGAAAGACGCGCCATGATGACGAACTTGAGTAGTCGCGCGGAGCGCTTTCCAAAAACCTTATTCGCCCTCTCCCGTACAGGATCACAAAGGCGAGTGGTTCCGGAGACTTGCTCTCCCGACCGCCGGTGCACGCCGGCAAGCAGGATGGAGTAGACTACGGTGGCGACGCAAGCAGAGAGGATGACAAAACCCTAGATTGGTTTGGTGTTGTACGTTGTGGAAGCCGCACAGGCGTTTATATAGAGCGGCTCGGAAATCCCGTACAGGACACGAAGTGGACCAAGCCCACATCACGCACGTTCGGGTCTGTTACAGATAGCCCACGATCCGGGAGCGACCCGAATCCGCTAACTGTTGACACGTCTGTCTAACCGCACACATTTTCCTGAGCAGCAAAACAAAGCTCGGCTCGGCGAGATTCCCGCAACCCGCGGCGCGCGTCGCGTCATGACGAGGCGAGCGTGCATGCGAGCGGCGACGTCCTCGGAGGAGGAGCGCGCGTGTAGCTCTCTTATTGTCACTCACTTACAAAGTGGTGCAAAACTCCACCTTATAAGGTGGTGCAACTCTCCTTCAACTTTCTATGTGGGACTAAACTTTAGCTCCCACTGCTCTTGCCACACACATGTGAGCTGCCACCAACTTGGGCCAAATCACATAAGGGCTTCCACATTCATGGGCTTTGAGATTTAGGAAAATCTGAAATCACACATGGGTCTAATGATTTAGCCCTTTATTTCTAACAAACCCCCACAAAATCTCAAATGCCCATTTGAAGATTTGTCAATCCTCGCTACTTATTTATATACCAGTGTTTCAGCAGAGACTGTTAAGTTGAACTTCCGTCTAGAATCTTGAACTACGTCTATCAACAACTTGAACAATGGACGAACCTTGAATTGCAAGTTTGGTGCCAATAGATTTCACTCAAAATCATAACTAGTACCTGACTGCCAGTAGCCTACCTCGCGGGTTGGAGCATATGCATCATACTCCCTGGTCGCTTCATGAGTTTACTAGAGATCACCCAAGTCTCATAGACCGTGGCGTTTACAGTCGAGCTCATATAGGTGTGTTCTTTCAAGAATGCCCTGTAGGACAACACATTTGCTAGTTAAAGCCAACATAAACATATTAAGTCATGTTGTCAATCTGCCTTACAGATTATGAGAGTTATGCATCTTCACATAGAGAGGGTTACCATCTACTCTCCTCAGTCAAACCACTAGCTTGTTCTTTCCAGGTCCTAATTCACGGGATCTCCGATCACATAGGTTGGGTTACCACTAGGTGTGACATCCATGGGTCTCAATCCCATCTCCCTCGATGCACTTTCTATCACATCTCGTGATAGTCCCTTTGTAAAGGGATCTGCCAGGTTTTTGTCTGTTTGAATATACGTAACAGTTATTACTCCGGAGTTTCTCAATTTGCTGACAGATTTCAAACGTCTCTTCACGTGTCTTGATGACTTCGCGTTATCCTTAGAATTGTTCATTTTGACAATCACAGTTTGGTTATAAAAATTCAAAAGGATTGCCGGCACAGGTTTATCATGAAGGGGTTCGTAGCATGGAAAACAAAATTTTTCTATCGCATGAACACACACAAGCCAAGATCTATCTACTAGATTGCAGCAACGAGTCGATAGAGTACTAACCCTCGAAGATTCCAAAGCGGTTAACGAGAGCAGATTCTCGTGGGTGATGTAGTCGTACACTTGCCGATCTCAAGATCGCGTAGACGATCCTTCCGGCGCTGCGTTCCGGTAGCGCTTCCGCAGTCGGTCACACGTTCGGTACTCGATGAAGACCTTCCTCTCCCTTGTTCCAGCAGGCAGCCGAGGTTGTAGCACTCTCCTCGTGATTCTGGCAGCACGACGGCATGGTGTCGGAAGTAGAGGGGAGATCCCGCAGGGCTTCGCCTAAGCCGGAGCGAGTATGGTGGAGTAAGAGAGGGCCTTGACGATCTACGGATTAGAGGCACCAAGGGGAGTGTCTTGGCCGGCGGCTAGGGTTTGGTGAAACCCTAATTTGACGGCTAGAGGAGCCCTAGGTGGCGGCATCACTTGGAGGGGTGGTGGCGCCTAGAGCTAGGGTTTGGGTGTGAGGGGTAGGGGGCGCCCTACCCCTCCTTATATAGGTGGAGGGTGGCGGTTTGGGAGGAGTCCTCCTCCAACTCCTCCTCCTTGGCCGGCGGGTGGAGGGAGTAGGACTTCCTCCCTAAGTAGGTTTCCTACTCTCCCTCCACCAAGCAAACTTTAGATTTGACTTTTCAAATTGGCGTTTGACTTTCAAACTTGGATTTGATTTCTCTCTCCATATTGCCCAGCCAAGTGACCTAGTACATGATGCAACCATTCCACATATTGTCATGACACATCCATGTACCCTTCCCCTCCAGAGTGCCGGACCTCCCAGACCCTTCTAGAACATTCCCGGTGAAAACACGTGAATCATTTCCGAACTCCGAAACATGACTTTCCTTATATGAATCTTATTCTCCGGACCATTCCGGATCTCCTCGTGATATCCCGGATCCCATCCAAGACTCCTAACAACATTCGGTCTCTTACTCATCATTCCATAACTACTCAACAACATCGAATCCTTAAGTGTGTCTTCCTACGGTTCGTGAATTATGCGGACATGACCGAGACATTTCTCCGATCAATAACCAATAGAGGAATCTGGAAATTCATATGGCTCCCACATATTTCTACGATTACTTTGCGATCGATTGAACCACTTACATACGATACCAATTTCCCTTTGTCTCACGATAGTTTACTTATCCGAGGTTTTGATCGTCGGTATCTCTGCATACCTAGTTCAACCTCGTTACTGATAAGTACTCTTTTCTCGTTCCCGTGATATGTGATCCCTTGTGAGCTAGTCACATGCTTGCAAGCCAATTGGATGACATTCCACCGAGAGGGTCTAGAGTATATCTATCCATCATATGGATGGACAAATCCCACTCTTGATCCATGTGCCTCAACACATACTTTCCGAACACTCAATGACACCTTTATAGCCACCCAGTTACGGTGTGGTGTTTGATGTCATCAAAGCATCCTTCCAGTGATGGTGATTAGCATGATCTCATGGTCGAAGGAATTAGGTTACTATGTATCAGAAAGCTTATAGCAAATGAACTATATTAAATGACTTGATCTTTATGCTACGCTTAACTATAGGAGTATGTCCATCACATCATTCTCCTAATGATATGACCCTGTTGTTAATAACATCTCTATGTTCATGATTAGGAAACCATGATCATATATTAACCAACAAGCTAGTTTTAACAAGAGGCTTTACTAGGGACTCTTTTATGTTTACAAATCACACAAGTATTAATGTTTCCGTTTAATACAATTATAGCATGGTATGTAAAAATTTATCATAAGCATGAAGATATGATAATACCACTTTATTATTGCCTCTTGGGCATATCTCCAACATCTCAACCACAGGCAAGTCCATCAAGAGTTCACACAACCATTCTGACTCAACAATGGTTGTGTCTAAAGCAGTAAGCTCTGCTTCCATAGTTGACCTTGTCAATATGGTCTGTCTGCGGGATCTCCTTGACACCGCACCACCTCCAAGGGTAAACACATACCCGCTCATGGCATAGAGTTCATCAACGTCAGAGATCCAGTTCGAATCACTATATCCTTGAAGCACAGTAGGGTGCCCTGAATAGTAAATCCCATAGCTCAGTGTACCACATAGATAGCGCATGACCCTTTTAAGTGCATGCCAATGATCAATACCCGGGTTAGACATTAACCTACTCAACTTGCTCACAGCAAAAGAGATATCAGGTCTTGTAGCGCTTGCTAAGTACATGAGAGAACTAACAACTTGTGAATATTTCAGCTGATCTGTTGGTTCCTTCTTATTCTTTCATAATGTCAGACTGGGATCATAAGGTGTTGGAGAAGTCCTGCCATCAATAAAGCCAAATCGGCTCAAGACCTTCTCAACATAATGAGACTGCGTTAAAGTAATCCCATTCTTGTTTTTAATAAGCTTGATGTTCAGAATCACATCAGCCTCTCCTAGATCTTTCATATCAAAACTCTTTGACAGGAAAGACTTGACTTCATTTATCACTTTCATGTTTGTACCAAAGATCAGAATGTCATCCACGTACAAACATAATATAACACTATCGCCCCCACCATGGCGATAGTAAACACACCTATCAGCCTCATTAATGACAAAGCCAGCAGAAAGTAGAGTTCTATCAAACTTCTCATGCCATTGCTTAGGTGCTTGTTTCAGGTCATATAAAGATTTTAATAACTTACACACCTTTGTCTCTTCACCTTTTACCACAAACCCATCCGGCTGATCCATATAGATCTCCTCTTCCAACTCTCCATTAAGGAAAGCTGTCTTCACATCCATTTGATGAACGAGAAGACCATAAGAGGCAGCCAGGGATAGTAATACTCGAATGGTGGTCAGTCTAGCGACAGGTGAATATGTGTTAAAGTAATCTTTGCCTTCTTTCTGTGTGTAGCCCTTCGCTACAAGCCGCGCATTGTACTTCTCAATAGTACCATCAGGCCTTAGCTTCTCCTTGAACACCCATTTACAGCCCACAGGTTTACAACCATAGGGTCGTTCTGATAATTCCCAAGTTCCATTAGAAAGAATCGAGTCCATCTCATTTTGTACAGATTCTTTACAATCATCTGCATCAGGAGATTGTAACACCCTCGGAATCGGTCCTATGCAAGTTTCAGCGATTCCCGCCAAACCCGCATAGAAATGATTCAAAGGTGCCCACCAGGCACTTTCGTGCGGGTGGAAAACGAAGTAATACTATTACACAATAGTACATGATGGAACCCACAGAACAGATATGTACAACAATGACTCAAAGAGTCAAGAATACAGATATACCATACAAAGATCCAAATCACCTTGAAAATGATACAACGTCCGACTACGAACAAGATGCAAATGGGGATAAGAGCCCTGAAGAATAACCAATGGCGTCCATAACCCTGCCCAGGCCAAGCCGGAAGGGTAACTCTGCTAACGACGTCGATCTCAAAAGCTGCTTAACAAAACGGGTTCCGACAAGGGGCAACGGAAAAAGAGAGCGACCAGTACTGAGGCCAGTACACGGCGAGACTAGAATTCAGCGGTCCTCGCCTACATAGGTATGGTGGACTGAAGCGGCAGCGCAGCATGCACTAAAAAACCTATAGAGACTCAATACAACTGGCGGCTATCAGATTGGGATAAGAAAGACCTATTCGGATCCAACCTGATTCTAACACCAAACATACCCATCCTGGTATTCCCCCTCGATACCAACCGAGGAAGTCAACCGAGGAACTCACACAGTTGGCAGTTTTATTCATTTCGTTATAGTTGCGGCAATTACTAATCAGATATAGATAACTTGAGTCATCCTGATATAATAAGCACTGGGCAGTTTTAATTAACCATTCCATTGTAGTTGTAGTACTTACTAGTCAGATACATATAGCATGAGGCATCCCAAAACCTAGCAGTTGTTGGCACTTTTATTTAGCCATTTCGTTATAGTTGCAATACTTACTAGTCAGATACAATGGTAACAGGTGACAACCCAAAACCAGCAGTTGTTGGCACTTTTATTTAGCCATTCCATTATAGTGAAGCTGATTACTAGTCATTATAAATTCAAATTTATAGCTCTACTTTAGTTATAGTTGTCTATGATCGAGATACTATGCTCCAAGTCGTCCATAACCGCGGACATGGCTTTCAGAAAGTTTTACCCTGCAGGGGGGCACAAATAGCAACACACGCACGATCAACCTCGGGAAAAACCAAATGAAAACCCAACGAGGCATCACAACAGAGCAATTGCAAGATTCATATAATATTTTAGGGGGCCACCCCACTAAGCTACCCGTGACGAAGTTGGCCGGCTCCGAGACGGACCCAGAGGTTTGTGTCGACGGCTGTAAACGACTGGGAACCCGAAAGTGTGACTGGGCTTGTCGATACCGCATAAACGTATCACAATTCCTAAACAGTACAGGCACTCCACGCGCAATCGTAAATAAAGTAGTAAAGCATGGCATAAGTACAGGATAGTAATAATGCCCCAAACTATTTTGTGTCCCCAAGAAATAATATATGACTCAAGCTCTGGCTAGGGGGATTCATGGTCCCACATGCGGATAGTGCGAATATTCAAAGAACATGTATCAAGTACTCGGGGTCCTACGGGACACAAGTGGACGGTTAAAAAACAAATAAAATCTATTGCCCACCTGTGCCTCTACATTATTTACCTACTTCAATTTTAATTATTAAACGATAATTAAACTTATAATCATCTCCAACATAAAGCATATGGCAGTCTTCCAACAACTGTGGTACTTGACGACACGCGACAGCACTTGAGCAAGCGACTATGACACGCAAGTATAACTATCTACCAAACAACAGGAAATAAGATGTGTCTAAGGCAATATAAGGCTGCAAGGGATATCACGGGTACGAAAACTATAGCATCGCAACATAGATATCAATAGATCAACAGGAAGAAATAAAGACTATAAAGTAAAATAGGTAGAAAGGGGGAGATTGCTCGCCTGAAAAACATTGCCGAAGGTTCATCTGAAGATCGGGTCAACACTCGCATCAACTCATCGGCCTAATCCGAGAAGAAGCAAAGCACTAGAAGAAACAACAGATGAACTATTTAATACTACGGAGAAGATCGGGCATGATGCATGTATGATGTATGACATGGCAAAGGTGCGATGCAATTAGGCAATGTTACGCGGAACCGGGGTTTCGACATTTAATTATGTGATTTATGTTGTTTAGATACCCTGCAATTTAAATGTTATCTTAACATGGCAAAATATTTCACCGGTTCGATGCACACATTTAAGTGGGACCAATATTAGACTAGATTCGCCTGCATATGTGCTCCATATTTAATTATGAGGTGAATCATCGAAGTACCCCAAACACCCACAATATGCATGCGAGATGAACACATTATATGCACATATATATACCATATATAAAATAGTGGCTCGGAGAAAGGTCACATGTTGGGGAGTTGGCGATCTTGGGTTAGGGGTTCGACGGGGTTTGGCTCGGTGGGATCGGTCTTGGTCTTCATGTGGGCGAACTTGGCTTCCTCCTGGAAGGAGATCTTGGCGTTCCTTGTCGAAGGCCTTTGGGTACGGGGTCTTCGGGTCGTCTTCGCCGTTTTTCGGTTCGTCTTACTATCGAGGCGAGCTTGGAACCCATCAGTAGGACTCGACGCCATCTCCGAGACACTTAGACTTCAGGAGATCTTGGTGCCGAACTTGTCGGCTCTGAGAGGCTTGAAGTAGTCTTATTCCGAGTACTCAACACAAGCACACGTAGCAGACAAACACCAAAAGAAACGAAATAGCGCGAGGAGGCCGTGTCTCATCCGGGCATTGACCCGAACACCTTGCGAGCGTGCAACAGCAAAACATGCAAAGGACGTGCGGCCCCCGGTTTACAGTAGAACGGGAAGAGGAGGCGTGCGACACGCAGACGAGGGTGCTAGCGGTGCGCTGGCTCGCAGACGGGAGGAAGGCCGACGAGGACAGGCGACGCAGGCGCGACGGCGACCAGAGGTGGTGTCGGGTGACCTTGCAGAAGGCGGCGCGAGGAGGGCCTGGCGGCGGCGGCTCGGAGTAGATCTTGGTGGAGGCAGCGACACCCGCTGCTGGTGATGGAGGGCGGAGCCGTGGCCACTCCAGGGGCAAAGTTGGGGACGAGGTGAGGAGGACCGACGACGAGATACACTCGGGGTACTGGAGAAAGGCGACGGAGGCTCGCCGGAGGCGGCTTGCGGGAGGTCGTGAGCGGGCTGGGACGACGGAGGGGAACCGTCGGAGACGGTGCACCGAGGAGAGCAGGAGCATGAGGGGGCTTGGGAGGCGACCGTCGACCGGCAAGCGGCGGGATCGAGGTCGAGGCCCAGGGAGGCGGGCGCCGGCGAGGCCTTCTTGGGAAGGGCCACGGGAGGTGGAGGACGCCTAGCGGCAGGCGCTGCAGAGGAGGGGGGGGGGTCCGCGTGCGGGCGACATGAGGTGAGGAGCAGGGCGAGCGGGGGCTTGCGGGCTGGTGGGGTGCGGGTCGCGTGGGGATCGTGTCGGTCGGGAGAGGGAGGCGCGTGAGGTGGGGATCACGGATGGTGGGGAATGGGCCACGCGGGGAACGTGTTGGGTGGGTCCGGGAGCGGCAGGGTGGGCGGTTGGTTCCGGCGGCAGGGTGGGGAATAGGTGGAACTAGGGTTTGCATAGGGGATTATAGGGTTAGGGTTTTATATATGGGGTAGTAGGTGGTCTGTCTAGTTGGGCCTTTGAGCCTGACCGGATGAACTGCCTCCCCCTAACAAAATATTTATATTATTTATTTTCTTTTATTTTATTTAAAACAAAACAATTACAAATATGTTTTAGACAAAAATAAGGATCCGAGAGGAACATGATTTTATATTTGAATTAGAGAAGGGGTATTTGTAGAAAACAAAAATAGGGATTTTAGCAAAATAGTTTTAGGAAAGAAGATGCATGCTAATGGCATGACGATGCACAAAGTATAAACAACAACGATTTTATAATAGTGGTTTTACCCGGGGTGGTACAGAGATGCATATGCCTCTGCAATGGATCTGGGAGTATCGTCCACAAGGTAAACGATGAAATCATTAACAAAGGATTTTGCAATCCTCTGTCTCTTACTCCTCGTGAGAGGTTCATCGTCATCCTTCTCAAGGACTTCCTCATGTGGTTGTTCAGAATTCTCAATAGATGCACTAGATTCAGGAAGTATTTCAGTAGAAATTCTACCAATGCTATGCATATCTTTCATAGGAAAAATATTCTCAAAAAATGTTGCATCATGAGATTCCATTATAGTATCAACATACATATCAGGTACCTCAGATTTAACCACTAGAAATCTATAGCCTACACTCCGTGGAGCATATCCTAGAAAGATACAATCCACTATCTTGGGTCCGAGCTTGCGTTTCTTGGGGATCGTATGTTGACCTTCGCCAAACACCCCCAAGTGCACAGATACGAAGGTGATTGTTTCTCCCAACCCACTCCTCATAAGGGGTCTTTTCTTTATTCTTGTTAGGAACCCTATTCAGGACATGACATGAAGTCAACAAAGTCTCCCCCACCATGCCTTTGATAAACCAGCAGTGGCTAACATGGAATTCACCAAGTCAGTCAGCGTACGGTTTTTCCTCTCGGCAACCCTGTTTGATTGGGGCGTGTAGGGAAGCGTCCTCTCATGAATAATTTCGTGTTCCTGACAGAATTCGTCAAATATTTTGGAAAAATACTCACCACCACGATCCGACCTAAGACGCTTGATCTTTCTCTCTAGTTGATTTTCAACTTCGGCCTTATAGATTTTAAAGTAGTCTAAAGCCTCATCTTTAGTTTGCAACAAGTAAACATAGCAGAATTTAGTAGCATCATCTATCAATGTCATGAAATATCTCTTTTCACCTTTTGTCAACACACCATTCATCTCGCATAGATCAGAATGTATGAGTTCTAGAGGTGCCAAGTTTCTCTCCTCGGCGGCCTTGTGAGGCTTTCGAGGTTGCTTTGATTGCACAAAACTATGGCAGTTAGAACCTTTGGAAATAGTGAAATTTGGAATTAAACTCATACTGGACATCCGAGACATCAAACCAAAATTAATGTGACATAAACGAGAATGCCAAACACTGGTATCATCATTAACATCACCACAAATATGATTCACGGATTTATTAAAAACTCTGAAAGTGAAAATCGGAACAAGCCTTCGAACACATAACCTTTACCAATAAATTGTCCATGTTTTGAAACAACGACTTTATTGGATTCTAAGACAACCTTAAACCCATCTCTGCATAGAAAGGAGCCACTAACGAGATTCTTGTTCATAGTAGGGACATGCTCACGTTCCTCAGCTACACGATCTTTTCGGAAGTAAACTTCAGATCCACCGTGCCAACACCACGAACAGAAGCATGTGATCCATTCCCCATTAGGACGGATGAATTCCGAGTGAGACCTGATAAGAAGTGAACATAGAGATGTCATCACACACACATGAACATTAGCACCCGTATCAATCCACCAACATGGTGATTGAAATACTGAAAGAACAGTAAATAAATTACCATACCCATTAGTGTTGCTAGCGATCACAATGTTGACAGTCTTCCCACCTTTCCCTCTGCGATTTGCACGATCTGGGCAGTCCTTGGAAAAGTGGCTAAGCTCTCCACATGAGTGACAATACAGCCCAGCCTTGTCCGGCTTCTTCTTCTTCTTCTTCTTCTTGAAGGTTGTAGTCTTTTCAGGCTTGTTGAACGAGGGATTATAGTTCCCTTTGTTCTTGCCGAAGGTCTTCTTCTGCTCCATGTAGGCGCTAGACTGACCCTCGCCTCCTCTCTCAGTAGTGTCCTTAACCCGATCCTTCTCCTCAACATTAAGAGACGCTATCAGGTTTTCAACTGATATCTCCTATCTCTTGTGTTTGAGAGTTGTGGCGAAGTTCCTCCACAAAGAAGGAAACTTTGAAATAATGCACCTAGACACAAACTTCTCGGGTAAGATACACTTGAGGATTTCAAGCTCTTTGGCAAAGCACTGTATCTCATGGGCTTGCTCAACTACAGAAAGGTTGTTAACCATCCTATAATCATGAAAGTTCTCCATGATGTACAGCTCACTGCCAACATCTTCTACACCGAACTTAGCATTCAGTGCCTCCCAGAGCTCGTTTCCATCTTTGGTGTGCATATACACAGCAAATAGCTTGTTTTCAAGAACACTCAGAACGCATCCCACAAAGGCAAGATTGGTTTCCTTGAACTTGTTCTGAACCTCGTCAGATATAGTTCCTTCAGGTAAACCCTCGCTGGCCTCGAATACTTTCAGAGCTTGCAGCCACAAAGTGGTCTTATACTGCCACCTCTTAAAATGAACACCGGTAAACTTTTCCGGCTTCATAGCATCGGCCAAGTGTCCCATGTTTAATTCAGGAAATTGCCTATAATAAGGTTTTTGGATTGTTGGATTATTAGGCATAATTTTCATGATTAATTCCAGAATATAAATCATGACAACAACAGCTACAATCACGTGAATCTCTAACATACTACATGTATTGATCAACATGAACAGTAGCAGATTATACGGACTAACAGCCATAGTAAAACAACAGATCTGATGACGGTGTACGTACTGATTGGTTGTTGATGTAGTCGCCGTTGTGCAGTAGCCTGTCGAAAAAGTCGGCGTTGAATACGATGCACACGAGGTTTGGCTTGAAGACCGGGAAGACGCGTCGTGATGACGAACTTGAGCAGTCGTGCAGAGCGCTTCCCAAAAACCTTATTCTCCCTCTCCCGTACATGATCACAAAGGCGAGTGGTTCTAGAGACCTGCTCTCTCGACCGCCGGTGCACGCCGGCAAGCGGGATGGAGTAGATTATGGTGGCGGCGGAAGCAGAGAGGATGGCAAAACCCTAGATTGGTTTGGTGTCGTACGTTGTGGAAGCCGCACATGCGTTTATATAGAGCGGCTCGGAAACCTCGTATAGGACACGAAGTGGACCAAGACCACATCACGCATGTTAGGGTTGGTTACAGATAGCCCACGTTCCGGGAGCGACCCGAAACCTCTAAACGTTGACACGTCTGTATAACCGCACACATTTTCCTAAGCAGCAAAACAAAGCTCGGCTCGGCGAGATTCCCGCAACCCGTGGCGCGCGCGCGTCATGACAAGATGAGGCGAGCGAGTGTGCGTGCGTGCGTGCGAGCGACAACGTCGTTGGAGGAGGAGCGCGCATGTAGCTCTCTTATTGTCACTCACTTACAAAGTGGTGCAACACTCCACCTTATAAGGTGGCGCAACTCTCCTTCAACTTTCCATGTGGGACTAAACTTTAGCTCCCACTGCTCTTGCCACACACACATGTGAGATGCCACTAACTTGGGCCAAATCACATATGGGCTTCCACATTCATGGTCTTTGAGATTTAGGGAAAATCTGAAATCACACATGAGTCTAATGATTTAACCCATTATTTCTAACATTCCATATGGCCCAAAGAACAACAGCTACTCCAACAACTGCAATATGTCTCAATCCTCTATTCTTGAAATCCATAACCCAGCTACAAATATCCTCTACTTTTCTAGATAAAATATCACAGAGCACATGAAACAACACTCTATGTGTATCTTGCTACTGGACAATTAAACAAAATATGATTGTAAGATCCCTCCTTTGTAAAGGAAAAGGATCCCTGTGATTGCAATGCTAGTCCCTGGATCATTGCTAGCATCCAAAGTTTAAGATGAAGTACACAGATACAAAGGTCATTTATTACATCCATTCCAGAGATAAAACATAGTCTTTACAACTCAAGGCCACAGGCCTAATACAAGAGTTTTGGAATAAGTAAATAAACATAAGTCTTCATCTTCATGTGCCACAGGCAAGCATGTTGAGTGTAGACTCATGACACCTAATCATCATCGGAGTAACCTGCAACATCACAAGTTACAGCCACAGTGGGTCAATACTTTGGAATAGTATTGGCAAGTGATACCTTATTAAATTTTAAGTGGACTATATTACTATATGCATTTTTGGCTAAGTGTAGCTTGGCTTGCTTTGCCCAAAATTGGTTTTTCCTATTAGTTGAAAACACTAAGTTTTTCTTTGTCAAAACATTTCCCAAGAAACCACCAATAGACATTGGGGTCCTTCACCCTTGTTCACCCACAAGTTTTATTTAGAAGTTGGAGTGATGAGATTCTTGATAGCTTCCATGTCTTGATGCTCAAGTTGTCCATTGCCATGGACTTGGCTAAGTACTTAGATTTTCCATCTGCAGAGGTTGTGCACTTTCCCAACCAGACTTGGTTTCCCAAGATAGGACCTTTCAGAAGCCTTCCCTTAGCCAAATGGACGCGTTCCAACCTATCATCCCACTACCACCAACTGTCCAAATGACTAAGTTCTAGCAACCTATATGATCAAGGCAGAGCCCATATTGCCAAGTGGCTGCACTATAAGCTTCTCAACACTTGGCCTCCAAAATCCCTTTGTGCCTGGGTGGCATACCACAAGTGAGATACACAAGGTAAACCATGTCCATGGGCCTTGTGTAACCACTCAACCAAAAACCACCATTCAAGTCCCATTCCACCCAGGAGGTTCATTGACTTAGTTGTTTTATTAAGAAAACATAAGTCCAAAGACTTAGAAATATTTTCATCATAGCATGTAGATACTTTACCAACCCTTGTTTGCTACTAGCTAGGCTAAGCATGGCATAGTAACTTAACTTAGGAAATTTCCTAGCAAATCTACAATTCTACAACTACTTAGGATTTCCCAACATAGCATTTGGCAAAATAACAACATGCAATACTTAGCAAAATATTTCTAATGCTTGTACAAAATATAGGGATGGAAATATTCATGAAGTACCACTTGCCTTGGTAGTGGGGAGAGTAGCACTCTTCACAATCACAGTCACTAGCAAAATCTACACAAAAATTTGT
Organism: Avena sativa; assembly: GCA_916181665.1. Lineage (NCBI taxonomy): Eukaryota > Viridiplantae > Streptophyta > Magnoliopsida > Poales > Poaceae > Avena > Avena sativa. The sequence continues at coordinate 117,623,861 of OV702281.1, forward strand.
AGCACAAAATTACACACAATTCATATACAAACAAAAATATAAATGCATGCATGCAAGAATGCAAAGTGATGATTTTTAAAACTCCACCAATCAAGTGCACAGTACTGAACCAATACCAAGTTGAAAATTTGTCAAACCAAACTTATTTAGCACTAACACAATTTACTAAACAAATTCTATACTCAAAATATTCCTAAACAAGTTTCTGCATAAAAAGTCATTTTAACATAAACTTTTTACTAAACACATTGATAAACAGAAAGAGCTTGTCTCCCTGATTCCAACGACATAAAATTTGCAAAAATTTAACGTGGAAAACAAAAGTTATAGCCATTTCAATTTTTGATCTAAATCTGATTTGAAATCTGTTTTTGAATCAAACCCTAGCCACGCGTCTTAATCCTATTGGCTGATACCGTTTCGTTCAGGATCACCCTCCCGTGCCGTTGGATATATTTAAAACTCATGGCTCAGATCTACCCATAACGCTTCGCTAAATGATCTAATTCTATGCGTTGGATCCAGATCTGACGGCTCTGGATCAAGCGACCAAAACGGGGCGGCGCTGGCGGCGGCTACTGGCGGCGACGAGTTCTGTCCGTGGCGGCGCGGCGCTACAGGTCGTCCGGAGGGGCAGGAGGATGCTTACCAGGTTCGCAGCATCGAGGAGAAGCTCAACCTAGCAGTGGCTTGACAAGGGGCGCACGAGCACGGTCTCTGGGGCTCGTCGGAGTTGCGACGGCGTCTGTTGCTTGCAGTCGAGGTTGTTGCCAAGGTTTGGCGTCGCCCTAGCGTGAACCAGAGGGGTCAGGAGACACACAAGATGAAGGCGAACATTCTCGTATGAAGGAGGTGGCAAGGGGCGCTCGGGTTTTACCTTAATTGATCGCCGAAGTCAAGCGGCAGCGCAGTCGGTTGCAGGCACGAACGGGGACGACGTCCTGGGTCATGAGAATGCAAACGAAGTGTATCAGGAGGTGCGCAAGATCAAGCTGGGCACGATTGTTTGAACCAGAGAGAGGGGGACGGTCGAGGCTCACCGGAATTAGTCGCCGGAGTCGTCAGTACTGCGGGGTTTCGAGGGCAAATGCGCGCAGCCTGGTGGCGGAGTGAGCGAGGAGAGTGGGGGGAAGTGACCGCGGTGCAGAGGGGATTATGTAGGCGAGAGAGGAGCGACGATTAAGCGTGGAATCAATGGCAATTAAGCGAGAATCAATCGCGGCAGTGAAGGGCGGAGGAAACGGCCGGCGATGGGGTCGGGCGTGATTTGGGGAAGACGAGGGTGAGCTGGCGAGGTCCACCAGTCAGTGAGTGAGACGGAGAGGGGGTGGGGTACGAGTGTCAGCGTCTGTGTGGGTGTGTCCGCGCGTGTGAGCGAGCGAGTGGCCGGGTGGGCTAACTAGGCCGGTTCTGCTACTGGGCTAGATTAGGAGCGCCTGGCCCTTTTCTTTTGTTTACTCCTTTTCTTTTTCTATTTTGATTTTTCAGGAATAGTTTTCAAATGAATTCAAACTATTTTTGAATTCAAATTTCTCTGGGGTTTTTGCAGTGTGCAATAGTCTCAAATCTAGGCATACAACTATAGGGTCACTTGAAAAGGCTTGGTCAACTATGGAGAAACAAAATATCAGGAGCTTGGCACATGATTTGCAAATGTTTGAAAAATGGTTTTTGAACCATTTCCATTTTGTAAAACTTGGTTCAAATTTCCACACTCAATCCATTCAACAAAGGAGACAAACAATCTAGGTTTAAAACACTCAAACTCTCAAATGAGGATGGCCATTTGATTTTTGCTTGCTCACATAAAATGATAGCACTATGTGCTTTGTTTTTCTGAAATGAGTTTTGAAATTGACCTCAATTCTATATGCATGCATGAATGATATGCAAACTTTGAAATCATGATTTTAGGGATGTTACAAATCTAACCCCCTTAAGGTGAATCTCGCCCTCGAGATTCGGATTGGCTAGCAAATAGGTGAGGGTGGTCTTTCCGAAGATCATCTTCTCTTTCCCATGTTGCTTCCTCTTCGGAATGATGATTCCACTGTACTTTGCAGAACTTGATAGTCTTTGTCCTTGTGACCCTTTCTGCAGTCTCAAGAATCTTGATAGGTTTCTCTTCATAAGTGAGATCACTTTCTAGTTGAACCTCCTCTAAAGGTATAGTATCCTTCAAAGAAGTTTCTTCCATTTCTGGGTGACATTTCTTAAGCTGACTCACATGAAACACATTATGGACAGCTGATAGAGATTCTGGTAGTTCTATTTCATAGGCAACTTCTCCCTTGCGACTCAAAATCTTGAATGGCCCAACATATCTTGGTGCCAACTTTCCTTTGACTCCGAATCTCTTCACTCCACGAAGTGGTGATACTCTAAGATAGGCTCTATCACCAACTTCGTAGGTAACTTCCCTACGCTTAGGATCTGCGTAGCTTTTCTGTCGGGACTGTGCTATCTTCAACCTGTCCTTAACCAATTTGACCTTCTCTTCGGCTTCTTTGATAAGATCTGGCCCAAATAAACTTCTTTCTCCCACACCATTCCATAACAATGGGGTGGTACATTTTCTTCCGTAGAGAAACTCAAACGGTGCCATCTCAATGCTGGCTTGATAACTGTTGTTATAAGAAAATTCTGCGTAAGGCAGACTTTCATCCCAACTGGCTCCATAGTCTAGGGCACATGCCCTCAACATGTCTTCCAGAATTTGATTAGTCCTTTCTGTTTGTCCATCGGTTTGAGGATGAAAGGCAGTACTGAATTCCAACCTCGTTCCCAATGACTCATGTAGCTGTCTCCAAAAATGGGAAGTGAATTGAGTTCCCCTATCAGATACAATACTCTTGGGCACACCATGTAGACATACAATTCTACTCATGTAGATTTTGGCTAGCTTGGCACTTGTATAAGTTGTCTTCACGGGTATGAAATGAGCCACTTTAGTTAGGCGATCCACTACTACCCATATGGAATCATATCCTGATCTGGTCCTTGGTAATCCGGTAATGAAATCCATACCAATCTTGTCCCACTTCCAATCAGGAATGGGTAGTGGTTGAAGCAAACCTGCTGGTTTCTGATGCTCCGCCTTTACTCTACTGCACACATCACACAAAGCAATATGTTCGGCGATGTCCTTCTTGATATTGTTCCACCAAAATCTTTCTTTCATGTCCATGTACATTTTGGTGTTACCCGGGTGAATAGAATACGGAGAGTTGTGTGCTTCCTGCAAAATCAGTTTCCGTAACTCCGGATCTTGTGGAACACAGATACGTTTCCCATGCCATAAAGTACCCTGTTCGTCTTCATGGAAATTTTTAGCTTTCCCTTGGCCAATCTTTTCCTTAATCTCTTCAATTTCCTTATCCATCTTCTGAGCTTCTCGGATCTTGTCCATCAAAGCGGGTTGAACATCCAAAGACATGATATGTCCTTCAGGCACAATCTCCAATCTGAGTTCTCTGAATTGGGTACACAAATCATCTGGCAGTTCTCCTTTGGTAAGGCCATTTACAAATACCTTACGACTTAGAGCATCTGCTACAACATTTGCTTTACCGGGGTGATATTGCAAACTTAAGTCATAGTCCTTGATAAGCTCTAACCATCTTCTTTGTCTCATATTGATTTCCTTCTGGGTGAAAATATACTTCAAACATTTATGATCCGTGAACACTTCACAACGCTTCCCCAAAAGGTAATGTCTCCATGTTTTGAGTGCATGGACGACAGAGGCTAACTCCAAATCATGAGTAGGGTAGTTTACCTCATGAGTTTTGAGTTGTCTCGAGGCATAAGCTACAACTTTACCGTCTTGCATAAGTACGGCACCCAAACCTTGATGAGATGCATCACAATATACTTGGAAATCCTTTTCCAAATCTGGCAGACACAGTACTGGTGCTGTCACAAGTCTCTTCTTCAATTCTTGAAAGCTGAATTCACAACCTTCAGACCAAGCAACTTCTTGTCTTTCTTTAACAATTCATTCATGGGCTTAGCTACTTTAGAGAAATTCTCGATGAACCTTCTATAGTAACCTGCTAAACCAAGGAAACTGCGAACTTCTTTCACGTTCTTGGGAGATTCCCATTCAGTCACAGCTGAAACTTTAGCAGGATCAACTGCTACACCATCCTTTGTCATAACATGACCAAGAAAACCAACTTCCTCTAACCAGAACTCACACTTGCTGAATTTGGCATATAGTTTATGCTCTCGCAACTTCTCAAGTATCAAACGTAAGTGTCCTTCATGCTCTTCTTTGCTCTTGGAGTAGACTAAGACGTCATCGATGAAAACAACAACAAACTTGTCGAGGAATTCCATGAACACCTTGTTCATCATATTCATGAAGTATGCTGGAGCATTGGTTAAGCCAAAAGGCATTACGGTATACTCATACAATCCATACCTTGTAGTGAATGCTGTTTTAGGTATGTCTTGTTCTCTTGTCTTGAGTTGAAAATAGCCCGACCGGAGATCAATCTTTGAGAATACACATGCTCCTTCTAGATGATCAAACAAGTCATTGATTCTAGGCAAAGGATATTTGTTCTTGGTAGTTACCTCGTTGAGAGAACGGTAATCTATACATAACCTTTGGCTCCTATCCTTCTTCTCCACAAACAAAACTGGGGCTCCCCAAGATGAAGAACTTGGTTGTATAAATCCTTTCTGCAACTGTTCTCCTAGTTGCTTCTTGAGCTCTTTCAGTTCATCAACTGACATTTTGTATGGTCTCTTTGCTATTGGTCCAGAACCTGGTACCAAATCTATCAGAAATTCTACATCTCTATCTGGTGGCATTCCTGACAATTCTTCCGGAAATACATCCGGATACTCACACACAATTGGCACACTGTCCATGCTAACCCCCTCAAGAGAATTAAGCATACTCCTTTTTGCTTCAAAGCTGGTCTTGAATCTGATCCTTTTATTTTCCGGAGTTGTGAGTGAGACAGTATGGCTGGCACAATCTATCACTCCTTTGTACTTAGTCATCCAGTCCATTCCCAGAATGACATCCAATCCTTGGGAGTTTAGTATTATCAAGTTAATAGGAAACTTATACCTCCCAAATTCTATGACTAGATCATGGCATCCTGAATTCACTATCATTTCTCCACCAGGAGAACTTACTTTTATAGGACACCCAATAGTTTCTACCGGTAGTTCATTTCTTTCAACAAATGCTCTTGATATGAATGAATGAGATGCACCAGTATCAAAGAGTACAAATGCTGGAATGGAATTGAGTCTGAACTTACCAGCAACAGCATCAGGCTCCTCATAGACCTCCTCCACATTGATGTGGTTCACCTGTCTTTCTGGAAAGGAGTGGGCTTGACAGGTCCTTCAAATTTCTTTTCGGGGCACTCATTTGCATAGTGTCCCATCTTCTTGCATTTGAAGCATTCAACCTGACTGATGTCTCTCTTAGCAGGCTGACTTCCACTCCCACTACCATTTCCACTGTGGTGGCTCTTATGTCCACCCTTGTGGTTCTTGTACTTGTCATTGTCGTGACTGCGATGTTGCTTGTTGTCATGAAGGTTGTGGTTGTGGTGCTTGTTGAATTTCCCATGCTTGTGGGATCCTGAGCTTCCACTGTCATCATAGTGAGATCGTTTGTGAGACGATCCCGAGCTATGCTTGTCGGAGTGCTTTCTCTTTCTACTCTCGACTTGCTTCATTTTGTTCTCCAATATAGCAGCCTTGTCACAGAGTGACTGATAAGTGGGAACATATGCCACAGCCAGCTGCAGATTCAGCTCATCATTTAAGCCTTCCAGAAATTTTTCCTTTCTCTTGGCATCTGTGTCAACCTCATCTGGTGCATAACGCGCCAAATTGTTGAACTCTTCAATGTACTCGGCCACGCTGCGGTGGCGCTGCTTCAGATTGTGGAACTCTTTCTTTTTCAGGCTCATTATACCTGATGAGATATGAGCAGTGCGAAAGCCGTCTTCAAAGATAGCCCAAGTCACCTCATCTATGGGTGTGGTGATTTGGAAGTTGTCCCACCAAGTGGCGGCTGGCCCTTCCAGCAGATGTGCTGCAAATCTGACCTTTTCAGCATCCGTGCAGCCCACGGTTACTAAGTCCTTGTTTACAGAACGTAGCCAATCATTGGCCACCATGGGATCAGTTGTCCCCGAGAACTTAGCTGGCCTCAATCGCAGAAATCTGGTGAGCATATCAAAGCCCGGAAGGTTGTTGTTGTTATTGTTGTTATTGTTGTTGTTATTGGGGTTGTTGTTGTTGTTTTGGTTCTGAATGAATGTTGTCATCATCTGCATGAGCTGTGTTTGAGCATTCATCATTTGCTGCATTTCTGGAGTGATGTTGTTGTTGTTGTTGGGGTTGGGCTTTGCGCGACGAGGAGGCATCTGTGGTTTGTTCAAATAGAGATAAGAATGAGATACCCATAGATGTTTTTATGCACATTACATCACATAAGCAAACACAAGCATGCAACAGAAAATAAAAGCTCAACAACCAGATAACAAATTCTCAAAGAAAAACACACAAGTGGCAAGCCATCCACATGTCGGATGGTCCAATAACGAGTTCACAATAACAAGTACGGTAATAAAAGATAAACGAGTAGTCAAGTCTACTCATCAGCATCAATCTCCTCCTAGACAAAGGTAAGACCTGCGTTCTCCATCGCGGTCTTGTTCTCCTCAATAGTGGTGGTCAAGGACTCAATCTTGGCCTTGAGAGCCCTCTTCTGGGAACGAAGCCTCTCAATCACCATCTGCTGCTGCTCTAGCTCGAAGTCCTTGGACTTCAGTTCTTCAGTCATGTCCCGGATCTTCTTGTTTCTATCCTGGACACGTTTCTCCTGACTCTTGAACTTCCGGTCCTGGGTCTCGAACTTCGCCTCCATTTCCTTGACTATCTCGTCCTGCTGCGCGAAGATCTTGTCCTTCTCGCGAAGTTGCACCTGTGTAGCATCCCATTTGTCTAACAATTGTAATGCTACTTGGTCTAATAATATAATGGCTACTTCCTACATATAATTGTTGCATCATCATGTTATCATGCTCATGTCATCATGCCACCTTGCATTTGGGCATCATACAAAAACCCTTTTTGTTTTGGTTCTTATCTCATATGCATTATTATTTGTATTTGCCTCTTGATATTGTATTTGGTTCTTGATATATTGTTAAATGCCCAGGTTGTGTTGGGGGCATATCTTTTACTGACTTCACCACCCTTTCTTTCACCACATTATAATTCCACCATTCCATTATCCATGAGCTTGTATTCTATTTTCTTTTGAATTTTATCTAGCTCATGGGAGATAGGATGGATCTAATTCAAATTCTTTTGCTTGGCCTTTACTCCACATTTGGGGATGCATAGGAATAATGCCATGCTCATTATTTTGTTTTCACAAGATTAAGACATGGCATTTAATACCCTTGTATGGGCCATGCAACCATAACTATCCTTTGTCCTCTTTGAGTTTTATTGGAATTCTTGAGTGGACCCTCTCCCATCTCATCTCTCTCCCTCTGTTTTGTTTTCTACAAGTTTTGGATCCATGTGAAGGTTCACTAATTCTACCAATGATTTTATCCAAATTGCACAACCTCAAATCTTCATATTCTTGTAAAATGCCCCAATTGACACATACACATTATGTATGTGGGCATCCTCTCTTTCAAATATGCTATTTTCCTTTAGTCTATTTTGTTGCCTAGACACCTTGTTCAAAATCCCCGCAAAGATTCAAATAATTTGAATACGTTGCTTCATTAAAATTGGCTGAATATAAACATAAAACAAAACATTAGAACTAACAAAATGAAACAGGAAATAAATAAAAAGAAGAAGAATTAAGAGAGGAGAGAACCAAACCTGGAAGCAGCCCACCTTGGGCCCAGCCGCAGTAGCCCAAGAGGGAGCAGCAATAACCCAGCCCTCTTACCTGCCGGCCCTTTTTCCCATCCAGCCCAACACTCCTTCCTGGCCCAGTACCCCCCACCGACGCCGTCTCCTATTCTTCTTCTTCCGTCGCCATCTCTCTCTCTGCGCAGGTGACGGAACGCGGCAGGTAGGCGTCGCCGCCGTGATCCTCGTCAGACCGCACATCCACCCCGCGGCCTTCTTATCCCAGGCCGCCCCTCTGCAACCCTAGCGACCCCTTTCTTCCCAGCACGCCACCTTTTCCTCTGTCTCCCTACCTTTTCCCCCACCTCTCTGTAAGCATCTGAGAGCGGCACGGTTCGCAAGTCTGCCTTCCCCTACCGTGTCGATGCCATGAGCTCCACAAGGCCGAGCTGAGGCCGGGAATTGCACCAGGACGCTTTCCTCTTCTTTTCGCTGAAGGAGGCAGAGCCGAAGCTGTTGCAGAGGACGCCAAGGTCGTCTCACGGTACGCGGCCACTCACGCCACCGACTTCTTCCTTCCGGTGTCATCACCCCGCCGCCTCTCCGGCAGCCAACCTCCTACATCAGCCACTCTCGGTGAGCCTCCATGTCGCCCATTTCTCTGGCCTCTCCTCGCATCGGTGCCGCCTCGCTGCAGTCGTCGCGCCCACCGACGCTCGCCGTAGCTCGCGCTCAGAACAGCACGCGTGCACCAGCTACCTCGCGCAGCCTCCTTTTTCCCTCTGAATTCTGGCGCAAAACTCCAGGATTCAGGCCATATCTCGTCGAGCCCTTTTTAGCAAAGTTGTAGCCTGTAGATGGATCTACATTTTCTCCCGTACCGGCCTCGTCCGTTTCGGCCTCCAGCTCTCGCCATCATCGCCTGAAGTCAGCCGTCTCGCGGGCGAGCTTTGGCCGAACAGTAGCAGCCGCAGTGGCGCATCGACGTCAGATTGCCGCTCTATTCCTCCCTCCTTCCTGACGCGTATAGTCCTCCTTTGAAGGAACTTGTTTTTGCATAGTTGGAGCCCTTCGGTAGATCTGCATCTTTTATTTTTGAAGCTTACCCAAATTCGTAACCTTTTGCTCGACATCTTCCGACTAAGATTGGAGTCAGCTAGCCTAAATCGCGATCCGTTCTTCAGTTTCGTCAGCGACAGCTCGTAGACATTTTGCAAAGAAGCCCCTGACCTTCCCTTCTATCTAACCCGCAGTCCCTCCCTCTCACCCTTTTTGTAAAAAGGCACCCGCACTTTTGCCTTCATCAACCCGCGATCCCCGCCGTGCACACGTGTCAGCGCCGCGTCGGCCGCTCGCGCGCGGTGGCCCCTTCTCGCCCTCTGGCCCACTCGTCATTGACTGGGGGTAGTTTTTAGCTGCGTGACAAAAGTTTGCCAAACCTTTAATACAAATAAAATTTCAGGAAAAGTTTAAATCTAACTAAATTCATATATTGTGAAATAATTCGAATTTGTAAAAACTTTCCAAATGAAAAGTAAATGTTTCCCAAATATGAATTCAACCCTGTTTTCGGATTTGACCAGATTTGACTCTATCTAGTCAAACCTTTGACTTTGACCCCCCTTTTAATTATTTTGACTTTAAAATAAATTTAAATTCATAATTCCAAATAATACAAATAATATATGTTCTGGAATCAGAAAAATATGAGGATTTCAAATATGCCATCCAAAATTTCAATTGAGCACTTTATTTTCCAAGTTGAATATAATTACATAAAATGCCCTTTTCCTCTTTTATTTAATAACTTTTGATTTATCACTCCGAATTTAACAAATGATATGTCTAAAATGATCAGCTCGACGAGACCTTTCTGTTTATGCTATCCATGACTTCAATTGCAGCATGCATCATATAAATATATAGTATACAGCAACTAATATGACAATAAAATTTGTCCAAAACTCAATAAAAATGTTATTTCTTGTATTCTACACCTCACCCATGCCATGCTACTTTAATGCCATGCAAATTGTGCATCATTCATCATGGCATGATTGTTTGCTTGACGCATTTTATTCATATGCTTGTGCACTTTATTTATGTTGGCCCTTGTTTGTTTGGTTCTTCTTCGAATAGACACTGAGCAGGGGATATATCAAGAGAACCAGGAGCACTACCCAGATCCGTCTCTCGCTTCAACTGAGTTGCCAGGCAAGCACTACCACATGCTTGCATACATACAGTACCTATTGCCTCTATCTTATTCTTGCATCATTGAGTCGCGATTGCATTAAACTGAATCCCAAGTATTGCATAGCCTTTACTTTTAAACCCCACCAAGCTTGTCCCTCCATCCCATGAGCCATTACTACAGGAGTTGTTTGAGCCATGCGAGTCGTAGAACAGCATGTGTAGGGTATGTGAGTGTCTGTTGGATAACGAGGTACCTAAACAACTTAACCTGAGTAGTAATGGGATAACTAATGAAAGTGGCACCGGTGAGCAATATCTGCTATTTGGTTTTTCCTGCTCACTTGTGTCCCGTAGGACCCCGAGTACTTGATTCCTGTTCCTTGATTATTCGCGCTATCCACATCCGGGAGGCTTATGGGACCCCCCTGAGCCAGAACTTGATTCAGTCTTATTTCTTGGGGCCACAAACTAGTTTGAGGATTTATTTACTATCCTGTACTTATGACATGCTACTGTTTTATTTACAATTGTGCGGGGAGCACACTGTACTGTTTAGGTAAGCGGAATGTTTTTGCGGTATCGACAAGCCCAGTCACACTTTCGGGTTCCCGGTCATTTACAGCCATTGTCGCAAACCTTGAGTCCGTCTCGGAGTCAGCTAACTTCGTTGCGGGTCTACTCAATGGGGTGGCCCCCTGAAATATTTCTGAATCCTGTGATTGCTTTGTCGTGAAGGCCTCGTTGGGTTTTGATTTGGTTTTTCCGAGGTTGATCGAGTGTGTGTTGCTATTTGTGCACCCCTGCAGGGTAAAACTTTCTGAAAGCCGTGTCCGCGGTTATGGACGACTTGGAGCACAGTTTCTCGATCATAGACAAGCATAACTAAAGTACCGCTTTTAATTTGATTAAGTAACTGACTAGTAAATAGTGCAACAATCATGGAATGGATAATAAAATTGCCAACGGATGGGGTTGTTCGTCCGCTTCCTCGTTGGTAAGCGAGGAGGAGGATGGATCTGATGATATTACTGTTATAACTGTGGTCATTAATTTACGGACATCCGTCTATCTTTGGTTAGGCGGATGGTTAGCGAGTATCTATAGAACTGTTAGGGTTTATCTTTCGTTGCAATTGCGTCACCCCAGGTTGTGTCCCCTTTAGAGGCATAAAGACTTGCTGAGTACCCTTAGGGTCTCACACGATAAATTATTGGTTCAGATGAACAGGTACACTTGCAAGACGGATACTGGGTGGAGGAGGCTGATGATGTGGGCAACGATCGTTCGGTGTAGAGATTCCGGGATCGGGGATACGTGAGATCTGTGGGCGGGATGTGCTTATTTCTGGGCATCTTATGCCGATTTGCTTCTTATCCGTACTCGGATCTTGTTTGCCGCTTCCGCCTGATACTCTGATGTGTGATGTATGAGGAAATATCCTAAACTATTATATCTATCTAGGTCATTTGAATCTTGCCGTATGGCGTTGCTATATTTCCTTTCTTTTTAGATGGAATGGCTCTGATGTACTATTGTATGGTGGCTTGCATACATACTCAGTTGTGTATGTAGTTGATCCCTTCGCTTGCCGATTACGCCGCCCGTACTTGTCCCGATGACTGGAAATGGTTGGGACGGCCGAAAGGTCTACCCGTGAGTGGCTTTTGGGCCCCACCGTACTATTTCAATCATTTCCGCTCATCCAAGCTTGTATCTAGGAGCGTAATTCACCGAGGTAGTTACAATTGGTATCAGAGCCATCCCGCCCTTCAGGGTCTCAGCCAAATGGTCGTTGTCAGTCTAGCAAATATTTTTGGTAGTTATGTATACTAGGGAAAAACAAAACGTGAGAGTAGGACTGCTTCCATTTTTCTTCTTACCCACCCACCCACCCTTTTCTGGTAAGGAAGTGTAACGTTTTCAATCCTCTTATTAAAATTTCAAACTAGGATTCACGTGTTCGGGGTTTCCGTAGTACCATAGGTTGTGTGTTTGTGTGTGTGTGTGTGTGTGTGTGAGTAATTCCTTGTCTATCTGTTGTATCCAAGTTGTTATCACAACCGGCCTTTTGGTTATCAACTGTGGGTACATTCCATACCGACAGGCTTTTGCAAACCGACGCGATCTGTCTTACTCTTTGTTATCCGACGTTATCTTGTTTGGGGTGTTCGTTTCTGTAGTTACTAATCTTTAGGTTCAACGTGAGAAGAAGGGGTTAGGATATGTGTTCCACTTATTCATGTGCGGAGTAATGATTTGAGTGCGGGATGGAGTCGCGACCATACCACTACTCTTATCATTCGCTTTGGTATATTGAATTGCTAGAGTCACTAATCTTGATTCGTTAAGTAATTTTTGCGCATCTATTGGTATTTTAATGCCGAAATTTGTGGAAATTTTTTCTTTGATATATCTGTGTACCACACTCCTTTTCAGTCGTGTGCGATATGCTCAATATCTTCTAGGTGCTTTGAACTTTGTTGATATTTTAATATCATCTTAGTAAATTGTATCCTTTAATCTTGGTTAATTCCATCTTGGTACTATTTTGGATTATTATTATTCTCCATTATAGTACTGACTTGTGTTTTATATCAATCACAGGATGGCTCCACCACGCCGTTCTGATGAGGACATACCACCTGAACTGGGCTCCGCGTTGTCAAACATCGCCAATACCTTGGCAGCAATGCAGCAGAACCAGCAGCGCTTTGAGGAAAGTGTTCGGAGGAATGAGTTTGCTCCACTACCTCCACCTCCCAAGCGAGGAGACATCAAAAGCTTCCTGAAGTTCAACCCTCGCCAATTTGATGTTTCTGATCGACCACTGGATGCGGATGATTGGTTGCGTGAGATGTCAAGGCTACTCGAGACTGCTGATGTTCCTGAGCAAGAGTGGGTAAAGTGTGCTACTCACCTTCTGAAGGGAGATGCAGCTCTCTGGTGGGAGAATTACCTGAAGGCAAACTGCACTGGTTTTCAGCCTACTTGGGAACGGTTCACTGGAGCGTTCAAAGAGCAGTATCTGTCAGAAATTGTCATGGAAAGGATGAAGGAAGCGTTTCTCAACCTCAAGCAGGGAAATGATAATGTCAACACCTACATCAGGAACTTCATGAATCTTTCTCGTTATGGTGGCGATGAGATATCTGATGACAAGAAGAAGCAAAAGAGGTTCAGGCAAGGGCTCAATGCATCGATTAAATATGCAATCACACATGCAAGGCCGGCGTCTTTTCTGGAACTTCAGCATACAACTCTGCAGGAGGAAGCAAGTAGGCAAGTGTTTGAGGAGTCAAAGAAACACAACCGTGATGCACCAAGCTCTTCAGCTATGTCAGCTCCTTCTAAGCGGTGTGTCTGGGTTCCTAACACCCCACCGTCGCTCCCGGCTCCACCAAGACCTGCAAGCTACGCGGCAAGGCCACCAAACTTCATCACTGCTGCTCCCAGGGGCTACAACCACCACTACCCTGGAGCGCCTGGCGGAGTCCCTGGCTACGTTGCTCCACGTCCACCTGGTGCTTGTTTCACATGTGGAGACCCTGGGCATCTAAACTGGAACTGTCCGTTGAAAAACAAAGCTCTTCCTCCACCCCCTCCAAGATCTGCGGCAAGCTCTCCTATGGTTCGTGCACCACCACCTCGGGCTCTCAACATCAACACCAAGCCCGGGTCTACTGTTGCTCGTGCCAACTGTGTCAACGCCGCTCAAGATGAGCATGCACCTGGAGTTGTGATGGGTATGATATCTGTTAACTCAGTCCCTGCACGAGTTTTGTTTGATTCTGGTGCATCGCATTCTTTTGTTTCTATCAAGTTTGCAAGTGAGAATGGGTTAGCGGCGGATCCTCTTCTTAAGCGGTTAATGGTCCTTTCTCCTGGAGCAAATATGGTAGCTTCTAAAGTCAGCCATGGCAATCAAATTGAGATTGGTGGCTCTTCATTCTCGGCTTCCTTAATTGTTCTGGGCAATTCTGACATTGATGTCATCTTGGGCATGGATTGGTTGACAGCAAATGCAGCTGTGATTGATTGTGCTGAACGCTCGGTTTCTCTGAAGATTCCTGAAGGCCATATAGTCTTTTCTCCAAGTCTGACTCCTGCTGTCCAGCTTTTCTCTTTGGCGGCTCTGAATGATGATGCTATGGAAGCTATTCAGAGTGTTCCGGTGGTCTGTGAGTTCCCAGATGTCTTTCCTGAAGAGTTGCCGGGTATGCCTCCGGATCGTGAGGTTGAGTTTGTAATTGAGCTTGAACCTGGAACGGCTCCTATCTCCAAGCGGCCTTATAAAATGGGTCCTGCTGAGTTGGCTGAACTCAAACGTCAACTTGATGAACAAGAGAAGTTGGGTTTTATTCAACACAGTACTTCTTCTTGGGGTAGCCCAACAATCTTTGTGAAGAAGCGAGACAAGACTGATAGACTTTGTGTTGACTATCGGGGTCTCAATGCTAAAACCATCAAGAACAAATATCCCCTTCTGCGGATTAATGATCTCTTCGATCAGCTAGCTGGAGCTGTGATGTTCTCTAAGCTTGACTTGAGAAGTGGTTATCACCAAATCAAGATTCGCAAGGAAGATGTTCCTAAAACAGCTTTCACCACCCGCTATGGCCTGTATGAGTACACGGTCATGTCTTTCGGTCTCACAAACGCACCTGCTACCTTCTCGAGGCTTATGAACTCGGTTTTCATGGAGTACCTTGATAAGTTCGTTGTGGTCTATCTGGATGACATCCTAGTCTATTCTAAGTCAAAGGAAGAGCATGAAGAACACCTTCGGTGTGTCCTAAACAAGCTTCGTGAGAACCGCTTGTATGCAAAGTTCTCAAAGTGTGAGTTTTGGCTGCCTCAAGTAACCTATCTTGGTCATGTCATCTCTGCCAAGGGCATTGCAGTCAACCCGAAAACTGTGAAGACAATTGTTGAATGGCTTCCTCCTGTTAATGTCAAAGAAGTGCGGAGTTTCCTTGGTTTGGCTAGTTATTGCCGTCGCTTCATTCAGAACTTCTCGAAGATAGCGAAGCCTCTTACCGATCTCCTCAAGAAAGGCAAGAAATACCTGTGGACTCCTGCATGTCAAGCAAGCTTTGAGACACTCAAAGAGAAGCTCACTTCCACACCAGTCTTGGTTCCTCCGGATACATCTAAGCCTTTCCAGATATTCTGTGACGCCTCTTTGCAAGGATTGGGTGCGGTCCTTATGCAAGAAAAACAAGTGGTTGCTTATGCCTCTCGACAGTTGAAGACGCATGAGATCAACTATCCCACACATGACCTTGAGCTCGCAGCAGTTGTCTTTGCTTTGAAGCTATGGAGGCACTACTTGCTTAGCAACCGTTGTGAGATCTTTTCTGACCACAAGAGTTTGAAGTATATCTTCACTCAGCCTGATCTCAACCTTCGGCAGAGGAGATGGATTGAAGCAATCAATGATTTTGATTTGACCATCAACTACACACCGGGCAAAGCTAATGTCATGGCCGATGCTCTCAGCCGCAAAGCTTATGTCAACAACCTCATGATGGAAGAGCAGCAACCTCTCTTGTGCGAGGAATTCCGTCAGCTCAACCTTGAAGTTGTGGAACAAGGGCATCTCCTGAACCTTCTGGCTACTCCTCTCTTGGAAGAAAAGATTCGCTTTCGTCAGCGTGGTGATCCGCACACCAGAAAGATCACCTCCAAAATTCAGCTTCCGAAGTATGAGTCCTTCCACGTCGATGATCAAGGCACGCTTTTCTTTGAACACCGGATGTTTGTTCCGAACTACCCGGGTTTGAGAGAGCAAGTTCTCAAGGAGGCGCATGATTCTGTTCTATCTATCCACCCTGGCAGCACAAAGATGTACATGGACTTGAAAACACAATATTGGTGGCCTGGTTTGAAACGATATTGTGCAAAGTATGTCTCGGAATGTGATGTTTGCCGCAGAGTGAAAGCTGTCCATCAGAAACCTTTCGGTCTTCTACAGCCATTGAAACCCCCGGAATGGAAATGGGAGAAAGTAGAGATGGACTTCATCACTAGTTTTCCAAGGTCGCAGAAGGGCAACAATGCAATCTTTGTTGTCATCGACAGGCTTTCTAAAGTGGCTCATTTCTTCCCCGTCAAGGAAACAATTTCTGGAATTCAGTTGGCTGAGCTCTATATCAACAGAATTGTCTCTCTGTATGGGGTTCCGCTTGAGATCAGTTCAGACCGTGGGAGCATCTTCACTTCCAAGTTCTGGGAAAGTTTCCAAAATGCTTTGGGAACAAAGTTGAACTTCAGCACAGCTTACCACCCTCAGTCGCAAGGACAAGTTGAAAGGATCAATCAGATTCTGGAGGATATGCTTCGTGCTTGCGTCATCTCTTTTGGCATGAAGTGGGAAGAATGTCTTCCTTATGCTGAATTCTCTTACAACAACAGCTTCCAGAAAAGTCTGAAGATGGCACCATTTGAGGCTCTTTATGGCCGCAAGTGCAGAACTCCGATTGGTTGGTCAGGTGCAGGAGAAAGAATTTGGTTTGGCCCTGACATTGTAACTCAAGCGGAGGAGAAGGTGCATATCATTCTTGAGAATCTGAAGATTGCTCAAAGTCGCCAGAAGAGCAATTATGACAGGAAGCACTCGGACATGGTGTATGCCCCTCGTGATCTCGTTTACCTTCGTGTCACCCCCATGAGAGGCACACACCGCTTTGGTATCAAAGGAAAGCTGGCTCCTAGATACATCGGTCCTTTCAAAATTCGTGGAAGAAGAGGAGAAGTTGCTTATGCTCTTGAGCTCCCGGAAAAACTCAAGGTTCATGATGTTTTCCACATCTCTCAGCTCAAGAAGTGCTTCAAGGATCCCGGCAGGACCGTGGATCATGAGCTAATCAATATCCAAGAAGACCTGTCTTATCAAGAACACCCCACCAAAATCCTGGAAGTCGCAGAAAGAAGGACTCGCAACAAGTCCATCAAGTTCTGCAAGGTGCAGTGGTCGCACCATTCCGTTGATGAAGCCACTTGGGAGCGTGAAGATGAACTCCGTGCCAACTATCCTACCCTTTTTGAGTCTTCTTCTTCTTCTTCCTAGAATCTCGGGGCGAGATTCCTGTTTAGTGGGGGAGAGTTGTAGCATCCCATTTGTCTAACAATTGTAATGCTACTTGGTCTAGTAATATAATGGCTACTTCCTACATATAATTGTTGCATCATCATGTTATCATGCTCATATCATCATGCCACCTTGCATTTGGGCATCATACAAAAACCCTTTTTGTTTTGGTTCTTATCTCATATGCATTATTATTTGTATTGGCCTCTTGATATTGTATTTGGTTCTTGATATATTGTTAAATGCCCAGGTTGTGTTGGGGGCATATCTTTTACTGACTTCACCACCCTTTCTTTCACCACATTATAATTCCACCATTCCATTATTCATGAGCTTGTATTCTATTTTCTTTTGAATTTTATCTAGCTCATGGGAGATAGGATGGATATAATTCAAATTCTTTTGCTTGGCCTTTACTCCACATTTGGGGATGCATAGGAATAATGCCATGCTCATTATTTTGTTTTCACAAGATTAAGACATGGCATTTAATACCCTTGCATGGGCCATGCAACCATAACTATCCTTTGTCCTCTTTGAGTTTTATTGGAATTCTTGAGTGGACCCTCTCCCATCTCATCTCTCTCCCTCTGTTTTGTTTTCTACAAGTTTTGGATCCATGTGAAGGTTCACTAATTCTACCAATGATTTTATCCAAATTGCACAACCTCAAATCTTCATATTCTTGTAAAATGCCCCAATTGACACATACACATTATGTATGTGGGCATCCTCTCTTTCAAATATGCTATTTTCCTTTAGTCTATTTTGTTGCCTAGACACCTTGTTCAAAATCCCCGCAAAGATTCAAATAATTTGAATACGTTGCTTCATTAAAATTGGCTGAATATAAACATAAAACAAAACATTAGAACTAACAAAATGAAACAGGAAATAAATAAAAAGAAGAAGAATTAAGAGAGGAGAGAACCAAACCTGGAAGCAGCCCACCTTGGGCCCAGCCGCAGCAGCCCAAGAGGGAGCAGCAATAACCCAGCCCTCTTACCTGCCGGCCCTTTTTCCCATCCAGCCCAACACTCCTTCCTGGCCTAGTACCCCCCACCGACGCCGTCTCCTATTCTTCTTCTTCCGTCGCCATCTCTCTCTCTGCGCAGGTGACGGAACGCGGCAGGTAGGCGTCGCCGCCGTGATCCTCGTCAGACCGCACATCCACCCCGCGGCCTTCTTATCCCCAGGCCGCCCCTCTGCAACCCTAGCGACCCCTTTCTTCCCAGCACGCCACCTTTTCCTCTGTCTCCCTACCTTTTCCCCCACCTCTCTGTAAGCATCTGAGAGCGGCACGGTTCGCAAGTCTGCCTTCCCCTACCATGTCGATGCCATGAGCTCCACAAGGCCGAGCTGAGGCCGGGAATTGCACCAGGACGCTTCCCTCTTCTTTTCGCTGAAGGAGGCAGAGCCGAAGCTGTTGCAGAGGACGCCAAGGTCGTCTCACAGTATGCGGCCACTCACGCCACCGACTTCTTCCTTCCGGTGTCATCGCCCCGCCGCCTCTCCGGCAGCCAACCTCCTTCATCAGCCACTCTCGGTGAGCCTCCATGTCGCCCATCTCTCTGGCCTCGCCTCGCATCGGTGCCGCCTCGCTGCAGTCGTCGCGCCCACCGACGATCGCCGTAGCTCGCGCTCAGAACAGCACGCGTGCACCAGCTACCTCGCGCAGCCTCCTTTTTCCCTCTGAATTCCGGCGCAAAACTCCAGGATTCAGGCCATATCTCGTCGAGCCCTTTTTAGCAAAGTTGTAGCCTGTAGATGGATCTACATTTTCTCCCGTACCGGCCTCGTCCGTTTCGGCCTCCAGCTCTCGCCATCATCGCCTGAAGTCAGCCGTCTCGCGGGCGAGCTTCGGCCGAACAGCAGCAGCCGCAGTGGCGCATCGACGTCAGATTGCCGCTCTATTCGTCCCTCCTTCCTGACGCGAACAGTCCTCCTTTGAAGGAACTTGTTTTTGCATAGTTGGAGCCCTTCGGTAGATCTGCATCTTTTATTTTTGAAGCTTACCCAAATTCGTAACCTTTTGCTCGACATCTTCCGACTAAGATTGGAGTCAGCTAGCCTAAATCGCGATCCGTTCTTCAGTTTCGTCAGCGACAGCTCGTAGACATTTTGCAAAGAAGCCCCTGACCTTCCCTTCTATCTAACCCGCAGTCCCTCCCTCTCACCCTTTTTGTAAAAAGGCACCCGCACTTTTGCCTTCATCAACCCGCGATCCCCGCCGTGCACACGTGTCAGCGCCGCGTCGGCCGCTCGCGCGCGGTGGCCCCTTCTCGCCCTCTGGCCCACTCGTCATTGACTGGGGGTAGTTTTTAGCTGCGTGACAAAAGTTTGCCAAACCTTTAATACAAATAAAATTTCAGGAAAAGTTTAAATCTAACTAAATTCATATATTGTGAAATAATTCGAATTTGTAAAAACTTTCCAAATGAAAAGTAAATGTTTCCCAAATATGAATTCAACCCTGTTTTCGGATTTGACCAGATTTGACTCTATCTAGTCAAACCTTTGACTTTGACCCCCCTTTTAATTATTTTGACTTTAAAATAAATTTAAATTCATAATTCCAAATAATACAAATAATATATGTTCTAGAATCAGAAAAATATGAGGATTTCAAATATGCCATCCAAAATTTCAATTGAGCACTTTATTTTCCAAGTTGAATATAATTACATAAAATGCCCTTTTCCTCTTTTATTTAATAACTTTTGATTTATCACTCCGAATTTAACAAATGATATGTCTAAAATGATCAGCTCGACGAGACCTTTCTGTTTATGCTATCCATGACTTCAATTGCAGCATGCATCATATAAATATATAGTATACAACAACTAATATGACAATAAAATTTGTCCAAAACTCAATAAAAATGTTATTTCTTGTATTCTACACCTCACCCATGCCATGCTACTTTAATGCCATGCAAATTGTGCATCATTCATCATTGCATGATTGTTTGCTTGACGCATTTTATTCATATGCTTGTGCACTTTATTTATGTTGGCCCTTGTTTGTTTGGTTCTTCTTCGAATAGACACTGAGCAGGGGATATATCAAGAGAACCAGGAGCACTACCCAGATCCGTCTCTCGCTTCAACTGAGTTGCCAGGCAAGCACTACCACATGCTTGCATACATACAGTACCTATTGCCTCTATCTTATTCTTGCATCATTGAGTCGCGATTGCATTAAACTGAATCCCAAGTATTGCATAGCCTTTACTTTTAAACCCCACCAAGCTTGTCCCTCCATCCCATGAGCCATTACTACAGGAGTTGTTTGAGCCATGCGAGTCGTAGAACAACATGTGTAGGGTATGTGAGTGTCTGTTGGATAACGAGGTACCTAAACAACTTAACCTGAGTAGTAATGGGATAACTAATGAAAGTGGCACCGGTGAGCAATATCTGCTATTTGGTTTTTCCTGCTCACTTGTGTCCCGTAGGACCCCGAGTACTTGATTCCTGTTCCTTGATTATTCGCGCTATCCACATCCGGGAGGCTTATGGGACCCCCCTGAGCCAGAACTTGATTCAGTCTTATTTCTTGGGGCCACAAACTAGTTTGAGGATTTATTTACTATCCTGTACTTATGCCATGCTACTGTTTTATTTACGATTGTGCGGGGAGCACACTGTACTGTTTAGGTAAGCGGAATGTTTTCGCGGTATCGACAAGCCCAGTCACACTTTCGGGTTCCCGGTCGTTTACAACCATTGTCGCAAACCTTGAGTCCGTCTCGGAGTCAGCTAACTTCGTTGTGGGTCTACTCAATGGGGTGGCCCCCTGAAATATTTCTGAATCCTGTGATTGCTTTGTCGTGAAGGCCTCGTTGGGTTTTGATTTGGTTTTTCTGAGGTTGATCGAGTGTGTGTTGCTATTTGTGCACCCCTGCAGGGTAAAACTTTCTGAAAGCCGTGTCCGCGGTTATGGACGACTTGGAGCACAGTTTCTCGATCATAGACAAGCATAACTAAAGTACCGCTTTTAATTTGACTAAGTAACTGACTAGTAAATAGTGCAACAATCATGAAATGGATAATAAAATTGCCAATGGATGGGGTTGTTCGTCCGCTTCCTCGTTGGTAAGCGAGGAGGAGGATGGATCTGATGATATTACTGTTATAACTGTGGTCATTAATTTACGGACATCCGTCTATCTTTGGTTAGGCGGATGTTTAGCGAGTATCTATAGAACTGTTAGGGTTTATCTTTCGCTGCAATTGCGTCACCCCAGGTTGTGTCCCCTTTAGAGGCATAAAGACTTGCTGAGTACCCTTAGGGTCTCACACGATAAATTATTGGTTCAGATGAACAGGTACACTCGCAAGACGGATACTGGGTGGAGGAGGCTGATGATGTGGGCAACGATCGTTCGGTGTAGAGATTCCGGGATCGGGGATCCGTGAGATCTGTGGGCGGGATGTGCTTATTTCTGGGCATCTTATGCCGATTTGCTTCTTATCCGTACTCGGATCTTGTTTGCCGCTTCCGCCTGATACTCTGATGTGTGATGTATGAGGAAATATCCTAAACTATTATATCTATCTAGGTCATTTGAATCTTGCCGTATGGCGTTGCTATATTTCCTTTCTTTTTAGATGGAATGGCTCTGATGTACTATTGTATGGTGGCTTGCATACATACTCATTTGTGTATGTAGTTGATCCCTTCGCCTGCCGATTACGCCGCCCGTACTTGTCCCGATGACTGGAAATGGTCGGGACGGCCGAAAGGTCTACCCGTGAGTGGATTTTGGGCCCCACCGTACTATTTCAACCATTTCCGCTCATCCAGGCTTGTATCTAGGAGCGTAATTCACCGAGGTAGTTACAACCTGGAGCTCGTCATTACTGAGCATGACATTGGTCCTGTCCATGTCCACGTGCCTAATGAGAGACTCTAAGTCCTGGAGATACAAACGTATCGGCTCTGCTGCGTCCCTCGAGTCGTCCTCGAAGTCGATGGACTCTCCATCCTCATCACGTCTTCCGAAGACGTGGAAGTGGGTGCCTCTAACCTGTCGGGAGTGCCGGCCTAGCAGACGTCCTATCAGGTCCTGCATAACTACCTCCATGCCTCTCTCCCTGTCATCGTGCATAAGCTTGAGGACGATGGCCTCCGTAGTAGGCCCTGTCTGGCGTCCGGGCTGGTTCACCTTGAAGCCCCAGAGGCCCTTCCTCTCGAACTTGGTGAGTGGATGCACCATGATGGTGGGAAGAGGGAGATTGAGCAAAGTGGTAAGCTCAACGATACGAGGACCAAAACGGGTAACCTGGAACTCCTCAACAGTGCTGATGGTCATAGGCATCTATTTATAAGATAGAAAAGTTAGAACAACACAATTTAAGATTCAAAAACAGATTTCAAATCAGATTTAGATCAAAAATTGAAATGGCTATAACTTTTGTTTTCCACGTTAGATTTTTGCAAATTTTATGTCGTTGGAATCAGGGAGACAATATCTTTCTGTTTATGCAATGTGTTTAGTAAAAAGTTTCTGTTAAAATGACTTTTTATGCAGAAACTTGTTTAGGACTA
Source organism: Avena sativa (assembly GCA_916181665.1). Lineage (NCBI taxonomy): Eukaryota > Viridiplantae > Streptophyta > Magnoliopsida > Poales > Poaceae > Avena > Avena sativa. The sequence goes on from OV702281.1 coordinate 117,646,563, forward strand.
TTTTGAGTATAAAATTTGTTTAGTAAATTGTTTGTGCTAAATAAGTTTGGTTTGACAAATTTTCAACTTGGTATTGGTTCAGTACTGTGCACTTGATTGGTGGAGTTTTAAAAATCATCACTTTGCATTCTTGCATGCATGCATTTATATTTTTGTTTGTATATGAATTGTGTGTAATTTTGTGCTACAAATTTTTGTGTAGATTTTGCTAGTGACTGTGATTGTGAAGAGTGCTACTCTCCCCACTACCAAGGCAAGTGGTACTTCATGAATATTTCCATCCATATATTTTGTACAAGCATTAGAAATATTTTGCTAAGTATTGCATGTTGTTATTTTGCCAAATGCTATGTTGGGAAATCCTAAGTAGTTGTAGAATTGTAGATTTGCTAGGAAATTTCCTAAGTTAAGTTACTATGCCATGCTTAGCCTAGCTAGTAGCAAAAAAGGGTTGGTAAAGTATCTACATGCTATGATGAAAATATTTCTAAGTCTTTGGACTTATGTTTTCTTAATAAAACAACTAAGTCAATGAACCTCCTGGGTGGAATGGGACTTGAATGGTGGTTTTTGGTTGAGTGGTTACACAAGGCCCATGGACATGGTTTACCTTGTGTATCTCACTTGTGGTATGCCACCCAGGCACAAAGGGATTTTGGAGGCCAAGTGTTGAGAAGCTTATAGTGCAGCCACTTGGCAATATGGGCTCTGCCTTGATCATATAGGTTGCTAGAACTTAGTCATTTGGACAGTTGGTGGTAGTGGGATGATAGGTTGGAACGCGTCCATTTGGCTAAGGGAAGGCTTCTGAAAGGTCCTGTCTTGGGAAACCAAGTCTGGTGGGGAAAGTGCACAACCTCTGCAGATGGAAAATCTAAGTACTTAGCCAAGTCCATGGCAATGGACAACTTGAGCATCAAGACATGGAAGCTATCAAGAATCTCATCACTCCAACTTCTAAATAAAACTTGTGGGTGAACAAGGGTGAAGGACCCCAATGTCTATTGGTGGTTTCTTGGGAAATGTTTTGACAAAGAAAAACTTAGTGTTTTCAACTAATAGGAAAAACCTATTTTGGGCAAAGAAAGCCAAGCTACACTTAGCCAAAAATGCATATAGTAATATAGTCCACTTAAAATTTAATAAGGTATCACTTGCCAATACTATTCCAAAGTATTGACCCACTGTGGCTGTAACTTGTGATGTTGCAGGTTACTCCGATGATGATTAGGTGTCATGAGTCTACACTCAACATGCTTGCCTGTGGCACATGAAGATGAAGACTTATGTTTATTTACTTATTCCAAAACTCTTGTATTAGGCCTGTGGCCTTGAGTTGTAAAGACTATGTTTTATCTCTGGAATGGATGTAATAAATGACCTTTGTATTTGTGTACTTCATCTTAAACTGTGGATGCTAGCAATGATCCAGGGACTAGCATTGCAATCACAGGGATCCTTTTCCTTTACAAAGGAGGGATCTTACAATGATCTACTTCTCAACCTCATAGAAAAAGTTACACTTCCAATTATCAACCCAACCCAACCTATCTTAGCTAGATTATATCTTGTTAAAATTCTATTCCTAAACATAAGCCATAAGAAAACCTTCACTCTCAAGAGTACTTTAATTTTCCAAAATATTTTGCACTTGCAAATGTTTTTAGTAGCTTCAAAGAGTATACATGGTAAAAAGACATGGATGTCGCCTAGAGGGGGTAATGGCGAGTTAAACCAATTACGATTTTGGCTATAATAAATGCGTAATGAAACTAGCATTTGATTTATCATCAAGGTGAGGATGGTGCGGGTGGTGATGGGTTTTTGGTGTGGGTTAGACAATCGATTATACTGGTCTGGGCTGAAATGGTTGAAATGGCCAAATGGACCGGGCGTGGTGCGGGCTCACTGGAAATATGGACTAGTGTGGTGTGGGTTGGTGTGGAAAAAAGCAAAAAACGGACAGAACTCGCGACCATGACTCCAAATTCCCCTACTACCTCTGTTCTCCCCCGCTACCCTCCTTCTCCTAGTCATACACATACAGACTTTCCTTAAATGCACCAGGTCAGCTACCAGCGACTTCAGCACAACAGGCACAACAACACCACTGCACTGGCAACTTGCACAAACCCACAGGCTAAACCCGTGGGTTCAGTCCGCATGGTCCATGCGGTGTGGTGTGGCCAGAAATTCCACGTGGTTTGGTGCAGTGTGGTTTAGCAATTTTTTTTGGATTGGTGTGGAATGGAGAATTAAGTCAGCATGACTTGGTGTGGGTTGGATTAGGCACGAGCTTTGCCCTATTCTCACCTTGAATTTATCAAGCACAAAACTTAAATATGCTAGGTTCAACTATATGCATCAACAACTAATGCTAAGCAAGGCAAGCAACAAGGTGATAACAAGATGTATTACTTCAAGCACAAAGGCTATCACAATATAAAGTGCATAAACAAAGAGCTCGAGTATAAATTAACCGAGGCACACAGAGATGATGATTTATCCTGAAGATCAATTCCAAGAAAGCTAATCTCTGTTTGAGAGGTGCGGCGACGCAATGCTCCCCAAACAACAAAAAAGGCTCACCTTGAGGTGTGGCGGCTCGATGCACACCAAACACCACACAAGGCATTACCCTTAGATGCAGAGGCACACCAGTCACCGACACCACAAAGGCTCACCTTATTCTCCCATATGCGCACCACCAAGGCGGGCACACGGTCCACTATTGGACACTTGAGAGCGGTCACCAGACCCATACAAGCTTGGGAATATCTCCACAACTCAATTAGAGGTCACGAGACCCGTACAAGATTGAGGAAATCTCCACGGCTCAATTGTGGTGTCAGTGAGTGGCGTGCCTCTACATTTTTGGGTGAGGTCTTGTGTGGAGTTTGGTGCGCATTGAGGCACCACACCTATGTAGGGTTCATAGCATGGAAAACAAAAAATTTCTATCGCATGAACACACAAAACCAAGATCTAATCTATGGCAAAGCCAAGATCTAATCTACGAGATCAGTGCAACGAGATTATAGAGAACTAACCCTCATAGATCCAAAGCGTTTAACGAGATTCGGATCTCGTGGTTGATGTAGTCGATCCCTTGGCAATCTCAAGATCGTGTAGACGATCCTTCCAGTGCCACGTTCCGGCAGCGCTTCGCAGTCGGTCACACATATGATAGTCGATGAAGACCTTCCTCTCCCTTATTCCACCAGGGCAGCGGAGGTTGTAGATCTCCACGGAATCCCAACAGCACGACGGTGTGGTGGTGGTGGAGAGATTTCTACAGGGCTTCGCCTAAGCCGAAGCAGGACGGTGGACGAGAGAGAGGGGTGCGGTGGCCAGGGTTTAGGCGCCAAGGCTTGAGGTGCCAGGGGGGACGCCCCACCCCTCCTTATATGGGAGAGGGGCCGGCGGCTAAGGGCCTCCCATCCCTAGCCGTATTTTCCCCCAACTCGTCTAGCAAGGGGAGAGTCCCTCCCCAACTCGGCTAGGAAGAGGGGAGTTGTAAACTTTCCTTTCAAGTTTCCCCTTTCCTTCCCAAACTAGGATTTGACTTTTCAAACTAGGATTTGACTTTTCAAACTAGGATTTGACTTTTCAAACTAGGGTTTGACCCTTTCCTCCTAGTCCTTGGCCGAGTTGCCCTTGGGCTTGGTGCGGCCAGCGCCTCAGGGTATGCCGCATCCCAAGTGACCCCTCCGGGCGGTGGACCTTCCAAAACATTCTAGAAGCTTCTGGTTAAAACACCAAAAACATTTCTGAACCCCGTAAATTGACTTTCCTTATATGAATCTTATTCTCCGGACCATTCCGGATCTACTCGTGATGTCCTAGATCCAATCCGAGACTCCGAACAACATTCGGTCTCCAACTCACATTTCATATCTACCCAAACAACATCGAATCCTTAAGTGTGTCTCCCTACGGTTCGTGAACTATGCAGACATGATTGAGACACCTCTCCGATCAATAACCAATAGAGGGTTCTAGAAATCCATATGGCTCCCACACATTTCTACGATGACTTCGTGTTCGAATGAACCATTTACATACGATACCAATTCCTTTTGTCGCGCGATACTTTACTTATCTAAGGTTTGATCGTCGGTATCTCTATACCTAGTTCAACCTCGTTACCGATAAGTACTCTTTACTCATTCCGTGATATGACATCCCTTGTGACCTAGTCACATGCTTGCAAGCCAATTGGATGACATTCCACTGAGAGGGCCCAGAGTATATCTATTCGTCATATGGATGGACCCCACTCTTGATCCATGTGCTTCAACACATACTTTTAGAATACCTAATGCCACCTTTATAACCACCCAGTTACGAAGTGGTGTTTGATGTCATCAAAGAATCCATTCGATAATGGTGATTAACATGATCTCATGGTCGAAGTATTAGGTTACTATGTATTTGAAAGCTTGTAGCAAACGAACTCTAAATAACTTGATATTATGCTACACTAACTATAGGAGTGTTTCCATCACATCATTCTCCTAATGATATGATCTTGTTATTAATAATATCTAATATCCATGATCAGGAAACCATGATCATTTATTAATCAACAAACTAGTTTAACAAGAGGCTTACTAGGGACTCTTTTATGTTTACAAAACACACAAGTATTAATGTTTCCGGTTAATACAATTATAGCATGGGATGTAAACATTTTGTCATAAACACAAAGATATAATAATAACCATTTTATTATTGCCTCTTGGGCATATCTCCAACAGTCTCCCACTTGCACTAGAGTCAATAATCTAGATTACATGGTAATATACCTAACACCCATGGTGTTCTGGTGTTGGTCATGCTTTGCCCTAGGGAGAGGTTTAGTCAATTGATCTGCCACATTCAGATCTGTGTGTACTTTGCAAATCTTTATGTCACCATCTTGGACATGCTCGCGAATAGCATGAAAACGTAGCTTGATATGCTTCAACTTCTTGTGTGATCTTGGCTCCTGTGCATTGGCTATGGTACCCAAGCTGTAACATCCCTAAAATCATGATTTCAAAGATTGCATATCATTCATGCATGCATATATATTTTGAGATCATTTTCCAACTCTTTCAAGAAAACAGAAGCACATAGTGCTATTATTTTATGTGAGCAAACATAAATCAAATGACTATCCTCAATTGAGAGCATAAGTGTTTTAAACCAAATTTTGTTTGCTTCCTTGTTGATTGGATTGAATGTGGAGTTTGGACAAAAATTCACAGAACAAATATGGTTTCAAAACCATTTTCAAAACATTTCCAAATCAAGTGCTATAGCACTGTTTATTTTGTTTATTCAAAAGAACCAAGCTTGAACAGAGAGACCACATGTTTTTATGCCCAGAAATATGAATGTTGCACCCTACAAAAATCCTGAAAAGGTTTGAATTCAAATTGCTTTTGAAACATTTGAAAATGATTTCTAAAAATGCAAACAGAAATAGAAAAGGAATAAAGAAAAGGAAAAGGGCCGGCGCTGCTATTCTAGCCCAGCAGAGAAACCAGCCCATTTAGCCCACCCGGGTTCCCCCTCTCTCCTTCTCACTCGCAGACGAACCCGCAGAGAGACTGACGCCAGGACCCCACCCCCTCTCTGTTTTATTCGCTGACAGGTAGACCCACTGCCACGTCAGGCTCGTCGTCAATCTCGCGCTGAAGACCTGCTCGCCATGGCCGTTTCTTCCCCGACGCAAATGCGCTTAATTGGCGTTGATTGCTCGCGAGATTCTCGCCCCTGCTCCGCCTACTTAACCCCCACCTCTCTGCGACCATTTCCCCTCACTTAGCACCACCTCTCCGCCACCAGGCTGCCCGCAATCAACCTCACACCGCCGCAGACAGAGCTCACTCCGGCGATCGATTCCGGTGAGCCCCGTGCGCCCCTTCCCCTCTAGTTCATACGAGCCGCTTCGCAGCTTCCTTGTGCATCTCCTGACCCCACTGGTTCGTCCTGTACTGCCCCAGGTCGTCGATTCCGTTCAACTCCGCAAGCTCCCGACGACAACCTCGACTCCGGCGACCAAATTCCGTAAGCCCTCTGCGCCCCTTCACCTCTGACCCACACGAAGTTGTTCGCCACTGTCTTGTGCATCATCTGATACCGTTTGTTTGTGCTAGGGAGACCAGGAGCATCGCCAACGTCGCCGTATACTCGAACCTGATGCCGCCCGCAACTCCGACGAGCTCCAGCAGCCCACTCCGTGCGCCCCTTGCCAAGCCGCCGCCAGGTTGAGCATCAGCACGTCGCCACGGTTCTGGTAAGCCCCTCCGACGACCCTAGGACGACCTGTAGCGCCGCGCCGCCGTAGGCAGAGCTCGCCGCCGCCAGTAGTCGTCGCTAGCGCCGCTCAGTTTAGGTCGATTGATTCGTAGCCGTCAGATCTAGATCCAGCGCGTAGGATTAGTTCACTTAACGAACCGTTACGAATAGATCTGAGCCATGCGGGTTAAGTAGATCCAACGGCCCAGAAGCGCGATCCAACGCGAAACGGTATGGGCCAATTAGAAACAGACGCGTGGCTGGAGTTTAGATTTAAAACTGGATTTGAATCTTCTTGTTATTCAAATTTGATTGGGCTATAACTTTTGATCCCCACGTTAGAATTTGACAAATTTTATACCGTTGGAATCAGGAGAGCAATCTCTTTCTGAATATGCAATGTGTTTAATGTTTTGCTATTGTTAAAAAGGTTTTATTTGCAGAAACTTGTGTAGGACTAATTAGAGTTTATGAAATGTTTAGGAAATGATTTAGGGTTTAAATAATTGTTGTTTGGAAAGTTTTTGACTTGGTTATGAATCAGTACTAAGTACTTGCTTTGTTGAGTTATAAAAAAACATCACATATCATTTTGCATGCTTGCATATATTTTTGATTGTATATGTTTGGTATGTGATTGTGGCTATGATGCTTTGTGTAGATTTTGGTGCTAGTGATTGTGATTGTGAGGAGTGCTACTCTCCAAACTACCAAGGCAATTGGTACTTCATGAATATTTTTATCCCATGTTTTATAATAAGCATTATAAATATTTTTGCAAAGTCTTGCATGATATTATTTTGCTTATATGCCATGTTGGGAAATCCTAGTAGTTGTAGAGATGCTAGGGAATTTCTAAGGTAAGTTACTATCTATGCCATGCTTAGCCTAGCTAGTAGCAAACAAGGGTTGGTGAAATATACATTCTATGATGAAAATATTTCTAAGTCTTTGGACTTGTGTTTTACCTAATAAAACAACTAAGTTAATGAAACACCTGGGTGGATTGGAAGGTTTGGTTTATGTTGAGTGGTTACACAAGGCCCATTTCTATGGTTTACCTTGTGTATCTCACCTGTGGTAAGCCACCCAGGAACAAAGGGATTTTTAGAGGCCAAGTGTTAAGAAGCTTCTAGTGCAGCCACTTGGCAATATGGGCTCTGCCTGGACCACATAGGTTGCTAGAACTTAGCCATTTGGACAGTTGGTGGTAGTGGGAATGATAGGTGGGAGCGCGTCTATTTGGTCTAAGGGAAGGCTTCTGAAAGGTCCTGTCTTGGTGAAACCAAGTCTGGTGGGGAAAGTGCACAACCTCTGTAGATGGAAAAATCTAAGTACTTAGCCAAGTCCATGGTAATGGACAACTTGAGAATCAAGACATGGAAGCTATCAAGAATCTCCTCATCCCAATTTCTAAGTAAAACTTTGTGGTTGAACAAGGGTGAAGGTCCTCAATGTCTATTGGTGGTTCCTTGGGAAAAGTTTTTGACAAAGAAAAACTTAGTGTTTTCAACTAATAGGCAAAATCTATTTTGAGCAAATCAAGCCAAGCTACACTTAGCCAAATGGCATATAGTATCTAGTCCACTTAAAATTATACTAAGGTATCACTTGCCAATACTATTCCAAAGTATTGACCCACTGTGGCTGTAACTTGTGATGTTGCAGGTTACTCTGATGAGGATTAGGTGTCATGAGTCTACACTCAACAGGTTTGCCTGTGGCACATGAAGATGAAGACTTTTATTTATTTACTTATTCAAACTCTTGTACTAGGCCTGTGGCCTTGGAGTTGTAAAGACTATGTTTATCTCTGGAATGACTGTAATAAAGACCTTTGTTTCTGTGTACTTCATCTTAAACTGTGGATGCTAGCAATGATCCAGGGACTAGCATTGCAATCACAGGGATCCTTTTCCTTTATAAAGGAGGGATCTTACACAAGCTGTCACAATAGATGGCCATCGGGTCCAGCACACTAGAAACCACACCAAGCTACGCAATGAACTCCTTCATCCATATCGCTTCTTGTGAAGCCTCCGAAGTAGCTATGTATTCTGATTCAGTTGAAGATCTCCCCACAATGCTTTGCTTAGCACTCCTGTAGCTCACTACTGCACCATTCAATGTAAATATGTATCCAGATTGTGACTTAGAATCATCCGGATCGGTATTCCAACTAGCATCAGTGTAACCATTTACAACGAGCTCTTCGTCACCTCCATAAGAAAGAACCATATCCTTAGTACTTCTCAAGTACTTTAAGATATTTTTGACCGCTATCCAGTGATGTACTCCTGGATCACTTTGATATTCGCTAGTCAAACTAAAATCATATGCAATATCTGGTCTTGCACACAGCATGGCATACATGATAGAACCTATGGCTGAGGTATAGAGGGTTTTGCTCATCCTCTCTCTATCTTCTATCGTAGCTGGACTTTGAGTTTTACTCAAGGTCGTATTGGGAAACATGGGCAAGAACCCTTTCTTTCTTTCTTTCTTCCATTCCAAACTTCTTTAGAACCTTGTCCAAGTATGTACTTTATGAAAGTGCTATTAAGCGTCTTGATCTATCTCTATAAATCTTGATGCCCAAAATGTATGCAGCTTCGCCAAGATCCTTCATTGAAAAACTATTATTCAAATAGTCTTTGGAACTTTTAAGTTCTATATCATTCCCAATCAACAATATGTCATCCACATATAGTACTAGAAATGTTACAGAGATCCCACTTACTTTCTTGTAAATACAAGCTTCTCCATATGTTTGTATAAATCCAAAGTTTTTGATCACCTTATCAAAACGTTGATTCTAGCTCCGAGATGCTTGCTTCAATCCATAAATGGACCGTTGAAGTTTGCATACCTTGTTAGCATCTTTAGGATCAACAAAACCTTTGGGTTGTACCATATACAACTCTTCTTCAATGTCACCATTGAGGAACACCATTTTGACATCCATCTGCCATATCTCATAATCGTAATATGCAGCGATTGCTAACAAAATCCTCACAGACTTTAGCTTCGCTACTAGTGAGAAAGTCTCATCGTAGTTAACTCCTTGCATTTTTTGGAACCCTTTCGCGACAAGTCAAGCTTTATAGACGGTAACATTACCATCAACATCTGTTTTCTTCTTGAAAATACATTTGTTCTCGACAGCCTTCCGGCCATCCAGTAAGTCCATCAAAGTCCACACTTGGTTTTCGTACATGGATCCAATTTCATATTTCATGGATTCTTGCCATTTGTTCGAATCTGGGCTCATTATTGCTTCCTAATACGTCGTAGGGTCATCAGTGTTGTCCACCAACATGACATTCATAACAGGGTCATACCAATCAGGAGTGGTATGAACCCTCGTCAACCTGCGAGGTTCAGTAGTAACTTCGTTTGAAGTTTCATCATCATTATCATTAGCTTCCTCTCTTATTGGTGCAGGAAGCACATGAACATCTTCCGGTGCCGCGCTTCTCTCAAATCCGAGAGAAGTTTCGACAACCTCGTCGAGTTCTACTTTCCTTCCAGTCACTTCTTTTGAGAGAAACTCCTCAAGAAAGGATCCATTCCTGGCAACGAAAACTTTTCCTTCAGATCTATGATAGAAGGTAAACCCAATTGTTTCTTTAGGGTATCCTATGAAGACGCATTTCTCCGCTTTGGGCTCAATCTTGTCGGGTTGTAACTTCTTTACATACGCTTTGCAGCCCCAAACTCTAAGGAATGCCAACTTAGGTTTCTTACCAAACCACAATTCATATGATGTTGTTTCAAAGGATTTATATGGTGCCCTATTTAAAGTGAATGCGGCTGTTTCTAATGCATAACCCCAAAATGATAACGGTAAATCTTTAAGAAACATCATAGACTAAAACATATCTAAGAGAGTTCGATTACGACATTTAGACACAACATTACGCTGTGGTATTCCCGACGGTGTCAATTGTGAAAGTATTCCGCATTTCTTCAAATGCATGCCAAACTCCTAACTTAGATACTCACCTCCACGATCAGATCACAAAAACTTGATCTTCTTGTTATGTTGATTTTATACTTCACTTTGGAATTCCTTAAACTTATCGAAAAGTTTCGGACTTATGTTTCATAAAGTAGATATACCCATATCTACTCAAGTCATCTATGAATGTAAGAACATAACGATATCCACCGCTCGATGCCACACTCATTGGACCGCACACATCGGTATGTATGATCTCCAGCAAGTCCGTAGCTCGCTCCATTATTCTAGAGAATGGTGTATTAGTCATTTTTCCCATCAGACATGCTTCACATTTTTCAAATGATTCAAAATCAAGTGATTCAAGAAGTCCATCGGAATGGAGTTTCTTCATGCGCTTCACTCCAATGTGACCAAGACGGCAGTTCCACATGTATGTGGAATTATCATTCAATTTCATTCGTTTAGCATCTATATTATGAACATGTGTATCACTACTATCGATATTCAATAAGAATAGACTATCCATCTTAGGCGCATGACCATAAAATATATTACTCATATAAATCGAACAACCATTATTCTCGGACTTAAATGAGTAACCGTCTTGCAATAAACAAGATCCAGATATAATGTTCATGCTTAAGCAGGCACCAAATAACAATTATTTAGACTTAAAACTAATCCCGATGGTAGATTAAGAGGAAGCGTCCAGACGACGATCACATCAACCTTGGAGCCATTTCCAACGCGCATCGTCACCTCGTCTCTCGCTAGTCTTCGCTTATTATGCAGCACCTATTTCGAGTTACAAATATGAGCAACCGAACCAGTATCAAATACCCAGGAACTACTATGATTACTAGTAAGATACACATAAATAACATGTCTATTGAATATACCTTTCTCCTTGATGTTGCTATTCTTCAGATCTGCCAGGTACTTGGGGTAATTCCGCTTCTAGTGACCTTCACCCTTGCAGTAAAATCACTCAGTATCAGGCTTAGGACCAGCCTTGGGCTTCTTAGCAGGCATGACAGCTTTCTTTCCGCCCTTCTTGAAGTTGCCCTTCTTCTTAGGCTTGCCTTGCTTCTTGAAATTAGTGGTCTTATTGACATCAACACTTGGTGATCTTTCTTGATCTCCACTTCCACAGACTTTAACATGGAGAAGAGTTCAGGCAACGACTTATCCATGCGCTGCATGTTGTAGTTCATCACAAAGTTCTTGTAAATAGGTGGCAGTGATTGGAGGACACGATGAATACCTAATGCATTAGAAATCGCTATTCCCAAATCTGCGAGTTTATTCTCTTGCCTAGACATTTTAAGCACATGCTCGCTAATGAAGCTTCCCTCTTCCATCTTGCAGTTAAAGAACTTCTCAGAGGCTTCATAGCTTTCCACGGCCGTGTGAGTCTCAAATATCATTTTGAGCTCATTGATAATATCATGAGGGTCGTGGTTCTCAAAGCGCTTCTGAAGCTCTGATTCCAAACCGTACAAGATGGCACACTGAACTGTGGAGTATTGATTCTTCCGAGTGAGGAAAACATTTTTTACCTCATCGGTAGCATCATCTGCAGGCGGGCCACCCAGCGGTGCATCTAGCACATAGGTCCAGCGTTGAGGACAATCCTCAAGTTGCGGAACTAGTCCGCGAAGTTGCTTCTATTGTTTTTCAACTTTTCTCTCTCTAGGAACGCATTAAAATTGATGGTAGGGGCCGCCATGATCTACAACATATTTACAAAGATTTTAGACTAAGTTTATGATAAATTGAGTTCATATTTAATTCTTAAATTAACTAGGTGAACTCCCACTCAACACAACATCCCTCACATTATTTTAGTGATCACACGAACCAAATCCACTACATCAAGTCCGATCATCACGAGAGATGATGTAATTTCAAAGGCGAAGAATCAACATGTTCATCATATCATCAATATGAGTCATGCTTTACCTTTCGGTATTCCATGTTCTGAGACCATGTCTGTACATGCTAGGCTCGTCAAGGTTAACCTTAGTATCCGCATGTGCAAATATGGCTTGCACCCGTTGTATGCACACATAGAATCTATCACACCCGATCATCATGTGGTGCTTCGAAACAACGAGTCTTAGCAACGGTGCCTAGTAAGGACGCACACTTTATTAGTTTATATTTAGTGAGAGGGGTCATCTTATAATGCTACCATCGCGTCTAAGCAATACAAAATGCATAAAAGGACTAACATCACGTGCAATTCATAATATGTGATATGATATGGCCTTTCTTATTGTGCCTTTGATCTCCATATCCAAAGCATGAACATGATATCCATCATCACCAACGTGGCGTCAAGGTCAATGGCGCCGCTTCATGGTTATCCTCCACCAACAGCAACTATTACAACTACTTGATGAATAGACACGCAGGTCTTAACAAAATTTAAATACAACCATAAGGCTCCTGCCGGTTGCCAACTTAAAATAAGGATCATCGCATACATCAAATATAATCACAATCACATTATGGCCATATCACATCACAAGCCCTGCAAAAACAAGTTAGACACCTCAAATTTTCTTTGCATGTTTTATGTGGCTGGGTATTTCGAATAAGAACCATTCTATATTACGAACAAGAACCACAACGTTGATACAAGTATTGTCAAGTTCTGATTGTAAACTGAATCTTCACTATGGTGGGAGAGACAGAAACGCGCAAAGCCACTTGTGCAATGCAAGTTGAACGTTGAGCGTGGAGCAAGTCTCATGTACGATGACATGTAAGGTTAGCCTGGGCCGCTTCATCCCACCATCCAGCAAGATGCAAAGTACAAAAAAATCAAGCAACAACAAAAGCATCAACACCCACAAAACCATTGTGTTCTACTCATGCAACATATCTACGCATAGAGTCGGCTCTGATACCACTATAGGGTTCGTATAATGTAAAACAAAATTTTTGTATCGCATGAACAGACAAAACCAAGATCTAATCTAGGGCAAATCCAAGATCTAATCTATGGCAAAGCCAAGATCTAATCTATGAGATCGGTGCAACGAGATTGTAGAGAACTAACCCTCATAGATCCAAAGCGTTTAATGAGATTCGGATCTTGTGCTTGATGTAGTCAATCACTTGCCTATCCTTAAGATCGCGTAGACGATCTTTCCGGCGCCACGTTCCGACAGCGCTTCTGCCGTCGGTCACATGTATGGTAGTCGATGAATACCTTCCTCTCCCTTGTTCCAGCAGGGCATCGGAGGCTGTAGATCTCCACGGAATCCCAATAGCACGATGATGTGGTGGTCGTGGTGGAGAGATTTCTGCAGGTCTTCGCCTAAGCCGGAGCATGATGGTGGATAAGATGGAGGGGTGCGGCGGCTAGGGTTTAGGCGCCAAGTCTTGAGGTTCCAAGGGGGGGCGCCCCACCCCTCCTTATATGAGAGAGGGGCCGGCGGCCAAGGGCCCCCCAGCCCTAGCCGAGTTTCCCCCCAACTCGGCTAGCAAGGGGAGAGTCCCTCCCAACTTGACTAGGAAGAGGGGAGTTGTAAACTTGCCTTTCAAGTTTTCCCTTTCCTTCCCAAACTAGGATTTGACTTTTCAAACTAGGATTTGACTTTTCAAACTAGGGTTTGACCCTTTCCTCCTAGTCCTTGGATGAGTTGACCTTGGGCTTGGTGCGCCAGCCCCTTAGGGTATGTCGCATCCCAAGTGAACCCTCCGGGGTGGTGGACCTTCCAGAACATTCTAGAAGCTTCCGGTCAAAACACCCAAAACATTTCCAAACCTTAGAAATTGACTTTCCTTAAATGAATTTTATTCTCCGGACCATTCCAGATTTCCTCATGATGTCCTGGATCCAATCCGAGACTCTAAACAACATTCGGTCTCCAACTCACATTTCATATCTACTCAAACAACATCGAATCCTTAAGTGTGTCTCCCTACGGTTCGTGAACTATGCAGACATGATCGAGACACCTCTCCGATCAATAACCAATAGAGGGATCTAGAAATACATATGACCCCCACACATTTCTATGATGACTTCGTGATCAAATGAACTATTTACATACGATACCAATTCCTTTTGTCACGCGATACTTTACTTATCCGAGGTTTGATCGTCGATATCTCTATACCTAGTTCAACCTCTTTACCGAATAAGTACTCTTTACTCCTTCCATGATATGACATCCCTTGTGACCTAGTCACATGCTTGCAAGCCAATTGGATGACATTCCACCGAGAGGGCCCAGAGTATATCTATTCATCATATGGATGGACAAATCCCACTCTTGATCCATGTGCTTCAACACATACTTTTAGAATACCTAATGCCACCTTTATAACCACCTAGTTACGAAATGGTGTTTGATGTCATCAAAGCATCCATCCGGTGATGGTGATTAACATGATCTCATGGTCGAAGGATTATGTTACTTTGTCATATGGATGGACAAATCCCACTCTTGATCCATGTGCTTCAACACATACTTTTAGAATACCTAATGCCACCTTTATAACCACCTAGTTACGAAATGGTGTTTGATGTCATCAAAGCATCCATCCGGTGATGGTGATTAACATGATCTCATGGTTGAAGGATTATGTTACTTTGTATTTGAAAGCTTGTAGCAAACAAAATCTAAATGACTTGATCTTATGCTATGCTAACCATATGAGTGTGTCTATCACATCATTCTCCTAATGATATGATCTTGTTATTAATAACATATAATGTCGATGATCAGGAAACCATGATCATTTATTAATCAACAAGCTAGTTTAACAAGAGGCTTACTAGGGACTCTTCTATGGTTACAAAACACACAAGTATTAATGTTTCCGGTTAATACAATTATAGAATGGGATATAAACATTTATCATAAACACAAAGATATAATAATAACCATTTTATTATTGCCTCTTGGTCATATCTCCAACGACCTTAAGGTGATCCCTTTGTGGCGTTCGAGGAGTATTATGCCGTCGCACATATCCAACAAAGATTAGCTTTCTTGGAAGTGAAATTTAGGATAAAATCATCATCTCTGCGTGCCTTGGTTATTTCTATGCCTGAGCTCTTTACTTTTGCACTTTACATTGTGATATCCTTCGTGCCTGAAGTAATATATCTTTCTCTCTCTTTGTTTCTTGTGTTGCTTAGCATAAGTTGTTGGTGCACTTAGTTTAACCAAGCATATTTATGTTTTGCAATTGATAAAATAAAAGCCGGTTTTATTCCACATTTATTAGAGCCAAAATCGTAATTGGTTTAACTCTCCTATTCACCCCCTCTAGGAGTCATCCATGTATTTTCAATTGGTATCAGAGCCAAGTTTCTTGCTTGTAGGTTTCATGTCTTTGAGAGTAAAGATGTCGTCTAGGGGATTAGTGCACAATGATTTTATATTCGGTGGAAAAAATATTTTCTCATGAGATATGAACAAATATTCAATAAAATATGATGTGACCAAAATAATTAAGGATGATTGTATTCCATCCACCTCCGACCGCGATGAGTTCTCATCTTCTTCCACTTCACCAACATGTGAGTTGTCACAAAGTAATGGTATGGTGAGTGGTGGTGAAAATTTGAATGTTGGTATTCACCTTAATTTTGATGATCCTTCATCTCTATCTCATTGCAATGTTCCATCTTTGGACTTAAGTTGTTTCATATTTGGACTTAAGCACTTATAGGACCAAAAATGCTTTATAAGTTAGTATTAATAGTCCTTGCATATCATGTATTGCTTGAATAAATCTCATGATGATATGATTTATTTGACTTGTTACCATGATAAAATTCTTATATTTACTCTAGTATTTGTGTTGCTAAACATGTAGAGGAAACTGAAGATTTTATGGGTCAAGACAAGGTCAGGCTGAGAATGGGGCCAAATGCACCCCGAAGACGGTCCACACTGCATGGAGTTAACCTAATTCCCCAACCCCGTCCAAACCAGTTTTATTTCCTATTAATCCAAACCGCCCCGCACCGAATTATTTTTGCACCCGCACTGCTCTGCATGCATAATTTGGTCTGAACCCGTGGGTTTACCCCATGGTTCCAGCTAAGCAAAACGCTGCATTAATGGCCGCATGTATTTAGCATAAACTTTGGCATCATAGGCATGCATGCATGCAACATAGGCTTTTGCCCTGTACTGTACTGCTATACTGTGCACTGTTGCGTGCAGCATAGGCTTTCACATTTGGTCTGTTCGTTGACTTCAGCGTTGCCCCGAATGGCTTGTGTGGGTTGAACCCGTGGGTTTACGCCATTTCAAATGACACCAAACCGCACCACTCTAGGCCGCTCTTCTGATCAGGCCACACCGCTTTGGTCCATTTTGCTATTGCAACCACTTCAGCCCGCCCAAAGAGAAACCAAAGATAAACCCGCACCAAAATGTCCAATTTCACCCGCACCATTCCCAGCTTGAAGACAAGGTTTTGAACGGAGCTTCAATATTTCCCCATCATCACCTTCTTTCGGGATAGGGATTCAAAGGTAACTCCTCCTTTAGATCCCAATATATCTCGTGATGATGATAATGTTGATAATGAAGAAGAGGTTGATGATGTTGCATCTTTAAAATAGAAGAGTGAGCTAGTCTTCCATGCTCTTCAGAAACATAAAAAATCTTGCTCTAACTTCATTGAAATCTTGGATTTTGTTATTGAGAGAAATAAAATTATTAAGGCGGATGAGGAAACCATTGATAAAATGGCAAGTCTTGACCATGAGTATGCTAATGATATTTCTAATCTAAATTAAGATCTTGAAAAGGAAAAACCATCAAGGAAACTCTTGAGTAGACTTTTGCTCTAGAATTTTCTAGAGTGAAGGAAACCCAGGATAGAGATCTTGAGGTGGCAAATGATATGAGAATAAAAAATTATGAGATTTTAGTTTCACATGCTAAAATACTTAAGGATTTTTAGCACCTCAACAATGACTCTAGGGTCGTTAAGAGTGATATCATCAAACTCACCAAGTAGCATGCTCAACTTAAAGCTTCATATTCAAAAGAGCTTGCCAAGTTGCCTTCTCCTCTTGCTATTGATGATGATGATTGTGCTACAAACTCTATTTCTTGTGAAACATCCATATTAAAGAATAAATTTGAGCTAATGGAACAACTTGGTTTGCTAACTAGCAAGTTTTAGAAATTGGGATAAAGTCATGGAAAACTCTCAATCTCCCATGAGGATATTCTAGTCTCCCATGATAGGCTAA
The DNA here is from genome assembly GCA_916181665.1 of Avena sativa. Taxonomy (NCBI): domain Eukaryota; kingdom Viridiplantae; phylum Streptophyta; class Magnoliopsida; order Poales; family Poaceae; genus Avena; species Avena sativa. The sequence continues at coordinate 117,664,055 of OV702281.1, forward strand.
ATTTAGATGATGGGGATATTATGTCAAAGGTAACATATTGTGTTCCTCATGTGGGCATTAGCACGATTTCTACTTAAAATGTAATATTGTCATGTTCTAGTCCTAGCAATTCATTCCCTCATATTATTGCTACATCTTGTGATGAATTACATTCCTTGCCTTTTTTCTCTAGCAATAAAACTTGTACTTCCTCTAGTTTTTATTTTTATGCTAACCATGTAGAGGAAATCAAAGAGATCAAGGATCAAGTCACTACACTAAAGAATGACTTGAAAAATATTCATGAATGAAAGGTCACACTCAATAATGTCTTAAGTGTGAAAAAATCTCCACATGATAAGAGTGGGATTCGATTCTACTCCAATATAAAGAACAAGTCCACTAACAACAATAATAAGGCCTGGAACAATACACTTGTTTCAAGTGCAAGGAAGTTGGTAATCATGTTAGATCTTGCCCATTGAATAAGAAGCCTCTTAGTGAGAGGCAACAAGGGAAGAGGCATCAAGCTCCACCTAAAGTTAAATAGAGGCCACTTCCCAAGAAGACTCATGCTCTACCTCAAGTTGTGGTATCAACTAATAAGAAAGAATTCAAGAGAAGAACTTGCTACATATGTCGCGAAAAGGGGCACGTATCTTCCTCATGCACTATTGGTTCCTCCTCATCCAACCCAATCATAATTGATTATTCTTATTCTCTTTGTAAGGATACGGTTGGCAATGTGTTTTCTAAATATGTTGGTACTCAAAGTGGTGTCAAGAACATAACCATTTGGGTTTACAAGACTATTGTGACTAACTTCTTATGAACCCAACTTGGTTGGGGACCAGCAAGCTAAAACTTGATCAATAGGAGTTGTTTGGGGTGTATTAGAGACTTGTCTATATCATGCATGATTGAGAGATCTTCATAAATTATATTTTATCAAGCAAAGTCATTTTTATTACCATGTTTCTATCTTATATCCAATGTGCCTCCCTGCGGTAACATGTATTTACATTGAAAGTTACTTGCCCCTTTGCATGTGTTGGTATTGTACCTTATGCTTGTATATATATATTGTGATTCCTACTTGCTTATTGATTACTGCAAGTGCACATATCAATTGTAGTTAGTTTCAAAAGTAAGAGTATCGAACCACGGGGAGCTATTTGGTTAGGGTATTTATGCCCCTCGTTACTATCTATCAAAGGATACTTAGTAGATTCTGATGCAGCCCAACACATGGCATTCACCATTGGTCCACATCATGCTACACCAACCATTCCCACAAAGGTGAATTCATTCCATATCTCGCACTCCTTTGGTTATCATGTGAATGGGATCCTATGTCGTGGTGGTGTCACAATGGATGCCATGGGTAGGCTTAAGTTGGGGCCGTATGGACACAAGAGGAATCCGGGGAGGGAGTGCACGGTCTAGCCGCACACGATGATATAAGAAGAACTCAAGAACCGAAGGACTTGTTATGAACTTGCAATCTTATTCTTCCTTGTTCTAGTTTACAAGTGCTCCTTGAGCTGTTTACCAAGTAGCCACTAGCTTGAGGAAGAAGTGGCCAGCCTTGGGCCCTAGTTGCACGTCTCCCTAACCCTAGCTCTACCCCTCCTTATATAGAAGATGGGAACAACTAGGTTTACATTGTGGATCCTAGGGTTTACTGTTTGGGCTTTGTCTTTACCCAGTGGGCGATGTCACAGGGCCAACCCATGGCCCAAGACCCAGTCAGCAAAGCTTACTCACCAACGGTCTTCCAGTATGTAGGCACCAGTTCCTTTGGCGTCACCCCTTGCTTTATGTGTCACTTGGTTCTTTAGGCATCACCCGACACCTTTAGTTGTCACCTTCCGGCGCTCTCTTCATCGTTCTTATTTGACCTAGCTCTACTGTGGTCCTTCATGAAGCATACTCTAAAAGGAGCTTACTTCCCTTCTTGACCCGGCCTCACTTCTTGAGACTCGGTCCGCACTTACCCACAAACAAAGAACTCCTAGATTACCCGTGCCAACATATATTCTATGTTGGCCAAGCTTTGGTATTATGACTTGGCCGTTACTAATTCGCCCTATGTTGACCTGACTCGACTAAGTCCATGCCGGGTTAGCGTTAACTTTCACCTCTTATGCCCCTACCGGGGGTTATCCCCCCGACATTAGTCCCCGAAACTGGTGAGGTCTAGCAGTCTTAACTGATAGGCCTTAGCAGGTTCCTTTAATGAATATGGAACTTCTCTTCTTATACGACATATATTAAGTGGGCCTGACCACTTGGTCTCTTTCAGGGTTTTAACTCGATATTTGCCGAGTTAACTATCGCCAGGACTCAACTCAATATTTACCGAGTTTCTTTTGGCTTAATCATTATTTAATTGCAGGCGGCGCGTAATCATTGCACCTTGCCATAATTTCTTCCCAAATCCTGACAGCATAGTGACTGCACTGCAATGACATCTGTCACTGTGGCGGTCATATCGCACAGTGCCTCGGGCCACTCATTGACCGATGCGGTGCGACGTGTGGGGGGGGGGGGAGGGGCGGTTACCATACATGTGGCATAACCTGATGCGATGGTTGTCTGCATACACGGCCACAGTGTGGCCACTCCGTGCACACGGATCCCATTACCGCAATTTACCGTGCCCTTAAGTAGAGGTGTGTGGGGGGAGACCCTGTTGCCATTTAATTCCCCCCTCAGCTCTTCTTCTTCCTCGCTCCACCGCCCTCTGGTCCTTGCCTTCCTCCATCTTCGCCGCATTTAAAATTCTTCACCGTAGCCATTTTCTGCTCTAGTAAAGAGCTGCTATCCCCTTGCACGTTCTTGCGTGGCTTCAACGGGGCCCAACAATCCACACCGCTTCCAGAGGAGGAAGTGCGTGAAGAGTTCGAGGAGATGGACCCCCGCGACGCCGCCTCTGTCGAGGAGGAGGAGGTCGATGATGCCGCCGGCGAGCACGGCTCATGGGAGGGCTCAGAGGTCTCCTTGGTGGAGATTGAGTAGCTTTGTGCCTCTTGACGGATCCCCCTAGGAGTTGAATGCCGCCTCCCTCTTGGTGATTTAGCTCCCAAGCCTCAGCCCGGCTAGCACGTAGTCTTCATGTCACACTTTGAGCGTGGTTTCGCTCTTCCTATTACCAATTTTTCCAAACAATTTCTTGAGATATTCCATATCCAACCGCACCATTTACCGACCAATGCGATTGGTTCTCTTTCGTGTTTCATTTCTGTGACATAGGGTTATCTCGTTCTCTATTCCACCGTCAAGCTCTGGTCCAAATACTTCCAGTTCCAGATCCAAGTGATTCCCGAGTGATGGCTCAGTTGATGTGGAGCCTGTTGGGAACCCCAAGAGCAAGGTGTGAAGTAGCACAATAGCAAGTCTTCCCTCAGTAAGAAACCGAGGTTAGCGAACCAGTAGGAGGAAGGAAACATCACACAGGTTTTGCAAGTAACGTGGAAACCTGCACAACACAAACTCAATACTTTGCCCCAACTAACAGTGAGGTTGTCAATCTCACCGGTTGCTATAACAAAGGATTAACTTTATGGTGTGGAAGGTAATGATGGTTTGCAGTAAGTAAACAGGTAACAGTGGAGGATGTATCAATGGTAAAGATTGGACCAGAGTCCATAGTTCACTAGAGGTGCTCTCCTTAGATAAACAACATGGCATGAAGGGTAAACAAATTATAGCAGGGCAATTGATAGGAACTGAGCATGGCATAACAATGCAATACTAGACAAAAAGATCCTATGAGATTCGACTGGGCAATACAACATATACATAGACCGCCATCCAACTGCATCTATGACTAGAAGTCCACCTTTAGGTTATCATCCGAACCCCCTCCAGTATTAAGTTGCAAGCAATAGACAACTACTTTAAGCAAAGTGTTTAAGGTAAATAATACACTTGTTGCATGAACAAGAGACCGTTGTTTTCTCCCTAGTGGCAACACCACATCTACAACTAAAGAGCTTTCTGTCACTTCCCTTGGAAACTAGAGGCATGAACCCACTATCGAGCATAAATACTCCCTCTTGGAGTCACTAGCAACTACTTGGTCAAGATAGCTACTAACAATGGAGAGCATGGAAGATCACAAACAACACAGACATGATAGAATCAAATGGACAAAACCATTAATCAATCTGACATAGTAATCTCAATATCCATCGGATCCCCGCAAACACAACATGCATGATTACAAATAGATTAGATCTTGATCATGAACGGAGCTCACAAGATCTATACATGAAAGCACAAGGAGGAGATACAACCATCTATCTACTACATGGACCCGTAGTCCAAGGTGGAACTACTCACGCTTCATACCGGAGGCTGGCATGATGAAGAAGAAGGCCTCCGGGATGATCTCCCTCCGGCAGGGTGCTGAGAAGAACTTCAGATCCCCCCGATCTAGGGACAATGGTGGCGGCGGCTACAGAAGGTTTCATGGAGTTTTGATCGGGTTCCTAGGGTTTCTGCATCGGTGTCTTCTTATAGGCAAAGGGGCGAGCCAGGAGGGCCACCAGGGGGGCCACACCCTACCGGCGGGGGGGGGGGGGGGGGGGGGGGGGGTGGCCGCCCTGTGGCGCCTCTCCGTCTCGTCTTCTGGCTTCGTGTCCCCCACAGTAAAATATTGACTTTGGCTTTTGTCCCGTCCAATTCCGAGAATATTGATTTTCTGCCTTTCTGGAACCAAAAACAGAAGAAAACAGGCAACTGGCACTGTGGGAACTTGTTAATAGTTTAGTTACAGAAAAGATATAAAAACACCTCAAAGTGTAGACAAAGCAAAACAAAGTAGATACTAAACAAGCATGGAGCATCAAAAATTATATATACGTTTCCGACGTATCAAGCATCCCCAAGCTTAACTCCTGCTCGTCCTCGAGTAGGTAAGTGATAAAAGAATAATTTTTGAGGTGACATGCACCGTCAAAACCAAGATCAAACCATTTGCAAGCATTGAAAGCTGGGATCAAAGAACTCTAAACATGTGCATGAAAGATGGAGTTCTAACAATAGGACAAAGTAACTATGCATGCAACATGAAAAGCTACAAACAAAGATCATGAATAACATGCATTGAAAAACGTTTGTTTGTTTCATATACAGAAAACGTGGCATAGTGGCATTCAGCTTGTCCCTTATGGAGTAGCAAATAGATGCATAGGACACCTTCAAAGTTCATAAGAGTGACTAGATAAAAGTAGCACAAGAACAAGTAATATCACAATATGCATCAATCAATAAGTTTTGGGATATTGCACACAGAATGGCAACTATGCTCTCTTAAATGTGCCTAAAGGTAGAAAGTGGAGACTCAAACAATGGTGGAAGAAAGTACCTTCATAGAGGGAAGCACGGATTTCAAGTTTCAAAAAGAGCTTCCAAAAATTATGGTACTTGTTAGCTTTCAGCCCTCGTTGCCCCTATCATAAGCATCTTGAAATGATTAAGGTTAAAGTGAACAAAGATGGAGTATATGCTTGAGAAATTACAAGTTGACAATCTCAAGTCCCTTGAATACGAGGGCCACACCTCATGCTACTCAACTTCAGTCACCTGTAAGTTCTTGTCATAGTAAGTGCATGCGTAACATAGAGAACCGCCAACGGGGTACCCCTTGCACATGGTAAAGGAACTATCCCATAACCAAAATGTCAAGGCAAGTAGACAATGAACATCTCAACGATGTTTTTATTTACTATGTCCATAGCTTTTTATTGAGGATGCTTCACAGATAGCTCATTATGGTGATGCTGCAAGTTTCCACCATGATTAGGCATGGCTTAGGATAGCGTCCCAGGCGTTTCTCTAACACAAAATACATAACTCCATGGACTTACAAGCTCCCTCTTTATTTCACACCGGTGACATCCATAGACAAAAGAGCATGATATCAACTATGTACAAAGTACAAGTGCAATGTTGAAAACGTTCCTCGTGACAACACAATTCTGCTAATTCCAACGTATAAGTGCAAGCATATACAACATAGATGACACAATGGTTCAAGTTATTAGGGGCAAATAATATAAAGTGTGCCATCAAGTTTGTGAGGGCTTTAATCACTAAGTTTTTTCACATAACAAAATACTTTTTAATTGGAAGATAGCTGAAAACAAGAATATACTTGGAATGGTGTAACACACCATGCATAGGAATTTATAGTGGACACTTTGGAATAACTTGGTTTCTTGGGAGTTGGAAGCATGAGTAGAGCTTACTCATACAAGTGGAGGCTAGCAAAAGACTGGAAGCAACCAACTAAGAGATCAATAATGGCCATAATCATGTAGAGCAACAAAGCATTACTAATCAAAGCACAGAGTGGTACTACAAGTCAAGGACTAGATGATCATAGAGGCCATGGTTACTTGTTCATAGTCATAACATGGTGTGATCATGTGGAAAGTCAACCCAAATAGAGCATCAAAGGAGAATACCATAATACTATGCTTTTGCATGCTAAAACAACGCATAATTCTTTTAATGCACTCTAAGCAATCCCAATTGTTTGGAACAAGACATTCTACAACAATAATCACTAAGCATATGGTCAAAACAACACCTAGCATGTCATGCTAAAGTCTAAGTCACAGTCAATGCAAGCTCCTCTTGCACTTTCAAGCATGAACTTTCTACTCCTTTCCAACACCAAGCAAATTATTTGAAACAACACAAAGAGAACAGGGGTCCAAACTACTTTATCAAGCAAACTAAACAAACTAATCAAACCAAACAAAAACTAAGACGCTCCAAGAACAACACAACAGTGCATGAAACAATAAAAACGAAGTGTCTAGACAGACCTGAGCTTTTTATTGATGAAGAAGGGGATGCCTTGGGCATCCCCAAGATTTGACGCTTGTACCTCTTGGATATTTCTTGGGGTGACACCGGGGTGGCATCCCCATTCTTTAGCTTTTATCCATTCTTCATCTCATTACATCATTCTCTCTCTACACTTGAAATTTTTCCTTCATACAAAACTTCACACAATCTTCATTAGCAACATTAGTGTATTCAAAAGATAATAGACCTTTGGGTTTAGCTTTGGAACAGCAAAACTTTTCACTAAAAACACAAGCTGCTGTAGCAACTCCTTCAAAAAGCACAATTCCCCAAAAGAGAACTCAAAAGGAATCAATAAGAAGCAAATGCAAATAATGGCAGAAATCTGTCAAAACAGATCAGCAGGTAGAAACCAATTTTTTCGAAAATCTTTTGTTACTCAAATAAAAAAGTGTTGAACCTTCGAAAGTTAGCTAACATACTGGGGGATTTATTCGTAAATTTTCAGCTCAATCCTACTTACAGAGACTCCTCACAAATTTTTATGGTGGAGGACAGAAATTTGTTTCGGGACAGCAACTCCCCAAATCTTACTTCCCTCTCATTAGAGGTCATTCTTGGCACAAAAAGCAAACAAAAAGGATAAGGAGAGGTCATTACTGAAGTAATAACTTCCAAGACTCAAGGAAACTTTTGGGTTATCTCCCAACAAGTACTTTTCTTTAACGCCTTTAAGTTAGGCACAAGAAGCAAGAAATCAAGTATTTTCAAATGAGGAAGCATTAACATCAAACCTTGATTTCAAAGGAGGAGCAAAAAGCAACTTATCTCTCCTCATAGGGAAGTGTTCAATACCTTTATTGAATGGAAATTGATATTTAATGGTGCCTTCTTTCATATGAATGATGACACCAACATTTCTAAGAAAATGTCTTCCCAAAGTAATAGGACAAAAAGCATTGTATTCAACATCCAAAACATAGAAATCAATAGGGACATAAGCATTGTTAACCATGATGAGAACATCATTAATACTCCCCATTAGTTTCTTCTTAGCATTATCATCAAGTGGAACATCCAAATAACGATCTTCCAAAGGTGGAAAATCAAGCATTTCATAAATCTTCCTAGGCATAATAGAGACACTAGAACCAAGATCACATGAAGCTTTGAGGTCAAAGTCATTCACTTGCACATTAATAATGGGTTCCCAACTATCTTCTACTTTCCTAGGAATAGAAGCTTTGTGTTTGAACTTCTGTTCCTTAATCTTAACAAGAGCATCTGTAATGTGTTTGGTGAAAGCAACATGCATATCAATAGCTTCAAGACTTCTAGCAAGTTTTTGCAGGAACAAAATCACTTCAGAAATATTGCAACCATCTATATCAAAATCAAACTTAGCATAACTAGTAGTAGACTCATTAGGATTAGGCATTGAAGGAGGAGGAACAGGGACTTCTTGTGGTTTAGTGGTATCCATTCTAGTGATGGTGCACACACTATTGTTTCTATCAATTTCAGCTTCCCTTTCCCACTTAGCATGAAGTTGGGATAATAGTCTAACATTTTCATCAATAGTAACTTGTATGGCATGAGTAGCAGCAAAGGTATTTTCCATGGTTTCAGGTTTAGCAGCCATTTTATTAATCAAGGAGGACTATGCTTCAGACAAAGAGGAAATATTCTTCTCAACAGTTAAAAGTTTTTCCTCCACAGTCTTGTTGAAAGCAGTTTGTTTACTAATAAAGTCTTTGAGCATGACTTCAAGTTCAGAGGGGGCACTTCTAGCATTGTTGTAGGAGTTTCCATAGGAATTGCCATTATTAGGAGGATAAGGCCTATAATTGTTGTTACCACCAAAATTATTCCTATAGGCATTGTTGTTGAAATTGTTGTTTCTAATAAAGTTCACATCAACTTGCTATTCTTGAGCAATCAAAGAGGCTAAGGGAACATTGTTTGGATCTAAAGGAGCTTTCCCATTAACAAGCATAGCCATAATAACATCAATCTTATCACTCAAAGAGGAGGTTTCTTCAACAGAATTTACCTTCTTACCATGTGGAGCTCTCTTAGTGTGCCATTTAGAGTAGTTAACCATCATATTATCAAGGAGTTTTGTTGTAGCACCCAAAGTGATGCCCATAAAGGTACCTCTCGTAGCTGAGTCCAACAGGTTTCTTGAAGAGAAGTTCAAACCTGCATAAAAAGTCTGGATAATCATCCAAGCAATGAGTCCATGAGTGGGACAATTCTTAACCAAAGATTTCATTCTTTCCCAAGCTTGAACAACATGTTCATTATCAAGTTGTTTAAATTTCATAATGTCACTTCTCATAGATATAATATTAGCAGGAGGATAATACTTTCCAATAAAATCATCTTTGCACTTAGTCCAAGAATCAATACTATTTCTAGGCAAGGATAGCAACCATTCTTTAGCTTTCCCTCTCAAGGAGAAAGGAAACAGCTTGAGCTTAATAATATCTCCATAATTATACTTTTGCATCTCACAAAGTTCAACAAAGTTATTGAGATGGGCAACATCATCATCAGAACTAGCACCAGAAAATTGCTCTCTCATCACAAGAATCAACAAAGCAGGCTTAATTTCATAAAAGGTAGCATCAGGAGAAGGTGGAGCAATAGGAGTGCTAAGGAAATCATTGTTGTTTATGCTAGTGAAGTCACATAACTTGGTGTTCTCAGCAGAGTTCATTTTGGCAAAAGTGGAGCAAGCCAAAACTGTAGCAACAGAGCAGGAACTATTTTTTGTGTGTTTTTGAATAAAGAAAGCAAACCGAACTAAACTATTTTTTTTGAGTTTTTGATAAAAAGAGGCAAACAAAACCAAACAAAATAAACTAAGCAAACTAAAAACAAAGTAAAGAGAAAGGTTGAGGAGGACTCCCCTTGTGAAGACGTCCTTAGCCTCCCCGGCAACGGCGCCAGAAAACTTGTTGATGGCTCAGTTGATGTGGAGCCTGTTGGGAACCCCAAGAGCATGGTGTGAAGCAGCACAGCAGCAAGTCTGCCCTCAGTAAGAAACCAAGGTTATCGAACCAGTAGGAGGAAGGAAACATCACACGGGTGTTGCAAGCAACTTGGAAACCCGCACAACACGAACTCAAGACTTTGCCCCAACTAACAGTGAGGTTGTCAATCTCACTGGTTGCTGTAAGAAAGGATTAACTGTATGGTGTGGAAGGTAATGATGGTTTGCAGCAAGTAAACAGGTAACAGTGGAGGATGTATCCATGGTAAAGATTGGACCGGGGGTCCATAGTTCACTAGAGGTGCTCTCCTTAGATAATCAACATGGCATGAAGGGTAAAAAAATTACACATGGCAATTGACAGGAACTGAGATGGCATAACAATGCAATACTAGACAAAAAGATCCTATGAGTTTTGATTGGGCAATACAACAATATACATAGACCGCCATCCAACTGCATCTATGACTAGAAGTCCACCTTCAGGTTATCATCCGAACCCCCTCCAGTATTAAGTTGCAAGCAACAGACAACTGCTTTAAGCAAAGTGTGTAAGGTAAACAATCCACTTGTTCCATGAACAAGAGACCGTTGTTTTCTCCCTAGTGGCAACATCACATCTAAAACCGAAGAGATTTGTGTCACTTCCCTTGGAAACTAGAGGCATGGACCCACTATCGAGCATAAATACCCCCTCTTGGAGTCACTAGAAACTACTTGGCCAAGATAGCTACTAACAACGGAGAGCATGCAAGATCACAAACAACACAAACATGATAGAATCAAATATACAAAACTATTAATCAACCTGACATAGCAATATCAATATCCATCGGATCCCTGCAAACACAACATGCATGATTACAAATAGATTAGATCTTGATCATGAACGGAGCTCACAAGATCTATACATGAAAGCATAAGGAGGAGATACAACCATCTAGCTACTACATGGACCCGTAGTCCAAGGTGTAACTACTCACACTTCACACCGGAGGCTGGCATGATGAAGAAAAAGGCCTCCGGAATGATCTCCCCTCCGGCAGGGTGCCGGGAAGAACTTCAGATCCCCCCGATCTAGGGACGATGGTGGCGGCGGCTATATAAGGTTTCGTGGAGTTTTGATCGGGTGCCTAGGGTTTCTGCATCGGGGGCTTCTTATAGGTGAAGGGGCGAGCCAGGAGGGCCACCAGGGGGCCACACCCTACCCAGGCGCGGGGTGGGACCACCCACGCCTAAGGGGGGTTTGGCCACCCTGTGGCGCCTCTCCGTATCGTCTTCTGGCTTCGTGTCCCCCACCGTAAAATATTGACTTTGGCTTTTGTCCCGTCCAATTCCGAGAATATTGATTTTCTGCCTTTCTGGAACCAAAAACAGAAGAAAATAGGCAACTGGCACTATGACAACTTGTTAACAGGTTAGTTCCAGAAAAGATATAAAAACACCTCAAAGTGTAGACAAAGCAAATCAAAGTAGATACTAAACAAGCATGGAACATAAAAAATTATAGATACGTTTCCGACGTATCACCGAGCCGGGTGTTCCCTCGGAACTGAAGCAGCCGACCTAGTCGGAGTTGCCAGCATCACTCCTAGGAGGGGATCAATTTTCCCCCGAGTCCAGGTTTTGGACTCGTGCAAGAAATGGCAGATGACCTTCTTCTATGTCAAAAAATCTGGCCGTCTTGACATGATTAGGCTACCGAGTTCAAAGACGAGGTGCCGGATAAGCTCTACTGGAAGCTTGACCCGAAGGAGAGATGCCCGGCAGTTAATGAGGACCATGGCATTCTGGAGAAGCTGCTTGATGTGAAGGCGAAGTGGAGGCTAACGGGAGAGGATCTGATGCGCACTTTCATTAGTTGCCAAGTTAGTCCCCTCCAGCTTCGCCCGCATAAGATTTGTTTTATGAGTGGCTTTTTTTGACCCAACGCGCTATTCGACTTTCGATCTCGCCAAAGATGCATTTGCTCGCAGAGTCAGTTTGATTTTCAAGTTGACCATGCCCGACGACTGGGAATGGGGCATTGCCCCCTTCGACCGTGAGCACCTCGTTCCCTGGTTGAGTTTTTGGGTTACTTTGTTCTGTCGACATAACTTAGTCTGATTCCATTTTTTCATTCGGATTCCATTTGTTATCTTTGATTCCTTTGCTCTTTGCAGAACCTTACTGAATAGGGAGATGATAACACTTGTCTGTCCCCCGTCTATAACCTAGACCGTGAAGCCCCTGATGATGAAGAATTTGACTCAAAAGCTTTTATGTCGATTCCTCAGGCCATCGCCAGTCCTTCTCCGGGTAAGACTCCTACTCGAGTAACTTTGAGGGAGTGGTCGGATGATTATGATGACGAGTGTCAGGTGTTAGAGGTATACGACCCTCGCCCTTTATCTTTCACTTATCCTGTTGGCTTTGCATCTGCTAATGTTGCCGGATAGGTTCACGAGGTTGCTCCCCTTGCCGTGGGTGGCCGAGTAAAGGTCAAGTCTTCTAATACACGGGATGCTACATCAACTGCTGGTGAGGGTCAGCCGGCTAAGCCCTCCAAGAAGCGAGGCACCATAGTAGCAGCAACAACCGATGCAGACCCGACCAAGCCCAACAAAGTTCATAGAGTCATAAGGAGAGTGTATCGCACTCCTAATATAGTTCGGCAAGTCCCCTTTGTCGACATTAATCTTGTTGCGTTTTCTTTTTCTTTTTGCTCTTAGGCAATTTCATTTTTTCGTTTTCTCAGGGCTGCTGTGGTAGCACCTTAGTCAGCCAGTTGCATCGATTCTCCGATTTATGCTCCTCCCTCTCCTCCTGTCCAGGCCGAGACTCAAGCCTCGAGTCTAGCCCGGGCCTCTCCCTCTGTGCCGGATGTTCCTGAATCCCGGCCAGAGGCGAGCCCAGTGACTCGGAGGAAGGATGAGGTGAGACAAGAAGCACTGGCTCTCGTAAAGGAGACAAAGAATAGACCCGGCTCCAGCAACATCAGTGCCAAGTCTATTAATGTAGAGGACATGTCTATTCCCCCTGAAGTTGAACCCCCTAAGAAGAGAATCCCCTGCAAGCATATCAACAAGCTTAGCCATCTCACTCGGTTCCTACTCAGCAATAGAGGAGGAAACCGACTCCACCACCATAGCAAGATAGCAAGAGTCAATCTCAGCCGGCTCTTCCAGGTCAAGATAAGGCCGCCCCACTAATACAACAACGCCCAGGCAGCAGAAACTCGTCTTTGGCCAAGGCACTGTGCAGCAATAGCCCAAATAGCCAACAACAACAACAAAGACATCCGCCGCCGTGGGTCCGTTGGAAAAAGCTGTGGTTTCCCCTGAGTCGAGTAACACCACAAGGTAGATATCGCTTCATGTAAGCCCTGCTGCTGCTAGGAGTGGCGCCGGATCTGCCAAGAATAGAGGCATTTTCTTGAATCAGACAGCTAGCGGGCACAACATTGGTTCTGCTAAACCCTTTGCGCTTGAATGGAATGTAGCTTCTGACCAAGAGGTTTCCTCGGGCAATCCTTCTGAGCCAGCGCAACAAGGAGTGGTTCTTGGTCCACAAACCGTGGCCAAGATGACATAGGCGGCTGTTGGCTTGCTGCTACACGCTGATAGGATCAATGAGGTAAGATCATTTCACTCTTTTGTGTTTCGAGTGTTCATATATATCCTCTAGTCCCTGAGGTTACTGCCGAGTAAAGCATTTACTCGGCTATAAGCTCAAAACCGGTTTATATTTTTCTGGATGTTTGCCGATATTCCAGGCTGACATATTTAGTCCACATGAAGCTCATATGTTTGTATGCTTACATTTCTTCTCCGCGGGTTTATTTCAGTGCTCGCACCAAGTCTTTTTAGACTCTGCTGCTGAAGTACCAGAAGCTTTCTGCTGAACACAAAAATCTTCTCGCCAAGATGAAGAGCCAACGTATGTCCCTTTACTCGGCTCCTTACTAATTATTGACCTTCTCCGAGTTCTGACTTTTCCTTTGCCACTCTCTCTTTTTAGCTACAGCTCAAGCTACTGTGGATGAACTGTACAAGAAACTCTCGGATGTAGAAGGTGGTCCTTTTCTCACTATGATTTTATTTCTGCATAGCTTAGGCCCTTCTCTCCATATTTTCATATCCCGGTGTAGTCGAGAAACTTTTACTCGCAGAGAGACTCGAAGACGGCTTGTCAATACCGGAACTGATGGATCATTTTCTAGAACAAGCAGGGAAGCACCAGTTCAAGCTCAAGAAGGAGCGAGACGAGGTGTCTCAGCTCCAGCAGCAGATCGACGAGATGGATAAGAAGCACAAAGCCAAGATTGAGGGGCTGTTCCAAGAGTTTTCCGAGGAAAGGGACCAACTGACGGTAAGATCGAGAAGAACGAGGTATTGCTTAAGGATGCTGAATCATTAGTGATCTCGGCTCAACAAGATTTCGACGCTCTTCAGACAAAGTCCAAGGCTTGGCAGGCTGACCTCGACCGCATCAACTCATATCTCGTAATGAGTTCTTACTCTTTATTGCATTCTACTCTCCGACATTCCCATGTGACTCAATCGTTTTCTTATGCCCTTCCTCTTTTGCAGAGAATTTCCCTGAGGCCAACATGTTTGCCCTTAGATACATCAAGAAGACCCGGTCTAAGGCAGGAGATCCTACAGATTCTAGTGTTGAATTCATCATTGAAGAGAATCTAGCCGCTCTTTCTACTCGAACACAGACCCTGAAATCATGCGGGTTGACTTGCTCAAGGCTGCTATCCATGTCTTTAGGACATTGTGTCCCTAGGAAGAAACTTCCAGAACCATTGATGTGCTGGTAGAGAGGCTTATGCTTTCTGAGGAGAGGCTAGATCAGTGGCGTGAGTCGGCTGGCTGGGCTGTTGCAGACAAGGACCTTTCCTTTGTTCTCTCATGGTATGAGACTATCAACCTTTACGTCTTGAAAAACATGAGGGAAGGTGCCAAGTGTACCAGTGACCCGGAGCTCATCCAGAAATGCCAGGAGTGGGCTTATTCTTTCCCGGAATACACCAATGTCCATGCTTGGTGTGATGGGCCTAGTTTTCTGGATGTGGTCACACAAGTGGAGGAATAAGTAGAAGGCGAGGATGAAGAGGGTGACAACAAGGACACCGAATTGGATGTCCCGGCAACAGATGAAACATCTATCCCGGCTACTGATGCTGATGCTCCGAGTTTGGGCCCTGCCGGGTTATCTTCTAGCCAAGCCGCCCCGTGAACTGAAAAACTTTGAAATTTGTGAGATCCCCGGTATGCCGGGTGCAAATGTAATAGATACTGCAATCCTTTTGGTGGTATGTTTGCTCTGTGGTTGAACTCTTATGATTTTGGCTTATAGCCGAATCACTTTGGGGCAAGTCCCCGAGTTTCATTTCTTGTTCCCTCACCTTCATAACTTTGGCCCTTGTCTACCTTTTTTGGCGTTCGACATTAGAGTCTCAAAGTCGTAGGAATTAAGCTAACAATACTTGAAACTATGAAACCTGACATAAAGACATCCGATATACAACCAATACAACCTGTAGGGGGTTAGTCGAATACATAGTGTCGGCTCACCCTTTTTTCTTTCCCTTATCCATTGTTCATGTTTACCCGCCTTTAGTATTTACTCTTGCTTGCCATGAAGCCGGGTTTTCAGACAAAAAACTAAGTCGAAGAGTTGACCTTTAGCGTTTATACATTACTAATCCGAGATAAGAAATAAAGAGCGAGGCCATCCAACATAAATAATAAATCCTGAATAGAAGCGACAACAAGTTATGAGGGGGGAGTCCCCAAGTCAGTTTTCAAGCTTCGACATATTTATTGATAGCACATAGTCGGCATACAGATCCGACATATGAGAGTTTAGATATACATACATTGCTTTCCTAGGTATAGAAATGACGAAGCAATGCAACATTCCATGGTATTTTGGTTTCCTCATCTGACCTGTCCGCCTTGTTCTTTTGTGCCTCTCGAGCATCTTTGAGATAGTATGAATCATATGTAGAGCCTTGCTCACAATGAAGGGACCCTCCCATGGGGGTGACAACTTATGCATTCCAGCAGTGCGCTGCACTAGTCTGAGCACTAAATCCCCTTCTCTGAACACACGAGGGTTAAATTTCCGGCTATGATAGCGTTAGAGACTTTGCTGGTATATCGCAGATCTAGATAGTGCAAGTTCTCACGCTTCTTCGATTAAGTAGACATCATTATCCCAGGCCTCTTTTACCTCGGCTTCCATGAACTGTTTTACTCTTGGCGAGTCATGTTCTATGTCGGCAGGAAAGACTGCTTCTGCCCCATAGACAAGGAAAAATGGCGTATAGCCAGTTGATCTATTAAGAGTTGTTCTTAGGCTCCATAGTACTGAGGGTAATTCCTCTATCCAACAACCATGTGTTCTCTAGAGTAGTTCTATCAGCCGAGGTTTTATCCCGGATAGGACTAGCCCATTTGCTCTTTCGACTTGCCCATTTGATTCCGGGTGAGTGACTAATGCTACATCAAGCCTTATTTGTTTATCCATGCAGAATCAAGCAAATTCTCCTTCAGCAAAATTTGTGCCATTGTATGTGATTATGCTGTGTGGGTAGCCATATCTCAGGATTATATCCCTTAAGAATGTTACATCTCTCTTTTCGTCACACTTCTTGATAGGTTTCACTTCTATCCATTTAGTGAGCTTGTCGATCATGTCTAGTATATAGTCATACCACCTCGTGCGGGCTTGAATGGTCCAACCATATCTAAGCACCATTCCGAAAATGGCCAAGTGATAGGTATGGTTTTCAGTTCAAATGCTGGTGTGTGTGTTCTATCCGAGTATCTCTGAAAACCATTGCATTTCTTTGCCAAATCTTCTGCCTCTCGGAGTGCACTAGGCCAGTAAAACCCATGCCAAAATGCTTTAGCCACTAGGGCTCTAGATGAGGCGTGGTGACCTCACTCCCCTTGGTGGATATCTAGGAGTATTTCTTGACCCTGCTCTGAGCTAACACATCGTTGTAGTACATTGGTCACACTCCTTTTGTACAGCTCCTTGTTGATGATGGTGTAAGCTTTTGCTCTTCTCTCTGTTTGCCTGGCCAGTGTTTCATCACTCGGCAAGGTTCCATCCTTCAAAAAGTGGAATATTGGTTGTGCCCAAGTTGGTATGATTGGTGCCGGGAGAATCTCCTCATCAATTTCCATTGGCTCATCCAACACTGCCTCTGCCGACATAACCTGGCCAGTCCCCGGGTTTGATTTGGTAGTCCCCAGGTCAAATGGAACAGTCCCTGGGTTACTCAAACCTGCTCTCATATCAATATCCATTGGTACAACATCTGGTTCTTGTCTTGCTAGGATAAATATTGACTCGGATTTGGGTGATGGATGGATTGATGGCTTTCTGAGATGCTCCAATGCTATTCCTGGCATAATTGATTGCCGAGATGATCCTAGCTTGGAAAAACATCAGATGCCTCATTCTCTGCTCTGGGTATATGATGGAACTCACATCCATCAAAGTATCTAGAAATTTGCTGGACATGGAAATGATATATATAGACATGTTTGCATCTAAAGCATCCCAAGGACTAGATACTTGTTGAATTACCAAATCCGAGTCACCAAAGCATTGAATCCTCCCGATGCCAATCTCCTTAGCCACTTTTATCCCATGGACAAGTGCTTCATATTCGGTGACGTTGTTGGATGCTGTGAAATGGATTTGCAACACATATTTGAGATGATCCTTTTTTGGGTGAGGTAAGGACTATGCCGGCACCAATACACGTTTTAATTTTGGATCAATCGAAGTGCATTCTCCAATAGTTCGAGTCAGGAAATGGCAAATCATATTGCATTCTGCCCAATCGACAAAAAATCCGGCCAATGCTTGAGACTTAATGGCTTCTTGCCTGTCATATTGTGGAGTATATGGCACTATATCTATGGCCCATTTTGCCACTCTGTCACTTGTGTCTTTGCTGCCCAGGATATCCGAGATGGGTGCTTCACGTATCACTCGGACTGGATGCTCTTGGAAGTAATGCTTTAGCTTATTAGCTGCCATATACACCCCATATGTCATTTTCTGATAGTGAGGGTAATTCTGTTTCGATGTAAAGAGCACTTCACTCATATAGTATACTGGTCTTTGGATTGATTTTCCCTCTTCTTTGCGCTCTACCACTATCACCGCACTAACCACTCGATTAGTTGTCGCAACATAGAGCAAAATTGGCTCTTTGGATAGTGGTGAGGCTAATATTGGTGTTGTTGCCAACATCTTTGTCGGAGATTTGTCCTGTGAAGGAACTAAGGTCCAATGATCCCTAGGTTCGAGAGGGGGCTGAACACGCGTTCTCAAGGAGCCTTGGTGATGGTGGCGACAACGGAGCAAGAATCACGGCAGAGAGGTGACACGATGTTTTTTACCTAGGTTCGGGACCCTCATGAGGAGGTAAAGCCCCTACTCCTGCTTGGTTGTATTGTTTGCTTGGCTTCATGAGGGTACAATGGAGATGAGATCTCAAGGGTTTAGATCGCTAAAGATCAATCAGTTCTAAGGTGGGAGGAGGAGCCTTTTTATAGGGCGGCGTCAGGACTCTTCCCTAGCCTTTGGCCGGGAAGGGCGTCCACAGTGCCGCCCCTGGTAGATCCGGTCTAGGAGGCTACTTTACATGGACTTGGTCTAGCTTTCCCTGCTCCACTCCGTCCTCCTGTAAAGTGTCCTTCCTAGATCATTGCCATCATCCACCGATGCCTCTCCATCAACCATCCATGTTTCCCCCATACATGAGTGATTAATCCCCTGCAGTAGGCTATGGGGATGGTAGGGATTGGATGATATCTATCATGTAATTGCATCAGATTGTTAGGGTATGGTGCCTAGTATCTTTGTTAGTGCTTTTTGACAGTGTTGCAACTTGTTATGCTTAATGCTTATCACTAGGGCCCAAGTGCCATGATCTCAGATCTGAACATGTTATTGATTCATGATTATGGTATTGTTTGTGATCTTACCTGCAAGTTGTTTACACATATCATTGTCCGGAACCCGAGGCCCCAAAGTGACAGATATTGGGATAACCGGAGGGGATGGCTGTGATATGAGGATCAAGTGTGTTCATGGAGTGTTAATGCTTTGCTCCGGTACTCTATTAAAAGGTGTACCTTAATTGCCAGTAGATTCCCTTGAGGCCCCGCTGCAACGGGCTGGCAGGACAAAAGATGTTGTGCAAGTTCTCATTGCGAGCACATATGACTATATATGGAACACATGCCTATGATTGTTTGGTACTTATATGATTTATATTATTTATCTGCAAATTCCCTATATCTTGATATTACATGAATAGTCTTGTCCATGCAACGCCCGTCCATCCATATCTATGCCTATCACACTCAAATCCTGCTGTTTGCTACTACTGTTACTACAGCCTTTATTTTACTGCTACTGTTACTTTGCTATTGCTACTACAAAACTATTGCTACTGATAAACTACTGTGATCAAGACTATTTCTAGGTGCAGCTGAATTGACAACTCAGTTGTTAAGTCTTATAAATATTCTTTGGCTCCCCTTGTGTCCAATCAATAAATTGGGTTATACTACCCTCGAAGACTGTTGCGATCCCCTATACTTGTGGTTCATCAAGACTATTTTCTGGCACCATTGCCGGGGAGCATAGCTTTATTTGTAAGTTCAATTGGATTTATTATTGTTCGCCGCTATCCATTCATCATGGGGAAAACTCGTGATGGAAAATTTCCTATATTACCATCCACTACAAGAAGAGGTATAGTTATAAACACCTCTGTTGCTCTTAATTCACCATATGTTATGAGTAAGATCGTTACACCACCACCACATACACATGCTACACACACTGCAACTACTGCTGAATCTGAAATTGCGTCTGATGCTCATGGTGTTACTTCTACTGTGCTTGATGAGAGTGGTTCATTAGGTCCTTTCCTAGATGCTACAATTGCTAGAACTATATTGGGAAACACTGAAACTCCTAATGAAGATACTATTACACCTGTTAGCTCACCTGAGTCTAGAGAGAGCTATGATATTATTGATGGTTATATTGAAATGATTGATGAATTTATTGAAGAATGTCGAAACACACATGGTGCTAGTTCTACTAAGAGTCTTCTTGAGAAACGCACTATTATACCTAAACTATTTCCCGATGCTAAGTTTGCCACATCTCCCATAAACATTAAAGATAAAGATTATGATTTCTGTCTTGATTTATCCTATATAAACATTGTTGAGAACGAACCTTTTTGTGGGACTGAGAATGAAAGGGCTGTGGCACATATGACTGAGATTTCTACTATGAGTGGTTTATTTTCTGATGAGATTAAGATGCGCACCTACTTTTTTGCTAAAATTTTCCCTTTTTACTAAAATGAGAACCTAAAGCTTGGTTTAATAATTTACCTCCTGGATCCATTGATAGCCCTGATTGCTACTTTCTTTTAGAAATATTTCCCTCCTAGTGCTCAACATGCTGTTTTGCAGAAACTTTTGGATTTTAAACATGGAGAATAGGAGAAATTGACTGAGTCATGGGCAAGGTTATGTGTTTGATTCATGCACATCTTGGATGTCCATTACCTAAAAATGAGCTTCTTGATATATATTATAATGGACTAACTGATGAATCTAGGACATACCTGGATAGTTGTGCTGATTGTGTTTTCAGGAAAAGAACTCTTGCAGAAGCTGAGGAATTAATGGCTAAAATATGCAAGAATTATGATGATTGGACTACAACTGAGCCAATTACACCTAAGTCAACTACACCTGAACCAATTGTTCCTGAACCAACTCCAACACCAACACCCAAGAAGTGAGGAGTGATTGAACTAAATGATGAACTAATGAAAGAAGCTAAGAAATGTCTTAAGGAGAAGGGTATTAAATATGAAGATGTGAAGAATTTACCTCCTGTAGAAGAATTATGTAAGCCAATCTTCCACTCATCCACTATTGAGGTACACTCTCTCCAACACTTTGATGAAGGTGATATTCATTATGGTAAACCTCCTGATCAATGCTTAGAAGAACTTGATACTTTTATTGTTAAGCAAGCTAATTTTAATAAACAAGTTCAGAATCATTTAATGGAAAACTCTAGAGCTATTAATGAATTTAAAGATATTGTGGAAAGAACCTCCAATGATGTTAAAATCCTTATTAAACATTTTCAAATGGTTCAAACTCAAATTGATCAACTTGCTAAAGTACAAAAAGATATGCTAGTTAATGCTTCTGGAGATAAACATGCTTATGAAATTAGAACTAGGAGTGGTGCTGCCACTCAGTATCCTTTATATCCTGAGGGGCATCCTAAAAGAATTGAGCAAGATTCTCAACAAGCTAAAAATATTGATACTTCTTCTAAAAGAAAGAAAAAGAAACATAAAACAATTGTAGAATATTCTGAACCTGTTATAGATCCTAATAGTATACCTGTCTCTAATGCTCAAACTGAAAGTGGTAATGATAAAAATGATGATCCTCATAAGGAAGAAATTGAAGAGGAACCTGAGAGGCACACTAAGAACACTAAGTACACTAAGGAAGATTTTGTTGCTAATAAACATGGTAGTGAAAGAGAGCCTTTGGTTCGAAAACCAATGCCTTTTCCTGATAAGAGACACAAGTCAAAGGAAGAAGAACACTATAACAAGTTTTGTGAGTGGATGAAACCTTTATTTTGCAAATTCCTTTGACTGATGCTATTAAATTGTCTCCTTATTCAAAGTATATGAAGGATACTGTCTCTAATAAAAGGAAGATTCTGAATGAGGAAATTTCTACTTTGCTTGCTAATTATTCCTTCAATGGTAAGGTTCCAAAGAAACTTGGGGATCCAGGGATTCCAACTATTCCTTGCTCTATTAAAAATAATTATGTTAGAACTGCTTTGTGTGATTTAGGGATCTAGGTATTCCAACTATTCCTTTCTCTTTTAATATTAATGATAAAGAGCATACTATTTATTTCCCCAAGAAGATTTATAAGAGTTATGGCCTAAATTCAATTAAAATATTGAGGGCATCAAAGTTGGAGAAATATATTGTCCATATCACAAGAAAATTATGAAACTATTATGATTGGGACTACTGCTATCAAGATTGAGGTAATATAATCATTTAGTGAAATGCAAAGTTTTGTTTCATATAAATTTTTTTGGTAACAAGACATGATCAACCTTGTTAACAAAGGGATTTTAATGAACAAAACAATGTTTTCACCATGATTATCCTTGCTCAACTTTATTTTCTCTACTCCAATCTTTGCTCTTCGTCTTTGTTCGTATTCGTTTTGCTATTTGCTTGCTTGTTAGAGTGTCTTAGAACTTCTGTAGTTTTAGCATTGGTTTGCTTTTGTGTAACATACCAATTTCAGCAACCCTGATTAAGTGTCCAAAAAGGCAAAAATCAGGGGGAACAATTTTTTTTCTTGTTATATGTTGCAATGTTGGCATACTTGTTTGCTTGTGCTCATGCAACTGTTTGTGTATCAAGTGATGTACTCCTCATCTCAACACTAGTTTACAAAAAGCTATTTTACAAAAGAGATGTCTTGGCTCATCTTTCATACTCTCAAATGTTCTGGCATTTCAAAACCTGAGCCAAGATGACCTTGACACAAAAAAATACTTTACTAGCTTCTATTAACAACACTATGGAGACATATATATTATCTCCTTATGTTTTCAAGACATAACTCCCAACTACCCTTACCTCTAGGTTTTTCCAAAACCTTTATAAAAATCTTTTCATTCCAATCTTGGTAGAAATACCAAGAGGTCCTTATCTTACTTCAAAGCACAACCACTTCAAATTACCCCTCCTTACCTCAATCTAGGCTTTATAGTAACCTTAGTGGTAGTGGGATAAGTGATAAGATGAATTGCCTTGATCTGATGTCTGATGAATTGCCTTGATCTACTGTTTATGAATTGCCTTGATTTGCTGATTGCCTTGTTTGCTTAGGAACTAGAAGGAGATAATATAGTACCTCATCCCTTAGGGCCCAATCTATGATTGTGATCACCTGTACCAAACCAAGCATCCAAAACTCGATCAACCCAAGCCACTTAAGTAAACCCCTCTTCTCCTAATCAGATCAAACCAGGGATAAACACTTCTAGTAGTTTCCAACTCAGTGAAGACCAAATCTAAGCATGGATCCTATCCACTTAGTTAACCCTTAAACATCATCTTCTTAGCCATGAGTTGGAACCTATCATCCTCTCAAAATCCTCTACACTTTCATACTAGTCAAAATCTCCAAATCTGCCAAAATGGCAGTCTTGATTTCGTATCTAGATTCAATCTTTGGAGCTCTACCATTTCCATCCTATGTGCATTATTGAGAACGTAATTGAACCATATTGTAGTACATATTTAGTACTACCAAAGCCTACTCTTTCCCTTGGCTAAGTCATTCTAATTCCCACTCATCCCTGATGGTTTTGTAGTCAAGATAACAATATTTTATGCAAATCTTATCATCTTGCCTACTTTGGCAGAAGCTCACATCTACATGCTA
This sequence comes from Avena sativa, assembly GCA_916181665.1. Classification (NCBI taxonomy): domain Eukaryota; kingdom Viridiplantae; phylum Streptophyta; class Magnoliopsida; order Poales; family Poaceae; genus Avena; species Avena sativa. Next base: position 117,687,419 of record OV702281.1, read on the forward strand.
CATCCCCTTGACCAACTCTTTGCTTGGTTATGATCTACTAATCATGTCCTATCAACCCCCACTCCACTTTTTTCAATTGGAGCCTTGTGCTTCTTAAAATCACATGGTTTAGGAGGCTACCCGATGTATCTGCTATGGCAGCCTTATTTTCAACAAAGTTTTCTATCTCTTCTAGACCCCCTCAAATGCAACCAAGCCCAAATATTGATTCCTTGATCATATATATGACTTGGTATATCTATCCATATAACCCTTGTACCAAGGTGAGCTCTGAGATCCCTAATCCAACCCTGTTTAGGTGGCATAAAATTAACCAAACCCTAGATCCTCCCAAATCTAGTTTCCATCCTTCTCACCACATTTCTTCAAAACTCAAGGTTGAACTTGATGCATACATCAAGTTTACATCACCTACCTTGAATATAAGCATCCCCAAATAATTTCCCATAATTATTTGGATTATTAAACTATTTTATTTCCTTTACTTACCAATTTCTCAAAATCTTTGTCTATTAAGGAAAGTTTGTTTTTATCCAAATCACCTTGCCAAATCAAGGCACATTTGATGCCTATATATCATATCCCATCTTTACAACTCAAAAATAAATATTTTTGAGATTCTTTATTATTTCTTTATTGCCCTTTTTATTAAAGGGCAGAAATAAGAAATAATTCCCTAAAAATACTTTCACACCCCAATAAATTCCAATAAAATTATCCAATGTGTAATGTGGTATTTAGGAACATATCACATCAAAAACCAAGCTTGTCCAATGTAAAAATATCATCTTAGCTTCCATAATATATTTATGCACTTTTTGATTAAATGCTTTTAAATGGGATTTTAATCATTAGAAAAATACCTTTAAAATCATGAAGAGATTATTTGACCTCCTCTATCCACCAGTACCATTTCCACATTTTACCCAATTGAAATTCTTCAACTTCCTTCACAAGCATCCATTTGATGAAATTTGCAAAACTAGCCAAACCTTGCCGCCAACCAACCCAAAACCCCATCCAATCTTCCCAAGCACTCCTCCACAACACCATCACTCTCCCCTGGTCGTGCACTATAGCCAAGCTACTTTAGCACACCCCTTTCCTTGTCTTTAGTGCTTGCAAGAGAAGGAGAGAGGGATTGTTATTACAAACTTGCAAACTATCCCCACCCCAGCTCTCCCCTATCCTCCTTAGCCGAGCTGCAGGCCCTACACCACCACCCAGCACCACCCCAACCGGCTAATGGGCAGCCATCACCCTTGCCCTTGTCCAAATGGACTTTGTCCATCAACCACCACCCCCTCTCAGTTTATAAGGCCACATGACACCCCAGCTCTCCCCTCCTCTCTCATTTTCCCCCAACAGACCCCACTCTCACCCCAGAGCTCCCTCTCCTTTCCCCAGCTCTGCCCTGGCCGAGAGAAGAAGGGCAAGGAGCTTCGGTCTCCCTCACAAAATCGAGCAAGGCCCTCTCCCCCGAGTTCCTCTCCCTCTACATGTCACACTCACTTCTTCGCCTCTCCCTCCTAGTGCTAATGGTGCTTATTTTCCCTCCATGTAGCAGCATCTGGAGCAGCGCCGACAAGCCTGAGGGTGAGCGCCATCGGGACCCCTGCACGAGCTCGGTCCCGGCGTCAAACCCCACCTTGGCAACCCTCCATCCGCTCCTCGTCTCACGCCGCGTCGCCTGGTGGCCTTCCCGTCGCCGGAGACGGCCCGCAGGTGAGCCCCCACCCTTCCCCTGCCTCTCTAGGGTCTCTGCGTTGGCAGGCTGTTCCGCGCGAGGACGACGACCCACGTCCGTCAGATCCAACTAGATCCGATGGCCGGGAGTGCCCCGTACCCCTTCAGGGATGGGCGGCACTGGCGGGCCGGCCCAGCCGGGCCAGCATCCCTCTATCCTCCGCGTAGGGTGCCACCCGTGCAGGCCGAATCCTCCCATTGCGGCCCAGTGCCCAGCAGATCTGTCCCAAAACCCCTACCTCTTTTATTCCTTATTGCCAGATCTGAAAAATGTCTATATAGTTTAAATGCAAACAAAAATGGAAATGACCCAAACAAACTTAGACAGTATTTTTCCCAGGTACTCAAGTATCTTTACTAACCTGTAGACTTGGTGCTGGACCAAATTGAGGTTTAGAATAAAAATGATAAATCATCTACCCAGATCTGTCCATTTCACTAAACAAATTTTCGAGAAAGTTTTAAAAATCCAAATCGAGTAAATCCAACTGTAAGAAGAAGTTATGGTCCATACCTTTCATGTCCCACCGGCCACATAGTCATTTGCTTTCTAGTTCGCTGGTAGAAAAAATAACAAAAACATAGATTTTATGCACTTAGAAAATTCCCTAGGTTAAACCAAGTGAGTTTTGATCTAATTACAATTCCACTTGGACACACGTAACCATATCTTTCAAGATCCAGTAGCCCATAATTTTATGAGCCACTTTTGAATTATGGTGAATTAAACTACTCTGTGCATGGTTTATTCACTAATAAAACAACTACGGTAGCTCTGTGACCCCAAAAAGGTTGATTCCAATTTATACATAATTGTATTTTAAGTACCTATCCTGTGTCCTTGGAAGAACCTAAAAAGTTGTTGTAGATTAAATATTATCAAAATGACAAATCCCATCCAGTACTATCTTTGGGAATTTCTCAAGGGAATTCTGGTAATTATTTTGAGGTGATTCCAACTCCTCTTGAATCAGTCCATCAAATGCTACCTAATCACCCAAGGAAATAATTTTTGGAACTCCATAACAATTCTGGTGAATTATTTCCTAAAACTAGAGTTTTATCCACTATAAAACTCATTATAAATCAATGGAAATTGATAAAATAGTGAAACCACTTTTGTTGGAATCATTTTATCAATATGTATCTGATGGTATAATTTTTATACAATGGTATCATATAGATAAAGCCCTTGGTCAAAACCCCCTCTCTTAGGTAGTCCCTAGACTTCAAATCCAAAAGGCCCCTTTTTCTTATGCCTCCAAATCTTCTCTCGATCCAATCAAATCATACCTCCAACACCCTACTGATGTATATCATGTAATTATATTTTTCTTGTTGTATGCATTGATGCTTGTATGCAATGTATTGAGTGCGGTGCTGTTTGTTTGCATGTATACTCGATAACGGCGATAGTTGCATTTGTGAGACGCCGAGAAGAAGGAAGGATCGGGTTATTCTTATATTTATTATTATTGGTTTTATGGTATTCTAAAGAAGTCAAGGGACATATCATTGGCAACATGCAAGCCACCATTACTGAACTCCTATGTTAACCTACTCCTCTTTATCAATTGTTTTATACCTCGTTTATGAACTGCACGATTAAATTGCATGGTTTGTTTCAAATAAAAAGGCGTGAGTAACTTGGCTTCTCCAAGTTATGAATGAGTGAACATTAGGACACCTACATATTTTACACCCATCTCTATCCCTTTATATTGAGCCTAAGATTATTAGCATCTTCCCTCTTGGAGCCCACGGATATTCAATGATAAAACTATTTTGGGTTTTACCCTACCACAAAGTTTCCAAAACAAAACCCTTGGAAAGAGGCATCATTTCCAAGTGGAGGTTTTACTAAAGAAGATATGAGGAGGATGAAGAGAAAGTCAAGCAAGAGAAAGAAAAGGGATGTTCTACGCCTTTACCGGGACAATTTATCCGCACAACCACACTACCCCAGTCGTTGGGCCTTAACTCGTAGTTTGTGATCTTTAGGCGGGGCTGCTCGTACTCGCTAAAGGCGAGAAATCCCTAGAAATCCAGACTGTCTGGGACAAGGTATCGGTGCAACAATTGGGTCTCTCGCGGACGTTATGACTTGAGGAAGTACAGATGGAAGTGGAGTCTAAATTTTGCTACCTGCCAAACTACGGTTTGGAGGTGGGGGCCAGTACGGATGGGAGGACTATGGTCGTCGTGCCACATACTTGTACCGGAGAGAACAACCCAAAAGGAAAAGCCGCCTTTGCTAGGGATGGACAAATGAAAGGTTAGGTTTGATTATCCGAACCCCTTTCTACAGTGTGTAGCGGGCCGTGGTTGTATCCCAGTGGATGTATTGATTCTTGTGGGTAAAGTGCACAAACTCTGCAGAGTATAATCTATTCGAATAGCTGTGTCCACGGTCAAGGACGGTTGGAAAGGTGATTGCTAGGAGTACCCTCGGGTTATGTTGATATGAATAAAAAGGATGTGACTTGGTCACGAGGAAAGATAAGAACGAGTTTTGTTTTGACCAGAGATGGTCGAAGATGTTTAAAAAAAGGGTTTTCCTATAAAACTGTTTTCAAATTTTTAACAAGGATATGGGGATATCCGGATTTTCTAAAAGGAGACATATTTCCAAAAACTCTTTTTCAAAAAAGATATAGAGATGCCATTGTATAGTTTTCCAGAAGCAACTATAGTGTAGAGCTATCTCACCACAGCCAAATATGGATTGTCTTGTTACCTTGTCTCGGTGGTTTGCGAGTACATTCAAAGTACTCACCAACATTGTCCCTGGCTATTTAATTGGCCAGATTGCAGATGATAAGAAGTGACTAAGGAGTTGACGTCTATGTGAGCTAGGCCGTCTTCCCAGTCAGTTGCCTGTAGGTTAAGGCATGACATGGGCTCTGCGCTTGAAGACTTCCGCTACTTGTGTTGTAATCACCATAATGGCCATTCTATAAGTTTTGTATTCGTTACTATATGGATGTTGTAATGATACTAGCCGGTTATGCTCACGGCTCACTAATCATGGGAACGTGAATTGTATGCATAACTGGTATTCTTGTACCGTAAATCCGGGGTGCCACATTTTGCATCTTTCCAAAATCTTTTTCTACGAGAAAATCAATTTTCATTACCTGACAATTGCCCAAAAATAAAGTTTCCAGAAAATTCATATTAAATTTTTATGCGAAAAAGGGAAGAGTGGCACCTGGAGTGACCTAGGGGTACCCACCAGGCAGGCACACCCCCTGGTGGCGCGGCCAGACCAGGGGCACGCCTGGCCCTGGTGTGGGCCACCCCTGGCCCTCCACTTAGTCTCGTTCCTGCCACTTCTTACTCTCTCCCGAAAAACACCGAAAAACTTCGCATAGCTCAATTTTTGCTGTTCTTGCTCCTGATTTTCAATCTCCTTGCTTAGCCCATCTTTGCTGCTGATTTTTGGAGGGATTGCTCTCCGGTATGTGCCTCCTCCGCTTGTCCAATTAGATTTTTGATTGGTGGATTATACCTTGAGTATTTTTATACTATAGGTGACAGGTTATGTGAGTTTGCATGCTTTTTCTATGCTTAGATAATTCATTTTGATGCATGTTTAGCCCTCTTGCATGTCCCTGTAGTAGTTCCCCATCATTTATTAGCTTTGGAACCACTTGGTTTGATGATTGTCTAAAAATTGCAGAAAACAAGATGAGTGAATACCAGCTGAATCAACATGTATTGAGGGTACCTGATATTATGAAAGTACATCATGAGGAGGAAGTATTCCCTTCTATTTATCCATGCCCCGAATTCATGAGAGCTGCGGGGATTTTTCAAGATTTCTAGACTCTGATTTCTAATGCAGGGTTGGATAATTTTGTTGGAGAGGAACCTTACCAATATGTTAAACTAACTATGTCTATGGTGCAGGATTTTTGGTTTAGTTGGTCCTTGCCTAACCCTATGGTTCATTATAAAATTTACAATATAGCTGTCGATCTCCCTTTTGATGAGTTTTGTGCAGCTATTAAAGTACCACATTGGGGTTCATGTGAGAATATTAGGGAGAGGCCCACACCACTCATGGACTTATATGCAGAGATTTGCTAAGGAAGTAGCTTCTCAAAGGAGAGTGGTAAAATTCGGAATATTCATCTCCAATCTATTCGTTATTTTGAATATTTCATTGCCAAGTGTGTTCTTGCTAGGAAGACTACTAGTAAATTATCTTCATATGATCTAGATTTTATCTCAGCCACCTTGAAACGAGATAGGACTTATAACTTGGGTGCTTTGATAGATTTCCGTCTCGTTGCTAACCGCGCGGAAGGTGGAATTTGTGGAGGTCTCATTGCCTCTCGTTTATTAGCTTTGCATGGTTTAGCGCCTCATCATTCAGACCTATAGTTTCCCATAGAGAGGCTTGATCTTACCAACATAATTTTGTTTCTTCTTGGGCTAGTTTGAGCGAGTTATCTTATGAAATAACCTTTCTCAAGAAAGGTTGGAGAGGGGGTAAGTCTAAGAAAGTAGTTCCTTTGCCTGCACTTGCTTTGTTTAATATTGATACCAGGGAAGGATGGTCACTCACAGAGGAAGAACTTGACACATCTATGGCGGAGCTCTCCCAGCAAGAGGAGAATGTTGGAGAGGAAGCCGAAGATAATTTGGTTCAGCCCTCCAACATGGGTGATTCTTCATACCATCAGCCCACTTATGATTGGGGCGCTTATTCTTCTTCATCACGAGGGCCTGATTATGATCATTCCTACGATGATCCACCCTCTTGGAGATACTACCCGCGTTTTGATTGATCTCCACTTAGGCCAAAAGCTTAAGCTTGGGGGGAGGTATACCGATATCACACTCATCTACATATCATGTTCCGTCGGTACTTTGTATATCCGTGTTTCACTTTCTTTTTAGTTTTTGTTTCTACTTTCCAAAACACAAAAAAGACCAAAAATATTTTTGTTGTTTCTCTTTGTTTGTTTCTTTGTATTTTAGCTTTGGTGTGTTATAATAAAAATCCAAAAAGATTTTGCTTTGTTTGCTTTTGCCTTCAGTGCTTGCTTTAAAAAAATCGAAAACCCAAAAATATTTGTTGTTCTTCCCTAGTTTTGTAAAGTTTGTTGTAGGGTTCAGCGGTCCTTAGTGACTCCTTTGGAGTTTGGTTTATCTTATTATTCAAGCCACACAAGTGAAAGGAAATAATGATGATTTATGACAACTCGAGGTTTGGTAAGAGGCTGGTAATGAACTCTATTTGTTTTCATTTTCGTACGTATACTCATCATTGTGGGCATGCTTAGTCTGTTCATGTAAGTTGTATGTTATTTAATGGATGCTTAGTAGTTCTTGCTCTCTTATGATTAGCTCCAACTTGCTAATAGTTTGTAGCATGTCATATAATTGTTTGCTGGCATTGTTCTATTCATAACTTGGTATGACATTGTGGTATCCTCCTCTGAATATTTCATTTGAATCGACTTCGCACATGCTCACGCATGCATATGACTAAACAAAAGTCAGTTAAGCCTCGATGATTTATTTTACCTCAGAGTTCTTGCATCACTTTTATGTCATAATTAATTTGGTTTTGTTGCAAGCATGATTATGACAGTTACTACTCTCTCGTTTGTCGCTCCCTTTCTATTGCTAGCCTTTACTTGCATTGAGTATGAGCTCTACTCATGCTTCCAACTCCCCAAAACCAAAATTGTCAAAAAGTGTCCACCATATCTACCTATTAGCATCATTGCTATTCCATGCATATTTATTATGCCCCATTTTCTTCCAAATAAAATGTTTGCTTGTTATGAGAAAGTTAGTTAGTAAAGCTCTCACGAACTTGATGGCACACTTTATTTTCTTGCACTTAATAAACCTGAACCATTGTGACTGTCCATAAAAGTTATATGCTTGCAAATTATAGGCTAGGAGTTAGCAGAACCGTGCTGTCACGGGGAACGCTTTCAACACCTGTAAATATTATCCAGTTGATATCATGCTCTTTTGTTTACGAATGTCGGCGGTGTGAAATAAAAGGGGAGCTTGTAAGTTCATGGAGTTATGTATATGTGTTAGAGAAACGCCTGGGCGGCTAGCCTAAGCCATGCCTAATCATGGTGGAAACTTGCAACATAACCATAGTGAGCAATCTATGAAGCATCCTAAAAAAATAGAAAAAAGAGAAGAGAAAAAAATGCACCCTGCTTATGGTAAATAATGGATCACTGAGATGCTCACTGTCTGTTGCCTTGTCATTTTGATATAGGATAGCTCCTGTGTCATGGGGAAAGGGGTACCCCGTTGGCAGTTCTCTATGATACACATACACTTACAATGACAATAACTTACCGGTAACTAAAGTTGAGTAGCATGAGGAAAGGCCCTCGTACTCAAGGGACATGATATTTCCAGTTTATGATCTGCCAAGCATATAACTCGAATTTGACCTCACTTTAAACTTAACCACTTAAAGATGCTTATGGTAGAGGCAATGAGAGATCAAAGCTAATGAGTACCATACTTTCAGCATTTGGAATCCTTTCAAACTTTTCAAAACCTTTTCACTTCTTTGTTGAGTCACCACTTATTCTATGAGCACTTTCTTGAGAGCATAGTTGTCATTCTTAGTGTAATGTTCTTGTCTCAAAACAGGGTTAATTGTGACATAACTTTGATGCTTGTATCTTTGATATCTTTACTTGTAGTCTTCACTTGACTTTAGAGGTGCCTTAGCATTATGTTTTGCTCCACAATCAAAGGCAAGCGAGATACCACTTTATCATACCTTCTTATGAGCACTACAATGTTGCTTATGCTTATGTTTCATGCTGCTTATTATTATTATGTTGGAATCTCTTCATAGGTTGCATGACTATTGAGTAGACTTAGTTGCATACTCCTTATTATGAATTGCCTAAGTATTTGATCATATGCTGAGAATATATACATCTTATGAAGCAAATGTGTTTGTGAAAGTTTATTTTATCGCACTCAGTTTTCAACTGAATTGCTTGAGTACAAGCAATAAGCTAAGCTTGGGGGGAGTTGATACGTCCAAAACGTATCTATTTTCCCGAGAACTTTTGCTATTGTTTCTCCTCTAATTTGTATGATTTGGATACAACTAACACGGACTGACGCTGTTTTTAGCAGAATTTCCTTGGTGTCTAGTTTTTATGCCTGAAATCAACTTTCAGGAAAAATCCCGGAAAATATCGCAAAACTCCTATTTTACCAGAAGACTCACGGAGCCAGAAGAAGAGACGGAGAAGGGCCACGAGGGCCCCACACCACCTGGTGGCGCGGTCCAGGACAGGCCGTGCCAGGGGGTGGTGTGGCCACCTCGGGCACCCCCTCGACCGCCCCCTTCGCCTACATAAGACCTCTGACCTAAAAACAGAGGGGGGTTTGACGTTTTTCCATATAGAATTCCGTTGTGCCGCCACCACCAAAAACCGCGATTTGGAACCAGAAACTCCATTCTAGCACCCTACCGTGATGGAGAATTGGAGGAGATCATTGCTATCATCATCAGAGACGCCTCTCCATCAACCATCCATGTTTCCCCCATCCATGAATGAGTAATCCCCCACAGTAGGCTATGGGGATGGTAGGGATTGGATGAGATCTATCATGTAATTGCATCAGATTGTTAGAGTATGGTGCCTAGTATCTTTGTTAGTGCTTTTTGACATTGTTGCAACTTGTTATGCTTAATGCTTGTCACTAGGGTCCGAGTGCCCTGATCTCAGATCTGAACATGTTATTGATTCATGATGATAGTATTGTTTGTGATCTTACCTGCAAGTTGTTTACACATATCATTGTACGGAACCCGAGGCCCTGAAGTGACAGAAATTGGGATAACCGGAGGGGAAGGCTGTGATATGAGGATCACGTGTGTTCATGGAGTGTTAATACTTTGCTCCGGTACTCTATTAAAAGGAGTACCTTAATTGCTAGTAGATTCCCTTGAGGCCCCGCCGCAACGGGCTGGCAGGACAAAAGATGTTGTGCAAGTTCTCATTGCGAGCACATATGACAATATATGGAACACATGCCTATGATTGTTAATTACTTGGATGCTTTATATTATTTATCTGCAAATGCCCTATATCTTGATATTACATGAATAGTCTTGTCCATGCAACGCCCGTCCATCCATACCTATGCCTACCGCACTCAAATCTTGTTGTTTCCTACTATTGTTAGTACTGCCTTTATTTTACTGCTACTGTTACTTTGCTATTGCTACTGATAAACTACTGTGATCAAGACTATTACTAGGTGCAGCTGAATTGACAACTCAGTTGTTAAGGCTTATAAATATTCTTTGGCTCCCCTTGTGTCGAATCAATAAATTGGGTTATACTACCCTCGAAGACTGTTGCGATCCCCTATACTTGCGGGTCATCAAGACTATTTTCTGGCGCCGTTGGCCGGAGGGGAGCATAGATTTATTTGTAAGTTCAGTTGGATTTATTATTGTTCGCCGCTATCCATTCATCATGGGGAAAACTCGTGATGGAAAATTTCCTATATTACCATCCACTACAAGAAGAGGTACAGTTCTAAACACCTCTGTTGCTCTTGATTCACCATCTGTTATGAGTAAGATCGTTACACCACCACCACATACACATGCTACACACACTACTACTACTACTGAATCTGAAATTGCTTCTGATGCTCATCATGTTACTTCTACTGTGCTTGATGAGAGTGGTTCATTAGGTCCTTTACTAGATACTACAATTTCTAGAACTATATTAGGAAACACTAAAACTCCTAATGAATATACTATTACACCTGTTAGCTCACCTGAGTCTAGAGAGAGCTATGATATTAATGATGGTTATATTGAAATGACTGATGAATTTATTGAAGAATGTCGAAACACACATGGTGCTAGTGCTATTAAGAGTCTTCTTGAGAAACACACTATTATACCTAAACTATTTCCTGATGCTAAGTTTGCCACATCTCCCATAAACATTAAAGATAAATATTATGATTTCTCTCTTGATTTATCCTATATAAACACTGTTGAGAAAGAACCTTTTTGTGGGACTGAGATTCAAAGGGCTATGGAACATACTACTGAGCTTTCTACTATGAGTGGTTTATTTTCTGATGATATTAAGATGCGCACCTAGTTTGTTGCTAAAATTTTCCCTTTTCACTAAAAGGAGAAGCTAAAGCTTGGTTTAATAATTTACCTACTGGATCCATTGATAGCCATGATTGCTTGATTGCTACTTTCTTTTAGAAATATTTCCCTCCTAGTGCTCGACGTGCTGTTTTGCAGTAACTTTTTGATTTTAAACATGGACAAGTTGTGTACACATAACATTGTACGGATCCAAAGGCCCCGAAGTGACGGAAATTGGGACAGGCGGAGGGGATGGCTGTCATATGAGGATCACATGTGTTCACGGAGTGTTAATGCTTTGCTCCGGTACTCTATTAAAAGGAGTACCTTAATTTCCAGTAGATTCCCTTGAGGCCCCGCTACAACGGGCTGGCAGGACAAAAGATGTTGTGCAAGTTCTCATTGCAAGCACGTATGACTATATATGGAACACATGCCTATGATTGTTTAGTACTTGGATGCTTTATCTTATTTATCTGCAAATGCCCTAGATCTTGATATTACATGAATAGTCTTGTCCATGCAACGCCCGTCCATCCATCCCTATGCCTACCGCACTCAGTTGAATTGACAACTCAGTTGTTAAGGCTTATAAATATTCTTTGGCTCCCCTTGTGTCAAATCAATAAATTGGGTTATACTACCCTCGAAGACTGTTGCGATCCCCTATACTTTTGGGTCATCACAGGTATCTAGGAGGATCCCGCCAATATTCCACTAAAATTTTGAACTAGAAGAAGATCCCGCCATTATCACACCAAAATTTAGTGTTGAGTCGCACTTGGCTCACCTCCCGAGTAATAAAAATATTAAAAGGAAGGCTCAAAATGCAATAGGCATCAAATCTGATTGGACGGTGGAGTGTGCAGCTTATGAAGAAAGGTGGCTGATTCTGGTATGGTTGTGAGGGTGGTGATTTTCTTTCTTTTATTTTTGTGAATAATAAGGAGAGGATAACTCTTGGTGGTTACTGTTATAGTGGTAAAATGACCCCCGATGGGTACCTCCAAAACTTTTTCATAAAAAGTTCAAAGAAATCTATGATTTACTTGTACTTCAAATTTGACGTAATTTCGATTAATCAACATAAAGTCATTCAAGTAGGAAAAATTAGCTAGGAAGTTTGAAAAGTCATAAGACATGGTAATCAAAAGTACAACATGGCGGTCCAATATATATGTTTGAAATCTTGGTTTGTGGCATTCAGATCCATATTCTTCGGACTTCCTATACGGAAAATAACAATCTTGTCATCACTTGCAAACAATCTTGTCATCACTTGCAAACTTGAGATCCATATATGTTTGAAATCTTGGTTTCCTGCTAGTTGGAAACTCATATCGGTGGCATTGTTTACTAAAAAAAGATGTACCCATCTACCTACAAAAAGACATTTAATTCAAGAGCAATCTATCACGCTTACTCATAGCTCAAGTTTGACCTAGTTTCATTAAATTATCGAGATGAATATTCAAAACTCTCCATGGTGTTTTTTGATATATTAAATGACCCCCCGATGGCTCCAAAAAAAATCAGAAAACTTTCAACGCAACCTACAATTTACTCAGAGTTCAAATTTGACCTAATTTAGATAAATCGACATACAACCATTGAAGTTGGCAGAGTTACCTAGGTCGAAGTTTGAAAACTCGTGAAACATGGGAATCATATAAGTAGTACACAACATGCCGGTCCACTATATATATCTAAAAAGCTCTGCTCGTGGCATTCAGATCCATATTATTGAGACCTTTACGGAAAGGAACAATCTGGTTATCACTCAGAAAATTGAGAATGTTCTTTCCTGATAGTTGGAAACTCACACCGACGACATTATTGTTTACTAAAAGAAGATGCACCCATCTACCTCCAAAAAGATAATTAATTCAAGAGCAGTCTATCGCGCTTACTGGTAGCTCAAGTTTGACCTAATTTTGTTAAGTTGTCAAGATGCAAAATCTTAGCAAGAAGTTGGACCTATTGTCAAAATTCTCAATGGTGGTTTATGATATATTAAATGACACCTCGATGATTACCTCCAAAAATCATAAAACTTTAAACGCAATCAATTTACTTACATTTGAAATTTCACCTAATTTAGATAAATCGATATAAAGTCATTTAGTGGACAGAATTAGCTAGGACGAAGTTTGAAAAATCATATAACATGGTAATCATAAGTACAACATGTCCGCCCACTATATATATCCCAAAAGATCTGCCTTTGGGATAGATCAATATACTTGAGACCTTGTTTATGGAAAGGAACAATATCGTCGTCACTCAAAAATTGAGAATGTTCTTTCCTGGTAGTTTGAAACTCACAATGACGGCATTATTTTTACTAAAATAAGATGCACCCATCTACCTCCAAAAATACAATTAAATCCAGAGAAATCTATCGCGCTTACTGGTACCTCAAGTTTGACCTAATTTTGTTAAGTTGTGAAGATGCAAAATCTTAGCAAGAAGTTGAACCTATTCTCAAAATTCTCGGTGGTGGTTTTTGATATATTAAATGACCCCCCCATGGTTACCTCCAAAACAAATAGTAAAACTTTAAACGCAATCTGTAATTTACTTGCATTTGAAATTCGACCTAATTTCGATAAATCGACATGAAGCCATTCAAGTGGACAGAGTTAGCTAGGACGAAGTTTGAAAACTCATAAAACATGGGAATCGTAAGTACAACATGCTTGTCCACTATATATATGTGAGAATGCTTGGCTTGTTGTATTCAGATCCATATTCTCTAGACCTTCTTTATGGAAAAGAACAAATCTCGTCATCACTCGGGAAATTGAGAATGTTCTTTCCTGATAGTTGGAAACTCATAGCGAGGGCATCGTTTACAAAAATAAGATGCACACATCTACCTTTGAAAAGACAATTAATTCAAGATCAATCTATCGCGCTTACTTGTTGCTCAAGTTTGACCGAGCTAATTTCGTTAAGTTGTGAAGATAAATAATCTTAGCAATAAGTTGAACCTGTTGTCGAAATTCTTGGTGGCAGTCTGTGATATATTAAATGACCCCCCGATGGTTACCTCCAAAAAAATTCACAAAACTTTCAAAGCAACCTACAATTTACTTTTAGTTTAAATTTGACCTAATTTCGATAAATCGGCATAAAGTCATTCAAGTGGGTAGAGTTTGCTAGGACGAAGTTTGAAAACTCATAACATTAAACATGGGAATAAAACATGTTGGTCCACTTAGTATGTCAGGAAGCTTGGCTTGTGGCATTCAAATCCATATTCTTCGGACCTTCTTTACGGAAAAGAACAATCTCTCATCACTTGGGAAATTGAGAATGTTCTTTTCCACATAATTGGAAACTCACACCAATGGCATTGTTTACTACAAGAAGTTGCACCCATCTACCTCAAAAAGACATTTAATTCAAGGGAAATCTAGTGGTCTTACTTTTAGCTCAAGTTTGACCTAATTTCGTTAAATCGTCAAGAAGTCAGTGAAGTGTGTGAAGTTAGCTAGGAATCTTGAAAATGGAACTATAAGAAACCGTGGTCCACTTATTTGTGTGATAATTGGGGTAGTTGCATTTTCTTCTAACTATGGTAGGTCCCGTAGGTGTGAGGTGGTTTAGTTAACACGGTTGGTGAAAGTACAAGTTACATCAAGGACCTCATAAAAATGCAAATTACATCCATGTCCATGCACTTAGCACAAGGTCCCTGAAACTATGAAGTGAAGTGTGTTTTGAAGTTTGTGCATACTAGCATTCATTGTACATGGTAAATACTATCAATAGAATCTTCTAGATGCCAAGAATGGAAAATAAGATCCAATCGTTAGCAATGTTTTGATTTGCCAGTCTTGATCCAACATCGATGTTCAAAGTTATCCGTACACTATATAGTGGTATGGTACTGTAAGATATAATACAAGATCAAGTTAAGATAAGAAGTACTACTGCGAATGGTCGAGCTTTTGAATAACCTTCCTTCCCGATGTTTGGAAAGAAGGTGAAAATTTTGAAACCGGAGAAGTTTGAATTTTTTTGCCGCCAAGGACCAAAGTGGAAATTCACACCGACAGTGTTGTTTGCTAAAAGAAGATGCACCCATCTACCTCCGAAATTACATTCAAGATCAATCTACCGCGCTTACTTGTAGCTTAGGTTTGACCTAGTTTTGTTAAATCGTCAATAAGTACTACAATGAAGTGTGCGAAGTTAGCTAGGAAGCTTGAAAAAAGGAATTATATAAGAAACCATGGTACACTTTGTGTGATAATTGGGGAGGTTGCATTTTCTTCTAACTATGTCAGGTCCCGTAGGAGCGAGGTGCTTCAGTTAACACGGTCGGTGGAAGTACAAGTTACATCAAGGACCTCGCAAAATATGAAAATTACATCCAAGTCCATGCATTTAGCAAAAGGTCCCTGAAACTAAGAAATGGAGTGTGTTTTGAGGTTCGGGCATACTATCGTTCGTTGTGCCAAAGACTATTAATATAATCTTCTAGATGGTAAGAATGGAAAATAAGATCCAACGTCTAGCAATGCTTGGAGTTGCCAGTCTTGATCCAACGGTCGATGTTTAAAGTTATCCGTACACTATACTATGGTGGTATGGTATTGTAAGATATAAGACAATATAAAGATAAGATAATAAGTACACGAGTGGGCGGTCTTTTGAATAGCCTTTCCCTCCCAATGTTTGGGAAGAGTGAAAAATTCAAAACCGGAAAAGTTTGAATTTTTTTAGCCACCAAGGACCAAAGTGGTTTCCTTCCCATGTAATCCACTACTCCTACTCCACACCAACGCGGCTGCCGAACACGCCGGAGAAATAGAGCCGCCCTCTAAAAAAAGAGCTGCCGTACCGAGGCACACGTTCGTAGCGCCACACTGTGGACGAGGGAGAGATCAGCCGACCGGTGCACAAGGGGAGAGGGGTGGAGAGATGAGAGGCGGCGAAGGAGAGAGAAAACACATATTTTTGGTGCATAGGTCCTGAAATTTATTACTAGTAATAGAGTGTACACTATAAGGAGGTAGGAGTACCTCGTGTCAGGAATCCATCATAACTATGCTCTGACATCGAACCGCCTTCAACTCCTCCTCTTCACTGCTCTCCTGTTGCCTCTTTTTTTAAAGGTGCGCACTGCGTTCCTTTTGTTAGCTTACTTGTGTAGCTCAAGTTTGACCAAATTTCGTTAAAATGTCAAGATGCAAAATCTTAGAAAAAGTTAAACCCTTTGTCCAAACTCTCGGTGGCGCACGTGCGTCGACCTGCCTTGTCGTTCCATTTCACACCCTGCGACCAGCAGCATGCTGGTTCGAAAGTGAGGAGTTTTGTGTGTGTGTGTGTGTGTGTGTGTGTGTGTGTGTGTGTGTGTGTGTGTGTGTGTGTGTGTGAAGCAAGTACAGTAGTACAGAGGACATGGCTCACCTGCTCACTCGAGAAGGACCCGACCGCTTTTCCTTGCTTAACTTTAGGGCCCTTTATGCTAAATTTAGGAACCTCTATGTAATTTTTTGTTTTTTGAGGTCTTCGGTGTAAACCGTACTCCGACCGACCATGTCGAGTTTTAACTACAAGTATACTCCTAAAATTTTCAAAAAATATTTTGAAGCCAACTAGGAATTCAGTATATCAAAAACCACCGAAAAGCTTTTTCGTAAAACTTTCAAAGCAACATACAATTTACTTGTAGTTAAAATTTGACCTAATATCAATAAATCGGCACAAAGTCTCATTCAAGTCGACAGAGTTAGCTAGGAAGTTTTAAAATTCGCAAAACATGGGGAAATTGAGAATGTTCTTTCCTGATAGTTGAAAACTCAAATCGACATCATCGTTTACTAAAATATGATGCACCCATCTACCTTCCAAAAGACAATTAATTCAAGAGCAGTCTATCGAGCTTACTTGTAGCTGAAGTTTGAACCTAATTTAGTTAAGTTCTCAAGATGCAAAATCTTAGCAAGAAAGTTGAACCTATTGTCAAAACTCCCGATAGTGGTTTGTGATATGTTAAATGACCCCCCGATGGTTAACTCCAAACAAATCACAAAACTGTCAATGCAGCCTACAATTTACTCGTAGTTCAAATTTAATTTGACCTGATTTCGATAAATCGACATAAAGCCATGCAAGTGGAAAGAGTTCGCTAGGTTGAAGTTTGAAAACTTATGAACCATGGGAATAATTTAAGTAGTAGACAACATGTCGGTCCACTATATATGTGTGAAAATCTTGGCTCGTGGCATTCAGATCCATATTCTTCAGACTTTCTTTGCAGAAAGGAACAATCTCATCATCACTTGGAAAATTGATAATGTTCTTTCCTGATAGTTGGAAACTCACACCGATAGCATTGTTTACAGAAGATGTACCCATCTACCTCCAAAAAGACAATTAATTCAAGAGAAATCTATCTCGCTTACTGGTACCTCAGTCTGACCTAATTTCATTAAGTTGTCAAGATGCGAAATCTTACCAAGAAGTTGAACCTGTTGTCAAAATTCTTGATGGTGGTTTTGTTGGGTTCACATCATAGAAAAAAAAATTCCCTACAATGGGAACTGTGTACGCCACGATCCATCTATCTAGATACAATAAGCGGGTGGATATACATCCATAATACATACCCTTGAAGACCGACAAAGCTTTACGAGTATGGACTCGTTGGTGATTGATGTCTACACACTTATTTTCTTGTAGATAGTTATTGGGCCTCCAAGTGCAGAGGTTTGTAGAATAGCAACAAGTTTCCCTTAAGTGGATTACCCAAGGTTTATCGAACTTAGGGAGGAAGTGGTCAAAGGTATCCCTCTCAGGCAACCCTGCAATCAAGATACAAGAAGTCTCTTGTGTCCCCAACACACCCAATACACTTGTCAGGTATATAGGTGCACTATTTCGGTGAAGAGATAGTGAAATACAAGTGATATGGATGATTATAAGACAACGGTGCCAGAAAATAGGTTGACGGGAGGAAAAGGTTGAAGCGATCCTGTAGTTCCCCGTGATGGCACCAGAAAAGACTCTGATGGTGTGGAAGAAACTAAAGGCAAGTAAACAAACATGGCAACATGCAACATATCTAGTTGTAAATGGTGTTTCAATGCTTAGAAACAAGTCCTAGGGATCATACTTTCACTAGTGAACACTCTCAATAAATATATTCTCTTCATGATACTACCCTGAACTACTCTCCGGTTGGTGAACTCAAATCCATGGTAGGGCTATAACATCACACCTCAAAGTCCACCTTCCCCAATCTGGATAACCCCACACTGTCACCTTGAGCACTAAATGGTTCCAACAAACACCACAATTTCATAGAGACAACCAACTCAAAATATACTCATGATAAGGATTTATGAACTCTAGCCTAAGTGCCACCATGCCGTGCATGCTGCCACTTTCACACACGTGGGGAGAGGAGAGATCTATTGAAGCACCTGAGTAGCAAGGTAGATCTACTTGATTACAAAGCTCATGATCACAATATGATCACGCATAGAGAGAGAGATAAACTCATAGCTACCGGTAGAGCCCTTAGCCTCGAGGAAGAACTACTCCCTCCTCATCATGGGAATCAGCAACAACAATGGAGATGGTGATGGAGATCGATGGAGATGGCTCCGGGGGCACTTCCCTGTCTCGGCAGGGT
The DNA here is from genome assembly GCA_916181665.1 of Avena sativa. Taxonomy (NCBI): domain Eukaryota; kingdom Viridiplantae; phylum Streptophyta; class Magnoliopsida; order Poales; family Poaceae; genus Avena; species Avena sativa. Next base: position 117,705,961 of record OV702281.1, read on the forward strand.
GCTGGAATAGAGACTTCTGTCCCCGAATCTCTCCTTCGGTGGCGGCAGCGCTACGGAACTTTTCGTGGCTTTCCGGTCGATCATCTAGGGTTTTCTCCCTAGGGGCTTATTATAGGCGAAGGAGGCAAGGTCGGTGGAGGGCAAGGGGGCCCACACCTCCTATGGGTGCTACTAGGGCTGGCCCGCTCCTGGGGGGTGCGGCCACCCTGGTGTCCTCCTCGATCTCTACTTCGTGGTTCCGTGTCGTGTCGGGTAAAATAATGACTTTGGCTTTTGTGCCGTCCAATTCCGAGAATATTGATTTTCTGCCTTTACTGGAACCAAAAATATAAGAAAACAGGCAACTGACACTGTGGCATCTTGTTAATAGGTTAGTACCAGAAAACATATAAAAACACCTCAAAGTGTAGACAAAGCAAAGAAAAGTAGATACTAAACAAGCATGGAACATCAAAAATTATAGATACGTTTTCAACGTCTCAAGAATCCCCAAGCTTAACTCCTGCTTGTCCTCGAGTAGGTAAGTGCTAAAAAGAATAATTTTTGAGGTGACATGCACCATCACAATCATGATCAAACATTTGCAAGCATTGAAAGCTAGGATCAAAGTACTCTAAACATGAGCATGCAAGAAGAAGTTCTAACAATAAGACAAAGTAACTATGCATGCAACATGAAAGGTTACAAACAAATATCATGAATAACAATGCATTGAGCTTATATCACATATAGAAAACATATCATAGTGGCATTCAGCTTGTCCTGGAGTAGCAAATAGATTCATAGGACACCTTAAAGTTCATAAGAGTGACTAGATACAAATAGTTCAAGAACAAGCAATATCAACAATATGCATCAATCAATAAGTTTTGGGACAATGCACATAGAACTAAGAATGTCAACTATACCCTCGTAATTGATGCCTAAGGATAGAAGGTGCAGACTCAATATAATAGTGGAAGGAAGGCCCTTCAAAGGGAAGCAGGGATTTCAAGTCTTATAAAGAGCTTCCAAAAATTATGATACTTGTTAGCTTTCAGCTCTCATTGCCCCTATCATAAGCATCTTGAAGTGATTAAGGTTAAAGTGAACAAACTATGGAGTATATGCTTGACAAAGTATAAGTTGGCAATCTTATGTCCCTTGAATACGAGGGCCGCTCCTCATGCTACCCAACTTTAGTCACCTGTAAGTTCTTGTCATAGTAAGTACATGTGTATCATAGAGAACCACCAGTGGGGTACCCCTTGCACATGATACAGGAGCTATCCCATAATCAAAATGACAATGCAAGCAGACAATGAGCATATCATCAACCTCTTTATTACCATGGGAAAATGGTGCTTTTTTTTCTCTCTTTCCTCTTTTCAATATGTCTCTTTTTTTATAAGAAGAAAGCTTCATAGATTGCTCACTATGGTGATGCTGCAAGTTTCCACCATGATTAGGCATGGTTTAGGCTAGCGGCCCAGGCGTTTCTCTAACACACATACATAACTCCATGGACTTAAAAGCTCCCTTTTATTTCACACCGACGACATCCGCAAACAAAAGATCATGATATCAACTGGGTACAATGTACATGTGCAATGTTGAAAGCGTTCCCCATGACAACATGGTTCTGCTAATTCCCAATGTATAAGTGCAAGCATATACAACATAGATGACACAATAGTTCAAGTTTATTAGGGGCAAGAAAAATAAAGTGTGCCATCAAGTTTGTGAGAGCTTTAATCACTAACTTTCACATAACAAGTTTAATTTGGAAGATAGATAAAACAAGAATATACTTGGAATGGTGTAACACACCATGCATAGGAATTTATAGTGGACTCTTTGGAATAACTTGGTTTCTTGGGAGTTGGATGCATGAGTAGAGCTTACTCAGTACAAGTGGAGGCTAGCAAAAGACTGGGAGCGACCAACTAAGAGAGCAATAATGGCCATAATCATGTAGAGCGACAAAACATTATCAATCAAAGCATAAAGTGGTATCACAAGTCAAAAACTAAATGATCATAGAGGCTAAGATGACTGGTTCATAGTATTAACATGGTGTAAGCATGTGCCAAGTCACCCCAAATAAATCATCAAAGGAGAGTACCACAATATTATGCTTTTGTATGCTAAAACAACGCATGATTCTTTCAAGGCACATTAAGCAATCTTAATTGTTTGGAACAAGTCATGCTACAGAAATAATCACTAAGCATAAGGTCAAAAAAACATCTAGCATGACATGATAAATCCTAAGCCACAGTCAAAACAAGCTTCCTTTTGTACCACTATAAGCATGAAACTTTCTACTCTTTTCCAATACCAATCAACTTATTTGAAACAACTCACAAAGATAATAATCAATAAAGATCAGTGAGCTTGTATCTCAAATCCACAAAGAAGAACTAAAAAGTTCTAAGATGAAAGCATGATAAAAATAAAGCTAAACGCAGTGCTAGCAAAAGAGAACACTCACAAAACAATAAGAATGAAAACTAGAGTGTTCTAGGCAATGAAAACAGAGTGTCTCTCTCTCCAAAAGAAGTGTGATGTAATCCAGACAACTTATTCAAGCAAACTAAGCAAACGAAAACCAAAAACTAAAACTAATACGCTCCAAGAACAACACAGCAGTGCATGAAACAATAAAAACGAAGTGTTTAGAAAGACCTGAGATTTTTATTGATGAAGAAGGGGATGCCCAAGGCATCCCCAAGCTTTGACGCTTGTACCTCTTGAATATTTCTTGGGGTCACACAGGGTGGCATCCCCAATCTTGAGCTTTTGTCCATTCTTCATCTCATTACATCATTCTTCCTCTACACCTGAAAATTTTCCTTTATACAAAACTTCACACAATCTTCATTAGCAACATTAGTGTATTCAAAAGATAATAGACCTTTGGTTTTAGATTTAGAACAGAAAAACTTTCACTAAAAACACAAGCTACTGTATCAATTCCCTCAAAAAGCTCAATTTCCCAAAAAGAACCCAAAAAGGAATCAATAATAAGAAAATGCAAATAATGGCAGAAATCTGTCAAAACAGACCAGCAGGTAGAAACCGATTTTTTCGAAGAACTTGTATTGCTCAAATCAAAAAGTGTTGAACTAACTAAAGTTAGTGAACATACCGGCAGATTTATTCAGAAAATATCAGCACAATCCGACTTACAAATATTTTACACGAATTTTTATGGTGGAGCACAAAAATCTGTTTCGGGACAGCAACTCCCCAAATCTTACTTCCCTCTCATTAGAGGTTATTCTTGGTACAAAAAGCAAATAAAAAGGATAAAGAGAGGTTATTACAGAAGTAATAACTTCCAAGACTCAATAAAACTATTGGGTTATCTCCCAAGAAGTAATTTTCTTTAACGCCTTTAAGTTATGCTTGATAATTTGAGAAGATGCTCACATAAGAAATATGAATTGAAGTAAAAGAGAGCATCAAGAAGCAAATTCAAAAAACATTTAAGTCTAACCCACATTCTATACATAGGAATCTTGTAAAGAAACAAGTCATGAAATCACAAAGAAACAAGCATAGGAAAGCAAAACAAGTACAACTTCAAAATTTTCAACATAAAGAGATGAAACTTAATATTGTTGAGATACATAAGACCATGTTTCCCTCTCTCATAATAACTTTCAGCAGCAACATGAATAAAATTAACAATATAACTATCACATAAAACATTCTTATCATGAACCACATGCATAAAATAATTATTACTCTCCACATAAGCATAGTCATTCTTATTAATTGTAGTGAGAGCAAATTCAACAAAATAGCTATCATTATTATTCTCATCACCATAATCATCAAATATAGGAGGCATATTGTAATCACAATTGATTTCCTCCTCAATAGTAGGCTGACCAAAAATATCATAATCGTCATTGTAGTCATCATATATTGGAGGTTTGGTATCATCATAAGAAATAGAATAGCTATCTTCCAAAGCTAGGGAACTAAAAATATCATTTTCATAAAAATTAGCTTCCCCAAGCTTAGACGTTTCCATAGCATTATAAATAATGGTGTCCAAAGAATTCATACTAATAACATTGCTATTAGCATGCAAATAAAGTTCCATAGGTTTTTTAATTTTCTCTTCAAACACTTCATGTCCTAACTCAAGATAAATACAATAAAGCTCTCTAATTTTGTTGTTGTTTTCCATTAAGCCTAACTAGTGAAAAAAAGAAACAAAAAGACAAAACTGCAGAATCTAAAGGAAATAACTTCGAGCACTCACACCGGAGGATGTGAGTACCTTTTACCTTACCTCCCTGGCAATGGCGCCAAAAAAGCTTTCTGGCTTGCCGTTAACGTGGGAGAGAGTGTGTGAGTGACTTTTACCTTACCTCCCCGGCAACGGCACCAGAAAATAGCTTGATGTCTACACACTTCTTTTCTTGTAGACAATTGCTGGGCCTCCAAGTGTAGAGGTTTGTAGAACAACAACTAGTTTCCCTTAAGTGGATTATCCAAGGTTTATCAAACTCAGGGATAAAGTGGTCAAAGGTATCCCTCTCAAGCAACCCTGCAATCAAGATACAAAATTCTCTTGTGTCCCCAACACACCCAATACACTATTCAGGTGTATAGGTGCACTAGTTCAGCGAAGAGATAGTGAAATACAAGTGATATGGATGATTATAAGACAACAGTGCCAGAAAAGAGCTTGACGAGAGGAAAAGGTTGAAGCGGTCCTGTAGTTCCCCGTGACGGCACCAGAAAAGACTCTGATGGTGTGGAAGAAACTAAAGACAAGTAAACAAAGATGGCAACATGCAACAAATCTAGTTGTAAATGGTGTTTCAATGATTAGAAACAAGGCCTAGGGATCATACTTTCACTAGTGAACACTCTCAATAATACTACCCTGAACTACTCTCTGGTTGGTGAACTCTAATACATGGTAGGGCTATAACAACACACCTCAAAGTCCACCTTCCCCAATCTAGATAACCCCATACTTTCACCTTGAGCGCTAGATGGTTCCAACAAACACCATAATTTCATAGAGACAACCAACTCAAAATATACTCATGATAAGGATTTATGAACTCTAGCCTAAGTGCCACCACGGCGTGCACGCTGTCACTTTCACACAAGTGGGGAGAGGAGAGATCTATTGAAGCACCTGAGTAGCAAGGTAGATCTACTTGATTACAAAGCTCATGATCACAATATGATCACGCATAGAGAGAGAGATAACCACATAGCTACCGGTAGAGCCCTTAGCCTCGAGGAAGAACTACTCCCTCCTCATCATGGGAATCAGCAACAGTGATGGAGATGGTGATGGAGATCGATGGATATGGCTCCGGGGGCACTTCCCCATCCTGACAGGGTGCTGGAACAGAGACTTCTATCCCCCGAATCTCTCCTTCAGTGGAGGCAGCGCTACAGAACTTTTTGTGGCTTTCTGGTCGATCATCTAGGGTTTTCTCCCTAGGGGCTTATTATAGGCGAAGGAGGCACGGTCGGTGGAGGGCCAGGGGGCCCACACCTCCTGTGGGTGCTACCAGGGCTGGCCCACTCCTGGGGGGTGCGTCCACCCTGGTGTCCTCCTCCATCTCTGCTTCGTGGTTCCGTGTCGTGTCGGGTAAAATAATGTAAGACCCCACCTTTATAAAGGTAAAGGTCCCTGTGATTTCAGTGCTAGTCCCTGTATCAATTGCTAGCATCCACAGTTTAAGATGAAGTACACAGAACAAAGGTCATTATTACATCGTCATTCCAGAGATAACATAGTCGTTTACAACTCCATAGCCATAGGCTAGTACAAGAGTTTAACTTAACAAAATAAAAGTCTTCAGCTTCATGTGCCACAGGCAAGCATGTTGAGTGTAGACTCATAACCCTAATCCTCATCAAAGTAACCTGCATCATCACAAGTTACAGCCACAATGGGTTAATACATTGGAATAGTATTGGCAAGTGATACCTTAGTAGAATAATAGTACCTAGCTTCTACATGAATTTGGCTAAGTTTATCTTAGGCTTGCTTTGCTCAAAATGGGTTTTACCTATCAGTTGAAAACACTAAGTTTTTGCCAAAGTTGGTGAACCTTTACCCTTGTTCAACCACAAGTTTTAACATAGAAATTGGGATGAGGAGATTCTTGATAGCTTCCATGTCTTGATGCTCAAATTGTCCATTGCTGGGGACACGGCTAAGTACTTAGATTCTTCCTTCTGTAGAGGTGGTGCACTTTCCCCACAAGACTCGACATGCATCAAGACAGGACCTTTCAGAAGCCTTCCATTAGACCAAAATGGACGCGTTCCAAACCTATCACCCCTACCACCAACTGTCCATTTGGCTAAGTTATTGCAACCTATATGATCCAGGCAGAGCCCATAATGCCATGTGGCTACACTAGAAGCTTCTTAAGATATGGCATCTCAAATCCCTTTGTTCCTGGGTGGCATTCCACAAGTTACATACACAGTGTAGACCATTGAAAAATGGGCCCTGGTAACCACTCAACAAAAATCCAACCAAGCAATTACCATTCCACCCAAGTGTTTCATTCACTTAGTTGTTTTATTAAGCAAAAACATAAGTCAAAGACTTAGCAATATTTTTCCATAGCATGTATATAATCCCCCTTGGTTGCTACTAGCTAGGCTAAGCATGGAAATAGCAAGTATCTTAACTTAGAGAAAATTCTAACAATTCTACAACTACTAGGATTTCCCAAGCATAGCATATAAATACTTAGCAAAAAATATCATGCAAGCCCTATACAAAACATCTCTAATGCATAGTCAAAATATTGGGACAAAAATATGAAGCACCACTTGCCTTGGTACTTGGGGGAATAACAACAATCCTCACAGTCACAATCACCACTAGCACCAAAATCTACACATAAAATGATAGCACCAAATTCACATTTCAAATAATCAAACAAAAATATATGAATGCATGCAAATTCCATGTGATGATTTTTCTAAACCAACCAAGACAAGTAAAACAGTACTGATCAATAAACTAAACGTTTATTCATCAATTAAACTTTATTTGGCCTTTAAAACATTTTCCAATTAATTTTTATACACAAAATAAGCCTACAAATGTCTCTGCATGAAATTCTATTTTAACATAAACAAAATTCAAAACTAAGCCCATAGATGTGTAGGATTTATTTTTGTTATTCCAATGGTATATAATTTTTATTTTCTGGATAAATAGAACAAAAGTTATTGAATACAAGTTTGAATATATAAGAGATGAAAATATAGATTTTAAATCTAAAACCTAGCCACGCGGCGCTTCCTGATTGGACGGTACCATTTCGCGCAGATCATGCACGCGCACCGTCAGATATAAATGAGATCTAGCGGCTCAGATCTGTCCGTACCATTACGGGCTGGCGTCTAATCTAGACCGCTGGATCTAGATCCAGCGGATCTAATCGCTTCAGCCAAGAACTGGCAGCGCAAATGGCTAGAGAGGCGGCGACGCGTCTGCCGATGATGTTCCGGCGAGACCAGAGAGTAAACGCGAGGGCGCTGGTGCTACCGAGATTGTGGAGACACGACGAAGCTTGACGTGCAGTTGGACGGGGTCGGGGCGCACGGACATGGCGAGGATTCCTCGTCGGAGTTGCGGGCGGCCTCGGGTGTGCTCGGTCGTCGTCGCTGGGGGCGCTATAGGGAACATGAGAGGAAATGGGGGGCAGCGTTATATGCATACTGATGTTGCGAGTGTGCTTAGCATGAACCACAGAAGAAGGGGAAGGCCAGGTTTACCGTGTGTGCTCGTCGGAGTTGAGTGCTTCGTCGGGCACGCGCAGTCGTTGACGTTGGCGAAAATCTGGGTTGTCCTATCACACACCAGCGATGTTAAAAGATGCGCAAGGATGCAGTGAACATGCTGGCAAGACCAGGGGGCAAGGGGTGGGGAGTTCTCACCGGAATTTGCCGCCGGAGATGCTCGGTACCGTGGCGGCGCGAGCTTGATTGTGGACAGCCTAGCGACGCTATATGTTTGGTGAGTGAGGGGAAAGGAGCGGAGTGGGGAGGGGTTTAAGTAGCCAGGGTGAGAGGGGGAAATTATGCCCGCAGTAACGCGTAATCAAGCGCGAGATCGTCGGGAAGAAACGGCCGCGGCGGAGCTGGTCGCGGGCGTGATTTGGGGACGAAGAGGTGACGTGGCTGCGGGGTCTAGTTGTCAGCGAGGGGGTGTGCGTGGGCGGGGTGAGAAACAGAGAGGAGAGGGAGTCCCGGGTGGGCTGGCTATTGGGCTGGTTCAGCTGCTGGGCCGAAAGGCTGGCGCAGGCCTTTTCTATTTTCTTTCTCCTTTTCTATTTCTATTTTGTTTTTTTGAAATCCTTTTCAAATGATTTTCAAATGAGTTTGAATTCAAACTTTCTCTAGATTTTTGTATAGTGAACCATGCACACATTTGAGTATAAAACATTGTTGTTCACTCAAAAATACATTGATCCATTGAAAATAAAATAAAACCATGCTTTGCCTATTTTTTATATAAGGCATTAAAAATGGTTTTAATTTAGATTCTTTGTTTTGAAAACTTGAGTAAGCTTTGAAATCAATATTCAAACCTTTTCTGGTTGAAACAAAGTATTCTCATACTTGAGAGTAGAAATAAAGCCATTGTCTTGCTTACATGAAATAATAGGCAAAACAAATGGTTCCTGATTTGAAACTTTGTTTGAAAATAAACCAAATGCATGAGGATGCATGAATGATATGCAAACTTTATAATTCATGATTTTTGGGATGTTTCAAATCTAACCCCCTTAAGGTGAATCTCGCCCTTGAGATTCGGATTGGCTAGCAAATAGGTGAGGGTGGTCTTTCCGAAGATCATCTTATCTTTCCCATGTTGCTTCTTCTTCGGAATGATGGTTCCACTGAACTTTGCAGAATTTGATAGTCTTTGTCCGTGTAACTCTTTCTGCAGTCTCAAGAATCTTGATAGGTTTTTCCTCATAAGTGAGATCACTTTCCAATTGGACCTCTTCCAAAGGTATAGTATCCTTCAAAGAAGTCTCTTCCATCTCCGGATGGCATTTCTTTAGCTGACTTACGTGAAATACATTGTGAACGGAAGACAATGTGTCACATCCCAAGATTTTCCAAATCTTGTAATGTGAAAAAAATAAATGAATAAAATAAAACTTTGTTGATTTTCAGGGTGAGAAGAAACTTTTTGAATCCAATTGGAAACCTTCAAACCAATTTGGATCAAATAAATCCTAAAGGGATTTAAAAAGATAAAACATTTAATAAAGGAAAATAAAAATATTTGGAATTACTATTTGAATCTTTTAATAAAAAGATTTGTTTTCAAAGAAAAGGATAGAAATAAAATAAGTATTATTTTAAAGAGCCAAATTAAAACTTGGCCAAGCCTTTAAAATAAAATATTTCTACTTGATAAAAATAGTAAAGGTTTACTCAAATAAAATAATAAGGATTTAATATCCAAGTTTATTAGAAATAAAAGGTTTTACTATTTAAAGTAAAACATCAAAACTTATTTATTTGTTTTAAACAAGTTTTCCAAATATCTTATATTCTCAAATAAAACCTACTATTTTGGTTTTGGAAATAATTAGTTTTCAAATAGAGATTTAAATAAAACAAATTCTATTTTGATTTATTAAACAAGGTCTATTTATTTAATTAATAATGGACCCTAAAATAAAAATATTATTTTATTTTGAGAATTGGCTTATGTTGTTAAACAGAACCAAATTCAAATGAAAAGTGTGATGAATGTTTGAATTGATTTGAATGTTGATTTGTTGTTTGATTTTCAAATCAGGAAATAGAATTGGAAAAAGATAAAACAACCAGGAAGAAAAAAATATAAGAATCAGACACAGCCCAGTCGACAAGCCCACTAAGCCCAGTACCAGCCCACTCCCACTCTCCTATGCGAAACGTTTTCCACCAACTGACCCGCAGAGCAACTGACTGGTGGCCCCTTCTTCCCTCTCTCACTCCACTGACGAAACGGCCCCACTCCCGAGCCTTCTTCCTCACCCGCCGCGACCTCTTCTCCCCAAACCTCGCTGCCGTTCTCTGTCAATCAAACCCCGAGTAAATTCACTTAATTGCTGCAGTGATTCCGCTCAACAATCTCGCCTTATTAAGCGCCAGCATCTCCTCTTCGGTTTCCCCCAGTCGCCTCACTCTAACACGCCCCCAGGCTATCGAATTTCGCTCAAACACCGCCACTGTCCGACGACGCTCCGGCGAGGATTCGGGCAACCCCACGTCACCACTGGCCTCCCCGAGCACACGAGCACACTCCCCACTCACAGACGCTTCTCCCTGTACCTCCCATTCAACCGCGGGAGCCCCAGAACGTCGGCAACCACTCCGACTGAGCGCCGCCGTGTCTGCCTTCTTCTCCGGCGAAATTCCCTGGTAAGAACAGACCACCCCGCGCCTTCTCGTTCACGCACGCGTCATTGCCTCGACCATGCGCATCTAACCATGCTCTTTGTTTGCCCTCTCGTGACCCGTAGCACCGTCCTCGACCACGACCGCGTGCAACCGTCGCCAGACCCAACTCCGGTGAGCGATTCCTCCTGTCCTCGTGCGCCCCTTGCCAAGACGACTCCACGTTGAGCTTCCCCAGGCTTCTGCGATCACGGTGAGAATACTCCCCTCCCTTCTAGCTTCCTGCATCGCCAGTTTCCCCGTCGCCTGACCGTCACCGCCGCGCGCAGCCGTCGAGCGCCGCCAGTTAGTGGCAATTAGATAGTAGCCGTTAGATCGATAGCGCATGGCTAAGATTAGAACCGAGCGAAGCGGTATGAGCTAGCCTGAGCCGTGCGATCTGCTTAGATCCAACGAACCGCAGAGCATGATCCACTCGAACCGGTACCGTCCAATCAAAACGCGACGCGTGGCCAGTTTCTGTTTAAAACAAATTTTGAAAACAGATTTGTGTTGCAAATTGAAACCCTTGTAACTTGTGATCCACACGTCCAAAAATTTCAAACTTTATATCAATGGAATCAGTGGAACAAGCCCTAGCCAACCATGGATTTTGTTTAGTAAAAAGCCTCTGGTAAAATGTTTGTTTTTGCAGAAACATTTGTATGCTTGTTTAGATTAGAAAAATTATTCCAAAATGTTTTTAGGGTTAAAATCTTTGCAAATTGGTTTGTTGTGAAACTACTGACCCTAGGAACCAACCCATGGTTTTTAAAATGGATTTGGTGAAGTTTAGGAATAAAAACTTGATTTAGCCATTTCTAGCCAAATAAAAATATTGATTTTGTTATGAAAATGGTTTTGGAGTAAAACCTTGGGAAAATGATTTAGATCAAACCTACTGACCCCAAACACCAAGTTTTGAGAAAACAACAACTTATTTGGTGAAAAACATAAAGTTGTTGCTTTAAAAATATTTTCCTCCATATAAAATGATGATTGGATTTAAGATGCTTTTAGACAAAACTATTTTGCAAATGACTTTGCCACTTAGGAAAATGACCAATTTGGACTTTACAAAGATTAGAGCCTAGTAGAAACCATCTTTGCAAATAAAACTACCTCTTGCATGCTTGCATGCAAAACTTAGATCCCATTGTTTTATGTGTGTGAATTGTTTGATTGATTATTGGTTTGGAATGCTAGTTGATATTGTGTTTGCTTGATTGATTGTAGTGAAGTTAGAAAAGTGTGAAACTAGCAAGATCAAGAAGTGAACCATCATTACCTACCAAAAAGGCAAGTGACACTATCATCTAAAGTCCTACTATTTTCATTATACTTAGTGGATATTAAAACATGCATGAAAAGAATTTCTATACTTATGCTATGCTAAATCCTAATAGGATAACCTATACATTCCTTAGTGAAAACAATGTAGTTGTTACATGCTTAGCCATGCTATATTTTGAGAAGAGACACATGTTGAGATTTTATGAAGTTGAGAAAAGGACTTGTGATTTTACATAATAAAACAAGGACTCAATGAACCACTTGGGTGGACAAGGACTTTGAGTTTTGGAGAAGGTGGCAACAAAAGGAACCATGTCTATGGAAATCACTTTGTGTTGGGCTCCAAAGGAAAACCACCCAGGAAACTTAGAGATTGAACATGTTTCTCCAATTGTGGCTTTCGTGTGCAACCACATGCTATTTATGGCTCTGGCTTAGTCAACTACATTGGGAAGACCCATGCATTGTCTTCAGGTTACTGAAAATGAGGACCTGGAATCCTACATGGGTACTGAAGACAAGCTAGCAATGGTGTATGGGAGGACCTCTGGAAAGACTTCGTCACATTCTCAATCTGCCAGTACTCCATCTTGGTGAGTACTAATCCAGTGGCCACTGGTGGCAACAAGATGGGATTGTGACATGTGGGTAAAGTGTGCAACTTCTGCAGAAGATAATAAAAATCTAAGTACTTAGTCGTGTCCCCGGTTATGGACAATACTGAGCAACTAAAGCTTGAAGCTATGGGAAATATCGACATTCTAATTTCTAAAAGAAAAAATTTAAAGTGATAACAAAATACTTGATGCACTTGGGGGTACCAAGGAGCTCAAGAGATTTGGATAAAAACTTGATGCACTTGGGGGTACCAAGGAGCTCAAGAGATTTTGATAAAACTTGATGCACTTGGGGTTACCAAGGAGCTCAAGAGATTTTTGACAAGGACTTGAATACTTGGGGATACCAAGGAGTTCAAGGGATTTTGATAAAGAAATTTGACAAAAGATCAAAACCATTTTGAAAATATAGGATAAAGTATTGCTTTCTGCAATTGAGCCTTAAACCCTACTTAACCAAATATGCATGAATTGATAGGATCCACTTATATTATACTTAGCAGTGAAACTTGCCAATACAATTCAAATGTATTGACCCTTGTGGCTGTAACTTGTAATGTTGCAGGTTTGATTGATTTTAGTGAAGATTGATTGATTAGGATTACAAAGTCTACAACCAACATGTTTGCCTGTGGCACTTTGAAGATGAAGGACCCCATGTTATAGATATTCCGCCGCAATGTAATGTAATAGCCAAATGAGCTATGTGTGATGTAATAAAATTATGTTATTCATGGTTATAAAGTTATATTATGACCTTTGTTTCTTGATATTACATCTTAACTGTGGATGCTAGCTATTGATCCAGGGACTAGCATTGTAAACACAGGGGACTCTACCTTATTTAAAAGGTTGGGACCCTTACACAATGATTCAGGCAATTCAATATCATATGCTACCTCTCCTTTACGGCTCAAAATCTTAAATAGTCCAACATATCTTGGTGCCAATTTTCCTTTGACTCCAAATCTCTCCACTCCATGAAGTGGTGATACTCTAAGATAAGCTCTATCACCCACCTCATAGGTGACTTCTCTACTCTTTGGATCTGCGTATCTCTTTTGTCGGGACTGTGCTATCTTCAATATGTCCTTTACCAACTTGACTTTCTCTTCAGCTTCCTTGATTAGTTCTGGCCCGAACAAGTTTCTTCCTCCAACACCATTCCATAGCAATGGTGTAGTACACTTTCTCCCATAGAGAAATTTAAACGGTGCCATCTCAATACTGGCTTGATAACTGTTGTTGTAAGAGAATTCCGCGTAAGGTAGACTTTCATCCCAACTAGCTCCATAGTCTTGGGCACATACCCTCAACATATCCTCTAAAATCTGGTTGGTCCTTTCTGTCTGTCCATCAGTCTGGGGATGAAAAGCAGTGCTGAATTCCAATCTCGTTCCCAATGACTCATGTAGTTGCCTCCAAAAATGGGAAGTGAATTGAGTTCCCCTATCAGACACAATACTCTTAGGTACTCCATGCAGACACACAATCCTATTCATATAGATCTTGGCTAACTTAGAACTTGTATAGGTTGTCTTCACGGGTATGAAATGAGCCACTTTAGTTAGGCGATCTACTACGACCCAAATAGAATCATATCCTGATCTAGTCCTTGGAAGTCCAGTGATGAAATCCATGCCAATCTTGTCCCACTTCCAATCAGGAATAGGTAGTGGTTGTAACAATCCTGCTGGTTTCTGATGTTCCGCTTTCACTTTGCTACATACATCACACAAAGCAATATGTTCGGCGATGTCTTTCTTGAGATTATTCCACCAAAATATTTCCTTCACATCCATGTACATTTTGGTGTTACCCGTATGAATGGTATATGGTGAGTTGTGGGCTTCCTGTAAAATCAGTTTCCGAAGCTCCGGATCTTGCGGAATGCAGATACGTTTTCCATACCATAAGGTACCATGTTCGTCTTCATGGAATCCTTTGGCTTTTCCCTTACCAATCTTTTCCTTAATCTCTTCAATTTCCTTGTCTATCTTTTGGGCTTCCTTGATTTTGTCCAATAAGGTGGGTTTAACATCCAATGACATGAGATGTCCTTCAGGCACTATCTCCAATCTGAGATCTTTGAATTGGGCACACAGATCATCTGTCAATTCTCCTTTAGTAAGGCCATTCACATAAACCTTACGGCTTAATGCATCTGCTACAACATTTGCTTTACCGGGGTGGTATTGCAAACTCAAGTCATAGTCCTTGATGAGTTCTAGCCATCTTCTTTGTCTCATGTTGATTTCTTTCTGAGTAAAGATATACTTCAAACTTTTGTGATCTGTGAACACTTCACATCGCTTTCCCAAAAGATAATGTCTCCATGTTTTGAGTGCATGGACAACAGAGGCTAACTCCAAATCATGAGTAGGATAATTCACTTCATGAGTTTTGAGTTGTCTCGAGACATACGCCACAAATTTCCCTTCTTGCATCAAAACTGCACCCAAACCTTGGTGATATGCATCACAATAAACTTGGAAATCCTTCTCCAAATCTGGCAGACATAAGACTGGTGCTGTCACTAGTCTCTTCTTCAACTCTTGGAAACTGAGTTCACATCCTTCAGTCCAATCAAATTTCTTGTCTTTCTTAAGTAACTCCGTCATTGGTTTAGCTACCTTTGAGAAATTCTCAATGAACCTTCTATAGTATCCTGCCAAGCCAAGAAAACTACGAACTTCTTTCACTGACTTAGGAGATTCCCATTCAGTTACAGCTGACACTTTTGCGGGATCAACCGCTACACCATCTCCTGACATAATGTGTCCAAGAAATCCGACTTCATTCAACCAGAATTCACACTTGCTGAATTTGGCATATAGCTTATGCTCTCTAAGCTTTTCAAGTATCAATCATAAATGTTCCTCATTCTCTCCATTGCTCTTGGAGTAGATCAGAATGTCATCGATGAAAACGACAACAAACTTGTCAAGGAATTCCATGAACACCTTGTTCATCATATTCATGAAGTAGGCTGATGCATTGGTTAAACCAAATGGCATCACGGTGTACTCATACAATCCATACCTAGTAGTGAAAGCAGTCTTAGGTATGTCTTGTTCCCTTATCTTTAGCTGAAAATAGCCTGATCGAAGATCAATCTTTGAGAACACACGGGCTCCTTCTAACTGATCAAACAAGTCATTGATTCTAGGCAAAGGATACTTGTTCTTGATAGTCATCTTATTGAGTGAATGATAATCTATGCATAACCTTTAACTTCTATCTTTCTTTTCAACAAACAAGACTGGTGCTCCCCAAGATGAAGAACTTGGTTGAATAAATCCTTTCTACAACTTTTCTCCAAGTTGTTTCTTGAGTTCCTTCAAATCATCAACTGACATCTTGTAAGGTCTCTTTGCTATTGGTCCAGATCCTGGCAGCAAGTCAATCAGAAACTCCACATCTCTATCTGGTGGCATTCCCGGAAATTCCTCCGGAAACACATCTGGATATTCTGTCACAATTATCACACTGTCTATGCTAACCCCCTTAAGATAATTTATCTTACTCCCTTTTGATTCAAAGTTAGACTTGAATCTAATCTTTTATTATCCGGGGTTGTGAGTGTGACAGTATGGTTGGCACAGCCTAGCACCCCCTTGTACTTAGTCATCCAATCCATTCCCAAAATGACATCCAATCCTTGGAAATTTAGGATTATCAAGTTAACGGGAAACTTATACTTCCCAAATTCTATCACTAGGTCATGACATCCCGAGTTCACTATCATTTCTCCACCAGGAAAACTTACTTTTATAGGACACCCAGTAGTTTCAACTGGAAGTCCATTTCTATCAACAAATGCTCTTGATATGAATGAATGCGATGCGCCAGTATCAAAAAGAACAAGTGCCAGAACAGAATTGAGTTTGAACTTACCAGCCACAGCATCAGGTTCCTCATATATTTCTTCCACATGGATGTGGTTCACTTGTCCCTTTTGGAAGGGATTGGGCTTGTTGGCACCTTCGACTTTATTTTCTAGGCACTCATTAGCATAGTGCCCCATCTTATTACACTTGAAGCATTCAACCTGACTGATATCTCTCTTTGCAGGCTGACTTCCACTTCCACCTCCATTGTGGTGGCTCTTGTGTCCACTCTTGTGGTTCTTATACTTGTCATTATCATGACTGCGGTGATGCTTGTTGTCATGATGGCGGTTGTGGCTGTGGTGGTTGTTGTACTTTCCATGTTTGTGGGATCCAGAACTCCCACTATCAACATGATGGGAACGCTTGTGAGACGATCTCGAGCTATGCTTATCAAAGCTATGCTTTATCTTCCTGCTCTCAACCTATTTCATCTTGTTCTCCAAGATGGTAGCCTTGTCACAAAGTGATTGGTAGGTTGGGACACAGGCAACAGACAGTTGCAGGTTCAACTCATCATTCAATCCTTCGAGGAATTTCTCCTTCCTCTTGGCATCTGTATCAACTTCATCTGGTGCATAACACGCCAGATTGTTGAATTCCTCAATGTACTCAGCCACACTGTGGTGACGCTTCTTCAAATTGTGGAACTCCTTTTTCTTCAAATTCATCACTCCGGATGAGATGTGAGCTCTATGGGATCCATCCTCAAAGATATCCCAAGTCACATCCTCAATGGGAGTGGTGATCTGAAAGTTGTCCCACCAGGTTGCTGCTAGCCCTTCAAGTAGATGTGCTGCGAACCTGAATTTTTCTTCGTCGGTGCAGCCGACAGTCACTAAGTCCTTGTTCACTGAACGTAACTAGTCATTGGATACCATTGGATCTGTGGTTCCCGAGAACTTTGCAGGCCTTAGTCTTAGAAATCTGGTGAGCATGTCAAATCCCGGCGGATTATTCTGGTTGTTGTTGTTGTTATTGTTGTTGTTGTTATTCTGGTTCTGGTTCTGCATGAAGGTTGTCATCATATGCATCAGTTGAGCTTGCGATGTCATCAACTGTTGCATATCGGGAGTGACGTTGTTGTTGTTGTTTTGATTGGGGTTGGCACGTCGAGGAGGCATCTGTGGTTTTTAATAAGGATAAGAATGAGATACCCATAGATGCTTAACATGCACAATACATCACATAGACAATCACAATAACCAAGCATCAAAATAACATAGAGTTTTGAACAACATAAACGACAAGTTTTGGAAATGCATGCACACCATAGCAAGCCATCCACATGTTGGATGGTCATTGCGACTCAACAATCGAGGTACAGTAGATGAAAGATAAACGAGTAGTCTACACTACTCCTCCGCATCAATCTCCACATCAACAAGGGTAAGACCTGCATTCTCCATGGCGGTCTTGTACTCATCAACACTAGCAGTCAACGCCTCAATCTTGGCCCTAAGAGCCCTCTTCTGTGAGCAAAGCCTCTCGATCACTCCCTGCTGATGCTCAAGCTCGAAGTCCTTGGCCTCTAGCTCTTCCTTCATCTCCCGGATCTTCTTGTTCCTGTCTTGGACCCTTTTCTCCTGGCTCTTGAACTTGTTGTCCTGGCTTTCAAACTTGGCCTCCATTTCCTTGACAATCTTGTCTTGCTCCGCGAAGAGCTTGTCCTTCTCTCGAAGCTGAACCTGGAGCTCATCATTGCTAAGCATGACGTTGGTCCTATCAGTATCAAGGTGTCTAATAAGACCCTCTAGGTCGTGAATGTATAGATGAATCGGCTCCATCGTCTCTCTAGCAGCATCCTCATACTCTATAGCCTCACCCTCCTTGTTGCGTCTCCCGAAGGGGTGAAAGTAAAGACCTCTAAGCTCGGTGGAGTGCCTCCCTACCAGGCGCCCAAGTAACTCCTGCATGACTACATCTAAGCCTTTCTCCTTGTCGTCATGCATCAACTTGAAAGTGATGGCCTCCGTGGTTGGCTCTGTCTGGCGTCCCGGCTGTGTGACTCTGAAGCCCCATAGGTCCTTCCTCTCAAACTTGGTGAGTGGAAGTGTCATGATGCTAGGAAGTGGAAGGTTGAGCACACTAGTGAGCTCAATGAGACGAGTACCAAAACGAGTTCCCTTGAACTCCTCGGCCGTGCTGATAACAACATAGAGAAAATTTCACAACCGCCATAGAGAAAGTTAGAATCAACACAAGTATATCACTTAGCAACAAACACACAAGTCATGGAATACACAAATCCATTACAAACATCAAAGGTTCAACATAACTTAGAAAAAATTTTGGAAGCAAAAATGATAAGTGTGGTGGTCCTACTGACGAAGTACGATACAACTCTCACTCACTTAACAAAATAGCTATCAGGGAATCCTTATAGCCATCTGTCTATCTTGTTCACAAGACTCCCATATTAAGTCTATGATGTCTCCCCTTAGTTGTTGGTTGGTAGTCTCTAATTCTTGGGTATGCTTCTTTTCTTCTCTAAGGTCATTTTGGGTGTTGAGCATTCTGCACTTGAGTCTATCTCCAAGCTCCTTGATAGCATTCCAAGATGCATTTCTTGCAGAGTCAAAGAATGTTGTGTGCATTTCAGAGTTGGTGACCATGCAAAATCCTGACTCCTTGTGGTTGTCTTCCTTGTTTTTGTACAAGTGAAGTTGCACCCACCAATACCCTTCTCCTTCATCCATCATAGGGAATCCCTTGTACACTGCTGCACCATGTATCCCCATGGTAACCATAAGGTTCTTGAGTGCCTTGGGAAATTCAGTCTCACAGTCCAAAGTCATGGTCATGAGTGGTCCCTTCCTCACGGCTTCGTTGATGGAGTTCATCTACAAATAGAGATGAGAAAGAAGATTAGAAAAGTTTTACGAGAAGGAAAAGACAAGTGTGGAAATTTTTCAAAGTGTTGAAATTTTTTCCTTAATGGTTTCTAATCCAATTCTAGGGTCATAATCCTACAGGCAACACAATGCTCTGATACCATCTGTAAGACCCCACCTTTATAAAGGTAAAGGTCCCTGTGATTGCAATGCTAGTCCCTGGATCAATTGCTAGCATCCACAGTTTAAGATGAAGTACACAGAAAAAAGGTCAATATTACATCGTCATTCCAGAGATAACATAGTCTTTTACAACTCCATAGCCATAGGCTAGTACAAGAGTTTAACTTACCAAAATAAAAGTTGTCATCTTCATGTGCCACAGGCAAGCATGTTGAGTGTAGACTCATAACCCTAATCCTCATCAGAGTAACCTGCAACATCACAAGTTACAACCACAGTGGGTTAATACATTGGAATAGTATTGGCAAGTGATACCTTAGTAGAATAATAGTACCTAGCTTCTACATGAATTTGGCTAAGTGTAGCTTAGGCTTTCTTTGCTCAAGATAGGTTTTACCTATCAGTTGAAAACACTAAGTTTTTGTTTGGCAAAAACTCCCAAGGAACCACCAATAGACATTGGTGAACCTTTACCCTTGTTCAACCACAAGTTTTAACTTAGAAATTGGGATGAGGAGATTCTTGATAGCTTCCATGTCTTGATGCTCAAATTGTCCATTGCCGAGGACACGACTAAGTACTTAGATTCTTCCTTCTGTAGAGGTGGTGCAATTTCCCCACAAGACTCGACATGCATCGAGACAGGACCTTTCAGAAGCCTTCCCTTAGACCGAAATGGACGTGTTCCAAACCTATCACCCCCTACCACCAACTGTCCATTTGGCTAAGTTATTGCAACCTATATGATCCAGGCAGAGCCCATAATGCCATGTGGCTACACTAGAAGCTTCTTAACATATGGCATCTCAAATCCCTTTGTTCCTGGGTGGCATTCCACAAGTTAGATACACAGGGTAGACCATTGAAAAATGGGCCCTGGTAACCACTCAACAAAAATCCAACCAAGCAATTACCATTCCACCCAGGTGTTTCATTCACTTAGTTGTTTTATTAAGCAAACACATAACTCAAAGACTTAGCAATATTTTTCCATAGCATGTATATAATCCCCCTTGGTTGCTAATAGCTAGGCTAAGCATGGAAATAGCAAGTATCTTAACTTATAGAAAATTCTAGCAATTCTACAACTACTAGGATTTCCCAAGCATAGCATATAGATACTTAGCAAAAATTATCATGCAAGCCCTATACAAAACATCTCTAATGCATAGTAAAAATATTGGGACAAAAATATGAAGCACCACTTGCCTTGGTAGTTAGGGGAGTAACAACAATCCCCACAGTCACAATCACCACTAGCACCAATATCTACACATAAAATGATAGAACCAAATTCACATTTCAAATAATTAAACAAAAATATATGAATGCATGCAAATGCCATGTGATGATTTTTCTAAACCAACCAAGACAAGTAGAACAGTAATGATCAATAAAATAAACATTTATTCATCAATTAAACTTTATTTGGCCTTTAAAACATTTTTCAATTAATTTTTATACACAAAATAAGCCTACAAATGTCTCTGCATAAAATTCTATTTTAACAGAAAAAATACAAAACTAAGCCCATATATGCGTAGGATTTATTTTTGTGATTCCAATGGTATATTATTTGTATTTTTTGGATAAACAGAACAAAAGTTATTAAATTTACAAGTTTGAATATCTAATAGATGAAAATCTAGATTTTAAATCCAAAACCTAGCCACGCGGCGCTTCCTGATTGGACGGTACCGTTTCGCACGGATCACGCACGTGCACCGTCAGATCTAAATGAGATCTAGCAGCTCAGATCTCCCCGTACCCTTTTGGGCTGGCGTCTAATCTAGACCGCTGGATCTAGATCCAACGGATCTAATCGCTTCAACCAAGAACTGGCGGCGCAAATGGCTAGAGCAGCGGCGACGCGTCTGCCGGTGATGTTCTGGCGATACCAGAGAGTAAACGCGAGGGTGCTGGTGCTTACCGAGATTGTGGAGACATGGCGAAGCTCGACGTGCAGTTGGACGGGGTCGGGGCGCACGAACGCGGCGAGGATTCCTCGTCGGAGTTGTGGGCGGCCTCGGGTGTGCTCGGTCGTCATCGCTAGGGGCGCTACAGGGCACATGAGAGGAAATGGGGGGAAGCGTTAGATGCGTACTGACGTTGTGAGCGTGCGAGCATGAACCAGAGAAGAAGGGGAAGGCTAGGTTTACCGTTTGTGCTCGTCGGGCACGCGCAGTCATTGACGTTGACGACGATCTGGGTTGTCCTAGCACACACCAGCGATGTTAAAAGACGCGCAAGGATGCAGTGAACATGCTGGCAAGACCAGGGGGCAAGGGGCGGGGAGTTCTCACCGGAATTTGCCGCCGGAGACGCTCGGTACCGCGGTAGCACGAGCTCGATTGTGGACAGCGTAGCGGCGCTCTGTGGTTGGTGAGTGAGGGGAAAGGAGCGGAGTGGGGAGGGGTTTAAGTAGCCAAGGCGAGAGGGGGAAATTATGCCCGCAGTAACGCGTAATCAAGCGCGAGATCATCGGGAAGAAACGGCCGCGGCGAAGCTGGTCGCGGGCATGATTTGGGGACGAAGAGGTGACGTGGCTACGGGGTCCAGTTGTCAGCGAGGGGGTGTGCGCGGGCAGGGTGAGAAACAGAGAGGAGAGGGAGTCCCAGGTGGGCTGGCTATTGGGCTGGTTCTGCTGCTGGGCCGAAAGGCTGGCGCAGGCCTTTTCTATTTTCTTTTCTCCTTTTCTATTTCTATTTTGATTTTCTGAAATCCTTTTCAAATGATTTTCAAATGAGTTTGAATTCAAACTTTCTCTGGATTTTTGTAAAGTGAACCATGCACACATTTGAGTATAAAACATTGTTGTTCACTCCAAAATACATTGATCCATTGAAAATAAAATAAAACCATGCTTTGCCTATTTATGTATATAAGGCATTAAAAATGGTTTTAATTTAGATTCTTTGTTTTGAAACCTTGAGTAAGCTTTGAAATCAATATTCAAACCTTTTCTGGTTGAAACAAAGTATTCTCATACTTGAGAGTAGAAATAAAGCCATTGTCTTGCTTACATGAAATAATAGGCAAAACAAATGGTTCCTATTTGAAACTTTGTTTGAAAATAAAACAAATGCATGAGGATGCATGAATGATATGCAAACTTTATAATTCATGATTTTTGGGATGTTACAAATAATGACTTTAGCTTTTGACCTGTCCAATTCCGAGAATATTGATTTTCTGCCTTTTCTGGAACAAAAAACAGAAGAAAACAGGCAACTAGCACTATGGCATCTTGTTAATAGGCTAGTACCAGAAAACATATAAAAACACCTCAAAGTGTAGACAAAGCAAAGCAAAGTAGATACTAAACAAGCATGGAACATAAAAAATTATAGATACGTTTTCAACGTATCATTGATTTAGTCGACTTCTTGCCGATATCAAGATCATGTAGAAGTCTGGCAGCCTCACAACTTAGTGGAGCATCCGTGATCACACACACGTCTGGAACCCCGACCATCTTCGTGACCTCGCTCCAGCAATGCAGCAGGAGTAGCAAATCCCCGCTCCAGAAAAATCCACTGGGAACATGTATCTCGCTAATCCGAGACCATGGGTAAAACACTAGAGGGGGAGAGAGATCCTTCACAAGGAGGTGTAAGATGAGAGGAGGAGACGGGGGATTTTATAGGGAGAGGGGGTCAGCCCAATTCCATGGCATGGCAGTCATGGTGGGTGCCCCCACCTCTTCCACATTCATGTGGGTGGAACTCCCACTCCCATAAAAAGCCTCCACTCAAATTTCCAATCACCTCCATTAAATTTCCACCAAATTTAATGCAAGCTCACATTTAATAAAACTCTTTTATTTATTTTATTCAGAATTTTTTAAATACATTAATTAACAAAAATTCACATAAAACCCCTTGCAACATTTCAATTTTACATGCAGAACCAATTTCAGCAATTTCACCCGAAACAATTCATGTTTCCATTGAAATAATTCTAGCGCTTTCATATTCTTTCTCTGGCATCTTATTTGCTCCGAATGGTGTTAGTATTCCTTAAGTGTGTCACCCTATAGTTCGCGAATAATGCAGACATGATTGAGACCCCTCTCCGATCAATAATCAGCATCGGGACCTCGAGATCCGTACTGACTCCCACACATTCAACGATGACTTCTAGTGATGGTGCGAACCTTTTACATTGCAACTAAAATCCTTTTGTCTTGTGATATTTTACATGTCCGAGATTCGATTATTGGTATCCCCATACCTAGTTTGATCTCGTTACTGACATGTAATCTTTTCTCGTTCCCGTGATATAACATTCTAGTGATATCCATCACTTGCTTGCAAGCTATATCAATGTGATATCACTGAGAGGGCCTAGAGTATATTTCTTCGTCATCGGGATGGACAAATCCCACTCTTGATCCATGAGCCTCTACATAACACTATCGGATTATCTGATCCCACCTTTATAGTCACTCTGTTATGATGTGACGTTTGATGTTATCAAGCTACTCTTCCTGTGTTAGTGATTAACATGATCTCATGGTCTAAGGACTAAAGTTACTTGTAATGATGTTATAGAAATTTAAACATAATGACTTTCATCATATTACTATACTTCGGATGAATGTTCATCACATCATTCCACTAATGTTGTGACCTCATTATTAACAACATCCAATGTCTATGATCAGGAAACCTTGATCATTATGTTAATCAACGAGGTAGTTTATATGAGAGGCATAACTAGGAACTCTTTATTTGTTTATTAAACACACATGTATTAACATTTCCGATTAATAAAATTATAGCATGAGAAATAAAAATTTATCATAAATAAGTAATACGACAATAACCACCTTATTATTGCCTCTCGGGCATATTCCCTTAGACTCCCACTTGCACTAGAGTCAATAATAATCTAGTTTGAAGAACTTGCACATCCAACACTTATGGCTTTCTATTTTTGTATATACGTGTTTGCTAGTGGAAAACATAATCTTTGGATCTGACACTTTCAGGTCCATGTGTATTTGCATGTCTTTGCGTCTCCACGCATCACTCATTCTCTAATGAGATGGCATTGTATAAATTAGGTCTTTTGGTGATACCTTTAGTTTATTGGGGTTAAATCATGTCTATACTATTGTCGTACAATATATCTTTATAGTGTTAGCCCATTGTGAACCACACCTTAGTCTGATAACAAACTACTTGACACAAATTCCCTCCTTTGTTTCTACTATAGTAGTCATATACTTAGCCTTTTGTTGTAGTATCCGCCACAATGTCTTAACTTTGGGATTCATCCAAATCCATCATGGAATCTCCTTTCCATTACATTATGCCACCCATAGTTTAAATTGAGATAAACTTAATCTTATGACAAAACTAGTACCACTGTAATATTTTACAATGGACTATTTGTAACTGTTTGTCACCTCTACATAAGTATATTCTTAGTTCTTTGGAAAGATCATAAGAATATCCTTACTATTGTCCAATGATCATCTTATGATTCATTCTAGTATATGCTCATAACTTCTAGAGCATAGGACATATCTAGATGTGTACATATCATGGTATGATCAAAATATTCTTGTGATTTCACTCACCAAGTGTCAAATCACTTGAATCTTGTTTCACTTACTAAGTGTCGATACACTTGAATCTTGATTTAACCCTTTATGTGCGACAAGAACCTTTCTTGTCCTTTCCATATTGAATTCATTCAATATCTCATCTATGTACATTTGGCACAACCATATTAGTGTCTCAATCTATCCATATAGATATTTATGCCTAATATTTGGGTTTTGCCTAGTGCAATTGCAGAGATCGTTTGTAGCTAGTTTCGAAATAGAGATATCGATCCCACAGGGAGAGGGAGTTCTGAAGTCTACTAACTCTTGAATTAAATACTAAAATAGTAATGCTAAATAACGTTCTAAGTAACAGGATAAAATGCGAGTTTAATGTAAAAAGGTATTTTTGGGTTTTTGTATAAGAGAAAAATAAGTAAAGTAAAACAAAATGAATGCATAAAGTAAGTGTCGTGTATGTAAAAGAGATGTGAAACTGCAATGGGAAAAGGAATTCTCAGGAAGTGGCGGATACACCTATAACATTATAAGGGGTTTAAGGTAAAGATTATTATCATGAACATTCTTAACTATGTATGTGTGGGAGGAACTCCGTAATTGGACGAATAGGCAGCAACCGCTGGTCACATCATCCTCATAACCACAGCATACAGCAATCGACATCAATCAAACTATTGCGCTATTAAGGGACTTTACCCTGTAGGATGTATCCTATGGCATGGGCAATGTTCCGTGAGTTTCCTTAGTTCCCAAGTTGATACGTAAGGGGTTCCCACAACTTTATAGTCACCGTAAGTGCTAGCATACCTCCGTCTACCAACAAGTAGTTCCCTCCATCAAGTCCCCACAAGAGGCAAATATTGAGAGGTCAACTTCTCCCAACATCAAGATGAAGGCAATCTAACACGTGGTCACAACGATGAATATCATAATAAACTTTATCTTATTTCAATCTCATGCTAGGGTTTCTCCATCTCCCCAAGAACTAATGTTCTACTCGGACATGTAGGCAATCAACATCATGGCAAAGACAATGGAATCTATCATAGATGAATAGTATTTGTATAAATCCACAACGAGTATGGAAATTACAACAAGATCTAGACAAGATGTAGATGGGATAGATGGAGTTGGTGGTGAGGTAGTGGTTGATGATGAATATCAATGCCTTAGCCTCCTGGATATGTGTAGGGTAAATATGGATCCCCGGTGGATGAGTTACCCCTCCAGATCCCTTCAAGAGGTGAGGTTTCTGCGAATTCTGGTTGTTCTGTATGTCGACTCTCCCTTCTGTTTGCATGGGGAAAAACTATTTGAGGAGGCGGTGGTGGCAGCAACTATACAGCCGAAACTATACGGCCGGAAAATTTATTCCCACCGTATAGTTGTTCGTTAAACCTTCTGGTTGCTGCGATCGCCGCGAGTTTTCTTCTGGTGTTATTGATATTTCCCAAATTAGCGATTTATGCTGTTTTTGACTCCTTTTTGCTCCAGTACAACTAGTCCAACAATTGTGTCCATCATATCCATTATTTTTCCCGATCCTGGTGAAAATAAACATAAAAGATGCGCGCGAACGTCGTAAAATACCAAGATCCTACCACTACAGTGCAAAATAATAATATATAACATGATGCAAATATGCACTCATCAACTTCCCCAATCTTAGACTCTTGCTCGTCCCGATCAATGTTATATTTAATGGATGTGATCCTCATATTGATGAAGCTGAGTCGATAAAATAAATGAGGCAGTTGCAGCACGTGTTTATCATACATAATACATGAGAATAGGTTCATGAATAATACCTTACTCGAACCATACGAATAATATTAGAAGGCTTCCACACCGTAGCATTTAACAGTTCACAAAATATTACTCTCAATATGATGTAGAAGTTTTTATTTCGACCGAATGAGTTAGCGAGGTAGTCCCAAGTGTTTTAGGATTAACATATTCACTTGGGATTAAAAATATCAAACGTTCATTTGTCTCACCACAAGATGGTGGCGTATGCCTATTTGCTCTTTACACATTTTCTTCTCTTTTTATGCTCACACTTTTGTTTAAGTGCTGTGCAAAGGAGCTAGCCATATAGTTCACTTTATGTAGGAATTCAAAGTTTAATGATCTCAATTATCAAATTCCACCTGTATATGAAGCATCTTTATAGCATGAATATCTACTCGTCTTGTTCTCACTCTAATTTGATAGCACTTTTAATTTTCTTTTGTTCAAGGTTTCTTTCTCAACTTAAATGATTAGATAATATTTTCCTTTGTAAATCAAACCATGAACCTACAACATATTGACAAATTATCTCTGTATGTTACATTAATACCAATGGTATGGAAGACTCCTATTGCTATCATCAAGTGCAAGTAAAATTATACTCAAGCCATTCATATATCTAACAAGACAAGCACAAACTCAATAATGCTCCATTATGATAATAAACCGAAATTTCATAAAAGGGATCGACTATCGCTCAAGGGAATTCTAATGATGCAAACTTTATTTCTAATCTCGAACTAATGCAAAGCTAACATAGTAATATAAAACTTATAAGATAGATTACAAGGTCTTAAATATCTCCCAAGCTTGGAATCAAGCCATGCGGGATCAAATAATCCCACACAATTATTTGATACCGCGATTATTGTAGATCACTGTGGATCCATGGCACAAGGTATCTTCTCCTCATGGGCCAGCCTAAGACGGAGGGATTGATTGACGGCTTCCAGTTATTTGATACGCAACTTGTAGAAAAGATTACTTCTCTCCATCACTTTCACATGTTATTTAATGAGCTCATTGTTATCTTGGAGGGTTTGCATCGCCTTAAGACTCATAATAAAACCTGATTCGGTTGTCTGCTTAATATCTTCATTAAGTTTATAAAGATAAAGTCGCAGCAACCAAAGATGCCTGGGTGTCCCTGGCGCCTCCTTATCCACCTCTGCAATCTTCAACTCGAGGGCTTTCAACTCCCTCTTCAGGCGCCCTTTTTCAGCATCAAGAAACTCTATAGGGATGGTCTTGATCTCCTCATCTTGCTTTCTATTGCTCCCAATCGCCATAGGAATTTGTCTCCTTGCTTCCCGGCCCCAGGTTGCTATATGGCTGTGTATCCTCACATATTAACTAGAGGTAGATTAGTTCATGGTGATTATGATTAGAGAGAAACAAAATGGAAGTATATAAGGGGTTCAGAGGTTGGTAAAACTCGTGAGAAACACCAAAGTTACGCCCAATAAGACAATCTTAATGAAACAGGGAAAGAAATCACGGATTTGGAAAAGTCCAGATGCGTAACGACCAACTATACGGCCGCGTCGCGTATAGTTCCAGCCATATAGTTGTTCCCAAGCAGATATTTCCAAAATATTTCGAGTCTAGGTCGGTTAGGTTACTGACTTGGAACCGACATATATATATTTTTAAGATGAATAAAAACGAAAAAGAACGGAGCGGCCAGAAGGTTTAACGACCAACTATATGGCGGGAACAAATTTTATGGCCGTATAGTTTGGTCGTATAGTTTCCAGCCATCGAAAAACAATTTCGTGAAGAAGGTGAAGAAGGTTTAACGACCATACGGCGGGAGGATTTTCTCTGGCCGTATAGTTGGTAAAAACGTTCAGAAATTCCATAAAAACATGAGGAATTCAAAGGAAAAAAATTTAGGAGTATAAATTGTGAAAGCAAATCACTTATTTAGAGAAAGAAAACTTACCTTGTACTTACCGTTTATTTAGTCGTGGGTGACAAGTTCCTCCAACAACAAGGACTTCTTCTCTTTTGGAGGAATTGACTTTAGTTCATATAATAATTCTCGTAAATGAAAATCACCAGGACCAAAGTTCCTCTCAATAAGATTGGTGCCTTGCTTGGCAAATATGGATACTGCATACAATGTCTTTATTTCTTGCCTTTGCATAATCTGCAGCTCAAATTCTTGAAGTAAAAGGATCCAATGAATTAGTCTTAGCTTATGATTCTTCCTCTCAAGGATTTCTTTTAAACCATCACGATCTGTATGAACCCTTACTTTTGCATCCACTATATAAGAGAAAAATACAACAAAAAGTTCTCTTTCTTCCTTAGGATAATTCTTTTGAGCACCATTAAGAGTTCTACTAGCAAGATGTATAATATTAAATCTGTGACCTATATGTTGTCCCATAGTTACTCCTACAACATCATCACTAGCTTCACATATTAAATCAAAATTCATATCCCATATAGGTGGTTTAATGATAGGAGCATGGGATAAAGCATATTTAAGTTTATCAAAGGCAATAAGGCATTTACCATCAAAATTAAATCTTACTCCCTTTTGCGAAAGGTTAGTCAAAGGTTTAAAAATTCTAGAGAAATTCCTAATGAACCTTATATAAAAACCCACATGACCAAGAAAACTTCTTATACCTTTTATATTCGTAGGTTGTGGCATTCTCTCTATTGCTTCAACCTTAGCTCTCTCTACTTCAATACCCCTACCTGATACCTTACGTCAAAGGACTATACCTTATTTGACCATAAAATGGCACTTCTCCCATTTTAGAACAAGATTGGTTTCTTCTCAACGTAGCAAAACCCTTTTGAGATTATCCAAGCAACTAGTAAACGAAATTCCATAGACAAAGAAGTCATCCATAAATACTTCCATTATCAATTCTATAAAATCTGCAAAAATAGCAGTCATGCATCTTTGAAAAGTAGCTGGAGCATTACATAAACCAAAAGGCATGTGTCGGTAAGCATGTAAACCATAAGACTAATTAAAGTTGTTTTAAGTTCGTCATCAGGATGTATAGCTATTTGGGAAAAACCAGAGTATCTGTCTAGGTATCAAAAATGAGTGTGGTTTGCTAACCTCTCTATGTCCAACAATAGTTCTAGTAGGTATCAATTCATTGTTTTCATTAGGAACAATAGTAAAACCGCCCTTCTTAGGAACACAATGAACAAGACTTACCCATTCACTTTCTTTTACATGATAGATTATACCTGCATCCAGTAGGCGTACTGTTTCTTTTCTTACCACTTTCTTCATCTCGGGCTTCAGCCGTAGCAATTGTTTATCACCTTCCTCCATGAATATTTGATGGACGGCTACCATGGGACTAATGCCCTTCAAATCATCCATCGAGTACCCAAAGGCCTTGTGATGCTCCTTAAATACTTTCATGAGTTCTTATTCTTCATCCCCTGAAAGTTTAGCAATAATAATAACAGGGAATTTATTTGTATCATCCAAAAATCTATATTTAAGATTATCTGGTAAAGTCTTCAATTCCGAGGGCGGTAATTCCTTGTCCCCTCTCTTTTCTGGCTCTTCAAAAGCCTCATCAGTTGGAGTCCCTAAAATGGAAAGTGAATTGAATTTAATTTCTAATTCTTTGAGGGACTTGTCCTCCATAATCATTTCTTCATAATTTGAGTCTTCATTTTCTTCTTCTACTTGATTACTAAAGAAGAGAGCGTCCATTTTCTCAATACTTTTTTTCCTTTCTCTTCTTCTTGTATTTGTAGAGGTCTGTCTTTAAATTTGGAAAAGTGGAATTCTTTTTCCGCTTCCCCAAGCTTAAGAGACACAATCTCCTTCTTGAAATCAACTTTGGCACCTAAATCATTCAAAAAGTTTCTTCCAAATATAATTGGGTAAAAAGTGTCAGCTGACATATCAACAACTACAAAATCAATTGGAAAATTTTCATTGCCAATTGTAACAGTTGCATCTTCAACTACTCCCATTGGAACTCTAAGAGGATTATTGGCTAATATGATTGTCATATCATTATTTTATATTGTAGTCGGTACTATCTCTTATTTCATTTCTAAATAAAAATCATAAGATATAACATTAATTGTTGTGCCAAGATCACATAAACCATAATGTGAGGTTTCTTTAAATATGCAGGGAAGAATAGGCTTACCCACATCTTTTACCTTAATTTTACCTTCAACCAATATGGAAGTCCCTTTATCAAGTTCAACTACATTGCAATGTGCATACATAGCCATAATTGCTTCCTTGGTTACCTCTTCATCTTTGGTTTCATACAAAAGTTCTTCAACTTCTAGCACACCTTCCTCTTATTTCTTCTGTTTTACAGCTTTAACCTGTTCATATTGCAAAATATGTTTCTATGCACTGTTAGGGAAGGGTATCTCATACATTGGTTCTAGGGAGGCCAGTGTTTCTTTAACTTCTCTTTTCTTCTCAGGTTCGGGTGGTGGATCATACTTGACCCAACCTTCTTTTGGAGCTTTGATACGTTCTATAAAAGCTTTAACAACATGCAACACAAGATCTAAATCCAAATAAAGTTCTTTAAATAATTCATTATCATTCCCCTTTTTATTATAGTCATGAATACAATCATAATCTATTTCTATGCCTCCTTCGCTTCCTAGACCAAAATTCCAAGAAACTCTATGGTCGCGAATTCTATTCAGTAAACCCCAAGCTTTAGTTATGGGAAGATTCATAAAAGGTCCTCTCACGCAAGAGTCTAGTTCTAATTTATTAGGTTCAATTAAACCGCCATAAAAGATATGCAATAAATACCATTCAGGAAAATCATGATGAGGACATTGATTATGTAAATATTTAAATATTATATAATCTCTTAATAGTCTTTCATTAGGAAGGTTCCTCCAAGTCATTATAAGACGTCTAATTCCAAAAGATTTTGATAGAGGATAATACTTAGCTAGAAAATCATAGGCTAAATTATCCCAAGTAGTAGTGACTTCTAGGGGTAAAATCTATACCATGAGAGAGATGTGCTTGTCAAAGTCTGACTAAAGAGTTTTAGCCTTACCTCATTAGTTGTATACCCTGGTAATTATAAAGTGCCACATATATCCTTAAAGCATGCAATGTGCTCATATGGATCAAGATTTTCTTCATCTCCAGTAAATTGCATCTTGTGTAAAATACCAACTAGTAGAGGATTTATTCCAAACCCCCTTGTCTTCTCGTTGGTGTTGTCTCTTTTATTAATATCATAGGGCTTCCCAAAATGGCAGAGTGGGTTAGCACTAGTCACATGCTCAAACTCCATCATGTTGGTGGGACCCTATAACTCAAAACAAAACATAGCAAGACTAAAATAAATAAGAAAAAAGTAAAAGACCCATATCGCTTATATCCCCGACAACAGCGCCAGAAAATAGCTTGATGACTGCAAGTGCACAGATCATTTGTAGCTAGTTTCAAAATAAAGATATCGATCCCATAGGGAGCGGGAGTTCTGAAGTCTAATAACTCTTGAATTAAATACTGAAATAGTAATGCTAAACAACGTTCTAAGTAACAAGATAAAATGCGAGTTTTATGTAAAAAGGTATTTTTGGGTTTTTGTATAAGAGAACAATAAGTAAAGTAAAACAAACTGAAAGCAGAAAGTAAGTATCGCGTATGTAAAAGAGATGTGAAACTGCAATGGGAAAAAGCATTCTTAGGGAGTGGTGGATACACCTCTAACATTATAAAGGGTTTAAGGTAAAGATTATTATCATTAACATTCTCAACTGTGTATGTGTGGGAGGAACTCAGTAATTGTAGGAATAGGTAGCAACTACTGCTCATATCATCCTCATAACCACAGCAGAAAGCAATCGAATTACTGCACTATTAAGGGACTTTATCCCGTAGGATGTATCACATGGCATGGACAATGTTCCGTGAGTTTCCTGGGTTCCCAATTTGATATGTAAGGGGTGCCAACATCTTTATAGTCACCGTAAGTGCTAGCATACCTCCGTCTACCAACAAGTAGTTCCCTCCATCAAGTCCCCACAAGAGGAAAATATTGAGAGGTCGACTTCTCCCAACATCAAGATGAAGACAATCTAACACATGGTCACAACGATGATTATCATAATAAACTTTATCTTATTTCAATCTCATTCTAGGGTTTCTCCATCTCCCCAAGAACTAATGATCTACTCAGACATGTAGGCAATCAAAATCATGGCAAAGACAATGGAATCTATCATAGATGAATAGTACTTGTATAAATCCATGACGAGTATGGAAATTACAACAAGTTCTAGACAAGATTTAGATGGGATGGATGGAGATGGTGGTGATGCAGCGGTTGATGATGAAGATCGATGCCTTAGCCTCCCGGATCTGCGTAGGGTGAAGATGGATCCCTGGTGGATGAGTTCCCCCTCCAGATCCCTTCCGGAGGTGAGGTTTCTATGGTTTTTGGTCGATCTGTATGTCATCTCTCCCTTCTGTTTGCATGGGGCAAAACTATTTGAGGAGGCCGTGGCGGCGGCAATTATATGGCCGGAACTATACAGCCAAAAAATTTATTCCTGCCGTATAGTTGGTCGTTAAACCTTCTGGTTCCTTCGATCGTCGCTAGTTTTCTTCTGTTGATATTGATATTTCCCAATTTAGCGATTTACGCTGTTTTTACTCCTTTTCGCTCAAGTATAACTGGTCTAAGAATTGTGTCCATCGTATCCATCATCTGTCCTGATCTTGGTGAAAATAAACATAAAAGATGCGCACGAACACCGTAAAATACCAAGATCCTACCACTACAGTGCAAAATAATAATATAAAACATGATGCAAATATGCACTCATCACTTAACATGTGTCAATAAAAGATACATCGTTTCCAATCAACAATATGTCGTGCACATAATGTATTATAAATATGTCTCAGCGCTCCCACTTAATTTCTTGCAAATTCAAGCATCTTCATCATCACCGATTAATTTAAACCTTTTAACAGTTTCATCAAGGTGAAGATTCCAACTCCACGATGCTTACTTTAACCATTGAAGTTTGCATGCCTTTTTAGCATCCTTTGAATTAACAAAACCCTTTGGACCGTGTCATGTACACGTCCTAGGTAACCATTCTATTATAAGAACTTTGTTTTGTTTGTTCAACTACCATATACCAAAATTATATGTAGAGGTTGCTATATTAATCAGTCCAGACAAAATATCACTATGAAAGAACAAATCTTTATCATAGTTAACTCCTTGAACATTGTCGTAAAATCTTTACCCACATGTCTACCATTTCATAGATGTGAAATATCCATGTCTGTTTCTTTATAGATCCAAACACGACCGATAGATTTTTACATCTTTCCGTAGGGTCTTCCAAGTTCAAAAACTTGATTTCTCGTGTATGGAACTATCATGGATTTTATGGCTTTAATCCATTTGACAGAGTCAGGTCCCATCATCACTTCTTTGCATGTAGTATGTTCATCATTGTCAAACAATCAATGATTTACTCTCAAATCTTAGTATTTGATTGTTTACCTGACCTACTCAGTTCAATAGGAACTTAGACCTCCGTGACCACAACCTTTGAGGCACTTAATCCATGAGCATTATGGATGCCTCCGGAACATTTTCCAGCACTGCGCAACTTATCGCATATAGTTAAGGTTCAATAACCTCATCAAAGTTCTATTGTCCTCCCACTTAACTTTTCACGAAAAATTCCTCTCGAGAAACTTTATGTTCTAAGCGACAAACACTTTTGTCTTCGGTGTTATGGAGGAATACCCAACGGTTATTCAAAATAACCTACAAAGACATTCTTATCCGACTTTGGTTGTAAACATTTAACTTATGTATAGCATACCAAAATTTAAGAAAGGACAACTTGGGTTTTATTCCATACCATAACTTATATGGTGTCATTTCAACGGATCAAGATGGAGCTCTTTTTAGTGTAAAAGCGGTAGTCTCTAAAGCTTTAATCTTTTAAAATATAGGGATTTCTATTTTCGTGCCCTTGGTTCGTTAGTTGTACTCACTTTCCCCAGCCGCTTAACTTTTCCTCACTTTTCCCCTCGCTATGTTATGAAACCCTCGCAGGTGCTCGTGTCGTGGTATTGCCGACGAGTACGCCATGGAGGGGTCCTCACAGTGTGTGTTTAGAGACGTGGGGTAAGGCGGACGGTTGACGGGTACGAGGTAACACAGCTTACCCAGGTTCAGATCCGGAATCCTACTCCTGCTATAAATCACTATAATGGCAATACGCCGAGTTACAGAGATAGGTTCGCTGTGCGAGGTTGTATGAATCGATACTAAGTTGTGTCCTAAAGGCTCCCATAGGCCCGACTTATATAGTCGCCAGGTCCTATGGTTACAGGGAAAAGTCCTAGCCGGACAGGTTACAGAGTTCTACACCATCTACCACTAGTCTTGTGTAACTTGCACTCCAAGGCTCCGGGTACGCTGGTGAATCCACCGTAGCCTTCCTTTATCCGGCTTGGGCCTCCTTTCTGGATCCACCTAACTGGGCAGCCCAGCAGGCCACAGGCCATGCTACCGACTATGGGCCACCCGGGTTAGTCGGATAAGAGACATGCTATGAGGATACCCATATAGCATATCCCCAACAGTAGCCCCCGGATAACTCCGAGATCTTGCGCCGTCTTGCCTCTTCTCGTGGAATGCTCCGTCTAGATGGATGTCGGCAAATCGTCAAGCAATATCTTGTAGTCCTCCCAAAGAACCCTGCAAGGTTTCCTCCGTCTTTGATTAGTAAGTCGGAGAAATGCTGAATCTTCCATCGTACTCTTCCGTAGTCGGATTAAATCCGTCCATGCCGGAATCTTCGATGCGACGGCTCATCTACCATGTCAGTTATGACGACGTAGGCTTAGGTCAGCGACGCCTCGTAACTCACACATGCAGAGAATGCAATCATATCCGATTTTCCCGCGCGAGCGATACGAACCGTTGGCGGCGGCGGTTGGAGACGTGGCGAAATTACCGCGCACGTTCTCGAACACGTCGTCTACGCGGCAACCGTCTGATTAGCTGCACAAATCTTGACGCAGAGTAAGATAAATAGTAATCGTGGGACACTTGCCACTTTTTCACCCCATTCTCTCGCGTCATCATCTTCTTCCTCCAGCCGCACGCCTCCTCGAGCTCTCCGCGGAAAACCTCGAAGAAACCCTAACCTCTCCTTGCATCAGTCGCACCCTCCATGCCCTCCATGGCCAGCAACAGCTCCTCCCCGTCGATGGCGGCGTCGAGCAAAGCCACGGCAAAGCCGGCGAGCTCCGTCGTCGTGCCGCAAGAGGGCCTGGTCATCCCCGCGTCGGCGGTGACCACAATCTGGCGGCGCTAGAGCCTCTGGAAGAGGAGCCAGATTCGCACAAAGGCGACTGGCGCGGCTCGGACATCACCGGCCGCGACATCCAAGAGATGGTCGCCGAAGGCTACCTCCCCGCGACGGAGGGGCTCGCCTGGCGGGAAGCGTCGGCGGCGAGGTAACACCTTCTCCCCAAGCCGGAGAAAAGGTGTACCTCAAGGCTCAGCTGGTACGCGGCGTTTCTCTGCCCATCTCCCACTTCTTTTTGTCCGTCTTGAACCACTTCAAGGTCCAACCCCATAACCTCTCCCCCAATATTATCTTAGTGCTTAGCAACTTCGCGGAACTTTGTGAGGGTTACCTAGGGATTAGGCCTAGGTTAGACTTGTTCGTGTACTTCTTCACCGTCAAACGTGAAGCCGGACATAGTAGGGAGGAGCTTAGGAACTGCGGCACCATAAGCTTCAAGATCCGACCTGGCCGGCGGTTCCCCGACATCGTCGGCCACGAGTTGTGCAAAA
Source organism: Avena sativa (assembly GCA_916181665.1). Lineage (NCBI taxonomy): Eukaryota > Viridiplantae > Streptophyta > Magnoliopsida > Poales > Poaceae > Avena > Avena sativa. The sequence goes on from OV702281.1 coordinate 117,742,420, forward strand.
ACTGGCAGTGGACGTACTTCTACGGCCCCGACATTCCTTTGGCGGGCCGAGAAGTGACGTACCCGGACTTCGTGGATGGAGCCGCCGCTGAAGTTTCCACATGGAGATCCCATGCCTCCCTTCCCTCCGACCTCGACGCTTCTCGCGCAATAAGGCGGATCGAGTGGTTCGTAGAGGTGGGTTTGACCGGCTTGGACCTAGCCATGTGCTGGTTCATCAGGCAAATCCAACCTCTGCAGCACCGCGTGAAGTTCATGCACGAGTACACCAGTGATCGAAAGGATTCCCTTCGGATATCCATGGATAACTTCTCGATCTACTCCGTCAAGCTCCGTCTGAAGGACATCGTCAAGGTGAAGGATAAGAAGCGCGGCTTCACCATCACCTATGACATGTACGTAGACGGCAAGTGCCCAAAGGTAGGTATTTATTTTCCGTGTATGACATTGCTCCAGTTTCTCCGTCTTGCCAGTGCCATCTTATCTAACACGGTGATTTCTCACTTAACAGCTTAGAGATCTAGATGAGGACAACCTGGCTGCCCAAATCTACGATCCAAAGATGAAGGAAGTCACGGTCGTGTCCGACGATGATGTCCCGTTGGCGCGAAAGCGGAAGAGCTCCACCTCTAACGCTGCCGACGGAGGCAAGAAGAAGCAGACGGAGGGTGGAGCCTCCAAAAAGAGTACTGCCGCCCTGGAGGCGGAAAAGAAGAAAGCCACCGGGATGTTTGCCAAAGCGCCCCCCCCCCCCAAGTGTAAGCCTCTCATTCTCCGACATTGTCTTATTTATCTGTCTTATTCCTGTACTTATGCATTTTGCACGTTTCAGGAAGAAAGCCACAACCAGCCTCAAGAAGTCCTCCAAGACTCTTGGGTCTTCTAGAAATATCAAAGATATGCTGCATCGCGACTCCTCCCCCGCCATCGCCCCTGCTACTCCTGCCGTCAAGCCCTCCTCTGCTCCGACAAGCTCTCAAGTCCAGGAGGCACCAGGCCCTTCCGCCATGGAAGTGGATTCTGGCGCCTCTACCGAGCTCGCTGTTGTCGGCGAGCAGGCGACGCAGGAGAGCACGGCTCTTCAAAGGTTGAAGCTCCGGCTAAGGATGCCATCGGTAGTGGCAAGGCGGTGGTGGGAGTTGGTACCTCTGCCAAAGGCGGCGCCCATGCTCCCCAGAAACCCTTCTAGTTCCCGAAGATAGTTTACCCGGCGCTTCTGCCGAATAACACAACTATGGTTCCTGGAGGAGTGCCGTCATCTCTGACGTGCGGTCTTGAGGAGCTACTCTGACAAGCAGATATCTTGCGAGGAAACAACATTTCCTTCGGCAAGCTGCTAGCGAGAGCGCTACAAACCTCAAGATTATTGCACTTGTAAGTTTTTACTTTGCCTTCTACATTTCATACGAGTATCCCACTGTAGCCCCCGAGGATGTAGACGGAAAACCATAGGTTTTGCATCTATATGCTCTAAGAGTGACTAAGTTAGAAAAAACTCTCACTATAGCCCCCAAGCATTTAGATGGAATGAATTACTCCGACTAGATGCTTTAAGAGTAGCATACACAATGTTCATAATTTTCAATACTGTAGCCCCCAAGCCTCTAGTTATAACTGAATTAGTTCCGATTAGATATTTTAAAGAAAAGCTAAGCATATTGCTAAGTTAAAAATTCTTGCTGTAGCCCCCGAGCATCTAGGTGGAAAATCTCCGACTAGAAGCTCCAAACAGACCAAACAACGATTTAACTTTGTACTTGTTTCCACAGAACAAGAATGCTCGGAGGGGCATGGCCAACGACAAGTACCAGAAGATGCGCGCAGATCTTGAAACCGAAAAGGGTAAAACTGCCATCTTGAAGGAACAGATCATCAAAAACAAGAGTCTGTTTTCTTTTTTGCGCATTTCCGTCTTACTTTTGTGCCCATAATCTCCGAGTACTCACTATGTACTTTGTTTTTCTCCGACTTGCAGAACATGTCGCCAAGGCCAAGGACATTGTCGAGCAGTCCAAGCATATCCAGCAGCTGGACAGCGAGAACAAGATCGTGAAGGAGGAGAGGAAGGAGATGCTGAAGATGCACGAGGATTCCATGATAGCCCTGCAGGATTCCGCCTCCGCGGAGATCAATCGCTTGAAGGAGGAGCTTGCGATCCTAAAGGATCAGAAGCAAGCTGCTGATGAGCAAAACCTTCGCCATAGCGAGACGTTTAAGCTCCTCCAACAAGAGAAGGAATCCTTGGCGGACACCGTCTGGCAGGCTAAGGCCAGCATCTTCAGTAAGTGTCCTCCGCCTTGTATTTCTGTAGTCTGGATACTTAGATTTTATTGAACTCATGCGCTCCTTGTTGGAATTTTGCAGCTCCTATGGGTTTAACCCGCTCGGCTCCTTCGGACAAGGAATGTATGGTTCTTGCCGGCAACTTCATCAATACCGCCATCGCCCAAGCCAAGGAGATTGCCAATCCCCTCCAAATTTATATCAAGGCCTCGGACTCCGTGGCGAAGTACTCGGAGATTCTGCGCCGAGCCCCCGAGCGTGTCGTGACCTGGAAGGCTTCATGCGCACGGGCTAGCGCAAGGATGGCGCTATCTATGGTGAAGTCACACTATGAAGATGCCGACATCGACACGGTGACCTCTGGTATCCCCGACGTGGATGATGATGACAAGGAGATCGATCACGAAGCCATCCTGTCATCACTCGCGGGTTATGACACCAGGGTTGCCGAATTGGTGGACGTTGACGTCTTCGTGCCCAGGAACTTCATCGAAAACGTCAGCCAAGATTCTTCCGAGTCTCATCACAGCGCCGACATCGAGGGTGATTCTCCGGCTGGTGATGATGCGGCCTCCAGGTCTCCTGCGCCCAAAGAATGAAAACACTTTGTAATTTTTGTTTTACCTTTGGCGTGTGCATGGAAGAAACTTGGTGATGTAATCTTAAGGAGGAAAACAATGGTTGTCGTATCCTTCTACTTAAGAACTAATTCCCAATATGTATATATTTTTTAAGCAAGTGCTGGCTTATCCATTACTTTGGTTCTTATGCTTGAGTTTTCGTGAGTCAGAAGACTCGTTGTCGAAACCATGCGCTTAGGTGATGATGCCCAATGGCACCGTCAATAACCTGAGCACAAAATCGCCAACAATAAGTGCCGAAAATCACTACTCCAGAATCCACATAAAAACAACAAAGAACGTGTAGACCAGAAAACTTAAGCTAACGCCCGTAGGCGGAATTTTCACAAGTGCAATCGCAAGACTTGTGCATAAAGGTTTTATATGATCCAAAAATGAACACTAAAGGAGGTAAAAGACTCAGCAATATGAGTGAACCAAAGAGATTTATTTCATTGATCATATAAGAAGTACACAATTAGATAAAAAATGCTAAGTGTAGAAAGGACGTAGCTGTGCTATGTTCCATGGCCGATCAAGCTCCGGGTAGTCATCATCCGGGTCACGTCGCTTACGCTTATGATCCTTGTTGGGTCTATCCTTGAGTTCACGATTGTCGACAAGGTAGTAAGACCCATTGAGCAGCGCCTTGCTTATGATGAACGGTCCTTCCCATGGCAGGGATAATTTGTGTGACTTCTTCTGCTTAAGTCGGAGTACTAAATCCCCCTCTTTAAACGAGCAATGTCGAACGCAGCGACTATGGTAGCTGCGTAGCTTCTGCTGGTAGATGGTGGATCTTTGGCATGCCAAAACGCGCTCCTCCTTGAGAAGGTCCATATCTAGGCGTCTGGATTCTTCAGCGTCATCTTCGTTGTAGGCGGCAACTCTTGGTGCATCGTGGAGGATGTCGGAAGGTAGGATGTCTTCTGCTCCATATACCATGAAGTAAGGGGTGTAGCCGGTGGATCTGTTGGGTGTAGTTCGTAAACTCCACAGCACAGATGGCAATTCTTCCGCCCAGGCTCCAGCTGCTCTATGTAGCGGTGCCTCAAGACGCGGCTTTATTCCCTGCATAATTAATCCATTGGCTCGCTCAACCTGACCATTGGACTGTGGGTGTGCCACAGATGCAAGGTCAAGTCGGATGCCTTTGTCCCAACAATAGGCTTCCACTTCTCCGAGTGATAAGTTGCTTACATTGTCGGTGATGATGCTATGTGGGAGACCAAATCTCACCACTAGATCTCGGACAAACCTGAGGGCAGTTGCCCCATCAAGCTTTCTAACGGGTTTAGCTTCTATCCATTTGGTGAATTTGTTAATTGCAACAAGCAGATGCGTAAATCCACATGGTGCCGTCTATAACAGTCCCACCATGTCTAGCTCCCAGACTGCAAATACCCAAGTTATTGGTATTGTTCGCAATTCTTTAGCAGGAACATGTGGTTGTCGGGCATAATACTGGCATCCCGTGCATGTCTCAACCAACTTGTCGTCGTCCGCCTTCACGGTTAGCCAGTAGAATCCTTGACGGAAGGCTTTCACGACAATTGATCGAGGAGCGGCGTGATGCCCGTAATCTCCGAGATGGATCTCGCGCAGGATTTCCATACCTTCTAGCTGGGAAACGCACTTTAAGTATACACCAGTAGTGCTCCTTTTATAGAGTTGCCCATTGATTATGGTATAACCCTTTGCTCGTCATACTATTTGCCGTCTTTCGACTTTGTCGTCGTGCAAAGTTCCATGTTCGAGATACTCCATGAACGGTATTGTCCAAGCCGAAGGGATCTTTGTCACCATGTTGACGAAAGAGTCAGCTCTATCCGGGTTGTTGATGTCGGCGCCCTTCACGGATTGTGTGCGTAGATGCTTAGGAAAACTCCTGGCAGAATTCTCTTGCGCCCTGATCCAAGCTTAGACAGTAGATCAGCCGCCTTGTTTTGCTCCCTAGGCACATACTTGACTTCGTAGCCCAAGAAGCTCTTGGCTATCTCGTCCACTTCGTCGCGATATGCCGCCATCATAGGGTTCCGCGCGTTCCAGGTGCCAGCCACCTGCTGGGCAACCAAGTCGGAATCTCCACAGCAAACTATGCGCTTGATGCCGATGTCCTTGGCTACACGTAGTCCGTGAATGAGTGCTTCATACTCCGCCATGTTGTTTGTAGCCTCGAAGTGGATCTGCAGAACGTAGTGCAGCTTGTCTCCTTTTGGTGATTGTAGTAGTACACCAGCCCCCGAGCCGTTGAGCAACTTTGATCCGTCAAAGTGCATCACCCAGTACTCTAGTTCTGGCAACGGAGTAGCATCTGGTATCTCTGTCCAATCTGCAATAAAATCTGCCAAAGCTTGTGACTTGATAGTGTCGCGCCTCTTGTAGGTGATCTCGAAGGCGGCGAGTTCAATGCCCCACTTCGCGACCGTTCCTGTGGCGTCGATGTTATTGATAATGTCGGACAGTGGAGTCTTGCTCACTACTGTGATTGGGTGTTCCTGAAAGTAATGCCTCAGCTTCCGCGAAGCGAGGAATACTCCATAAGCTATCTTTTGGTAGTGCGGGTAACGCTTCTTGAACTCAGTCAAGACCTCGCTTACATAGTAAACTGGTCGTTGAACTCCGTGCTCGTAGCCGGGTTCTTTCCGCTCTACCACGACGATGATGCTGATAACCCGGTTGGTTGCCGCCATGTAAACTAACAGGGGCTCTCCAGGCTCGGGTGCTATAAGGATGGGCGTTGAGGAAAGAATCTCCTTGAGCTGATTCAATGCTGCATCTGCTTCGTCTGTCCACGTGAATTTGTCCGCCTTCTTCAGCAACTTGTACAGTGGCAAAGCCTTCTCTCCAAGTCGGCTGACGAACCGACTAACTGCTGCAACACAACCTGTTAGTCGTTGAATGTCCTTTAGGCATGTCGGACGGTTTATGTTTAAGATGGCCTTGATTTTCTCCGGGTTGACCTCGATTCCGCGCTGGGAAACGATGAAGCCCAACAATTTGCCGGCTAGAACCCCGAAAACGCACTTCTTAGGGTTGAGCATCATGTTGTATTTCCGGAGATTATCAAAGGTTTCTTTTAAGTCGGAGATTAAGTCGTTTGATTTTTTAGACATCACCGCGATATCATCCACATAGGCGTGAACGTTCCGACCAATTTGGTTGTGAAGGCAACGTTGCATTGTCCGCTGGTAGGTAGCACATGCGTTTTTCAGCCCAAAGGGCATCGTGACATAGCAAAACGTGCCGTACGGAGTAGTGAACGAAGTGGCCAATTGGTCTGACTTCCTCATCTTGATCTGGTGGTATCCTGAGTATGCATCGAGAAAACACAAAAGTTCCGAGCCAACCATCGAGTCAATGACTTGGTCAATGCGAGGCAAAGCAAACGGATCTTTGGGACATGCTTTGTTTAAGCCGGTGTAATCAACGCACATTCTTAATTCATTGGTTCCCTTTTTGGGGACAAGTACAGGATTGGCCACCCATCACCCATCGGGTGTGAAGGACTTCTAGGATAAACCCAGCCTTAAGTAACCTAGCTATTTCTTTGCCAATGGCGCGTCTCTTCTCATCTCCGAAGCGTCGTAGAGGTTGTTTCACTGGTTTACATTTTGGATCTATGTTTAAGCTGTGCTCGACAAGTTCCCTAGGTACACCTTTCATGTCGGCAGGTTGCCAGGCAAAGATGTCCCTATTCTCACGGAGGAACTCGACGAGCGCGCTTTCCTATTTGGGGTCCAGGTTCGTCCCAATGGCGACGGTCTTGGAGGCATCACCTACCACAAGTTCCACCGTCTTGGTCTCGATGGCGGCCTTGAACACAGGAGTGGAGTCGGAGATCTACTTCTTCGACGCGGGCATCTCTGAGTCATTGACCTTGCTCTGGATCTCCTTGAATTCTTCGCTGTAGAGGACAGCTTATGCAACGGCTGCTTCATTGATCTCGCAGTCCCTTGCCTTGGTAAAGCTTCCAGATACGGTGATGACACCGTTCGGTCCGGGTATCTTGAGTTTGTTGTAGACGAAGCATGGCTTGGCTATGAACGTGTGGAATATGTCGCGGCCGAATATGACGTGGTACACGCTCTTGAAGGGGACCACCTCAAAGGTCATGCGCTCTTTGCGGTAATTATTAACGTCGCCAAAGGCTACCTGAAGTGTAATGCACCCAAGGGACCGAGCCTCCCGACCAGGAACTACGCCATGGAACACGGTGTTGGTTCGCCTTAGGTTTGCCTCCGTCAAGTTCATCTTCTGCAGTGTATCCAGGTACATGATGTTGATGCTGCTTCTACTATCCACCATGCATTTGGTGAACTCCACGCCGTCAATCAATGGGTTGATGACCATGGCGTACTGGTTCTCCGTGGGCACAAGGTCTGGGTGGTCCGTCCTGTCCCAAGTGATTGGAACCTCCGACCAGCGCAGGTATTGGGGAACTGGGGGGGAGAGTGGCCATCAGGATCCTTAGAGAGGTCTTCTGTTGTCGGACGGTGGGGGTGCCAAGGAAAGTGTGGTAGACTGGGGCCTTATTTGCGAAGGGGTTCTTGCCCTTGTCGTCGCTCTTGGCGGCGTGCTTGGGGTCAACGTCCTTGTCCATGTCACTTGAATCCTTAGACTCCTCCTCCTTCTTATTCCCTTTGCCCTTGCCTCGCGGTCTGTTCTTCCGACTTCGCTTGTAGCCGGACTCCGGGTCTTCCTTGAGGTCGTTGACGAACTTGTAGTGTCGATTGGTATGGGTGGCCTTGCCGTTGGCGTCTAGGTGTACGAGGCACGGCATATCGCGGTACTCCTCGTAGGTTTGGGGAACGCGGAGCGGCGCCGAGTTGGTTTCACTTCCTCGTTGCTGCCCGCGGCCTGCTCCCCTTCCTCGGCCATGTTGTCCGCCTTCTCCTCGTCCTGCAAAATTCATAGCGACCATGTTGGTAGATTGCTTTTCTTCTAGAGCGGTTTTCCGCTTTGTACTGCTGTTCCTCCGAGCTTGGGTTGGAACGGCCGTTGCCACCAAAGAGCCACGAGCATCGTCGTCGGCAGCTGCGAACTCACTAGCTAACTGAATCATCTGATTCAAGTCAAGCTGATGATTGTCCTGCAAGCGCTTTAGCTTATGTCGGAGCAACGTACCACTTTCCAACCCATCGATGAAGGCGGCCATGGAGGTCTGAGCGTGCACTCCTGTGCAGGAATTTTTCATATCCAGCCAGCAGGAGAGGTAGGCGCAAGATGTCTCGGCTTTCTCTTGCACGCACCGATGTAGATCGCCCACAGTGCAGGGACGCTTGTATGTACCCTCAAAGTTCTTGGTGAATTCTTCTTGCATATCCAGCCAGTTGTAGATAGATCTTTCCGGCAAGTCGTCGATCCATTGACGGGCCGTGCCCGCCAACATTAACGAGAGGTACTTGACGGCGACGTTGGGGTTGCCTTCGGCAATCTCCACCGCGTTGCCGTAGTCCTGCAACCATGTGGCGGGCTTGGCGGTGACGTCATAGGGCTTGATGGTCTTGTTGATCCGAAAACCTTTGGGGTAGGTTGTGGACCGTATTGCAGGTCCAAAGCAACGTGGTCCCAGGTATGGTCCTTCCCGGGCCTCGTGGATCTTATCGATCCGCGAACGTGCATCGTACGACTCCGGGTTCTTCTTCTTGTTGTCAACAGGGGATGGGCTGTGTGAATGACGCGGGCCTCTTCCGCCATGGTGACTGCTTGGCGGCTGACGAGGTTTAATATCGTCAATGCCCATTGTTATGGACTTGGGTTTTGGAGAAGATGGGGATGCTGGAGATCGTGGCACGGTTAACAGACAAGCAACCAGGGGACACGAGATTTACCCAGGTTCAGGCCCCCGGAGGGAAAACCCTACTCCTGCTTGTCTGCTCTTTGATTACGGCGGAACCGAAGGTTACAGGGTGCGCAGATTCGATCTGGCGTGGATGCGTGTGCGAAAGTATGAGTCGAGTTCTGTAGATCTGTTGTGGTCTAGTCTATTGGGGGTTATGGCGTGTGTAGGTCATGATCTATCCTCCTCGTTGGACCCTCCTAGCCTTTATATATGGGGAGGCTAGGTCTTGGGTGCCAATACGAGTAGGTTACAAGTTGTATCCAAACTCTAGTCTTGAGGTTTCCTTGTCTTGTGCGCTTGGGAGTCCGTGTCCATATGGGCTTCATAGCATCCGAAACGTCATAGGAGTCATGGACCCTGGCAGGTCGTCGAGTGGGCCTTCCTTCGGGCTGGACCAGGTAGGCTAACATTGTGTACCCGTAGGGTATAACCATGTCAGCGGCGACGGAGGCGGAGGTGGCAGTGGGTTAGCCTTATTGTTGTTACCCTCATGTGACGCCTCGCGCCTGTCATGGTTGCTTGTCGGACGCGGAGGGTCGTAGTGTGACCTTCTCTTGTGTCCTTGGTGGCGCTCTTCATCATGACGGGTCTGCGCCGCGTTGTCGCGGATGACGATGCCGCACTGCTTTGGTGGGGGCATATCCGTACGATGGTGAGCCTTGTAATCTTCCTGACGTCGGGGGGATCGGGGCGGTGGCGACGGGCGGCGAGGTCGGGCTCTTTCTCCGTGGTCGGAGGATATAGGGATAGCATCCTTCCATTTGCGCGCATCCCTCCGTCTTCATTCTGATGAACCCGTCTGTGTTCCGACATCTTGAGGAGATCTGTCCCTTGGCGGTTTGTACTAGCTAGATCGGCAGAGCGCTGGGTCAGACTCAAGCCTCTGAGAGGTGGCCTTTTCCTGCTACTTTACCGCCTTGGCCACTAGGTCATAGACCTGTTCTACTGCCTCAGGCGATCTATCCTGCTCCAGAAGGGTCTTGGCGACGGCGAGGTTAAGGAGTGGGGTGGGCATCACCTGCTTGCCTTCACTATCAATGTATGGCTTGGCCTGTGCCGGCTTCAAGGGAGCCCATCCTAGGTTGCGCCGTACACCAGGATCATTGATGACGCGAGCCTGAGCCTTCTTAGCCTTCTGCTGCTGCAGCAGAGTCTTGTAGTCAGCTTCCATTGCTCTAGCTTTCTCTATGGACGTCTGCACGTTGACCAGGTATCGATCTAGTTTAGCGCCTTGCTCCGCGATGGCTTGCGCCTCCTACAGCAGCTGCTGGCGCTTCTCGTCAAGCTGAGTCACGTTACGGATATGATTGATAGTTAGTGGCTCGACGAGGAGATTGTCGTACATCACTCTATCAGCTAGAGTAACATGGGCTGCTGCCGACGTGGATGCTGGAGGCGGCAAGTTTGCGGTGTTGTTGTTGCTCGGACCGGTGCCGAGTTCCTGCGGCTGCTGCACTGGGTTAGGCGGAGGAGGCATGACCTTTGCACGATCATCGTCAGCAGCAATAAGTGGCCCCTTCCCTTTTTCCAGCGCCGTAGGCGGAGCTTTCCCGGGTTGATGTTCATCCATCGTTGTCCCAATGGTGATGAACACCCCTCAGGACATGACGGTGTTGTTAGCTTGTTCGTCACGCGAGTACTCCTCCTCCATCTCCTGCATAGCGGAGTCTAGCTCTTCTGGACTGAAGTCTATCTCCTCTGAATCTGCACTGAAGTCAGTGTAAAGTGTGTCAATGAAAGAGTCGGAGGGTGCCAGGACTTCCTCGATGACGGGCGGTGGAGGTGCAATGGCCTCGACAATGACTGGAGGTGGTGGTGCTGCTACGATGATGGCGGCGGGAGGCGGTGGCGGCGGCTACTGAACCGGAGGTTCTCCGTCTCTGAGCGCAAGCTCCATCTGGGCGGCCGCGTCAGCTGCCGCGTAGCTATTGACAGTGCTCACCATCTCTTCGAGGGTAAGGCGCCCTGTTGCCTGCTGCCGACGTAAAGAATGTCAGAGAAGCGTGCCACAGTCCAGTCCTTCCACGAAGTGATACAAAGCGTTATCTTCGGGGTAATTGGCTAGGTCGGCCCGTATACGGAGCCACCTGACGAGGTAGTCGCGGGGGTTTTCGCCATCTCTCTGAACGCAGCGTGCCAGATCGAAGATGGTAACCACGCCGACGAACTTGGATCTCTGCTGTCCAGACGCGCGGACGAAGCCGGCGGATTTGCAGTGATCTTCCACCTTTATATCCTGCACATGGGCGGTTTGGGTGGGCCTTGAATTTTTCTGATCTTTGCCGGCAAACTCCGAGGAGAGGTCCGACATCGATCCTTCCGCAAACGTGTCCTGCCTGTAGGCGGTCCGTGGGGGGTCTTGATGCTTTCCGATCTTTGCCGGCAAACTCCAAGGAGAGGTCCGACATCGATCCTTCCACAAACGTATCCTACCCGTAGGCGGTCCGTGCGGGTCTTGATGCTCCTCCGACTCCCAGGGAACTAGTGCCCGAGTAGGTTTCGCCGATGAAGAGGTGGATGTCTCCGATAGGAACGACCAAACACCGCGTAGGGTTCGCCTTCGCCGAGATCCAGAATTCGTCAGGGGGACGATCAGAACATCTCCGGAGAAGAGAACGCGACCGATGGCTACGGTTTCGCTGATTCCCGCGAAGACCTTGGTCCTCGCCCGCTGAAGAGCCTGAAGCGCCTCTTGCCCCACGGTGGGCGCCAACTGTCGTGGTATTGCCGACGAGTACGCCATGGAGGGGTCCTCATAGTGCGTGTTTAGAGACGTGGGGTAAGGCGGACGGTTGACGGGTACGAGGTAACATAGCTTACCCAGGTTCAGATCCCACGACGGTGGCGGAATCCTACTCCTGCTATAAATCACTATAATGGCAATACGCCGAGTTACAGAGATAGGTTCGCTGTGCGAGGTTGTATGAATCGATACTAAGTTGTGCCCTAAAGGCTCCCATAGGCCCGACTTATATAGTCGCCAGGTCCTAGGGTTACAGGGAAAAGTCCTAGACGGGCAGGTTACAGAGTCCTACACCATCTACCACTAGTCTTGTGTAACTTGCACTCCAAGGCTCCGGGTACGCTGGTGACTCCACCGTAGCCTTCCTTTATCCGTCTTGGGTCTCCCTTCTAGATCCACCTAACTGGGCCGCCCAGCAGGCCACAGGCCATGCTACCAACTATGGGCCACCTGGGTTAGTCGGATAAGAGACATGCTATGAGGATACCCATATAGCATATCCCCAACAGCTCGCAAGCGCTCGGACGGAGGGATGCCATCAAATCAAAGGCTTGACCGTTACATGCTGACTGGTGGGACCATGTTGGGGCGGGTTGTGCGTTGAGCGTTACATTACGTGGCCTCGACTGTTACATGCTGACAGGTGGGGCCGTGTTGGGACGGGTCCTGCATACGTGGTGAAGGGTGGGGCCGCATTGGGACGGGTCTTGCATACGTGGTGAAGCGTGGGGCCGCATGGAGACACGTCAGACCGGCCATTCTCGCTCACCCAAAGCATTCGCTTCCCCCCGAGCCTGGAACAGCTCCCACACCGCCCCTCCGCTACCCCGCCGTCGTGCCCTCCTACCTTATGTCGTCCTCGTCCCAGAGCCACCCCCTCCCCCTAGCCGTGGAGACCACTCCACCTCTGGCTCTACTCTCGACCCTGCTAGATCTACCCCTTCCATGGAACAGTATGCAATGCCGGCTGGTGCACCGTCCATCCGCGTCGAGCACGGAGAAGATTGGGTGGAATCATAGGGATCTAACGCATGGATTCCATCTGGGTAAGCATCGTTTCTCTTTTGTGGGTTGATTATTGGCATTATTTGAACGCGAATCGCTGGTGCTCAACTAACTGCCTTGATTTTTCGAATAGGATTGATCCAGTTCTGGAATTTCGGCTGGCGGTTAGACTGGATACTAGCGTAATTCGTGGTTGTGAACAATATCTTTCTGGATTTTACTTCCTAGCGGGGGTTGCAACCTCCATAACTCTCAGAGATAGATAAAATATATTTTAAATTCCCCTGGAGAAGTGCCGATTTAGTTGGTGTGCAAGAGTATTTATAATTATGAAACTCTGGCACGGTCTGAAACTATAATTGACACAACTCTCGCATGGCTAGAAATTCACTTTCAAATTAAAAAATTATACAACTCTTAATATACAAGAGTGTTTATAATTGACATAAATCTTGAACACTTTCAAATAAAAAAATTATACAACTCTTAATGTAAAAGAGTGTTTATAATTGACACAACTCTTAAACACTTTAAATTTTTTAAAAATTATACAACTCTTAATGTAAAAGAGTGTTTATAATTGACACAACTCTTGAACACTTTCAAATTTTAAGAAAATCATACAACTCTTAATGTAAAAGAGTGTTTACAATTGACACAACTCTTGAACACTTTCAAATTAAAAAAATCATACAACTCTTAATGTAAAAGAGTGTTTATAATTGACACAACTCTTGAACACTTTCAAATTGAAAAAATCATACAACTCTTAATGTAAAAGAGTGTTTATAATTGATACTACTCTTGAACACTTTCAAATTAAAAAAATCATACAATTCTTAATGTAAAAGAGTGTTTATAATTGACTCAACTCTTGAACACTTTCAAATTGAAAAAATTATACAACTCTTAATGTAAAAGAGTGTTTATAATTGACACTACTCTTGAACACTTTTAAATTAAAAATATAAACAACTCTTAATGTAAAAGAGTGTTTATAATTGAAACTACTCTTGAACACTTTCAAATTGAAAAATTATACAACTCTTAATGTAAAATGGTGTTTACCATTTTATAGTGTGAAAAGTGATCCCTAAACTTGCGTATACGAAAATTATAAGCCTTTGAACACTGTGAAATCGCACTTAATACATGTTAATGATGTGCTAAGAAAATCTTGAGAGAGTATCATTTTCATATAATGTAATGCATAAACTTGCATATGTCAAAAATTATACACCTTTGAACTCTTTGAAATCGCACTTAGGACATGGAGTGAAATATAATGCAAAAATTATACACCTTTGAACACTTTCCCTTCAAATTATATTCAAAATCATTTGTTTATGGAGTTAAAGCATCAGTGGCAAACTCGTTATTTTGCATGGATAGAGGGTGCCCCCCGACAGATACAGGGGTTATCTTGTCCGCTAGATCACAGAGGATCAATGGTTGGTGAGTATGATCCGCGTGACAACTGTCTCGACCAATCAGAGAATAGCAGCCAAGATGAGCATAGGTGTGAGAGTTTGTGACTAAGAGGGAGGGGAAAACTAAGTAGAACTTAAAAACCAAGGGAAAAACTAAGTAGAACTTTAAAACCAAGGGCAAAACTGACAAGGGGGTTCAAATAGAAAACAAAAAGAGATTTAAAAAATTGAAAATGCTTCTTTTATACAATAAAATACATATTGGCATACATCAAACTATTTGCAATTCAAATATATATCAGTTTGACAATTATTGCCTCATTCAGACAAATTATGTTTTGGGGAGGGATGTTTTGGGGAGAGGCTTGAGTAGAAAGCCATGAACCTTCATAGATAGTAGGTGATTTGAGAAGTGGTGATTTAGGTTAAAACTTGTTTTATATACATTTCTTATGGTGGCAGGTCACATAATAAGACTCCCTGAATAGATTCCACTATGTTTTGATCTTTTTGAATTTGTTGTGCATAAAATGACTCAATTAGCTAGCTAAAACCCATTCATTGACTCTTTGTTGACCAGCCACCGGAGGGTAAAAGTGAGTATATTGCACACGACAGTGTTAGTACTGGAGGGAAAAACTGAGTAGAACCAAACTGCCAGTGCTACACTCAAGGGTATAACTGAGCACAATTAAGTGGCCAAGGATAGACACGAGCGGGAAAACGTGACGCACGGTACACATGTCGCGGTGCATGGGGAGGTAGCGGACGCGTGTGGCCATGCACGGTGCAGTAGCATACGTGGTTACGCGGTGCATGTTGGTGCAACGAAATGTATACTCCCTTCACTTTTATAGAGGCCTCATCACTCTCACTGATTACTCACTCGCTCGCTCACTCACTCACTCACTCACGCAACCATCTCCACTGTCCCATCACCTTCTTCAAACCCCCAACAAAACCCCAACTACGCTGGCGATGGAGAAGAACGGCGCGGTGGCCATCGTCGCCTCCAAGGCAGCCAACGAGGAGGCCCTCGTCCCCGTACAGGCCCCCGTCAAGGCATTGAAGGCATCCGCCATTCCCGTCCAGACCTCCGTCCCCGATTCCGCTGTAGCTGCCGGCGAGGAGGCCCCCGTCCCCGTACAGGCCCTCGTCATTCTCCTGCAGATCCCGCAAGGCTGGGACCCCTACGGGGACAATGATTACATCAGGTCGGAGAACCCCTTCGACACCAGCTTAGCCGACGCATGGTCAGAGGTAACTAGGGTTTTCTCCCCTTCCTTTGTTCTTCCCCCATTCCCATCATTGGATGCTAGATCGTGTGTTATTAGGGCTCGGCTGCTCATATTTTCAATCGTTGGATGCTAGGTATTTTCACAGTAGATAATCCTTTTGTGTTAGATCTCGTATTTCTATGAATGCCCCTAGTTGGTATCAGTACTAGCACCGATCTGCCCTTTGGATCAGTAATAGCCCCGATATGTAGTTGGGATTAGTACTAGCACCGATCTGTAGTTGGGATCAGTATTCAATTTGGTTTGAGATTTGGGGATTAAGGAATAATCAGGAGATGTCAATCGGTTAATTTATGCAATTAATCAATCCCGATAATCATGGTATCTCAATCATGTCCTTATTGCACGCTATTGTTTTTTGTAATACGTGGATATCAGCGACGACGAGTCCATGGACACCAAGACTCGTCAGGTGCTTAGGAAGCTGAAGTCCGTCCAGTTAAACGCCTTCTTTGCCGGCGACGTCTACAGGTGCCCCTTATGCACTAGGGGCCTCGCCACCGACTTCAACTCTCTCGTGAGTCATGCCGAGGATGTGAAGACCTGCGTCCTGTCAAAGAACATCAACGCCTACAGATCCCAGCACCAGGCGCTCGTTTTTCACCTCCGCAACCCCCAGAAGGTGGCCATCAAGGAGGGTCGCATGCCCCCGATCAAGCCCAAGGCGCCCAAGGTCAAGGGACTGGGCAACAGGAAGTGGAGGAAGTGCCAGAGGGAGGAGGCGAAGGCCATGAGGGGCCACTGATCTTGTGCTGATGCTGTTGCTGTAAAGCAGCTTCTTTTGTTTTGTTGTTGGTGTTGAACTTGTAAGCTGCCGTTGCTAAGCAGCCTAATTGTCGAACCTGGTTTAAGTATCGTACTATATAATCCTTTATTAGCTGCTTTATCTACATCTACTCTGTTTATCTACATATTTATGGTGCTGGTTAGATTTGCTGCCAGATTGGAAAAATACGAGGGCCAAAAGGAACCATGAATGAAGAGAGAAGCTGCCCTAGATTCGCTGCCTTTTTAGACAAAAATAACAACTGTTAGCGACGTAAAGGGGAAAGGCGCTCTTAAAAAGGCCAATCATAAAAATAACAAATAAATCTTCTAATTTAGGCAATAGGGCGCATGTAACTACCTACGCGCCCCACATGGTCCCACACCACATCCCCCAAAACATGTTCCCAACAAGCCGGCCCCACGCATTCCAACATGGGGGGTCCTACTACGGGACCCGACTGAACGTGGCCCCACCTGTCATCACGTAACGGGGGGTCCTACTTGTCAGCATGTAACAGCGAGGGTCCACTATGGGACCCACATGAATGTGGCCCCACTTTTCAGCACGTAACGACGAGGGTACACTAACGGGACCTGACGGAGAGCAAGTTTTAGACCGATGTGAGAGTTTTGGACAAGGAGCTGGACAAAAGTGAGGAAAAGTTAAGCGGCTAGGGAAAAGTGAGTAAAACTAATGAACCAGGGGCACGAAAATAAAAATCCCTAAAATATAATGCCAGTTCTATAAATGACACCTTTGATCTTACCATGTCAAACAAGGTTTCATTACATATCTCAAACACTCCATATTCCTATGGTGTTTTAGGAAATGCAAATATTTAGGTGTTTTGCTAAACATGTAACTCAAATATCTTCCGTCATGATAAAATCATAAATTCTTTATTTTCTTGTTACAATGATTTTCCACTTCATCTTGAAAGTCTTTGAACATTTTCAAATATTTCATACTTCTTCCTCATTAAGTAAGTATTCACTCAAATTTCTAGAGAAAGCATATGAAGTTGAAATGCATCGCTCATGACTACACATAATGGACTACATACATCAATATGTATAAATTCCAATAATTTTGTCATTCATTCTTCTTTGGCCTTTGAACGAGATTTCAATTATCGCTAGGAAAATATCACAAGTGCCCTTTGATCAAAATCAAAAAGACTCCAAAATTCCATCAACATGGAGTTTCTACATGTTTTATTTCCAATGTAATTTAAACGGTGATGTCACTTTGTAAGTGATCTTTCAATCATTTGTCTTGCGACATTTTTAGCACTAGTTTTTATGGACGTGATTTCTCCAACTAGACTTGTAAATCATCCATCTTATATGGAATACGGTAATTATTTGAACAACCTTTTTGTTCTCATAATACCTGAACAAAATAACAAATCTTAAAGGCAAGCTTTGATGTCAACAAGAAATACAACGACATTTTATTTGTTTTCGATGAACATCATCACATACATATTCTCTTGCTGGTTACTTAGGCCATTGCAGTTCATGAACTGTGTTTTCCTGTATGATATTTCACACCAACCAATTCGGAATCCAATACCCAAGAACCACATTGTTTAACAAGCAAAGAATACAGCCATAACATGTATATCATCTATATACCTAAGATGGACAATTCCAGTCTATTCTTTTTCTACCAAATATTTCTGAGATTCTCTTTCAGCACTCCCTTTCCCTTTTAAAAGAATCTATCAACATCAAACAGTGGAGCCATACACATGACACATAGTCCAAAGCATGTATAGTGAAATACTAATACCTTTGAACTTGCACTTTGAAGTAGATCACCATCATCAAATGTTTGGCGTTCTTTCAATAACCATTCTTTAGTAATCTCTTAGTGTAGTAAACATTTTACCTACATCTTCTATTCATCCTTATCATGACAACTTTCATGATCAAGTTATTATAGCTTATAAAGGCGAATCGCGAGTATAATGTTACTTTCCAAAACCTTTTTGGATGATTAGGATGTCTAACATCTCCAACCTTCACAAATTCTCATCCAATATGAGAACATATATTTTTCTAAATTATACTATCATATTGCAACCAAAAAATTGTTTCAGATATCATAATATCTACCACACATGATGGTTTCTAAAACAATTCTTTCATTTCCTAGATAACCTTGATATTTTAAAACAATCAAGAATCATGGAGGCAAACATGATACTTTAAATACTAACACTGGAATTGTTAGTCTTGATTTAATACTCATTATTCAACTTCACGGAGTAAAGGGATTTTTCTGAAAGTTTGCAATAGGACTTTTATAGTTATATGATTCCAGTTCATAAAGTAAATATCTAGAATTCTATAGTTATATTATCTCAATTATAACTAAGCATAAGGTAGTGAACGGATGCTAATGACTACAACAAATTATGCAAATTCACTTTGATTTATTTATGATAAATTGAGTTCGACTAATCCAAATTAGAAATGAACTCCCACTCAAAACCAACATCCCTCTAGTTGTTTTGATGATTACATGAACCAAATCCACTTCACCAAGTCCGATCATCACGTGAGTCAGTGCAGCTTCAAAGGCGTGCATCAATATGGGCATCATATCAACCATATGACTCATGATTTACCTTTCGGTTCATGTTCTGAGGCCATGTTTGTACATGCTAGGCTCGCCAAGTAAGAACATTAGTATCCGCGTGTATAAAACTGTCTTACACCCATTGTATGTGAACGTTGAGTCTATCACACCCGATCATCACATGGTGTCTCAAAACGACGAACTTTTCAATAGTGCATACTAAGGAAGAACACATTCTTATCTTGATTTTTAAATAAGGGATCATATTATAATTCTACTAAAGCGCCAAACAAGCAATATAAGATGCAAGCAAACATCACATGCTAAAAGTGATATGATATGGTTCTTGCACTTGATCATTATCTTGTGCATCGTGGTATGATCTTTATCATTCCTATATATGTAAGACCAAGGTATATGGAACTTACACTTTGCCATATTATAATTTCCAATAGTATCAATCCATACTACAAATTATAATTCTACCATATCATAGCACCTGCCCGAAAAAACCAAAAACTAGACGCCTCTAATTTATCTTTTGTATGTTTTACGTGGCAGAGGGCTTTCGGAGATAGAACCGCTCTTACCTACAAACATGGAACCACAATGATGATAATAAAGTTATTGAAAACTTGTTGTAAATTAGATATTGACTACAGTAGGAGAGATAGACACCCGCAAGACACTTATGCAAAACTAGTTGCATGTCAAGCGTGAAACAGGTCTCATGTGTGATGACATGTAAAGTTTGTTCGGGCCGCTTCATCCCACTATGCCACCAATATCCAAAATACACATAAGAAGCAATAACGTGACCATCAGCGCCCATATAACCATACGTGTACTACCCGTGCAAAGCATCTACGCATAGATCCGGCTCCGATACCACTATTGGGTTCGCAGCATAGAAAACAAAAAAATTCCTATGATGGGAACTGTATACCCCACGATCCATCTATCTTGATACAATAAACGGGTGGATATACATCTAGAATACATACCCTTGAAGACTGACAAAGTATTACAAGTATGGACTCATTGGTGATGTAGTCGTTCTCTTGCCAATCTCAAGATCATGTAGAAGTCTGGTAGCCCCGCAACTTAGTGAAGCTTCCGTGATCACACACACGTCCGGAACCCTGACCACCTTTGTGACCTTGCTCCAGCAATGCAACGGAAGTAGCAAATCCTCGCTCTATAAAAAGCCACCGGGAACATGTATCTCGCTAGTCTGAGACCATCGGGAAAATACTAAAGGGGGAGAGATATCCTTCACGAGGAGGTGTAAGATGAGAGGAGGAGAGGAGGCAGCCCAAAGGCCATGGCGTGGTAGCCATGGTGGGTGCCCCACCTCTTCCACATTCATGTGGGTCGAGCTCCCACTCCCATAAAAAGCCTCCACTCGAAATTCCATTCATCTCCATCAAATTTCCACCAAATCTAATGCAAGCTCTCATTTAATAATACTCTTTTATTCATTTTATTCATAATTTTGTTAATTACATTAATTAACAAACATTCAAAAAAAACCTTGCAACATTTCAATTTTACATGCATAACCAGTTTCAGCAATTTCACCCGAAACAATTCTGGTTTCCATTGAAATAATTCTAGCGCTTTCATATTCTTTATCTCGCATCTTATTTGCTCCAAATAGTGTCAGTATTCCTTAAGTGTGTCACCCTACGATTCGCGAATAATTCACACATGATCGAGACCCCTCTCCGATCAATAATCAGCAGCGGGACCTAGAGATCAGTACTGACTCCCACACATTTAACG
Source organism: Avena sativa (assembly GCA_916181665.1). Taxonomy (NCBI): domain Eukaryota; kingdom Viridiplantae; phylum Streptophyta; class Magnoliopsida; order Poales; family Poaceae; genus Avena; species Avena sativa. Next base: position 117,762,783 of record OV702281.1, read on the forward strand.
ATAACTTCTATTGATTGTGTGAACCTTTTACATTGTAACTAAAATCCTTTTGTCTCATGATATTTTACATGTCCTAGATTCGATCATTGGTATCCCCATACCTAGTTTGATCTCGTTACTGACATGTACTCTTTTCTCGTTCCCGTGATATAACATTTTAGTGATCTCCATAACTTGCTTGCAAGCTATATCAATGTGATATCACCGAGAGGTCCCAGAGTATATCTCTCCGTCATGGGTATCGAAAAATCCCACAATTGATCCATGAGCCTCTACGCAACACTATGAGAGTATCTGAACCCACCTTTATAGTCACCTTGTTACGATGTGACGTTTGATGTTATCAAGCTACTCTTCCTGTGTTAGTGATTGACATGATCTCATGGTCTAAGGACTAAAGTTACTTGTAATGATGTTATAGAAATTTAAACATAATGACTTTGATCGTATTACTATACTTAGAATGAATGTTCATCGCATCATTCCACTAATGTTGTGACCTCGTTATTAACAACATCAAATGTCTATGATCAGGAAACCATGATCATCATGTTAATCAACGAGCTAGTTTATATGAGAGGCATAACTAGGAACTCTTTATTTTTTTATTAAACACACATGTATTAACATTTCTAATTAATACAATTATACCATGAGAAATAAAAATTTATCATAAACACAGAATACGATAATAAACACCTTATTATTGCCCCTCGGGCATATTCCCTTTAGGTTTGTGATATATTAAATGACCCCCCTAATGGAAAGCTCCAAAAGAATCTGCAAAAATGACAATGCAACCTACAACTTACTCGTAGTTTAAATTTGACCTAATTTCGATAAATCGACATAAAGCCATTCAAGCGGACAAAGTTAGCTAGGTCAAAGTTTAAAAACTCATAAAACATGCGAATCGCAGGTACTACAACATGTCGGTCAACTATATATATGTGAGAAAGCTTGGCTGTGGCATTCAGATCCATATTCTCTAGACTTTCTTTTCAGAAAAGAACAATCCTTGTCATCACTCAGGAAATTGAGAATGTTCTTTCCTGATAGTTGGAAACTCAAACCAAGGGAATCGTTTACAAAAACAAGATGCAGGAATCTACCTACAAAAATACAATTAATTTAATAGCGATCTATCGTGCTTACTTGTTGCTCAAGTTTAACCTAATTTTGTTAATTTGTCAAGATGAATAATCTTAGCAAGAAGTTGAACCTGTTGTCAATATTCTTGGTGGTGGTTTGTGATATATTAAATGATCCCCCGATGGTTAGCTCCAAAAACAATCACAAAACTTTCAAAGCAACCTACATTTTTACTTTTAGTTCAAATTTGACCTAATTTCTATAAATCGGCATAACGTCATTCAAGTGGGTAGAGTTTGCTAGGACGAAGTTTGAAAACTCATAACATTAAACATGGGAATCATAAGTAAAACATGTTGGTCCACTTAGTATGTCAGGAAGCTTGGCTTGTTGCATTTAGATTCATATTCTTTGGACCTTCTTTACGGAAAAGAACAATCTCGTCATCACTCGAGAAATTGAGAATGTTATTTTCCAGATAATTGGAAACTCACACCGAAGGCATTGTTTATTACAAGAAGATTCACCCATCTACCTCAAAAAACACATTTAATTCAAGGGCAATCTAGTGCTCTTACTTTTAGCTCAAGTTTGACCTAATTTCGTTAAATCGGCAAGAAGTCAGTGAAGTGTGCAAAGTTAGCTAGGGAGCTTGAAAAATGGAACTATAATAAACCATGGTCCACTTATTTGTGTGATAATTGGGGCAGTTGCATTTTCTTCTAACTATGGTAGGTCCCCTAGGTGCGAGGTGGTTAAGTTAACACGGTCGGTAAAAGTACAAGTTACATCAAGGACCTCATAAAAAATGCAAATTACATCCATGTCCATGCACTTAGCACAAGGTACCTGAAACTATGTAGTGAAGTGTGTTTTGAGGTTTGTGCATACTATCATTCATTGTACATGATAAGGACTATCAACAGAATCTTCTAGATGCTAAGAATGGAAAAGAAGATCCAACGGTTAGCAATGTTTTCATTGTAAAGTCTTGATCCAATGGTCAAATTTCAAAGTTATCCGTACACTATATAGTGGTATCGTATTGTAAGAGATAAGACAAGATCAAGTTAAGATAAGAAGTACTATTGCGAATGGCCGTTCTTTTGAATAACCTTCCCTCCCAATGTTTGGGAAGCAAGTGATAATTTCGAAACCAAAAAAGTTTGATTTTTTGCTGGCAAGGACCAAAGTGGAAACTCACACCGACATCATTGTTTGCTAAAATAAGATGCACCCATCTACCTCTGAATTTACATTCAAGATCAATCTACCGTGCTTACTTGTAGCTCAGGTTTGACCTAGTTTCGTTAAATCAATAAGAAGTACTACCGTGAAGTGTGCGAAGTTAGCTAGGAAGCTTGAAAAATGGAATTATATAAGAAATCATGGTCCACTTTGTGTGATAATTGTGGAGGTTGCATTTTCTTCTAACTATGGTAGGTCCCGTAGGAGCGATGTGCTTTAGTTCACACGGTCAGTTGAAGTACAAGTTACATCAAGGACCTCATAAAAATTAAATTACATCCAAGTCCATGCATATAGTAAAAGGTCCATGAAACTAAGCAATGGAGTGTGCGTTGAGGTTTGCACATACTAGCGTTCATAGTGCCAAAGACTATCAATATAATCTTCTAGATGCTAAGAATGGAAAAGAAGATCCAACAGCTAGCAATGTTTGGAGTTGCCAGTCTTGATCCAACAGTCAATGTTTAAAGTTATCCGTACACTATACTATGGTGGTATGGTATTGTAAGAGATAATACAAGATAAAGATAAGATAAGAAGTACTATTGTGAATGGCCGGTATTTTTAATAGCCTTTTCCTCCCGATTTTTGGGAAGAGTGAAAAATTCGAAACCAGAAAAGTTTGAATTTTTTTGGCCGCCAAGGACCAAAGTGGTTTCCTTCCCATGCACTCCAATAATCCTCCTAGTCCACACCAACGCGGATGCCGAACACGCCAGAGAAACAGATCGCCCTCTCAAAAAAAGCCGCCATGCCGAAGCACACGTGCGCAGCGCCAAGCTATGGAGGAGGGAGAAATCAGCTGGGCCGGTGTGCGAGGGGGAGGGAGTGGTGGAGAGATGATATGCAGTGAAGGAGAGAGAAAACACACATTTTTTGGGTGCATAGGTCCTAAAATTTACTACAGGTAATAGAGTGTACACTTTAAGGCGGTAGGAGTACCTCGTGTCAGGAATCCATCATAACTATGCTCTGACATCAAACCGCCTTCAACTCCTCCTCTTCGCTGCTCTCGCGTTGCCTCTCTTTTTTAAAGGCTCACGCTGTCTCCATTTTGTTCTCTTACTTGTGTTGCTCAAGTTTGACCAAATTTCTTTAAATTGTGAAGATGCAAAATCTTAGAAAAAGTTCAGCCCTTTGTCCAAACTCTCAGTGGCGCACATGTGTCGACCTGCCTTGTCGTTCCATTTCACACCCTGCGACCAGCAACATGCTGGTTCGAAAGTGAGGAGCTTTTGTGTTTTTGTGTGTGAAGAAAGTATAGTAGTACAAAGGGAATGGCTCGCCTGCTCACTCGAGAAGGACCCAACCGCTTTTCCTTTCTTTAACTTTAGGGCCCTTTGTGCTAAATTTAGGGACCTCTATGTAATTTTGTCTTTTTTGTGGTCTTTGATGTAAACCGTACTCCCACCAACCATGTCGAGTTTTAACTACAAGTATGCTCTTAAAATTTTCAAAAAATCTTTTGAATCCAACCAAAAATTCAGTATATCTAAAAGCACCGACAAGCTTTTTCATAAAACTTTCAAAGCAACGTACAATTTACTTATAGTTCAAATTTGACCTAATTTCGATAAATCGTGCACAAAGTCTCATTCAAGTCGCTAGAGTTAGGTAGGAAGTTTTAAAATTGGCAAAACATGGGGAATTGAGAATGTTCTTTCCTAATAGTTAGAAACTCAAACTGACGTTATTGTTTAATAAAATATGATGCACCCATCTACCTTCAAAAAGACAATTAATTCAAGAGCAGTCTATCGCGCTTACTTGTAGCTCAAGTTTGACCTAATTTAGTTAAGTTGATGAGATGCAAAATCTTAGCAAGAAGTGGAACCTATTGTCAAAACTCTGGATGGTGGTCTATGATATATTAAATAATACCCCGATGGTTAACTCCAAAAAATCGCAAAACTATCAACGCAGTCTATAACTTACTCGTAGTTCAAATTTAATTTGACCTAATTTTGATAAATCGACATAAAGCCATTCAATACAGAGTTAGCTAGGTCAAAGTTTGAAAACTTATGGAACATGGAAATAATATAAGTAGTACACAATATGTCAGTCCACTATATATGTGTGAAAAGCTTGGATCATGGCATTCATATCCGTATTATTCAGACTTTCTTTGCAGAAAGGAACAATCTCGTCATCACTTGGAAAATTGATAATGTTACTTCCTGATAGTTGGAAACTAACACCGACAACATTGTTTACTAAAAGAAGATGCACCCATATACCTCTGAAAAGAAAATTAATTCAAGAAAACTCTATCTCGCTTACTGGTACCTCAGTCTGACCTAATTTTGTTAAGTTGTCAAGATGCGAAATATTAGCAAGAAGTTGAACCTGTTGTCAAAATTCTCGGTGGTGGTTTTTGATATATTAAATGACCCCTCAATGGTTACCTCCAAAAAATCCACAAAACTGAAAACGCAACCTACAACTTACTCATAGTTCAAATTTGACCTAATTCTGATAAATTGCCATAAAACCATTCAAGCAAACAGAGTTAGATAGGTCGAAGTTTAAAAACTCATAAACCATGCGAATCATAAGTACAACATGTCGGTCCACTATATATATATATGTGAGAAAGCTTGGCTATGGTATTCAGATCCATGTTCTCTATACTTTCTATTCGGAAAGGAACAATCCTTGTCATCACTCAGGAAATTGAGAATGTTCTTTCCTGATAGTTGGAAACTCACACCGAGAGCATCGTTTATAAAAATAAGATACATGCATCTACCTATGAAAAGACAATTAATTCAAAAGCAATCTATCGCGCTTACTTGTTGCTCAAGCTTGACCTAATTTCGTTAAATTGTCAAGATGAATAATCTTAGTAAGAAGTTGAACTTGTTTTCAAAATTATTGGTGGCGGTTTGTGATATATTAAATGACCCCCCGATGGTTAGCTTGAAAAAATTCACAAAATTTTCAAAGCAACCTACAATTTACTTTTAGTTCAAATTTGACCTAATTTCGATAAATTGGGATAACGTCATGCAAGTGCGTAGATTTTGATAGGATGAAGTTTGAAAACTCATAACATTAAACATGGAAATCATAAGTTAAACATGTTGGTCCGCTTAGTATGTCAAGAAGATTGTCTTCTGGCATTCAGGTCCATATTCTTCGGACCTTCTTTATGGAAAAGAACAATATCATCATCACTCGGGAAATTGAGAATGTTCTTTTTTAGATAATTGGAAAATCACACCGACGATATTGTTTACTACAAGAAGATGCACCCATATATCTCAAAAAATACATTTAATTAAAGGGAAATCTAGTGCTCTTACTTTTAGATCAAGTTTGACATAATTTCGTTAAATCGGCAAGAAGTTAGTGAAGTGTGCGAAGTTAGCTAGGAAGCTTGAAAATGGAACTATAAGAAACCGTGGTCCACTTATTTGTGTGATAATTGGGGCAGTTGCATTTTCTTCTAATTATGGTAGGTACTGTAGGTGCGAGGTGGTTCAGTTAACATGGTTAGTGAAAGTACAAGTTACATCAAGGACCTCATAAAAAATGCAAATTACATCCATGTCCATGCACTTAGCACAAGGTCCCTGAAACTATGCTGTGAAGTGTGTTTTGACGTTTGTGCATACAAGCGTTCATTGTACATGGTAAAGACTATCAACAGAATCTTCTAGATGCTAAGAATAGAAAAGAAGATCCAACGGTAGCAATGTTTTGATTTGCCAGTCTTGATCCAATGATCGAAGTTCAAAGTTATCCATACACGATATATAGTGGTATGGTATTGTAAGAGATAAGACGAGATAAATTTAAGATAAGAAGTACTACTGCGAATCGCAGATATTTTGAATAACCTTCCTTCCCAATGTTTGGGAAGCAAGTGAAAATTTCAAAACCGTAAAAGTTTGATTTTTTTGCCGCCAAGGACCAAAGTGGAAACTCACACCAACAGTATTGTTTGATAAAATAATATGCAACCATCTACCTCCAAAATTACATTCAAGATCAATCTACCGTGCTTACTTGTAGCTCATGTTTGACCTAGTTTTGATAAATCGGCAAGAGGTACTACTGTGAAGTGTGCGAAGTTAGCTAGGAAGCTTGAAAATGGAATTATATAAGAAACTGTGGTCCACTTTGTGTGATAATTGGGGAGGTTGCATTTTCTTCTAACTATGGCAGGTCCCGTAGGAGCGAGGTGCTTCAGTTAACACGGTCGGTGGAAGTACAAGTTACATCAAGGTCCTCGTAAATAATTAAAATTACATCCAAGTCCATGCATTTAGCAAAAGGTCCCTGAAACTAACCAATGGAGTGTGTTTTGAGGTTCACGCATACTAGCATTCATTGTGCCAAAGACTATCAATATAATCTTCTAGATGCTAAGAATGGAAAAGAAGATCCAACGGCTAGAAATGTTTGGAGTTTCTAGTCTTGATCCAATGGTCAATGTTTAAAGTTATCCGTACACTATACTATGGTGGTATGGTATTGTAAGACATATGAAAAGATAAATATAAGATAAGAAGTACTACTGCGAATGACCGGTCTTTTGAATAGCCTTTCCCTCCCGATGTTTGGGAAGAGTGAAAATTTCTAAACCTGAAAAGTTTGAATTTTTTTGGCCACCAAGGACCAAAGTGGTTTCCTTCCCATGTAATCCACTACTCCTCCTACTCCACGCCAACGTGGTTGCCGAACACGCTAGAGAAAAAGAGCTATCCTCTCAAAAAAATAGAGCCGCTGTACCGAGGTACACGTGCGCAGTGCTCCGATGGACGAGGGAGAGATCAGCCGGGCCAGTGCGTGAGGGGAGAGGGGTGGAGATATGAGAGGTAGCGAAGGAGAGAGAAAACACACATATTTTTGGGTGCATAGGACCTGAAATTTACTACTACTAATAGAGTGTACACTGTAAGACGGCAAGAGTACCTCGTGTCAGGAATCCAAAATAACTATGCTCTGACATAGAACCGCCTTCAACTCCTCCTCTTCGCTGCTCTCGCACTGCATCCCTTTTGTTCTCTTACTTGTGTAGCTCAAGTTTGATCAAATTTCGTTAAATTGTCAAGATGCAAAATCTTAGCAAAATTTAAACCCTTTGTCCAAACTCTCGGCGGCGCACGTGCGTCGACCTGCCTTGTCATTCAATTTCACACCCTGTGGCCACCAGCACGCTGGTTCAAAAGTGAGGATTTGTTTTTGTGTGTGTGTGTGTGTGAAGCAAGTATAATAGTACAAAGGGCATGGCTCACCTGCTCAATCAATAAGGACCCAATCGCTTTTCCTTGCTTAACTTTAGGGCCCTTTGTGCTAATTTAGGGACCTCTCTGAAACTTTTTGTTTTTTGAGGTCTTCGATGTAAATCATACTCCCACCGACCATGTCAAGTTTTAAATACAAGTATGCTCTTAAATTTTTCAAAAAATCTTTTGAAGCCAACCAGGAATTCAGTATATCCAAACCACCGAAAAGCTTTTTGGTAAAAATTTTAAAGCAACGTACAATTTACTTGTAGTTCAAATTTGACCTAATTCCGATAAATCGGCACAAAGTCTCATTCAAGTTGGCAAAGTTATCTAGGAATTTTTAAAATTCGCAAAACATGGGGAAATTGAAAATTTCTTTCCTGATAGTTGAAAAATCAAACCGACATCATCGTTTACTAAAATATGATGCACCCATTTACCTTCAAAAGACAATTAATTCCAGAGATGTCTATCACACTTACTTGTAGCTCAAGTTTGACATAATTTAGTTTAGTTGTTAAGATAAAAAATCTTAGAAAGAAGTTAAACCTATTGTCAAAGCTCTCGATGTTGGTTTGTGATATATTAAATGACCCCCCGTTGTTTAACTCCAAAAAATCACAAAACTGTTAACGTAGCCTACTACTTACTCGTAGTTCAAATTTAATTTTACCTAATTTTGATAAATTGACTTAAAGCCATTCAATTGGACATAGTTATCTAGGTCGAAGTTTGAAAACTCGTGAACCATGGGAATCATATAAGTAGTAAACAACATGTCAGTCCACTATATATGTGTGAAAATCTTGGCTTGTGGCATTCATATCCATATTCTTCAGACTTCCTTTGCAGAAACGAACAATCTCGTCATCGCTTGGAAAATTGATAATGTTCTTTACTGATAGTTGGAAAATCACACCGACAGCATTGTTTAATAAAAGAAGATGTAGCCATCTATCTCTGAAAAAACAATTAATTCAAGAGAAATCTATCTCGTTTACTGGTACCTCAGTCTGACCTAATTTCGTTAAGTTGTCATGATGTGAAATCTTTGCAAGAAGTTGAACCTGTTCTCAAAATTCTCGGTGGTGGTTTGTGATATATTAAATGACCCCCTCGATGGTTACCACCAAAAAAAAATCGCAAAACTAACAACGCAACCTACAACTTACTCGTAGTTCAAATTTGACCTAATTTCGATAAATCGACATAAAGTCATTCAAGCCGATAGAGTTAGCTAGGACAAAGTTTAAAAACTCATAAAACATGTGAATCGTAAGTACTGCAACATGTCAATCCACTATATATATGTGAGAAAGCTTGGATGTGGCATTCAGATCCATATTCTCTAGACTTTCTTTTTGGAAAGGAACAATCCTCGTCATCACTTAGGAAATTGAGAATTTTCTTTCCTGATAGTTGGAAACTCAAACCGTGGGCATCGTTTACAAAAATAATATGCACACATCTACCTATGAAAAGACAATTAATTCAAGAGCAATCTATCACGCTTACTTGTTGCTCAAGTTTGACCTAATTTCGTTAAGTTGTCAAGATGAATAATCTTAGCAAGAGGTTGAACCTGTTGTCAAAATTCTTAGTGGCGATTTGTGATATATTAAATGACCCCCCGATGGTTAGCTCCAAAAACAATCACAAAACTTCCAAAGCAACCTAAAATTTACTTAGTATGCTAAATTGTGATATATTAAACTTCCAAGTGGATTGAGTTTGCTAGGACGAAGTTTAAAAACTCATTTGTGATATATTAAAATCACAAATTTGACCTAATTTCGATAAATTGGCATAACGTCATTCAAGTGGATTGAGTTTGCTAGGACGAAGTTTAAAAACTCATAACATTAAACATGGGAATCCTAAGTAAAACATGTTGGTCCACTTAGTATGTCAGGAAGCTTGGCTTGTAGCATTTACATCCATATTCTTTGGATCTTCTTTATGGAAAAGAACAATCTCGTCGTCACTCAGGAAATTGAGAATGTTCTTTTCTAGATAATTGGAAACTCACACCGACGGTATTGTTGAATACAAGAAGATGCACCCATCTATCTCAAAAAAGACATTTAATTCAAGGGAAATCTAGTGCTCTTAGTTTTATCTCAAGTTTGACCTAATTTCGTTAAATTAGCAAGAAATCAGTGAAGTGTGCGAAGTTAGCTAGGAAGCTTGAAAAATGGAACTATAAAAATGAGGTATGCACACAAAAGCAGACTTGATCATCTGTTTTACATGCTCCAATAATGGAGTGCTTCAGAGAAAAGTGCAAACTCATCGTGCGCCAAGATTTTTAGAGCTGAAACAAAAACTGATTATCTCTCTACTACTATTGAATTTCACGTGGTTTCTAATTACACCTATTGACCCTTCGGTATGAAACCTAGTCATGTTGTTGCTAATTAATTAATGTACTGAACTTGTTCTACATATGTTTGCACTTGTCAGAATTAAGCTTAATCCAATTTAGACAGGGAAAACAATTAGTCTAGGATTACAATCCAAGAGGAAAATGTCATCATGTCTCGTACATTTTAAAATGATAAAACCAAAATGAATCAATGTTCATCATCTCACTGCATAATTTGAAATAACAGTCTAATCATCGTCACCATCACTGCTTTCAGCACCACCGCATTCTAGATCCACATGTTCCGACTGGGTTGGATATTCTTCCTCTTTCCATTCATCATATATGTCCTGAGATTCATTAGGTAGAACTAGTTTATTGCTATCTTTGTCCACTACACTAACCTCGACAGTGAAATCTACGTGTCCATCATGCGCAGACCTACCTCTGGCAATCAAATTTTCATCGACGTCAGCCAGTTCAGTTACCATACAAACACTAGGATCATCTTGGTGGGCAACATCAATGATCACTGGCTCGTCATACGCATTCACATTTCCGACCTTTTCTAGATGCGCCTGCAACTCAGCTGCGGCTAAATTTCGTGGTGTAGTCTCATACTCAGTCCTCTTTCCATAGAACTGCAATTTTTTTGAGTTTTTTCGGAATTTGTGGCCTTCATGAAGAAAAACCCGGTCACCAAGGTAACTGGTCTTATTTTATAGCCTCACTATGACCTATTTTGACTCACAGCGAACAAACACATGCATTGTAACCTGATGTCACTCTGCCTGACATGCCAAGAGCTGGAAAATCATGAGTGCAGAATAGCACAGCAGCACGTAGAGGGAACTTGGCATCTTCAGGTGTGCTTGCAAGGATATCAGTAGTCATGACACCATTCCATAGTTTCTGCAAGTCTCGTATAAGAGGCTGCATGAATAGATCAAAATCCTTCCCAGGTGATTTGGGACCTGGGATGAGTAAAGTCAGCAAGCAGTTTGACTGATCCATGTATGCCTAGGGAGACATGATGTAAATTATAACAAGTATTAGGTTCCTTGGATCCGTAACAAATCATGGATGAGCCTTGTCAAAGTTCTTCCATTCATCACCATCAGTTGGATGTCTCAATAAGTAATCATCTGGCTTGAGAATCTATTTATGCCATCTTGTTTCCTTAGATGTTTGTTCTAACTGAAATAGCCTCTCCAATCTATCTATAATTGAAAAATATCTCAGAACCTTATAAGTATATTTCTTATTTTATCACCAATTTTTCATCTTGATTCGTTACATACTAGGCATTCATCGAGGTTTTCATAATTCTCCCAGAATAGTATACAATTATTTGGACAAAAATGGATCTTCTCATATGATAGTACGAGTATTTTGATGTATTGTTTCATCTCATAAAAGGATTTTGGCTGTCCTTCCCTAGGGATTGACTTGTTGTACATCTTAATCACTAAATCGAAAGATTTGTTGGTAACCTTGTTGAACGAATTTTCCTTAAGTAATTTCATTACCTGTTCGAATCTTGAGATACCAGAACCAGGGTCCACTAAACACTTGGCATCTTCTATTAGTTTGGAGGAAAGTGTTCTCTTAAGAGAAGGGCCGCCCTTTTTGCTTGCAGTGGGGTACAAGTCCCTTAACAAACTAGAAAGGTCCTCATCCTCGATCTCATGAGCTTTAGGCATATCAGCATCAGCTAGAGGATCAAGAATAGGCTGATCATATGGTTCACCATGTTTAGTCCAACTAATATATGTGCATTGCATACCATTACTGAATATATGGTCTACAACTGAGCTATGACTCAACTTTTTATAATTAAAGCATTGTTGGCATGGGCAAAACACATCCGAGTCACCGTTATGCTGTCTAACAAACTTCATGAAGTCATTAACACCTTTCCAATATGAAGGTTTTTCTTTTTGTCCATTCAATATCCAATATTTGTCCATCTGTTGAGGATACAGATGGTCAGAATCTTTCAAGATATTTTAGGGAACAAGTAGATTACAGATCTAATTAAGCCAAGATATCTGAGAAAACTGATGGAACATAGAACTATAAATGCCACATAATTTTAGCCTATTTCATAAATTTAGTGCAGAACTATGTTACATATTTGAGAGAACAGATCGACCGAGCGCAATAAAATGCCAACCAATTCGAACAAACAAATCAAGTGCAGAATAATGTCAAACTAGATCGAGTACGAAATGACTTCTAGGGAACGATTTTGAGCGAACTAAGGAAATTATAAGCGTACCATGGGGATCGACCAGCTGACCGCCGGACTAGTGTGCGTCTCGAGAAGAAAGTCGCCGACCTATGTGCTGGTAGAAGGAAGGTGAATATTTTGGAGCGCGGCCTATGGGTTTCATGGCTGGTACGTCTCCAGAAGAATGGCGCAAAGAGACAATAGCTAGATGCTAGAGTGAATGCACCGAGTAGGAAAGTTTTGGCACGTGAGGGCTATGTGTCCTGGTTGTCAACAATTTTCACGCAAAATATGCTAAATTTTTTCGCCCTTGTTTTTTCTTCCTTGTTGACGTCTGGAATTTTTATTGCTGAGCCCACCAAATTATCCTATTAGGCCCAAGCATAGCCGAAAACTTTCTAATTCGGCCTTTTCATGGTCTTGTGGCCGCTGATCATAGACCATTCAGTTTAGGAGTGAGTCCATTGAATATTGCCCATGACGATAAAAAAGCTCCGCCTACCTGTTTTTTGTGTAAAAACTACTGCATCATGTAGCATTTTTTAGTTTAGCTGCCAGGAGCGCCGCCTTATTATTTGAAGGGAGATAAACATGGTCAAAGAAAGTCTTTTAAACTTATAGAAGGAACCATTTAACGCTTCTGTTGTATTGACTGTTTCTTTCGTAGTGGCAAGGCAAGCCTTTTACCGTTTCCTAGGCAAAAAAATGTCCTTGTAATCATCTTTTTGTACTCCGAGACTAAAATTTGGACCCAGGTAAACTGCTGCTGCATCTAGAAATATTGCCAAGTCTGAATGGCGGACTCGATCTGAAAAAAAAGTCCAACACATACACGTTTCTTTCAAATAGAGGCTGACATCTGGGACCCAGCATAGACACGTTTCCTGCACAAAGGAGGCTGACATCTGGGACCAGCAATACACCAAGGTCAAAATAGTGGTCATGGCAATTTCTATTATTATACTAATGCTGACATGTGAGACCCAGCAACGGAGTATAGATTAACTTTTTTTTAAAGACTGATACCTAGGACCTAGATAAACTGCTACTACATCTAGCAATGTTGCCAAGATCAGACGGAGGACTCGACCTGAAAAATAGTCCAACATACACATGTTTCTTTCAAATGGAGGCTGACATCTGGGATCTAGCCTACACACGTGTCCTGCACAGAGGAGGCTGACATATGGGATGCAGCAACAGACCAAGGTCAGAACAATCGCCCGAAAAAAAGGCCATCATACTAGCATATTTCATTTTACAGAGAGGCTGACATGTGGGGACCACCAGATATACCTTATTACAGGTCTGCATCGAGCAACTTTACCAGTTCGAATAAAGGAGGCGCAAGAAAGAAAAAAGTCCAACATGCAGACATTTCTTCTAATGAGATGCTGACATGTGGGACCCCGCAGCATGAGCAAACGACAGATTCATCTAGCAATACTATCTAGTTCGTAACAGGGTAGCGCTAGCAAAGAAAAAATCCCACACGATTCTTCTAATGTGAGGCTGACATAGGGGACCCACCAGCCTGAATAAATGGCTGATGTAGCGAGCAACGCTATCAATTTAACACGGCGGCACGAGCCATGGAAAAAATCCATCATGCACATGTTTCTTCTAATGTGAGGATGACACGTGGGGCCCAGCTGCGAGATTAACGGTAAATGCATCTACAGAGAGGCTGACATGTGGGACCCATCAGCGAGACCTTATACAGGTGTTGCATCGAGCAACGTTTCCAAGTTCGAAACTAGGAGGCGTGAGCAAGAAAAAAGTCCAACATGCAGTCATTTCTTCTAATGAGATGCTGACGTGTGGGACCAAGCTATGTGACCAACCGGCAGACTGGCCGAGCAACGCTATCAAGGTAACACAGAGGCGCGACCGAGGAACAGGGTAGCGCTAGAGAAGAAAAAATTCAATCATATACACATGTTTTTTTTCTAATTGTTGGCATATGGGACCTACCAACCTGAGCGAGCAACGCTATCAAGTTAACACGGAGGCACGACTAAGGGCAAAAATTCCATCATGAACACGTTTTTTCTAATGAGAGGATGACATGTGGGCCCAGCTGCATGATTAAACGGTAGATGCATCTAGCAGCGCAATCAAGATCGGAATAGGGTAGAGGGAGCGAAGGAAATAATTCCATCATACACGTGATTCTTCCAATGATAAGCTGGCATGTGGGACCGAGTAGCGTTATTAACGGCAGATAGATCGAGCAACGTTATGGAGTTCAAATCAGGGATGCACAAGCCAAGGAAAAAAATCATCATGCACATGTTTCTTCTAATGTGAGGATGACATGTGGGGCCCAGCTGCATGATTAAACTGTAGATGCATCTAGCAACGCTATCAAGTTCAGAACAGGCTAGCGGGAGCGAAGGAAAAAATCTCATCATACACATGATTCTTGTAATGAGAGGCTAGAATGTGGGACCCAGTATCGTGATTAACGACAGATAGATCGAGCAACATTATCGAGTTCATATCAGGGAGGCATGAGCCAAGGAAAAATCCAGCATGCACACATTTCTTCTAGTGTGAGGATGACACGTGGGACCCAGCAGCCTGATTAAACGGCAGATGCATCGAGCGATGCTATCAAGTTCAAAACAGGGAAGGAAAAAATTCCATCATACACATGATTCCTCTAATGTAAGGCAGACATGTGGTACCCAGTAGCCTGACTAAACGGAAGAGACATTGAACAACGTTATTAAGTTCAAATCAGGGAGGCGCGACCGAAAAGTTTGGTCCACTAGAGTCACTGACGTCCAAGACCCACATGCAAAAAAAATACTTCGGTGAGTTAACATCTCGCGTTGAAGTGGAAATCTTACTTCTGCCACGTGCCCGTCGAGCTTTGTCCATGTTTTTATAGGTTTCATCATAGTAGAGGGGCGCGAAACCAGAAAAAAAAGTTTTGCATCAGCCACGGTCAAGCCGAGATTTTCATCTCGGAAGACGCGCCTTCTACGATGACTGACAGGCCCAGTCGTTGCGGAAGGAAAAAATTATTTTAGTGACAATATGGTTATTAAAATCATGGAGAACCATGAGATTAGTATTGGTAAATTATCTAATCAATGATGTGCAGGATTTATAGGAAAGGACAAAGACCATAGAGGCTCAATTCGGCAAGATAGCTGAGAGCCAAGCTCTTATACTTGCAAAATTCGCTAGAAATCCCGAGCCAAATCCGCTAGAAGACCTCAAGATGATGAGGGTTGAAATAAATGAAGAGAAGCCCGAAGAGCTGGATTATAGCAACGCGCTGACAACTGAATACACCATGGAGGATCTATTAAAGATGATCACCGTAAATAATCCTGGTCTTGAAAAAGGTAATGATGCTACCTACCAACAATTTATTCAACAAGTATCATCTAAAGTATGAGAGTTAGAAATGGAGTATAAGAGACTAGCTGATAAGATTTCCGCTAATCTAGATGATATATTTGAACCCACTATTAAAATTAAAGTTGGTGTTAATGAGATATTTGCACTTTGTGATCTTGGTGCAAGCGTCTCAACAATTTCCAAGAGCCTATTTGATAAATTAAAATTGGAGACTTTTACAACCACTGAAATGAGACTCCATCTTGCCGATTCAACTTATAAACAAGTTGTTCGAATAAAATAAAATATAGTTGTAGAAATTAAATACAGCCCCACTTTTATTGATCTTGTTATAGTATATATTCCCGAAGATCCCATAGCACCTATAATTCTAGATAGGCCATTCCTAAGAACTATTAAAGCTTTAATCAATATGGATGAAGGGAATGTGAGAATAGGACTACCGTCTAGAGATCATTTTATAGTCCGCTTCCCTAGGAAGAAGAAGGCCAAGCCAAATAATAATGCTGATGATGGTATAATCACGCTGAAATCGAACTACTTTGGAGTGAGTGTTCCACTCTCAAAACCTAAATGATCACCATCTAGGTCAAGCTAATTGACATTAACTAGAAGTGCTTCATGGGAGGCAACACATATGAAATAAAAATTTTTATTCTTGTGTTAGTTTTTGTTTTGTTTTATTTTTAATAATGAGTGTTTAAGAAGTCCTTTGGAGAGAGGAGAAGAAAATAAGGTAATCCTCGATCATTTATTTGCTAACTCATGGCCTTAAGGTATTGCTGATATTTATAAAGTCTATTTGCTGTTATTTTTTCATTTGCTAAGATGTGCAAAGGCCCGCGAAGCTACTAACCAAATTCTATAAGTTTTTCAGCTTCCAGGCCACGTAACGACCATTGGTATGGTCGGGAGACACCATACCACGTGTCCGTACCACATCATCGCATTGGAAAATAGAAGTGTTGATTTTTTCCGCAGGACACAGTGGACATAATGACCACTAGTACAGCTGGAGGCGTCCGTACCGCCTGCCTGTACCGTACACTAGAGCCAAACATTAACTTTCAAGAAAACATACTGACCATGTAATGACCCGTAGTATAAGTGTGCGCGATCGTACCCCGTATCCGTACTGAGTGCATCGACGGAGGGAAACGTCGACCCTAAGGTTTGTCACTCGGCACGGGCGGGCTCTGGCCATACTGCCCGCCGGTACCACGTACTCGGCCACCATATGACCCCAGGAAGAGGTAATCCTAAATTCTCCAAAACACTATTTTCTCTTTCTTCTACCTCCAAAATCCAAACCACCTCCATTGGATCTTCAATTCTACTCGTTCTTTCTTTGATTCCTCGCATCCAATTGATCTAAGGTATGTTTCTCCTCTGATCTTCAACTTATTTGCATCTAAACCTTCCTCAATCTTTCACCATTATCAATCTAGACTTAGGTCTCGTTCTTAAGGTAATCTTGATGTTGAGAATGATTAGTTAGTTTTTAGAGGAATTTCTTTTAGAAAAACTATAGAGGATCATATATGCTATGTTTCTATTGGACCAAATTTTTGATTAGCATTTTTATTTATTTTTGTTATTAGATGAAGATGAGGAGACGTACACGTGTGTGCGGAACAAGCTGCACTACCCATTGATACGCTGACCCCCCAAGTCACTTCGTGTCGAGTTCACCGAGTATCGTGAGAATGGCCACGACAGTCGCTACAGGGGTAGCGATTGATTCGAAGTAGGGCAAGAGCGAGTAGCCATCTACTAATCAAGATTGGGAGTGAGACACATGGTTTACCCGTTTGGCCCCCCATAGGGTAAAGACCTACTTTCTTCTTGCTTGTATTGATGGTGGATGAATTACAAGGGTGGCGACCTAGGCATCAGGGCTGCGAGGTGCTTGGATGGGGTAGCTAATAGCTCATAAGTACAGAGGGAACCCTAGGTAGGTTTATATAGGGGTTCCTCGCTGGGATTTTATAGGATCTCAACTGAATCAGCAACGGGTTCGGGAGTTTGACCTAATCCGACTAGCCTAGCTATGGTCTTGGGCCTCCGCGTCCAGTCGTCGTTCTTCTTTGAAGCCTTCTTCCCAGTCGCTGTCATTGCAGGCCTAGTCTTTATTGCCCTGGGCCAGTCGCTTATTGCCTTTATCGATACCTGTAACATCCCAAAAATATTGATCAATGATTATCAATTTCCAATCACCAAAACTAGGGTTAACAAAAACTTTTGTTAATTAAATCAATATGAATGCATGTGTGGATGTGATGATTGTATTAATGCATGAATGGACTTGTGTGATTGATCTAAAAAGCAAGGAATGGTTCAAATATGAAAACAACATCATCTAAAACTTTTCCAAGAAGAAACAAATCAAGAGAAAATCAAAAACAAAACAAATAAAGCAAATGGTCATTTTTGCCAATCTTGCTCACTAGACCACTTTGAGTGTTTCTAGTCCAAGATTTCAAACAAAAACATTTCCATTTCTTCACCCCTTGCTAGACCAAGTAAAAGTGAATCAAAGCCCACCTTTCAAACTTACAAAAACATTTGGCAACTAGATTCAAATGACACTTCAAAATTAAATCTTTAACATATGTGAAGATCACCCATTTTTAAAAAACCAACAAAACCAGTACCCCTTGAACTTTCCAACTAACCAAAGACTCCCTAGTATGTAACTAACACACCCACCAAGTTTGAATCAAAAATTCAAATTTGAACCTCTTTCGGTCATTTCATCAAACACCTTGCAAACACCAAACCAACAAACATTAAACACTATAGTGAGTAGTAATTTTGGCCTAAATTGTTCCCTATCTAGCTCACACTACACCCTCAGTAGATCATCTAACTTGTTTAAGCCACTCTAGCTCACTGTAAACCAGACCATGCCATCAATGTCGCCAGCAAGCTAGAAGGTTCTCTAGCCTCGCCAACCTTGTTTGGGACACTCACCACCGTCCACCGCCACCCCTTGTTTGGTGCCAAAGTGCAGCCAGCCCCTGGACCACACAGCCCGAGCGTGCCCAGCCTCTCTGCGAGTGTGCCGAGAGCGCGCCATAGGACCACCCACGACACACGCCCACAGACCGCACGCCGCCCTCGCCGCTTGCGTGCGTGATCACCACCGCCCCAGCAACCCCGTAGACATGCCCATTCGCCACCGCGTGACCCGTACCGCCAGTGCGCCATTAAAACTTCCATCGGACCCGCTCAGAGCATCGGGATGTTCCAACCATCTCGCACCGCCCCATTCCGCGTAACCATGCCATTGAGCTTCGCCAGGGAATACAGCACCGTCCCCTACCTTTGCCCATGCTAGTAGCTCGCTGTGACGACGACCACGACGAGCTCCGCCCGCGCCCTTCAGTCCCCTTCTGGCACTATAAATAGAGTCCACCCCCGTTCGAACACAGCACACCATCTCACTCCCCTCTCTCTCAGAAACACCCCACCTCACCCCCGGAGCAAGGCGAGCAACACAGCGCCGGAATTTGGCCGGAGTCTGCCGTGAAGGAGGAAGAAAGGAGCCGTTGATTGGAGCTGCCCCAGGAGAAGTCACCGGTACCAGGAGGTTCGCCGTTGTCGACTTCGTCGTTCGCCCCCGTCGCCGACCCTCGCCTGAGCCCCGGTGAGCCCTCGTAGACCCCCACTGGCTGCGCTAGGGTTCTGTCTCGTCGGCGTTGCCCGAAGGAGACGATAGGTCTCAGTCGTTCGATTAGAATTTGATCGTGCGGTCTAGATCACCCCGTACCGCTTCGCACCCCCTGTCTCACTGACTGGTGGGGTCATTCACTTAAACTCACCCGTGCGTGCGTTGTGCACCGTGGGCCGGCCCAGTTAGCATCCCGCGCGACCCAGTAATTCAAATTTGGATTTATTCTTTTAGTTTCAAACCAGTTCTGTACTTAGATTCAAAAAGCAACCCAGCTCGATTCACTGAACCAAAATGCATGAAAGCAATTTTGTTACAAAGGTACTGGAATTCTTAATCCAAGACCATTGGATTCAAACCAAATGGATTTGTAGATCACCCATAGTAAAAATAACAAGGCAGAAGCTTTTATGCATTCAAACATTTTTCAAAATTCAACCACAAAAGCTTTTGAGTTGATTCCAACTCTCAAAAATCATATTTAACAAGACCTTTCAGAATATATAAAAATATAGGTTTACTTGCAGAAATAATGGTCAAGCAATAAAAGAATGCCTCATAGTCCATTCTAGTCACTTTAATTAATTAAAATAAAAAGGTTAAACCTTATTAAATTGTGATACCACTTTAAATCACATTCCCATGTACTGAAATATGTGGTGATGACATGTGTCAACATGATCCCATGTTTGGGTTGCAGAATGTTAAATCTTAAGTAGTTTTTCAATGAGTAGAAATTAATTTTCTAAAATAAAGGAAATAAAACTACTGCCTTAATCTTTGTGATGATTGTGATGATCCTAGATCATCTAGTGAAAACCTTGGTGTGATAAATAGAAGTAGTTAACTATTTTTTGGTGATTGTGTACCTCGTATTTTTTTATAGACGCTAGTACCGAGGAAGGATATGAGGAGGAAGGAGAATACTATGAGGAAGAAGCTGAGGAGAACTTCAACCACTGCTCTACACAAGGCAAGCCTATACTTGCAACCTTGCAAGCCTCACTATACAAGTTAACTTAGCAATCTAAGATAAACCAAGCAAGCCTATACTTGCAACCTTGCAAGCCTCACTATACAAGTTAACTTAGCAAGCTATTATCTTAGCAAGCTAATCCTTGCAATCTTACACCACTTGATACCCAATCCTAGTTTTATTTGCAATCTTAGTTTTTTTTATCAAAGCTTTCTAGTAAAGTGTACCTAGTGACTTGTAGATTTTAGAAAGATATTTAAATGTAGCATAAAGAGCATAAAACTTGTCCTAAGTTAGATAATCTTGATGTCATCCTGAGGCATGAGATTGAACTTAGATAAGATACACTTGTTTACCACCCCTCATTAGTACTTACCCCACTTGTAGATGCTAGTGCTCAGCATAAAATTTGATCAACTTTAGATGGAATACTTGATGAAAATAGTTATGAAAACCTTAGAATGATGAGTCATTCTACTGAAATGTTTTGACATGTTTTCTTGAACACCAGATGATTTTGATGATGAAAATGTTAAGGCATGAGCCTTAGACCTTTATAAAACTGATGGTTGTCTGGATGCGATACCATTCCAATTTTACCGTACAACCGCAATACTCGAAATTTGGGTAGAAAATTTATATACCTTAGTATGGGTTCCCTTGCGGCCAAGGTTTGAGATAAGACTACCTTGTGAATATTGTCCACCTGTGCAGTTCCCAAGATGACAGTTGGTCATGGTTGGGAGGCCAAACTCACAGGAGAGGTGCCTATAGTAGGGTGTGTAATTGAATGGTTAGGATTGATTATCCGCATACTGAGTATGGTGAATTCAGGATTGTTCCTGACGGATGTATCGAATGTTGTGGTGAAAGTGTACCACCTCTGCAGAGTGTCAAACTATTCGAATAGTCACGTCCGTGGTTATGGACAGTTGGAGTGGCCATACTGTTCCATCGTCAGATGTTTTCAAAATGACTTATGAAATGAGTTATGATTTTTACTTGGCCACAACAGGGTTGTGATATGAAACTCAAGTTCCCACTTAGGTGTTATAAAAACTTTCAACTAGCATTCTTTGCTTCTGAACTTAGTAGAGATAAATCTGGATTTTTGCAAACCAACCTAGAGCCTAGTACTTCCTATTCAAAAACCACTTCGCTTGTTAGTATTAGTTTGCGAGTACTTAAAGAGTACTCATGGCTTTGTCCCTGGCTACTCCCGTGGCCAGACTATAAAGAGGACTATCAGGAAGACGGATAGCAGGAAGGTTACGACAAATAGGATCATCTCCCATCGTTAGCATTGCCTGTGACCATGAAGATGGAGCTTCGCCCACACTACCGTTATTATTACATTATTCCGCTACTTGAATTGAATTAAGACTGGATCATGAGATCCTTTATTTGTGTAAGACCTTAGGTATGGTTTGTAATGGATGATGTACTGTGATATCCAATCTGTTATGTCTCGCAAAAATGCTAATCCTGGGATTGTGATGTATGGCATAACAGGCATCTGGGATTAAAAATCCGGGTGTTGACAAGTTGGTATCAGAGCCATCCTGACCATAGGAGACCCTAGTTAGAATGGATGTTTAAATCAAAAACTTAGTTTCGAAACCAAGGAAGTGAGTATTTATGAAAACTTATTCTCATTCTTATCACTTGTATTCTTTCAATGAAAAATTCATGTTCCTCAAAAATTCTTGCAAACTTACATAAAATTTGACACACTTGATGTAACATCCCAAAAATATTAAACATGGATCATCAAACTCTAATCATCAAATTTAGGGTTAACAAAAACTTTCCCATCTCAAAATATGAAAGCATTCATATGTATGTGTATTTGAATTAGGAGTTCTTTTGAATTGACATGGTTCTGTGATTCCTTGCTTGTAAAATGATTATTAAGTGAAATAAACATCATCTAAATCATTCCCAAACTTTTCCCAAAGAAAAACAACTCAAAATGAATAAATGAAGTGAATGGTCATTTTTGCCAAATTAACTATCATGCCTACTTTGGCTATTCCTAGCACTCAAAACTTAATAGAAAAAATTGTGGATCTTTGCACCCCTTGTTAGTACACATAATGAGGTACCAAGGCCCACTTTATGATCTACCAAAAACATTCAAATGCTAAGTTTAAATGACAGTTTAAAATTGAATCTATCTCATATGGGAAGATTCCACTATTTCAAAAACCACTCAAAAAAGCTCAATTTTCAAAACCCAAGCAACCACAGAGTCTCAAACTCATGCCTAGCACACCCACCAAAAATCTTTTCAAAATTCAAAAAGAAGTTTCTTGCGGCCATTTCATCAAACACTTGGCAAGAAGAATTTAAACCAAATCAATTTCACTATTATGAATAGTGTTCTGGCCAAACTTGTCTCCCATTTGACATTCAATTGATCACATTGTCCCCTTTGGATCAAACCAGGACCTAGCTAACCCACCCCTACCTCCTAGCAGCATGGCCATTGCCAAGCCGAGCCCACCTCGCCGGCCAACTTGGTCGCCGCCGCAGCAGACCACCTCCCCCTCTCTCGCCATGTCTGGGAGTTAGCCAACACCTCACCGCTGCCCACTGTACCCTCCCCAAGCCAAGCCCAGCCATGGACCACCGAGAAAACCCCACGCCTAGTGCCACAACGACATGCCGAGCACGCGCCAGAGCGCCGCACACGGCACGCATGCACATGTAAGATCCCTCCCTTTTAAAGGTAAGGATCCATGTGATTTCAATGCTAGTCCCTGGATCAATGCTAGAATCCACATTTTAAGATGAAGTACATGGAAACAAAGGTCATTATTACATCGTCATTCCAGAGAGAACATAGTATTCTACAACTCCAATGCCATAGGCCTAATACAAGAGTTTAACCATAACAATATAAATAAGTCTTCATCTTCATGTGCCACAGGCAATCATGTTGAGTGTAGACTCATAACCTCTAATCATCATCAGAATAACCTGCAACATCACAAGTTACAGCCACAGTGGGTCAATACATTGGAATAGTATTGGCAAGTGATACCTTAGTAGAATATTAACATCTAAATACTATATGAATTTGGCTAAGTGTAGCTTAGGCTTGCTTTGCTCAAAATAGGTTTTACCTATTAGTTGAAAACACTAAGTTTTTCTTTGACAAAAACTTTCCCAAGGAATCACCAATGGAAATTGGTGATCCTTCACCCTTGTTCAACCACAAGTTTTAACTTAGAAAATTAGGATGTGGAGATTCTTGATAGCTTCCATGTCTTGATGCTCAAGTTGTCCAATACCAGTATGGCCTTGTGTAACCACTCAACACAAACTAATCTTTCCATTCCACCCAGGCGTTTCATTCACTTAGTTGTTTTATTAAGCAAAACATAAGTCCAAAGACTTAGAAATATTTCTCATAGCATGATTATATAATCCACCCTTGGTTGCTACTAGCTAGGCTAAGCATGGCAATAGCAAGTATCTTAACTATAAGGAAATTCTAACATTGCTACAACTACTAGGATTTTCCATGCATAACATATAGATACTTAGCAAAATAATCATGCAAGTCCTATACAAAATATTTCTAATGCATAGGTAAAATATTGGGATAGAAACATGAAGCACCACTTGCCTTCGTAGTTTGGGGAGTAGCAACAATCTTCACAACCACAATCACTATTAGCACCAAAATCTACACATAAAATAATGGCACCAAAATCACATAACAAAATATACAAACAAAAATATTTGAATGTATGCAAATGCCATGTGATGATTTTTCTACACCAAACAAGACAAGTATACAGTACTGAAACATAAACAAGACCAAGACACTCAAAATAAACTTTACTTGGTCTTTAAAACATTTTTCAAATAATTTCCATACTCAAATTAAGCATACAAATGTCTCTGCAAAAATAACCATTTTTATAGAGGCAAAACATTAAACACATTGCATAAACAGATATAATTCTTTCTCCTGATTCCAATGATATAAAATTTGTAAAATTTGAATGTGTGGATCAAAAATTATGAATTTTACAATTTGAATCACTAATATATCTAAATTATGTTTTTAAATCTAAACGTAGGCCACGCGTCGTGTTCTGATTGGCCCGTACCAGTTTAGCCGGATCGACCAGTGTGGACTGCACGATCTAAATGAAATCGCACGGCCAGATCTAGCACATACCTCTTCGCTAAATGATTCTATCGCGTGCATTGGATCTAGATCTAACGGTTGCTGATCAAACGACCAAAGATGGGCGGCGCTGGCGATGGTGGCGCGGCGGCGACGCTCTGTCAGTGCTGCTCCGGCGGCTACAGAGGGGGCTGGGGTCAACGGAGGAGCTTACAGAACTCGCAAGGTCGCACTGATGCTCAACCTCTTGCTGGCGTGGACGGGGGCATGATGTGGAGGTCACTGGGGCTCGTCGGAGTAGCGAGCGGCATCGGGTTGTTGCAGTCGATGATGTTGCCGAAGATGTGGACCGCCCTAACACAAACCAAAGGCATCAGGGTGTGCACAACAAACTGGCGAACAAGATAGGGGCAAGCAGAAAGCACGGGGCGGCCTGGTATTATCCTAAATCGTTCACCGGAGGTAGGCGGCGGTTCTGCCGGTTGCAGAGGTTATCGGGGACGGCGACCTGGGTCATTGTGCCGGCAAAACAAAAGCATCAGGAGAAGCACAAAGATACGGCGAACTTGATAGCGTCAAGCAGAAGACGAGAGGCGCTCGGTACTCACCGGAATCAGACGTCGGAGTTCGTCGGGACAGCGGCGAGGTTTGGTGAAATCCGAGCAGCCTGGTGGCGGAGCGAGCGAGTGGGGTGAGGGGAAATGGCCGTGGTGAAGAGGAGATTAAGTAGCCAGGAGCGGGGAGGGGATTACTCCCTGAATCAATGGGATTTAAGCGAATTAAAACCGCGGCGTCAGTGCGGCGATGTAACGGTGGAGCGGCTCGGGCGCGCGTTGATTGGGGACGATGCTGACGGGGCAAGGTGGGGTCGGGCTGTCAGTGGGTGGGTGCGCGCTGCTGCGGTGAGAAACAAAGAGAAAGGGGGAACCCTAGGTGGGCTACTTTAGTTGCTGGGCCGAATGGGTAGCGCCTGGCCCAATTCTGTTTTCTTATCCTTTTTATTTTTCTAATTCGATTTTTAGGAAACTTTTTCAAATGAATTCAAATGTGTTTGAATTCCAAAACTTTCTAGACTTTTATAAAGTGAAACCTGCACATTTTTTAGTACAAAACTATGCTGTCTCACCAGACTTGCTTGGTTCCATTGGAGTTTTAAAATAAAACAGTGCCTTAGCACAAGATTTGATATAGATATGAAAATGGTTTTAAACTATATTTTGTTTTGGAAATTTTTGTCCAAGCTTTGAAACTCAACCAAAACAACTTATGAACAAACAAATCCTGGTTTGAAACAAATATTCTCTCACTAGAGAGTAGCATTGGATCAATGCTTGTCTACATAAAATAATAGCACTCAATGCTTCTGCTTCTTTGAAATAACTTTGAAAATGATCCCTAAATGATTATGCATGCATGGATGATATGAAATCTTTGAAAACATGATTTTAGGGATGTTACAAATCTAACCCCCTTAAGGTGAATCTCGCCCTCGAGATTCGGATTGGCTAGCAAATAGGTGAGGGTGGTCTTTCCGAAGATCATCTTCTCTTTCCCATGTTGCTTCTTCTTTGGAATGATGGTTCCATTGAACTTTGCAGAATTTGATAGTCTTAGTCCGAGTAACTCTCTCTGTAGTCTCAAGAATCTTGATGGGTTTTTCCTCATAAGTGATATCACTTTCCAATTGAACCTCCTCCAAAGGTATAGTGTCCTTCAAAGAAGTCTCTTCCATCTCTGGATGGCATTTCTTTAGCTGACTCACATGAAACACATTGTGAACGGCAGACAATGATTCTGGCATTTCAATCTCATAAGCTACTTCTCCTTTACGACTCATAATCTTGAATGGTCCAACATATCTTGGGCCAATTTTCCTTTGACTCCAAATCTCTTCACTCCACGAAGTGGTGACACTCTAAGATAAGCTCTATCACCCACTTCATAGGTGACCTCTCTACGCTTAGGATCTGCGTAGCTTTTCTGTCGGGACTGTGCTATCTTTAATCTGTCCTTTACAAGCTTGACTTTCTCTTCAGCTTCTTTGATTAGTTCTGGCCCGAACAAGTTCCTTTCTCCTACACCATTCCATAGCAATGGGGTAGTACACTTTCTCCCATAGAGAAACTCAAACGGTTCCATCTCAATACTGGCTTGATAGCTGTTATTGTAAGAGAATTCTGCATAAGGCAGACTTTCATCCCAACTAGCTCCATAGTCTAGAGCACATGATCTCAACATATCTTCGAGAATATGGTTGGTCCTTTCTGTTTGTCCATCAGTCTGAGGATGAAAAGCAATGCTGAACTCCAATCTCATTCCCAATGACTCATGTAGTTGCCTCCAAAAATGGGAAGTGAACTGATTCCCCCTATCAGACACAATACTCTTGGGTACTCCATCCAGACACACAATCCTATTCATGTATATCTTGGCCAACTTAGCACTTGTGTAGGTTGTCTTCACGGGTATGAAATGAGCCACTTTAGTTAGGCGATCCACTACTACCCAAATAGAATCATATCCTGAACTGGTCCTTGGCAATCCGGTGATGAAATCCATGCCAATCTTGTCCCACTTCCAATCAGGAATAGATAGTGGTTGTAGCAATCCTGCTGGCTTCTGATGTTCCGCTTTCACTCTACTACATACGTCACACAAAGCAATATATTCGGCGATGTCCTTCTTGAGATTATTCCACCAAAATCTTTCCTTCATATCCATGTACATTTTGGTGTTACCCGGATGAATAGAATATGGTGAGTTGTGTGCTTCTTGTAAAATAAGTTTTCGAAGCTCCGGATCTTGTGGAACGTAGATACGTTTTCCATACCATAAAGTACCTTGCTCGTCTTCATGGAATCCTTTGGCTTTTCCCTTGCCAATCTTTTCCTTAATCTCTTCAATTTCTTTGTCTGTATTTTGGGCTTCTTTAATCTTGTCCAACAATGTGGGTTGAACATCCAATGACATGAGATATCCCTCAGGCACAATCTCCAATCTAAGATCTCTAAATTGGGCACACAGATCATCTGGCAATTCTCCCTTAGTAAGGCCATTCACAAACACCTTATGGCTTAGAGCATCCGCTACAACATTTGCTTTACCAGGGTGGTATTGCAAACTTAAGTCATAGTCCTTGATGAGTTCTAGCCATCTTATTTGTATCATGTTGATTTCTTTCTGAGTGAAGATATACTTCAAACTTTTGTGATCTGTGAACACTTCACATTGTTTTCCCAAAAGATAATGCCTCCATGTTTTGAGTGCATGGACAACAGAGGCTAACTCCAAATCATGAGTAGGGTAATTTACCTCATGAGTTTTGAGTTGTCTCGAGCATAAGCCACAACTTTCCCTTCTTGCATTAGAACTGCACCTAATACATGATGAGATGCATCACAATACACTTGGAAGTCTTTCTCCAAATCTGGTAGACATAAGACTGGTGCTGTCACTAGTCTCTTCTTCAATTCTTGGAAATTGAGCTCACATCCTTCAGACCAAGCAAATTTCTTGTCTTTCTTTAGTAACTCTGTCATTGGCTTAGCTACCTTGGATAAATTCTCAATGAATCTTCTGTAGTATCCTGCCAAGCCAAGGAAACTACAAACCTCCTTTAATGACTTAGGAGATTCCCACTCAGTTATAGCTGACACTTTTGCGGGATCAACTGCTACACCATCTCCTGACACAACGTATCCAAGAAATCCAACTTCATTTAACCAAAATTCACACTTGCTGAATTTGGCATACAGCTTATGCTCTCTAAGCTTCTCAAGTATCAAATGCAAATGTCCTTCATGCTCTTCTTTGCTCTTGGAGTAGATTAGAATGTCGTCGATGAAAACAACAACAAACTTGTCAAGGAACTCCATGAACACCTTGTTCATCATATTCATGAAGTAATCTGGTGCATTGGTCAAACCAAATGCCATCACGGTGTACTCATACAATCCATACCTAGTGGTGAAAGCTGTTTTAGGTATGTCTTGTTCTCTTATCTTGAGCTGGAAATAACCTGACCGGAGATCAATCTTTGAGAACACACAGGCTCCTTCTAACTGATCAAACAAGTCATTGATTGTAGGCAAAGGGTATTTGTTCTTGATAGTCACCTCATTGAGTGAACGATAATCTATGCATAACCTTTGACTTCTATCTTTCTTTTCCACAAATAAGACTGGTGCTCCCCAAGATGAAGAACTTGGTAGAATAAACCCTTTCTGTAATTGTTCTCCAAGTTGTTTCTTGAGTTCTTTCAGCTCATCAACTGACATCTTGTAAGGTATCTTTGCTATTGGTCCTGATCCTGGTAGCAAATCAATCAGAAATTCCACATCTCTATCTGGTGGCATTCCCGGCAATTCTTCCGGAAACACATCCGGGTATTCACTCACAATTGGCACGCTGTCTATGCTAACCCCCTTAAGAGAATTTAGCTTACTTCCTTTCGATTCAAAGTTAGACTTGAATCTAATCTGTTTATTTTTCGGGGTTGTGAGTGCGACAGTTCGATTAGCACAATCTAGTACTCCTTCATACTTGGTCATCCAGTCCATTCCCAAAATTACATCCAGTCCTTGGGAATCTAGGATTATCAGACTTACTGGAAACTTATGCTTTCCAAACTCTATCACTAGATCACGGCATCCAAGACTTACTATCATATCTCCACCGGGAAAACTTACTTTCATTGGACACCCAATGTTTTCAGTTGGAAACCCATTTCTATCAACAAATGCTTTTGATATGAATGAATGTGATGCACCAGTATCAAAAAGAACAAGGGCTGGAATAGAATTGAGTTTGAACTTACCAGCCACAGCATCGGACTCCTCATAGATTTCTTCCACAATGATGTGGTTCACCTGTCCCTTCTGGAAAGGGTTGGGCTTGTTGGGTCCCTCAACTTTCTTTTCTGGGCATTCATTTGCATAATGCCCCATCTTATTGCACTTCAAGCATTCAACCTGACTAAGATCCTTCTTGACAGGCTGGCTTCCACTACCACTTCCACTTCCATTGTGGTGGTTCTTGTACCCACTCTTGTGATTCTTGTACTTGTCATTGTCATGACTACGGTGATGCTTGTTATCATGATGACGGTTGTGGTTGTGGTGGCTGTTGTACTTTCCATGATTGTGGGATCCAGAACTCCCACTATCATCATAATGGGAACGCTTGTGAGACGATCCCGAGCTGTGCTTGTCAGAGCTGTGTTTCCTCTTTCTTCTTTCAACCTGTTTTATCTTTTTCTCCAAGATGGCAGCCTTGTCACAAAGGGATTGGTAGGTGGGGACATAGGCCACAGATAGTTGCAGGTTCAGTTCATTGTTCATTCCTTCGAGGAACTTCTCTTTCCTCTTGGCATTACTGTCAATTTCATCCGGTGCATAACACGCCAGATTGTTGAACTCCTCAATATATTCAGCCACGCTGCGGTGGCGCTGTTTCAGATTATGGAATTCCTTCTTCTTCAAGCTCATCATTCCGGATGAGATGTGAGTTGTACGGAAACCATCTTCAAAGATAGCCCATGTCACATCCTCAATGGGAGTGGTGATCTAGAAGTTATCCCACCAAGTAGCTGTTGGTCCTTCCAACAAGTGTGCTGCAAACCTGACTTTCTCCTCATCAGTACAGCCAACAGTTACCAAATCCTTGTTCACTGAGCGTAACTGATCATTGGCCACCATGGGATCAGTAGTTCCTGAGAACTTAGCAGGCCTCAGTCTTAGGAATCTGGTGAGCATGTCAAATCCTGGTGGATTATTCTGATTATTATTGTTGTTGTTGTTGTTGTTGTTGTTGTTGTTGTTGTTGTTGTTGTTGTTCTGATTCTGCATGAAAGTAGTCATCATCTGCATCAGCTGTGCCTGTGCTGTCATCAGCTGCTGCATCTCGGGGTTGACATTGTTGTTGTTCGGGTTGGGGTTGGCACGTCGAGGAGGCATCTGTGGTTTTCATAAGGATAAGAATGAGATACCCATAGATGCTTATTATGCACAATACAACACATAGACAATCACCAAACAAGCATCAAAATAACATAAGGTTCAATGACCTAAACAACAAGTTTGAAAAGAAAACACACCAATAGCAAGCCATCCACATGTTGGATGGTCATTGCGACTCAATAATCATAAGTATGGTAAATGATAAATAAACGAGTAGATATCACCACTCCTCTGCATCAACCTCCTCACCGACAAGTGTAAGACCTGCATTCTCCATAGCGGTCTTGTACTCCTCGACATTGGTAGTCAAGGCCTCTACCTTGGCTTTGAGAGCCCTCTTCTGTGAACGAAGTCTCTCAATCACACCCTGCTGATGCTCGAGCTCGAAGTCCTTGGCCTCTAGTTCTGCAGTCATCTCTCGAATCCTCTTATTCCTGTCTTGGACTCTCTTCTCTTGGATTTTTAACTTCCTATCCTGACTCTCAAACTTGGCCTCCATTTCCTTGACTATCTCGTCTTGCTCCGCGAAGAGCTTGTCCTTCTCACGAAGCTGCACCTGGAGCTCGTCATTGCTAAGCATGACGTTGGTCCTATCAGTACCTAGGTGCCTAAGAAGAACCTCTAAGTCCTGAAGGTACAGACGAATCGGTTCTGCCGTATCTCTAGCAGTATCCTCGAACTCAATAGCCTCATCATCCTCGTCGCGTCTTCCGAAGGCATGGAAGTGAGTACCTCTAATCTCCGAGAGTGTCTCCCTAATAGACTCCCAAGTAAATCCTGCATGACTACCCCTAGGCCTCTCTCCCTGTCGTCATGGATAAACTTGAAGATGACTGCCTCCGTGGCAGGCTCAGTCTGGCGTCCTGGATGATTAACCTTGAAGCCCCAAAGGTCCTTCCTCTCAAACTTGGTAAGGGGAAGCACCATGATGCTAGGAAGAGGAAGATTGAGCATACTAGTGAGCTCAATAAGACGAGTGCCAAAACGAGTTCCCTTGAACTCTTTAGCCGTGCTGATAGTAACATTAGGCATCTATTTTATAAGACAGAGAGAAGTTAGAATCAACATAAATATAAAATACACAAGAGAAGTATCACAAGCATATCATTGACAAACAAACACACAAGTCATGGTATACATAAATCCATTACAAGCATCCAAGGTTCAATATAACTTAGTCAAAATTTTGGAAATATAATGATAAGTGTGGTGGTCCAACTAAAAAGGAATATTACATCTCTTACTCTCTATTCTAAAGGCTATCAAAGCATCCTTCTACCAATAGAGATGATAAAGAAGTTTAGAAAAGTTTACGAGAAGAAAATACAAGTGTAGAAAATTTTTCAAAGTGTTGAAATTTTTCCTTAGTGGTTTCTAATCCAATCCTAGGGTTATAATCCTAGAGGAAACACAGTGCTCTGATACCATCTGTAAGATCCCTTCCTTTTAAAGGTAAGGATCCCTGTGATTGCAATGCTAGTCCTTGGATCAATGCTAGCATCCACAGTTTAAGATGAAGTACACAGAAACAAAGGTCATTATTACATATCATTCCAGAGACAAACATAGTATTTTACAACTCCATGGCCATAGGCCTAATACAAGAGTTTAACCATAACAATATAAATAAGTCTTCATAGCCACAGGCAAGCATGTTGAGTGTAGACTCATAACCTCTAATCATCATCAGAATAACCTGCAACATCACAAGTTACAGCCATAGTGGGTCAATACATTGGAATAGTATTGGCAAATGATACCTTAGTAGACTATTAACATCTAAATACTAGGGTATCACTTGCCAATACATTGCAATCACAGGGATACTTACCTTTAAAAGGGAGGGATCTTACAGCACACGCCGCCCCTCGATCGCAGCCCGTGCCCACCGCGTCGCCACGACCCAGGGAGCATGCCAGACACACCCTTCGCCGTCCAATGCCCCATAGCCACCGCTCGACGTCGAAGACGCCGCCTCTGCCGCTCAGAGCGCTAGCCTCGCCCGACCGATTACGACCGCCCCTAAGCCCACATTGAAGTCCTAGAGCACTGCCAGGAGACCGCGCGTCGATCGCCACCCTCATCCATGCCGCTAGTAGCTCGTAGCCATGTCGCCACCGTCGTCTGCCCATCCCTCGCGGTCTCTCCGTCAAGCCTATAAAAGAAGGCGACCCCCAGCCGTTTGCAGCACACCATTCCACTCCCTCACCTTACTAATTGTCCCACACCTCTAGCCGGAGCACGGGGAGCAGCAACTCGCCGGAATTGTACCGAAGCAGGCCGCCTCTTGAGGAGAAGGTTGCAGCTGATTGCGACCACCCCCGGAGCTACCTCGACCGTCCCTGAGCTCGCCGTTGACCACCAGTTCGTTTGCCCACCTTGTCGTCGTAACGAGAGCCCTGGTACGCCCCCTATGCAACCCCACTGAGCCGCTAGAGTTAGAGCTCGCCGGCGATAGGTCCATCGTCGACGACGATCCCGAGTCGTTGATCTCCACCCTAATCCAACGTCCCACACAGCCCCATACCGCTTCGCGCGTTATGAGCCGCTGACTGGTGGATCCCCCTGTCAGCTGAGCCCCGCGTTGTGGAGTGACACTGGGCCGGCCCATTAGAGTCTCCCACGCGACCCAGTAGTTTAAATTTAGATTGTCCCATTTTAATTCAAACATAGTTTTGTACATAGATTCAAAAATCAACCCAGCTCGATTTAATGAACTAAAATGCATGAAACCAATTTTGTTAGAAAGGTACTGAAATGCTTAATCCAAGCCCGTTGGATTCAAATCATTTAGATCTATAGATCAACCTTGGTAAAAATAACAAGGCAGAAGCTTTTCTGCATTCAAACATTTTTCAAAATTCAACCATAAGAGCTTTTGAGTTGATTCCAACTCTCAAAAATCACATTTGATCATACCTTTCAGAATATATAAAAATATATGGGTTTACTTACCGAAATAATTTTCAAGTAATAAAAGAATGTCACATAGGCATTTCTAGTCATTTTATTGATTTAAAATAAAAAGGTTTAACCATATTAAATTGTGACACCACTTTAAAACACATTCCCATGTACTGAAATATGTGGTGATGACATGTGTCAACATGATCCCATTTTTGAGTTGGAGAATATTAAATCTTAAGTAGTTTTTCAATGAGTAGAAATTACTTTTCTCAAATTAAAATAAATAAGACAAATGCTTTAATCTTGTAATGTTAGTGATGATGCTAGATCATCTATAGTACACCTTGGTGTGATGATTGAAAATAGTTAAGTATTGTTTGGTGATTGTGTACCTCGTATTTATTTATGACGCTAGTACCGACCAAGGATACGAGGCGGAAGGAGGATACTATGAGGAAGAATCTGAGGAGAACTTCAACCACTGCTCTGCTCAAGGCAAGCCAATACTTAAAACCTTGCAAGCTAACACTTGCAACTATGAAAGTTAGATAACCTAGGCAATTCATTAAGCATGCTTAGTTAGACACATTTGATGATACCCAATCCTAGTTTTACTTACAAGCTTTATACTTTATTTTTTTTATCAAAGTTTTCTCTTATAGTTTACATAGTGATTTGCAAATACTAGAAATATATTGGAAGGTAGCATAAAGAGCATTAAATTTGGCCTAAGTAGATAATCTTGATGTCATCCTAAGGCATGAGATTGAACCTAACTAATCACCACTTGTTTACCACCCCTCATTAGTACTTACCACCACTTGTAGATGCTAGTGCTAAGCATAAAACTTGATCAACTTTAGATGAGAATACTTGGTGAAAATGGTTATGAAAACCTTGGAATGATGAGTCATTTACTGAAATGTTTTGACATGTGTTTCCGAACATCAAATGATTTTGATGATGAAAATGTTGAGGCATGAGCCTTAGCCCTTGATAAAACTGATGGTTGTCTGGATGTGATACCATTCTAATTTTACCGTACAACCACAATACTCGAAAATTGGGTAGGGCTTGACTAGAAATTTATATACCTTAGTATGGGTTCCCTCACGGACAAGGTCTAAGCTGAGGCTAACTTGTGAAGATTGTCCACCTGTGCAGTACCCAAGATGACAGCTGGTCATGGTTGGGAGGCCAAACTCACAGGAGAGGTGCCTATACTAGGGCGTGTAATTGAAAGGTTAGGATTGATTATCCGCATACTGAGTATGGTGAATTCAGGATTGTTCCAGACGGATTTATCGAATGTTGTCATGAAAGTGTACAATCTCTGCAGAGTGTCAAACTATTCGAATAGCCGCGTTCGCGGTTATGGACAGTTGGAGTGGCCATACTGTTCCCCCGTCAGATGTTTTCAAAATGACTTGTGAAATGAATTATGATGTTGACTTGACCACAACAGAGTTTTGATATGAAATTCATTTTCCCACTTAGGTGTTATAAAACTTTCAACTAGTTTTCTTTGCTTCTGAACTTAGTAGAGGTAAATCTGGCTTTTTGCAAAACAACCCTAGAGCTTAGTGTCCTACTACCAAAACCCCCGTAACTTGTTAGTATTAATTTGCGAGTACTTAAAGAGTACTCATGGCTTTGTCCCTGGCTATTCATGTGGCC
Organism: Avena sativa; assembly: GCA_916181665.1. Lineage (NCBI taxonomy): Eukaryota > Viridiplantae > Streptophyta > Magnoliopsida > Poales > Poaceae > Avena > Avena sativa. The sequence continues at coordinate 117,797,670 of OV702281.1, forward strand.
AAACTATGAAGAGGAGTACCAGCATGATGGACCGCAGGAAGGTTACGACAACTAGGATCATCTCCCATCATCAGCATTGCCTGTGACCCCGAAGATGGATCTTCGCCTACGCTATCGTTATTATTACCTTATTCCGCTGTTTGAGTTGTATTAAGAACTGGATCATGAGATCCTTATTTGTGTAAGACCTTATGTATGGTTTGTAATGGATGATGTACTGTGATATCCAAATCTGTTATGTCTCGCAAAAATGGTAATCATGGGATTGCGATGTATGGCATAACAGGCATCTGGGATTAAAAATCCGGGTGTTGACAAGTTGGTATCAGAACCATCCTGACCATAGGAGAACCTAGTTAGAATGGACGTTTGAATCAAAAACTTAGTTTCAAAACCAAAGGAAGCGAGTATTTATAAAAACTTATTCCCATTCTTATCACTTGGATTCTTTCATGAAAATTCATGTTCCTCACAAATTCTTGCAAAATACATAAAATTTGACACACTTGATCACTCTACTAACTTACTCATCCTATATTCTTATAGATGGACGTGAGGTACATCAAGTTTTATCAGTTGGGGAATGGAGGAGAACTCATCTTTGAGCGTGACTTGGACCAGCTTTCGGAACTTCTGGAGTGTCCGCACCCCGAGTTCTTCGGAGCTCAGCTCAATGATCAGGAAGGAGAAGATCTGCAGTGGATAGTTGTTGCAAGTCTCCGAGGAAAGATTGAACCTCCCAATGCCGAGGGAATTTAGTTCACCTTAAGAGAGAACAACTGACTCGATGGACTGGCCAGAGCAATGCAGGAAGCTCTTGCCCGTCTATGTGGTCAAAGTATCAATCAAATCAAGGGTACCGCTTTGAGTTCTATCCAAGGCGTGATGCTATGGGATAGCCGCTGGAAGCCCCACATCACCCCGAGCTGAAGACTCAGTTGGACCACCTTAGCTTCATGATGTACGATCGTCAGCAGGAGTTGGACAACGCCCGTGCCTACGCTAACCACAAGTCCGCCATCACCAAGAAGAAGGATCAGACCCTCGCCATGCTAGTGAAGGATCGCAAGTCTCTTCGTCGTCATCTCGACAAGAAGGAGCGCATCATTCCTCGTCTTGTCCACCGTATCACGGATTTGGAGGAGACCATCCACGAGAGAGACATGCAGTTGGAGGAAAGGGAGAATGTCGGAGAAGACCTTTGTGGAGATCCCTACTCCTATCTCAGCGATGATGATGACTTTCTAGAGGATCAGGCCATGGACTTCTTCAAAGATGAGGAGGATTTCGCCTTCATCGATGACGATGATGATGAGGATGATGAGTACACCGACTCCGAGGAGTAGTAGCACTTGAGCACTAGCGTTAGTGATCTGTATTCGGTCCCACTATATCATAGTTTCCAGAATGGTTCTTAAAACCATCTGCTTTCCTTTGTTGTGGTGTGTGTTGTATTGTGTGCTAGGAATGAATTAATGAAAAGCAAGTTGCTATAAAATCTGAGTCAAACTTTAAAAACTTTTCAAAGTCCCTGAAACCTTAGAAAATTTCCCTCTTTTCTCATGATCTACCTCAATCTCCATATGCCTCGCGGAGGAAGCGGATCATCCCCGGACCCGATGTTGCAGATACTGCAAATGTTGGTTTCTGATTGCGAAGCTGAAAGAGCCGAACTTCAAGCCAACCTAGACACCCTTCAACACATATCTCAGATGGCCAACAACAATAAAGACCAAGGAAATCAGGACAACCATGGATCAAAGCTCAAGAATTTCCAGAACACCAACCCACCGGTTTTCACTAAGTCAGAAGAGCCCTTAGATGCAGATGATTGGCTGCAAACAATGGAGAACAATCTGGAAGTCGCAGTGGAAGTTAACGAGAAAGTTCTGTTCGCCACCTACTATCTAGCCGGGGATGCAAGAGCATTGTGGAACAGCGTTCGTGCAATGACCAGAGGTCAGATGATGACCTGGGATGAATTCAAGGTCAAGTTCAGGAGAACCCATGTGCCATCGGGTTTGATCAAAAGGATGAGAGATGAATTCAGAGAACTGAAACAAGGAAGGATGACCATAGTGGAATACCGTGACAAATGCTTGTCATTAGCTTGGTATGCCCCGGATGAGATTGACACTGAAGCCAAGAAGAAATAAAGATTCTTGAATGGTCTGCACGATGAGATGCAGACAGTGTTGGTCAATATCCCCTTTGCTGATATTGAAGCCCTTGTCGACTCTGCCATTCAGATGGAAGGAAACAACAACCAAGCCAATGAGAACCGCAAGCTCCGCATGATGCATCAGCTAGGAACCCACCATAACCCAAAGTATCGCCCCAACCCATCTCCAGGATTTGCCCCGAGAACCAACAGACCCCCGATGAACCGTCCGACCTATCCCAACCGTGGAAACCCAAGGCCCGGAGGAAACCACAACAACCCCGCCAACTCTAGCAATTTCAACCGTGCACCACCCAAGTTCAACAACAACAATGCCGCCACCAACACAAACACTGCCCTAAGGACTGGAAGCAATGTTGTGCTTGTTGCAGCGAAGGACAAGTCGCATGTGACTTGTTATGAATGCGGAACCAAGGGTCACTACTCCTATGAGTGCCCCAAGAAGAATGCCGTAGCCCCCAATGCAAATGCCCCAGCTCAGCAACAGCGTCGTGTTCAGCCCGGAAGAAGGTTTGCGCCAGGGAATTCGCTCAACCGCAATGGCCGTCTCTTTCTCATGCATGCTGAAGAAGCCCAGGAAGTGCCAGATGTCGTGCCGGGTATGTTCTCTATTAACTCAGTACTTGCAAGAGTGTTGTTTGATTCTGGAGCATCGCACTCATTTGTCACCGAAGAATTTGCATGCACTAGTAAGATTCAACCAACCAAACTGAAGCATGTTATGATTGTTCAAATCCCCGGTTCAACTACCAAAGCTTGGCAAATTTGCAAAGCCGTCCCTATCCGAATCCATGGCATAGATTTTTATGCTAATCTAATAGTACTCCGAACTAAAGGTTTGGAAGTAGTACTAGGAATGGATTGGATGTCCAAACATAAAGGATTAATTGATTGTGCCAAGAAAGCCATAACCATGAACAGTACAGCCGGAGTATCAGTCGAGCATGTATCCGAAACCTTACCTCGTCAATTCAAGTGCAACAAGAGTATTGCCCAACCTACCATTGACCAAGTCCGGATAGTCTGTGAATACCCTGATGTATTTCCAGATGTTTTTCTCGGTATGCCCCCAGATCGGGACATCGAGTTTATCATTGAACTAATCCCTGGAACAGGACCCCACTACTAGAAAAAGGGTTGTTCGTGGCGCACCTAAAAAGACCATCTGTGGCGCACTAGTGGTGCACCAATAAGCGTACGCTGCGGCTAAAAAGTGCCCGTAGCGCACTACCCTGGTGCGCTACAGTTATATGGGGATAGGCGTGGCGCACTACTAGGTGCGCCACGGGTAGGGGTACAGGTGTGCCATTGATGTTTTTTTTAAATAACAATTTTTTTTGCAAAAAACACCATCGTTTTGAATTGCAAAAGAAATCGGGTCCAGAAATCGCCGCCGTCGCGTCGCCTCGCCGGAGTACTGGCCATGGCCACGACCTACCACCGCAGGGATGTGCGGGAGGCCGTGGACGTGCTAGTCCTCGTCAGCGTCGAGGCAGTAGGAGGACGTGTGGTCGGAGGAGACAACCGGAGGTGCGTCGGAGGTGCAGTCGGAGGTGGACGGAGGTTTGGTCGGAGGAGGTGGTGGCGACGATGGCGGATGGAGGACATGTGGTCGGAGGAGGCGACAGCGACTGCTGAAGGAGCTGGTTACCCGTGGTCTTCCTTGGTCGGAGGAGGCCGAAGTGAGGAGAAGAAGAATAGGGAGGAAGAGAAGAGGAAAAGAAGAAGAGATGGAGGAAGGAAGAGAAGAGGAAGAAAGAAGAGAGGGAGGAAGGAAGAGAAGAGGAAGGAAGATAAGAAGAGAGGGAGGAAGAGAAGAGGAAGAGAAAACAGAGGGAGGAAGGAAGAGATCGAAGAGGAAGGAAGAGAGGGAGAGAGGGAGGTAGGTGGGCGGGGTGGTGATTCGAATTTCGAATCCCGCCCAACTTACTCACGGCGCACTAGGTGGTGGTGCGCTACGGGTAAGTTGCCTCGATTTTTTTTTTCTGCAGCAAAAAATCTTGTTTTTGCCATAATGTTTTACTCTTTCAGAATTTTGAGATTCTAAAAAATCGCTAAACGACCTAAAGGAGTTGCAAGCGGATCTGGAATCTCGTTCTGGTCATTTTGGTATATTATACGTTTTTTTCGACATCGTATGCAAAAGTTACGGCCGTTTTACCATGGCATGACTTTTCTTTGCAGAAAAAGTCAAAATTCATGTTTGTTAATTTTACTAGAAACTAGACCACATTATCTACCTAAATATGAAAGGATTATATTATTTGAAGTGTTTTTCATTTTCTTTTATTTTTTGCAAAGCTAAAAAGGCGATCCACAAGGGGGGTGGAGTTGGTGTAGCCCACTTAGCCGTAGGGCACTAGGGCAGAGTGCCCTACGGCTAAGTTGACCCAGCAGCTGTAACACACATACCCGTAGCGCACTAGGTCAAGGTGTGCTAAGGTTAAGTTTCACATCCGTGGCGCACCTTGACATAGTGCGCTACGGGTATGTGTGTTGCGGACACATGTACCCTGGCCTACACATAGCTGTGGCGCACCACCCCCATGTGCGCCACGCTTACGGCAGTTAGCCGTAGGGCACCTGTGGGCAGTGCGCCACGCCTATTTTACCCGTGGGGCACCACTAGCACGTGCTCCATGAATGTATGGATTACCTATAGCCGTTTTCCTAGTAGTGCCCATAGCCCATAGACCATATAGTATGAACCCGTCTGAACTAGCAGAACTAAAGAAGCAACTAGATGCCATGCTGGAAATTGGATTGATTCAACCAAGTGTGTCACCATGGAGATCACCTGTTATGTTCGTGGACAAGAAAGATGGAGGTAATCGTTTGTTTACGGATTATCGGAAGTTGAATGATGTCACTATCAAGAACAAGTACCCGTTGCCAAAGATAGAAGATTTGTTTGACCAGTTGACTGGTGCCAAAGTGCTTTCTAAGATTGATCTTAGAACTAGCTATCATCAACTCAAGATTTGCGCAGAGGATATTCCAAAGACTGCCTTTACCACCAGATATGGATTATACGAGTATAATGTCATGTATTTTGGATTAACCAATGCCCCCCGCTTATTTCATGAATCTCATGAATAAGATTTTATGGACTTCCTGGATAAGTTTGTCGTTGTTTTCATCGATGACATTCTGATTTATTCCAAATCAGAAGAAAAACACGAGCTACACCTAAGGACCATTCTTGTAACCCTTAGAGAGCATAAGTTGTATGCCAAGTTTAGCAAATGTGAATTCTGGTTACAGGAGGTCGGATTTCTCGAACATATTGTATCAGCCGGAGGAATTGCCGTTGACCCTGCAAAGGTGAAAGATGTCAAATATTGGCAAGCCCCAACCACTCAAACCCAAGTTCGTGCATTTCTCGGATTGGCGGGATATTACCGCAAGTTCATAGAAGGATTCTCGAGTATCGCCAAAACCATGACCCAATTGCTGAAGAAGGACAAGAAGTTTGAATGGACAGACAAATGTGAAGCAAGTTTTCAAGAACTCAAGAGAAGATTGATTTCAGCCCCAATCTTGATCATGCCGGATATCACGAAGCCCTTTGACGTGTATTGTGACGCATCCAAGATCGGTCTCGGATGTGTGCTAATGCAAGAAGGAAAAGTTATATCTTATCTATCTCGACAACTGAAGCAGCATGAACAAAACTACCCAACCCATGACCTCGAGCTCGCAGCCGTAGTTCTAGCCCTGAAGACCTGGAGGAATTATCTCATGGGAAACCGTTGTGAGATTTATTCAGATCACAAGAGCCTGAAGTATATATTCACTCAGAAGGAGCTGAATATGAGACAGAGAAGATGGATTGAGCTAATCAAGGATTACGACCTAGAAATTCACTATCACCCCGGTAAAGCCAATGTGGTAGCAGATGCCCTTAGCAGATTGCCGTGCCGCTTGAACTCCATGATTTTGAAGGAGCAACCAAGTTTGCACAAGGAGATGGAGGATTTCTGAATGGAATTAGTGAGCGAAGGATTTTTGGCTAGCATAGAACTTCAACCCACTTTGATCAGCCAGATCAAAGAGGCGCAGAAAGGAAATGCTAGTATCGACGGAATCAAGCGTTGTATCGGTACAGGCAAAGTACCCGGATTTACCGAAGACTAAGAAGGAGTTCTGTGGTACAAAGGACGTCTTTGTATACCAGTAGATTTAGAGTTAAAAGAAGTTATTTTGAAGGAAGCTCATGATACTCTTTATTCTATCCACCCTGGAGGAACGAAGATGTATCAGGATTTGAAGGAACAATTCTAGTGGCATAAGATGAAGAGAGAAATCGGAAGCTATATCGCCAAGTGTGATATATGTCAGAAATAGTGGCTAGGCTCAGTAGCGGTGCAAAAAGTTTAACCCCCCCAGATGATGTCACAGTGACGCAATAAACCCTTTTAATTGATTTAATTAATCCAGAATTTGAATAAAATTTGTAAATTCAATAACTAATTCATTATAAGTCAGAAAAATACAAATAATATATCAAAATGTTCATAAAAATGAGAGTTATCTATTTAAGCTATAATCATTCATTGTTAAACAACTAAAATGACAAGTTTAATTAGAATAACAAATGCACCCCTCTCATATGTTCTAGAGTTTCTCCGAATTAGGGCTTCTACCACTCGGAATCCCAATTAAATTGTCGAGCATGCTTTAGGGTTTCAATTCAATACAATTTAACTTGTCATATAATAATTCTTGTTTGAGCATTGCATCGATGCCATGTGTTGATTGTTTCCCCTCTATTTCCGGTGTTTCGTTCTTACCGATAGAATACGATATAGAGATCGAGATCGAAGACCGAGGACAAGACCATCGAAGATCGAAGATCGACGAACAATACTTGACCAACTCTAACCAAGTCAAGTTCAAGGCTTCCGAAGATCTATTTATCTGCTATCAACTGGCAAAGGCAAGCATAGCCCCACCATGATATAATCCTATGTTTTCGAAAGCATTTCAATTCCTGCCATGATGCATACGTTTCTAGTGTGGTCTTTTATTGATAGATAGAGTATCCTATCTATTGCATTACTCCCTTTTGAGCTTATATTACCTGATCCACTGCTCCTTGCATAACTAGGTTTGGCTTGTGTGCACTGCTAGAGATCTTATTCGTGTCTGCTTAGCCATGCATAGCTATTGAGTCTGGTCCATCCAGATGATGTATCAGATGTAGAGAATCTAGTATGATAGGAGAACTTTATGAGATGAGATCAGTAATATGAGATTAAACTTGCTAAGGCTTGTATGGGAGGCCATGGTGGGATGTGGTTTTTCTAGTCCCATGCTCGCCACCACTAGGATCTGAGTTCTTACCTTTGGAACCAAGACGAGCGTGCAACCACACGGGGCCTGGACAACCTCATGACTGACTAACTTGCCTAGTAGATTCCATGAGTCACATAGTTCGGGCGTTCCATTCGACATATGCATAGAAAATCCTTTGAAAGATTTGCCGGGTGAAGTTGGTGCATTCATAACAGGTAGGTAAGCGTTGCCGGGGTTGCTTGGGGTAGATGGCGCCCCTATTAACCAACCTCTCCTCACATCTTTAAGTACCGGCTTCGGGATTTGACCCGTTACGGCGGAACCTATAAAATCCCTCCTTTATAAAGGAAAAGGATCCCTGTGATTGCAATGCTAGTCCCTGGATCATTGCTAGCATCCACAGTTTAAGATGAAGTACACAAATACAAAGGTCATTTATTACAGCCATTCCAGAGTTAAACATAGTCTTTACAACTCCAAGGCCACAGGCCTAATACAAGAGTTTGAATAAGTAAATAAATAAAAGTCTTCATCTTCATGTGCCACAGGCAAACATGTTGAGTGTAGACTCATGACACCTAATCCTCATCAGAGTAACCTACAACATCACAAGTTACAGCCACAGTGGGTTAATACTTTGGAATAGTATTGGCAAGTGATACCTTAGTAAAATTTTAAGTGGACTAGATACTATATGCAATTTGGCTAAGTGTAGCTTGGCTTGCTTTGCTTAAAATAGATTTTGCCTATTAGTTGAAATCACTAAGTTTTTCTTTGTCAAAACTTTCCCAAGGAACCACCAATAGACATTGAGGTCCTTCACCCTTGTTGACCCACAAATTTTTACTTAGAAGTTGGGATGAGGAGATTCTTGATAGCTTCCATGCCTTGATGCTCAAGTTGTCCATTGCCATGGACTTGGCTAAGTACTTAGATTTTTCCATCTGTAGAGGTTGTGCACTTTCCCCACCAGACTTGGTTTCACCAAGACAGGACCTTTCAGAAGCCTTCCCTTAGACCAAATGGACGCGCTCCAACCTATCATTCCCACTACCACCAACTGTCCAAATGGCTAAGTTCTAGCAACCTATATGGTCCAGGCAGAGCCCATATTGCCAAGTGGCTGCACTAAAAGCTTCTTAACACTTGGCCTCTAAAATCTCTTTGTTCCTGGGTGGCTTACCACAAGTGAGATACACAAGGTAAACCATAGAAATGGGCCTTGTGTAACCACTCAACATAAACCAAACTTTCCATTCCACCCAGGTGTTTCATTAACTTAGTTATTTTATTAGGCAAAACACAAGTCCAAAGGACATAGAAATATTTTCATCATAGCATGTATATTTCACCGACCCTTGTTTGCTACTAGCTAGGCTAAGCATGGCATAGATAGTAACTTAACTTAGAGTTTCCCTAGCATTTCTACAACTACTAGGATTTCCCAACATGGCAAAATAGCAAAAAAATATAGCATGCAAGTCTACAAAAATATTTCTAATGCTTAGTAGGAAACATAGGAATGTTAATATTCATGAAGTAACACTTGCCTTGGTAGTTGGGAGAGTAGCACTCCTCACAATCACAATCACTAGCACCAAAATCTACACAAGAAATGGTAGCCACAAATTACACACAAAACATATACAAACAAAAATATATGCATGCATGCAAAATGCTAAGTGATGATTTTCAAAACTCAACCAAGCAAGTGAAGATAAAAGCTTGCCAAACAACCAATATTTATACCCTAAAACAATTCCTAAACATTTCAAACACTAAAACTAGTCCTACACAAGTTTCTGCAAATAAAACCTTTTTAACAGAAGCTAAACATTAAACACATTGCATATTTTGAAAGAGCTTGCTCTCCTGATTCCAACGGTATAAAATTTGTCAAAATCTAACGTGGGAATCAAAAGTTACAATCAAAACAAATTTGAACAATAATCTGATTCAAATTCTGTTTTAAACCTAAACCCTAGCCACGCGTCACGCTCTGATTGGCGCGTACCGTTTCGCGTCGGATCACGCTTCTGAGCCGCTAGATCTAACTTAATCGCGCGGCTCAGATCTAATCTTACCGCTTCGCTCGCGTTCTATCCTATCCCACGATCTGGATCCAACGTTCCTGAGCAGCCTGACCATCTAGTGGCGGCGCTAGCGGCGGCGACAGGCGGCGGCGCCTCTGTCAGTGGCGGAGCTGGCATTCTAGGTCGCGCGGGAGAGGGGGAAGGGGCTTACCGAGCTCGCCGTGCGATGTTGATGCTCAAGGTGGTGATGGCTGGTCAAGGGGCACGCTGTAGTGGCTGAGGGAGCTCGTCGGAGTTGTGCACGGCGTCGGGTGGTTGCAGACGGAGTTGTTGCCGACGCTCTGGGCCTTCCTAGCATCAACCAGAGGCATCAGTAGCTGCGCAAGGACAAGGCAAACCTAGTCGTATGCGAGAGAGGTCAAGGGGCGCTCATTGCTTACCGCAATCGATCGCCGGAGAAGAAGAAGGCGTCGGGTGATTGCAGTCGTCATCGTTGGCGAGTCTCCAGATGGTCCTAGCATGCACAAATAGGTTGAGAAGATGCGCATGGATGTTGTGATCATTCTGGCCAACTTAGACAGCAAGGGGCGACGGGGTCTTACCGGAATCGCACGCCGGAGGTCGTCGGAGCTGCGGTGGTGTTTGGCGAGTTGCGAGCAGCCTGGTGGCGTGGAGAGAAAATTGAGTGAGGGGAAATGGTCGCGAGGGGGAGAGGTTTATATAGCCGGAGCTGGGCGTGGAGTTACACGCGGAATCAATGGGAATCAACGCGGTAGTGACTACGGCGAGTAACGGCGGCGTGAGCATCGCAGGCGCACGAGATTTGGGGAAGAAGGAGTCGACGTGGACGGGTCCACTTGTCAGCGAAATAAACAGAGGGGAGGTGGGGTCCTGGTGTCAGCGACTCCGTGTGTGCGTCTGCGAGTGAAAGAGAGAGGGGACCGGGTGGGCTAGCTGGGCTGGATCTGTTGATGGGCTCAAACCCTGGCGCTGGCCTTTTTCCTTTTCTTTATTCCTTTTCTATTTCTGATTTGATTTTCTGGAATGAATTTCAATTGATTTCAAACTCTATTTGAATTAAAATCTTTTCAGGATTTTTGTAGTGTGCAACATTCACAAATTTGGGCATAAAACCAAGTGGTCACTTTGAATTGGTTTGGTCATTTGAAATAAAATAGAATAAACAGTGACATAGCACTTGTTTAATATTTGTTTTGAAATTGGTTTTCAAATTGTATTTGCTTTGGAATTTTTGGTTTAAACCTTAGCAATCTAGCAAAACAACCTGAGAGTAATAAGACAACAAATTTTGGTTTCATGAACAACAATCTCTTATTAGAGAGTAGCATTTGTTTCAAATGCTGATCACATAAAATAATGAGCTCATATGCTCCTGTTTTGAAATGGTTTTCTGAAAATGAAGCCCTAAATGATTTTGGATGCATGGATGATATGCATAAGTTTGAAATGTGATTTTAGGGATGTTACAAATCTAACCCCCTTAAGGTGAATCTCGCCCTCGATATTCGGATTGGCTAGCAAATAGGTGTGGGTGGTCTTTCCGAAGTTCATCTTCTCTTTCCCATGTTGCTTCCTCTTCGGAATGATGATTCCACTGCACTTTGCAGAACTTGATAGTCTTAGTCCTTGTGAATCTTTTTGCAGTTTCAAGAATCTTGATAGGTTTCTCTTCTTCAATTCCTGAAAGCTGAGTTCACAACCTTCAGACCAAGCAAACTTCTTGTCTTTCTTTAACAATTCAGACATAGGCTTAGCTACCTTGGAGAAATTTTCAATGAACCTTCTGTAGTAATCGATGAAAATAACAACAAACTTGTCAAGGAATTCCATGAACACCTTGTTCATCATATTCATGAAGTATGCTGGAGCATTGGTCAAACCAAAAGGCATTACGGTATACTCATACAATCCATACCTTGTAGTGAAAGTTGTTTTAGGTATGTCTTGTTCCCTTATCTTGAGTTGAAAATATCCTGACCGGAGATCAATCTTTGAGAACACACATGCTCCTTCTAGCTGATCAAAAAAGTCATTGATTCTAGGCAAAGGGTATTTGTTCTTGATAGTCACCTCGTTGAGTGAATGGTAATCTATGCATAACCTTTGACTTCTATCTTTCTTCTCCACAAACAAAACTGGGGCTCCCCAAGATGAAGAACTTGGTTGAATAAATCCTTTCTGCAACTGTTCTCCAAGTTGTTTCTTGAGTTCTTTCAGTTCATCAACTGACATTTTATAAGGTCTCTTTGCTATTGGTCCAGATCCTGGTACCAAATCTATAAGAAACTCCACATCTCTATCTGGTGGCATTCCTGGCAATTCTTCCGGAAACACATCTGGATACTCACTAACAATTGGCACATTGTCCATGCTAACCCCCTTAAGAGAATTTAGCTTACTTCCTTTTGATTCAAAGTTGGACTTGAATTTAATCCGTTTTCTTTCCGGGGTTGTGAGTGCAACAGTGCGATTAGCACAATCTAGTACTCCTTCATACTTAGCCATCCAATCCATTCCCAATATTACGTCCAGTCCTCGGGAATCTAGGATTATCAGACTCACTGGAAATTTATGCTTTCCAAACTCTATTACTAGATCCCGGCATCCAAGACTTACTATCATATCTCCACCCGGAGAACTAACTTTTATTGGACACCTAATGTTTTCAGTTGGAAACCCATTTCTATCAACAAATGCTTTTGATATGAATGAATGCGATGCTCCAGTATCAAAAAGAACAAATGCTGGAATAGAATTGAGTCTGAACTTACCAGCAACAGCATCAGGCTCCTCATAGACCTCCTCCACACTGATGTGGTTCACCTGTCCCTTCTGGAAAGGGTTGGGTTTGTTGGGTCCTTCAACTTTATTTTCTGGGCATTCATTTGCATAATGCCCCATCTTCTTGCACTTGAAGCATTCAACCTGACTTATGTCTTTCTTGATAGGCTGGCTTCCACTTCCACTCCCATTACCACTGTGGTGGCTCTTGTATCCACCCTTGTGCTTCTTGTACTTGTCATTGTCATGACTACGGTGATGCTTGTTGTCATGACGGTTGTGGTTGTGGTGCTTGTTGAATTTCCCATGCTTGTGGGATCCTGAGCTTCCACTATCATCATAATGGGAACGTTTGTGAGACGATCCCGAGCTGTGCTTGTCTGAGTGCTTTCTCTTCCTACTCTCAACTTGCTTCATTTTGTTCTCCAAAATAGCAGCCTTGTCACAGAGAGACTGATAAGTGGGAACATATGCCACAGCCAACTGCAGATTCAGCTCATCATTCAACCCTTCGAGGAACTTTTCTTTCCTATTAGCATCGGTGTCAACTTCATCTGGTGCATATCGCACCAGATTATTGAACTCTTCAATATATTCAGCCACGCTGCGGTGGCGTTGCTTCATATTGTGGAACTCTTTATTTTTCAGACTCATCAGTCCAGATGAGATATGAGCAGTGCGAAAGCCATCCTCAAAGATAGCCCATGTCACATATTCTATGGGAGTGGTGATCTGGAAGTTGTCCCACCAAGTGGCGGCTGGTCCTTCCAGCAGATGTGCTGCAAATCTGACCTTTTCAGCATCCGTACAGCCCACGGTTACCAAGTCCTTGTTCACAGAACGTAGCCAATCATTGGCCACCCTGGGATGAGTCGTCCCTGAGAACTTTGCTGGCCTCAATCTCAAGAACCTGGTAAGCATATCAAAACCCGATGGGTTGTTGTTGTTGTTGTTGTTGTTATTATTGTTGTTGTTATTGTTGTTGTTTTGGTTCTGGATGAACGTCGTCATCATCTGCATTAGCTGAGTTTGAGCGGTCATCATTTGTTGCATTTCTGGAGTGATGTTGTTGTTGTTGTTGTTGTTGGGGTTGGGGTTTGCACGACGGGGAGGCATCTGTGGTTTGATCAAATAGAGATAGAATGAGATACCCATAGATGCTTTCATGCATATTACATCACATAAGCAAATACAAAGCATGCAACACAAAGATAAAGGTTCAACAACAAGATAACAAGTTCACAAAGTAAAACACACAAGTAGCAAGCCATCCACATGTCGGATGGTCAATTAACAAGTTCTCAAATAACAAGTACGATAATAAATGATAAATGAGTAGTCAAGTCTACTCCTCGGCATCAATCTCCTCCTCGACAAAGGTAAGACCTGCGTTCTCCATCGCGGTCTTGTATTACTCGACACTAGTGGTCAAGGTCTCTATCTTGGCCTTGAGAGCCCTCTTCTGGGAAGGAAGCCTCTCAATCACCGTCTGCTGCTGCTCGAGCTCGAAGTCCTTGGACTGCAGTTCTTCAGTCATGTCCCAGATCTTCTTGTTCCTATCCTGGACACGCTTCTCCTGACTCTTGAACTTCCTGTCCTGGCTCTTGAACTTCGCCTCCATTTCCTTGACTATCTCGTCTTGCTCCGCGAAGAGCTTGTCTTTCTCGCGAAGCTACACCTGGATCTCATCATTGTTGAGCATGACGTTGGTCATGTCCGTGTCCACGTGCCTAATGAGAGACTCTAAGTCCTGGAGGTACAGAGGAATCGGCTCTGCTGCGTCCCTCGAATCAACCTCGAAGTCGATGGACTCTCCATCCTCATCACGTCTACCGAAGACATGGAAGTGAGTACCTCTAACCTGTCGGGAGTGTCTCCCTAGCAGACGTCCTATCAGATCCTGCATAACTACCTCAAGGCCTCTCTCCCTGTCATCGTGCATGAGCTTGAAGACAATGGCCTCCGTGGTAGGCTCAGTCTGGCGTCCGGGCTGGTTGACCTTGAAGCCCCACAGGTCCTTCCTCTCAAACTTGGTGAGGGGATGCACCATGATGGTGGGAAGAGGGAGATTGAGCAAAGTAGTAAGCTCAACGATACGAGGACCAAAGCGGGTAACCTGGAACTCCTCAACAGTGCTGATGGTAATAGGCATCTATTTATAAGATAGAAAAGTTAGAACAACACAAATCAAGATAAAACAAAAGACAAAACATCACATACATATCCTTGGGAAGCAAAACACACAAGTCATGCATACATGAAACCATTACAACAACCAAGGTTCAATCTTATTTTAAAGCAACATTTTGGAAAATAAGGTGATAGTGGTGGTCCAACTAACGAAGTACGTTTACAATCCTATCTCACTGGATCTGTTGGCTAACACAATGTTTCTAGAAGCAATCAGCCTATCTTGCTCACATGACTCCATCACTAAGTCAATAATGTCTCCTCTTAAGGTTTGGTTGGTAGCTTCCAACTCTTGGGTATGTTCCTTTTATTTCCTTGGATCATTTTGGAGGTTGAGCATTCTGCACTTGACTCTATCACCAAGTTCTTTGATGGTCTTCCAAGTTGCATCCTTTGCTGATTCAAAGAATGTAGTGTGCACCACTGAATTGGTGAACATGCAGAATCCTTTTTCCTGGTGGTTGTCTTCCTTGTTTTTATACAAGTGAAGTTGCACCCACCAGTATTCCACTCCTTCATCCATCACAGGAAAACCCTTATACACAGCTGCACCTTGTATCTCTAATGCATCCATGAGGTCCTTGAGTGCCTTGGGGAATTCTGTCTCACACTCCAAAGTCATTGTCATGAGTGGTCCTTTCCTCACGGCTTCGTTGATGGATTTCATCTACAAATAGAGATGAGAGAGAAGATTAGAAAAGTTTTACGAGAAGAATAGACAAGTGTAGAAGTTGCTGAAAATTTTTCCTTAGTAGTTTCCAATCCTAGGGTCATAATCCTACAGGCAACACAGTGCTCTGATACCATCTGTAAGATCCCTCCTTTATAAAGGAAAAGGATCCCTGTGATTGCAATGCTAGTCCCTGGATCATTGCTAGCATCCACAGTTTAAGATGGAGTACACAGATACAAAGGTCATTTATTACAGCCATTCCAGAGTTAAACATAGTCTTTCCAACTCCAAGGCCACAGGCCTAATACAAGAGTTTGAATAAGTAAATAAATAAAAGTCGTCATCTTCATGTGCCACAGGCAAACATGTTGAGTGTAGACTCATGACACCTAATCCCCATCAGAGTAACCTACAACATCACAAGTTACAGCCATAGTGGGTCAATACTTTGGAATAGTATTGGCAAGTGATACCTTAGTAAAATTTTAAGTGGACTAGATACTATATGCAATTTGGCTAAGTGTAGCTTGGCTTGCTTTGCTTAAAATAGATTTTGCCTATTAGTTGAAATCACTAAGTTTTTCTTTGTCAAAACTTTCCCAAGGAACCACCAATAGACATTGAGGTCCTTCACCCTTGTTGACCCACAAATTTTTACTTAGAAGTTGGGATGAGGAGATTCTTGATAGCTTCCATGCCTTGATGCTCAAGTTGTCCATTGCCATGGACTTGGCTAAGTACTTAGATTTTTCCATCTGTAGAGGTTGTGCACTTTCCCCACCAGACTTGGTTTCACCAAGACAGGACCTTTCAGAAGCCTTCCCTTAGACCAAATGGACGCGCTCCAACCTATCATTCCCACTACCACCAACTGTCCAAATGGCTAAGTTCTAGCAACCTATATGGTCCAGGCAGAGCCCATATTGCCAAGTGGCTGCACTAAAATCTTCTTAACACTTGGCCTCTAAAATCCCTTTGTTCCTGGGTGGCTTACCACAAGTGAGATACACAAGGTAAACCATAGAAATGGGCCTTGTGTAACCACTCAACATAAACCAAACTTTCCATTCCACCCAGGTGTTTCATTAACTTAGTTGTTTTATTAGGCAAAACACAAGTCCAAAGGACTTAGAAATATTTTCATCATAACATGTATATTTCACCAACCCTTGTTTGCTACTAGCTAGGCTAAGCATGGCATATATAGTAACTTAACTTAGAGTTTCCCTAGCATTTCTACAACTACTAGGATTTCCCAACATGGAAAAAGAGCAAAAAAATATAGCATGCAAGTCTACAAAAATATTTCTAATGCTTAGTAGGAAACATAGGAATGTTAATATTCATGAAGTACCACTTGCCTTGGTAGTTGGGAGATTAGCACTCCTCACAATCACAATCACTAGCACCAAAATCTACACAAGAAATGGTAGCCACAAATTACACACAAAACATATAAAAACAAAAATATATGCATGCATGCAAAATGCTAAATGATGATTTTCAAAACTCAACCAAGCAAGTGCAAAGTACTGATTCACTAACAAGATAAAAGCTTGCAAAACAACCAATATTTATACCCTAAAACAATTCCTAAACATTTCAAACACTCAAATTAGTCCTACACAAGTTTATGCAAATAAATCCTTTTTAACAGAAGATAAACATTAAACACATTGCATATTATGAAAGAGCTTGCTCTCCTGATTCCAACGGTATAAAATTTGTCAAAATCTAACGTGCGAATCAAAAGTTACAATCAAAACAAATTTGAACAATAATCTGATTCAAATTCTGTTTTAAACCTAAACCCTAGCCACGCGTCACGCTCTGATTGGCGCGTACCGTTTCGCGTCGGATCACGGTTCTGAGCCGCTAGATCTAACTTAATCGCGCGGCTCAGATCTAATCTTACCGCTTCGCTCGCGGTCTATCCTATCCGCACGATCTGGATCCAACGTTCCTGAGCAGCCTGACCATCTAGTGGCGGCGACAGGCGGCGGCGCCTCTGTCAGTGGCGGAGCTGGCATTCTAGGTCGCGCGGGAGAGGGGGAAGGGGCTTACCGATCTCGCCGTGCGATGCTGATGCTCAAGGTGGTGATGGCTGGTCAAGGGGCGCGCTGTAGTGGCGGAGGGAGCTCGTCGGAGTTGTGCACGGCGTCGGGTGGTTGCAGACGGAGTTGTTGCCGATGATCTGGGCCTTCCTAGCATCAACCAGAGGCATCAGTAGCTGCGCAAGGACAAGGCAAACCTAGTCGTATGCGAGAGAGGTCAAGGGGCGCTCATTGCTTACCGCAATCGATCGCCAGAGAAGAAGAAGGCGTCGGGTGATTGCAGTCGTCGTCGTTGGCGAGACTCCAGATGGTCCTAGCATGAACAAATAGGTTGAGAAGATGCGCATGGATGTTGTGATCATTCTGGCCAACTTAGACAGCAAGGGGCGACGGGGTCTTACCGGAATCGCACGCCGGAGGTCGTCGGAGCTGCGGCGGTGTTTGGCGAGTTGCGAGCAGCCTGGTGGCATGGAGAGAAAATTGAGTAAGGGGAAATGGTCGCGAGGGGGAGAGGTTTATATAGCCGGAGCTGGGCGTGGAGTTACTCGCGGAATCAATGGGAATCAACACGGCAGTGACTGTGGCGAGTAACGGCGGCGTGAGCGTCGCAGGCGCGCGAGATTTGGGGAAGAAGGAGTCGACGTGGACGGGTCCACTTGTCAGCGAAATAAACAGAGGGGAGGTGGGGTCCTGGTGTCAGCGACTCCGTGTGTGCGTCTGCGAGTGAAAGAGAGAGAGGGGACCCGGGTGGGCTAGCTGGGCTGGATCTGTTGATGGGCTCAAACCCTGGCGCTGGCCTTTTTCCTTTTCTTTATTCCTTTTCTATTTCTGATTTGATTTTCTAGAATGAATTTCAAATGATTTCAAACTCTATTTGAATTCAAATCTTTTCAGGATTTTTGCAGTGTGCAACTGTCACAAATTTGGGCATAAAACCAAGTGGTCACTTTGAATTGGTTTGTTCATTTGAAATAAAATAGAATAAACAGTGACATAACATTTGTTTAATATTTGTTTTGAAATTGGTTTTCAAATTGTATTTGCTTTGGAATTTTTGGTTTAAACCTTAGCAATCTAGCAAAACAACCTGAGAGTAATAAGACAACAAAGTTTGGTTTCATGAACAACAATCTCTTATTAGAGAGTAGCATTTGTTTCAAATGCTGATCACATAAAATAATGAGCTCATATGCTCCTGTTTTGAAATGGTTTTCTGAAAATGAAGCCCTAAATGATTTTGTATGCATGGATGATATGCATAAGTTTGAAATGTGATTTTAAGGATGTTACAGAACCATACTTATTGCGTGTCTCATGGTCTCGGCGAAAGCAAGGTAAAGGTCGTGTCTAACCACCCTCTGCCGGCCTTCCAAGGAAGATGGCTAATCATGTGGCATTAAGAGAAGGTTAGTACGTGTGGGTAAAGTTGTACACCCCTAAAGGGTAATAATCTTTTCGAAAAGCCGTGTTCACGGTTATGAACGCTTGGCGACCAGATTCTAAGATCATAGTGAACTTGAACCTAATCATAAAACTTGGCAGATCAACGTGTGCTTAAGGATGCTTCCTCATGGGTACGAGGGGGTGATCCTAGTTGATAGATGATGATGATTTGGTGGATATCAAAAGATGATGATAAATATTTCGGAGATATCTCTCTCTTATCCCTTTTTAAAATACGCTAACCAGACGAGCTTCTTCTCCCTGTTGTTTTATAAACAAAAGATGGCGTTATGCAAAACAACTCCACCAGCCACAAATCTCGGGGAGTACACCCTGTACTCACCCTTGCTTTGTTGATACTTTTGGCAGAGTAAGTGTTCACTAGAAGACGAGTTCTGTACTACGTCGACACCGACAAGTAGCTTGCAGTTCCCGGCCGGCAGCCTGGAATCTATGGGCTGGGACGTCATCGTTATGCTTCAGGCCTCTTAGGCCATTTGTTAAGTTTGCTATACTTAATAGCATAATTTGCCTTCCGTTGTTTGAAGTTTGTGGTCAGTGACCTCTGCTTGTAATAATTTGGTTCTCTGCTCAGTTATGAGCTTGCTGTAATAAATTTTGTGTCGTAGGGTCACTGCCGTGTTACCGATTCTTCATTGGATATTCTCGAGCTCTAGGTTAAGCTTATATCAGACGGAGGTCTGGGATTTGATTAGCCCTGATCTCAGGGGTGTCACAGTCGTCAACGACGATCCCCAGCTGTTGATCTCCACTCTAATCCAACGTCCCACACAGCCCTGTACCGCTTCGCGTGTTATGAGCCGCTGACTGGTGGATCCCCCTATCAGCTAAGCCCCACGCTGCGGAGTGACACTGGGCCGGCCCATTAGCATCTCCCGCACGACCCAGCAGTTTGAATTTAGATTTTCCCATTTTAATTCAAACATAGTTCTATGCATAGATTCAAAAATCAACCCAGCTCGATTTAATGAACCAAAATGCATGAAACAAATTTTGTTCGAAAGGTACTAAAATACTTAATCCAAGCCCGTTGGATTGAAATCATTTGGATCTATAGTCAACCTTGGTAAAAATAACAAGGCAGAAGCTTTTCTGCATTCAAACATTTTTCAAAATTCAACCATAAGAGCTTTTGAGTTGATTACAACTCTCAAAAATCACATTTGATTATACCTTTCAGAATATATAAAAACATATGGGTTTACTTACAGAAATAATGTTCAAGTAATAAAAGAATGTCACATAGGCATTTATAGTCATTTTATTGATTTAAAATAAAAAGGTTTAACCTTATTAAATTGTGACAGCACTTTAAAACACATTCCCATGTACTGAAATGTGTGGTGATGACATGTTTCAACATGATCCCATGTTTGAGTTGGAGAATATTAAATCTTAAGTAGTTTTTCAATGAGTAGAAAATACTTTTCTCAAATTAAAATAAATAAGATAAATGCTTTAATCTTGTAATGTTAGTGATGATGCTAGATCATCTATAGTACACCTTGGTGTGATGATTGAAAATAGTTAAGTATTGTTTGGTGATTGTGTACCTCGTATTTATTTATAGACGCTAGTACCGACCAAGGATACGAGGAGGAAGGAGGATACTACGAGGAAGAAGCCGAGGAGAACTTCAACCACTACTCTGCTCAAGGAAAGACAATACTTAAAATCTTGCAAGCTAACACTTGCAACTATGAAAGTTAGATAACCTAGGCAATGCATTAAGCATGCTTAGTTAGACACATTTGATGATACCCAATCCTAGTTTTACTTACAAGCTTTATACTTTATTTTTTTATCAAAGTTTTCTCTTAGAGTTTACATACTGATTTGCAAATACTAGAAAGATATTGGAAGATAGCATAAAGAGCATTAAATTTGGCCTAAGTAGATAATCTTGATGTCATCCTAAGGCATGAGATTGAACCTAACTAATCTCCACTTGTTTACCACCCCTCATTAGTACTTACCACCACTTGTAGATGCTAGTGCTAAGCATAAAACTTGATCAACTTTAGATGGGAATACTTGGTTAAAATGGTTATGAAAACCTTGGAATGATGAGTCATTCTACTAAAATGTTTTGACATGTGTTTCCGAACATCAAATGATTTTGATGATGAAAATGTTGAGGCATGAGCCTTAGCCCTTGATGATACTGATGGTCGTCTGGATGCGATACCATTCCAATTTTATCGTACAACCACAATACCTGAAAATTGGGTAGGGCTTGACTGGAAATTTATATACCTTAGTATGGGTTCCCTCATGGCCAAGGTCTGAGCTGAGGCTACCTTGTGAAGATTGTCCACCTGTGCAGTACCCAAGATGACAGTTGGTCATGGTTGGGAGGTCAAACTCACAGGAGAGGTGCCTATACTAGGGCGTGTAATTGAAAGGTTAGGATTGATTATCCGCATACTGAGTATGGTGAATTCAGGATTGTTCCTGATAGATGTATCGAATGTTGTGGTGAAAGTGAACAATCTCTGTAGAGTGTCAAACTATTCGAATAGCCGCGTCCACGGTTATGGACAGTTGGAGTGGCCATACTGTTCCCCCGTCAGATGTTTTCAAAATAACTTGTGAAATGAATTATGACGTTGACTTGACCACAACAGAGTTGTGATATGAAATTCAATTTCCCACTTAGGTGTTATAAAACTTTCAACTAGTTTTCTTTGCTTCTGAACTTAGTAGAGGTAAATCTGGCTTTTTGCAAAACAACCCTAGAGCTTAGTGTCCTACTACAAAAACCCCCTTAACTTGTTAGTATTAGTTTGCGAGTACTTAAAGAGTACTCATGTCTTTGTCCCTGGCTATTCCCGTGGCCAAACTATGAAGAGGAGTACCAGGATGATGGACCGTAGGAAGGTTACGACAACTAGGATCATCTCCCATCATCAGCATTGCATGTGACCCCGAAGATGGATCTTCGCCTACGCTATTGTTATTATTACCTTATTCCACTGTTTGAGTTGTATTAAGAACTGGATCATGAGATCCTTATTTGTGTAAGACCTTATGTATGGTTTGTAATGGATGATGTACTGTGATATCCAAATCTGTTAT
Organism: Avena sativa; assembly: GCA_916181665.1. NCBI lineage: Eukaryota > Viridiplantae > Streptophyta > Magnoliopsida > Poales > Poaceae > Avena > Avena sativa. The sequence goes on from OV702281.1 coordinate 117,819,444, forward strand.
GTCTCCAAAAATGGTAATCCTGGGATTGCGATGTATGGCATAACAGGCATATGGGATTAAAAATCCGGGTGTTGACACTTGATCACTCTACTAACTTACTCATCCTATATTCTTATAGATGGACATGAAGTATAGCAAGTTTTATCAGTTGGGGAATGGAGGAGACCTCATCTTTGAGCGTGACTTGGACCAGCTGTCGGAGATACTAGAGCGTCCGCACCCCGAGTTCTTTGGAGATCAGCTCAACGATCAGGAAGGAGAGGAATTGCAATGGCTAGTTGTTGCAAGTCCCCGAGGAAAGATCGAAGCCCCCACCTCAGAGGGAATTAAGTTCACCTTGAGAAAGAACAACTAGCTCGATGGACTTGCCAGGGCCATGCAGGAAGCTCTTGCCCGTCTGTGTGGGCAGAGTATCAATCAGATCAAGGGTACCTGTAACACCCTCGGATCGGCCCTATGCAAGTTTTAGCGATTATCACTAAAACCCGCATAGAACCGATTCAAAGGCGCCCACCGGGCACTTTCATGCGGGTGAAAAACGATGTAATATCATTACACAATAGTCCATGATGGAACCCATAGAACATATATATACAACAACGACTCCATGAGTCAAGAATATAGATATATAGTACAAAGATCCAAATCACCTAGAAAACGATACAGCGTCCGAGTACGGACAAGATGCAAATTGAGCTAAGAGCCCAGAAGAATAACCAATGGCGTCCATAACCCTGGCTAGGTGTGGCGCCCCGCCAAAACCACTACTAGAAAATCGCGTTGTTTTTGTGCATTGCATCATCCTGACCGCATGCTCATGTCATCATGCCACATTGCATTTGAGCATCGTCATCATCATGCATTTATTTGTTTAAAACAATTTACCAAAAGCCTATTTTGTCTCCTAGAGATTTCCCCTCTTTGTTCAAATCGAAACCCTAGATCCGTTCGGATCTTTTATTTGTCTAAAACCTTTTTTGCAAATATTTTATTTTAAAAGAAAAGAAAATAAACAATATAAATATTTTGTTAGGGGAAGGCAGTCCATCCAGTCAGGCCCAAAGGCCCAACTAGACAGACCACCTACTACCCCATATATAAAACCCTAACCCTAGATATCTAGACCAAACCCTAGAATCCCCACCTGCCCTACCCTACTCCCTCACCCCGCGGCCGCACACACCCAGTGCACACAACACCCCAACCACCACTCGGCCACCCTCCCAGCATCGATCCCACGCGTCCCCTGTTCCCGGCCTGACCCCACCTCGTAGCCCCACCAACTCCCCGCTCCTCACCACCCGTCCCGTCAGACCCACCCCGTACGATCCCCTCCCATCGCGATTCTCACCAACCCCGACCCCCTTCTCCTTACTCCCCGATCGATCCCCCTCCTCGGACCGAGCTCGAAGCCCAGCGCCATCGCCTCCTCCCCCAGGGCGCCGCCGTCGCTTGGGGATCCCTTCTTCATCCTCTCCCGCTGCGGCGCGACCTCGCTTCACCGCCCTGCTCCGCCACGCTGTGCCGCCCCGCGGCCGCAGGGCTCCTCTCGCATGACCTCCTCCCCCGAGCCGCACGGGTCACCTCACCCCTTCGCCTCTCCCGGCCAGCCGCCGCTCCTCCCGAAAGTGCGTCCTCGCGACCGCCGCTGCTCCTCTCTTTTCCAAGCCCTATTTTTATTAAATGATACATATACCTTATTACATATTAAATTAATCATATTGCATGCATCATGTGTGGTTTGGGGGCATTATGCCAATTCATCTCATAATTAAATATGGAGTCTATATGCGGGATATCTTTGTCTTATTCCGGACTCCATTTAAATTGGTGTAGCGAACCGGTGCTATCTTTTGCCACGTTAAGACAACATTTAAAATGTGGGGTATCTAAACAACATGAGCCATCTAAATAATTGTCGGGACCCCGGTTCCGCTTAATATGATCTAATTGCATCTCATGCCTGCCATGTCATACATCATACATGCATCATGCCCGATCTTTTGCTGTAGTATTAAATAGTGCATCCGGTGTTTCTTCTAGTGCTTTGCTTCTTCACGGATTAGGCCGATGAGTTGATGCGAGTGTCGACCCGATCTTCGGATGAACCTTCGGCAATGTTTTCAGGCGAGCATTCTCCCCCTTTCTACCTATCTTACTTTTATAGTCTTTATTTCCTCCTGTTGATCTATTGCTATCTGTGTTGCGATGCTCTAGTTTCCGTACCCGTGATATCCCTTGCAGCCTTATATTGCCTTGGACACATCCTATTACCTGTTGTTTGGTAGATAGTTGGAATTGCGCGTCGTAGTCGCTTGCTCAAGTGCTGTTGTGTGTCGTCAAGTACCACAGTTGTTGGAGTATTGCCGCATGTTTAATGTTGGAGATGATCATGGCTTTAATTATTGTTTAATAACTAAAATTGAAAGTAGGTAAATGCAGAGGCACAGGTGGGCAATAGATGTTATTTGGTTGTTAACCGTCCACTTGTGTCCCGTAGGACCCCGAGTTCTTGACACCTGTTCCGAGATCGAGCGCGCTAACCACAGGTGGGGTGTATGGGCACCCCCATCGATTAGTACCTGATTCCAAGTACTGTACTGGGGGCCACAAGTAGTTTGGGGCTTTATTACTATCCTGTACTTATGCCATGCTTTACTGCTTAATTTAAATTGTGCGAAGTACTGCACCTGTACTGTTTAGGTAAGCGGAGTGTTTTCGCGGTATCGACAAGCCCAGTCTCATTTTTGGGTTCCCAGTCGTTTACAGCCATTGACGCAAACCCTGAGTCCGTCTCGGAGACCGGCCGACTTCGTTGCGGGTAGCTTAGTGGGGTGGCCCCCATGTACTTACTTTGGGTCTAGGAAACGTCATGACTTAGGCCCCGCCGACATACCGATGGGTGTATGTTAACTGATCTGGAAAAAAGGGTCGAAGTGCGTGTGGATACTTTGGTGCACCCCTGCAGGGTTAAATCTTTTCGAAAAGCCGTGTCCGCGGTTATGGACGACTTGGAGCACAGTTCTCGATCATAGACAACTATAACTAAAGTTTACTACTATAATTTGACTTGTATCCGATATGACTAGTAATCAGCTCCACTACAACGGAATGGCTAAATAAAAGTACCAACAACTGCTGGGTTTGGGATATCTCATGCTAATTGTATTTGACTAGTAAGTGTCGCAACTACAACGGAATGGTTAACTAAAATTGCCCACTGCTTATTATATCAGGATGATTATCTATACCTGACTAGTAATTGTTGCAACGATAACTGAATAAATAAAACTGCCAACTGCGTGAGTTCCTCGGTTGACTTCCTTGTTTGGTCTCGAGGGGGAAACACCAGGATGGGTATGTTTGGTGGTAGTATCAGGTTGGTTCCGAATAGGTCTTTCTTACCCCTCTCTGATAGCCGCTAGTTGTATCGAGTCTCTATAGGTTGTTTAGTGCATGCTGCGCTGCCGCTCAGTCCACCATACCTATGTAGGCGAGGACCGCCGAATTCTAGACTCGCCGTGTACTGGCCTCAGTACTGACGCTCCTCTTTTTCCTTTGCCCTTTGTCGGCACCCCTTTTGTTTTAGCAGGTTTCGACGTCGTTAGCAGGGTTACCCTTCCGGCTTGGCCTGGGCAGGGTTATGGACGCCATTGGTTATTCTTCAGGGCTCTTAGCCCCATTTGCATCTTGTCCGTAGTCGGACGTTGTATCATTTTCAAGGTGATTTGGATCTTTGTACTGTATATCTGCATTCTTGACTCTTTGAGTCGTTGTTGTATATATCTGTTCTGTGGGTTCCATCGTGGACTATTGTGTAATGGTATTACTTCGTTTTCCACCCGCACGAAAGTGCCTGGTGGGCACCTTTGAATCGTTTCTATGCGGGTTTGGCGAGAATCGGTGAAACTTGCATAGGGCCGATTATGAGGGTGTTACAGTAGGCCAAGCCGGAAGGGTAACCCTGCTAACGACGTCGATCTCAAAACCTGCTTAAAAAAAGGGGTGCCGGCAAAGGGCAAAGTGAAAAGAGAGCGGTCAGTACTGAGGCCAGTACACGGCGAGACTAGAATTCGGCGGTCCTCGCCTACATAGGTATGGTGGACTGAAGCGGCAGCGCAGCATGCACTAAACAACCTATAGAGACTCAATACAACTGGCGGCTATCAGATAGGGATAAGAAAGACCTATTCAGATCCAACCTGAAACTATCACCAACCATTCCCATCCTGGTATTTCCCCCCGAGACCAAACGAGGAAGTCAACCGAGGAACTGACACAGTTGGCAGTTTTATTCATTCCATTATAGTTGCGGCAATTACTAGTCATTTATAGATAGCATGAGTCATCCTGATATTATAAATAGTGGGCAGTTTTAGTTAACCATTCCGTTGTAGTTGCAATACTTACTAGTCAGATACATATAGCATGAGGCATCCCAAAACCAGCAGTTGTTGGTATTTTTATTTAGCCATTCCGTTCTAGTGAAGCTGATTACTAGTCATTATAAAGTCAAATTTATAGCACTACTTTAGTTATAGTTGTCTATGATCGAGATATTGTGCTCCAATTCGTTCATAACCGCGGACACGACTTTCAGAAAGTTTTACCCTACAGGGGGCACAAATAGCAACACACGCACGATCAACCTCGAAAAAAAACCAACTGAAAACCCAACGAGGCATCACGACAGAGCAATTGCAAGATTCATATAATATTTCAGGGGGCCACCCCACCAAGCTACCCGCGACAAAGTTGGCCGGCTCCGGAACGGACCCAGAGGTTTGCGTCAATGGCTGTAAACGACTGGGAACCCGAAAGTGTGACTGGGCTTGTCGATACCGAGAAAACACTCCGCTTACCTAAACAGTACAGGTGCTCCACGCGCAATCGTAAATAAAGCATTAAAGCATGGCATAAGTACATGATAGTAATAAAGCCCCAAACTAGTTTGTGGCCCCAAGAAATAATATATGACTCAAGCTCTGGCTAAGGGGATTCATGGTCCCACATGCGGATAGTGCGAATATTCACAGAACAGGTATCAAGTACTCGGGGTCCTACGAGACACAAGTGGACGGTCAAAAACCAAATATAATCTATTTCCCACTTGTGCCTCTGCATTATTTACCTACTTTTAATTTTAGTTGTTAAGATGTAATTAAAGTCATGATCATCTCCAACATAAAGCATATGGCAGTCTTCCAACAACTATGGTACTTGACAACACGCAACAGCACTTGAGCAAGCGACTACGACATGCAAGTCCAACTATCTACCAAACAACAGGTAATAGGATGTGTCCAAGGCAATATAAGGCTACAAGGGATACCACGGGGACGAAAACTAGAGCATCGCAACACATATAGCAATAGATCAACAGGAGGAACTAGAGACTAGAAATATAAAATAGGTATAAAGGGGTAGAATGCTCGCTTGGAAAACATTGTCAAAGTTTCATAACCGAAGAACTTGTCGAAGCTCACAACATCTCATTGTCCTATCCGGGAAGAAGCAAAACACTAAAAGAAACAAGCGATGCAACAATTACATCTAATACGAAAGAATCGGCATGATCATGATATGATGCATGACATGGCAAGTTAATGATGCAAACTATGTTTAAAAAGTATTAAAGACATAGCACATTGATGATATAGCATCCGTGAGGCATTATTAATAAGAAACAATTAGTTCCCAATTTTATTTATCATGTTTTCCTTGCATAAACAGTACTGATTATAAAACTTCTCTTAATGCATGATGCAAATGATTACATGGATATCATGGTTGGAGAGGTCTCGTCGTGCTGATCGATTTGGACATATTATTTGTCGCATTCGGAATTACGGATTTAAAGTTATACAATATTTAAGAAGTGACATTTATTAATTCGAAAATTTTAAATTGCTCAAATGATATTATAAATAGCATAAACATATTCCTCACAATTTTCTGATTCAAAAACATATATTACACTTATTATTCGAATTTATGATTTTAAATTATTATTTAAGTCAAAATTATTAAAGAGGGGTCAAAGTCAAAGGTTTGACTAGCTGTAGTCAACTCTGGTCAAATTTGAAAATAGGTTTGAATTCATATTGGAAATTCATTCATATTTCATTTTATAAGTTCTCCCAAATTCGAATTATTTTAAAAGATATGAATTAATTTGGTTGATGATAATTTCTGGAATTTTATTTGAATTATGAAAGCTCACAACTTTTCTCACACTCGACTAAGGTACCCACAGCCACCAACAAGTGGGGACAGGGTCCACGGGGCCACAGAGCACGCACGGCCAGCTGGGAGCTAACACGTGGGCGAGCCAGAAGAGTGCGGGTTAAGGTTTAAAAAGTAAAGGGGCCCTTATGCAAAAATGCGGCTGCCCTGATGTGACGAAGCTGAAACCAACTCGCGAAACTGCTAGCTGACTTGATTTGGCGATGAAGATGGCGAGAGATCTGTTGAGATTTTGGAAAAAATGTAAAAACTAGAATTGAAGAGTAAAGATAGGGATACAACTTTAGTTAAGGAAGTTTTTCCGAATAAGGTCCGAGTCGGCGGGAAAACGCGGAGGAAAAGAGGCAGTCTGGCTGTTGTTTTTAGACGGATGGAAAATTTCAGAACGCTCAGATCTTGTCGGACTTCCTCGATCAATTGCAAGCTCAAAACTGCGTGGATTTGGACTCTGTTTGAAGCTATGGAAAGATGATTCCGAGGATATCAACTTTGATGTTCGAAATTTTCGCAAAGAAGCAGCACAAGCACTAGGAAAATTTGAGGAAGCGGTGAACTGGGGGGTTTGCGTGCGGCTCGAGATCAAGCGCGCGGCTGCTGCTGTGCATGGCGTACGCTACTCGCGGCGGCGCGACTTGCGGGCAAGATCGCGAATGCTACGCTGGGTCATCTGGGGCTTGCGATGGTGCATTGGAAAGAGGAGAGTTCAGGCTACAACTTTTGTTAAGGATGCTCGAGCTAAAACATAACATGGCGACGGCTAGATCTTGATGAACAGGGGATTGCGGACGGGTTGCAGGTGCTCGCGGCGGGGTGTGCTACTACTGTAGCTTGCTGTGTCACGCGAGCAGAATGTGGGTGCACGCGTGAAGGGCGTTCGACGGACGGCGGCGGTGATATAGAAAGATAGGGAGGGATAGGGTATGTCAGGGAAGTTTGTAGGCTCACCAACGACCCTCAGGTGCAGCGAGTGGGCTCGAGGAGGCGTAGATCGACGGGGGCGCAGAGCTCTAGACGCTCCTGGATGTTTCGTCCACCGACGTTCTGCAGCGACTTCGGCGAGGTTCTCCGTCATGCTCCGGTACAGGGTGATGTAGAGGAAGTAGAACCAGGCACTGGACATCTTGGATGCCTTCTAGCACAGCTCCAACCTCCGCCTTCTTGGTTTGGCCGAACTAGGGTTTTGGCTTGGGCATGGCTACACCATGTTCATGGTGGAGAGGAGAGGGAAGGAAGGCCTAGCGGTGCTGGAGATCTCAGATCTCGATCTGAGAGATAAGGAGGGTGGTTGGCATATGGGAGAGGCTCACATGGGTAGCTTTTTGTTTTGCCAAAAAGAGGAAGGAGGATGGCTTTGGGTGGGTTTCTTCTCTCCTCCCTCTTGATGCATGAATAATAGAGGTGAGTGAGGGGACCAGGCAGAGGGGCATGTGGTGGTGGGTTGGTCAAAAGAACCAAAAGAGGGAGGAAGGGAAGAACATGGCAAGCCCAAGACTTGGAAGGGTTAGAGAGGGGTTTGGTGTTAGGATTTGCAAAAGCTAGCTTGGTGTTTTGGTGCATGCACATGCACACGCTTGGTGGTGAAGCATAGGATAGACTAGGTTAGTAGAGTGTGTTTTGATTAGCTAATATTTTAAATGAACCCACTCCAATTGAATTGAAGTTTTAAAACAAATGCAAGCAAGAATACTAGAAGAAGAAGAAAAGGAAGAAGGGTCATTATTCATGTGGCACGAAATTAGGAGAACATGCATTGGTGCATGTACATGGAAATTGGACATGGGTTGGATCAAAACCATATGGCTAAAAGTTGATGATTAGTAAAAGGGAACCATACAAATTTATGTGAGCTAGAATTCAAAACCAAAAGTAAAAGTCTTGGCCCACATACATGACACATGGTTGGATTGAAGAAAAGAAAAGAAAATAGATGGTACCAAGGGAAAGTGATGATGTCAAGTTAGTAGATGGAAGGATTTGAAAAAGAAATGCCCTCAAATCATATTGGGCATATCACATTATATCAAAATACAATTACAATATATATCAAGAAGCAAATACAATTGATAAGGCAAATGCAAAATGAGAAGAACCAAATGAAAAGGGGTTTTAATATGATGCTCAAATGAAAGGTGGCATGGTGACATGAGCATCATATAATGATGATGCAATGAATGACATGTAGGAAGTAGCAATATATAGACTAGGCAAGTAGCATTACAATTGTTAGACAATTGGGATGCTACAGTACCCGCTTTGAGTTCTATCCAAGGCGTGATGTTATGGGACAACAACTGGAGGCCCCATATCACCATGAGCTGAAGACTCAATTAGACCACCTCAGCTTCATGATGTATGACCGTTAGAAGGAGTTAGACAATGCCCGCTCCTACGCCAACCACAAGTACGCCATCGCCGCCAACAAGGATCAGACCATTGCCATGCTAGTGAAGGATCGACAGTCTCGTCGCCGTCAGCTCGACAAGAAGGGGCACATCATTGCCCGTCTCCACCACAGGATCACAGAGTTGGAGGAGACTATCCACGAGAGAGACATGCAGCTGGAGGAGAGGGAGAATGCAGGGGAAGACCTTCGTGGAGACCCCTACTCCTATCTCAGTGATAATGATGACTTTCAGGAGGATCAAGCCATGGACTTCTTCACCGATGAGGATGACTTCACCTTCATTGATGATGATGATGATGAGGATGATGAGGACACTGAATCCGATGAGTAGTAGCACTTGAGCACTAGCGTTAGTGAGTTGTATCCAGCCCCACTATATCGTAGTTTCCCCGAATGGTTCTTAAAACCATCTGTTTTTCTTTGTTGTGGTGTATGTTTGTATCGTGTGCTATGAATTAATGAATGAAAAGCAAGTTGCTAGCAGAATCGGAGTCAAACTTTAAAAACTTTTCAAAACCCTAAACCTTAGAAATTTCCCTCTTTTCTCATGATCTATCTCAATCTTCAGATTCCTCGCGGAGGAAGCAGTTCATCCCCAGACCCAATGTTGCAAATATTGGTTTCTGACCGCGAAGATAAAAGAGCCGAACGTCAAGACAACTTAGCCACCTTTCAACACATCCCTCAGATGGCCAACAACAATCAAGGCCATGGAAATCAGGACAACCATGGATCTAAGCTCAAGAATTTCCAGAACACCAATCCACCCATTTTCACTAAGTCTGAAGAGCCCCTAGATGCCGATGATTGGTTGCAAACCATGGAAAACAACCTAGAAGTTGCAAGAGTGGAAGACAACGAGAATGTAACATCCCTAAAATCATGTTTTAAAGCTTTGCATATCATCCATGCATTCATGATCATTTAGGATTCAATTTCAAAGTTATTACAAAAACAGAAGCATTTGGGTGCTTGTTATTTTATGTAAACAAGCATTGATTCAATGCCACTCTCTAGTGAGGAAATATTTGTTTAAAACCATGGTTGTGAGTTCATAGGATTGGTTGGTTGAGTTCCAAGCTTAGACAAATTTTTCCAAAACAAAATTTGATATTAAAACAATTTTTAAATCCTTATCAATCTTTGTGCAGAGGCACTGTTTATTTTGAATTTTCAAAAGGACCAAGAAAGCCTAATGAGACAGCATGGTTTTATGCCCAAAAATATGAAGTTTACACTTTACAAAATCCAGAAAAGGTTTGGATTTCAAATACTTTTGAATTTGTTTGAAAAGGAATCCTGAAAATCAATTTGGAAAAAGAAAATGGAATTAGAAATCGAATTGGGCCTGGCGCCACCATTCCAGCCCAACAGCCAAAGCAGCCCACCCGGGCCACTCCTCTCTCTGTCTTTTCCCACCCGCGCAGAACCCACCCCCCCCTCGCTGACTACTGGGCCCCGTCCACGTCACCGTCGTCTTCCCCAAATCCCGCGAAGAACACGTCGCCGCTGCCATTGCTGGCGTTGATCGCGCGCCATAATTTCCATTTAATCTGCAGGCGTTTCCTGTCGATCCCCTGCCTACTTAAACCCCTCCGCACCGCGAGTCTTTCCCCTCACTCAGCACCCCCACTCCGCCACCAGGCTGCCGGCAATTCGAGCTGCAACTCCGCTGCCTGACGCACTCCGGCGACCTATTCCGGTGAACCTCGTGCTTCCCTTCAACTCTCACTCATACGAGCCTACTTGTCGTGCCCGTGCGCATCTTCTCACACTTCTCGTTTGCTCTATAACGCCCCAGGTCGTCGTCTCCGTCGAAGCCCGCAAACGACCGAAGCGCCGTCCAACTCCGACGAACAATCACGGTAAAAATAGACCGCCCCTTGACCCGTAGTTCATACGACTATGTTCGCCTCGCCTCTGTGCATCTCCTAATGCCTTTTGTACATCTTATTGCGTCGTAGAACGTCGCCTCCATCTCCGGCAGTGAACACCCGACGTGGAAGCAAACTTCGACGAGGATTTCCGGTCGTGCTAGTGCGTCCCTGTCCAAGCAAAGACCACATTGAGCTTCCTCGTGACCGTGTGAGTCTGGTAAGCCATGCCACACACCCCAGGCCCTCCTGTATTCGCCGGAGCGTCGCTGACAGTGCGCCGCTGCCGCGCCACCATCGCCAGCGCCGCTAGACTTTGGTCGCTTGGTCCACAGCCGTTAGATCTAGATCCAACGCGTTATACAGATCACTTAAATGAAGGGGTACGAGACAGATCTGGCCGTGCGATTTCATTCAGATCGTGCGGTCCACGCTGGTCGATCCGTGCGAAGCGGTACCGACGAATCAGAAAGCGCCGCGTGGCCTGTGTTTAAATTTAAAACATAAATTTGATCTATTAGTTAACCAAACTTGTAAAATTCATAACTTTTGATCCACACGTTCAAATTTTACAAATTTTATATCATTGGAATCAGGAGAGAAAATCCTTTCTGTTTATGCAATGTTTTTAATGTTTTGCCTCTGTAAAAATGGTTGTTTTTACAGAAACATTTGTAAGAATAATTTGTGTATAGTAATTATTTGAAAAATGATTTGTTGATCAAATAAAGTTTATTTGGTGTGTTTTGGACTTATTTAGGATTCAGTACTGTATACTTGTCTTGTTTGGTGTAGAAAAATCATCACATGGCATATGCATGCATTCATATATTTTTGTTTGTATATTTTGATATGTGATCTTTGTGCCATTATTTGTAGATTTTGGTGCAAATAGTGATTGTGATTGTGAAGATTGTTGCTACTCCCCAAACTACCAAGGCAAGTGGTGCTTCATGATTTTATTCCTATATTTTTCAACTATGCACTAGAAATATTTTGTATAGGACTTGCAACAATATTTTGATCTATATGCTATGCTTGGGAAATCTTAGTAGTTGTAGAATTGCTAGAAATTCTCTAAGTTAAGATGCTTACCATTACCATGCTTAGCCTAGCTAGTAGCAACCAAGGGTGGTGATATATTCATGTTATGTGAAAATATTTCTAAGTCTTTGGACTTGTGATTTGCTTAATAAAACAACTAAGTGAATGAAACACCTAGGTGGAATGGAAAGAATGGTTTGTGTTGAATGGTTACACAAGGCCCATTTCTATGGTTTACCTTGTGTATCTCACTTGTGGAAAGCAACCCAGGATCAAAGGAATTTGAGATGCCATATGTTAAGAAGCTTCTAGTGCAGCCACATGGCAATATGGGCTCTGCCTGGATCACATAGGATGCAATAACTTAGCCATTTCGACAGTTGGTGGTAGTGGGATGATAGGTTGGAATGCATCCATTTGGTCTAAGGGAAGGCTTCTGAAAGGTCCTGTCTTGGTGAAAATCAAGTCTTGTGGGGAAAGTGCACAACCTCTGCAGATGGAAGAATCTAAGTACTTAGCCATGTCCCTGGTATTGGACAACTTGAGCATCAAGACATGGAAGCTATTAAGAATCTCCTCATCCCAATTTCTAAGTTAAAACTTGTGGTTGAACAAGGGTGAAGGATCACCAATGTCTATTGGTGATTCCTTGGGAAAGTTTTATCAAAGAAAAACTTAGTGTTTTCAACTGATAGGTAAAACCTATTTTGAGCAAAGGAAGCCTAAGCTACACTTAGCCAAATGCATGTAGTACCTAGATGCTAATATTCTACTAAGGTATCACTTGCCAATACTATTCCAATGTATTGACCCACTTTGGCTGTAACTTGTGATGTTGCAGGTTATTCTGATGATGATTAGGGGTTATGAGTCTACACTCAACATGATTGACTGTGGCACATGAAGATGAAGACTTATTTATCTTATTATATACTTGAACTCTTGTATTAGGCCTGTGGCCATGGAGTTTGTAAAAGACTATGTTTGTCTCTGGAATGATATGTAATAATGACCTTTGTTTCTGTGTACTTCATCTTAATCTGTGGATGCTAGCATTAATCCAGGGACTAGCATCGCAATCACAGGGATCCTTACCTTTATAAAGGGAGGGATCTTACAGATGGTATCAGAGCACTGTGTTGCCTGTAGGATTATGACCCTAGGATTGGATTAGAAACCACTAAGGAAAAAATTTCAACAATTTCCACACTTGTCTTTTCTTCTCGTAAACTTTTCTAATTCTTCTTTCTCATCTCTATTTGTAGATGAACTCCATCAACGAAGCTGTGAGGAAGGGACCACTCATGACCATGACCCTTGAATGTGAGACTGAATTTCCAAAGGCCCTCAAGAACCTTATGGTTGCCATGGGAATACATGGTGCAGCTGTGTACAAAGGTTTTCCCGTGATGGATGAAGGAGAAGAATATTGGTGGGTGCAACTTCACTTGTACAGAAACAAGGAAGACAACCCAAAGAATCAGGATTCTGCATGGTCACCAACTCAGTGATGCACACCACATTCTTTGATTCTGCAAGGGATGCAGCTTGGAAGGCCATCAAAGAGCTTGGTGATAGACTCAAGTGAAGAATGCTCAACACCCAGAATGACCTTAGAGAAGAAAAGAAACATACCCAAGAGTTGGAAACTACGAACCAACAACTAAGGGAAGACATCATAGACTTGATTTTGGAATCTTGTGAACAAGATAGGCAGATGGCTACAAAGGATGCTTTGATAGCCATTTTGTCTAGTGAGTCAGATTTGTAACGTACTTCGTTAGTTGGACCACCACACTTATCATTTTATTTCCAATTTTTTTGTCTAAGTTATGTTGAACCTTGTATGCTTGCAATGGATTTATTGATGCCATGACTTGTGTATGGTTGCAAATTATATGCTTGTGCTACCTTGTTATGTGTTCTTCTGTTGATGTTATTTCTAACTTTTTTCTATCTTATAAAATAGATGCCTAATGTTACTATTAGCACGGCTGAAGAATTCAAGGGAAATCATTTTGGCACTCGTCTTATTGAGCTCACTAGTGTGCTCAATCTCCCACTTCCTACCATCATGATGCTTCCCCTCACCAAGTTCGAGAGGAAGGACCTTTGGGGCTTCAAGGTTACTCAGCCAAGACGCCAGAATGAGCCAGCCATGGAGGCTATCACCTTCAAGCTCATGCATGATGACAAGGAGAGAGGCCTAGAGGTAGTCATGCAGGATTTGCTTGGACGTTTGCTAGGGAGACACTCTCGGGATATTAGAGGTACTCACTTCCACGCCTTCGGTAGACGTGATGAGGATGGTGAGGCCATTGACTTCGAGGATTCAGCTAGAGAGACAGCAGCGCTGATTCGTCTATACCTCCAGGACTTAGAGGTTCTTCTTAGGAACCTAGATACTGATAGGACCAACGTCATGCTTAGCAATGACGAACTCCAGGTGCAGCTTCGTGAGAAGGACAAGATCTTCGTGGAGCAAGATGAGATAGTCAAGGAGATGGAGGCCAAGTTTGAGAGTCGGGATAGAAAGTTCAAGAGTCAAGAGAAAAGAGTCCAAGATAGGAACAAGAGGATTCGAAAGATGACTACAGAACTAGAGGCCAAGGACTTCGAACTCGAGCATCAGCAGGTGGTGATTGAGAGATTTCGTTCACAGAAGAGGGCCATCAAAGCCAAAGTAGAGGCCTTGACCACCAATGTCGAGGAATACAAGACCGCTATGGAGAATGCAGGTCTTACACTTGTTGATGAGGAGGTTGATGCAGAGGAGTAGTGATGACTACTCATTTATCTATCATTTACCATACCTTTGATTATTGAGTCGCAATGACCATCCAACATGTGGATGGCTTGCTATTGGTGTGTTTAATTTTCAAACTTGTTGTTATGTCGTTGAACTTTATGTCATTTTGATGCATGTTTGGTGATTGTCTATGTGATGTATTATGCATGTTAAGCATATAAGGGTATCTCATTCTTATCCTTATTGAACACCACAGATGCCTCCTCGACGTGCCAATCCCAACCCGAAGAACAACAATGTCAACCCAGAGATGCAGCAGCTGATGACAGCTCAGACACAGCTAATGCATATGATGACCACCTTTATGCAGAATCAGAACAACAACAATAACAACAACAACAATAATAACAATAACAATCAGAACAATCCACCAGGTTTTGACATGCTCACCAGATTCCTAAGACTGAGGCCAGCAAAGTTCTCAGGAACTACTGATCCCATGGTGGCCAATGATTTGCTACGCTCAGTGAACAAGGATTTGGTAACTGTTGGCTGTACTGATGAGGAGAAAGTCAGGTTTGCAGCACATTTGTTGGAAGGACCAACAGCTACATGGTGGGATAACTTCCAGATCACCACTCCCATTGAGGATGTGACATGGGCTATCTTTGAAGATGGTTTCCGTACTGCTCACATCTCATCTGGACTGATGAGTTTGAAGAATAAGGAATTTCATAACTTGAAGCAGCACCACCGCAGCGTGGCTGAATATATTGAGGAGTTCAACAATCTGGCGCATTATGCACCGGATGAAGTTGACACTGATGCTAAGAGGAAAGAGAAGTTCCTCGAAGGATTGAACGATGAACTGAACCTGCAGCTATCTGTGGCCTATGTCCCCACTTATCAGTCTCTTTGTGACAAGGCTGCCATCTTGGAGAGAAAGGTGAAACAGGTTGAGAGCAGGAAGAGGAAACACTCCGACAAGCACAGCTCGGGATCGTCTCACAAGCGTTCCCATTATGATGATAGTGGGAGTTCTGGATCCCACAAGCATGGAAAGTACAACAAACACCACAACCACAACCGTCAGCATGACAACAAGCATCACCGTAGTCATGACAATGACAAGTACAAGAATCACAAAAGTGGGTACAAGAACCACCACAATGGAAGTGGAAGTGGTAGTGGAAGCCAGCCTGTCAAGAAGGATCTTAGTCAGGTTGAATGTTTCAAGTGCAAGAAGATGGGGCATTATGCAAATGAATGCCCAGAAAATAAATTTGAAGGACCCAACAAGCCCAACCCTTTTTAGAAGGGATAGGTGAACCACATCAATGTGGAAGAGATCTATGAGGAACCTGATGCTGTTGCTGGTAAGTTCAAACTCAATTCTGTTCCAACATTTGTTCTCTTTGATACTGGTGCATCTCATTCATTCATATCAAGAGCTTTTGTTGAAAGAAATGAACTACCGGTAGAAACCATTGGGTGTCCTATAAAAGTAATTTCTCCTGGTGGAGAAATGATAGTAAACTCGGGATGTCATGATCTAGTCATAGAGTTTGGGAAGTATAAGTTTCCCGTTAATCTGATAATCCTAAATTCCCAAGGATTGGATGTCATTTTGGGGATGGACTGGATGACTAAGCATAAAGGAGTGCTAGATTGTGCCAACCATACTGTCACACTCACAACTCCAGAAAACAAAAGGATCAGATTCAAGACCAACTTTGAATCGAAAGGGAGTAAGATAAATTCTCTTAAAGGGGTTAGCATAGACAGTGTGCCTATTGTGAGTGAATATCCGGATGTGTTTCTGGAAGAATTGCCGGGAATTCCACCAGATAGAGATGTGGAGTTTCTTATTGACTTTCTACCCGGATCTGGACCAATAGCAAAGAGACCGTACAAGATGTCAGTTGATGAGTTGAAAGAACTCAAGAAACAACTTGGAGAACAGTTGCAGAAAGGATTTATCCAACCAAGTTCTTCGTCTTGGGGAGCACCAGTTTTGTTTGTGGAAAAGAAGGATAGAAGTCAAAGGTTATGCATAGATTACCGCTCACTCAATGAGGTGACTATCAAGAACAAATACCCTTTGCCTAGAATCAATGACTTGTTTGACCATTTAGAAGGAGCCTGTGTGTTCTCAAAGATTGATCTTCGATCAGGTTCTTTCTAGCTCAAAATAAGGGAACAAGACATACCTAAGACAGCTTTCACCACTAGGTATGGATTGTATGAGTATACCGTGATGCCATTTGGTTTGACCAATGCACCAGCGTACTTCATGAACATGATGAACAAGGTGTTCATGGAATTCCTTGATAAGTTTGTTGTCGTATTCATCGATGACGTTTTGATCTACTCCAAGAGCAAAGAAGAGCATGAAGGACATTTGCGTTTGATACTCGAGAAGCTTAGAGAGCATAAGTTGTATGCCAAATTCAGCAAGTGTAAATTTTGGTTAAATGAAGTTGGATTTCTTGGACACAATGTGTCAGGAGATGGTGTAGCAGTTGATCCTGCTAAAGTGTCATCTATAACGGAGTGGCAATCTCCTAAGTCAGTAAAAGAGGTTCGTAGTTTCCTTGGCTTGAAGGATACTATAGAAGATTTATTGAGAATTTCTCCAAAGTAGCTAAACCAATGACAGAGTTGCTAAAGAAAGACAAGAAATTTGCTTGGTCTGAAGGATGTGAACTCAGTTTTCAAGAATTGAAGAAGAGACTAGTGACAGCACCAGTCTTGTGTCTGCCAGATTTGGAGAAAGATTTCCAAGTGTATTGTGATGCATATCATCATGGATTAGGTGCAGTGCTAATGCAAGAAGGGAAAGTTGTGTCTTATGCCTCGAGAAAACTCAAAACTCATGAGGTAAATTACCCTACTCATGATTTAGAGTTAGCCTCCGTTGTCCATGCACTCAAAACATGGAGACATTATCTTTTGGGAAAGCGATGTGAAGTGTTCACAGATCACAAAAGTTTGAAGTATATCTTCACCCAGAAAGAAATAAACATGAGACAAAGAAGATGGCTAGAACTCATCAAGGACTATGACTTGAGTTTGCAATACCATCCCGGTAAAGCAAATGTTGTACCGGATGCTCTAAGCCGTAAGGTTTTTGTGAATGGACTTACTAAGGGAGAGTTGCCAGATGATCTGTGTGCCCAATTTAGAGATCTCAGATTGGAGATTGTGCCTAAAGGACATCTCATGTCATTGGATGTTCAACCCACCTTGTTGGACAAAATCAAAGAAGCCCAAAAGACAGATAAGGAAATTGAAGAGATCAAAGAAAAGATTGGCAAAGGAAAAGCCAAAGGGTTCCATGAAGACGAACAGGGTGCTTTATGGTATGAAAAACGTATCTGTGTTCCACAAGATCCGGAGCTTCGGAAACTGATTTTACTAGAAGCGCACAACTCACCGTATTCCATTCATCCGGGTAACACCAAAATGTGCATGGATATGAAGGAAAGATTTTGGTGGAATAATCTCAAGAAGGACATCGCTGAACATATTGCTTTGTGTGATGTATGTAGTAGAGTGAAAGCGGAACATCAGAAACCAGCAGGATTGTTACAACCACTACCTATTCCTGATTGGAAGTGGGACTAGATTGGCATGGATTTCATCACCGGATTGCCAAGGACCAGGTCAGGATATGATTCTATTTGGTTAGTAGTGTATCGCCTAACTAAAGTGGCTCATTTCATACCCGTGAAGACAACCTACACAAGTGCTAAGTTAGCCAAAATCTATATGAGTAGGATTGTGTGTCTGCATGGAGTACCCAAAAGCATTGTGTCTGATAGGGGAACTCAATTCACTTCTCATTTTTGGAGGCAATTACATGAGTCATTGGGAACGAGATTGGAATTCAGCACTGCCTTTCATCCTCAGACTGATGGACAAACAGAAAGGACCAACCAGATACTTGAAGATATGTTGAGAGCATGTGCTCTAGACTATGGAGCTAGTTGGGATGAAAGTCTGCCTTATGCAAAATTCTCTTACAATAACAGCTATCAAGCCAGTATTGAGATGGCACCATTTGAGTTTCTCTATGGGAGAAAGTGTACCACCCCATTGCTATGGAATGGTGTGGGAGAAATAAGTTTGTTCGGACCAAAACTAATCAAAGAGGCTAAAGAGAGAGTCAAACTAGTTAAGGACAGATTGACGATAGCACAGTCCCGACAGAAAAGCTATGCAGATCCTAAGCGTAGAGAAGTCACCTATGAAGTGGGTGATAGAGCTTATCTTCGAGTGTCACCACTTCATGGAGTGAAGAGATTTGGAGTCAAAGGAAAATTGGCCCCAAGATATGTTGGACCATTCAAGATTCTGAGTCGTAAAGGAGAAGTAGCTTATGAGATTGAATTGCCAGAATCATTGTCTGCCGTTCACAATGTGTTTCATGTGAGTCAGCTTAAGAAATGTCACCCGGAGATGGAAGAGACTTGTTTGAAGGATACTATACCATTGGAAGAGGTCCAATTGGAGAGTGACCTCACTTATGAGGAAAAACCCATCAAGATTCTTGAGACTGCAGAAAGAGTTACTCGGACTAAGACTATCAAATTCTACAAAGTTCAATGGAACCATCATTCCGAGGAAGAAGCAACATGGGAAAGATAAGATGATCTTCGGAAAGACCACCCTCACCTATTTGCTAGCCAATCCGAATCTCGAGGGCGAGATTCACCTTAAGGGGGTTAGATTTGTAACATCCCTAAAATCATGTTTTAAAGCTTTGCATATCATCCATGCATTCATGATCAATTAGGATTCAATTTCAAAGTTATTACAAAAATAGAAGCATTTGGGTGCTTCTTATTTTATGTAAACAAGCACTGATTCAATGCCACTCTCTAGTGAGGGAATATTTGTTTTAAAACCATGGTTGTGAGTTCATAAGATTGGTTGGTTGAGTTCCAAGCTTGGACAAATTTTTCCTAAACAAAATTTGATATTAAAACCATTTTTAAATCCTTATCAAACTTTGTGTAGAGGCACTGTTTATTTTGAAATTTCAAAAGGACCAAGCAAGCCTAATGAGACAGCAAGGTTTTATGCCCAAAAATATGAAGTTTACACTTTACAAAATCCAGAAAAGGTTTGGATTTAAAATAATTTTGAATTTGTTTGAAAAGGAATCCTGAAAATCAATTTGGAAAAAGAAAATGGAATTAGAAATCAAATTGGGCCGGGCGCCACCATTCCAGCCCAACAGCCAAAGCAGCCCACCCGGGCCACTCCTCTCTCTGTCTTTTCCCACCCGCGCAAAACCCACCCCCCCCTCGCTGACTACTGGGCCCCGTCCACGTCACCGTCATCTTCCCCAAATCACGCGAAGAACACGTCGCCGCTGCCGTTGCTGGCGTTGATCACACGGCATAATTTCCATTGAATCTGTAGGCGTTTCCTGTCGAGCCCCTGCCTACTTAAACCCCTCCGCACCGTGAGTCTTTCCCCTCACTCAGCACCCCCACTCCGCCACCAGGCTGCCGGCAATTCGAGCTGCAACTCCGCTGCCCGACGCACTCCGGAAACCTATTCCGGTGAACCTCGTGCTCCCCTTCACCTCACACTCATACAAGCCTACTTGTCGTACCCGTGCACATCTTCTCACACTTCTTATTTGCTCTATAACGCATCAGGTCGTCGTCTCCATCGAATCCCGCGAACGACCGAAGCGCCGTCCAACTCCGACGAACAATCATGGTAAAAACAGACCGCCCCTTGACCCCTAGTGCATACGACTGTTTTCGCCTCGCCTATGTGCATCTCCTAATGTCTTTTGTACATCTTATTGCACCGTAGAACGTCACCTCCGTCTCCGGCAGTGAACACCCGACGCGGAAGCAAACTCCGACGAGGATTTCCGGCCGTGCCAGTGCGCCCCTGTCCAAGCAAAGACCACGTTGAGCTTCCTCGTGACCATGCGAGTCTGGTAAGCCATGCCACACACCCCAACCCCTCCTGTATTCGTCGGAGCGTCGCTGACAGAGCGCCACCGCAGCGCCACCGTTGCCAGCGCCGCCAGACTTTGGTCGCTTGGTCCACAGCCGTTAGATCTAGATCCAACGCGTTAGATAGATCACTTAAACGAAGGGGTAAGAGACAGATCTGGCCATGCGATTTCATTTAGATCGTGCAGTCCACGCTGGTCGATCCGTGCGAAGCGGTACCGACGAATCAGAAAGCGCTGAGTGGCCTGTGTTTAAATTTAAAATAGAAATTTGATCTATTAGTTAACCAAACTTGTAAAATTCATAACTTTTGATCCACACGTTCAAATTTTACAAATTTTATATCATTGGAATCAGGAGAGAAAATCCTTTCTGTTTATGCAATGTTTTTAATGTTTTGCCTCTGTAAAAATGGTTGTTTTTACAGAAACATTTGTAAGAATAATTTGTGTATAGTAATTATTTGAAAAATGATTTGTTGATCAAATAAAGTTTATTTGGTGTGTTTTGGACTTATTTAGGATTCAGTACTGTATACTTTTCTTGTTTGGTGTAGAAAAATCATCACATGGCATATGCATGCATTCATATATTTTTGTTTGTATATTTTGATATGTGATCTTTGTGCCATTATTTGTAGATTTTGGTGCAAATAGTGATTGTGATTGTGAAGATTGTTGCTACTCCCCAAACTACCAAGGCAAGTGGTGCTTCATGATTTTATTCCTATATTTTTCAACTATGCACTAGAAATATTTTGTATAGGACTTGCAACAATATTTTGATCTATATGCTATGCTTGGGAAATCTTAGTAGTTGTAGAATTGCTAGAAATTCTCTAAGTTAAGATGCTTACCATTACCATGCTTAGCCTAGCTAGTAGCAACCAAGGGTGGTGATATATTCATGTTATGTGAAAATATTTCTAAGTCTTTGGACTTGTGATTTGCTTAATAAAACAACTAAGTGAATGAAACACCTAGGTGGAATGGAAAGAATGGTTTGTGTTGAATGGTTACACAAGGCCCATTTCTATGGTTTACCTTGTGTATCTCACTTGTGGAAAGCAACCCAGGATCAAAGGAATTTGAGATGCCATATGTTAAGAAGCTTCTAGTGCAGCCACATGGCAATATGGGCTCTGCCTGGATCACATAGGATGCAATAACTTAGCCATTTCGACAGTTGGTGGTAGTGGGATGATAGGTTGGAATGCGTCCATTTGGTCTAAGGGAAGGCTTCTGAAAGGTCCTGTCTTGGTGAAAATCAAGTCTTGTGGGGAAAGTGCACAACCTCTGCAGATGGAAGAATCTAAGTACTTAGCCATGTCCCTGGTATTGGAAAACTTGAGCATCAAGACATGGAAGCTATCAAGAATCTCCTCATCCCAATTTCTAAGTTAAAACTTGTGGTTGAACAAGGGTGAAGGATCACCAATGTCTATTGGTGATTCCTTGGGAAAGTTTTATCAAAGAAAAACTTAGTGTTTTCAACTGATAGGTAAAACCTATTTTGAGCAAAGCAAGCCTAAGCTACACTTAGCCAAATGCATGTAGTACCTAGATGCTAATATTCTACTAAGGTATCACTTTCCAATACTATTACAATGTATTGGCGCACTGTGGCTGTAACTTGTGATGTTGCAGGTTATTCTGATGATGATTAGGGGTTATGAGTCTACACTCAACATGCTTGCCTGTGGCACATGAAGATGAAGACTTATTTATCTTATTATATACTTGAACTCTTGTATTAGGCCTGTGGCCATGGAGTTTGTAAAAGACTATGTTTGTCTCTGGAATGATATGTAATAATGACCTTTGTTTCTGTGTACTTCATCTTAAACTATTGATGCTAGCATTGATCCAGGGACTAGCATTGCAATCACAGGGATCCTTACCTTTATAAAGGGAGGGATCTTATAGAGAAGGTGTTGTTTGCCACCACTATCTGGCCGGAGATGCAAGAGCATGGTGGAACAACATTTGTGCCATGAATGGAGGACAGGTGATGACTTGGGAAGAGTTCAAAATCAAGTTCAGCAGAACCCATGTGCCACTGGGTTTGATCAAGAGGATGAGAGATGAATTCAGGGAACTGAAGCAAGGCAGGATGACAGTAGTGGAGTACCGTGACAAATTCTTGCCATTGGCTAGGTATGCACCGGATGAGATTGACACAGAAGCTAAGAAGAAGGAGAGATTCCTGAATGGTCTACACGATGAGATGCAGACAGTGTTAGTCAATATCCCCTTTGCTGATATTGAAGCCTTAGTGGACTCTGCCATTCAGATGGAAGGCAATGTCAACCAAGCTAATGAGAACCGCAAGCATCGCATGATGCATCAACCAGGAACCCATCATACACCTAAGTATCGCCCCAACCCATCTCTAGGATTTTCCCCAAGAAACAATAGACCCCCAATAAACCGTCCGACCTATCCCAACCGTGGAAACCCAAGGCCTGGAGGAAATCACAACAACAACCCCGGCAACCCCAGCAATTTCAACCATGTACCACCCAAGTTTAACAACAACAATGTCGCCACCAACACCAACGCTGCCCCAAGGACTGGAAGCAATGTTGTGCCTGTAGCAGCAAAGGACAAGTCTCAAGTGACTTGTTATGAATGTGGAACCAAAGGTCACTATTCCAATGAATGCCCCAAGAGGATTGCCGCATCCCCCAATGCAAATGCCCCAGCTCAGCAGCAGCGTTGTGTTCAGCCTAGAAGAAGGTTTGCCCCAGGGAATTCGCTCAAACACAACGGCCGTATCTTTCTCATGCATGCTGAAGAAGCCCAAGAAGAGCCAGATGTCGTGCTGGGTATGTTTTCTGTTAACTCAGTACTTGCAAGAGTGTTGTTTGATTCTGGAGCATCGCACTCGTTCTTTACTGAAGAATTTGCATGCACTAGTAAGATTCAACCCACCAAATTGAAGCATGTTATGACAGTTCAAATACCTGGTTCAACCACCAAAGCTAGACAAATTTGGAAGGCCATACCTATCCGAATCCATGGCATAGATTTTTATGCTAATCTAATAGTACTCGAAACTAAAGGTTTGGAAGTAGTAGGAATGGATTGGATGTCAAAACATAAATAATTAATCGATTGTGCCAAGAAAGCCATAACCATGACCAGTACAGCCGGAATATCAGTCGAGCATGTATCGGAAACCTTGCCCCGCCAATTCAAATGCAACAAGAGTCTAGCCCAACCAACCATTGACCAAGTCAGAGTAGTCTATGAATACCTCTATGTATTTCCAGATGTTTTGCTCGGTATGCCCCCAGATCGGGATATCGAGTTTATCATTGAACTAATCCCTGGAACTGGACCCATAGCCCAGAGACCATATAGTATGAAACCGTCTGAATTAGTGGAGTTGAAGAAGCAACTGGATGCTATGATGGAGATACGATTGATCCAACCAAGTGCGTTGCCATGGAGATCACCTGTCTTGTTTGTGGACAAGAAGGATGGAGGTAACCGTTTGTGTACGGATTATCGTAAGTTGAATGATGTCGCCATCAAGAACAAGTACTCACTGCCAAAGATAGAAGATTTGTTTGACCAGTTGACTGGTGCCAAAGTGTTTTCTAAGATTGATCTTAGGACTGGCTATCATCAACTCAAGATTCGCGCAGAGGATATTCCAAAGACTGCTTTTACCACCAGATATGGATTATACGAGTATACTATCATGTCTTTTGGATTAACCAATGCCCCCGCTTATTTCATGAACCTCATGAATAAGATTTTTATGGACTTCCTGGATAAGTTTGTCGTTGTTTTGATCGATGACATTCTGATCTATTCCAAATAAGAAGAAGAACATGAGCTACACCTAAGGACCATCCTTGGAACCCTTAGGGAGCATCGGCTGTATGCCAAGTTTAGCAAATGTGAATTATGGTTGCAGGAGGTAGGATTCCTCAGACTTATCGTATCAGCCGGAGGAATTGCAGTTGACCCTACAAAGGTGAAGGATGTTGAAGATTGGCAGGCCCCAACCACTCAAACCCAAGTTCGTGCATTTCTCGGATTGACGGGATATTACCGCAAGTTCGTAGAAGGATTGTCGAGTATTGCCAGACCCATGACCCAATTGCTAAAAAAGGATAAGAAGTTCGAATGGACGGACAAATGTGAAGCGAGTTTTCAAGAACTCAAGAGGAGATTGATTTCAGCCCCCATCTTGATAATGCCGGATATTACGAATCTGTTTGATGTGTATTGTGACGCATCCAAGATTAGTCTCAGATGTGTGTTGATGCAAGAAGACAAAGTTATATCTTATCTATCCCAACAACTAAAGCAACATGCACAGAATTATCCAACCCATGATCTTTAACTAGCAGCCGTAGTTCTATCCCTAAAAACATGGAGGCATTACCTGATGGGAAACCGTTGTGAGATTTATTCGGATCACAAGAGCATGAAGTATATATTCACTTAGAAGGAGTTGAATATGAGTCAGATAAGTTGGATAGAGCTAATCAAGGACTACGATCTGGAAATTCACTATCGCCCCGGTAAAGCCAATGTGGTAGTAGATGCCCTTAGCAGATTGTAGTGCCTCTTGAACTCCATGATTCTGAAGGAGCAACCAAGTTTGCACAAGGAGATGGAAGATTTTAGAATGGAATTATTAAGTGAAGGATTTCTGGCTAGCATAGAACTTCAACTCACTTTGATCAGTCAGATCAAGGAGGCCCAGAAAGGAAATGCTAGTATCGATGGAATCAAACGTCGTATCGGTACAGGTAAAGTGCCTGGATTCACCGAAGATGAAGAAGGAGTGTTGTGGTACAAAGAATGTCTCTGTGTACCAGAAGATTCAGAGTTGAAGGAAACTATTTTGAAAGAGGCCCATGATACTCTTTATTCTATCCACCCCGGAGGAACAAAGATGTATCAGGATTTGAAGGAACAATTTTGGTGGCATAAGATGAAGAGAGAAATCGAAAGCTATATCGCCAAGTGTGATATTTTCCAGAGAGTCAAGGCGGGACATCAGAGAGCCGTAGGACTGTTGCAACCACTGCAGATTCCGGAATGGAAATGGGATTCAGTTGGAATGGACTTTATCACCGGAATGCCTACTTCTAGTAGGGGAAATGACTCTATTTGGGTCATAGTGGACAGATTGTCCAAGGTCGCCCATTTCTTACCAGTTAAGACAACCTACCAGAGTTCAAAACTAGCGGAGTTGTACATCGCTAGGATCGTCAATTTGCATGGAGTCCCCAAGAACATCGTGTCAGATCGAGGAACCCAGTTTACCTCGGGATTTTGGAAGAAAGTCCAAGAAGGATTGGGAACCCGACTGGATTTCAGCACAGCGTATCAGCCTCAAACCGATGGACAAACAGAGCGAGTAAATCAAATACTTGAAGATATGTTGAGAGCCTATGTGTTAGAGTATGGATCTAAATGGGAAGACTGTCTGCCGTTCGCAAATTTTCTTACAACAACAGTTATCAAGCTAGTTTGCAAATGGCACCATTTGAGTTCATGTATGGAAGGAAGTGTCATACCCCTTTGAATTGGTCGGAAGTAGGAGAGAGTCAGATTTTTGGAACCGACATCCTACGAGAAGTAGAAGAGAAAGTCCACAAGATCCGTGAGAACCTCAAGACCTCCCAGTCAAGACAGAAGAGTTATGCCGACAAGAGACGTCGAGACCTCGCTTTCAATATCGGAGATTTTGTGTATCTCGAAGTGTCTTCTTTGAAAGGAATGCAGGGTTTCCAGCTCAAAGGAAAGTTAGCCCCCAGATATATCGGATCTTTCATGATTCTGAATCATCGAGGAGAGGTATCGTATCAACTGGAACTGCCAGAGGAGATGTCAGCAGTGCATAATGTGTTCCATATATCGTTGCTTCGCAAATGCCTTGAAGTCCCGGAGAAGACTGAAGTTTTCAAGAACAATGATCACCAGACCATAGAGATCAACGATGACCTGACATATCCGAAAGTATCCATCCGTATTTTGGAGGAAGATTTTAGGACCACCAGGACCCGAAGCATCAAGTTTCTCAATATTCAGTGGAGTAACCACACTGAAGAAGAAGCTACCTGGGAGCGAGAAGATCACATCAAGACGGAGTTTCCTGATCTTTTAAATCCTAGTTTTCTTCTTTCTTATTTCTCAAATATCAGGACGAGATTTTGTTTAAGGAGGGAAGGTTTTTAACATCCCGAAAATATTGATCAATGATTATCAATTTCCAATCACCAAAACTAGGGTTAACAAAAACTTTTGTTAATTAAATCAATATGAATGCATGTGTGGATGTGATGATTGTATGAATGCATGAATGGACTTGTGTGATTGATCTAAATAGCAAGGAATGGTTCAAAGATGAAAACAACATCATCTAAAAATTTTCCAAGCAGAAACAAATCAAGAGAAAATCAAAAACAAAACAAATAAAGCAAACGGTCATTTTTACCAATCTTGCTCACTAGACCACTTTGAGTGTTTCTACTCCAAGATTTCAAACAGAAACATTTCCATTTTTTTCACCCCTTGATAGACCAAGTAAAAGTGAATCAAATCCCACCTTTCAAACTTACAGAAACATTTGGCAACTAGATTTAAATGACACTTCAAAATTGAATCTTTAACATATGTGAAGATCACCCATTTTCAAAAAAACCAACCAAACCAGTACCCCTTGACATTTCTAGCTAACCAAAGACTCACTAGTATGTAATTAACACACCCACCAAGTTTGAATCAAAAATTCAAATTTGAATCTCTTTTGGCCATTTCATCAAACACCTTGCGAACACCAAACCAACAAACATTAAACACTATAGTGAGCAGTAATTTTGGCCTAACTTGTTCCCTATCTAGCTCACACTACACCCTTAGTAGATCATCTAACTTGTTTAATCCACTCTAGCTCACTGTAAACCAGACCATGACATCAATGGCAAGCATGGCGAGAGAACCCTTGCCACCCCAATGTCGCTAGCAAGCTAGAAGCTTCTCCAACCTCGCCAACCTTGTCTGGGACACTCACCACCGTCCATCGCCACCCCCTGTCCGGTGCCAAAGCGCAGCCAGCCCCTCGACCACACAGCCCGAGCGTGCCCAGCCTCTCTGCGAGCCTGCCGAGAGCGCGCCAGAGCGCCATCCGCGACACACGCCCATAGACAGCGCGCCGCCCTCACCGCTTGCGTGCGTGATCACCACCGCCCCAGCAACCCCACAGACATGTCCGTTCGCCATCGTGCAACCCGTACCGCATTTTTTCAAGGAAACCATGATCTTATTCAAGAAGAATCTACTAAGAAGAATCGAATGATCTCAAGTGAATCCTATAGTTGGACCACCATACTAGTGTATAGTTAGATCAATCCCACCAACTTAGGTGGTGTAGCAAAAATATTTTGTTGCCAAAAATGTGTTTGAAACTTTTTGTTTGATTGGAATTCATGATTGTGATTGCTTTCACATTGCTTGTGTGAATTGTTGTGTGTTAGTAGAATTCTTCCTATAAAAATATCTTGCCTAATCTAATCCCAAACCAACCCAAACAGATGACTTCTCCAAGAGACTCCAACATCAAGAATGGTAACAACAGCAACCAAGATATATACATGAGAGAACAACTACTAGCAACCCAAGCCTAGTTGAATCAAGTGAAAACTCAGTTTTTAGCCAACAACAATGAGTTAGACCCAGCCATGCAAAAATTCTCGGAAACCCAATCCCAATTGTTGCAAAGGATGACCGATCAAATGATCAACATGAGAAACAACCTTTCCCAAAGTGATTGTGACAACAATGATATCAAGGATGATATTATAGAAGGAACCCAAGCTTGTAAAATTTGTGGAGACATAGGACACACTTATAAAGAGCATGTGGAACAATGCCCTAATTGTGAAGAGAAACATCCAACTAAACAATGCCCCACATGTCAAGTTACTTGTTTCCTGTGTGAAGGAAATGATCATGTCCCTGTTCAATGCCCCATTTATCCTATAGTTCAACAAATGAAACAATATGGAATGCATCAAATGTTTGGAAACCTCCATAAGGGAACAACTTCTACCAAGAAGGATAAAGACAAAGTCAGAACCGTGCCTCATAAGGCCATACCCAAAGTGACCACAAAGTGTTGTTACTCATGTGGAGAAGAATGTCGCATCCCTAGTGACTTCCCCAAGAAAAGAGAAAGGTTTCCCACATTTGCGGTGAAATATGAAGAAGAAGAACTAAGAGAACTCCTAGAATTGGCGAAACCCAAGAAAAAGAAGAAATGCCCCAACCCCAGCAAGAAAGACATTAGTCAGGTGCAATGTTACAATTGCAAAGAGATGGGACACTATGCAAATGAATGCCCAGAAAAGAAGAAAGGCCAAGAAAACAAACAAAAGACAGTGATACCAAAGATGAAAGAAGATGTTAGCCAAGTGATGTGCAACAAATGCAAAAATCCAGGCCATTATGCATCACATTGTCTAGAAAAGAAGAATTACAAGACAAGCAAGCATGTGAAGGAGCTCATCCTTGTCACATGCTTCAAGTGTGAAAATCAGGGACACTATGCAAACAGCTGTCTAGAGAGGATACATCAAGATCCTAAGAAAACCAAATTGTAATCTACTTGGAAACCTTTTTAAGGGTGGTAGCACTCTTGTTTTCTTGAAACCAACTTGTAACCTCTAGCCTTCCCAAATCTCGGGACGATATTTATTTTAAGGGTGGTAGCCTTTCACATTCCAAAAAATTTCAAATTTTGAAATGTGAAAAATAAATAAACAAAAGAATTAATTGTTGAAATTAGGGTAAAAATAAACTTTTTTCTTCTAAATGGAAACATCAAAACCCTTCTTGAACAAAATTTGAATGAAAAGGGTATCCAACAAAATTTCAATCAAGTGAAATGCATTCATCAATGAATGTATCTTGAAATTTAAACATTTGGAAAGGTTAAACCAAAACCCCAAATCTTAATGAAAGAAATCACTTCCAAAGATCAAATGCATTTTATGCATGGAAAGAATCTTGAATATAAACTCTTGGGAAAAATAAATGAAGACCTTAAAACCCTAATGGAAGAAAATCATTTCCAAAGATCTCTCTAAGACTATGGATTTGATCCATATAAAAATTCAGCAAAAAAACATTTATAAATGATCAATAATAATAAACAAAAATATTACAAAACCATAGAAATTGGTTTCATTTAATTTGGAGCCATGGATAAAAACTTATGAATTTAATAAGATAAAAGGAAATAATTTCCAAAGCTAATAAAGCTCCTAACAAAAATCAATACCAAATTGTGAGCAAAATTATCCCAAAAGGATTTAAAAAAGATAAACAAAAATTAAATAAAAATTATACAAATTGGAATCACCAATTTTGGAAATATAAATAAAAAGATATGGATTTTATAAGACAAAGAAAGAAATAAATAAATAAGGAATATTTAAAGGTGAAATAAAATCTTGGCCAAATCCATAAACAAATGAAAGTTTATTGAATAATAAAAAGTAACAAACGATTGTTTAAATAAAACTATATGGGCTTTAACCATATTCAAATAAAGACAAATTGCCTAAACTAAATAATAAATCCCAAGAAAATTATTTGGAAGACAATTTAAAACTTGAATTAAATCCATAAGCAAATGGAATAAAGATAATCCAAATAAAATAAAGGAATAAAGATTAATTGAATAAAAACTTATATGGACTTGAACCATATTTGTTTTGAATAAAGAAAAAATTCCTAATTTAAATGATTAATTAAATCATGAGAAAATAATAATTGAAATTAACAAAGTGGATTAAAAGTTATCTAATTAACTTAAAAAGAATAAAAGTTTTATTAAATAAAATTATATGATTTGGAACCATATTCAAATCTTATTTGAATAAAGACAAGTGTCTCATTTAAATAAATAATAAACCATAAAAGAATATAAGAGTATTCTAAAATGGATTATTTAAACACATTAACAAATAGGTAAAACCTACTGAAAAAGGTTTAGAAAAGGTTTGATAAAAATCTGAATTCAAAGTGAGTTTATGAATCATGTTAAATATTACTTGAATAAAGACAAAAGCCCCTTTTAAATGATTATTGAATCACATTAAAATATTTTGATGTATTCAAAAATGGACTTTCAAAACACACTAATAAATAAGTGCAAACCTACTGAAAAAGTTCTGGAAAATTTGAATACAAACAAATGGTTAAAAACATTTGAATCAAATCAAAATAGAAAACAAAAAAACAAAAAAGGAAAAAGAAAAAGAAAACAGAAAGAAAAAAATAGAAAAGGGTCCAACCCACTAACCTAGCCCATTCCCTGGCCCAACTATAGCCTAGCGCAACCCATTTCTCTCTCCTTGGCCATTTCTTTTCTCACTCAGGCGAGTACCCCTCACCCTGCTGACACCCAGGTCCCACTTCTGCCAACGTCGTCCTCACCCCCCTGCACAACGTGGTCTTCCCCAAATTACTCCGGCCGTTTCTGCCTGTTTCAATCTGCGTAAATTTGTGTTGATGGCGAAGCGACCACGCCTACTTACTCCCCTCTGCTTTCTCTTCGTTTCCCCTCAGACACCACGCCACGAACGCCACCAGGCTGCCTTGAATTGTGCTCGCGCCACCGCTGTCTCTGGCAACATCCAGCACGAATTACAGCCAACCCTCACCTTCCCTTGCCCCCTTGACCACACGAGACTGATCGCCAACACCGTGCGCACCTTCCAGTAACCCTAGATTGCCCGCGCGCGCCGCAGAGGCTCGGCAACAAGCAAACCTGAGCGCCACCATCGTCTGCATCAACTCCGGCGAATGATTGACATCAACCTCGTGCGCCCCTTGCTCTCTGGTGAATTTACCTGCACTCCTCGAACCCGTGCGCACCTCGCTGACACCTTGCTTTGCCCGCTTGCATCCTAGATACTCGC
Source organism: Avena sativa (assembly GCA_916181665.1). Lineage (NCBI taxonomy): Eukaryota > Viridiplantae > Streptophyta > Magnoliopsida > Poales > Poaceae > Avena > Avena sativa. The sequence continues at coordinate 117,850,699 of OV702281.1, forward strand.
CTTCGACAACAGCCGTGCGTGCCCAATGACAGAGACAACTCCGGTGATCAATAGACGTCGCCTCCGTGCACCCCTTCCCTACTTAGACCACCTTGAGCACCCCCTCGTCACTGTGAACCCGGTGAGCATCTCCTTCCTCTCCCTTGCTTCCTGGAATAACCAGACCACCGCGAGCAGAGCGCCGCTGCCGCTCACCTCGCGCTGGCGCCGCCCATCTATGGTTGACATGCTCTGAGCCATTAGATCTTGATCTTGTGGATACGATAGATTCTTTAACCGAAGCGGTGTGCTCAAATCTGCACCGTATGATCTCATTTAAATCATGCGGTCAGTGTAGCTCGATCCCATCAAAGCGGTATCGCCCAATAGAAACAGGACACGTGGCCTGATCTGTCTGTTTAAAATCCAGAAAATGAATTTGATTGATTAAACTTGCAAAAATCATAACTTTTGTTCCACACTTTATATCATTGGAATCAGGAAAAATAAACATTTGCAACCATGCCCTTAATTTAGTATTTTTCTTCTGGAAAATTAGGTATTTATGCAGAAACATTTCTAGGCCTATTTTGAGTATAAAAGTTATTCTAAAAATGATTTTTGAGTAAAATCTATTGAAAATGGTTTATTTTGAACTCTCTGACCCTAAACACTAAGTTTGGGTTTAGAAATGAACTTTGCTAACACAAGGAATTGTTCCTTTGAATAAAAGCATTTCAAGTAAAACAAAATGATGTTATGATTTAAAATTGGTTTTTGAGTGAAACCTTTTGCAAATAGATTTGTTTTAAACACTTTGACCATAAACACTAACATTTGTGTTTAAAAACATATTTGGCTAACAATATAAATTATTTCTTTGAATAAAATCATCTGTAGCAAAACAAAAATGATTTAAAATGACCATTTTCACTAACTTGTTTTCAAATGGTTTTTCCACTTTTATAAATGACCAATATGTGTTTTTAAAATGTTTATAGCCTATTAGAAACCACCTTTCCAAATTAAACAATATTTTGCATGCTTGCATGCATTGCTTTGTTTTCATTATTTTATCTGGTGAATGGTTTGAATGCTAGTTTTGAATTTGTGCCTTGCTTGATTGAATTGTAGTGTACTTTGAAGAGTGTGACAATTGCAACATCAAGGGGTGAATCTAGTTTCTCTACCAAAAAGGAAAGTGGTGCTTCATACATTTTGTCCTATTATTTTCACTATGCATTAGTGGTTTTTTGAGTAGGACTTGCATGGAATTTTTACTAAGTATGCTATGCCTTGGGAAATCCTAGTAGATGATGCCTTAGTAGAATTTTCCCTAAGTTAAGATTCTTGCTACTAGTATGCGTAGCCTAGCTAGTAGAAAACAGGGGTGTATTGTATTCATGCTATGAAATATTTCTAAGTCTTTTGACTTATGTTTTTTCTTAATAAAACAACTAAGTGAATGAAACACCTGGGTGGAATGGTAATTGCTTGGATGGATTTATGTTGAGTGGTTACACAAGGCCAGTAAACTGGTGAAAACTTGTGTATCTCACTTGGGGAAAGCCACCCAGGAACAAGGAGATTTGAGATGTCAAATGTTGCGAAGCTTCTAGTGCAACGACATGGCATATGGGCTCTGCCTGGATCATATAGGTTGCAATAAATTAGCTAGATGGATAGGAGGTGGTAGGGAGTGATAGGATGGAACACGTCCATTTGGTCTAAGGGAAGGCTTCTAAAAGATCTTGTCTCGATGCATGTCGAGTCTTGTGGGGAAAGTGCACCACCTCTCGAGAGATTAAAATCTAAGTACTTAGCCGTGTCACCAGCAATGGACAATTTGAGCATCAAGACATGGAAGCTATCAAGGATCTCCTCATCCCAATTTCTAAGTTAAAAACTTGTGGTTGAACAAGGGTTAAAGGATTCCAATTTTCAATTGGTAGATTCCTTTGGTGATTTTGACAAACAAAAACTTAGTGTTTTTCAACTAATAAGGAAAATCTTATATTGAGCAAAGCAAGCCTAAGATCCACTTAGCCAAATGCATATAGATGATAGATACCACTATTCCACCATAGTATCACTTGCCAATACAATTCAAATGTATTGACCCTTGTGGCTGTAACTTATTATGTTGCAGGTTTGTTTGATGTTAGTGAAGTGTGTTGAATAGGATTACAAGTCTACAACCAACATGATTGCCTGTGGCACTTTGAAGATGAAGGACCCCATGCTATATAGATTTTTTTTGCTGCATTGTAATGAGATAGCCAAATGAGATATGAAGGATGTAATGTATTATTTTATTCCTGGTTATAAGTTGTAATATGACATTTTTTTCTTGACATTACATCTTAAACTATGGATGCTAGCCATTGATCCAGGGACTAGCATTGTAAACACAGGGATCTCTACCTTATCATGTTGGGACCTCTACAGATGGTATCAGAGCACTGTGTTGCCTGTAGGATTGTAACCCTAGGATTGGACAAAACCCCTTAGAAAAATAGGAGTTGTATTTGTTCAAACTTATTTACAAACAATCTTGTAAACTCTTTCCTCAACCCTTTTGTTTTGATTCTACATCTCCCCTCTTTTCAACTTGATGGACAAAGCCTCCACCATGAGCAAAGACTTCAACATCACCAATGACTTCAAATTTAGTTTCACCAAGGACTTCAACTTGGACATCACTAAGGACTACAAGTGAGACAGGAAGAATTCTCAAGACTTGAAGACTAAGGAAAAACAACCTAGAAGGAACCATAATCACCATTGAAGTTTTGTGACCAAGATGCAAGAATTTTTCCAAGGAAACCATGATCTTATTCAAGAAGAAACTACTAAGAAGAATGGAATGATCTCAAGTGAATCCTATAGTTGGACCACGATACTAGTGTTTAGTTAGATCAATCCCACCAACTTAGGTGGTGTAGCAAAAATATTTTGTTGCCAAAAATATGTTTGAACCTTGTTGTTTGATTGGAATGCATGATTGTGATTTCTTGCACATTGCTTGTGTGAATTTTTGTGTGTGAGCAGAATTCTTCCTATAGAAATCTCTTGCCTAATCTAATCCCAAACCAACCCAAACAGATGACTTCTCCAAGAGACTCCAATATCAAGAATGGTAACAACAGCAACCAAGAGATATCCATGAGAGAACAACTACTATCAACCCAAGCCCAGTTGAATCAAGTAACAACTCAGTTTTTAGCCAACAACAATGAGTTAGACCCAGCCATGCAAAAATTCTTGGAAACCCAATCCCAATTGTTGCAAAGGATGACCAATCAAATGATCAACATGAGAAACAACCTTTCCCAAAGTGATTGTGACAACAATGATATCAAGGATGATATTATAGAAGGAACCCAAGCTTGTAAAATTTGTGGAGACATAGGACACACTTATAAAGAGCATGTGGACCAATTCCCTAATTGTGAAGAGAAACATCCAACTAAACAATGCCCCACATCTCAAGTTACTTGTTTCCTATGTGAAGGAAATGATCAGGTCCCTATTCAATTCCCCATCTATCCTATAGTTCAACAAGTGAAACAAAATGGAATGCATCAAATGTTTGGAAACCTCCATAAGGGAACAACTTTTGCCAAGAAGGATAAAGAAAAATCAGAACCGTGCCTCATAAGGCCATACCCAAAGTGACCACAAAGAGTTGTTACTCATGTGGAGAAGAAGTTCACATTTCTAGTGACTGCCCCAAGAAAAGAGAAAGGTTTCCCACATTTGTGGTGAAATATGAAGAAGAAGAACTAAGAGAACTCCTAGTGATGGGGATATGCCTACCGGGGTATACCCAGCAGGACGTTTCCGACTAGCCCAGGTGCTAGCGAGTGGGCCTGCGGGACGGCGACTGGATCAAGACCTGGCGTGGACTCAAGCGACTGGAAGCTGAAGGCCCAGAAGCATAGATAGGCCCAGTCGGATTAGGTTAAACGATCGCTGAAACCTTAACTGATTCGGTTGAAATCTGTAAACCCTAGGGGGGTGAGTCTATATAAACCTCCCTAGAGGACGCATAGAGGATACGTTCCATCATACACCCAAGCGACTCGCTGCCTAGCCGCCGAGCTCCCCCCATTGTACTCTCACCATAATACAATCTAGCAGAAGTAGGTCTTTACCCTCCGGGGGGGCGAACCTGGGTAAATCCTTGTGTCTCCGCCCTCATCTCGCACCGTAGATGGCTGGCCGCCCTTGCCCCATGTTCTACTACTCGCTGCCGATTGCAGCATCTGCCGTGGTCATTCCCACGACAGTGGCGCCCACCATGGGGCCTAGCCGGTCAGGCCGGTGTTCTGCGGCGAGATCCAATCTACCCATCAACGAGTCGATCTCCACCGGCCGCATGATAGCGATCGGCGAGATGCTCCAGATCTTGCCGAGCAGCTACGTCCCAGCGGCGCGACCCGTCACGCATAGCATGATCCTGCCGGTCGGCACGATCAGCCTCTTCGTCGGCCTCACCGACATCATCGTCTCGGAGGACTCGGCTCGCATCTACAAGTCGCCGCCACGCGACCGGATCTCTGAGAGTCAGGTCTGCACGATCCACTGCCTCGCCTCCGAGTACGACTCGGCCCACAGCGATGTGGCTGAAACCACCGCAGCCGCGGAAGACGCGGCCCTCAACGACGACGCCGACTTGGTGACCCCGGCGTCACTCGCCAGATCCATTGTCGCCGTGTCGCCCGCGGGCTCCATCACCCAGGTCTCCAACGTCGGAGACTTCGAGGATCCCTCTATCCTTGGGATCTTTGACTTCGACTTCGGGTCGGAGAACTCCGCCGACCTCCGCGACGGAACCGGCCGCCACGCCGCGACCTATATGGCGACTGGCTCCGACCCGCCGGAGGATCCATTCTCCACTCCGATCCCTCCCAAAGGGACAGCAACGGAGGTCGAGGAACTCCGCCTGAAGCTGGCGGAAGCAGTTCGCAAGGAACAAGCCGAGCGCAAATTTTTTTTGCCTTGAGCAGGTGACAGCGCAGGAGCTGTCGCGCTACCACCAGCTCCGAATCAGGTCGCGCGTGAACCCCACCGTCCAGGGGCGCGCCCTAAACTTCGACGACGAGAGCGACCCGGCCCGCGCGGCCGAGCGCGCGATCTGCGAGAACGCGCCACCAGGAGGAAGCGCTCGGCCCCCACCAGGGTCAACGACCAATGGCGCCCCACCACCACCCAACCGCGCACCACCCAGGGACCAGCCGAGGATCGTGGTCTCCTCACGGGAGCGAGACGCGAACGGCTTACTGCTGTTTTCCACCCTGATGGACAACCTCGTCGCGGGCCGAGCAGTAGCCGACAACATCGCGGCCACCGGTGACCGTGCCCTACAGATCCAGTACGCCAAGGCCTTGCTCGCAAAAGCGGTCGAGCAACAAAACGCAGGCGTCGACTCACAGGGTCGGATGTACTCGCGTTCATCGGGCAGCAGAGCGGCCTCAAGCGGCCGCCCCAAGGCGGCAAACACCCTCAACTGCCCGCCACCCGAACCACTGCAGCTCCAACACCGACCCACGAACGCAGCACTCTCCACCAACGACCCCCGGCCGGCGACCAACTTCGTCGCCGCCAACGGTCAGCCCGTCGACGCCCGCACCCACATCATCAACAACAAGAGCTGGCGCGCACGCCAGCCTGACGACCTGCGACATACCCTAACCAACCGCCGCGACGGCGAGCCGAGGGGGTCACTAAGCCGACTCGGGCCCCGGTGCTTCGGACCGATGATCCGAGGCGAAAGATACCCGGCGAACTTCAAAGCGCCGAAGGAAATAGAGAAGTAGGACCCCTCGTACGATCCCTCTGTGTGGCTGGATACCTACCTCATGGCGATGGGGATCGCCGGCCACACTGATCTACTAGCCGCCCGCTACCTCCCCCTGATGATGGAGGGGGCGTGCATGCAGTGGATCAACACTCTCCCCGCGGATAGCATCGACTCCTGGGAAGAGATGCGCGATGCCTTCGTCAGGCACTTCGAGGGTTCATACACCCGCGCCACCACCATCGAGGAACCGGAACGATGCGTCCAGGGACCTCGCGAGTCGACCCGCAGCTGTGTCCAACGGTGGCAAGAACTGTGGTACAACGCGGTCGGTATCCACCCAGACACCACAATCCACTGCTTCAAGACCTCGTGCCGCTACGAGCCCCTAGTCTCCAAGCTCAAACGAGCATACCGCACACTGGACAACATACCGGATCTCCTGGAGATCGCCAAAAGATACGCGGAGGAAGACCCAAACCAAGAAACCGACGACGAGTAGGGAGGAAAAGGCCGCACGAGCAGCAACGACATCGGAAGACGATCCGATCTACGCTACAACAACACTCGCCTCACCGGCAAGCGCCGCGGTGACGGGCGAGTCGACTTCGTCGCCAACGCTGGGTACGCGCAGCACGAGCCCAAGAGCTTCCGCCGTGACAGTGGCAACTACAAGGTGAAGCCGAGGTTCGACCCCGCGGCCCTTCTTAACCAACCTTGTGTATTTCACAGCAGGGAAGGAAAGCCCACCATGCACACGACCGCCGACTGCCATTCTCTCAAGGAGATCGAGAAGGCACGGCGCGCGCGGGAAGACCCCGACAACAACCCGCTAAACGGCGGAAAATTCAGCAGCGTGGCCGGATCGCTCCACACCTTCACAGGCTTCAACACGAAGCGCGAGAAGAAGGTCATCGCCCGCGCCGTCGCCGTCAACGCGGTGGCCCAGGTGGACGTCCCCCAGTTCCTCAACTGGTCTGAGCAACCAATCACTTGGAGCCGCCAGGACCACTCGCCACGAATCGAGTACCCAGGCCGAGTCGCCTTGGTGGTCAAGCCCAAGGTGGGAGACTACTGGCTCCCCAAGACATTGATGGACGGCGGAAGTTCCATCAACATCCTGTACCTGGACACCTTCAGGCGACTGCGGCTCCCACAGTCGATGGTCGAGACGACCTACACCACGTTCCACGGCATCGTCCCCGGACGGAAGGCGTACCCGATCGGCAAGGTCACGCTGCCAGTCACCTTCGGCACACCAGCAAACTTCCGCACCGAGCGGATCGTCTTCGAGCTGGTGCCCTTCGACAGCCCCTACCACTGCGTCTTGGGGCGCCAGGCATTCGCCAATTCATGGTGACGCCCCACTACGCGTACAACGCGATGAAGATCCCCGGACCGCGCGGCGTCATCACAATCCACGGCGACCCCGACATGGCCGCCGAGTGCGAGGCCAAAGGAGCTGAACTCGCCGACGCCATCATCGCGGCAGAGGCCAACCACGCCGACGAGCTCGCCAAGTACGCAAGTGGGGTCAACAACGACGACCCCACCATACTCAAGAAGCCCAACTCGGAGGGCGGCAACACCTCAGCCTTCGAGGCAACGACGCATACCCGCACCGTCGAGCTGGTCCCAGGCGACTCTAGCTAGACGGTGACGATCGGGACGGGCATGAGCCCAGCATAGGAAGGCGCGCTCATCGAGTTCCTCCATCAGAACAGGGACATCTTCGCATGGAAGCCCTCTGACATGCCTGGTGTCCCTAGGGAACTCGCTGAGCACAAACTCAACGCCGACCCCAAAGTGTGACCCGTTAAGCAGTCGCTGCGGCCCTTCAATGAAGAGCGCCGCCGAGCAATCGCCGAGTAAGTGCAGCGTCTACTCGCTGCAGGCTTCATCCGGCCAATCAAGTAATCCAAGTGGCTGGCAAACCCAGTCCTGGTCGAGAAGAAAAATGGGACCTGGAGGATGTGTATCGATTACACAAACCTAAACAGCGCCTGCCCGAAGGAGCAATTCGTCCTCCCGCGGATTGACCAAATCATCGATTCCACCGCGGGCTCGGAGTCGCTATGTTTCCTTGACTCCTACTCTGGGTACAACCATATCAAAATGGCCGTTGAGGACGAAGAGAAGACGACGTTCATCACGCCTTTCGGAGCCTTCTGTTACACTGCCATGACCTTCGGCCTCAAGAACGCCGGGGCAACCTACCAGCGGTGCATGCAGGAGTGCCTTGCGAGCCAAATTGGCCGCAATATCCACGTCTACATCGACGATGTGGTGGTGAAGTCCGCTCGCCAGAGCGACCTACTCGCTTACCTGGCGGAAAAATTCGCCAACCTGCGGAAATACAAGATAAAGCTAAACCCAGGCAAATGCACCTTCGGTGTGCCAGCTGGGCAGCTACTGGGATACGTCATATCCAAGCGCGGGATCGAGGAGAACCCCACCAAGATCGACACGATCGCTCGACTCGGCAAACCCGAGTGCCTGTGCGACGTCCAGAGGCTGGCCGGGCGAGTCACGACTCTCAGTTGCTTCATCCCCCGATTGGGCGAAAAGGCGATGCCCCTCTACCGCCTGATGCGCAAGAATCCCACCTTCCAGTGGGACAAGGAGGCAGATGATGCGCTCCGCGACCTCAAGAAGGTGCTACTCACAGCACCGCTACTCGCCGCTCCCATCGACAAGGAACCCATGCTGGTCTACGTCGCGCCTTCCGAGCGCATCGTCAGCGCCGTCATGGTCGTCGAGCGACTAGAGGAGGGAAAGGAGCGCCCGGTGCAGCGACCAGTGTACTACATCAGCGAAGTCCTCACCGAGTCGCGCCAGCGCTACCCGCAATACCAGAAACTGGTATACTCGGTCTTCAGAGCACAGCGACGACTGCCACACTACTTCCAGGAGCACCCGATAACGGTCGTCTCCTCCGCACCGTTGCAGGACATCATCCGCAACCATGAGGCGACCGGGCGACTCTCCAAGTGGGCCATCGAGATCGGCGTACACAACATCAAGTACGAGCCACGCAAAGCGATCAAGTCGTAGGCTCTCGCGGACTTCATCACCGACTGGGAAGAGGCCCAGCAGCCAAAAAAGCTGTCGTACCTCCATTATTGGAGCCTACACTTCGACGGCTCCAAGAACGCGGATGGCGCAGGAGCAGGGATCGTGCTAACTTCTCCAAAGGGCGACAAGCTCTGCTACGTCCTCTGCCTTGACTTCACCCCCTGCACCAACAACATGGCCGAGTACGACGCACTACTCCATGGCATGCGAGCTGCCAAGGAGATGAACGTCAACAGCCGGGCAAGTCGCTGGCACCTGCGACGCCGTCTCCCCCACCATGGCGGCATACCGCCAAGCAGTGGACAAGCTAGGCGGACACTTCGCAGGCTACTCCGTCGAGTGGATTGATAGGCGAAAGAACGAGGAGGCCGACGCACTCTCTCGCATCGGCTCGGCTCGACTCGCACCACCCGCCGGCGTCTTCCTCGACACCATCACCAAGCCTTCCATCTCTCCCCCAAGGGAGATCGACATCGGAATCCCGTTGCAGCCAGAGGCAGCCCTGGTCGCACTAATCGCCGAGCCAGACGACTAGACCACGCCGTACGTTGCCTACCTGGAGGGAGGCACCTTGCCAGCAGACGAGACGGACGCCCGGATGATAGCACGTCGCTGCAAATCCTTCGTCATCATCAACGGCGAGCTCCATAAGCGCAGCGTGACCGGCGTGTTCCAACGCTGCGTTCAACCCGCTGAAGGACGCAAAATCCTCCAAGACATCCACTCCGGCGACTGCGGCCACCATGCCGGCGCCCGCTCTCTTGTCGCAAAGGCTATGTCGCACTGCTTCTACTGGCCCACCGCACATGCAGACGCTGTCGACATCATCCAGCGGTGCGTCGGGTGCCAGAAATATGCCAACCAGACCCACGTGCCGAGCTCGATGCTCAAGACAATCCCCATGACCTGGCCGTTCGCCGTGTGGGGTATGGACATGGTAGGCCCTTTCAAGAAGGCCCCCTCCGGCTTCACCCACCTCTTGGTCACAGTCGAAAAATTCACAAAATGGGTGGAGGCCAAGCCAGTCCGGAAATGCGACGGGAAGACCGCCACCAAGTTCCTACGCGAGTTAATCTATCGCTACGGGTTCCCAAACAGCATCATCACGGACAACGGTACCAACTTCGCCAAAGGAGCCATGACTGAGTTCTGCGAGGAACATCACATCCGACTCGACCTCGCATCAGTCGCCCACCCGGAGTCCAACGGCCAGGCGGAACGAGCCAACCAGAGCATCCTCCATGGCCTGAAGCCACGGCTCCAAGTACCGCTCGAGCGCACCGCCGGGTGCTGGGTCGAGGAGCTACCCTCCGTCATCTGGGGATCCGCACCTCCATCAACAGGTCGACAGGCTTCACCCCCTTCTTCATGGTGTACGGTGCCGAGGCATTCATGCCCACCGACCTAGAGCACGACTCGCCTAGGGTGGTCAACTACACGGAGGCCGAAAACGAACTCACACGCCAGGATGGAGTCGACCAACTCGACGAGGCACGCGACCTAGCTCGCTCCCGCACCGCCATCTACTAGCAAGGGCTCCGCCGCTACCATAGCCGGTGAGTAAGGACTCGCACTTTCCAGGAAGGCAACCTGGTACTTCTCCTCATCTAGGACAAAAAGGGCATGCACAAGCTCTCCCCCCCTGGGAGGGACCATTCGCCATCGGGCGAGTTCTAGGCAACGACGCCTACTACCTCACCGACGTCCGAGGAGACGGAAAGCTCGACGTCAAGCGGCCATGGAATGTAAACCTCCTATGGAAGTTCTACTCCTAGAACTCCATACATGTACTCTCCACCCGCTATGAAATAAAACAGACCGGATACCGAAAATTGTGTCTACTCTCCACGTCTTGTGCCACTCGCACTCGTAATAACAGCGTTATGCTACTCGCAGAAGTCAACCTCTGGTAAAGCGACCGGCACGGCCAAGTAGTGCGGCACGAGGGCACTGGAAAACTCCAGGCCTCGTAACATCCACGAAAAACGCCAACCCGAAGCCCCATTGAAGTCGCCTAGCCCGACTGGCTCACCGATCCAAGACAACTGCATTCGCTTCATACAGCGACCAAGTCCTCCGCATCCTCGGCATAGCGACTCGAACTGCCAAGTACCACGCTCAGGGACTGACGTCCAGTCAAATATGAGCGGCTGGGGAAAAACGCCCAGTATGAGAGCGTGCCCAGGACTCGCCATGCGACTGATCCTTCGGGTCAGTCAGGAGCGACGCGCTCACTCTAACGCTGTTTAGTCCTCACCTACATTAGAGTTGTGACTATAACCACCAAGTACCACGTTCGGGGACTCGGCCACCCAACCTCGTTCGCGCACGGGAAAACGGTCAAGTACAGAGCACCCACGGGAGTCGCCATGCGACTGGCTCTCCGAACTCTGGCGAGTCGACCTCAATAACGAAACAATCGAAAAACATTCAAAATCGCAAACACATAACAAACGAGGTAAACCCCATGAAAAGGGAGGACGCGCTCGGGGACTCGTCCAATCAACAATCAAAATCACGAAACAATCCACAAAATAACACAAATTCGTGTTACAGCAGAACAAAGTCGTTCCAAAATACAAGATAAATCCAATGACTATTTACTACTAACGCCCCAGGGCACAATGCTTTTAGTCCGCAGGTTCCGATGCCGACTTGCCACCACCCCTCCGGTTGCGAATGAAGGGCACGTACGGGTTCGACGGGTACGTCGTCAACTCACCCGCCATTGCCGCACTGAAAGGCTACTTGACCTTGAAGTCCCGATGCTTCGGTTCAGGATCGTTGGGGGCGACAGTCGTATCCTGGTAGGGGAGGAGGTCGCCCATCGCCCAAACACGATCGGCATACACCGCGGCCCGGTCCGTCAGCTTCAGCACCTCGGCAATCTCCACAGAGCCCGTCGACAAGGGGTAGCCACTTGTCACATCATCAAGGTCGAAATCCTCTGGGAAATGGGAAAGCCCCAGGCTCAGAGCCATCGCCGCCCCGCGCCGGAAGGCCGACCGCGCCTTGAATTCGACGACTGCCGGAGCCTTCTCCAGATAACGCCATACCTCGACGAGGTCGCTAGGAATCACTTACGTGGGCGATATCTCCTGAAGATACGCTCGAACGCAAGCCGCGGACAACGCGGCCGAGTCGACCAGAGTAGTCACACACTGCCGCGCGTCGTATGACTGCGCCTCCTCCGAGCTGTAAATAATCCGGCATGTGGACAGAAGCCGGCAGTGAGTACACCAACGACTCTAGGCAGAGGAAGAAAAGTTTACCAATAAGCGGACGACATAGGCCCGTGATGAAGCTTTGAAGCGAGGAGAAGTCGTTCTGCAGCCCAACAACGAGTGCGTCCGACACCTTCCGTTCTTCAGCGGCAGCAGTGACAACAGCTTTCGCTCGTCCCTCCGCCGAGCTCGCCTCCGCCTTCGCTTCCTTGAGCTCGCGCTCTAGGTCAGCGATCCGTTTCTCAGCCGCACTCAACGAATATTGAGCCGCCGTCAGGTCACCCACCGGAACAAGGCCCCGGCGGACTTCCTCCGCCTCGGCTGCAACGGCTTGCAGCCCCTTTTTCGTCTCCTGGACGGCAACAAGTTCCTTCTCCATGCGACACTTTGCTGCAAGCCGATCGGCCGATTCGCGCTGCAGGCCCGGCGCACAAATTAAACCGTCAAAAATATCAAAAATCCTAAGTGCCCACCTGCTGAAATTCAGCGACTAGGCACTCGGGGACTGGAGATCAAAAATCCTAAGTGCCCACCCGCTGAAATTCAGCGACTAGGTACTCGGGGACTGGACGCTACAAAAACACTAAAGAATCCGAGCACTGAAATTCAGTGGCCCGATCCTCGGGGACTGGACATACCTGGATGGCTGCGCCCAGCATGCCGTGGAGCTGCAGCGCGTCCATAGACGCAAGCAGGACCGGAGTGTGTCCGCGACCCTGCTCGACCTCCGTCTCGGCGACCCCAGGCGTCTGGCTCGTTGGCGCCGTGCCACTCGCTGTGGCCGCTTTGTCCATGAAGCGGGGGAAAGTCGCAGCGGACTCCCCAGCGCCACTAGGAGCCGGCTCGACCACTCCGGGCGAGGAAACAGCCTCCTTGGTCTTCGAGGCCACTTCCGCCGCAGTCAGAGGATCGCTTGGAGCAACTGCCATGTCGTCATAGACCGTGATGACGTCGTCTCCTTTCGCCCTCTTAGCGCTGTCTGCGGGAGCAGCGACTTCGTCAGCTTTCCTCTTCCGCGAGGGGTCCTCGGTGACGACTGGCGGAACCTTGGCCACGGAAGGATGGCCGATCTTTTTAACTCCAGTCATGTGAAACAATGATATGAGTAAAACTGTCCGATTACAACGGAAGGCAAGCAGATGAACAAGACTTACTTGGCGACTAGTATGAACCGCAAACCCGTGCGGATGCTGGCCGGCTTCTCCAGCTCGGGACCCAACTTCCGACTGAGGCCCATCTCGAACACATCGTGTGCCCAAGACACAGAGGGCCTCTTCGAAGACGAGGCCGCGGCAGGAGCCTCCGTAATGACATCTGCGAGAGCTTTCCTGGGAGGCGAAGCTGCTGCGGCTGGAGTAGCCCCCAACCCAGAGACCGGGGTGAATGGGGGTGGAAGCGATGCTAGAGGTACCTCATCCAGGGGAGCGGCAGCATCCGGTCCTACTGTCGTGCGCGCCGCTTCGCCCTTAGCCGAGCTGGTGGCGTCGGAACTAGTCGCAGAACGGGGCGGAGACGCCTTCTTCGCCGGCTTCGTCTTCCTCCTCGGCGGAGCCTTCACCTCCTTTTTCTTCTTCTTCTTAGACGGCGTGGCCTCACAACGTGAGGTGTGCTCGGGGAGCTCGTCGTCATCGTTATCATGAGGTTTGAGGCTCCTACTCGGCTCGAGCTCGCACTGATGTTGCCCGCGAGTTTTGCGAACCATTGGGGCGACGTCTTCCACGGGCTCATCTTCGTCGTCATCGTCGTCATCACCCGCGTCGCTCCCGACGTCCCCTTTGGCGGGTGGCGACTCGCTCCCGTCCTAGACGGACGAGCTCGAGTTCTCGTCGTCTGCGGGTGGGAGCCATCCTTCCACCACTTGGAACAACTACAGTAAGCATGAGACAATGTTAGCATAACCGTGAATGCATCATCTGCGACTGCGAATGCTGGCGAAAATGGCGACTTACCGTCGGAGCTGGGTGCCTTGCGGTATAGGGGGCGACCCCGGCCTTCGCGTCCAGGTATGCCTCCTAGGTGATCTTCTTCAGGGCCAGGATGTAGTATTCGAGTTTCCACTTGACGAGGCAGGATTTCGTCAGGTCGTCCCTACCCGTATACTCGTACATATAATGGTCGCGGCGAGCCAAAGGCACGAGCCGCCGCCCGAGCCAGCAGTTATAGAGGTTGATGGTTTGGAGGCCCTTCTTCTTCAGACTGCGGATGGTTTGCAACATTTCATCGACAACCATCCGCTGATCCAGCGGGAGCTTGCCGACCTAGAGCCGACGCGGTTCGGGCCGGTCGGCGGAGTACCTTGGAAGCGCCACCTCGCCGTTTGGAGTCGACTCGGTGACGTAGAACCAGGATTTATTCCATTCGTTTGCCGCCTTGGCGGGCAGCATCAGGTCGAAGAACGACGCCTTCGACTTCAATTGAAATGTCAGGCCACCCGCAGCCAGCATCGGGCCGCCTGATTCTTCGCGATTGATCCTCCCATGGAACAGATCTTGCCACAAGGGGAAGTAGGGCCTGCAGCCCAGATAGCACTCGCAGAACGCCACGAAAATGGCGAGCTGCTCGATGCTATGCGGGCCTAGGTCTGACGGCTGGATCCCGTAGTAGGCGCAGAAACGCCGGAAGAAGAGAGAAGTGGGAAACCCCAGCCCCCGCTCCAGGTGGCTGGTGAAGCAGACGAACTCTCCCTCGTGCGGGTCCGAAGTCACTTCTCCGGCCGCGGGGATGCGCCATCTGCTGGCGCGTAGGATCCCGGCGTCCTCGAAGGACGCCAGTAGCACCCGGGTGCACTTGGATCTGCCCCATGGTTCGGTGGAGGGGGCCATTGGTTGGAAGATTCGTGGAGGTCGGGGCTCTCTGGATCGGTTGGATCGCGATGCGGAGTGGAAACGAAGATGGGCGAGATCGGAGGAAAGATGAAGGAGTGTTTCCCCGCTCGCATGTCATTTTCCTTATGTAGCGGTTGTTACCCGCCAATTTCGGGAGCCGTTACTACGCGGTGATTGCGCCAAAAGTTACCGTTGGATTACCCCAACGGCTAGCTTTGACCCCACTTGATGGTCCAACTTCATCCACTCGACTCGTCACTCTGCGCGACTTGACGATTCGCCGACCCGATCACTACAACAGTGAATGAATATTCGCCGGCCCGTTCGTCGAGCTGCGACCCGATCGGTTGCCGTTAGTGCGACTAGAATAACTAGTTTTTCCTTTATTCAGGAGTCCGCCGCCGATTCGACTGGGCGTCCGCATTGGAACCGTATACACCGACTGCCAGCAACCACCTGCGACCAATCAACGACGGCCTCCGGGACTACTGATGGGGATATGCCTACCGGGGTATACCCAGCAGGATGTTTCCGACTGGCCCAGGTGCCAGCGAGTGGGCCTGCGGGACGGCGACTGGATCAAGACCTGGCGTGGACTCAAGCGACTGGAAGCTGAAGGCCCAGAAGCGTAGATAGGCCCAGTCAGATTAGGTTAAACAATCGCTGAAACCTTAACTGATTCGGTTGAGATCTGTAAACCCTAGGGGGGTGAGTCTATATAAACCTCCCTAGAGGACGCATAGAGGATACGTTCCATCATACACCCAAGCGACTCGCTGCCTAGCCGCCGAGCTCCCCCCATTGTACTCTCACCATAATACAATCTAGCAGGAGTAGGTCTTTACCCTCCGGGGGGCCAAACCTGGGTAAATCCTTGTGTCTCCTCCCTCATCTCGCAACCGCAGATGGCTGGCCGCCCTTGCCCCATGTTCTACTACTTGCTGTCGATTGCAACATCTGCCGTGATCATTCCCACGACACCTAGCATTGGAGAAACCCAAGAAAAAGAAGAAATGCCCCAACCCCAGCAAGCAACACATTAGTCAGGTGCAATGTTACAATTGTAAAGAGATGGGACAATATGCAAATGAATGCCCTGAAAAGAAGAAAGGCCAAGAAAACAAACAAGAGACAGTGATACCAAAGATGAAAGAAGATGTTATCCAAGTGATGTGCAACAAATGCAAAAATCCAGGCCATTATGCATCACATTGTCCAGAAAAGAAGAAGTATAAGACAAGCAAGCCTATGAAGGACCTCAGCCTTGTCACATGTTTCAAGTGTGAAAATCAGGGACACTATGCAAACAGCTATCCAGAGAGGATACATCAAGATCCCAAGAAAGCCAAATTGTAATTTACTTGGAAACCTTTGTAAGGTTGGTAGCACTCTAGTTGTCTTGAAACCAACTTGTAACCTCTAGCCTTCCCAAATCTCGAGACGAGATTTCTTTTAAGGGTGGTAGCCTGTCACATCCCAAAATTTTCCAAATTTTGAATTGTGAAAAATAAATAAACTAAAGAATTAATTGTTGAAATTTAGGGTAAAAAGAAACTTTTTGCTTCTAAATGGAAACATCAAAACCCTTCTTGAACAAAATTTGAATGAAAAGGGTATCCAACAAAATTTCAATCAAGTGAAATCCATTCATCAATGAATGTATCTTGAAATTTAAACATTTGGAAAGGTTAAACCAAAATCCCAAATATTAATGAAAGAAATCACTTCCAAAGATCAAATGCATTTTATGCATGGAAAGAATCTTGAATATAAACTCTTGGGAAAATAAACCAAGACCCTAAAACCCTATGGAAGAAAATCATTTCCAAAGATCTCTCTAAGACTATGGATTTGATCCATATAAAAATTCAGCAACAAACATTTATAAATGATCAAGAATGATAAACAAAAATATTACAAAACCATAGAAATTGGTTTCATTTAATTTGGAGCCATGGATAAAAACTTATGAATTTAATAAGATAAAAGGAAATAATTTCCAAAGCTAATAAAGCTCCTAACAAAAATTGTCAACACCCGGATTTTTAATCCTAGATGCCTGTTATGCCATACATCGCAATCCTAGGATTACCATTTTTGCGAGACATATTAGAATTGGATACCATAGTACATCATCCATTACAAACCATACATAATTTCTTACACAAATAAGGATCTCATGATCCAGTTCTTAATACAACTCAAGCAGCGGAAATACGTAATAATAACGGTAGCGTAGGCGAAGCTCCATCTTCGGGGTCACAGGCAATGCTGACGATGGGAGATGATCCTAGTTGTCGTAACCTTCCTAGGGTCCTTCGTCCTGGTACTCCTCTTCATAGTCTGGCCACGGGAATAGCCAGGGACAAAGCCATGAGTACTCTTTAAGTACTCGCAAACTAATACTAACAAGTGAAGGGGGTTTTTGTAGTAGGACACTAAGCTCTAGGGTTATTTTGCAAAAAGCCATATTTACCTCTACTAAGTTCAGAAGCAAGAAAAGCTAGTTGAAATTTTATAACACCTAAGTGGGAACTTGTATTTCATATCACAACTCTGTTGTGGTCAAGTCAAAATCTCAATTCATTTCACAAGTCATTTTGAAATCATCTGACGGGGGAACAGTATGGCCACTCCAACTGTCTATAACCACGGACACGGCTATTCGAATAGTTTAACACTCTGCAGAGATTGTACACTTTCACCACAACATTCGATACATCCGTCAGGAATAAATCCTGAATTCACCATACTCAGTATGCGGATAATCAATCCGAACCTTTCGATTACACGCCCTAGTATAGGTGGACAACTCTCATCTTGGGTACTGCACAGGTGGACAATCTTCACAAGGTAGCCTCAGCTCAGACCTTGGCCATGAGGGAACACATACTAAGGTATATAAGTTTCCAGTCAAACCCTATCCAAATCTTCTGGTATTGTGGTTGTACGGTAAAATTGGAATGGTATTGCATCCAGACAACCATCAGTTTTATAAAGGGCTAAGGCTCATGCCTTAACATTTTCATCACCCAAATCATTTGGTGTTCAGAAACACATGTCAAAACATCTCAGTAGAATGACTCAACATTCTAAGGTTTTCATAACCATTTTCTACCAAGTATTCCCATCTAAAGTTGATCAAGTTTTATGCTTAGCACTAGCATCTACAAATGGGAGTGAGTACTAATGAGGGGTGGTGAACAAGTGTAGTTTAACTAGATTCAATCTCATGCCTTAGGATAACTTCAAGATTATCTAGCTTAGGCAAAATTAATGCTCTTTATGCAACCTTCAATTATCTTTCTAGTATCTATAATTTACTTAAGTAAACTCTAAGAGAAAGCTTTGATAAAGAAATAAAGTATAAAGCTTGCAAGTAAAACTAGGATTCGGTATCATCAAATGTGTCTAACCAAGCATTCTTAGTGTATTGCATGGGTTATCTAACTTTCATAATTGCATGTGTTAGCTTGCTCAATCAACTAGTAGTATTAGGCTTGCATCAGTATCAGTATAAGCTTGCCTTGTGCAGAGAAGTAGTTAAAGTTCTTCTCGGCTTCTTCTTCGTAGTATCCTCCTTCCTCCTCGTATCCTTGGTCGGTATTAGCGTCTATGAATAAATACGAGGTACACAATCACCAAACAATACTTAACTACTTTCAATCATCACACAAGAGGGTTCTATAGATGATCTAGCATCATCACTAACATTACAAGATTAAAGCATTTGTCTTATTTATTTTATTTTTAGAAAAGTAATTTCTACTCATTGAAAAACTACTTAAGATTTAATATTCTCCAAACCAAACATGGGATCATGTTGACACATGTCATCACCACATATTTCAGTACATGGGAATGTGATTTAAAGTGGTGTCACAATTTAATAAGGTTTAACCTTTTTATTATAACTCATTAAAGTGGCTAGAAATGCCTATGTGGCATTCTTTTATTACTTGAACATTATTTATGTAATTAAACCCATATATTTTTATATATTCCGAAAGGTATGATCAAATATGATTTTTGAGAGTTGGAATCAACTCAAAAGCTATTATGGTTTAAATTTGAAAAATGTTTGAATGCAGACAAGCTTCTGCCTTGTTATTTTTACCAAGGTTGATCTATAGGTCCAAATGATTTTAATCCAACGGGATTGGATTAAGCATTTCAATATCTTTCTAACAAAATTGGTTTCATTCAATTTGGTTTACTGAATCGAGCTGGGTTGATTTTTGAAACTAGGTACAGAATTGAGTTTGAATATAAATAGAAAAACCTATATTCAAACGAGTGGGCTGCGCGGGAAGGGGTAATGGGCCGGCCTAGTGTCAGTCCGCAGCGTGGGGCACAACTGACAGGGGGTCTACTGGTCAGCGACTCTTTAAACGCGAAGCCGTATGGGGCGATAGGGTGCGTTGGATTAGAATGAAGATCGACGGCTCAGGGTCGTCGTCGACGATGAACAGGTCACCGGCGAGCTCAAACCCTAGCGGCTCAGAGGGGGTGCAAAGGGGGCATACCGGGGCTCCAGTGACGACCGCGAGGCGGAAAACGACGAAGTCGACGACGGCGAACTCAGGGGTGGTCGCGGAAGCTCCGGGGGTGGACTAAATCAACGGCTCCTCTTCTCCTCTGCAGCGGCGAGCTCCGACCAAATTCCGGCGATGCGCTGCTCGCCTTGCTCCGGCTAAGGGATGGAATGATCAGTGAGGTGAGGGGAGTGAGATGGTGTGAAGAAATCGAGCGGGGATCGTCTCCTTTTATAGGCTCGACGGCGAGACCGAGAGGGATGGGCAGACGACGGTGGCGACACGGCTACAGGCGGTTAGAGGCATGGTCGAGGTTGGCGATCGACGGGCGGTCTCCTGCCGATGCTCTAAGGTTTAAATGCGCGTGTAGGGGCGGTGGCAAACAGTCGGGAACGTGCAGTGCTCTGCGCGGCAGAGGTGGCGTCTTCGACGGCGAGCGGTGGCTGTGAGGCATGGGGCGGCGAACGGGGGTGTCTGCGGGGTTGCTGGGGTGGTGGTGATCACGCGTGCACGCGGCGAGGGCGGCGCGCGGTCTGTGGGCGTGTGTCGAGGGTGGCGCTCTGGCGCGCTCTCGGCATGCTCGCAGAGAAGCTTGGCATGGCTTGGGTGTGTGGTCCAGTGGCTGGCAGGGTTCGAGCGTTGGACAGGGGGTGGCGATGGACGGAGGCCTGTGTTCTAGACATGGTGTTTAGGCTTGGTGCTTGCTCTGTCTAGATAGCCATGGTCGGCTGGCAAGGGTTCCTTCGGGTTGGCATGGCATGGTGAAAAGGGTAGGGGCTAGGGGTGGTCAAGGCACTGGTTGGCACTGGGGGAGACAAGTGTGATCATGGTGAATAATGCTTAGCCAAATTACTACTCAAAACAGTGAAGTTTGGCCAGTTTGATTTGCTGTCTCCAAGTGTTTGATGAAATGGCCGCAAGAACTGGAGTTTGGAATTTTGAAAAGATTTTTGGTGGGTATTCTAGGCATGTGTTGAGGATTCTGTGGATGCTTGGGTTTTGAAAATTGAGCTTGTTTGAGTGGTTTTTGAAATAGTGGGATTTTCCCATATGAAATAGATTCAATTTTAAACTGTCATTTAAACCATGCATTCTAATGTTTTTGGATGATCACCAAGTGGGCCTTGGTTCTTTGTTATGAGTACTATCAAGGGGGTGCAAAGATCCATACATGTTTCTATTAAGTTCTTAAAGTTATAGATAGCCAAAGTAGGCATGGGAGTTAAATTGGCCAAAGTGACCATTCACTTAATTTGTTTGTTTTGATTTGTTTGTATTTGGGAAAAGTTCGGGGATTGTTTAGATGATGTTTATTTCACCTAAGAATCATTTTACAAGAAAAGAAACACAGAACCATGGCAATTCAAAAGAATCCAAATTTTAATACATACACATATGAATGCCTTCATATTTTAATTGGAAATTTTTTTGTTAACCCTAAATTTGAAGATTAGACTTTGATGATTCAAGTTTAATATTTTGGGATGTTACAAACCTTCCCCCCTTAAACAAAATCTCGTCCCGAGATTTGAAAAAGGACGAAAAAGATTACCTAGGATTTGAAGAGATCGGGAAACTCCGTCCTGATGTGATCTTCGCGCTCCCAGGTAGCTTCCTCTTCTGTGTGGTTGCTCCACTAAATCTTGAGAAACTTGATGCTTCGGGTTCTGGTAGTTCTAAAAGTTTCTTCCAAAATACGGATGGGTACTTCAGGATAGGTCAGGTCATCGTTGATTTCTATGGTCCGGTGATCAATATTCTTGAACACTTCCGTCTTCTCCGGAACTTCGAGGCACTTGCGAAGTAATGAGATATGGAACACATTGTGCACGGCTGACATCTCTTCGGGTAGTTCCAATTGATACGAAACTTCTCCTCGATGGTTCAGAATTTTGAAGGGTCTGATATATCTGGGGGCTAACTTTCCTTTCAGCTGGAAACGCTGTATTCCATTCAATGGCGACACTTTCAGATACACAAAATCTCCTATGTTGAAGGCGAGGTCTCGACGTCTCTTGTCGACATAACTCTTCTGTCTGGACTGGGCTGTCTTGAGGTGCTCACGAATCTTGTGAACCTTCTCTTATGCTTCTCGTAGGATGTCAGGTCCGAAAATCTGACTCTCTCCTACTTCCGACCAGTTCAAAGGGGTGCGACACTTCCTTCCATACATGACTTCAAATGGGGCCATTTGCAAACTGGCTTGATAAATGTTGTTGTATGAAAATTATGCGAATGGCAGACAGTCTTCCCATTTAGATCCATATTCTAACACACATGCTCTCAGCATATCTTCGAGTATTTGATTTACTCGCTCCGTTTGTCCGTCGGTCTGAGAATGATACGCGGTGCTGAAATCTAGGCGGGTTCCTAAACCTTCTTGGACTTTCTTCTAGAATCTCGAGGTAAACTGAGTTCCTCGATCCGATACGATGTTCTTGGGGACTCCATGCAAACTGACGATTCTAGTGATGTATAACTCCGCTAGCTTCGAACTCTGATATGTGGTCTTGACGGGTAAGAAATGGGCGACTTTGGACAATCTGTCCACTATGACCCAAATAGAGTCATTTCCCCTACTAGAAGTAGGAAATCGGGTGATAAAGTCCATTCCAACGGAATCCCATTTCCATTCCAGAATCTGCAATGGTTGCAACAATCCAGCGGGTCTTTGATGTCCTGCCTTGACTCGCTGACATATATCACACTTGGCGATATAGCTTCCGATTTCTCTCTTCATCTTATGCCACCAAAATTGCTCTTTCAAATCTTGATACATCTTAGTTCCTCCGGAGTGGATAGAATAAATAGTATCATGAGCTTCCTTGAGAATAACTTCTTTCAACTCAGAATCTACTGGTACACAAAGGCGTCCTTTGTACTACAGAACTCCTTCTTCGTCTTCGGTGAATCCGGGTACTTTGCATGTACCGATACGACGCTTGATTCCGTCGATACTAGCATTTCCTTTCTGCGCCTCTTTGATCAAGCTGATCAAAGTGGGTTGAAGGTCAATGCTAGCCAAAAATCCTTCACTCACTAATTTCATTTGGAAATCTTCCATCTCCTTGTGCAAGCTTGGTTGCTCCTTCAAAATCATAGAGTTCAAGCGGCACGGCAATCTGCTAAGGGCATCTTCTACCACGTTGGCTTTACCGGGGTGATAGTGAATGTCCAGATCGTAATCCTTGATTAACTCAATCCATCTTCTCTGTCTCATATTCAGCTCCTTTTGA
The DNA here is from genome assembly GCA_916181665.1 of Avena sativa. Classification (NCBI taxonomy): domain Eukaryota; kingdom Viridiplantae; phylum Streptophyta; class Magnoliopsida; order Poales; family Poaceae; genus Avena; species Avena sativa. The sequence goes on from OV702281.1 coordinate 117,873,376, forward strand.
GTGAATATATACTTCAGACTTGTGATCCGAATAGATCTCACAATGGTTTCCCATTAGGTAGTGCCTCCATGTGTTCAGGGCTAGAACTACGGTTGCGAGTTCGGGGTCATGGGTTGGGTAATTTTGCTCATGTTGTTTCAGTTGTCGAGATAGATAAGATATAACTTTGCCTTCTTGCATTATCACACATCCTAGACCGATCTTGGATGCGTCACAATACACGTCGAAGGGCTTAGTGATATCCAGCATGATTAAGATTGGGGCTGAAATCAATCTCCTCTTGAGTTCTTGAAAACTCGCTTCACATTGTCGGTCCATTCAAACTTCTTGTCCTTCTTCAGCAATTGGGTCATGGGTCTGGGGATACTCGAGAATCCTTCTACGAACTTGCGTTAATATCCCGCCAATCCGAGAAATGCACGAACTTGGGTTTGAGTGGTTGGGGCTTGCCAATCTTCGACATCTTTCACCTTTGCAGGGTAAACGGCAATTCCTCCGGCTGATACAATGTGGCCGAGGAATCCTACCTCCTGTAACCAGAATTCACATTTGCTAAACTTGGCATACAACTGATGCTCTCTAAGGGTTCGAAGAATGGTCCTTAGGTGTAGCTCATGTTCTTCTTCTGATTTGGAATAAATCAGAATGTCATCAATGAAAATAACGACAAACTTATCCAGGAAGTCCATAAAAATCTTATTCATGAGATTCATGAAATAAGCGGGGGCATTGGTTAATCCAAAAGACATGACGGTGTACTCGTATAATCCATATCTGGTGGCAAAGGCAGTCTTGGGAATATCCTCTGCAAGAATCTTGAGTTGATGATAGCCTGTTCTAAGATCAATCTTAGAAAACACTTTGGCACCGGTCAACTGATCAAACAAATCTTCTATCTTGGGCAATGGGTACTTGTTCTTCATAGTGACGTCATTCAACTTCCGATAATCCGTACACAAACGGTTACCTCTATCCTTCTTGTCTACGAACAAGACAGGTGATCTCCATGGTGACGCACTTGGTTGAATTAATCCAATTTCCAACATGGAATCCAGTTGCTTCTTCAGTTTTTCTAGTTCAAACGGGTTCATACTATATGGTCTCTGGGCTATGGGTCCTGTTCCGGGGATTAGTTCGATGATAAACTCGATATCCCTATCTCAGGGCATACCGAGAAAAACATCTGGAAATACATCGGGGTATTCACAGACTATTCGGACTTGGTCAATGGTGGGCTAGGCTATACTCTTGTTGCACTTGAATTGACGAGGTAAGGTTTCAGATACATGATCGACTGATATTCCGGCTATACTGGTCATGGTTATGGCTTTCTTGGCACAGTCAATTAATCCTTTATGTTTGGACATCCAATCCATTCCTAGTACTACTTCCAAACCTTTAGTTCCGAGTACTATCAGATTAGCATAAAACTCTATGCCATGGATTCGGATAGGGACGGCCTTGCAAATTTGCCTAGCTTTGGTGGTTGAACCGGGGATTTGAACAATCATAACATGCTTCAGTTTGGTGGGTTGAATCTTACTAGTGCATGCAAATTCTTCGGTGACAAATGAGTGCGATGCACCAGAATCAAACAACACTCTAGCAAGTACTGAATTAACAGAAAACATACCCAGCACGACGTCTGGCGCTTCCTGGGCTTCTTCAGCATGCATGAAAAAAAGACGGCCATTGCGGTTGAGTGAATTCCCTGGGGCAAATCTTCTTCTGGGCTGAACACGACGCTGCTGCTGAGCTAGGGTATTTGCATTGGGGGCTACAGCATTCTTCTTGGGCACTCATTGGAGTAGTGACCCTTATTTCCACAGTCATAACAAGTCACTTGCGACTTGTCCTTTGCTGCAACAGGCACAACATTGCTTCCAGTCCTCGGGGCGGTGTTGGTGTTGGTGGTAGCATTGTTGTTGTTGAACTTGGGTGGTGCACGGTTGAAATTGCTAGAGTTGCCGGGGTTGTTGTGATTTCCTCTGGGCCTCGGGTTTCCACGGTTGGGATAGGTCGGACGGTTCATCGGGGGTCTATTGGTTCTCGGGGAAAATCCTGGAGATGGGTTAGGGCGATACTTTGGGGTCTGATGGGTTCCTGGCTGATGCATCATGCGACGCTTGTGGTTCTCATTGGCTTGGTTGATCTTTCCTTCCATCTGGATGGCAGAGTCGACAAGGGTTTCAATATCAGCAAAGGGGATATTGACTAACACAGTCTGCATCTCATCATGCAAACCATTCAAGAATCTCTCTTTCTTCTTGGCGTCGGTGTCGATCTCATCTGGCGCATACCTAGCTAATGACAAGAATTTGTCACAGTATTCCACTACGGTCATCCTTCCTTGCTTCAGTTCTCTGAACTCATCTCTCATTCTCTTGATCAAACCCGGTGGCACATGGGTTCTGCTGAACTTGACCTTGAATTCCTCCCAGGTCATCATCTGTCCTCCGAACATTGCACGAACGTTGTTCCACCATGATCTTGCATATCCGGCTAGATAGTGGGTGGCGAACAGAACTTTCTCGTTGGCTTCCACTCCGGCGACTTCTAGGTTGTTTTCCATGGTTTGCAGCCAATCATCGGCGTCTAGGGGCTCTTCCGATTTAGTGAAACAGGTGGGTTTGGTATTCTGGAAATTCTTGAGCTTAGATCCATGGTTTTCCTGATTTCCTTGGCCTTGATTGTTGTGGGCTAGCTGAGCTATCTGCTGAAGGGTGGCTAGGTTGGCTTGACGTTCGGCTCTATCAGCTTCGCGGTCAGAAACCAACATTTGCAGGATCTGCAACATCGGGTCCGGGGATGAACCACTTCCTCCGCGTGGCATCTGAAGATTGATATAGATCATGAGAAAAGAGGGAAATTTCTAAGGTTCCGAGACTTTGGAAAGTTTTTAAAGTTTGACTCAGATTTTCTAGCAACATGCTTTTCATTCATTCATTCATAGCACACGATACAAACACACACCAAAAACAAGAAAAAACAGATGGTTTTAAGAACCATTCTGGAAACTACGATACAGTGGGACCGAATACAACTCACTACGCTAGTGCTCAAGTGCTACTACTCCTCGGAGTCGGTGTAGTCGTCATCCTCATTGTCATCGATGAAGGCGAAATCATCCTCATCGGTGAAGAAGTCCATAGCCTGATCCTCCAGAAAATCATCATCATCGCTGAGACAGGAGTAGGGGTCTCCACGAAGATCCTCTCCGACATTCTCCCTTTCCTCCAACTGCATGTCTCTCTCGTGGATGGTCTCATACAAATCCAAGATACGGTGGCGAAGACGGGCAACGATGTGCTCCTTCTTGTTGAGCTGACGGCAGCGAGACTTGCGATCGTTTGCTAGCATGGCGATGGTCTGATCCTTCGTCTTGATGATGGAGGATTTGTGGTTGGAGTAGTCACGGCAATTGTCCAATTCCTGCTGACGATCGTACATCATGAAGCTAAGGTGGTCCAACTGAGTCTTCAGCTCGGGGTGGTATGGGGCTTCCAGTGGCTGTCCCATAACATCACGCCTTGGACAAAACTCAAAGCGGGTACCCTTGATCTGGTTGATACTCTGCCCACACAAACGGGCAAGAGCTTCCTGCATGGCCCTGGCAAGTCCAGCGAGCCAGTTGTTTTCTTGCAAGGTGAACTGAATTCCCTCGGCATTGGGAGGTTCGATCTTTCCTCGGAGACTTGAAACAATTAGCCACTGCAGATCTTCTCCTCCTTGATCATTGAGCTGATCTCCGAAGAACTCGGGGCGCGGACGCTCCAGAAGTTCCGAAAGCTGGTCCAAATCCCGCTTAAAGATAAGGTCTCCTCCATTCCCCAACTAATAAAACTTGTTGTACTTCACGTCCATCTATAAGAATATAGGATGAGTAGATTAGTAGAGTGATCAAGTGTGTTAAATTTTATGTATTTTGCAAGAGTTTTTGAGGATCATGAATTTTTATGAAAGAAACAAGGTGATAAGAATGGGAATAAGTTTTTGTAAATATTTGCTTTCTTTGGTTTTGAAACTAAGTTTTTGATTCAAACGTCCAGTCTAACTAGGGTCTCCTATGGTCAGGATGGCTCTGATACCAACTTGTCAACACCCGGATTTTTAATCCTAGATGCTTGTTATGCCATACATCGCAATCCCAGGATTACCATTTTTGCGAGACATAACAAAATTGGATACCACAGTACATCATCCATTACAAACCATACATAATTACTTACACAAATAAGGATCTCATGATCCAGTTCTTAATACAACTCAAGCAGCGGAAATACGTAATAATAATGGTAGCATAGGCGAAGCTCCATCTTCGGGGTCACAGGTGTTGGAGATATGCCCTAGAGGCAATAATAAATATAGTTATTATTATATCTTTGTGTTTATGATAAATATTTACATTCATGCTATAATAGTATTAACAAGGAAACATTAATACTTGTGTGATTTGTAGACTAAAATAAGAGTCCCTAGTAAAGCCTCTATATATTACTAGCTTGTTGGTTAATAGATGATTGTGGTTTCCCTATCATGAACATTGAGATGTTATTAACAACAAGATCATATCGTTAGGAGAATGATATGGTGGACATACTCCTATAGATAAGCGTAGCATAAAGATCAAGTCATTTTAATAGTTCAATTGCTATATGCTTTCTGATACATAGTAATCTAATTCCTTCGACCAAGAGATCATGCATATCACCTTTACCGAATGGATGCTTTGATGACATCAAACACCACACCGTAACTGGGTGGCTATAAAGGTGGCATTGAGTGTTCGGAAAGTATTGGTTGAGACACATGGATCAAGAGTGGGATTTGTCCATCCATATGACGGATAGATATACTCTGGGCCCTCTCGGTGAAATGTCATCCAATTAGCTTGCAAGCATGTGACTGGCTCACAAGGGATCACATATCACGGGAACGAGAAAAGAGTACTTATCGGTAACGAGGTTGAACTAGGTATGCAGAGATACCGACGATCATAACCTCGGATAAGTAAGCTATCGTGAGACAAAGGGAAATTGATATCATATGTAAGTGGTTCATTCGATCGGAAAGTAATCGTAGAAATATGTGGGAGCCATATGAATTTCCAGATTCCTCTATTGGTTATTGTTCGGAGAAGTGTCTCGATCATGTCCGCATAATTCACGAACCGTAGGGAGACACACTTAAGGATTCGACGTTGTTTGAGTAGTTATGGAATGATGAGAAAGAGTCCGAATGTTGTCCGGAGTCTCGAATGGGATTCGGGATATCACGAGGAGATTTGGAATGGTCTGGAGAATAAGATTCATATAAGGAAAGTCTCGTTTCGGAGTTGGAGAATGGTTCCGGTGTTTTCATCGGGAATGTTCTAGAAGGTTCCGGAATATCCGGCACTCCGGAGGGGAAGGGTACATGAATGTGTTATATCAATTTGGTATGATTGCATTATGTACTCGGTGTCATCGCTGAACAAAATAGAGGGATTAATCAAATCCTAGTTTGAAAAGTCAAACGCCTAGTTTGAAAGTCAAACGGCTATTTTTGGGAAGTGGAGAGAGAGGTGGAAACCGACTTGGGGGAGGAGTTCCTCCTCCCACCGCCGGCGCACCACCAAGCCGAGTTGGGGAGGGACTCCCCTCCCCTTGGCCGGCCCCCTCCATCTATAAAAGGAGGGGTAGGGCTCCCCTCCTAGACACAAGTTCCTACTCCTCTAAACCCTAGCCCCAAGCCGCCGCCGCCTCCATAGCCGCTGCCTAGGTGAAACCCTAGCCGCCAGCCTAGCCCCCTCCTCGGCGTGTCTAAACCCTAGATCGTCGAGGGCTCTCTCATACTCCACCATACTCGCTCCGGCTTAAGGCGAAGACCTGTGAGATCTCCCCTCTACTTCCGGTACCACGCCGTTGTGCTGCCGGAATTGCGAGGAGAGTGCTACAACCTCCGCTGCCTGCTGGAACAAGGGAGAGGAAGGTCTTCGTCGAGTACCGAACGTGTGAACGACTGCGGGAGCGCTGCCGGAACGCAGCGCCGGAAGGATCGTCTACGCGATCTTGAGATCGGGAAGAGTACGACTACATCACCCACGAGAATCCGCTCTCGTTAAACACTTTGGAATCTTCGAGGGTGAGTTATTACATCGACTCGTTGCTACAATCTAGTAGATAGATCTTGGCTTGTTTGTCTGTATGCGGTAGAAATTTTTTGTTTTCCATGCTACAAAACCCTACAGTGGTATCAGAGCCGTGTCTATATGTAGATCTGTTGCACGAGTAGAACACAATGGTCATTGTGGGCGTTGATGCTTTTATTGTCGATTGCTTCTTGTGTACTTTGCATCTTGCGGGATGTTGGGATGAAGCGGCCCGAGCTAACCTTACATGACATCGTTCATGAGACTTGCTCCACGCTTGACATGCAACTTGTATTGCATAAGTGGCTTTGCGGGTGCCTGTTTCTCCTAGCATAGTTAAGATTCAATTTACAACGGGTGATTATCAATGCTAGTATCAATGTTGTGGTTCTTGTTTGTAAGATAGAACGACACTTATTGAAATCCCCAAACCATGTAAAATATGCAAAGAAAGTAGAGGCGTCTAACTTTGTTTTGCAGGGGTGTGCTGTGATGTGATATGGCCATGATTGTGATTATATTTGATGTATGCAATGTTCCTTATTGTAAGTTGGCAACCGGCAGGAGCCATATGGTTGTCTTTAATTTATGTAAAGACCCGCGTATCTATTCAAAGTAGTTGTAATAGTTGAAGCTGGTGGACGACAACCATGGAGAAGCGTCATTGACCTTGATGCAATGCCGGTGATGATGGAGATCATGTTCGTGCTAGAAGATGGAGATCGGAAGCACAAAGAAGAAAGGCCATATCATATCACATATTATGAATTGCATGTGATGTTAATCCTTTATGCATCTTGTATTGCTTAGTAGACGACGGTAGCATTATAAGATGATCCCTCATGCACATGAATTTCAAGTCATAAAGTGTTCACCCTTAGTTAGCACCGTTGCTAAAGCTTGTTGTTTCGAAGCACCACGTGATGATCGGGTGTGTTAGATTCCGCAAGTGTATACAACGTGAGCAAGCCAGATTTGCTCATGCGGAGACTAAGGTTTGATCTTGACGAGCCTAGCATGTACACACATGGTCTCGGAACACGGATCACCGAAAGGTAAAGCATGAATCATATAGTAGATATGATGAACATGTCGATTGTTCGCCATTGAAACTATATCAACTCTAGTGATGATCGGTGTTGATGTGGTGGATTTGGTTCGTGTGATCACTTAAACAATGTGAGGGATATTGTTTTGAGTGGGAGTTCACCTAGATTAATTTTATTATTAATTTGAACTCAATTTGTCATAAACTTAGTCTAAACTATTGCAAATATGTTGTAGATCAATGGCAGCCCCTACCATCAATTTTAATGCGTTCCTAGAGAAAGAAAAGTTGAAAAACAATGGAAGCAACTTCGCGGATTGGTTCCGCAATTTGAGGATTGTCCTCACAGCTGGTAATTTGACCTATGTGCTGGATGCACCGCTGGGTGACCCACCTGCAGCTGATGCTGCCGATGAAGTAAAGAATGTTTACCTCACTCGGAAGACTCAGTACTCCACAGTTCAGTGTGCTATCTTGTATGGTTTAGAATCGGAGCTTCAGAAAAGGTTTGAGAATTCAGACCCATATGATATTGTCGAGGATCTCAAATTGATCTTTGAGACTCATGCGGCAATTGAAAGCTATGAGGCTTCTGAAAAGTTCTTTAACTGTAAGATGGAAGAGGGCAGCTCCGTCAATGAGCATGTGCTTAAGATGTCTGGGCACGCAAACAAACTTCAAATCTTGGGTATAGTGATTCCTAATTGTAACATCCCTAAAATCATGTTTCAAAACTCATACATATCATCCATGCATCCATCATCATTTAGGGCTTCATCTCAAAATCATTTCAAAAACAGAAGCAAATGTTGCTCATTAATTTATGTATAAAAACTCTAGCCTTTGTGCTACTTGCTAATGATAAAGGTGCTTTTATTCATTCAGAATGTTTTGAGTTCAAACTTAAGTGCTTCCAAAAGCTTGAGCAAAGTTTCAAAGCAAAGCATAAAATAAAACCAAATTCATGCCTATTTATATCTACCTAAAAGGCTTGGTTTTATTTTATTTTTGTCAAATGACCCAAGTAAGTCTGAGTGAACAGAGGAGTTTGACACTTATTTGGGTGCAAGGAACACTGTACAAAAAGCTAGAGAAGGTTTGATTTCCAAATTATTTGAAATAGGGTTTGAAAACCATTTCTAGAAAAACAATCAGAAAAAGAAAAGGAGTGAAGAGGAAAAAAAATAGACAACCAGCCAATCTGGCCGACCCAGCCCAACTCGGCCCAGCTAGCCCAGCAGTTCCCACCCCCGCGAAACGTTTTATTTCACCCGCCCCCGCACCCACTGGCTCGATGACAGGAAGGACCCACTCCTTCTCCTCCCCTCTCGCTGACAACCGCGGCCCACACGAGTATCGTCGTCTCCACCCCGCGACTGTTCTTCCCCAATTGACGTCGGGCGTTTCCTGTTTTGATTCGCAGCTTCAATTCGCGTAAATGCATGAGTAAATCTCGCTCGTATCCTGGCTACTAAAACCTCCTCTGCCCCCTCTCCATTCTCCCCCAAACCCCAAACCCAGAGCGCCCCCAGGCTGCGAGAATTGCTCACCGCAACCTCGCTGCTCCGACGAACTGCAGCCACGATTCCGGCCAACCCCGACCACCCCTCTGCTCCTGGTTCACACGAGCAGACTCCGTTTGACCTCGCGCACCTCCCAGTACCACTAGCTCGCCCGCGCATGACCCAGAACGTCGGCAACGCAAGCGACTGAGCGCCACCGTCTTCGGCTTCAACTCCGTCGAGCTCCTCCGGTAAGTCCAGACCGCCCCAAGCCTTCTCCTTCACACACACGTCTTCTCCGTGATCTCCTGCATCTGACCACACCCTCCGTTTGCCTCCTCGTGATCGACAGCGTCGCCTTCGACCTCGAACAGAGCCACCCGTCGCCAGACCCTACTCCGGCGAGCAATCCACCGCAAACCTGAGCGCCCCTTACCGAGCCGTCCGTACGTTGAGCATCACCATGTCCTCGCGATCACGGTGAGTACCTTCCCTACCCTTCTAGCTTCCTGTATCGTCGGCGCCACCACCATCTGACCGTCGCCGCCGCACGCAGCCGTTAAGCGCCGCCAGTTAGTGGCTTGTTGTTTGCGTCCGTTGGATCAATATCGTAGGGCTAGGATAGATTATAATCGAAGAGGTATCGTATGTCTCTGCGCCGTTAGATCTAAGTTAGATCCTGCGGTCTGCGTCTGTCGATCCGAACGAATTGGTACCGACCAACCAAAATACGACGCGTGTCCCCTGTTCAGTTCAAAAACAGATTTCAAACCAGATTTAGATCTAATTTTCAAAAGGCTATAACTTTTGATTCCCACGTTATATTTTTGCAAATTTTATACCGTTGGAATCAGTGAGTCAAGCCCTTTCTGAATCTCCAATGTGTTTAACAAAAAGTTTCTATTAAAATGACATTGTATGCAGAAACATATTTAGGTCTATTTTGAGCATAGATTTAGTTTGGTAATTTGTATTAGTGCTAAATAAGTTTAGTTAGCAAAATTTGTGACTTGTTATGTTTCTGTATCATGCACTTGCTTGGTAGAGTTTTCAAAATCATCACTTAGTAAATTCTTGCATGCATGCATTCATATTTTTGCTTGTATATAAATTGTGTGTAATTGTATGCTACAAATTTTTGTGTAGATTTTGCTAGTGACTGTGATTGTGAAGAGTTCTACTCTCCCCATTACCAAGGCAAGTGATACTTCATGATATTTCCAGCCCTTTATTTTGAATAAGCATTAGAATTATTTTTGCTAAGTCTTGCATGCTACTTTTTGCCAAATGCTATGTTGGGAAATCCTAAGTAGTTGTAGTATTGTAGAATTGCTAGGGAATTTCCTAAGTTAAGTTACTATGCCATGCTTAGCCTAGCTAGTAGAAAACAAGGGTTGGTAAATAATGTACTTGCTATGATGAAAATAATTCTAAGTCTTTTGTACTTATGCTTTTCTTAATAAAACAACTTAGTCAATGAACTTCCTGGGTGGAATGGGACTTGAATGGTGGTTTTTGGTTGAGTGGTTACACAAGGCCATGGATATGGCTTGTGTATCTCACTTGTGGTATGCCACCCAGGCACAAAGGGATTTGGAGGCCAAGTGTTGAGAAAGCTTACAGTGCAACCACTTGGCAATATGGGCTCTGCCTTGATCATATAGGTTGCTAGAACTTAGTCATTTGGACAGTTGGTGGTAGTGGGATGATAGGTTGGAACGCGTCCATTTGGCTAAGGGAAGGCTTCTGAAAGGTCTTGTCTTGGGAAACCAAGTCTGGTGGGGAAAGTGCACAACCTCTGCAGATGGAAAATCTAAGTACTTAGCCAAGTCCATGGCAATGGACAAATTGAGCATCAAGACATGGAAGCTACAAGAATCTCATCACTCCAACATCTAAGTAAAACTTGTGGGTGAACAAGGGTAAAGGAACCCAATGTCTATTGGTGGTTTCTTGGGAAAGTTTTTGACAAAGAAAAACTTAGTGATTTCAACTAATAGGAAAAACCTATTTTCAAGCAAAGCAAGCCAAGCTACACTTAGCCAAAATGCATATAGCAATATAGTCCACTTAAAATTACTAAGGTATCACTTGCCAATACTATTCCAAAGTATTGACCCACTGTGGCTGTAACTTGTGATGTTGCAGGTTACTCTGACGATGATTAGGAGTCATGAGTCTACACTCAACATGCTTGCCTGTGGCACATGAAGATGAAGACTTGTGTTTATTTACTTATTCCAAAACTCTTGTATTAGGCCAGTGGCCATGAGTTGTAAAAAACTATGTTTTATCTCTGGAATGGATGTAATAAATGACCTTTGTATCTGTGTACTTCATCTTAAACTGTGGATGCTAGAAATGATCCAGGGACTAGCATTGCAATCACAGGGATCCTTTTCCTTTACAAAGGAGGGATCTTACACTAATGCTTTGGGGATTTACCGCGTCCTCCAATCACTACCACCAAGTTACAAGAACTTTGTGATGAACTACAACATGCAAAAGATGAACAAGACGTTGCCAGAACTCTTTGCCATGTTGAAATCTGCAGAAGTGGAGATAAAGAAAGAGCACCAAGTGTTGTTGGTCAATAAGACCACCAAATTCAAGAAAGGCAAGTCTAAGCAGAAGGGACACTTCAAGAAGGGTGGTAAGAAAGTTACCACGCCAACGAAGAAGACCAAGGCTGGACCTAAGCCTGATACTGAGTGCTTTTACTGCAAGGGAGAAGGTCACTAGAAGCGGAATTGCCCAAAGTACTTGGCGGATTTGAAGAATGGAAACATCAATAAGAAAGGTATATCTGATATACATGTTATTGATGTGTATCTCACTAGTACTCGTAGTAGTGCCTGAGTATTTGATACTGGTTCGGTTGCTCATATTTGTAACTCGAAACAGGTGCTGCAGAATAAATGGAAGCTAGCGAAGAACGAGGTGACGATGCGCGTGGGAAACAGATCAAAGGTTGATGTGATCGCGGTCGGCACACTACCCCTTCATCTACCATCGGGATTAGTTTTATACTTAAATAATTGTTATTTGGTGCCTGCGTTAAGCATGAACATTATATTGGGATCTTGTTTATTGCGAGACGGTTACTTGTTTAAGTCCGAGAATAATGGTTGTTCGATTTATATGATTAATATGTTTTATGCACATGCACCTTTGATAGATGGTCTAATATTGTTGAATCTCGATAGTGGAAATACACATATTAATAACATTGAGGCTAAACGTTTGAAATCGAGCGATAACTCGACCTATATGTGGCACTGTCGTCTTGGTCACATTGGAGTGAAGCGTATGAAGAAACTCCATTCCGATGGACTTCTTGAATCACTTGATTTAGAATCACTTGAAAGATGCGAAGCATGTCTGATGGGTAAAATGACTAAGACTCCATTCTCTGGTATGATGGAGCGAGCTACGGACTTACTGGAAATCATACATACTGATGTGTGTGGTCCTATGAGTGTAGCATCGCGCGGTGGTTATCGTTATGTTCTTACCTTCACAGATGATTTGAGTAGATATGGGTATATCTATTTCATGAAACATAAGTCCGAAACTTTCGAGAAGTTTAAGGAATTTCAAAGTGAGGTAGAGAATCAACGTAACAAGAAGATTAAATTTCTACGTTCTGATCGTGGAGGTGAATATCTAAGTTACGAGTTTGACGAGCATTTGAAGAAATGCGGAATACTTTCACAATTGACACCGCCGGAAACACCACAGTGTAATGGTGTGTCCGAACGTCGTAATCGAACTCTCTTAGATATGGTTCGTTCTATGATGTCACTTACAGATTTACCGCTATCATTTTGGGGTTATGCATTAGAAATATCCGCATTCACTTTAAATAGGGCACCATCTAAATCCGTTGAAACGACACCGTATGAATTATGGTTTGGGAAGAAACCTAGATTGTCGTTCCTTAAAGTTTGGGGTTGCGAAGCCTATGTAAAGAAGTTACAGCCGGACAAGCTTGAACCCAAAGAGGAAAAATGCGTCTTCATAGGATACCCGAAGGAAACTATTGGGTATACCTTCTATCATAGATCCGAAGGCAAAATCTTCGTTGCCAAGAATGGATCCTTTCTAGAGAATGAATTTCTCTCGAAAGAAGTGACTGGAAGGAAAGTAGAACTCGACGAGGTTGTCGAACCTTCTCTCGAAATTGCGAGTAGCGCAGCACCAGAAGAAGTTCCTGTGGTGCCTGCACCAGTTAGAGAGGAAGCTAATGATGATGATCATGAAACTTCAGTTGAAGTTGCTATAGAGCCTCGCAGGTCAACGAGAACTCGTACCACTCCAGATTGGTATGATCCCGTTATGAGTGTCATGTTGGTGGACAACACCGATGACCCTGAGACATATGAGGAAGCAATGATGAGTCCAGATTCCAATAAATGGCAAGAAGCCATGAAATCCGAGATTAGATCCATGTACGAAAACCAAGTATGGACTTTGGTGGACTTACCAGATGGCCGGAAGGCTGTCGAGAACAAATGGATTTTCAAGAAGAAAACAGAAGCTGATGTTAATGTTACTGTCTATAAAGCTCGACTTGTCGCAAAGGGGTTTCGACAAATTCAAGGAGTTGACTACGATGAGACTTTCTCACCAGTAGCGAAGCTAAAGTCTGTGAGGATTATGTCAGCAATCGCTGCATATTATGATTATGAGATATGGCAGATGGATGTCAAAACAGCATTCCTCAATGGAGACATTGATGAAGAGTTGTATATGATGCAACCCAAAGGTTTTGTCGATCCTAAAGATGCTAACAAGGTATGCAAACTTCAACGGTCCATCTATGGGTTGAAGCAAGCATCCCGAAGTTGGAATCAACGTTTTGATAAGGTGATCAAAAGTTTTGGTTTTATACAAACTTATGGAGAAGCTTGTATTTACAAGAAAGTGAGTGGGAGCTCTGTGGCATTCTTAATACTATATGTAGATGACATATTGTTGATTGGGAATGATGTAGACCTTCTTAATAGTGTCAAGGAATATTTGAATAATAGTTTTACAATGAAGGATCTTGGCGAAGCAGCTTACATATTAGGCATAAAGATTTATAGAGATAGATCGAGACGCCAAATATCATTGTCACAAAGTACATATTTGGACAAAGTTCTAAAGAGGTTTGGAATGGAAGATAGCAAGAAAGGGTTCTTGCCCATGTTGCCCAATACGACCTTGAGTAAAACTCAAAGTCCGACATCGGCAGAAGATAGAGAAAGGATGAGTAAGACTCCCTATGCCTCAGCCATAGGATCTCTAATGTATGCCATGCTATGTACTAGACCCGACATTGCATATGCTGTTAGGTTGACTAGCAGATATCAAAGTGATCCAGGAGTGGATCATTGGACAGCGGTCAAAAACATCCTTAAGTACTTGAGAAGAACTAAGGATATGGTTCTTTCTTATGGAGGTGATGAACAGCTCGTTGTTAATGGTTACACCGATGCTAGTTGGAACACCGATCCGGATGATTCTAAATCACAATCTGGATACGTATTTATTTTGAATGGTGCAGCAGTTAGCTGGAGGAGTGCAAAGCAAAGCGTTGTGGCGAGATCTTCAACTGAATCGGAATACATGGCTGCTTCGGAGGCTTCACAAGAAGCGATATGGATGAAAGAGTTCATTACAGAGCTGGGTGTGGTTCCTAGTGCGCTGGACCCAATGTCTATCTACTGTGGTAACATGGGCGCCATAGCCAATGCGCAAGAACCAAGGTCACACAAGAAGCTGAAGCACATCAAGCTATGTTTTCACGCTATTCGAGAACATATCCAAGATGGGGATATAAAGATTTGCAAAGTACACACAGATCTGAATGTGGCGGATCCGTTGACTAAACCTCTCCCGAGGGCAAAACATGATCAGCACCAAACTGCCATGGGTGTTCGGTATATTACCATGTAATCTAGATTAGATGACTCTAGTGCAAGTGGGAGACTGTTGGAGATATGCCCTAGAGGCAATAATAAATATAGTTATTATTATATCTTTGTGTTTATGATAAATGTTTACATTCATGCTATAATAGTATTAACAAGGAAACATTAATACTTGTGTGATTTGTAGACTAAAATAAGAGTCCCTAGTAAAGCCTCTATATATTACTAGCTTTTTGGTTAATAGATGATTGTGGTTTCCCTATCATGAACATTGAGATGTTATTAACAACAAGATCATATCGTTAGGAGAATGATATGGTGGACATACTCCTATGGATAAGCGTAGCATAAAGATCAAGTCATTTTAATAGTTCAATTGCTATATGCTTTCTGATACATAGTAATCTAATTCCTTCGACCATGAGATCATGCATATCACCTTTACCGGATGGATGCTTTGATGACATCAAACACCACACCGTAACTGGGTGGCTATAAAGGTGGCATTGAGTGTTCGGAAAGTATTGGTTGAGACACATGGATCAAGAGTGGGATTTGTCCATCCATATGACGGATAGATATACTCTAGGCCCTCTCGGTGAAATGTCATCCAATTAGCTTGCAAGCATGTGACTGGCTCACAAGGGATCACATATCACGGGAACGAGAAAAGAGTACTTATCGGTAACGAGGTTGAACTAGGTATGCAGAGATACCGACGATCATAACCTCGGATAAGTAAGCTATCGTGAGACAAAGGGAAATTGATATCATATGTAAGTGGTTCATTCGATTACAAAGTAATCGTAGAAATATGTGGGAGCCATATGAATTTCCAGATTCCTCTATTGGTTATTGTTCGGAGAAGTGTCTCGATCATGTCCGCATAATTCACGAACCGTAGGGAGACACACTTAAGGATTCGACGTTGTTTGAGTAGTTATGGAATGATGAGAAAGAGTCTGAATGTTGTTCGGAGTCTCGAATGGGATTCGGGATATCACGAGGAGATCTGGAATGGTCCGGAGAATAAGATTCATATAAGGAAAGTCCCGTTTCGGAGTTGGAGAATGGTTCCGGTGTTTTCATCGGGAATGTTCCAGAAGGTTCCGGAATATCCGGCACTCCGGAGGGGAAGGGTACTTGAATGTGTTATATCAAGTTGGTATGATTGCATTATGTACTCGGTGTCATCGCTGAACAAAATAGAGGGATTAATCAAATCCTAGTTTGAAAAGTCAAACGCCTAGTTTGAAAGTCAAACGGCTATTTTTGGGAAGTGGAGAGAGAGGTGGAAACCGACTTGGGGGAGGAGTTCCTCCTCCCACCGCCGGCGCACCACCAAGCCGAGTTGGGGAGGGACTCCCCTCCCCTTGGCCAGCCCCCTCCATCTATAAAAGGAGGGACAGGGCTCCCCTCCTAGACACAAGTTCCTACTCCTCTAAACCCTAGCCCCAAGCCGCCGCCGCCTCCATAGCCGCCGCCGGCCCTAGGGCACTCGCCGCCGCCTAGGTGAAACCCTAGCCGCCGGCCTAGCCCCCTCCTCGGCGTGTCTAAACCCTAGATCGTCAAGGGCTCTCTCATACTCCACCATACTCGCTCCGGCTTAAGGCGAAGCCCTGCGAGATCTCCCCTCTACTTCCGGTACCACGCCATTGTGCTGCCGGAATTGCGAGGAGAGTGCTACAACCTTCGCTGCCTGCTGGAACAAGGGAGAGGAAGGTCTTCGTCGAGTATCGAACATGTGACCGACTGCGGGAGCGCTACCGGAACGCAGCGCCGGAAGGATCGTCTACGTGATCTTGAGATCGGGAAGAGTACGACTACATCACCCACGAGAATCCGCTCTCGTTAAACACTTTGGAATCTTCGAGGGTGAGTTATTCCATAGACTCGTTGCTACAATCTAGTAGATAGATCTTGGCTTGTTTGCTTGTATGCGGTAGAATTTTTTTGTTTTCCATGCTACGAAACCCTACAACAGGCAATGCTGACGATGGGAGATGATCCTAGTTGTCATAACCTTCCTGGGGTCCTTCGTCCTGGTACTCCTCTTCATATTCTGGCCACGGGAATAGCCAGGGACAAAGCCATGAGTACTCTTTAAGTACTCGCAAACTAATACTAACAAGTGAAGGGGTTTTTTGTAGTAGGACACTAAGATCTAGGGTTGTTTTGCAAAAAGCCAGATTTACCTCTACTAAGATCAGAAGCAAGAAAAGCTAGTTGAAATTTTATAACACCTAAGTGGGAACTTGTATTTCATATCACAACTCTGTTGTGGTCAAGTCAAAATCTCAATTCATTTCACAAGTCATTTTGAAAACATCTGACGGGGGAACAGTATGGCCACTCTAACTGTCCATAACCGCGGACGCGGCTATTCGAATAGTTTGACACTCTACAGAGATGGTACACTTTCACCACAAGATTCGATACATCCATCAGGAACAAATCCTGAATTCAACATACTCAGTATGCGGATAATCAATCCTAACCTTTCGATTACACGCCCTAGTATAGGAACCTCTCCTATGAGTTTGGCCTGCCAACCATGAACAACTGTCATCTTGGGTACTGCACAGGTGGACAATCTTCACAAGGTAGCCTCATCTCAGACCTTGGCCATGAGGGAACACATACTAAGGTATGTAAGTTTCCAGTCAAGCCCTATTCGGGTATTGTGGTTGTATGGTAAAATTGGAATGGTATCGCATCCAGACAACCATCAGTTTTATAAAGGGCTAAGTCTCATGCCTTAACATTTTCATCACCCAAATCATCTGGTGTTCGGAAACACATGTCAAAACATCTCAGTAGAATGACTCATCATTCTAAGGTTTTCATAACCATTTTCTACCAAGTATTCCCATATAAAGTTGATCAAGTTTTATGATTAGCACTAGCATCTACAAATGGGAGTGAGTACTAATGAGGGGTGGTAAACAGGTGTAGTTTAACTAGGTTCAATCTCATGCCTTAGGATGACTTCAAGATTATCTAGCTTAGGCAAAATTTAATGCTCTTTATGCAACCTTCAATTATCTTTCTAGTATCTACAATTTACTTAAGTAAACTCTAAAAGAAAGCTTTGATAAAGAAATAAAGTATAAATCTTGCAAGTAAAACTAGGATTGGGTATCATCAAATGTGTCTAACCAAGCATGCTTAGTGCATTGCATGGGTTATCTAACTTTCATAATTGCATGTGTTAGCTTGCGCAATCAACTAGTAGTATTAGGCTTGCATCAGTATCAGTATAAGCTTGCCTTGTGCAGAGCAGTGGTTGAAGTTCTCCTCGGCTTCTTCTTCGTAGTATCCTCCTTCCTCCTCGTATCCTTGGTCGGTACTAGCGTCTATGAATAAATACGAGGTACACAATCACTAAACAATACTTAAATATTTTCAATCATCACACAAGAGGGTTCTATAGATGATCTAGCATCATCACTAACATTACAAGATTAAAGCATTTGTCTTATTTATTTTATTTTTAGAAAAGTAATTTCTAATCATTGAAAAACTACTTAAGATTTAATATTCTCCAAACCAAACATGGGATCATGTTGACACGTGTCATCACCACATATTTCAGTACATGGGAATGTGATTTAAAGTGGTGTCACGATTTAATAAGGTTTAACCTTTTTATTATAACTCATTAAAGTGGCTAGAAATTCCTATGTGGCGTTCTTTTTACTTGAACATTATTTCTGTAAGTAAACCCATATATTTTTATATATTCTAAAAGGTATGATCAAATATGATTTTTGAGAGTTGGAATCAACTCAAAAGCTATTATGGTTTAAATTTGAAAAATGTTTGAATGCAGAAAAGCTTCTGCCTGTTATTTTTACCAAGGTTGATCTATAGGTCCAAATGATTTGAATCCAACGGGCTTGGATTAAGCATTTCAATATCTTTCTAACAAAATTGGTTTCATTCAATTTGCTTTACTGAATCGAGTTGGGTTGATTTTTGAAACTAGGTACATAACTGATTTTGAATATAAATAGAAAAGGCTAAATTCAAACGAGTGGTATGCGCGGGAAGGGGTAATGGGTCGGCCCAGTGTCACTCCGCAGCGCGGGGAGCAACTATCAGGGGGGGTCTACTGGTCAGTTGCTCTTTAAACGCGAAGCGGTATGGGGCGATAGGGTGCGTTGGATTAGAATGAAGATCGACGCCTGAGGGTCGTCGTCGACGATGAACAGGTCACCGGCGAGCTCGAACCCTAGCGGCTCAGTGGGGGTGCAAAGGGGGCATACCGGGGCTCCAGTGACGACGGCGAGGCGGGCAAACAACAAAGTCGACGACGGCAAACTCAGGGGTGGTCGCGGCAGCTCCGGGGGTGGACGAAATCAACACCTCCTCTTCTCCTCTACAGCGGCAAGCTCCGGCCAAATTCCGGTGATGCGCTGTTCGCCTTGCTCCGGATAAGGGGTGGAATGATCAGTGAGGTGAGGGGAGTGAGATGGTGTGAAGAAATCTAGCAGGGATCGTCTCCTTTTATAGGCTCGATGGCGAGACTGAGAGGGATGGGCAGACGATGGTGGCGACACGGCTATGGGCGGCTAGAGGCATGGCCGAGGTTGGCGATCGATGGGCAGTCTCCTGGCGATGCTCTAAGGTTTAAATGCACGTGTAGGGGCGGTGACAAACGGTCGGGAACGTGCGGTGCTCTGCGCGGCAGAGGCGACGTCTTTGACGGCGAGCGGTGGCTGTGAGGCATGGGGTGGCAAACAGAGGTGTCTGCGGGGTTGCTGGGGCTGTGGTGATCACGCGTGCACGTGGCGAGGGCAGGGCACGGTCTTTGGGCGTGTGTCGAGGGTGGCGCTCTGGCACGCTCTCGGCATGCTCGCAGAGAAGCTTGGCATGGCTTGGGCGTGTGGTCCAATGGCTGGCAGGGTTCAAGCGCTAGACAGGGGGTGGCGGTGGACGGTGGCCTGTGTCCTAGACATGGTGTTTAGGCTTGGTGCTTGCTCTGGCTAGCTAGCCATAGTCGGCTGGCAAGGGTTCCTTCGGGTTGGCATGGCATGGTGCAAAGGGTAGGGGCTAGGGGTGGTAAAGGCACTGGTTGGCACTGGGGAGACAAGTGTGATCAATGGTGAACAATGCTTAGCCAAATTACTGCTCAAAACAGTGAAGTTTGGCCAGTTTGATTTGTTGTCTCCAAGTGTTTGATGAAATGGCAGCAAGAACTTGAGTTTTGAATTTTGAAAAGATTTTTGGTGGGTGTTCTAGGCATGTGTTGAGGATTCTGTGGATGCTTGGGTTTTGAAAAGTGAGCTTGTTTGAGTGGTTTTTGAAATAGTGGGATCTTCCCATATGAAATAGATTCAATTTTAAACTGTCATTTAAACCATGCATTCTAATGTTTTTGGATGATCACAAAGTGGGACTTGGTTCTTTGTTATGAGTACTATCAAGGGGTGCAAAGATCCATACATGTTTCTGTTAAGTTTTGAAAGTTAGAGATAGCCAAAGTAGGCATGGGAGTTAAATTGGCCAAAGTGACCATTCACTTAATTTGTTTGTCTTTGGGAAAAGTTTGGGGATTGTTTAGATGATGGTTATTTCACCTAAGAATCATTTTACAAGCAAAGAAACACAGAACCATGGCAATTCAAAAGAATCCAAATTTTAATACATACACATATGAATGCCTTCATATTTTTAATTGGAAAAGTTTTTGTTAACCCTAAATTTGAAGATTAGAGGTTGATGATTCAAGTTTAATATTTTTGGGATGTTACAAAAATCAACACCAAATTGTGAGCAAAATAATCCCAAAAGGATTTAAAAAATATAAACAAATATTAAATAAAAATTATACAAATTGGAATCACCAATTTTGGAACCATAAATAAAAAGATATGGATTTTATAAGACAAAGAAAGAAATAAATAAATAAGGAATATTTAAAGGTCAAATAAAATCTTGGCCAATCCATAAACAAATGAAAGTTTATTGACTAATAAAAAGGAATAAAAGATTGTTTAAATAAAACTATATGGGCTTTAATCATATTCAAATAAAGACAAATTGTCTAAACTAAATAATAAATCCCAAGAAAATTATTTGGAAGACAATTTAAAACTTGAATTAAATCCATAAGCAAATGGAATAAAGATAATCCAAATAAAATAAAGGAATAAAGATTAATTGAATAAAAACTTATATGGACTTGAACCATATTTGTTTTGAATCAAGACAAAATTCCTAATTTAAATGATTAATTAAATCATGAGAAAATAATAATTGAAATTACCAAAGTGGATTAAAAGTTATCTAATTAACTTAAAAAGAATAAAAGTTTTATTAAATAAAATTATATGATTTGGAACCATATTCAAATCTTATTTGAATAAAGACAAGTGTCTCATTTAAATAAATAATAAACCATAAAATAATATAAGAATTATTCTAAAATGGATTATTTAAACACATTAACAAACAGGTAAAACCTACTGAAAAGGTTTTGAAAAGGTTTGATAAAAATCTGAATTTAAAGTGAGTTTATGAATCATATTAAATTTTACTTGAATAAAGACAAAATCCCCATTTAAATGATTATTGAATCACATTAAAATATTTTGAATTATTCAAAAATGCACTTTCAAAACACACTAATAAATAAGTGCAAACCTACTGAAAAAGTTCTGGAAAATTTGAATACAAGCGAAATGGTTAAAAACATTTGAATCAAATCAAAACAGAAAACAGAAAAGGAAAAAGAAAAAGAAAACAGAAAGAAAAAAATAGAAAAGGGTCCAACCCACTAACCTAGCTCATTCCCTGGCCCAAATACAGCCCAGCGCAACCCACTTCTCTCTCCCTGGCCGTTTCTTTTCTCACTAACGCGAGTACCCCTCACCCCGCTCACACCCAGGTCCCACCTCTGCCTCGTCATCGTCGTCCTCACCCCCCCCCCCCCCCCGCACGACCTGTTCTTCCCCAAATTACTCCGGTCATTTCTGAATGTTTCAATCCGCGTAAATTTGCGTTGATGGTGACGTTAACCTCGCCAGCGACTACGCCTACTTACTCCCATCTGCTCTCTCTCTCTCTGTTTCCCCTCAGACACCACGCCATGAACGCCACCAGGCTGCGTCGAATTGTGCTCGCGCCACCGCTGTCTCCGGAAACCTCCAGCACGAATTCCGGCCAACCTCACCTCCCCTTGCCCCCTTGACCACACGAGGCTGATCGCCAACACCGTGTGCACCTTCCAGTAACCCTAGTTTGCCCACGCGCTCCCCAGAGGCTCGGCAACAAGAAAACCTGAGTGCCACCACCATCTGCATCAACTCCGGCGAATGATTGACATCGACCTCGAGCGCCCCTTGCTCTCTGTTGAGTTTACCCGCACTCCTCAAACCTGTGTGCACCTCATTGACACCTTGCTTTTCCCACTTGCATCCTAGATACTCGCCTTCGACAACAGCCGTGCGTGCCCGACGATAGAGACGACTCCGGCGAGCAATAGACGTCGCCTCCATGCACCCCTGCCCTACTGCGACCACCTCGAGCACCCCTTCATCACTGCGAACCCGGTGAGCATCTCCTTCCTCTCCCTCGCTTCCTGGAATAACCAGACCACCGCAAGCAGAGTGCCGCCGCCGCTCACCGTCGAGCTTGCACCGCCCATCTATGGTTGACATGCTCTTGGCCATTAGATCTTGATCTTGTGGATATGATAGATTCTTTAACCGAAGCGGTATGCTCAAATCTGAACCGTACAATATCATTTAAATCTTGCAGTTAGTGTAGCTCGATCCCAACGAAGCGGTATCGTCCAATTGAAACAGGACACGTGGCCTGATCTGTCTGTTTAAAATCCAGAAAATGAATTTGATTGATTAAATTTGCAAAAATCATAACTTTTGTTCCACACGTCCAAAATTTAAAAAATTTATATCATTGGAATCAGGAAAAATAAACCTTTGCAACCATGCCATTTGTTTAGTATTTTCCTTCTCTAAAATTAGGTATTTTTCAGAAACATTTCTAGGCCTATGTTGAGTATAAAAGTTATTCTAAAAATGATTTTTGAGTAAAATATTTTGCAAATGGTTTATTTTGAACTCTCTGACCCTAAGCACTAACATTTGGGTTTAGAAATGAATTTTGCTAACACAGGGAATTGTTCCTTTGAATAAAAGCATTTCAAGTAAAACAATATGATGTTATGGTTTAAAAATGGTTTTTGAGTGAAACCTTTTGCAAATAGATTTGTTTTAAACACTTTGACCATAAAAACTAACATTTGTGTTTAAAAACATATTTGGCTAACATTAGAAATTATTCCTTTGAATAAAATCATCTCTAGCAAAACAAAAATGATTTAAAATGACCATTTTCACTAACTTGTTTTCAAATGGTTTTGCCACTTTTATAAATGACCAATAGGTGTTTTTAAAATGTTTATAGCCTATTAGAAACCACCTTTCCAAATTAAACAATCTTTTGCATGCTTGCATGCATTGCTT
The DNA here is from genome assembly GCA_916181665.1 of Avena sativa. Classification (NCBI taxonomy): domain Eukaryota; kingdom Viridiplantae; phylum Streptophyta; class Magnoliopsida; order Poales; family Poaceae; genus Avena; species Avena sativa. Next base: position 117,896,466 of record OV702281.1, read on the forward strand.
TGTTTTCATTATTTTATGTGGTGAATGGTTTGAATGCTAGTTTTGAATTTGTGCCTTGCTTGATTGAATTGTAGTGAACTTTGAAGAGTGTGACAATTGAAAGATCAAGGAGTGAATCTACTTATTTGAATGCTAGTCTTTTGACTTATGGTTTTGATTAGTAAAACAACTAAGTGAATGAAACACCTGGGTGGAATGGTAATTGCTTGGATGGATTTATGTTTAGTGGTTACACAAGGCCAGTAAACTGGTGAAAACTTGTGTATCTCACTTGTGGAAAGCCACCCAGGAAAAAAGAGATTTGAGATGTCAAATGTTGAGAAGCTTCTAGTGCAGCCACATGGTATATGGGCTCTGCCTGGATCATATAGGTTGCAATAACTTAGCCAGATGGACAGAAGGTGGTAGGGGGTGATAGGATGGAACGCGTCCATTTGGTCTAAGGGAAGGCTTCTGAAAGATCTTGTCTTGATGCATGTCGAGTCTTGTGGGGAAAGTGCACCACCTCTCGAGAGATTAAAATCTAAGTACTTAGACGTGTCCCCAGCAATGGACAATTTGAGCATCAAGACATGGAAGCTATCAAGGATCTCCTCATCCCAATTTCTAAGTTAAAAACTTGTGGTTGAACAAGGGTTAAAGGATTCCAATTTTAAATTGGTAGACTCCTTGGGTGCTTTTGACAAACAAAAACTTAGTGTTTTTCAACTAATAAGGAAAAACTTATTTTGAGCAAAGGAAGCCTAAGCTCCACTTAGCCAAATGAATATAGATGATAGATACCATTATTCTACCATAGTATAGCTTGCTAATACAATTCAAATGTATTGACCCTTGTGGTTGTAACTTATTATGTTGCAGGTTTGTTTGATGTTAGTGAAGTGTGTTGAATAGGATTACAAGTCTACAACCAACATGATTTCCTGTGGCACTTTGAAGATGAAGGACTCCATGCAATATAGATTTTTATTGTTGCATTGTAATGAGATAGCCAAATGAGCTATGAAGGATGTAATGTATTATTTTATTCTGCGGTGACCCAGCATACCACTTCATGATGTAGTATACTATAGTTGTTGACATAACACCGATGAAACACCGTTCATTAGTATTACATCCCTCAGAATGGCACAACAGAAACACAACGGGTCCAAAACATGGCTAAAGGTTACAGCTCACTCTTTACATAAGATCCAGAGAACACTCTAGGTTTAAGAGAGAGAAAGAACTTCTTACGAAGAAGAATCAAAGATAAATAACGCAAAACTATTATACCATTCAAACTAGTATTTAATTAAGGAATTGGCAGTGCTGCTATTGCAAAGCACTAAGCACTACAGAGATAGGTTCTGCTAGAGATTTTATTTCTATCTAATCAGTAACTTTGTCTTCACTTGAGTTGAGGTATATGTTGACTTCCTTGTCTTCATTGAAGAGCTTTAGCTGGTCTTGATAAATCCTGGAGCATATCTCGATGTAGACATCGTTTTAATGGCTTCAGAATCTAGCAAGGGTTAAGAAGATACGTTGAGTACAAGCGTACTCGGCAAATTCACTAGAAAAGGACTGTTTGATGCACTATATCTACAGCCACAGAACATAGGTCGTAGGCAATGCAAGTTTTTATAAACATTTCTTCAAAGGTTGAAGGTTGCTTTTATTCTGAAAATCTATGTCCATCAGCCTTCACGGGTTTACCAGAACCTTCATGGGGTTCCTTTCCCGCCGCGTTCGCAGCTCCTTCCCGGAACAGGGAGTAACAAGTTACAGTTCTTACACTCTATAGAGGTGCGTTACTTTACCCATGAGAGATCAACTCTTTGTTGCACAATCGGGCAGCTTATTCCCGTCCACAATTCCCTGATGTGGGGCCCAGAAGATGATCCAAGCCAATCACTGCCCCCTTCGCGACCTCGCATGCCTCCTTGGTGTACACCATGCCCACATAAAGAATTACGGCAATGGTTTATACAAGCCGTTAGATGCCAGAACTATCGTCGGACGATGAGGATTCCCACCCATATGCTGCATATCCTCTACGAGTTACCAATTAATATGCACGCTACGAGGATAACAGCCACGACCTGCGCATTCGTCTTCATGCGAGAGGAAGAAGATACAGCTGACTTCTCCGTCCAATTCCAAATCTCATGGTCAACGCGTAATATACGGCGCAAGAATCACTAGCAACATTGGTTGTTAAGTCCTAGGTGATATAGTTCTGAACAGTGGTATTCCAACTGTCAGGTTTAATAGATTAGCTGATCACCCTGGATCAGTAATCAATAGTCCTCATTATTATTGAAAATAGTGTTTTTGGACCCTTTTCAAATGCAGGTGAAGACAACACTGGATTTGTAAAATACTTTATGGAAAATAAACAAAGGACATGAGCAAGTGTGAACTTGCCTTTTGTGATGGCAAGATTATGCACTCACGGTCTTCGAGTCAATGTATAAGATCCAAAATCTGAAATCAGCATCATTGGTCCGGTAAGGACTAATGTTTAAAGAAGCAGTATGCTTTTATGCATAAGTAATGTGATGCACGTTCTAAGCGCAGATCCTAGGAATAGCGTTGTTCTAGTGTTTAGATTCCGGAAGTGGTTACTTTGGAATGTGTGGTCCTTTTAAATAAGTTTCATAGTTGTACTTTTATTAGAGTTTAGGAGTGGTTGTAGACATCACATTTGTAGGAGTAAAATATACATTCTTATGACATACTAGTTAGGACTACTTATACAAGATTTCTTATATTAAGTGGCAAAAAGGATAACCTTCGAAGAAAAGGTTTCTCTTCCGAAGTCTAAACAAACCTTTGTGGTTAATTAGTGGTGGTTGATGTTATTTGTTTTGATCAAATGGTTTGGCTTGAGTTGCTTTATAGATTAACTACTTCAGACCAAAGTTAACTATAAAACATGTAGTAATGTGTATGCTATTATATTTAGATTCTTGGAGACTAAAGTTAACCTTAAAATATAGATAGTTTTGAAAGTATGATACTTACACCTTGGTATCTTGTATATCTGAAATAATTTCTTTAAGAATGTTTGTTCCGTTACTGGAGATAATGGTTTCTTAATTCTATGATAGAGTAGTACCATTTATCTTTTATAGATAAGTGAGTAGAGTTTATAATTCTAGATATATTTTCATTTAACTACCCTTGAACTTTCTATAATGTTGTGGTAATTGTTGAATTTTGATAATTTAAAGTTAATGGAAAGGATCTGATTTATTCACAAGATGTTCTTCAAGGTTATTATCATGAATTGGAATCCTTTGAGAATATAATCTTCACTTAGAATTGAAGATAGTTTAATATAAAGATGTTTACAATGTTTTTAAACCATTAGAGTTTCATTTCATTAATATTTAAGATTTGTACTATATATTAAACTTATTTTACTCATTTTAGGAATATTAATAAGTTTTATTTATCTTTATATGAATTATTAATAAGTTTATATTTGAGTTGTTAAAATATTTGAATTTTTATTTAATTCAAAATATAATATGAGATTTTTATCATGTATATATTGTTTTTTATGATCATTTTGGTATATTTATTTTTTTATTAATAAATAATAAGTTATGATTTTTTATTATTACTTTATAATTAAGTGAAATAATAATACATGATTATATTTTTAATTAGAATTCTTATTTTTTTAAGATTTTGGGTATTTTACTTATATTATAAACATTTATCATTATAGGAATTTGAATTATTAAAGTTTTATTACTAAATATTTATTTAGTATTTTTCATAAATATTATAATATTAATAAATAATAAAAGTGATTTTTATTTATTTTTATCATCTTTCAATAATTTGGTAAAATTCCATCAGGAATATATAAATTATAAAATTCTTATAAAAATTTAAATGTCCAAAATTTTATATTTTATTTTCTTTGGACAGAGTGGATTATTGTGAATCCAAAAATCTTCCATTTATAAATTTTGGACTTTTATTTTATTTTCTCAAAAATTTATTGAGGCCAGGGGCATTTTGGTCTTTTTTAATTGATAAATCCTTTATTAAATAACTTGGGCTGGCCCCCTTGGGCTTATTGGGTCGGGGTGGCCCAATAGGGCAGGGTCAAAAAGACCACCCCGAAGAGTTCTGGCCCATCCATCCCACTCTGCCTCCTTTTCTCCCTCGTCCTTAACCTCTCCTCCTCTGGCTCGCCTCCGTGGCCGGCGACGCCGCCACCGTCGATTCCTGTCGCCGGCGGCCATTCTGGCCACCGCCGTGGTGCGAGTTTGGGGTTGTCAACGACACTCGTTCGTGCTATCCACCTGGATTTGACTCCGGGGCTTCCCCGTGGTCAGTTCCTCCCCATTTCTGAACCCTAGGGTTCAGAAAAGATGTTGTCGCCGCCGATGCGATCCCGCCTGCAGTGGTGTGCTAGTCTCGTGCGCTGCTGCGGCAGCCGTCGTGGCAGGTGCAGGTTGAAGCGCCCCTCTGGGTGCTCCCTGTGCCACCACGGTTCGTCGGCCCCTCTTCTTCCTCTTTGATTCGTCAGCGAGGACCTCGGGTAAGTTCTCGTGGTGGTGTTTGTCCCTGCTACTGCCATGATTCTTTCTGTGTGTATCTAGTGGCTTTCATGTCGAGTGACTATGTGCTGGTTGAGTTCATCTCTGGATTAGGGTTCTTGCTCTGATTAGGATTCATAACCCCCTGTTGATCATATCTATGATGCTTTAGATCTAGTGTTGATCATATTTGATCATGGAAAAGGATTGTCTGTTGTGGTTGATGATTGATAGTAGTTTTGGTGATGCTAATTGCCTATCAGATTAGTTCTAGTCGTAATCCACCATGATTCATGTTAATGTTTCAATGGAATCCTTGATTGGATTATGCTGTTGATCTGAGAGTGTACTCCACTGTCAGAATGCTCATACTGACAGTAGTTTCTTTCAGTGGTTTCTTACTGTAATTATAGTATTAGTTTGTATAAGATTATACACACTGAATCAAATCATTACATGTAATGATTTTTGTGGATGTATGAATTTAAGATTGATTCCTGGCACTTGGCTTCAGGAAAATGATATGTAATGGTTTGTCCCTTTTCCTGTGGGAACTAAGCAAAGATGATTTTAGCTCATTAAGAACTTGTCCTTGTGATACCATTGTATTCTAGCACACAAGTGATTGGGTTTTTCTTTCTGGCTTAGCTTGATCATGCTTGTGATTTAGACTGATAAGATGATATGAAAGCTTTCTTATCTTGCCTGCCTATGATGTTGGTCTGAGGCTCTAGGATTTAATTCCTAGTTAGTTGGGCAATAATTTGTTTGAAACTTATAGGATTAGAGGTGCTACTCTCTCTCTGAGAGATGTGCCCTGATCTGTTAAGATCAAATGAAAATGATCTAAGTTGCAAAAATAATATTGAACCCAATGATGCTAGTCTGAGGGTTTAGTGCTTGTGGTTTGAGCTTGATGTCTTATCCTTATACTTGTAATCTCTAGGATAGATGCACTCCTCTTGGGTGTTTATTGAGAGATTATCTCATAAAACAACACATGCTTTTATTTAGATAATATGATGAAATCATGTGATGGTTTTATGAGGCTCACCACAGATTCTGATGTGTATGTGGTAGATTGATGATGATCTTGATCTTGATCTGGATCTTGATCTGCTTTTGCTGTGCTCCAGAGCTTGGTCTTGAGCTTGCCTGCTCCTCCTAGCTCATGTGCTTGACCTTGCTGGCCACCAGATCCCTTCCCCTCCTTATGTTACCATTCTGGTGATGTTTGGGTTGATCTGGGGGGTTGGGTTTGGCTGCTATTCTTGGTTTAGCTGTTGTTTACCCTGGCTATGGTGGTGTGTTGTATAGTGAAGATATGCACTGAGGTGCTCCTCCACGGCCGTGCTATGGTTTTGTGCTATTGGCTATGCTTGTGAAGTCGATAGCACACCCTTTGCATTCTTGTGTGTCTGCAGCTTGTGTGCCTTCTATGCACATGTGGATAAGTTCAGAAAGTTTGAACTTACTATTACCAATCTACTTTTACCTGGCTAGTGAATTGGTCCCTTTTGGCTGCCATTGGAATTCTGGCTTTCAATTTATGAAGGATGAAATCTTTCAGATTGGTGAAACTTGCCCCTTTTACCACATTTCTCAATGATGAGATTGTCAAGTGCACCTCACTGACATATCTGAGAGAAATTTACAAACACTGATCCTATTTTGTTTTCTATTTAATCTTTGTTTTGCAGGTACAAAGATAAAGATGAAGATTTAGTGTAGTTTTAGATATAGGATAGTTAGTGGATATACAATTGTAGTTTTCTTATTCTTTTGTAATTTTTTTTTATAATTCTTGTAATCTTTATTTGGTTCATTTGTAATAAAGTTTATATATTTATTAATAAAGAATTTTCTTATTCTTTACTCTTGTGTAAATTGTGAAGTTTGGAATAACTTTAGTAGGTTCATTTTTTTATTTTGTTGATGTATATGAAATGAATTTCCTATAGAATATTGTTTTTAGATAAGATTTAAATTATAATACTTTTCTCTTAATTAATTTAAGATTCAAATCTTATATCAAAATCTTTTAAATTATAAAATACTTAAGTTTTAAAATCCAAACTCATTTCAAAACACACATGATTCCTTTAAGATCATACAAAGTTTATAGCAATCCTCCTTTAAGACTAAACATATTCTCAAAGTAAGAAAGAAACATTGATCACTCAAGGTTTTTATTTGGCAAAAAATTTACCCACATTTTCACAAATGAATGCATGCAACAATTCATATTCCCAAATCTACCCTTCGATAGATCCTATATACTGGGATGTTACAGACTTCCCCCCTTAAATTTAACTTCGTCCCGAAGTTTGTGGAGATGTACTGGAATAGTTCTGGATAAACTTTTATTAAATCCTCTTCCTTCTCCCACGTGGTTTCTCTCTCAGGGTGATGTTCCCATTGTACCTTGCAATATTCGATTGCTCTTTCCTCAATCTTTTCCAATTTTCTTCCCGAATCTTATAGGGCTTTCCAATATAAGTTAGGTCTGCTTGGAGTTCTAACTTTTGATGTGTTATTGCATCCTCTGTAACTTTCAACATTTGCGAAGTTGTAACACATGAAAAAACATTATGCACCTGAGCCAATCTTGATGGTAACTCTAAAGCATAAGCTATAGTTCTGTTTTGACTCAGTATCTTGAATGGTCCGATATATCTTGGACTCAATTCCCTTTAACTCCAAATCTTTTTACTCTTTTCATTGGACTTACTTTCAAATAGACCATCTCTCCTACTTCTGGATGCCATGATCTTATCAATGATGTCTTGTCTTTCCTTTTTGGTGTCATAGGTAATCCTATGATGAAGTCCATACCTATTTCCTCCCATTTCCATTCAGGAGTTTCTAAGATTTGTAATGGTTACTATACTCCCCACTCCATGATGATCTTCAATGGAATTAATTGTAATATTCAATAACCTGATTAGATATCCTCATTCGATTCTTTTTCTTGAATTAACAGCTTTGTTACTATTACAATTTGGAAGTTCTCATCACCATAAGTTTTTAAGTTTCTATATACGCATTTTAATGGTCAACGGACTATCTTACTATTCCTATCATTATATAGTTGATACTGGTATTCCTTCTAAGATTGAATTTAAACTCAATTTGTCCATACCCCTTGGAATTTTTTTTCTCGACACTTGTTGAATTAGGGTTCTATATTACTTCTTAAGGATTACTTGAAAATTGTTTCTTTTTAAATTTGATTGTTTAAATGTATCCTTCATCACCCTCAAGTTTGTACCTTCTTAAGATTTGTAAATAACTTTTCTTTATTACCTATAGTATTTTCTTCAACTATCATTCCTAATGTTTACTCTTGCCCATTAAGTTTTACTAATAGTTTTGAAACTCCATACATAGAAGCTATTGATTCTTGAACTAGAATGTTGGTTCATGTTCAGTTTATATTTTACTGGTTTAAGGTCCAATGAAAGATTATACGGTGCATCCACATAGTTGTGGATCTCCGGAGCAATTCTTTCAGAACTAAATGTCGTACTTACTATTGGGCATTCTTGCTGAAATAACTGGATTTTGCAAAGCACCATGCCAAGTGCTCGTCTTCAGATCTGTTAAACTTTCTTATGTCTTACTTAACTTAGGCCAAATTTAATGCTCTTTATGCAACTTTTAATAGGATTTGGTTAACTATTTCAACCAAATACCGGCTGTGAACAAAATACCAACTATGGATTAGTTACTAGTTATGGATCAAATATCAATTGCGGATTATTACCAGCTACGAACCATCCTAGGGTGTGTGTATTACCCTATGGTTTCTCACATACCTCTCACATTCTCTCATAATTGTTAGAGTTTGAATATAATTTTGGTTCCAAAGATAACTATTTGTACTTATTCATGATACTTCCATGAACTTGGTACAATTACTCCATTACTTCTTAGTAATATTACCCACTTCTATACCCAACTTCTTTCTTGAGTTTGGCTAAGGATATTCTATGCTTTACCTATTCTCCCAGTGGTGTTAACACTCCTTACATCTTGCTTCTTCCTTCCAGTAAGTCTTCTTTTGAAATCGTCGCTCCCTTACACGAATTCCCATTCCTATCTAGGTCTATAACATCAAGTAATAACTGGGTGTTACATCATGCATTTGCACACCAAATTAAACCTCATGTACAGATCTAGTCAATCAAGAAAATCCAATAAGATCAAAAGTCAATAAACATTAAAACATATACCCTGTATTATACATAGGTTTTAGATAATTTACAAATGTACTGGATGTTCCCACGGTTTGCTTCATACCTATTTACACAACTATCTTACAAGAACTTCCTGTTCTTGTGGATATATCCTCACTTATTTCAGCAAACTCTCCAAACTACAATGCGCATTACCCTCTATGTACATTATTCAAGCCCGCATCCCTTGGGATGTTGTTTCTCTCTCGCTCTCATCTTCCTCTAGTGCTTCCTGGAGTTCCGTCCATGATGATGTGAAGTCCTACGACTGCCTTCTGGAGCATAGGAGCATCCAGGAGGTGCGTAATCTTGAGTAGAAGTACCGAGACTGAGTCTAGTCATTGAAAAATGACTAGAGTTGGCGTAATCTTCCACCGAATAGTTCGCGTTTTCTGGCACCGCTTCCTCATAGTAAGTTGATTCCTTAATTTTTTTCTTGGATCCAGTCATACAAATTGGTGTAGTAGCTATTGGGATACTCTTCTAAGTTGATTGGATTAGTATCACCCCCATATGGTCCATAAGGCTCTCTATGGTTATAGTTGATCTCCTCCTCAATACCCGTATCACAAGGTATAGGATTCCCTATGGTTTTACCTTGAGATTCTACGTCCCATCCATACTTGTTAGGCTCGGGTTTATTTGGAATAACTTTATTCCATTCCTGTTGTTCAGAATTGTACTTGGTCCATAGGTCTTTAGGTGGCTTGAAGTCATTCTGGTAATAGGCATAATTTTCTGAGTTTGGGTCATCAAACTCAGTTTCCTCAAACACTTCTCCTGAAGGTATGTATTTGGGATGCCTAGCTTCTTTATCTAACTTCTTCCTGCGAGCCATTGCTTTATCGGGATTAGTAAAATCCTCAATGACCGTATCCAGCTCCTGAACTAAGACTTGGTGAGTGTTATGATAAGTGTTTAGCAAAGACCGATAACGATCCATATACTCTACATCTAGAGTAGGTTCAGTTTGGACTAATGTAGAGTGGTCTAACTCATGCTCTGAGTTTGAGGTTTTATGTGGTATAATGGTGTGAGTACTACCTTCTAGAGCTTGGGATTTATGCTCTCGGATCATGGTTATGGCTGCTACTACGGCAATCTGATATGCAGATGCCATGCACCTTGCCTCTCCTGCTGGCATTTCTCCCTTAAGTCCTAACTTACTGGGTAACATGATCATGACACGGTATTTAGCTAATACCTGCCCATCATAGAAAGTGTAAATCTTGACCAAAAGTCTTGATTCACATTCCAAACTCCATAGAAGTTGTCGGAGATTGTCTGGCCAATCCCCTCCATAGTCATCCAGCGTCATGTTCATCACTTGTGGATATCGAGGTGCCATGTGGAACTGTGGATAAGAAATTATCATCAGTCACATAGAGTTAAAACTCTTGGGTAGTGTTTGGAATTGCAATCATATAAAAGAGTTATCGCACTAGTAACATAACAGGATTATTCTCAAGTGAATATCCCTCATATCACTAGAGAACTCTTTATTATAGCTAGGATGTGTCCTACAGGTTCTACCCATTTACTAGGTTTCCATCCTAAGGTCAAAGCATATGCTCTGATACCAACTGCGGTGACCCAGAATACCACTTCATGATGTAGTATACTATAGTCGTTGACATAACACCGATGAAACACCGTTCATTAGTATTACATCCCTCAGAATGGCACAACAGAAACACAGCGGGTCCAAAACATGGCTAAAGGTTACAACTCACTCTTTACATATGATCCAGAGAACACTCTAGGTTTAAAAGAGAGAAAGAACTTCTTACGAAGAAGAATCAAAGATAAATAACGCAAAACTATTATACCATTCAAACTAGTATTTAATTAAGGAATTGGCAGTGCTGCTATTGCAATGCACTAAGCACTACAGAGATAGGTTCTTTGGCTAGAGATTTTATTTCTATCTAATCAATAACTTTGACTTAACTTGAGTTGAGGTATATGTTGACTTTCTTGTTTTCATTGAAGAGCTTTAGCTGGTCTTGATAAATCCTGGAGCATATCTCGATGTAGACATCGTTTTAATGGCTTCAGAATCTAGCAGGGGTTAAGAAGATACTTTGAGTACGAGCGTAATCAGCAAATTCACTAGAAAAGGAGTGTTTGATGCACTATATCTACAGCCACAGACCATAGGTCGTAGGCAATGCAAGTTCTTATAAACATTTCTTCAAAGGTTGCTTTTATTGGCAAAATCTATGTCCATCAGCCTTCACGGGTTTACCAGAACCTTCATGGGGTTCCTTTCCCGCCGCGTTCGCAGCTCCTTCTCGGAACAGGGAGTAACAAGTTACAGTTCTTACACTCTACAGAGGTGCGTTACTTTACCCATGAGAGATCAACTCTTTGTTGCACAATCGGGCAGCTTATTCCCGTCCACAATTCCCTGATGTGGGGCCCATAAGATGATCCAAGCCAATCACTGCCCGCATGCCTCCTTGGTGTACACCATGCCCACATAAAGAATTATGGCAATGGTTTGTACAAGCCGTTAGATGCCAGAACTATCGTGGGACGATGAGGGTTCCCACCCATATGTTGCATATCCTCTACGAAATACCAATTAATATGCATGCTACGAGGATAACAGCCACGACCTGCACATCCGGCTTCATGCGAGAGGAAGAAGATATAGCTGACTTCTCCGTCCCATTCCAAATCTCATGGTCAACGCGTAATATACGGCGCAATAATCACTGGCGACATTGGTTGTTAAGTCCTAGGTGATATAGTTCTGAACAGTGGTATTCCAACTGTCAGGTTTAATAGATTAGCTGATCACCCTGGATCAGTAATCAATAGTCCTCATTATTATTGAAAATAGTGTTTTCAGACCCTTTTCAAATGCAGGTGAAGACAGCACTGGATTTGTAAAATACTTTATGGAAAATAAACAAAGGACATGAGCAAGTGTGAACATGCCTTTTGCGATGGCAAGATTATGCACTCACGGTCTTCGAGTCAATGTATAAGATCCAAAATCTGAAATCAGCATCATTGGTCCGGTAAGGACTAATGTTTAAAGAAGCAGTATGCTTTTATGCATAAGTAATGTGATGCACGTTCTAAGCGCAGATCCTAGGAATAGCGTTGTTCTAGTGTTTAGATTCTGGAAGTGGTTACTTTGGAATGTGTGGTCCTTTTAAATAAGTTTCATAGTTGTACTTTTATTAGAGTTTAGGAGTGGTTGTAGACATCACATTTGTAGGAGTAAAATATACATTCTTATGACATACTAGTTAGGACTACTTATACAAGATTTCTTATTTAAAGTGGCAAAAAGGATAACCTTCGAAGAAAAGGTTTCTCTTCTAAAGTCTAAACAAACCTTTGTGGTTAATTAGTGGTGGTTGATGTTATTTGTTTTGACCAAATGGTTTGGCTTGAGTTGCTTTATAGATTAACTACTTCAGACCAAAGTTAACTATAAACATGTAGTAATGTGTATGCTATTATATTTAGATTCTTGGAGACTAAAGTTAACCTTAAAATATAGATAGTTTTGAAAGTATGATACTTACACCTTGGTATCTTGTATATCTGAAATGTTTTCTTTAAGAATGTTTGTTCCGTTACTGGAGATAATGGTTTCTTAATTCTATGATAGAGTAGTACCATTTATCTTTTATAGAAAAGTGAGTAGAGTTTATAATTCTAGATATATTTTCATTTAACTACCCTTGAACTTTCTATAGTGTTGTGGTAATTGTTGAATTTTGATAATTTAAAGTTAATGGAAAGGATCTGATTTATTCACAAGATGTTCTTCAAGGTTTTTATCATGAATTGGAATCCTTTGAGAATATAATCTTCACTTAGAATTGAAGATAGTTTAATATAAAGATGTTTATAATGTTTTTAAACCATTAGAGTTTCATTTCATTAATATTTAAGATTTTTACTATATATTAAACTTATTTTACTCATTTTAGGAATATTAATAAGTTTTATTTATCTTTATATGAATTATTAATAAGTTTATATTTGAGTTGTTAAAATAATTGAATTTTTATTTAATTCAAAATATAATATGAGATTTTTATCATGTATATATTGTTTTTTATGATCATTTTGGTATATTTATTTTTGTGATTAATAAATAATAAGTTCTGATTTTTTATTATTACTTTATAATTATTTAATAAATACTAAATATTTAATTAAGTGAAACAATAATACATGATTATATTTTTAATTAGAATTCTTATTTTTTTTAAGATTTTGGGTATTTTACTTATATTATAAACATTTATCATTATAGGAATTTGAATTATTAAAGTTTTATTACTAAATATTTATTTAGTATTTTTCATAAATACTATAATATTAATAAATAATAAAAGTGATTTTTATTTATTTTTATCATCTTTAAATAATTTTGTAAAATTCCATAAGGAATATATAAATTACAAATTCCTTATAAAAATTTAAATGTCCAAAACTTTATATTTTATTTTCTTTGGACAGAGTGGATTATTGTGAATCCAAAAATCTTACATTTATAAATTTTGGACTTTTATTTTATTTTCTAAAAAATGTATTGAGGCCATGGGCATTTTGGTCTTTTTTAATTGATAAAAACTTTATTAAATAACTTGGGATGGCCCCCTTGGGCTTATTTGGTCGGGGTGGCCCAATAGGGCAGGGTCAAAAAGACCACCCCGAAGAGTTCTGGCCCATCCAGCCCACTCAGCCTCCTTCTCTCCCTCGTCCTTATCCTCTCCTCCTCTGGCTTGCCTCCGTGGTCGGCGATGCCGCCACCATTGATTCATGTCGCTGTCGGCCGTTCTGGCCGCCGCCGTGGTGCGAGTTGGGGTTGTCGAAGACGCTCGTTCGTGCTATCCACTTGGATTTGACTCTGGGGCTTCCCCGTGGTCAGTTCCTCCCCATTTCTGAACCCTAGGGTTCGTAAAAGATGTTGTCGCCACCGTCGCGATCCCGCCTGCAGTGGTGTTCTGGTCTCGTGTGCTGCTGCGGCCGCCGCCGTGGCAGGTGCAGGTTGCAGCGCCCCTCTGGGTGCTCCCTGTGCCGCCAAGGTTCGGCGGCCCCTCTGCTTCCTCTTTGATTCGTCAGCGAGGACCTCGTGTAAGTTCTCGTGGTGGTATTTGTCCCTGCTACTGCCATGATTCTTTCTGTGTGTATCTAGTGGCTTTCATGCCGAGTGACTATGTGCTGGTTGAGTTCAACTCTGGATTAGGGTTCTTGCTCTGATTAGGATTCATAACCCCCTGTTGATCATATCTATGATGCTTTAGATCTAGTGTTGATCATATTTGATCATGGAAAAGGATTGTCTGCTGTGGTTGATGATTGATAGTAGTTTTGGTGATGCTAATTGCCTATCAGATTAGTTCTAGTCGTAATCCACCATGATTCATGTTAATGTTTCAATGGAATCCTTGATTGGATTATGCTGATGATCTGAGAGTGTACTCTACTATCAGAATGCTCATACTGACAGTAGTTTCTTTCAGTGGTTGCTTACTGTAATTATAGTGTTAGTTTGTATAAGATTATACACACTGAATCAAATCATTACATGTAATGATTTTTGTGGATGTATGAATTTAAGATTGATTCCTGGCACTTGGCTTCAGGAAAATGATATGTAATGGTTTGTCCCTTTTCATGTGGGAACTAAGCAAAGATTATTTTAGCTCATTAAGAACTTGTCCTTGTTATACCATTGTATTCTGGCACACAAGTGATTGGGTTTTTCTTTCTGGCTTAGCTTGATCATGCTTGTGATTTAGACTGATAAGATGATATGAAAGCTTTCTTATCTTGCCAGCCTATGATGTTGGTCTGAGGCTCTAGGATTTAATTCCTAGTTAGTTGGGCAATAATTTGTTTGAAACTTATAGGATTAGAGGTGCTACTCTCTCTGTGAGAGATGTGCCCTGATCTGTTAAGATCAAATGAAAATGATCTAAGTTGCAAAAATAATACTGAACCCAGTGATGCTGGTCTGAGGGTTTAGTGCTTGTGGTTTGAGCTTGATTTCTTATCCTTATACTTGTAATCTCTAGGATATATGCACTCCTCTTGGGTGTTTATTGAGAGATTATCTCATAAAACAACACATGCTTTTATTTAGATAATATGATGAAATCATGTGATGGTTTTATGAGGCTCACCACAGATTCTAATGCGGATGTGGTAGATTGATGATGATCTTGATCTTGATCTGGATTTTGATCTGCTTTTGCTGTGCTCCAGAGCTTGCTCTTGAGCTTGCCTGCTCCTCCTAGCTCCTGGGCTTGACCTTGCTATCCACCAGATCCCTTCCCCTCCTTATGTCACCATTCTGGTGATGTTTGGGTTGATCTGGGGGTTGGGTTTGGCTGCTGGTCTTGGTTTAGCTGTTGTTTACCCTGGCTGTGCTGGTGTGTTGTATAGTGAATAGATGCACTGAGGTGCTCCTCCACGGCTGTGTTGTGGTTTTGTGATATTGGCTATGCTTGTGAAGTCGACAGCACACCCTTTGCATGCTTGTGTGTGTGCAGCTTGTGTGCCTTCTATGCACAGGTGGATAAGTTCAGAAAGTTTGAACTTACTATTACCAATCTACTTTTACCTGGCTGGTGAATTTGTCCCTTTTGGTTGTCATTGGATTTCTGGCTTTCAATTTATGAAGGATGAAATCTTTCAGATTGGTGAAACTTGCCCCTTTTACCACATTTCTCAATGATGAGATTGTCAAGTGCACCTCACTGACATATCTGAGAGAAATTTACTAACATTGATCCTATTTTGTTTTCTATTTAATCTTTGTTTTGCAGGTACAAAGATAAAGATGAAGATTTAGTGTAGTTTTAGATATAGGATAGTTAGTGGATATACAATTGTAGTTTTCTTATTCTTTTGTAATTTTTCTTTTATAATTCTTGTAATCTTTATTTGGTTCATTTGTAATAAAGTTTATATATTTATTAATAAAGAATTTTCTTATTCTTTACTCTTGTGTAAATTGTGAAGTTTGGAATAACTTTAGTATGTTCATTTTTTGTATCTTGTTTATGTATATGAAATGAATTTCCTATACAATATTGTTTTTAGATAATATTTAAATTATAATACTTTTCTCTTAATTAATTTAAGATTCAAATCTTATATCAAAATCTTTTAAATTATAAAATACTTAAGTTTTAAAATCCAAACTCATTTCAAAACACACATGATTCCTTTGAGATCATATCAAAGTTTATAGCAATCCTCCTTTAAGACTAAATCTATTCTCAAAGTAAGAAAGAAACATTGATCTACCCTTCGATAGATCCTATATACTGGGATGTTACATATTCCTAGTTATAAGTTGTAATATGACCTTTGTTTCTTGATATTACATCTTAAACTGTGGATGCTAGCTATTGATCCAGGGACTGGCATTGTAAACACAAGGATCTCTACCTTATCAGGTTGGGACCTCTACATGTCTCGCCGGCGTTGCCCGACGGAGACGATAGGTCTCAGCCGTTCGATTAGAATTTGATCGTGCAGTCTAGATCACCCTGTACCGCTTCGCACACCCTGTCTCACTGGCTGGTGGGGTCATTCACTTAAACTCACCCGCATGTGTGTTGTGCACCATGGGCCGGCCCAGTTAGCATCCCGCATGACCCAGTAATTCAAATTTGGATTTATTATTTTAGTTTCAAACCCAGTTCTGTACCTAGATTCAACAAGCAACCCAGCTCGATTAACTAAACCAAAATGCATGACACCAATTTTGTTAGAAAGGTACTGGAATTCTTAATCTAAGCCCTTTGGATTCAAACCAAATGGATTTGTAGATCACCCATAGTAGAAATAACAAGGCAGAAGCTTTTCTGCATTCAAACATTTTTCAAAATTCAACCACAAAATCTTTTGAGTTGATTCCAACTCTCAAAAATCATATTTAACAAGGCCTTTAAGAATATATAAAAATATATAGGTTTACTTTCAGAAATAATGGGCAAGCAATAAAATAATGCCTCATAGGCCATTCTAGTCACTTTAATTAATTAAAATAAAAAGGTTAAACCTTATTAAATTGTGACACCACTTTAAATCACATTCCCATGTACTAAAATGTGTGGCGATGACATGTGTCAACATGATCCCATGTTTGGGTTGGAGAATATTAAATCTTAAGTAGTTTTTCAATGAGTAAAAAATACTTTTCTAAAATAAAGGAAATAAAACTTCTACCTTAATCTTTGTGATGATTGTGATGATCCTAGATCATCTAGTGAAAACCTTGGTGTGATAAATATAAGTAGTTAAGTATTTTTTGGTGATTGTGTACCTCGTATTTATTTATAGACGCTAGTATCGATGTGGCATCCCGCAAAACCACTACTAGAAAATCGCGTTGAATTTGTGCATTGCATCGTCATCATCATGTGTTGTTTGTCTAAAACTATTTTCGCAAAGCCCGTTTTGTTTTCTAAAATGCCCCATCTTTATTCAAACGCAAAACCCCGGGTCTCCGGATTATTTTGTTTTGTTGCTATCGGGTTGCAAACGGTCCAATTAAAGTAAATAAAATATTAAGTTATTTTAGCGGGGGCAGTCGAACGGGCCGTATCGACCCGAACGACCACCCCCGGAATTAAATCGGGCCACCTAAAACAGCCCCTCTAAATCCTACAGCTACCAACAAACAAACCCACACCCTTTGGCCACCTCACCCCGGCCAACCCCGCGCCGCCACCTCACCCCTCTCCTCCCCTAAACCTATCAAACTCTGCCACCTAGACCTACCCTCACCCACCCAAACAAACCCACACACCCAACCCTCTCACACACGCACGCAGCACACAAACCACCCACGCGCGGTGCCCTTTCCCCTGCCCCTGGGCCCCACGCCGCCTGGACCCACCGTGACCGCCTCCCCCACGCACCCGTCTCCTTCCTTCCCTCTCCCTCCTCTCTCGCTCACCGCCACTGCCTCGGCAGCCTCCTCCCGCCGCGGCTCCGCTCCGGTGCCCGGCTCGCCTCCTCCCTCCATCAAGCCCGCCTGTCGCACGCCCCCGCGGGACCCACGCCCTCCTCCGCACGCGACGGCCGCCGCCGCCACCAGCGACGCCCCGCGCGCCGCCGCCGGCTCCTCCTCTGCCAGGCCCGTCCCCGGCTCGCCCGCGTCGACCTCCCCCGCCGCCAACCGCCTCCACCTCGCCAGCGAACCCCGCGTTGGCCTCGCCCTGCATCGCCTCCCTTCCCTCTGCGACGCTCGTCCTTGCCGGCCCGTACCTCCGCCACCGGCGCCGCCCGCAGCTTCCACCCTCTGCCTCGCCCCCCCGCCGCCCTCCACCCCGACGACCGCGCGCCCCACCTCGTCCTCCCGCGCCGCCAAGCGTCGCCGTCGCGGCAAGCCGCCATGTGAGCTTTCCCTCGCCAAGGAGCGCCGCCTCTGACGCGTCCTCCTCGCCGAGCCTCCTCCCAGCGGCGTCGGTCGCGTCCGCCGCCGTCCGTGGGCCTCTGCTCGCCGACCGCCGCTGCCGCGACTCTCCTTCCCGTCTCCGTCAGCAGTTCCCGCGGCCGCGCGCCGCCAAGGTGGCCTCACCGGCGTCGAGCCCGTCTCGGACGCTTCACGCGTGTGTGCTCCTGTGTTTGTGTTGGAAGATGCTAGGGGCAGTCCAAGTACAAGATGATCTGAGGCTGAAATAAAGACGATGATTCCAGTTGTGGGAAGCTAGTGCGGCCATTTTGATGCTATGTGAAAAACCGCAACCTCGACGACAAGATCTCCATCGCGGACAATCGAAACAAGATCGGCCACATGGTACCCCGCCAAGATCTTCTTCACGGAAACCCCGAAGTCCGAAGATCAAGTCTGATCCCGGTGATCAGAAGGACGCCAAGATCCGGACCCGAAGACCGAACCTGGCACGCATAGTTCTTCCTCTCGGATCCAAGTACGCCGAGACCCCGGTGCGACAAGTACTCCTTCCCGGACGCCAATTTCGCCGAGAACCCGGACTCCAAGGTCTTCATCCCGGTACGACAAGCACTTCGCCGCGGAACGCCAAGACCGACCCGACCCGCGGACCCAACAAGATCGGCGCGACAACAAGAACGACATCGACCAGGGCAAATCCGATGCGCCCCGACGCCAACCCAAGTCCTGCTTCCGCGGATGCGACAAGACCTACCGCTGTTATCCGAGAACGTTCCCGCCGAGACCGACCCGTCGAACCCTGGACCCTGAGACCGACCCCGGACCCCGAACCCCGGAACCCCAAGACCGTCGAGACCCCTCAATGTGTGACCCTTATCCGAACCCTTATTTTTATAAATGCTAAACATAAAACCTATCGCATATTAACTTGTCATTCTTGCATGCATGCTTGTCATGTGGTTTGGGGGCCTTATGCCGATTCACCTAATTAAATATGGGGCCCATATGCGGGCAAATCTAGTCTCATATTGGCCTCATTTAAACTTGTGTAGCGAACCGGTACCATATCTTGCCATGTTAATACAACATTTAATTTGCGGGGTAGGTAAATAACATGAACCACCTAAATAATTGTCGGGACCCCGATTCCGCTTAATAAGACCTAATCGCATCGCATCTTTGCCATGTCATACATCAACCATGCATCATGCCGATCTTCTGCCGTTGTATTAAATATTGCATCCGGTGTTTATTCTAGTGTTTTGCTTCTTCGCGGATAAGGCCGTTGAGTTGATGTGAGCTTCGCCCCGATCTTCGGTTGAACCTTCGACAATGTTTTCAGGCGAGCATCTCCCCCTTTCTACCTATCTTACTTTTATAGTGTTTATTTCCCTCCTGTTGATCTATTGCTATCTGTGTTGCGATGCTCTAGTTTTCGTACCCGTGATATCCCTTGCAGCCATATATTGCCTTGGACACACCCTATTACCTGTTGTTTGGTAGATAGTTGGACTTGCGCGTCTCAGTCGCTTGCTCAAGTGCTGTTGCGTGTCGTCAAGTGCCACAGTTGTTGATGTATTGCCGCATGTTGTTGTGGAGATGATCATAGCTTTACTTACCGTTCACTTTAATTCCTGTTTAAACAACTAAAATTTGAAGTAAGCAGAGGCATCGGTGGGTGATAGATAATATTTGGTTTCCGAACGCCCACTTGTGTCCCGTAGGACCCCGAGTACTTGATACCTGTTCCTTGTTTTATCGCGCTATCCACATCCGGGAGGTATATGGGACCCCCCTTAGCCAGAGCTTGATTCAGTCTTATTTCTTGGGGCCACAACTAGTTTGAGGTTTTATTTACGATCCTGTACCTATGCCATGCTTTACTGCTTTATTTACGATTGTGTGAGGAGCACGCTGTACTGTTTTGGAAGCGGAGTGTTTTCGCGGTATCGACAGTCCCCGTTTGGGGATCTGCTGTCGTTTACAGCCACTGACGCAAACCTTGAGTCCGTCTCGGAGCTTGCTTACTTCGTTGCGGGTGTACTCCAAGGGGTGGCCCCCTGAAATATTTCTGAATCCTGTGATTGCTTTGTCGTGAAAGCCTCGTTGGGTTTTGATTTGGTTTTTCCGAGGTTGATCGAGTGTGTGTTGCTATTGGTGCACCCCGGCCGGGTAAAACTTTCTGAAAGCCGTGTCCGCGGTTATGGACGACTTGGAGCACAGTATCTCGACCATAGACAAGCATAACTAAAGTTTATTGCTATAAATTTGACTTTATAATGACTAGTAATCAGCTTCACTATAATGGAATGGCTAATTAATACTGCCTACAATTGCTTGTTTGGAGTGTCGCTTGCGACCATTGTACCTGACTAGTAAGTATTGCTACTACAACGGAATGGCTAAATAAAAGTGCCAACAACTGCTAGGTTTTGGGTTTATCTCATGCTATCTGTATCTGATTAGTAATTGTTGCAACTACAACGGAGGATTAACTAAAAGTGCCCACTGCTTATTTTATCAGGATGATTATCTGTACTTGACTAGTAATTGCTGCAACGATAACCGGATAAGTAAAAATGCCAACTGTGTGAGTTCCTCGGTTGACTTCCTCGATCGGTGTCGAGGGGGAAACACCAGGATGGGTTTGATTGGTGGTAGTATCAGCTTGGTTCCGAGTAGGTCTTTCTTATCCCTATCTGATAACCGCCAGTTGGATCGAGTCTCTATAGGTTGTTTAGTGCATGCTGCCGCTGCCGCTTCAGTCCACCATACCTATGTAGGCGAGGACCGCCGAATTCTAGTCTCGCCGTGTACTGGCCTCAGTACTGACGCTCCTCCTTTTCCTTTGCCCTTTGTCGGCACCCCTTTTGTTTAAGCAGGTTTTGAGATCGACGCCGTTAGCAGGGTTACCCTTCCGGCTTGGCCTGGGCAGGGTTATGGACGCCATTGGTTATTCTTCAGGGCTCTTAGCCCCATTTGCATCTTGTCCGTAGTCGGACGCTCTAACGTTTTCAAGGTGATTGGATCTTTGTATATTATATCTGTATTCTTGACTCTTTGAGTCGCTGTTATATATATCTGTTCTGTGGGTCCCATCGAGGACTGTTGTGTAATGTTATTACTTCGTTTTCCACCCGCACGAAAGTGCCTGGTGGGCACCTTTGAATCGTTTCTATGCGGGTTTGGCGGGTTCCGCTAAAACTTGCGTAGGTCCGATTCTGAGGGTGTTACAGAGTGGTATCAGAGCTCAGCAGTTGCGATACCCCACAAGTCCAGCCTGTAGGATAACCTAGCTAACGGCCGAAGTAGAGTGTCAAAACTTATTTTGCAAAATCAGTTGGATAGTTCTGATTAGGTCTGATTTTACTCCTTACCCCTCTGCTATTCTCCTCTTATCTCTACGCGTTTTGAATCCGCTCTCTTCTCTTTCTTCGAGTCCAGGAATTCTCGTGGTTTGGTTTCGTCGTACCTTTAGGGTTTCGCTTCCTCCTTTGGTAACGGTGTGGCTACATCTGGTCTTCATGCTATCCGAGGAATCCGTCTGCTGTGGTACCATCCTTTGTTCCTTGTTTGTGCCTTCCGGTGTTTTCTGACGCGACGACATCATCCACGCCAGATCCGATGCAGAGTCTGCATCACTCCTTTGTTTCTGAACCTCGCTTGTCGAGATCTTCAGTCTAATTCCGAGAGTTGGTTGCATAATCCGCCTATTCGTGTGCAGAGTAATGGTTTGGGTGCGCGATGGACTGATCACCATCCGACTACTCTTATCATTCGCTCTTGTACATCGAATCAGTGGATCCAGCAGTTTTACTCCATCCATCGGAAGCTAGAGGTGGCTTTATTTGTTGATACCTCTACCTTCGACCCTTTGTTTTCCGGAGTGTCCGCTCGACGATCACGGACAACGACCTCTTGTTAGTGGTGTCGCGAGGATCTACACAAAGCGAGAAGACGGAGAACGCCGACCTTCCTTCCGGTACCATGAGGCGGATCTCGAGGGCGAGATCCATTGTTAGTGGTGTCGAATTGTGGCATCCCGCAAAACCACTACTAGAAAATCGCGTTGAATTTGTGCATTGCATCGTCATCATCATGTGTTGTTTGTCTAAAACTATTTTCGCAAAGCCCGTTTTGTTTTCTAAAACGCCCCATCTTTATTCAAACGCAAAACCCCGGGTCTCCGGATTATTTTGTTTTGTTGCTATCGGGTTGCAAACGGTCCAATTAAAGTAAATAAAATATTAAGTTATTTTAGCGGGGGTAGTCGAACGGGCCGTATCGACCCGAACGACCACCCCCGGAATTAAATCGGGCCACCTAAAACAGCCCCTCTAAATCCTACAGCTACCAACAAACAAACCCACACCCTTTGGCCACCTCACCCCGGCCAACCCCGAGCCTCCACCTCACCCCTCTCCTCCCCTAAACCTATCAAACTCTGCCACCTAGACCGACCCTCACCCACCCAAACAAACCCACACACCCAACCCTCTCACACACGCACGCAGCACACAAACCACCCACGCGCGGTGCCCTTTCCCCTGCCCCTGGGCCCCACGCCGCCTGGACCCACCGTGACCGCCTCCCCCACGCACCCGTCTCCTTCCTTCCCTCTCCCTCCTCGCTCGCTCACCGCCACTGCCTCGGCAGCCTCCTCCCGCCGCGGCTCCGCTCCGGTGCCCGGCTCGCCTCCTCCCTCCATCAAGCCCGCCTGTCGCACGCCCCCGCGGGACCCACGCCCTCCTCCGCACGCGACGGCCGCCGCCGCCACCAGCGACGCCCCGCGCGCCGCCGCCGCCGGCTCCTCCTCCGCTAGGCCCGTCCCCGGCTCGCCCGCGTCGACCTCCCCCGCCGCCAACCGCCTCCACCTCGCCAGCGAACCCCGCGTTGGCCTCGCCCTGCATCGCCTCCCTTCCCTCTGCGACGCTCGTCCTCGCCGGCCCGCACCTCCGCCACCGGCGCCGCCCGCAGCTTCCACCCTCTGCCTCGCCCCCCCGCCGCCCTCCACCCCGACGACCGCGCGCCCCACCTCATCCTCCCGCGCCGCCAAGCGTCGCCGTCGCGGCAAGCCGCCGTGTGAGCTTTCCCTCGCCAAGGAGCGCCGCCTCTGACGCGTCCTCCTCGCCGAGCCTCCTCCCAGCGGCGTCGGTCGCGTCCGCCGCCGTCCGTGGGCCTCTGCTCGCCGACCGCCGCTGCCGCGACTCTCCTTCCCGTCTCCGTCAGCAGTTCCCGCGGCCGCGCGCCGCCAAGGTGGCCTCACCGGCGTCGAGCCCGTCTCGGACGCTTCACGCGTGTGTGCTCCTGTGTTTGTGTTGGAAGATGCTAGGGGCAGTCCAAGTACAAGATGATCTGAGGCTGAAATAAAGACGATGATTCCAGTTGTGGGAAGCTAGTGCGGCCATTTTGATGCTATGTGAAAAACCGCAACCTCGACGACAAGATCTCCATCGCGGACAATCGAAACAAGATCGGCCACATGTTACCCCGCCAAGATCTTCTTCACGGAAACCCCGAAGTCCGAAGATCAAGTCCGATCCCGGTGATCAGAAGGACGCCAAGATCCGGACCCGAAGACCGAACCCGGCACGCATAGTTCTTCCTCTCGGATCCAAGTACGCCGAGACCCCGGTGCGACAAGTACTCCTTCCCGGACGCCAAGTTCGCCGAGAACCCGGACTCCAAGGTCTTCATCCCGGTACGACAAGCACTTCGCCGCGGAACGCCAAGACCGACCCGACCCGTGGACCCAACAAGATCGGCGCGACAACAAGAACGACATCGACCAGGGCAAATCCGATGCGCCCCGACGCCAACCCAAGTCCTGCTTCCGCGGATGCGACAAGACCTACCGCTGTTATCCGAGAACGTTCCCGCCGAGACCGACCCGTCGAACCCTGGACCCTGAGACCGACCCCGGACCCTGAACCCCGGAACCCCAAGACCGTCGAGACCCCTCAATGTGTGACCCTTATCCGAACCCTTATTTTTATAAATGCTAAACATAAAACTTGTCGCATATTAACTTGTCATTCTTGCATGCATGCTTGTCATGTGGTTTGGGGGCCTTATGCCGATTCACCTAATTAAATATGGGGCCCATATGCGGGCAAATCTAGTCTCATATTGGCCTCATTTAAACTTGTGTAGCGAACCGGTACCATATCCTGCCATGTTAATACAACATTTAATTTGCGAGGTAGGTAAATAACATGAACCACCTAAATAATTGTCGGGACCCCGATTCCGCTTAATAAGACCTAATCGCATCGCATCTTTGCCATGTCATACATCAACCATGCATCATGCCGATCTTCTGCCGTTGTATTAAATATTGCATCCGGTGTTTATTCTAGTGTTTTGCTTCTTCGCGGATAAGGCCGTTGAGTTGATGTGAGCTTCGCCCCGATCTTCGGTTGAACCTTCGACAATGTTTTCAGGCGAGCATCTCCCCCTTTCTACCTATCTTACTTTTATAGTATTTATTTCCCTCCTGTTGATCTATTGCTATCTGTGTTGCGATGCTCTAGTTTTCGTACCCGTGATATCCCTTGCAGCCATATATTGCCTTGGACACACCCTATTACCTGTTGTTTGGTAGATAGTTGGACTTGCGCGTCGCAGTCGCTTGCTCAAGTGCTGTTGCGTGCCGTCAAGTGCCACAGTTGTTGATGTATTGCCGCATGTTGTTGTGGAGATGATCATAGCTTTACTTACCGTTCACTTTAATTCCTGTTTAAACAACTAAAATTTGAAGTAAGCAGAGGCATCGGTGGGTGATAGATAATATTTGGTTTCCGAACGCCCACTTGTGTCCCGTAGGACCCCGAGTACTTGATACCTGTTCCTTGTTTTATCGCGCTATCCACATCCGGGAGGTATATGGGACCCCCCTTAGCCAGAGCTTGATTCAGTCTTATTTCTTGGGGCCACAACTAGTTTGAGGTTTTATTTACGATCCTGTACCTATGCCATGCTTTACTGCTTTATTTACGATTGTGTGAGGAGCACGCTGTACTGTTTTGGAAGCGGAGTGTTTTCGCGGTATCGACAGTCCCCGTTTGGGGATCTGCTGTCGTTTACAGCCACTGACGCAAACCTTGAGTCCGTCTCGGAGCTTGCTTACTTCGTTGCGGGTGTACTCCAAGGGGTGGCCCCCTGAAATATTTCTGAATCCTGTGATTGCTTTGTCATGAAAGCCTCGTTGGGTTTTGATTTGGTTTTTCCGAGGTTGATCGAGTGTGTGTTGCTATTGGTGCACCCCGGCCGGGTAAAACTTTCTGAAAGCCGTGTCCGCGGTTATGGACGACTTGGAGCACAGTATCTCGACCATTGTACCTGACTAGTAAGTATTGCTACTACAACGGAATGGCTAAATAAAAGTGCCAACAACTGCTGGGTTTTGGGTTTATCTCATGCTATCTGTATCTGATTAGTAATTGTTGCAACTACAACGGAGGATTAACTAAAAGTGCCCACTGCTTATTTTATCAGGATGATTATCTATACTTGACTAGTAATTGCTGCAACGATAACCGGATAAGTAAAAATGCCAACTGTGTGAGTTCCTCGGTTGACTTCCTCGATCGGTGTCGAGGGGGAAACACCAGGATGGGTTTGATTGGTGGTAGTATCAGCTTGGTTCCGAGTAGGTCTTTCTTATCCCTATCTGATAACCGCCAGTTGGATCGAGTCTCTATAGGTTGTTTAGTGCATGCTGCCGCTGCCGCTTCAGTCCACCATACCTATGTAGGCGAGGACCGCCGAATTCTAGTCTCGCCGTGTACTGGCCTCAGTACTGACGCTCCTCTTTTTCCTTTGCCCTTTGTCGGCACCCCTTTTGTTTAAGCAGGTTTTGAGATCGACGCCGTTAGCAGGGTTACCCTTCCGGCTTGGCCTGGGCAGGGTTATGGACGCCATTGGTTATTCTTCAGGGCTCTTAGCCCCATTTGCATCTTGTCCGTAGTCGGACGCTCTAACGTTTTCAAGGTGATTGGATCTTTGTATATTATATCTGTATTCTTGACTCTTTGAGTCGCTGTTATATATATCTGTTCTGTGGGTCCCATCGAGGACTGTTGTGTAATGTTATTACTTCGTTTTCCACCCGCACGAAAGTGCCTGGTGGGCACCTTTGAATCGTTTCTATGCGGGTTTGGCGGGTTCCGCTAAAACTTGCATAGGTCCGATTCTGAGGGTGTTACAACCGACCAAGAATACGAGGAGGAAGGAGAATACTACGAGGAAGAAGCCAAGGAGAACTTCAAACACTGCTCTGCACAAGGCAAGCCTATACTTGCAACCTTGCAAGCCTCACTATACAAGTTAACTTAGCAAACTATTCTCTTAGCAAGCTAATCCTTGCAAGCTTACACCACTTGATACCCAATCCTAGTTTTATTTGCAAGTTTAGTTTTTTTTTTCTTTATCAAAGCTTTCTAGTAAAGTGTACCTAGTGACTTGTAGATTTTAGAAATATATTTAAAGGTAGCATAAAGATCATAAAACTTGTGTTAAGTTAGATAATCTTGATGTCATCCTGAGGCATGAGATTGAACTTAGATAAGATACACTTGTTTTCCACCCCTCATTAGTACTTACCCCCACTTGTAGATGCTAGTGCTAAGCATAAAATTTTATCAACTTTAGATGGTAATACTTGATGAAATGGTTATGAAAACCTTAGAATGATGAGACATTCTACTGAAATGTTTTGACATGTGTTCTTGAACACTAGATGATTTTGATGATGAAAATGTTAAGGCATGAGCCTTAGCCCTTTATAAAACTGATGGTTGTCTGGATGCGATACCATTCCAATTTTACCGTACAACCGCAATACCCGAAATTTGGTTAGGGCTTGACTGAAAATTTATATACCTTAGTATGGGTTCCCTTGCGGCCAAGGTTTGAGCTGAGACTACCTTGTGAAGATTGTCCACTTGTGTAGTTCCCAAGATGACAGTTGGTCATGGTTGGGAGGCCAAACTCACAGGAGTGGTGCCTTGTAACATCCCAAAAATACTAAACTTGGATCATTAAACTCTAATCATCAAAATTAGGGTTAACAAAAACTTTGCTAAATAAAAATATGAAAGCATGTGTGTATGCATCCCATTTTGAATTCTTTTGAATTGCCTTGTTTATGTGTTTCTTTGCTTGTAAAAGGATTCTTAGGTTAAATAAACATCATCTAAACCATTCCCAAACTTTTCCCAAAGACAAATAAATCAAAAACAAACAAAATGAGTGAATGGTCATTTTGACCAATTTAACTCCCATGCCTACTTTGGCTGTCCCAAACTTTCAGAACTTATCAGAAACTTGTTTGGATCTTTACACCCCTTGATTGTACTCATAACAAAGTATCAAGGCCCAACTTGTGATCATCCAGAAACTTTCAAATGCATAGTTTAAATGACAATTCAAAATTGAATCTTTATCATATGGGAAGATCCCACTTTTTCAAAAACCACTCAAACAAGCTCAACTTTCAAAACCCAAGCATCTGCAGACTCACCAGCACAAACCTAGCACACCCACCAAAAATCTTTTCAAAATTCAAAACTTGAATTCTTGCGGCAATTTCATCAAACACCTTGCTGATTCAAATCAAATAAAATCTAAACACTATTGTGAGCAGTGATTGGATCCTAACTTGTTCCCTCTCTAGCTCCCAGCAACCTCAGTAGATCATCTAGCTAACTAAACCAAGCACTAGACCCACTGTAAGATTGGCAATGCCATCAATTATGAACAGCCGAAGCTCACCATGTCACCCCAGTGTGGACAGCAAGCTAGGAGAAGAAACAAGCCTAGCCAACATGTCTAGGAGAAAGCCCACACCCCACCGCCACTCCTGTCCAGCGCTCGAACGTTGCCAACCCCTGGACCACACGCACAGACCATGCCTAGCTCGCCAGCAACCATGTCGAGCAAGCGCCAGAGCGCCGCCCTCGACACACGCCCACAGACCGCGCGTCGCCCTCGCCGCGTGCATACACGATCACCACCATCCCAGGAGACCGCCAGACATCCCCGTTTGCCGCCCCATGCCTCATAGCCACCGCTCGCCGTCGAAGACGCCGCCTCGGCCGCGCAGAGCATCGCATGTTCCAGACCATTTGCCATCGCCCCTACATGCGCATTAAAGCCATAGAGCATCGCCAGGAGACCACCAAGCGATCGCCACCGCCGGCCAAGCCTCTAGCAGCCCGTAGCGAGGTCGCCACCGTCGCCTGCCCATCCCGTTCGGTCTCGTCATCGCGACTATGAATAGAGGCCACCCCCAGTCAAATTGAGCACACCATCTCACTCCCCTCTCCTCACTGATCGTTCCACCCCGTTCCCGAAGTAAGGCGAACAGCGCTTCGCCAGAATTTCACCGGAGCCCGCCGCTGCTGGAGAAGAAGGGAGCCAGCGATTGGAGCCGCCCCAGGAGAAGCTGCCAGTACCAGGAGGTTCGCCATCATCGACTTCGTCGTTCGCCCGCCTAGCCGACCCTTGCCTGAGCCCTGGTGAGCCCCCAACGACCCCCACCTGCCGCGTTAGGGTTCAGTCTCGCCGGCGTTGCTCGACATGGACGACGACCCTCAGCCGTTGGATTAGAACTAGATCGAGCGCACCATATTGCCCCGTACCGCTTCGCACCCCCTCGTCTCACTGACGCGTGGGGACAGCAACTTAACCGCCCGCGTAAGCACTGTGCTTAGCAGGCCGGCCCAGTATCGCTTCCCGCGCAGCCCAGTCGTTTGAATTTAACCTTTTCCATTTTATTTCAAACATAGTTCTGTACCTAGTTTCAAAAATCAACCCATCTCGATTCAGTGAACCAAATTAAATGAAACCAATTTTGTTAGAAAGGGCTGGAAATGCTGAATCCAAGCCCGTTGGATTCAAGTCATTTGGATCTGTAGATCACCCTTGGTAAAAATAACAAGGCAGAAGCTTTTCTGCATTCAAACATTTTTCAAATTAAAACCATAATAGCTTTTGAGTTGATTCCAACTCTCAAAAATCACATTTAACCATACCTTTCAGAATATATAAAAATATATAGGTTTACTTACATAAATAATGACAAGTAATAAAAGAATGCCACATAAGCATTTCTAGTCACTTTATTTAATTAAAAATAAAAGGTTAAACCTTATTAAATTGTGACACCACTTTAAATCACATTCCCATGGACTAAAATATGTGGTGATGACATGTGTCGACATGATCCCTTGTTTGGTTTGGAGAATATTAAATCTTAAGTAGTTTTTCAATGAGTAGAAATTACTTTTCCGAAAATAAAAGGAATTAAACCAAGCTTTGATCTTGTAAGGTTAGTGATGATGCTAGATCATCTATAGGACCCCCTTTTTTGTGATGATTGCAAGTAGTTAAGTATTTTTTGGTGATTGTGTACCTCGTATTTATTCATAGACGCTAGTACCGACCAAGGATACGAGGAAGAAGGAGGATACTACGAAGAAGAAGCCGAGGAGAATTACAACCACTGCTCTGCTCAAGGCAAGCTATTAACCTTGCAAGCTAACACTTGCAATTTAGCAAGCTTATAATGATAATGATGCAACCCTAATGCTACTAGTTTAATGTGCAAGCTAACACTTGCAAGATACTCTACTGATGCAAATAAACCCTTACTTGTTACCATATGCTCTAAGCATATGTGATCATACCCACTTGATACCCCCTCCTAGTTTTATTTGCAAGCTTTCTATTTTGTTTCTTTATCAAAGCTCTTATGGAGAGCTTACTTAAGTGAATTGTAGATACTAGAAAGATTACTGAAGGTTGCATAAAGAGCATAAAACTTGGCCTAAGCTAGATAATCCTTATGTCATCCTAAGGCATGAGATTGAACTTAGTTAAAACTCCACTAGTTTACCACCCCTCATTAGTACTTACCCCCACTTGTAGATGCTAGTGCTAAGCATAAAACTTGATCAAATTTATATCGGAATACTTGGTGGAAAAATGGTTATGAAAACCTTGGAATGATGGATCATTCTATTGAGATGTTTTGACATGTGTTTCCAAACACCAGATGATTTTGGTGATGAAAATGTTGAGGCATGAGCCTTAGCCCTCTATAAAACTGATGGTTGTCTGGATGCGATACCATTCCAATTTTACCGTACAACCACAATACCCGAGAATTGGGTAGGGCTTGACTGGATACTTATATACTTTAGTATTAGTTCCCTCACGGCCAAGGTCTGAGCTGAGGCTACCTTGTGAAGATTGTCCACCTGTGCAGTACCCAAGATGACAGTTGGTCATGGTTGGGAGGCCAAACTCATAGGAGAGGTGCTTATACTAGGGCGTGTAATTGAAAGGTTAGGATTGATTATCCGCATACTGAGTATGGTGAATTTAGGATTTGTTCCTGACGGATGTATCGAATGTTGTGGTGAAAGTGTACAATCTCTGCAGAGTGTCAAACTATTCGAATAGCCGCGTCCGCGGTTATAGACAGTTGGAGTGGCCATACTGTTTCCCCCGTCAGATGTTTTCAAAATGACTTGTGAAATGGATTGAGATTTTGACTTGACCACAACAGAGTTGTGATATGAAATAAAAGTTCCCACTTAGGTGTTATAAAACTTCAACTAGCATTTGTTACTTCTGAACTTAGTAGAGGTAAATCTGGCTTTTTGCAAAACAACCCTAGAGCTTAGTGTCCTATTACAAAAACCCCTTCACTTGTTAGTATTAGTTTGCGAGTACTTAAAGAGTACTCATGGCTTTGTCCCTGGCTATTCCCATGGCCAGACTATGAAGAGGAGTACCTAGAGGATGGACCCCAGGAAGGTTACGACAACTAGGATCATCTCCCATCGTCAGCATTGCCTGTGACCCCGAAGATGGAGCTTCGCCTACGCTACCGTTATTATTACGTATTCCGCTGCTTGTGTTGTATTAAGACTGGATCATGAGATCCTTATTTGTGTAAGACCTTATGTATCGTTTGTAATGGATGATGTTCTGTGGTATCCAATTTTGTTATGTCTCACAAAAATGGTAGTCCTGGGATTGCGATGTATGGCATAACAGGCATCTGGGATTAAAAATCCGGGTGTTGACAAGTTGGTATCAGAGCCATCTTGACCATAGGAGACCCTAGTTAGACTGGACGATTGAATCAAAAACTTAGTTTCAAAACCAAAGAAAGCAAGTATTTACAAAAACTTATTCCCATTCTTATCACTTTGATTCTTTCATAAAAAAATTCATGTTCCTCAAAAACTCTTGCAAAATACATAAAATTTGACACACTTTATCACTCTACTAACTTACTCATCCTATATTCTTAATAGATGGACATGAAGTACAGCAAGTTTTATCAGTGGGAAAATGGCGGAGACCTTATCTTTCAGAGGGATTTGGACCAGCTTTCAGAACTTCTGGAGCATCCACACCCCGAGTTCTTTGGAGCGCAGCTCAATGATCAAGGAGGAGAAGATCTGCAGTGGCTAATTTTTGCAAGTCTCCGAGGAAAGATTGAACCTCCCACTGCTTAGGGAATTTAGTTCACCTTAAGAGAGAACAACTGGCTCGATGGACTTGTCAGGGCCATGCAGGAAGCTCTTGCCCGTCTGTGTGGGCAGAGTATCAACCAGATCAAGGGTACTCGCTTTGAGTTTTGCTCAAGGCGTGATGCTAATGGACAACCCCTGGAAGCCCCATACCACCATGAGCTGAAGACTCAATTGGATCACCTTAGCTTCATGATGTACGATCGTCAGCAGGAGTTGGTTAATTACCTTGACTACTCCAACCACAAGTCCGCCATCAGCAAGACGAAGGATCAGACCATCGCCATGCTAGCGAAGGATCGCAAGTCTCGCCGTCGTCAGCTCGACAAGAAGGAGCGCATCATTGCCCGTCTTCGCCACCGTATCTCGTCTTTGGAGGAGACCATCCACGAGAGAGACATGCAGTTGGAAGAAAGGGAGAATGCTGGAAAGGATCTTCGTGGAGACCCCTACTCCTATCTCAGTGATGATGATGATTTCCTGGAAGATCAGGCTATGGATTTCTTCACCGATGAGGATGATTACTCCTTCATCGATGACGACGAGGATGATGAGGATGACGACTACCCCGACTCCGAGGAGTAGTAGCACTTGAGCACTAACGTAGTGAGTAGTATTCGGTCCCACTGTATCGTAGTTTCCAGAATGGTTCTTAAAACCATATGTTTCCCTTTGTTGTGGTGTGTGTTGTACCATGTGCTATGAATGAATGAAAAGAAAGTTGCTAGAGAATCTGAGTCAAACTTTAGAAACTTTTCAAAGTCCCAGAACCTTAGAAATGTCCCTCTTTTCTCATTATCTATCTCAATCTTCAGATGCCACGTGGAGGAAGTGGTTCATCCCCGGACCCGATGTTGCAGATCCTGCAAATGTTGGTTTCTGACCGCGAAGCTGAAAGAGCCGAACGTCAAGCCAACCTAGCCACCCTTCA
This sequence comes from Avena sativa, assembly GCA_916181665.1. Lineage (NCBI taxonomy): Eukaryota > Viridiplantae > Streptophyta > Magnoliopsida > Poales > Poaceae > Avena > Avena sativa. The sequence continues at coordinate 117,929,138 of OV702281.1, forward strand.
GCAAATAGCTCAGCTTGCCCACAACAACCAAGGCCACGGAAATCAGGAGAACCATGGATCTAAGCTCAAGAATTTCCAAAACACCAACCCACCTGTTTTCATTAAGTCGGAAGAGCTCCTAGATGCCGACGATTGGCTGCAAACCATGGAATATAACCTAGAAGTCGCCGGAGTGGAAGCTAATGAGAAAGTTCTGTTCGCCACCCACTATCTAGCCAGAGATGCCAGGGCATGGTGGAACAGTGTTCGCGCAATGACCGGAGTCCAGATGATGACCTGGGAGGAATTCAAGGTCAAGTTCAGCAGAACCCATGTGCCACCAGGTTTGATCAAGAGAATGAGAGACGAGTTCAGAGAACTGAAGCAAGGAAGGATGACCATAGTGGAATACCGTTACAAATTCTTGTCATTAGCTAGGTATGCCCCGGATGAGATCGACACCGAAACCAAGAAGAAAGAAAGATTCTTGAATGGTCTGCATGATGAGATGCAGACTGTGTTAGTCAATATCCCCTTTGCTGATATTGAAGCCCTTGTCGACTCTGCCATCCAGATGGAAGGAAAGATCAACCAAGCCAATGAGAACCGCAAGCGTCGCATGATGCATCAACTAGGAACCCATCAGACCCCAAAGTATCGCCCTAACCCATCTCCAAGATTTGCCCCAAGAACCAACAGACCCCCGATAAACCGTTCGACCTATCCCAACCGTGGAAACCCTAGGCCCGGAGGAAATCACAACAACCCCAGCAACTCTAGCAATTTCAACCGTGCCCCACCCAAATTCAACAACAACAAAGCTACCACCAACACCAACACTGCCTCGAGGACTGGAAGCAATGTTGTGCCTGTAGCAGCAAAGGACAAGTTGCAAGTGACTTGTTATGACTGTGGAAATAAGGGCCACTATTCCAATGAGTGCCCCAACAAGAAGAATGCCGCAGCCCCCAATGCAAATGCCCCAGCTCAGCAGCAGCATCGTGTTCAGCCAGGAAGAAGGTTTGCCCCAGGGAAGAAGGTTCAGCATCGTGTTCAGCTCAGCAGCAGCAGCCGTCTTTTCCTCATGCATGCTGAAGAAGCTCAGGAAGCGCCAGACGTCGTGCTGGGTATGTTTTCTGTTAATTCAGTACTTGCAAGAGTGTTGTTTGATTCTGGTGCATCGCATTCATTTGTCACCGAAGAATTTGCATGCACTAGTAAAATTCAACCAACAAAACTAAAGCATGTTATGATTGTCCAAATTTCCGGTTCAACCACCAAAGCTAGGCAAATTTCCAAAGCCGTCCCTATCTGAATCCATGGCATAGATTTTTATGCTAATCTGATAGTACTCGGAACTAAAGGTTTGGAATTAGTACTAGGAATGGATTGGATGTCCAAACATAAAGGATTGATTGACTGTGCCAAGAAAGCCATCACCATGACCAGTACAGCCGGAATATCAGTCGAGCATATATCTGAAACCTTACCTCGCCAATTCAAGTGCAATACGAGTATAGCCCAACCTACCATTGACCAAGTCCAGATAGTCTGTGAATACCCGATGTATTTCCAGATGTTTTGCCCGGTATGACCCCAGATCGGGATATCGAGTTTATCATCGAACTAATCCCCGGAACAGGACCCATAGCCCAGAGACCCTATAGTATGAACCCTTCGGAACTGGCAGAACTGAAGAAGCAACTGGATTCCATGTTGGAAATTGGATTGATTCAACCCAGTGCATCACCTTGGAGATCACCTGTTTTGTTCGTGGATAAGAAGGATGGAGGTAACCGTTTGTGTACGGATTACAGGAAGTTGAATGATGTCACCATCAAGAACAAGTACCCCTTGCCCAAGATAGAAGATTTGTTTGATCAGTTGACCGGTGCCAAAGTGTTTTCTAAGATTGATCTTAGGACTGGCTATCATCAACTCAAGATTCGTGCAGAAGATATTCCCAAGACTGCCTTTACCACCCGATATGGATTATACGAGTATACCGTCATGTCCTTTGGATTAACCAATTCCCCCGCTTATTTCATGAATCTCATGAATAAGGTTTTTATGGACTTCCTGGATAAGTTTGTCGTTGTTTTCATCGATGACATTCTGATTTATTCCAAATCGGAAGAAGAACATGAGCTACACCTAAGGACCATTCTTGGAACCCTTAGAGAGCATCAGTTGTATGCCAAGTTTAGCAAATGTGAATTCTGGTTACAAGAAGTAGGATGCCTCGATCACATTGTATCAGCCGGAGGAATTGCCGTCGACCCTGCAAAGGTGAAGGATGTCGAATATTGGCAAGCCCCAACCACTCAAACCCAATTCATGCATTTCTCGGATTGGCGGGATATTGCCGCAAGTTCGTAGAAGGATTCTCGAGTATTGCCAGACCCATGACCCAATTGCTGAAGAAGTACAAGAAGTTTGAATGGACCGACAAATGTGAAGCGAGTTTTCAAGAACTCAAGAGGAGATTGATTTCAGCCCCAATCTTAATCATGCCAGATATCACGAAGCCCTTCGACGTGTATTGTGATGCATCCAAGATCGGTCTCGGATGTGTGCTAATGCAAGAAGGCAAAGTCATATCTTATATATCTCGACAACTGAAACCACATGAGCAAAATTACCCAACCCATGACCTCGAACTCGCAGCCGTAGTTTTAGCCCTCAAGACATGGAGACATTACCTGATGGGAAATCATTGTGAGATTTATTCGGATCACAAGAGCCTGAAGTATATATTCACTTAGAAGGAGCTGAATATGAGACATAGAAGATGGATTGAGCTAATCAAGGATTACGACCTAGAGATTCACTATCACCCCGGTAAAGCCAACGTGGTAGCATATGCCCTTAGCAGATTGCCGTGCCGCTTGAACTCCATGATTTTAAAGGAGCAACCAAGTTTGCACAAAGAGATGGAAGATTTCCGAATGGAATTAGTGAGTGAAGGATTTTTGGCTAGCATAGAACTTCAACCCACTTTGATCAGTCAGATCAAAGAGGCGCAGAAGGGAAATGCTAGTATCGACGGAATCAAGTGTCGTATTGGTACAGGCAAAGTATTCGGATTCACCGAAGACGAAGAAGGAGTTCTGTGGTACAAAGGACGCCCTTGTGTACCAGCAGATTCTAAGTTGAAAGAAGTGATTCTGAAGGAAGCTCATGATACTCTTTATTCTATCCACCCCGGAGGAACTAAGATGTATCAAGACTTGAAGGAGCAATTTTGGTGGCATAAGATGAAGAGAGAAATCGGAAGCTATATCGCCAAGTGTGATATATGTCAGCGAGTCAAGGCAGGACATCAAAGACCCGCTAGACTGTTGCAACCATTGCAGATTCCGGAATGGAAATGGGATTCCGTTGGAATGGACTTTATCACCGGATTGCCTACTTCTAGTAGGGGAAATGACTCTATCTGGGTCATAGTGGACAGATTATCCAAAGTCGCCCATTTCTTACCCGTCAATACCACATATCAGAGTTCGAAGCTAGCGGAGTTATACATCGCTAGGATAGTTAGTTTGCACGGAGTCCCCAAGAACATCGTATCTGATCAAGGAACCCAATTTACCTCGAGATTCCGGAAGAAAGTCCAAGAAGGTTTAGGAACCGCCTAGATTTCAGCACCGCATATCACCCTCAGACCGATGGACAAACAGAGCGAGTAAATCAAATACTCGAAGATATGCTGAGAGCATGTGTGTTAGAATATGGATCTAAGTGGGAAGACTGTCTGTCGTTTGCAGAATTTTCATACAACAACAGTTATCAAGCCAGTTTGCAAATGGCCCCATTTGAATTCATGTACGAAAGGAAGTGTCGCACCCCTTTGAACTGGTCGGAAGTAGGAGAGAGTCAGATCTTCGGACCCGACATCCTACGAGAAGCAGAAGAGAAGGTTCACAAGATTCGTGAGCACCTCAAGATAGCCTAGTCCAGATAGAAGAGTTACACCGACAAGAGACGTCGAGACCTCGCCTTCAACATAGGAGATTTTGTATATCTGAAAGTGTCGCCATTGAAGGGAATGCAGTGTTTCCAACTGAAAGGAAAGTTAGCCCCCAGATATATCGGACCCTTCAAGATTCTGAACCGTCGAGGAGAAGTGTCGTATCAATTGGAACTACCTGAAGAGATTTCAGCCGTGCACAATGTGTTCCATATCTCATTACTTCGCAAGTGCCTCGAAGTTCCAGAGAAGACCGAAGTGTTCAAGAATATCGATCACCGGACCATAGAGATCAACGATGACCTGACCTATCCCGAAGTACCCATCCGTATTTTGGAAAAAGCTTTCCGAACCACCAGAACCCGAAGCATCAAGTTTCTCAAGATTCAGTGGAGCAACCACACAGAAGAGGAAGCTACCTGGGAGCGCGAAGATCACATCAGGACGGAATTTCCCGATCTCTTCAAATCCTAGGTAATCTTTTCGTCCTTTTTCAAATCTCGGGACGAGATTTTGTTCAAGGGGGGAAGGTTTGTAACATCCCAAAAATACTAAACTTGGATCATTGAACTCTAATCATCAAAATTAGGGTTAACAAAAACTTTGCTAAATAAAAATATGAAAGCATGCATGTGTGTATGCATCCCATTTTGAATTCTTTTGAATTGCCTTGTTTATGTGTTTCTTTGCTTGTAAAAGGATTCTTAGGTGAAATAAACATCATCTAAACCATTCCCAAACTTTTCCCAAAGACAAATAAATCAAAACAAACAAAATGAGTGAATGGTCATTTTGACCAATTTAACTCCCATACCTACTTTGGCTGTCCTAAACTTTCAGAACTTAACACAAACTTGTTTGGATCTTTATGCCCCTTGATTGTACTCATAACAAAGTATCAAGGCCCACCTTGTGATCATCCAGAAACTTTCAAATGCATAGTTTAAATGACAATTCAAAATTGAATCTTTATCATATGGGAAGATCCCACTTTTTCAAAAACCACTCAAACAAGCTCAACTTTCAAAACCCAAGCATATGTAGACTCATCAGCACCAACCTAGCACACCCACCAAAAATCTTTTCAAAATTCAAAACTTGAATTCTTGCGGCCATTTCATCAAACACCTTGCTGATTCAAATCAAATAAAATCTAAACACTATTGTGAGCAGTGATTGGAGCCTAACTTGTTCCCTCTCTAGCTCACAATAACCTCAGTAGATCATCTAGCTAACTAAACCAAGCACTAGCCCCACTGTAAGCTTGGCAATGCCATCAATGGTGAACAACCGAAGCTCACCATGTCACCCCAGTGTGGACAGCAAGCTAGGAGAAGAAAAAAGCCTAGCCAACATGTCTGGGAGAAAGCCCACACCCCACCGCCACTCCCTGTCGAGCGCTCGAACGTTGCCAACCCCTGGACCACACGCACAGACCGTGCCCAGCTCGCCAGCAACCATGCCAAGCATGCGCCAGAGCGCCGCCCTCGACACACTCCCACAGACCGCTCGCCGCCCTCGCCGCATGCATACACAATCACCACCGTCCCAGGAGACCGCCAGACATCCCCATTTGCCGCCCCATGCCTCATAGCCACCGCTCGCTGTCGAAGACGCCGCCTCGGCCGCGCAGAGCATCGCACGTTCCAGACCATTTGCCACCGCCCCTACATGCGCATTAAAGCCATAGAGCATCGCCAGGAGACCACCAAGCGATCGCCACCGCCAGCCATGCCTCTAGCAGCCCGTAGCTAGGTCGCCACCGTCGCCTTCCCATCTCGTTCGGTCTTGTCGTCGCGACTATAAATAAAGGCCACCCCCATCCAAATTGATCACACCATCTCACTCCCCTCTCCTCACTGATCGTTCCACCCCGTTCTCGAAGCAAGGCGAGCAGCGCTTCGCCGAAATTTCACCGGAGCCGTCGCTGCTGGAGAAGAAGGGAGCCAGCGATTAGAGCCGCCCCAGGAGAAGCTGCCATTACCAGGAGGTTCGCCGTCGTTGACTTCGTCGTTCGCCCGCCTCGCCGACCCTCGCCTGAGCCCCGGTGAGCCCCCAACGACCCCCACCTGCCGCGTTAGGGTTCAGCCTCGCCGGCGTTGCCCGATGTGGACGACGACCCTCAGTCGTTGGATTAAAACTAGATCGAACGGACCATATTGCCCCGTACTGCTTTGCACCCCCTCGTCTCAATGACACGTGGGGATAGCAACTTAACCAGTCCGTGTAAGCGCTGTGCTTAGCAGGCCGGCCCAGTATCGCTTCCCGCGCAGCCCAGTCGTTTGAATTTAACCTTTTTCATTTTATTTCAAACACAGTTCTATACCTAGTTTAAAAAATCAACCCAGATCGATTTAGTGAACCAAATTGAATGAAACCAATTTTGTTCGAAAGGTCTGGAAATGCTGAATCCAATCCCGTTTGATTCAAGTCATTTGGATCTGTAGATCACCCTTGGTAAAAATAACAAGGAAGAAGCTTTTCTGCATTCAAACATTTTTCAAATTAAAACCATAATAGCTTTTGAGTTGATTCCAACTCTCAAAAATCACATTTAACCATACCTTTCAGAATATATAAAAATATATAGGTTTACTTACAGAAATAATGACCAAGTAATAAAAGAATGCCACATAAGCATTTCTAGTTACTTTATTTAATTAAAAATAAAAGGTTAAACCTTATTAAATTGTGACACCACTTTAAATCACATTCCCACGGACTAAAATATGTGGTGATGACATGTGTCAACATGATCCCATGTTCGGTTTGGAGAATATTAAATCTTAAGTAGTTTTTCAATGAGTAGAAATTACTTTACCAAAAATAAAAGGAATTAAACCAAGTTTTGATCTTGTAAGGTTAGTAATGATGCTAGATCATCTATAGGACCCCCTTTTTTGTGATGATTGCAAATAGTTAAGTATTGTTTGGTGATTGTGTACCTCGTATTTATTTATAGACGCTAGTACCGACCAAGGATACGAGTAAGAAGGAGGATACTACGAAGAAGAATCTGAGGAGAACTTTAACCACTGCTCTGCTCAAGGCAAGCTATTAACCTTGCAAGATAACACTTGCAATTTAGAAAGCTTATAATGATAATGATGCAAGCCTAATGCTACTAGTTGAATGTGCAAGCTAACACTTGCAAGATACTCTACTAATGCAAACAAACCCTTACTTGTTACCATATGCCCTAAGCATATGTGATCATACCCACTTGATACCCCCTCCTAGTTTTATTTGCAAGCTTTCTATTTTATTTATTTATCAAAGCTCTTATGGAGAGCTTACTTAAGTGAATCGTAGATACTAGAAAGATTACTGAAGGTTGCATAAAGAGCATAAAACTTGGCCTAAGCTATATAATCCTTATGTCATCCTAAGGCATGAGATTGAACTTAGTTAAAACTCCACTAGTTTACCACCCCTCATTAGTACTTACCCCCACTTGTAGATGCTAGTGCTAAGCATAAAACTTGATCAAATTTAGATGGGAATACTTGGTGGAAAAATGGTTATGAAAACCTTGGAATGATGGATCATTCTATTGAGATGTTTTGACATGTGTTTCCAAACACCAGATGATTTTGGTGCTGAAAATGTTGAGGCATGAGCCTTAGCCCTTTATAAAACTGATGGTTGTCTGGATGCGATACCATTCCAATTTTACCGTACAACCACAATACCCGAGAATTGGGTAGGGCTGGACTGGAAACTTATATACTTTAGTATTAGTTCCCTCACGGCCAAGGTCTGAGCTGAGGCTACCTTGTGAAGATTGACAGTTGGTCATGGTTGGGAGGCCAAACTCACAGGAGAGGTGCTTATACTAGGGCGTGTAATTGAAAGGTTAGGATTGATTATCCGCATACTGAGTATGGTGAATTCAGGATTTGTTCCTGACGGATGTATCGAATGTTGTGGTCAAAGTGTACAATCTCTACAGAGTGTCAAACTATTCGAATAGCCGCGTCCGCGGTTATGGACAGTTGGAGTGGCCATACTGTTTCCCCCGTCAGATGTTTTCAAAATGACTTGTGAAATGGATTGAGATTTTGACTTGACCACAACAGAGTCGTGATATGAAATACAAGTTCCCACTTAGGTGTTATAAAACTTCAACTAGCATTCATTGCTTCTGAACTTAGTAGAGGTAAATCTGGCTTTTTGCAAAACAACCCTAGAGCTTAGTGTCCTATTATAAAAACCCCTTCACTTGTTAGTATTAGTTTGCGAGTACTTAAAGAGTACTCATGGCTTTGTCCCTGGCTATTCCCATGGCCATACTATGAAGAGGAGTACCTGGAGGATGGACCCCAGGAAGGTTACGACAGCTAGGATCATCTCCCATCGTCAACATTGCCTGTGACCCCGAAGATGGAGCTTCGCCTATGCTACCGTTATTATTACGTATTCCGCTTCTTGTGTTGTATTAAGACTGGATCATGAGATCCTTATTTGTGTAAGACCTTATGTATGGTTTGTAATGGATGATGTACTGTGGTATCCAATTCTGTTATGTCTCGCAAAAATGGTAGTCCTGGGATTGCGATGTATGGCATAACAGGCATCTGGGATTAAAAATCCGGGTGTTGACATGCCTATACTAGGGCGTGTAATTGAAAGGTTAGGATTGATTATCTGCATACTGAGTATGGTGAATTCAGGATTGTTCCTGACGGATATATCGAATGTTGTGGTGAAAGTGTACCACCTCTGCAGAGTATCAAACTATTCGAATAGCCATGTTCGCGGTTATGGACAGTTGGAGTGGCCATACTGTTCCGTCGTCAGATGTTTTCAAAATGACTTATGAAATGAGTTATGATTTTGACTTGACCACAACAGGGTTGTGATATGAAACTCAAGTTCCCACTTAGGTGTTATAAAAACTTTCGACTAGCTTTCTTTGCTTCTGAACTCAGTAGAGATAAATCTAGCTTTTTGCAAAACAACCTAGAGCCTAGTACTTCCTATTCAATAACCACTTCACTTGTTAGTATTAGTTTGCGAGTACTTAAAGAGTACTCATGGCTTTGTCCCTGGCTATTCCCGTGGCCAGACTATGAAGAGGACTATCAGGAAGACGGATAGCAGGAAGGTTATGACAACTAGGATCATCTCCCATCGCCAGCATTACCTGTGACCATGAAGATGGAGCTTCGCCCACGCTACCGTTATTATTACATTATTCCGCTGCTTGAATTGTATCAAGACTGGATCATGAGATCCTTTATTTGTGTAAGACCTTAGGTATGGCTTGTAATGGATGATGTACTGTGATATCCAATCTGTTATGTCTCGCAAAAATGGTAATTCTAGGATTGAAATGTATGGCATAACAGGCATCTGGGATTAAAAATCCGGGTGTTGACAATACCCAGATTGGCATGTCCCCGTCAGTAGTCCCGAGTGCGTCGGGGGTTCGGCATAGGATTCAACCTAGCGGTCGGAGTAGGAGAGTCCCTGTGGACGCCCAGTCGAATCGGTGAAGTACTCCCCCAATGAAGGGATAAGTTTTTATCTTCAGTCGCAGTCGCAGCTTTTGGTAAATCATTTTTCTTTAGTTCTCATGCTTTAATCGATTAGAGTGATCAAACGGCGCACGCGATGGGCGTACTAATCAATGTCGGTGAATGACTCTGGCGAATTGTCAATTTGACCGAATTTGGACCGCCAAGATGGTCAAACTAGTCGTTAGTTACCTCCTAACGGTAACCCCGGTGTTTTTACTGCGCGAAGTAATGGATAATCCCGCGATTACGGGAAACATGGAGCTATAAATGGCGACCGGCGGAGGGGAATGAAGATATCCTTACGTTTTCCTCACGCTCGCTTTCTTCTCCATTCGCATTCTCCTCGGATCCAAACCTTCAGATCTCAGGGAGTCCACAGTCATGGCTCCCTCCTGGTCCAAATCCAAGTGCACTAAATCCACCCTGCAGTCCTTCGTGGATGCAGAGATCCTCACTAAGGGTAACTGTTGATGGGGGAATACCAATCGGGGTACACCCATGAGGAGGAATCGCCAGCTGGATCGCCAAACACAGGGCGGGTCGACTCGCCGGATACGGCGACTGGTGCATACTGGACCCAGGCGACTGGCGCCGACTGGAGGCCCAAGATAGCGACTTCAATACGTAGCCCACAAAACCCTTGTAAACCCTAACTGGCTGCATATATAAATCCACCAGGGGCACCCCCACGGGGCATCTTCTTCCACATCTCTCATTAGATCAGATCTAGTCTCTCCCTCCGCCTACGACGGCTCCCTTGTAAACCAATCTATGATCATATACTGGATTGATAGCAGGACGTAGCGATCCTCCACCGAGGGGACGTGAACTTGGGTACATCGTGTGCCAATCTCGCTCCCGGATTCTCCTGCGTCGCCTTGCTCCCTTTATGTAAGCTACCCCCAGTAGCATCTGCCGTGCAATACCACGACAGTTGGCGCCCACCGTGGGGCTAGCGATGCTTGGAGGGTGATAATCCGGGCGGGATCCCTCATCACCAACGACTCTCGGATTCATCCGGGCAGACGATCTACTTCAACGAGTTCGTCGTCAACCAGAGATTGGAAAAGTAAGATCCAATCTGAAGAGCGGTACGACTGCTGCTATCATCACACCGCGGCACGGTTGTTCGATCGGCATGGCTATTCGATGCCGACACTAATCCTGGTTTACAAGACCGGATCAAGTTGTAGCCTCCACGCGACCTAACGATCCCAGATCGACCTAACTAATGGGTTATTTCTACCTGATCCCATCTCCTCATGTATTCATTATTTTTTAGTCAATTAATATTTTATTCAGATCTAATCGTGTGTATGTTTCCTGTACGCGAGTGGTGCACAGGCCTCAGCAAACGGTGCGCATCCTTGCAATTACTCGTGACCTAGGCAGGGCTATCATCCTAAATAAAAAAAGCAAGGATGTGGAGCAGTGCACATACGTCAGATAAGCACAAGACAAAATTTCTCTCCACTTAAACTTTTGTTAATTATTATATTTATATTTATCATGTTTGCTAATCATCTTAGCTCTAAAAATACAAGAGGGACCAGGTCGCATCATGCAGTCCGCGGAACCGCAGAATTCGACATCCGTTGTGCGATCAACTCGCCGACTACTCGTCACGGCAGGGTCGATTCTGGCCTCCTCACTGTCACAACCGACTACAGAACCGCGACTTCATCACTGTACTGGCTTCATCCGTCGCGCCGACCCCGTCGAGCGCGTCCATCGCCGATTCTCCAAACGCGAACTCGCCCAACGCGGACTCGTCATGCCAACAGCTAAGTTTCTTTACACTCGTATATGCTATGAGTCCAAAACATATATGCATCTTCATTTATTCTCCAAAGCCGACCATGCATGTCGCATATGATCCTTTCAGGGACAAAAATCATATTTGGGATCGGTTTCAGTTTTTTCTGCTGTTTATTCGTGTCCGTCGAAGTAGTGAGGCTGGGTACCAAAAGGCCGACCTTGTCCCCGTGTTCAACAGTCTGGCATCGCGTCCCTGTTACCCGGCAAGCGTTTGATGCTGGAGGTCTGCCTACTCATGAAAAGACACGCATAAAACTTACATAATGTCCATCGATCCACATAACAAACATGCATTTTATTTCAACGTCTACAATTCGTACGTCTTACAATTATTCAATATATTATGCAAGTACACCTTAATGCAATTGTTTCTTTTCTCCTTCTGAGCAAAACAGTGTCTTTCTCGCCACTCGCCACACTCGGGGATTCTCCCCTCTCGACGGTTGCCGGTTGCTCGCCTCGCCACTCGCCATGCTCGGGGACTCGGCACTCGTCGGTCGCCCGACCTCGCCACTCACCGCGCTCGGGACTACTCCTAGGCATGCAGCATGTACGCGTGGTTCCGCGACCACGGCTCGCCCTCATGGACTCGCCGCCACGGACTCTCCCTCGCGTACTCAACACGCTCGGGGACTCGCCACCGCGGACTCGCCCTCGCGTACTCGCGCTCGGGGACTCGCCGCCACGGACTCGCCCTCGCGTACTCAACGCGCTCGGGGACTCGGCGCTCGCCGGTCGCTCGACATCGCCCCTCGCCGCGCTCGGGGACTCGACGCTTGCCGGTCACTCGACCTCTCCACTCGCCATGCTCGGCACCAACCACTACTGTTTTCAGAATATGCATCTCTAAAGAGCCTCAAGTCGCCTCTATAAGCCAACTCGAGCCTCGGGGACTACTCCTAGGCATGTTGCGTGTACGCGTGGTTCCACGATCGCGGATCGCCCTTGTCGACTCGCCACCGCGGACTCTCCACTCGCGTACTCAACGCGCTCGGGGACTCTACACTCGCCGGTCGCCCGACCTCGCCACTCGCCGCGCTCGGGGACTCGACGCGCTACAGACAGCGCCACTCGACGGTCGCTCAACCTCGCCACTCGACGTGCTCGGGGAATCGGCACTCGCCGGTCGCTCGACCTCGCCACTTGCCGCGCTCGCGGACTCGGCACGATCCACGATCGAGGACTCGCCGCAACTGGCGGCTTCACCGACTCCCTACGTCTTTTGACAAATGGCCATCACCGACTGGCTCACGCCGACCGCCTCCCGCTTCACGGTTCTTTTCTCTGTTCAGGAGCTCGTCGCCGATTCGCCACGACCCATCGTCAAGACTCTCCGCGCCCTGCCTTAAGCCCGCGTCGAATCGACAACGCGCTCGGGGACTACTGATGGGGGAATACCAATCGGGGTACACCCATGAGGAGCAATCGCCAGCTGGATCGCCAAACACAGGGCGGGTCGACTCACCGGATACGGCGACTGGTGCATAGTGGACCCAGGCGACTGGCGCCGACTGGAGGCCCAAGATAGCGACTTCAATACGTAGCCCACAAAACCCTTGTAAACCCTAACTGGCTGCATATATAAAGCCACCAGGGGCACCCCCACGGGGCATCTTCTTCCACATCTCTCATTAGATCAGATCTAGTTTGTCAGCCACCTAGAGCGCGGCCTAGGGTTTCCCACTTCCCTCTTATTCAGGCGCTTCCTCCACTTTTATCGGATCAAGCCCTCCGATTTGGGTCCTCATAGCATCGATAATATCATGGTTTTTATCACGTTCTACGAATCATATCTAGGGTGTTACCCCTACTTTCCTCTCTGGTTCGAGCTATTTCATGGCCGGGCTAGTGGCGAGGGTAAGAAGGGGCCCCTGCTGGAGGTTGGTGGTATCAAATTTCAGGTGAAGACCGGCGCCAATTTCTTGAGGCTGATGCTGCCAAAGAACCCAGCCAGTGACTGGAATAAGGCGTGGTTTTACGTCAAGGAGTCGACTCCCACTTGGGAGGTGACCATTCTGGTGTACACCGCGGAACAGAGTGTTCCGTGGTGGCTATCGGTGAAGGAGTTGTCGCGGCCGCAGAAGATGGTGGTCACGGAGATGATCGCACGAATGACCGAGCTGGAGGACGAGGGGCTGAAGACGATCAACCTCTTCAACTGCTAGCTCGGTTGCCGGCTAGTTCCTCTGATGAAGCGGTCAATGTTGATGTACAAATACATCGGTCGTGCCGACCCGTCAAGGACGAGCTCGGCGCAGTGGAAGGCATAGGACTACGTCGATGTCCTCAATAAGATTACAGAGGAAACATACGCTGGTATGGCCGACGGACTCTCCCCTTATAGGCCGGATGACGTTCCGGCCCCCACGGTAAGTATTTTCCGATCCCATCCTTTTTGTTCACGCCTTGCAAGTTCTCCTTTTGATGAGTACGTTTACCTACAGACATTTTGGATCGTGGAGCACTGGCAACCTCCTCTAGACAAGGAGGTGCTACAAGAAATTCTCCAGGAGGAGGCAGGAGGCTCCTCCGGCAGGGAGGAGGAAGAAGAAGAAGCCGTTGAAGGGGAGCTCGAGCCTCCCTCAACGACTCATAAAACATGTGGCCAGAAGCACTGTGAGGTTGAAGCCATTCTCAGCCTCGGTGAAGGAGATAGAGATTTGGAGGTCGCCATAGAGGCGAGTTCCAAGTGGGCTCCAACACCGTCCAAGCCTGCGAGCGAGCCGAAGGCTCCGCCAAAACAGCAGCGCTAGACGAGCCTGCTAGAGATGGGGCTGTCATGGCCCATCGGACCAGAGCTGGAGAAGACCGCTCACATCACCACCGGGCTATGGAAGATCTTATTCACCAAGTAAGCGCCAATGTCTATTCTGTTTGGCCTTTCCCTATGTCTTCTTGGATCGCCTACTTAGGCATCTCTTCAATTGGCAGAGGTGGTCCAAAGAAGATCCAAAGGGGAACCATGGCGAAGGTCGTGGTGAACCTGCCATGGCCGAGGATCCTTCCATGAAGAGGAAGGACTATGCAACCGACACACCTGAGGGCAGCGTGAAGAAGAAGAAGAAGGTCACCGATTCAACGACCGACACGGCGGCAGCGACTGAAGCAGGTGTGGCTGCTGTTCAAGCAGCGGAGTCAGTGACCGAAGAGGTCGAGGTCATGGAGGTGGACGCTCCCTCCAAGGACAAGCTACCGGTGACGAAGTCGCCCGTAGCAAAGCCTTCCTTGTTCTGCGGTTTGTGGCGAAGGCCATGAATGTGCAATCTCTGGTGGTACCGGAGGTGATCGACGACCGCATCGATTTGGCGTCGCAGCCTCCGAGCGGTGGGGAGATTTTGACGTCCTCCATGGGAGTCGCCGAGCTTCACCGCCTGCTAGGCGTGGACATCCAGGTAATCCCAGTCCCCGAGCACTCGGTCGCAAATTTTTTGGCGATTGGGCGCTTAGAACTTGTGCTCCCCGTCCCCGTGGGTCGAGTCGCCAAGTTGTTTGGTGGATTGAATCTCGAAATATTTGTACTGATAATGGCCTTGCTTTTCTGCAGACCGAGGCGGTCGACCGGCAGTCCGTGCTACAGCAGGTGGAGAAAGAACTAGCCGCGGTGCAAGAGGAAGAGCGGCATCTAAAATCTCCAGTTAGTGAGTGTCTTCTTTATAGTTAGCCACACTTATTTGGTAATTATGGTGCTGATGCAGGCTAATTGTTCTGTAGAGAACGAGACTGCCAAGCTAGCAAGGGCTCGCAAAGGCTACGTGTCGGTCGCCAAGCTGGAGTCGGTGAAGGTGGCCCTTTCCACGACAAAGGAGAAGGCAAGAGCGGCAGTCGCGGCTGTGAATTCGGATCGCGCCGCGTCTGACTCCATTGGCGCGGATCTGCAGACCAAGTTCTCCAATCTGGAGAAGCATGTGAAGGTGAGCTGCCACCACCTCCTTGGTAAGGATGCTCCTTGTTTTTGTTAGTACTGGAGGGAGTCCCCGAGCCGGTCTAGTCCCCGAGTGGTTTAGAGCGACTGCCACCTTGTTTTGATATAACCTGACTTTGCAGATGTTTTAGGTCAGGGCGACGCCTCGGTGCAGGATTTCACCGCGGAGTAGTGCATGAATGCGGTATTGAACGCCGCCTCGTAGTCTTCGTGCATCCGCGCCATCCTCCAAAACATAACCTCGACTGAGGTGGTGCCCACACGGTTCAAGGATGTGTGGCATTATCTGGAGCTAGCGCCCGCCGTGGTGGAGTGGATGGCGCGGTATGTGTTTCATTGCTGGGCGACCGCGGCCTTGAGCCTTGTACTTGCCCACTTCCTCGAGCACTTTGATCTTGATGACGTCAAGAGCGGGTATCCCTTGTCGACTGGAGCGGTGGAGGCTGCCGAGGTTGTGGCGCTGCAGGCGAAGGCGGCTCCGTATGCAGAACGGGTGCTGGCCATGCACGACCTCCTGCCATACCAAGCGATTCAGGTGGCGCCTGGCAACGCCGACCCAGAGCGACGAGACTTCCCATTGGAGCGTCCCTTCCGGTCAGCGAGCAAGAAAGCTTTGTCGACCTACTCGGCGAAGCCTATTGACATGTCGGAAACGTATCTATAATTTTTGATGCTCCATGCTTGTTTAGTATCTACTTTGCTTTGCTTTGTCTACACTTTGAGGTGCTTTTTACATGTTTTCTGGTACTAACCTATTAACAAGTTGCCACAGTGCGAGTTGCCTGTTTCTGCTGTTTTTGGTTCCAGAAAAGGTAGTAAGGAAATATTCTCGGAATTGGACGGGACAAACGTCAAAGTCAATTACTTTCCATGGGGAACAAGAAGTCCAGAGTGTAGCTGGAGAGGCGTGTCAGGGCTCCTATACCCCCCTAGGCGCGGGTGGGCCCTGCCCCACGCCTAGGCAGGGTGTGGGGCCCCTGGCCACCGCCTCGGCATCTCCCTTCGCCTACAAGAAGCCCTCGATGCAGAAACCCTAAGTACCCGATCAATATTCCACGAAACCTTCTATAGCCTCCGCTACCGTCGTCCCTAGATCGGGGGGATCTGAAGTTCTTCCCGGCACCCTACCGGAGGGGAGATCATCCTGGAGGCCTTCTCTCCGGTATGATGCGTGAGTAGTTCCACCTTGGACTATGGGTCCATGTAGTAGCTAGATGGTTGTATCTCCTCCTTTGTGCTTTCATGTATAGATCTTGTGATCTCCATTTATGATCAAGATCTAATCTATTTGTAATCATGCATGTTGTGTTTGCGGGGATCCGATGGATATTGAGATTATTATGTTGGTTTGATTAATGGTTTTATCTTTATGATTCTATCATGTCTGTGTTGTTTGTGATCTTCCATGCTCTCCGTTGTTAGTAGCTATCTTAGCCAAGTAGTTGCTACTGACTCTAAGAGGGAGTATTTATGCTCGATAGTGGGTTCATGCCTCTAGTTTCCAAGGGAAGTGACAATAATCTCTTCGGTTGTAGATGTGTTGTTGCTACTAGGGAGAAAACAACGGTCTCTTGTTCATGGAACATGTGGACTGTTTACCTTACACACTTTTCTTAAAGTAGTTGTTTGTTGCTTGCAACTTAATACTGGAGGGGGTTCGGATGATAACCTGAAGGTGGACTTCTAGTCATAGATGCAGTTGGATGGCGGTCTATGTATCTTGTTGTATTGCCCAATCGAATCTCATAGGATCTTTCTGACTAGTAATTGCATTGTTATGCCTTGCTCAGTTCCTGTCAATTGCCCCGCTGTAATTTGTTTACCCTTCATGCCATGTTGTTTATCTAAGGAGAGCACCTCTAGTGAACTATGGACCCCGGTCCAATCTTTACCATTGATACATCTTCCACTGTTACTTGTTTACTTGCCGCAAACCATTACCTTCCACACCATATGTTTAATCCTTTGATATAGCAAACCGGTGAGCTTGACAACCTCACTGTTCGTTGGGGCAAAGTCTTGAGTTTGTGTGGTGCAGGTCTCCGCGTTTCTTGCAACACATGTGTGACGTTTCCTTCCTCCTTCTGGTTCGATAACCTCGGTCTCTACTGAGGGAATACTTGTTGTTGTGCTCATCACACCTTGCTCTTGGGGTTTCCAACGAAGTGCTCCCATGTCCAGCACCACCTATCAAGGTGGCCAAGTCGTCGAGCGATGCCTCTGGTTCGCAACCTGCAAAGTAGGAGGACTAACTATGTAATAGGGTTAGTGTCTACTGGCTTTGTAAAAAACCTTTTGACTATGTATGAATGCGTTTGTATGCACATGTGTGATGGCGACTTCGTGTTTGTTTGTTTCGTTCGAGTTTTGGCTTTTTGAATTAGGTGCATCGGGGGTAGCTAGTCCCTGAGCATGTTTTTCTTTTGTGTATGCGCATTACTGATGATTTAGTGTGTGTGCGAGCTGTTTTTGATAGCTCTTAGTCGACTTGCAATGGCTCGAGGAGCCAGTCGCGTGGCGACCCCAAAGGACCCGCTGTACTTGGATTTTTCCCTTGATGCGTGCTGGTTCGTTTTTTACGAGTCCCCAAGCGTGGTACTTGTCATTTCAAAACGATGATCCTAAGGTAGGAAGGACTTGTGTTGTGTTGTTTGTTTGTAGCGCGTCATTCCTCCTGGCTCGTGGAGCCAGTCGCTGGGCGAGCTTTGTACTTGGTGTTTTCGCAGGGCGCATGTGGGTCCGTGTCGTTACGAGTCCCCGAGCGTGCTACTTAACTGTTTGAGTCGTTGCATCTGAGGGGGGGGTATGACAGGGTGTTGTGACAATCACGGCCGGTCGTATTGGCCCAGTGGGCCAGTCGAGCGAGGCGACTCTGCTGGGGGCTATCGCATGGCATTTTTCATGGACAGTGGAAGGCCCGGGGTTCCTTGATGCCCTTGCACTGCACTACTTGGCCTCGTTGAGTCGCGCTTCCAAGGGTTGACGATCGGTATTGTATACATATAGATTACGAGCGCAGTATGCACAAGATGAGGAGAGCGGACATGATTGGAGGAACAATTTCTTTATGCATTGGAGGAGGGAGTACACAATTTGTGTTACAAGGTTGGGCATGAAGTGTAACACTTGCACCTAGTATGGAGCATGTCGGGGGTTTCTACCGTCGCACATGCATTTTGCCCGTCGAGTGGACCTTAGTTGTAGGTCTTGGGAGAGTTGTAGTCGATGCACATTCTCCGAGTGTTGTTTCTTTTCAGCACCAATAACGGCTTCGTCAGCTAATTAGAGTAGTTATTGGGGCGTATGAGCCCAGTAGCGAAGAATCGTCGTAGTCTCTCGGCGAATGATTGGCAACACTCCAAATTGCAGGGTAGAAGCAGTTGCTTGTCGTGCCGACCCATTAGGTCGGTGCCTTGTGTGTGCTCAGCGAGACCCTCCATGACGCATGTCTTGTTGGGTTTGTTCCGAGTGGCGTCGTTGTTCTCACACCGGGGCTCGCTGAGCGTCTTTTCCTATGTGCGGATGAGGTCCGCTTTGGGTGCCACCTATTGCTCTGACTTGCCATTGGCGAGGTCTTCTGCGGTGCTTGGCGCTGGGCCGGCAGAGGTGCCCGGGGAGAAGCGAGTGGTCGCTTGTTTCTTCAGGGCCATTGGGTCATCCTGGTATGCTCCACTCGCCAATCTGGCGAGTTCGTCGGCGTGTTGCGCCTCTTAGGCGATGACTGCGTCGTCGATCTTTGCACTATTTTCCTTGCATTCAACGGCCATATCTAGGTTGCCGCACATGATGATTATGTCGTGGGGGCCCAGGAGCTTCATCATGTTGTAGGCGTAATGTGGGGTCGCCATAAACTTGGCGAACGCCTGCCTGACGAGTATGCAATGGTACGGGGTTCTGAAGTTAACCAGCTCGAAGACAATCCGCTCTGTGCGGAAGTTGGCTGGAGTTCCAAAGGTGACTTGCAGCGTCACCTTTCCGATGGGGTATGCTTTCCGACCCGGAACTATGTCGAGGAAGGTGCAGAGGGTGGATTCCACCATGGACTGTGGTATCTACAGTCGCCTGAACGTGTCCAGGTAGAGGATGTTTATAGAGATGCCCCAGTCCATGAGGGTTTTGGGCAGCTAGTAATCGGCCACTTTGGGCCTGACGACCAGGGCGACTCGCCCGGGGTATTCATGAAAGAAATATGCCCTAGAGGCAATCATAGATATGACTATATTTCTTATGTATCCATGAGTTATTGTAATGTTCCTTGAATATCCATATCAGGCAACTTGTATTGATTGGCAATTATGTGAATTGTTTGTGAAACTCTTTACTTGTATGGTTATTTAAGAGTTGTCCCTAGTCGGAGTTCATGTGAGGACACACGTGAATATTAGACTAGCACACTGATTGGTTGATGACTATGTTTCGCAAGTCATAGACATGGAGATGTCAAACCAATGATGTGGACACATGTTATGAACATGGGGTTGGACTGACCCAACTTGAGACTGGCAATTAGTTGCAGCTCTCTCTCTACACATCGTGTATGTTTTGTCCTTAGACCTGAGATTGTCACATGTACTTGAGATGTGGATCGACCTATTTTGGGGCTATCAGACGCTACTCCGTAACTGGGTAATTATAAAGGTAGCTTTCTGGTTTGTCCTGAAACATGCTGCAAGGCATGGTCAATCAAGATGGGATTTGCCCCTCTCTACTTGAGAAATATATCTCTGGGCCCCTCGAGTGATCGGATCCAGAAATGCATGGTCGTGCTATATTTGGTTAAGAGTTAACCTAGTAAAGGGATTCTGAATCACAGTATCGAGAAAGGGAGGTCAGCTTGGAGCTAGACCAAATATCGTGAGGCAAAGGGAAAGACATGTACTAAACCTTGTGATGGTTCGTCCGATATGATCTTTGTATGTGTTTAGGAGTTGGCACGTCTTGCTAGAGGCCGCTACCAACTATTGACAGAATAACTATATTCGTGTCATGTCTATACGTATATGAACCTATAGGGTCACACACTTAAGAGGCTGAAAGCCTAATGAGGATTGGATCCGAATTAGACCAGGCTTAGGCTACTAATGGGCTGCTAATGTAGAAGCCCATCAGGGACGCCTATATAAGAGAAGGTGGGGCGAGCTGACCAGGGTTAGACCATTCCACCCAGCCGCCACTCCTCACGCCTGTGTCGCGCGCGGACCTAGCAGTCCGGCATCTGACGCTTCCACCTTGTACGTGTGGATACCTCGAAGGCACTGCATCTGTAGCGGTTGGACGAGTCGTGCAAGGGGAGCTGCTCGTGGGACAAGAACAAGGAGGAGACGTAGATCGTCTGCACTGCCTCAACGCGCTTCATCAAGTTCCGCAACCGCGCGTCTAGTGGTAATCCCGTGATCTATGACAACAGTAATCCTGGTTTACGCGGTAGAAAATTTTGATTTGCGCTAATGTAGCCTACTTGTATCCCTTCAGTGGTATCAGAGCCGATGTTGTTCAGTTATAGGTTCGGGATGATTGCATATGGTGATATACAGATTGATATGAATGATGTGATTGTTTGCATTGCGGTGGTTCAGGATTGATCTATGATCTTGCTTTCCATGATCGTGATTCTGAGGTCGTTGAACGACTTACCCCTACCGGTCGGCTTCCGCCATCGGGGTAGACAGTGACACATAAATCCAGTTGAATCACGTGAAGATCAATATGATTGAGCGAACCTAGATCTAAAATCGATGTACCATGATCAAAGGAGTTTGATCAGATTAGAACAACAGACAGTTTATGGTAAATTTGATTTGCCGATCAAAATCCTTAAAGAAAATTGTGTATATTTGATCTCTCATTTTTCATAGTTTATGGTAAATTTGATACCGCGAAGGGCGCTGCCCCTTCGAACCCCGCAGGGGAGACCCCCTAGAGCCCCCTAGTCATAGCCCCTTTTGTATCTAGTTAAGGTAACTAGGTGCTGCGAGTTCACATGATCCGGTAGAATGCGATTCTATGCATAACTTGTTTTTGTAGGATGTATGTGATCTATATGGCCCATATATGTATGTGATGCATGTATGAAATTTTTCATGACCTGCGTGTCATGAGTAGGGCAACACGGCTGGAGCCATATGTGTTGTCAATTATTGTAATGGCCTGCGTGCCAACTTGTGATGATCCCAATACTATGTAATTTTGATTACTAGATGTTAGGAGTAATAGCTTGTATTAGTTCTTGGAGGACTCGTCAGTTGGAGGATGGCTCGCATGGAACATGAAGATGGAGATCATCATGGTGGACAGGTTCTATGGCGATAGAGATCACCATGAGAAAATGGGCCATACTGTGTCACAACTATGTGAATGCTATTCTTGTGCGTTTTACTCTATGCATGCTTAGATGATAGAAGTAGAACAATCCCTCACAAAGTTTAAGTTAAACCATGCCCTCCCAACCAAACCTTGCACCATCCTATGCCATGTACAATCGTTGGTAGGCCTATGAAATTAGGGTGCCGCGGTTTTCCTTGGCTGGATGGGTTTGTATTGGATACCTATACGCATAAGGGTTGGTGATCTTGACAAGGTCATCTTAACAGTTAAGGACCTTGGGGCATAAAAGTTGGGCACCTAGTTTAGACATAGAGATGTCACCCAACAACAAGAGTCATATGTGATATGATTAGCAAGTGTTGATTACCGATTTACCTTGTCTTCTAGCAGTGATGCTAAAGCTCACTAGTCGACTTGTTAATTGTGGATCTTGAATCACTTAGAATCAATAGAGGGATATTGATTTAGGTGGGAGTATATGCTATTAAATTGTTTAATATGTTTTACTCTTTCATGGTTACATGGCTTAGTATTTTGCATGTTTTCTGTTGTAGATCAATGGCACCAAACACTGCATCACCTTTTTCTTTGCGTTCGATTCTTGACAAAGATAAACTAAATGGAACAAACTATACGGACTAGGTCCGTAACCTGATAATTGTTCTCAGGCCTGATAAAAAGGAAACGGTTCTGGATACCCCAATCCCCGATGAACCTGCTGATAATGCATCTGCTGCCCTAAATTACGCCTACAAGAGAGCATGTGATGATTCTCTTGAGGTTAGCTGTCGTATGCTTGCATGCATGGAACCTGAACTCCAAAGAAGTTTGAGGATCAGGATGCGTACGATATGATCGTCGCGCTTAAGGACATGTTCCAAGATCAGGCAAGGACTGAGAGGTACAATTTTGCCAAGTCCTTTGTCAAATGCAAGCTAGAAGAGGGAGCAGTTGTAGGCCCCCATGTGATCAAAATGATTGGTTACAGTCAGACTTTGGAAAAGCTTGGTTTTCCACTAGTCTAAGAGTTGGTCACTGACTTCATTTTGGCGTCTCTTCCATCCAGCTATGGGCAGTTCATTTCGAACTACCATATGTATGGGGTGGAGAAGGGCCTTAATGAGTAATGCGGGATGCTAAAAACAGCAGAAAGTGACATGAAGAAGTGTGCAGGGCATAGCCATGTGATGGCTGTGCAGAACAAGCCTAGCTTCAAGAAAAAGGGTACTTCTTGGAAGAACAAGGGCAAGGCTAAGGATACGATCCCTAAGCCTGCACCCAAGCAAAAGGCTGGACCTGTAGAAGACACTGAGTGCTTATTTTGTCATGAACATGGCCACTGGAAGAGAAACTGCAGCAAGTACCAGGCTTCTTTGAAGAAGAGTGGAAGTAAGAGTACTTCCCACTCAGGTATGCTTGTTGTAAATGTTGTGGACATTCTTCTTGCTGATTCCTATGTTAACTCTTGGGTATTTGATACCGGATCGGTTGCTCATATTTGCAATTTGATGCAGGGGATAATAAGGACTAGCGAAGTGCAGAAAGGCAAAGTGGATTTTCGTGTCGGAAATAAAGCAAGGGTTGCTGCATTGTTTGTCGGCGTCATGCAACTTCACCTTCCGTCGGGATTTATTATGGAGTTGAATAATTGTTATTACATTCCTAGTATGGGTCGAAACATTTTATCACCTTCATGTTTGATGAGGGATGGTTATTCATTCGCGAGTGCAAACAATGGTTGTGTAATCTCTAAGAATGATATGTTTATGGCTGATGCTCCCATTGTGAATGGGTTATTTATTTTAAATCTTGATGATGCATCTGTTTACAATATTAGTGCTAAAAGGCTTCGGCCTAATGATTTGAGTCCTACCTATTTATGGCATTATCGTTTGGGGCATATAAGTGAAAAGCGCATGAAGAAGCTCCATGGTGATGGTCTTCTAACTTCGTTTGATTTTGAATCATACGAGACATGTCAGGCTTTTTTACTTGGAAAGATGACCAAGTCACCTTTTTTGGGTTTACCCAAGAGAGCGACAGACTTGTTGGAACTCATACATATTGATGTATGTGGACCAATGAGCACGACAGCCAGAGGAGGATATCACTACTTCATTACTTTCAGTGATGATTTCAGTAGATATGGTTATGTCTATTTGATGAAGCATAAGTCTGAAACTTTTGAAAAGTTCGAGGAGTTTCAGAATGAGGTAGAGAATCAACATGGCAAGAAAATAAAGGCCTTGCAATCTGATCGCGGAGGTGAATATTTGAGTCACGAATTTAGCAATCATCTTAAGAGTTGCGGAATTGTTCCATAGCTCACGCTGCCCAAAACGCCTCAAAGAAAAGGGGTCTCCGAACGGCGCAATCGAACTTTGTTGGACATGGTTCGATCGATGATGAGCCAGTCGGATTTACCATTATCATTTTGGGGTTATGCTCGAGAAACGGCAGCTTTCACACTTAATAGGATACCATCTAAATCCGTAGTTAAGACACCATATGAGATGTGGACTAGAAAGAATCCCAGTTTGTCTTTTCTAGAGATTTGGGGTTGTGATGCATTTGTCAAGCGACTTCAGTCGGACAAGATAACACCCAAATCGGATAAGTGCATTTTCGTGGGATATTCGAGGGAAACCTTAGGGTATTACTTCTACAACCAAGAAGAGGCAAAGTGTTTGTCGCTCGTAGCGGTGTTTTCCTAGAGAAAGAGTTTCTCACAAAGGGAACGAGTAGAAGGTCGGTGCGACTTGAAGAAGTTCAAGATGAGCCATTTGGGGATGCTTCTACAAGTGATGCTATTGTAGCAGAACAAATTGAGGAACCCATGGCAATTGAAGCACCACAACCACGAAGGTTGGCGAGGCTCCACGAAACGCGGGAATTATTATTGTTAGACAATGATGAGCCTGCGACCTAAGCAGAAGCGATGGTGGACCCAGACTCTGAGAAATGGCTGATCTCCATGAGATCCGAGATAGAGTCCATGGGAGACAATCAAGTTTGGAGCTTGGTTGACCTGCCTGACGGTTTTAAAGCCATCGAGTGCAAATGGATCTATAAGAAGAAGATTGATATGGATGGAAATGTTCACATCCATAAAGCTCGACTTGTTGCAAAAGGTTTTCGACAAGTTCAAGGAGTTGACTACGACGAGACTTTCTCGCCTGTAGCGATGCTTAAATCTATACGGATCATTCTAGCCATTGCTGCACATTTCGACTATGAAATATGGCAGATGGATGTCAAGACGGCTTTCCTAAATGGAATCCTAACTGAGGACATGTATATGATGCAGCCCGAAGGTTTTGTCAATCCAAACAATGCTGGAAAGGTAAGCAAACTTCTAAAGTCCATTTATGGGCTGAAGCAAGCATCTTGGAGTTGGAACATTCGATTTGATGAAGTTGTAAAGGAGTTTGGCTTCATCAGAAACGAACAAGAACCTTGTGTTTACAAGAAGGAAAGTGGGAGAGCGCTGGTATTTCTAATCTTATATGTAGATGACATATTGCTGATTGGAAATGACATTCCTATGCTCGAGTCTGTTAAGACCTCGTTGAAAAATAGTTTTTCGATGAAGGACTTAGGAGAAGCGGCATATATTCTAGGAATCAAGATCTATAGAGATAGATCAAGGAGGCTAATTGGATTAAGTCAGAGTACATACATTGACAAAGTGTTGAAATGGTTCAGCATGGAAGAGGCTAAGAAGGGGTTCTTGCCCATGTCTCATGGCATAAAACTCAGCAAGACTCAGTGTCCTTCGACTACTGATGAGTGTGAGCAAATGAGCATGATTCCATATGCTTCGGCTATTGGATCCATCATGTATGCAATGATACGTACTCGCCCAGATGTTTCCTATGCTCTAAGTGTTACGAGCAGATACTAGGCTGATCCAGGTGAAGGTCACTAGACAGCGGTAAAGAATATCCTTAAGTACTTGAGAAGGACTAAGGATGTGTTCCTAGTTTATGGAGGTGAGGATGAACTCAGTGTAAGGGGTTACACAGATGCGAGTTACCTTAACGACTCAGATTATTCCAGATCGCAATCTGGTTATGTGTTTGTCATGAATGGTGGTGTTGTGAGTTGGAAAAGTTCCAAGCAAGATACGGTGGCCTCCTCTTCAACAGAAGCTGAATATATTGCCGCCTCGGAGGCTGCAAAGGAAGCTGTTTGGATTAGGAATTTCCTGATCACTCTTGGTGTGGTTCAGGGCGCGTCCAATCCCATGGACGTTTATTGTGACAACAATGGTGCTATTGCACAAGCCAAGGAACCTAGACAGCACCAGAAGAACAAACATATTCGCATGCGTTACCATCAGATTCGTGAGTTCGTTGAGGATATAGTGTCATGATATGCAAAATACATACGGACTCAAATGTTGCTGGTCCTTTTACAAAGCCACTCTCGTAGCCTGCGCATGAGGCGCACGCAAGAGCAATAGGTATTAGCTACAATCTATATTGACTCTAGTGCAAGTGGGAGACTGAAGGAAATATGCCCTAGAGGCAATCATAGAGATGACTATATTTCTTATGTATCCATGAGTTATTGTAATGTTCCTTGAATATCCATATCAGGCAACTTGTATTGATTGGCAATTATGTGAATTATTTGTGAAACTCTTTACTTGTATGGTTATTTAAGAGTTGTCCCTAGTCGGAGTTCATGTGAGGACACACGTGAATATTAGACTAGCACATTGATTGGTTGATTACTATGTTTTGCAAGTCATAGACATGGAGATGTCAAACCAATGTTGTGGACACATGTTATGAACATGGAGTTGGACTGACCCAACTTGAGACTGGCAATTAGTTGCAGCTCTCTCTCTACACATCGTGTACATTTTGTCCTTAGACCTGAGATTGTCGCATGTACTTGAGATGTGCATCGACCTACTTTGGGGCTATCGGACGCTACTCCGTAACTGGTAGTTATAAAGGTAGCTTTCGGGTTTGTCCTGAAACATGTTGCAAGGCATGGTCAATCAAGATGGGATTTGCCCCTCTCTACTTGAGAGAGATATCTCTGGGCCCCTAGAGTGATCGGATCCAGAAATGCATGGCCGTGCTATATTTGGTTAAGAGTTAACCTAGTAAAGGGATTCCGAATCACAGTATCGAGAAAGGGAGGTCGGCTTGGAGCTATACCAAATATTGTGAGGCAAAGGGAAAGACATGTACTAAACCTTGTGATGGTTCGTCTGATATGATCTTTGTATGCGTTTAGGAGTTGGCACGTCTTGCTAGAGGCCGCTACCAATTATTCATAGAATAATTGTATATGTGTCATGTCTATACGTATATGAACCTATAGGGTCACACACTTAAGGGGATGGAAGCCTAATGAGGATTGGATCTGAATTAGACCAGGCTTAGGCTACTAATGGGCTGCTAATGTAGAAGCCCATCAGGGACGCCTATATAAGAGAAGGTGGGGCGATCTGACCAGGGTTAGACCATTCCACCCAACCGCCACTCCTCATGCCTGTGTCACGCGCGCGGACCTAGCAGTCCCCCGGCGTCTGACGCTTCCATCCTGTATGTGTGGATACCTCGGAGGCGCTGCATCTGTAGCGCTTGGACGAGCCGCGCAAGGGGAGCTTCTCGTGGGATGAGAACAAGGAGGAGACGTAGATCGTCTACACTGCCTCGACGCGCTTCATCAAGTTCCGCAACTGCGTGTCTAGTGGTAATCCCGTGATCTATGACAATAGTAATCTTGGTTTACGCGGTAGAAAATTTTGATTTGCACTAGTGTAGCCTACCCGTATCCGTTCAATTCAATCCTGGGAGCATGGTCCTCGTGACTCCAGGTGATGCTCTACTCTGACCAGTTCAGCCAACATGGGATGTCGACTTGCTGCACCGCGTTGACGGCAACCGCGTGGGCCAGCACTTCTTCTCATGGCGTCTTCCCATGCCGGTGAATGTGTGGAGGGAGCCGACAGAGTGTCCAAACGCGCCATTATTGTCATTGTCGCATGGCTTATCGAGGTCCGGGTCCTCCCGGGCATTCCTTGCCTTCTCGATCTCCTTGAGAGAGTGGCACTCGGCAGTGGTGTGGGTGGCTGGCTGGCTTGCCTTCCCTGCTATGTTAGATGCAAGGTTAGCCCAGTATGGCTAGGATAGTTCTTGGGGTTGCATGGGCTATAACTAGCGTTGGCGATGAATTTGGCTTTCTCATCGTTGCGCCGCTTGGTCACCTGGCGAGTGTTGTTGTAGCAGAGGTCACGGTTGTGGCCGCTATTTGGGCCGCCTGTGCGGCATCTTCCATCTGACTCGTCGTCGGATTCCTGGATCGGGTCTTCCTCCGAGTAGCGCTTGGTGATCTCGAGGAGGTCGGGGATGTTCTCAAGTGTCCGGTAAACCCTCTTGATCTTAGCGACCAAGCGCTCGTACCAGCAAGAGTTCTTGAAATAGTGGATGGTTGTGTCCAAGTGGATGCTCGCGGCGTTTATCCATAGTTCTAGCCATCGTTGGACCTAGTGGCGGGTCGACTCGCTTGGTCCATGGATGCATCGCTCCAGGTCCTCTATGGTTGTGGCGCGCGAGTAGGAGCCTTCAAAGTGCTTGATGAAGGCGACGTGAATTTCTTCCCAGGAATCAATTCTATTCTCTAGGAGGGTGTTGATCCACTGGTGGGTCACGCCTACCATCATCAAGGGGGGGTAGCGAGTGGCCAGCAGCTCGTTGTGGCCGGCGATCCCCATTACCATGAGGTATGTGTCGATCCATACTTTGGGATCGATTTTGGGTCATACTTCTCCATGTCCTTTTGACCTCTGAAGTATGGAGGTTAGTTCCCGCCCCGGACCATTGGTCCAAAGCATGGAGGGCTACCTCGTCTGAGGCTACCGCGACTGGAGAACGTGTGGCGTAGGTCGTATGGTTGGCGGGCTTGCCATGATTGTGTGTTGATAATGTGGCCTCGCGCATCGGCGGGCTGACCATTGGCTGCTACTATGTTGTATTCCGGCCGCGGGTCATTTGTGGAGATGGCGGGGTTGCCACCAGTTGTCATGGCTCTATGGACGGGCAGTTTTCCACGTTGGCGACTGCCGCTGCTCTAATGTTGGTGGACCGGGAGAATACCCACCCTGGGAGTCTCTGCCCGTGTTCTGCTGCTCGACCGCTTTGGTGACCAGGGTTTGGGCATACTTGATCTGGACGATGCCCTCTCCTGTAGGGTTCAGGTTGGCGACCGCCACTTCACTCGCGATGACATTATCCATCATATTCGAGTAGAGAGGGAGGCCATTGGAATCGTACTCCCGTGGTGGGATGATGACCCGAGGTTGTTTCGGAGGAGGTGCGCGGTTGGGAGGTGGTGGAGATCCGTTCGCAGTCGACCTGGCCGGCGAGTGACTGCCTCCTGGCGGCGTGTTATGGCAGATCTCGCGGTCGGCTGCCTGCACAGGGTCGTTCTCGTCGTTGAAGTTGAGAACTCGCCCCTACGAGGCGAGATTGGGTCGGCGAGTAACTTGGCTGCGGTGATACACCAAGAGCTGTTGCACGGTTTCTTGCTCGAGATGAAATTTTTCGCGATCAACCTTTTCTTTCTCCCTGGCCTCGTTCAAGGTCACGCGATACTGCTCGATCTCGGTGGCAGTTGCTATGCGTGGGAGGGGTGTGGTGAAAGGATCCACCGGTGGTTCATTGTCGTTCGCCATATAGAATGCATGGTGGATGATAGGGTAGGCCTCATCTGGAGACTCTGACCCAGAATCATAGTTGATGAATAGGAGTACTGAGTCATCCTCGTAGTATCTAACGTTGGAGACTTTGGTGATGGAGCTGGCCTTAGACGCGGGAGCATCGGGTTCTGCGACCAGCGCAGGTGCCGCCGAGTTGGCATCATCGCAGAGGGTGTTGCTGCTCTCGGCCAAGCCTTCCTCGATCGAGTCATACTTGGAGGCAAGCAGGGAGATCGACTGGATCTGCTCCTCTGAGACTAGATCATGCGGGGGCGATCCGGTGTTGGTGAATGTGGCGAGATCCACCGGATTAATGGCGTCGGTGAAGCCGACGAAGAGGTTGATAGATCTGAGTGGTATCACGACGGCGTGTGTGACTGGTCGCGAGGCTGGCATGTAGCTGCTCGGCGGTATCTGGAGGAATCCGCCAGTACCATCATGTGGCCGGTGGCGAAGGGTCAGCGAGTCGGAGTGAAGGGTCTCGCTGCAGATCTAAGGCTTGACTCACCAAGCGCCACGGTGGGCGCCACTATCGTGGGAATGGCCACGGTAGTCGCTACCAGGGGTAGCGATTGATTTGAAGTAGGGAAAGAGTGAGTAGCCATCTGCGGATCGAGATTGGGAGCGAGACACATGGTTTACCCAGGTTCAGCCCCCGTAGGGTAAAGACCGACTTCCTGCTTGCTTGTATTGATGGTGGATGAATTACAAGGGTGGCGACCTCGGCATCAGGGAAGCGAGTCGCTTGGATGGGGTAGCTAATAGCTCATAAGTGCAGAGGGAACCCTAGGGAGGCTTATATAGGGGTGCCTCTCTAGGATTTTACAGGATCTCAACCGAATTATCAACGGGTTCAGGAGTTTGACCTAATCCGACTAGGCCTAGCTATGGTCTTGGGCCTCCACGTCCAGTCGTCGTTCTTCTTTGAAGCCTTCTTTCCAGTTGCCATCATTGCGGGCCTAGTCTTTATTGCCCTAGGCCAGTCACTTCTTGCCTTTGTGGATACCCCAATTGGCATGTCCCCATCACCGAGGAGTTTCAGCTAAAGTATTTCAATCGTCTCAAGCTCCGAGAAATCAAGTCCACTAAGTGGGTGTGCCCTTTATCCTGAACCAACTTGGCATCCGTGCTGATTTCGATTTACTTTGCAACAATGTTGGTTTGTATGACTTTGTCTTTGAGGATTGCGCCACGTACCGCCACTTGACGCTTGGGTTTCTTAGCACCTTGACGCATCTATGACCTTGCACTACTGTCCCAAGGATAAAATTCCTGGAGTTCATCGCATCAACTTCCGTCTTATGAACTGTGAGTACTCCTTGACACTCAACAATTGGGCTTACTACTTTGGGTTTGCCAACAACACCATCGACGTATGCTCCACCACCTTTGTTTTGAATCCTACACCCTTGGGCTACTTTAATAGAATGATAATTCATGGAAACACATCCAAGGAAACCAAATTGATCATCATGACATTCGTTATTTTTTTATGTTATTGCTAACACCTTGCAGGCATGTGGTGAGTTTACTAGAGTCAATGAGGAGGACATGATGATCCTCGCTAAAGTTGCTATTCCTAATTATAACTTCACGCCAAATTTGGGCGCCCTTCTTTTGTTTTATCTTAAGCATCAAGCTCTTGAATCTAGTGCTCCCATATGCGGAGGAGTCAAAACCATGCTTGCACGTGCACTCCAAGTCAACCTAGGTAACATCCAACTGTTGGCAGGAAACCACCGTCTTGGTTTTTATACTCTAAGATCTTGAGGTATGATTTCCAGAACTAATGTTAGATACTTCTTTGATATACCTGGAGCAGATCACTTGATTCCTGCTCCTTTTCCTAATGGTCTCTTCTCTATTGAGGAGGGACGTTTATGTTACGACGCGCAGGTTGAGGCAGGTCTACCCCAACAAGAAGTACCTATGGATGAAGCAGAAGATGAAGAAGTAGATCAAGAAGGACCAGAACAAGATGTGCAGCCACCAAACTTCTACACCACATATGATGATATCTATGCTCTTGAAGGAACTATCCAAAATATGAACAACCTCTCCATTAACCTTCGAGATGCTACTGCCAACCTCGCCACCCAGTTCCATGATTGGAGCAGCCAATGCAACATGGGAAATTATCCACCACCACAATGAGCAACAAAAGGGCTTGCAAAATCCTGAGCTTGGGGATGTGTCCCCCGACAATTTTATTTGTGTAATAATGAGGTTGTACTTCAGCTCCTTGTGAGCTTGAAACACTCATGTGGTTTGTTCCAACACTTTGTTTTTTCTTTTGTTTTTTGTTTCTTTTGTTTCCATTTCTTTTTATTTTTTTAGTTCCTTGCTTGGTCGCAAGTTCTTTTCTATTCCCTAATCCCCATCCTCAAAAATACAAAAGGATTTTTCCCTTTTTCCTTTTTCGTGAAAGTGGATTTGCACTTTGCTTCTTTGCTTCAATTTTATTATGAGAGAGATTTGTCTTGAGTTTTGAAGGGACACATCCAAATAAGGAAGAGGATTATGAAGTCACTCATGAGAGGTATATCCTATGTCTCCCACTTTTTTAAGTTTGAATTGTTTATCTTGGTTAGTTGAGTTGCTAGGATGCTATGCTAGTAGGAGTAATTCAAAATAGTTAGAGTAAAGCTTTTTATTTGTATGAATGATTAGTTGTGGAAGCTTTTTCTCTAGTTCTTGTAGCTAACTGAGTCTTGCCTTGGAAATAATTTTGCCAAACAAATACAACAAGCAAAGTCTGAAATTTTATGACTCGTTTGATGAGTGATTGTCTTGAGAGTTTACCTTCAAAGATACTTAACCCCATAGACATTTTGATAGACTTGACGGCGCTCTTGAAAGAAGTTGTTTGATTGAAATAAAGTCTAGTGGTAATTGTGATACATGCCAAAGCTAACCTTGTGGATCAAACCGTGATACTGTTTAAAAAGTTCTATGTTTCCCATGCACACCTTTGCATGCCAACAACTCCGCTAGCTTCTGAACGATCTATGGTATAACCTCAGATTTCGGCTATGAGTTGATGACATGGGTGGCATACGTTTCACCATATGGGAAAACGTATTGGTACTCTCAAAGGTTGTGCAAACCATTGTTTAAAAGCATCAATCAATGATCCTTGTTGAGAAATATCCCTAAAAGAAGGAAGAAAAAAAGAGAAGAGAAAGAGAAAAATATAGGGATTTCTATTTTGGTGCCCCTAGTTCGTTAGTTGTACTCAGTTTTCCCCAGCCTCTTAACTTTTCCTCACTTTTACCCTCCCTATATTATGAAACCCTCGTTGGCGCTCGTAGGCGCTCGGACGGAGGGATGACGTCAGGTCAAAGGCTTGACTATTACATGCCGACCGGTGGGACCGTGTTGGGGCAGGTCCTTCCGTGGCTGTTACGTCCTGGCGGGTGTGGCTAGGATACACGTCGGACCTGCCATCCATCTCTCGATAACTTGTGGGTCGCTTTTTTCCTTATTGTGACAAATGGGATTGTTCTGTGGGGCCATCGAAGCCAATGAACGATGGAGCCATACTATGGGGCCATCGAAGCCAATGACCGATGGGGGCCGTGTTGTGGGGCTGGAGGGGGGATTTGCATATTTGCCATGTTTTACTTTGCAACTTGCATATTTTCCATTTTGTGTGTCACTGACATGTGGTGGTCATGTGGAAAATATGCAAATTTCAAAGATAAAGTTTGGTAGATATGCAAAATTGGCAAATATGCAAAAATCCCGGAGTAGATACTCCCCCAAACATTGATAGGTGGGGTCGTGTATGACACGTGTGGTCGGCTCTCTCTCTCTCATTCGCTCCTAGCCCCTAGCCCCGAGTAGCTATATCCCATTGGCGGACAGAGCAACCATCATCGGCGCGTCAGCGGCTCCGTCCTACGGCAGCATCGGACGGACTGCCGTGTTGCACCTCAACCACGGCTCTAGCACCTATTTCATCTACACGCATTGTACATTGAGGCAGTACCTACCGCAGGCAGGTCCACCGCCCACGACGACCGGGATTTTGTTCCACCGCCATAGCTCGACGAACAGTCACAACAATTGCTACTACTGCTTGGTAAGACCTTCACTCTAGCTCGCCCACCCTAATCGATTCGGTTCCCGTAATTTCCTCGATATCCCAGGTGCAAATTAGTCTTCAATGTATGGTCGTAGAGGGTACACCAACAAGGGTGGGGATTCTATCATGTCGTGGCCACATTATCCTTCTCCTACCACGTCGGAAGTGCATGTAGCTCCTTATCTTTGTACTACTATTGAATTTGTAGTGCCGCCATGGCCTGTCGGACTGATTTTAATTGGGTTTGTTTTGGGATTGTTACAGTGTGCTATGTAGGCCGATGATCCATGGTACATTGCATACCAAGATGAATCAACCCAGTGGTCTAGCCAGAGGATGGATTTGGAGGAGATGGTTGACAATTTAGGTGATGAATTGGCCCATAAAAACCTGTTGATATTTGAGATGAAGCGTATTGTCGAGGAAGAAAAGAAGAATTCGGAGCTTATTCACAAAGATAAGTTGACACTTGATGGTGGATCTTGCCGTATCTGATCAAGTGGTAGAAATTCTACAACATGAACTTCAAGTGAAGGGGGAGGAGAATAGTAGATTCATGTGGGCAGTTTTAGTAGTTGTCATCCCCGTCCTAACAGTTACAGTATGGGGTTGTGGTGAAGGTGGCACGTGTAATGATTAGTTGAATAGATAGCTAATTTAGAGAGTAGAATTGTTATTCAATGAATGGTTGTGAGTTCCTGCTAATTTAGTCACTTTGCGGTCCCAAAGTTGTCAAGATAATGCGTTGCGGGGCCCGAGTTACTTGCCATTGGATCTAGCTGCCCATAGTTGGCGTGCCAAATGCCTAGAGGGTCAAGTTGGGGCTCTATCAGTTTTGACCATTCTGTCGCTGCCATCGTGGATGCCATGTAGACTTGCAGTGTTGACGACAACATCCATTCCCAGTTCTTCTTGACGCCGCATTATTCTTCTCTAGAGAGGCGATCTGTCAAACAAAGTACTACTCCCTCTGATCCAAATTAGTTGTCTGAAATTCGTCAAGATACAGATGAATCTAATACTAATTCATGTCTAGATACAATCGAATCTAGGCAAATCTAAATAACCTAATTTGGGTCAGAGGGAGTACTACTTATGAATGAGCTTTAGATCATATCCCTCCAATCCATATTACTACTTGTCACTGAAATGGGTGTATCTAGACATGTTTAAGTGCTAGATACATCTATTTCAACGACAAGTAATATGAATCAGAGGGAGTATCAATTTTGATTCAAATGATACATATTTCGATCAAATTTATACAATCCCACCAGAGATTGTCAAAGCAAGTACTACTACTTATGAATCATCTTTAGAGCATATCCACCGGTCTCACGTCTCAAATACATACTCCCTCCGACCCATATTAGAACTAATATGGGTCGGA
Source organism: Avena sativa (assembly GCA_916181665.1). Lineage (NCBI taxonomy): Eukaryota > Viridiplantae > Streptophyta > Magnoliopsida > Poales > Poaceae > Avena > Avena sativa. The sequence goes on from OV702281.1 coordinate 117,963,870, forward strand.
GGGTGTAACATCCCAGGATTAGCACCTAGAATTATAGAGGACGCAGGTGTGTGCATTGCATTCATGCATAGGAAAATCCGGAGAATTTTCACGCAAAACTAAAGAAGCTATAGGGGGATCAAGATCTCTCTTGCTCTGATGAAAACATCAGGGCAGGTGCGATGGATTCCGACATGACCTCTATTGTACTTTTGTGTTTGAGGGGAAGGAAATTCAAATTTGAATAATCAATTGATGAATTTGAATTCTAAAAGAATTTGAAATGGAATAATAATTGGAAACTAAATTGTAATAGAAAATAAGAGGTGAACTCTTATTTATAAATAATATATAATCTTTTATTCAAATAGAAAAGATAATTGAAATTTAAATAAAATGAAATGAGTAATGTAATATGATATTACAATAATGAATTAATAAACAAAAATTGATAATGAATGATCTTATTTACATCACACATTACTATATTATCTTTACAATTATGGACAAAAGGGATAATAAGATAATGAAATAGAGAGGAATCATTTTATTACAATAATACAAACATTACACTATTTTTATTAAGTTATAAAAAAGGAAGAATTTCAATAAATAATATAAGAATAGAAGGAGTATTACAAGTAATTCGAAAATAGATAATACAAGGTTACACTGCTCTTTACAAGAATATTACAAAGAGTAAATAAAATTACATTTTTAACAAAGGAAACACTTCCTAAATATACTCCTGATCCTTTATATGTACCTTTTGTTTTATTTCTTCTATCCCTGCAAAACAACACAATAAATAACAAAACATAGAAAAATAAAAGAATTAAATAAAGGGGTAAGAGGGGGTTAATGATACTCTCAGTTGTAGCAGTGTGGTGCACTACTTAGACACACCATTGAGTTTTTATCAAGGGGACAAATAGAATCTATTCTTATCATAAAAATAAGAATGGGCCTCAGAGCACCATCATAGGCCTTATGGGGCAAGTTTCACCAAAGCTATATAAAAGGCAAATGGTAAAGCATCAGGAAAAATATCTAGTTTTACTTGATCTCATCTCCAAGGAGGAGTCACAGACATAGAAACTTGAACCAGAGGGGGGCCACTGGACAGCATCTCACACAACACATGCAAGTGTTGTGTTGTCAACACAGCAAGGACTAGATCAGATAGCTAAAAGCAGCAGCCAACTGTAGCACCACCAAGCACTTCACCAGTTTCACCACATCTGCACATACACACTTCAACTTCTCAACATCAGAGCTTAATCATAGTACCATCTCAAGAGCACATTGTTCTTAGCCACCACCAAGAACTACCCTATTTAGCACCCAAAGCAAATCATACAAATCAAATCCACCATATATTCGGTCTCTGGTTGCTCAATAAAGCCATCCAAGAGCATGGGGAAAATAAGATTATAAAGAAGATATCAGCTCCAGAAGTAAAAGGACATGATCAGGAGTACAAGGAGGAGGCTTAGATGCTAAGGAAAGAAGTAGCAATAGCTACATCAAAAGAAGGGAGAAAACCAGGCCACCAGATTAACAGTGGCTGATCAAGATCAACCACAGCAACAACAAAAGGGGATTAGAAGTTGATCAAGAGCAACACCAAGTGAGGAAAGCTATCACAACAGCTGAAAAAATATCACCATAAGCCACTCACTAAAGTAGGTAAAAATATTCAAAACTAGCCACTAGATCATGCAGCATCTGTTCTTATATTTTGCATAAAGATCTGGGATTACAAGGGAAATAAGCCATATCAAATCCATTCCTATACCCTTCAACTAAATGATCATTTAGGAGGATTGGAGGAGGAGGTTCTCTCAGTTTGCATAGACATGCTATGCAAGCTCATCATAGAGACAGAAAGCCACAAAATAGTATCTGTTCTTAATTGTATTGGCAGGGGCAAAGGCATCAGATCATATATGCCATGGGCATACTACTGTGCACACTCCAAAGGGAGGCACCACAGTAGTAAGATCATAGCAATAAGAGCCACCAAAATTAATTGCACAATTCAAAGCTTATGAAGCAAGACACTAGGGAAATGAACCACATCATTTGACCAACAGGTCAATAGAGTATTTGCAAGCCAAATCAAGCCATTTTACAAATTATCCTTCATCATCTAGCCTCAATTCATTCAAGCAAATGATTTTATCATTTTCCTAGACAAGTAGTCTAGGAATCATCTATAAGGCAATCTTATCTGTCCTTATCAAATTCAGCTTCAGACCAGCATCATTATCTTATTATCTAGTTTTACTAGATAAACATATACCATAGCTACTAGGCTACAGGGCACATTCCCAGAGGGTAGCACCTTTGTACCTAGCAGATTCAGAGTTTCTTGAGTACAAGCTCAAGTCTATTTTCTTAAACCCACAAATAATTTTCCTAAAAAATTTAGGAATCATTTATATTGTTACTATCATATTGACAGAGCACTCCTTTTGGCCATCCATTTACACTTACTAATATTACCCAAATAATGTTTATCATCTTCCTAGCAGTAATTCTAGGAATCATATCTACCCCTTATCTCACTACAGATTTGACAGAGAGTAAATCATTCTCATAGAAGATAGTTCTAGGAAATAATTCAAACCATCACTGAACCAAATGTTCAGATCACCAAGTGTGCTTCATATATGATCATAGCACAGCCAGATAACAGGAGTAACTAGTCCTGGATAGAGGAATGCACACATCCAAGAGGGTTCCACCTTAGTGGATATCAAAGGCAACCAAAGCCACTAGCTAAAACCACCAGCAATCTCAATAATATAAGCAACCATTTTTCCTAAGTCAAAATAATAGAAATCATCTATTATCCATCAGTAAACCATTGTTCATGAACGAACTATATTGTGAATTAATTCAAACCAACAGTTTGAATTCAACCAAATATCTGCAACTATTGATACGACCAGTACTTGACATTCTAAGTGTTTCTGAACTAAAGATCAGGTAATTTTAGATGCAAAACCAAATTAGTATCTAACAGCCAGGGGTGCTAACAATACCAAATATATCACTGTTAGCACCAACTCATGATTCAACCAATATTGGTATACATCAGAATTACATTAAGCCAGGGGCAGTGCAAAGAGAAATTATAGCTCACCGAGGGTGTCGAGCACCTGTAGCGTAGGCGTGACGAGGCCGATGATTATTCCAACTACCACCCCAACACCACCATCAGGGAGCGTCGGGGTTGCGCATACAGCACCGTCCCGCCGACATCAAAGTAGAGGTTAGCGACACGACAGTATCATCGATGCAGCACAGCCCCATCGGCATCATCGACACCACCCAACACTCACATCATAACAGAACCAGGGGCAGCAGATTGTGGACGCTGAGGTTGCAGTCTAGTACCTCCGTCCCATCAGCGTCAAGTGGAGGAGGCCGGGGCCATATGGGCTAAAAGAGCCGCGTCGGTGGCGTCACCGAACCGCACGGCTAGGGTTCGCGGGGCACACATCAGGGAGAAGCACGGCGACGAGGCAGTAGAGATCGACGGAGAAGATCGATCTAGGGCCCCATCGGCCGGCGGCGGTACAAAGTTGGCCGGCAACCGGCCAGAGTGGAACTGGTGACGGTGGCGGCATCAGCGCGACCAAGAGGGGAACGAGAAGGGTGAGGATAATACGTACGTGTGTGTGTGTGCGAGAGATAGGAGTGGGTCGGGGTCGGCGTTGACCCCGAGCCTAGTAGTCCGTATAGTCTGGTCTCATGGGCCTTTAAGTTGGACTGGGCTAACCATAGGCCAGGACCAGTTATAAAATAAATTGAATGGAAATACTTACATTTAGGGAAATACAAACATGTCTTTATAATAAAAACATAGAAGTATACATATATTCCTATAAAGTTCATAAAAATACTTAAAATACATCAAAAGGATCACAAACATAATCTCTATCTAAGAAAAATATAAATTTAATTATTTAAGTTAAATAAAATACCAATAAATATAAACACCATTAAATCCTAAGTTAAATTTCATAAAATAAGGAAAATTCCTAAAAATTAATAAAAATAACTTTTTATGTATTAAAATGAATCTACTACTTTATAAAAATACTAACTTAAATTTTTATAAATAAAATTTAAAAGAAAGTATTCAAAGACATTTAATCCTTTATGGAATTTTATGAACATAAGAATAAAGTTAAAAAAAATCATTTTTGAGGTCTTGAATAAATATATTACATTATAAAAGTATTAAATACACTATTAGAAAAGTTTTAAATATTTTAAAGTAATAAATCCTTGTCTATTCCCTATTTTGAAAATTCTTTAAAAACGTTTCTTAAATAAGGAATAATCATATTTCTCTAGAAATATTACAACCTTAAAATATAATTACTAAAGTTCTAAACCATAACTAAGATTTATAATAAAACTTAAGCATAAATCATTAATTTATAATACTCTTTTAAATCCTGTATCAAAATTCAAAACCACAATCTTTAAAATAATTTTATACATCATTCACAAATATTAAGAAAGAATTATCTTAACACATAAATAATAGTTAACATGACTTTAAATCTAATACATTAATAATATCATCCAAATTATAATTTCATTTAATAATTGCATATTATTTTCATAATAGCAAAACAAACTCAATCTAGTCATTCACTTAAATATAAAGTGAATAATTCCACACCTTAATCATATTTATCATAAATCCAAAACTTAAGTAAGAATAATTAAAACAAATGACACCTTAAGTTTATTTACCCATTTTAAAGTTAACTTTAGTCTCAAGGCTTATAAACATCATGTCTAATAAACTACTTATGCTTTTATAGTTAACTTTGGACTATTTCAATTAAGACATAAAGCATCTCAAGTCCAAACTAATCGATCAAACCCCAAAAGACATTGATCACATTCTATTAACAATAAAGATTGTTTAAACCTTAGAAAAGAAATATTTTGTTCAAATGTTATTCTTTCTGCCACTTCAAACAACAACTCTATAATAGTTCCTTCAACTATTAACAACTCAAACCAAGGACTACTATTATAGCCATCAGATTAAAATTAATCATAATCTCATTACTTTATACTTTGCTGATATATTCAGGATTGTTAACACTTAAGTTCTTTATAAATGTCATCACTTGTAAAGTAAAACTTGAAGATAAATCAACTCTTAAAAGAATCACCTAAACTCACTTCACTTACAGTATTGGGGTTTCACTTTGGGAATTATAAAATTGTGCATCATTTATGCATAATGGCATCTCGCTTCTTTAAACATTAGTCCTTACCGGACCAATGATGCTGATTTCAGATATTGAATCTTATATTGTCTTGAAGACCGTTAGTGCACAATCTTGCAATAACAAAAGGCAAGTTCACACTTGCTCATGTCCTTTGATTATTTTTAGTAAAGTATTTTACAAATCCAGTGTTGTCATCACCTGCATTTGAAAAAGTTCAGAAAACACTATTTTCATAATAATATGATTATAGGTTATTTACCATGAGGTAATAACCTACTATGAAAGTTCCGGTGGTAAAGGAACATATTATCTAGGACTTAACAACCAATGTCGCTAGTGATTCTTGAGTCGTATATAACACGTTAACCATGAGATTTGGAATGGGACGGAGAAGTCAGCTGTATCCTTTTCCTCACATATGGAGGCAAGACGACCTTAATGTGACGTTGTGATTCCTTGTGCGGATCCAACATATGGGTGGGCACCCTTACGCCCCACACTTTTGGTGTCTAGATTATCTATGAATGGTGTTTAGGGGTATAGTCCATTTAATATGTGCTTGCCCGAGCATCACCAGGTCATAGAGTCTTCGGGAACTCATCAGGGTTTTAGCCTACCTGAAAGGGGGCTTAACGGAGGTAAGCCGGCCCCGAAGGATCGCGCAGACATATGGGGTCGCGGAGAGGGCAGTGATTGGCTTGGATCTTAGTCTGGGCCTCATACCAAGGAAGTATGAACGGGTTGGCCGCTCGGATGTGCAACAAAGCTAAGATCTCTCATGGGTAAAGTAACGCACCTTTGCAGAGTGTAAGAACTGTAACTTGTTACTCCCTGTTCCAGGAAGGAGCTGCGAACGCGGCGGGAAAGGAACTCCATGAAAGTTCTGGTAAACCCGTAAAGGCTGACGGACATAGATTTTCAGAATAAAAACAACCTTTGAAGAAATGTTTATGAAAACCTGCATTGCCTACGACCTATGGTCTCTGGCTATAGATATAGTGCATCAAACACTCCTTTCTAGTGCACTTGATGAGTACGCTCGTACTCAACGTATCTTCTTAAACCTTGCTAGATTCTGAAGCCATTAATACGACGTCTACATCAAGTTATGCTCCAGGAATCATCATCATAAGCTAAAGCTCTTCAATGAAGTCAAGAAAGTCAACATATACATCAACTTGAGTGAAGACGAAGTTAGTGATTAGATAGGAATATAATCTCTAGCCATAGAACATATTTCTGTAGCTTATTGCAATAGCAGCAATGTCAGACCATTAGTTAAAATACTAGTCTTAATAGTATGATAGTTTTTGAGTTGTTTATTTCTGATTCTTCTTTGTAAGAAGTTTCTTTCTCTATCTTTAACCTAGAGTGTTCGCTAGATATTGTGTATAGAGTTGAGTTGTAACCTATAGTCATGTCTTGGGCCTGCTGTGTTTCTGTTGTACCACTCTGAGGGATGTAATACTAGTCAACGGTGTTTCGTTTGTGTTATATCAACGACTATAGTATACTACATCATGTAGTGGTATGCTGGGTCACCGCATAGGGAGTATTAAATTTATTCAAATCATACTTATATTTTAAGTCACAGAATTTTGGTTCAAATTGGGCTTAGATTTGTCCCAATATTAAGTGGATGCCCGATCTAGCCACCCTCCCCGCCGCATGTGTAATCCAAGAAGTACAGGCAAAGTTCTCCCATCCATCCGGCCACGAGGTACATCTGGCCTTCACCGTCGAAGTGCACCTCGACGTGCCAGCCGCGGCCGTGGCCTGCCTCCCACAGCATCGGTTCACGAGGGCTTGATCTTTGTTGTCGCAGTGATGTTGCGGATGGTGGCTTCAATCATCGTCACATCGATCACCACTGTCGGCACCACCGCCTTGGTGTTTTTCATAAGGAACGGATCTGAGGAGGTGCACGGAACTGAGATAGACAGAGACAGAAATTTCACACACTTAGATCCTCACCACCGCATGTTGGGGATATGCTAAATGGGTATCACCATTGCATGTCTCTAATCCGGATAACCTGGGTGGCCCACAGTTGGTAGCAAGTCCTATGTCCTGCTGGACGGCCCAGTTAGATGGATCCAGAAGGGAGGCCCATGCTGGATGAAGGAAGGCTATGGTGGAGTCACCAGCGTACCCGGAGCCTTGGAGTGCAAGACACGCTAGACTAGTTGTATATTATGTAGGACTCTGTAACCTGTCTGGCTAGGACTTTCCCTGTAACCCTAGGATCTAGCGACTATATAAGACGGACCTATAGGAGCCTTTAGGGCACGACATAACTCATATCGTGCACAGCTAACCAATCCCTGTAACCCAGCGTATAGCCGTTATAGTGATTTATAGCAGGAGTAGGATTCTGCCACCGTCGTGGGATCTGGACCTAGTAAGCTGTGTCACCTTGTACCCGCCAACCTTCCGCCTTCCCCCATATCTCTAAACACGCTCTGTGAGGACCCCTCCATGGCGTACTCATCGGCAATACCACGACAGTTGGAGCCCACCATGGGGCAAGAGGCGCTTTAGGCTCTACAACGGGTGAGGTCCAAGCTCTTCGCGGGAATCGGTGAAACCATAGTCATTGGTCACGTTCTTGTCTCCAGCAACGTTCCGATCATCCCTCCCGATGAGTTATGGATCCTAGCGAAGAAGAACTCCACCTGCTTCTCAATCATTCCAATCGGGTACATCAACCTCTTCATCAGCGAAACCGACTCGAGCACTAGTTCCCTGGAAGTCGCAGGATCGTCAAGACCCGCATGGACTGCCTACGGGAAGGATACATTCACGGAAGGATCAAAGTCGGATCTCTCTTTGGAGTTTGCCGACTTAGATCGGAAAAATTCAAGGCCCACCCAACCCGCCCCTATGCAGGAAATAATGGTGGAAGATCGCTGCAAATCCATTGGCTTCGCCCGTGCGTTGGGAAAGAAGAGATCGCACTTCGTCGGCGTGGTGACTATCTTCAATCTAGCGCGATGCATCTAGAGAGAGGGTGAAAGGACCCATGACTTCCTCGCCAGGTAGCTCCGGATATGATCTGACCTGGAGAACTACCCCGATGATGATCTTATCTATCACTTCATGGAAGGGCTGGACCGCGGCACACTTCTCCGGCATATGCTAAGGCGGCAACAGGCTGTGGGTCTCCTCACTTTTGAGGGCATGATTGGCACCGTCAACAGTTACGCAGATGCTGATGCAGCTGCCCAGGCAGAGCTCGCCACTGTACCTGGGCCACCGCCGCCACAACCGCCATAGCCACCACCACCACCGCCTCCAGCCAGCATCTCTGCTGCCTTAGCATCATCCTCTGTCATCGAGGAAGCCCCCGCACCCTCCGACTCTGTTCTGGATGCGCTCTATGCCGACATCAGCATGGACTCGGAGGAG